>JAYESD010000005.1:75230849-77630849 GCA_036927565.1 Tuctoria greenei | reverse complement strand
GACTCTACTCCAGCGTCCATTAGCACTGGGAGCTCCTCCCGCCGCGCTAGAACAGTGGCGCACTGATGTTGAGCATCTGGTTGCAGTTGCAACCAATGCTATCAGCAACCAAGGTCTGCCCCATGTAAGGCAGGCACCTACTCAGAACAGAACCTTGTCGGGTAGACTTGGTCCTTAGGTGTCGCAGCTCAGCAGACGTACGTCCTCCCAACAAGTGACATCACTGCCCTTCGGGGCTTGCCGCACTCATACGGCATCAAGGCTCCCGCCAAAAGACCTCCGGTAAGATCTTGACTACCGATACATGATGCAAGACGGTCGCGTCAACATCGAGCGAGCTCATAAGAGGTGAATTGCTCGAGAAAACCCTTCTCCTCTCGGAGGAGGGGGCGACTGTTCAGCACTTGCCATGCATCTTCGCATGATGGAATGGCCACCCAACTTCTGACCTCACCATCCGAAGAAATACGACGGGACAGTCAACCTGTCGAAATTCTTTAGATTTACTCCACTGCCATCCTTGCAGCTGGAGACAATGTGGTTGTAATGGTCAACTACTTTCCTGTGGCTCTGACTGGGACTGCAAGGTCCTGGTTCATGAGCCTACTTCCTGACTCCATGTGCAGTTGGGGGAACTCTGTCGCCAAGTCACTGCTAACTTCTGGAGCTCCTACACCCGGCCTGGCACCAAGCTGCATCTGTTCGCTGCACAACAGAAGTCGCGAGATTCCCTGCTATCATTCATCCAGCGATTCTCTCAGGTACGGAACACCATCCCTTCTATCTCTAATGTTTTTGTCGTTGTTGCATTTCGACAGCGGGTCCGAGATAAGAAGATGCTAGAGAAGTTGGCAACCAAGAATGTCAGCAACGTCACAGAGTTCTTCAGCCTGGCAGACAAATGTGCCAGATCTGCGGAGGGCTATGAAATGCACTCCAAACCAGCTGTGGAGGCAAGGAAATCCTCCAAAGCTGAAGCTACTATCTCAAGCAGTGGAAAAAGAAGAAGTCAAGTGACAAGAAGAACTCACTTGCCAGCACACCTACTATTGCATCTGCTACTGCTCCGGGTGACCGCGGGCCACACCCCCACAAACGACCTCAACCATCATTCGAAGATGGAGACAGTTAAAATATGTGGTCTCCGATCCACAAATCAACAACCCATAATCTTGAAGACTGTCAAGAGGTTAAGTGGCTTGCTGAATGCAACAGCAAGCGTCAAGACGAGACCCCTTTCCGCCAGCAGGAAGGGAAGAAAAAAGTCGATGAAGCTCCGTCTGATCAGGAGCTAGGCTTCCAAAATGCCAAGAAGGCATTAAAGGCGGTCTACAACACCATCGACGATGACTCCGACATCTCTGACAATGAGCGTTAGAAGACTCTCCATATGATGTGGGGTATCACCTCCGGGCGCATCTTGAAGACTATGCGTCGGGAGATGGCTACTGCTGCTCCTACTGCCAAGGCGGAGCCACATCGGAAGTGGATGAAAACTTACATCATCTTTGATGCCTAGGACTTTCCGAAGAACATGGTGAGAGCTGGACAATTGCCCATGATGGTCTTCTCGACTATCAACAAATCCAGCTCTACCATGTCCTGGTGGATGGAGGCGTCGTGCTCAACCTCCTCAGCTTTGCAACTTTTGTGAAGCTCCAGCTCAACCTCTTGGACCTAAGACCCTCACGCCCATTCTCTAGGGTAGGTCCGGGAGCTATCAGATCTCTTGGGTTGGTTACTATACCCGTTACCTTCGGGACACGGCACAACTACCAGTCCGAGAAGATGGTGTTTGATGTGGCACACATCAACCTACCCTTCAACTCGATCCTAGGCAGGCCAACCGTGTATAGGTTCATGGCCATGGTACACTACGACTATTTCGTGTTGAAGATGCCAACTCCGTCAGGCATCCTTTGGATCCAAGGGGACAACACTGCTGGAGTTACCGCGCTGGAGGAACTTCATGCGCTTACTACAGCGCAAGAAGAAGGATCCAGCAAGGAGCAAGCTGCTCAACCTCCGAGCTCACATCAGCATGGCTCATCTTCTGCACCACATGTGCAACCAAGCGGCGACACCGACATACCCGTCAAAGTCATCCAAATTGTTCTGATGCCAACCAGACCACTCATATATCGGGAGCTTTGGGTGACAAATAGGAACTCGTGCTCGTCACTTTCCTCTGGGCAAATGTCGACGTGTTTGCATGGCAACCGTTACAAATGCCTGGGATCCCCAGGAAGGTGATTAAGCACCGTATGAAGATATACCCTGACGCACGGCCATACAACAGAAGCCCTGAAACCATTCTGTTGAGCTGCAAAACTTCATCAGACAAGAAGTCAAAAAGCTACTTGATGATGGATTCATCTGGGAGGTTCATCATCAACGATGGATGGCAAACCCAGTCCTTATGCCCAAAGCTAACGGGAAGCTTTGGTTGTGCATCACCTACACCACCTTAAATAAGGCATGTCCAAAAGACCCATTTCCACTAACGAGAATTGATCAGATAAAGGATTTTACCTCTGGCTGTGATTTACTGTGTTTCTTAGATGCATATTCTGGATATCAACAAATTCCAAAGTATAAGGAAGATGAAGAGCATACTGCCTTCATCACAGTAGATGGGATGTAGTTGTACTGCCATGCCTTTTGGTCTAAAAAATGGTGCCTCAACTTTTGTGCGAGCTAAGCAAAAAACCTTTGAGGATCTCATTAGGGGTCTGATAAAAGTCTACGTTGATGACATCATCAACAAGGTGAAGAACCAGGACTCACTCCTGGACAATCTTCAAGTTGTCTTCGACAAGCTGCGCCTCACGTGCACAAAGCTCAACCCGAACAAGTGTGTCTTCGGGGTTAGCTCCAGAAAGTTCCATGGTTTCTTGGTGACTCACCGAGGAATTGAAGCAAACCCGGCTAAGATCAAATCCATTCAAGAGATGCGGCCTCCAGTCAGTATCAGGGATGTCCAGAAGCTAACTGGATGTCTAGTTTCACTCAGCTTGTTCATCTCAAGGCTGGCAGAGCGGGCTCTACCCTTATTCATGTTGTTGAGGAAGTTCGGATCATTCCATTGGTCTGAAGAAGCAGAGAAAGTGTTCCAGGAGCTCAAGCAACTTCTCACCACACTACCAATCATGGTCGCTCTGAAGCCTGGTGAGCCTCTTCTGCTTTACATCGCTGCAACTACAGAGGTTGTCAGCATGGTTCTGGTTGTGGAGAGACCATAAACATCTTTAAATCAGGAGCTTATACCCCCCCCCCCCCTGAGAGGGTCCGGAGCTACCTGAAGGCAAGTCTGGGTCCAAGCCCCGAGGCACTGATCCTGAAGGCAAAATGTCTGTGGACCAACCTTCCTCTTCAGAGGGAGAACCTACTCAAGAATAAGAAGCTCCAGACCCCTCTGAGAGGGTCCGGATTGATGAAGAAGAAGCTCCGGACAACTTTGAGAGGGTCCGAACCGTCCAGAGGCCAGTGTACTTCATCAGTTGCTGTACGCAGTGCTTATTGCCTCAAGGAAGCTTCATCACTACTTCTAGGCCCACAAGATGTCAGTGGTGACTTCCTATCCACTTCGAGCAATTTTACATAATCCCAATTCTACAGGGAATATCGCCAAGTGGGCAGCAGAGTTGGCAGGAATCCGACCTCGAATTCCTGCCTCGACATGCGATCAAGAGTCAGGCGTTGGCTGACTTCGTGGCAGAGTGGACACCTTATTCATCAACTCCAGGGGCCTCGACGAGCAGAAGCCGGAACCTAAGGTCCCGGTGTTCACCGAGCCTCACTGGACTCTCTACTTCGACGGCTCCGTGCAGAAGCAGTGGGCCGGAGCTGGAATCCTTCTCCTCGCTCTGATCGGGGAGAAGGTCAAGTACATGGTGTGCCTCGACTTCAAGGCAACTAACAACATGGCGGAATATGAAGCTCTCATATTCGGACTCAAGGTGGCGCTATCATATGGCGTCCGGCAACTCCTGGCGAAAGGTGAATCGCAACTCATCATCAAACAAGTCAAAGGTGAATGCAGTTGCAATAACCCCAACTTGCTTCTTATCTACTTGAAGTCCAGAAGTTGCATAAGGACTTCCACGTCCTCGATCTCCACCATGTCTAGCGTCTCAACAACGCTGAAGCTGACGACCTCTCAATGAAGGCTTCAACTGGGGCTCAAGCACCGGACGGGGTTTTTGTCAGGAGATTGTCAACACCTGCCGCTCAGCCTGCCGAACTGAGTGATGGGGGTGAGACCATCACCTCGAAGCTGGCGAGCCCGATGGCCCTGTTACCATGGTGTCCACCAAGGATTGTAGGCACTGCAAGAAGCTCTAAGCAACCATGCGTGCAAGATCCAGAAGCTCAAGTCAGTTCCGATGCATGGATCTTGGAGGTCCGAAGCTTCTTGAAAGACAACATCCTTCTTGAAGACGGTGCATCCGCTGAGTGAATTGTCAGATTGGATAGAAGATACACGTTGGTAGAAGGGGATCTCTACCGACGTGGTGCTAATGACATTTTAATGAAGTGCATTTCTCGTGAAGAGGGCCACAAACTTCTTGCGGAAATCCATGGAGGCGAGTGTGGGAACCACACGTCTTCTCGCACATTGGTTGGTAAGGATTTTTGGAATGGCTTTTACTGGCCTACAACGCTCTAGGATGCACTCGAGCTGGTAAAGAAGTGTGAAGCATGCCAGTTTCACGCAAAGCAGATTCACACACCGGCTCAGTCACTGCAGATGATACCTCTCACGTGGCCATTCGCTGTGTGGATGTTGGATATTTTGGGACCTTTCCCAAAACCCGTCGAAGGTTATCGGTTCTTGTATGTCGCCATTGACAAGTTCAAAAAGTGGCCGGAAGCAACTCTAGTTGTGACTATCAACAAGCAATCAACCATCAAATTCTTGAATCCCATTGCCTGCAGATTTGGAGTTCCGAATAGAATCATCACTAATAATGGAACACAATTCACAAGTGCAGCATTCCAAGAGTCTTGCGAAGACCTCAACATATCAGTCAGCTACGCATCTGTAGCTCGTCCGGCAAGCAATGCCAAGCTGAGAGAGCAAATGCAGAAATACTAAAGGGACTTAAGACGCGCACTTATGAGTGCTTGAAGAAACATAGCACCAACTGGATAGAAGAGCTTTCGTCTTCATTGTGGGTGAGTCGGACTACACTGAGTCAGGCCACAAGAGAGACACCCTTCTTCCTGGTGTACAGAGCTGAAGTTGTCCTTCCTCTGGAGATCACCATGGGTTCCCTCTGGGTCCGTACCTTCGACGAAGCCACATAGGACCAGCTCCGGCGTGAAGACCTAGACCTCGTAGACGAGGCAAGGTGCCAAGCAACTGTCCAGAACGCGCGATACCGACAAAGGCAAGTGCGCAACCGACAGCTAGAAGAAGGCGATCTGGTGCTGCAGAGAATACTAACTCGAGAAGGAATGAACAAACTCTCCCCCAGCTGGGACGGTCCTTCCGAGTTATCAAAGTTTCTCGCCCCGGATGCGTCCGCTTGGCAACAGAGGATGAGATACCACTTCACAACCCCTGGAACATTGAGCACCTTCGTATGTTCTACACCTAGTTCACGGAGGTGAGTCTGTATTTGTATAAGTTGTATCTCTTAGAGTCTATGAACAAAGTCGGGAGGGTCTAATGTCAAAAGCACACTTAACTTGGTCCTGTACTTTAGGTGTGTACTTACCTTTCCTGGGTATTGCTAGATGAATAGCACACTTAACTTGGTCCTGTACTTTAAGTGTGTCCTTGTATTCCCCTATTTTTTGAACCTTAATGAGAAACATTTTATACAAACAGACTCTATGTGCATTTAATTTGTGCAAGCTCATTTCATTTTATACCTTCTTGTCAATAGTGATGTTGTGCAATCCATTTGAACTAAGGTCCTAAATATTCATTTGAAATATATAAGTCTTAATGATAATGTTCCATCGGATTCCGGTGTTTGCTAGACAGTCTACTTGCCTGAAAACCAAAGCCAACACAGGTCTGGAGTGCGCTATTGACTTAGCCTGGTCTAGCACTCTAAGTACGACGCTCTACTATTCGGGCAGGTCTTAGTAAGGTGGGTCCTGAAAGCGTACATACCTTTGGGAAGTCAATCATAAAAACTTGTATTTTCAATGAATTTGTTGGAACCTAAATTTCAAAAAAGGATAATAAGCTGCAACTAAGCTATAGTGTAAAAGCCCAAAAATTCATAGTGCAAAATTCAGATAAGAGACTTAAAAATTTGAATGGGAAAAAGAAATAAACAAGGAATGTGAAAAATGAAGTGAATTAGACCCTATACGAGGGAATTCAAAAATTCAAATTAGCTCCTGTTAAAACATTGACAAAATAAAAATTTAAGTTCACCATTAGCTTCCAAATATCCCAAATAGCATCCCTGTGAAATTTCATAAAATTTGGAGCATATTTTCTATTCAATTCAATGTGTACATTGAATTCCATTATAATTCAAATTTGAATTTGAATTCAGATGAAACTTGGCCAAATCAAGTTTTTGAATTCAGAATCAAATATTAGATAATTGGTTGAGCCTATCTACTAATTTTCGTGAATTTTGGACATAAGTTGGTGGGAATTTGTACAGAGAGAGATGAGGATGGGGAGAGCTGTGGGACCCTGGTCAGCCTCCCATCTGCCTGAACCGACAGAGCCTCCTCTTTTTCTCGGCTGTCCCTGCGTTTCAACCTCAGGAGAGCTCTCCACCGAGGCAGGCATGCAACCAGCAAGCAGCTATGTGGCAGTGAACTCCAAATCTTCCCTACTTAAGCCCTCGTGACTCCCCTTCAACATTCTCCTGTCCTCTTCTCCCAAAAACAGAACGACGGCGCTATTAGTGACCGCCTCCCTCTTCCTTACTTCGTCCGACCATCTTAGCCAACGGTTGGTTTCATTCCTTGAAGCAAACTGAAGCACAACTTGATGCTACATCTTCCTCTGTCAATTCCCTGCTGTTTCCTCAGCTCGTGCGTCCGTATTTTGCAGTTCACAGACATCGCCGTTGCGCCACCAAGGTGAACGCCTCTGCCTCCCCGTCGCACCGGTGCTACAAGCTTTGTCACGAGCTGCTCCAAAATCGAAAAGGTGAGCCTACCAAAGCTGCTTGTGTTCACCAAGTTTCAGTTTGAGTCGTGGACCGTAGCTCAGATAATTCCCTTTTTTCCCAATGGCAAAACAGAGCATTGGGTCTAGGTCGTCCGCTTAATTCCTTTTCTATGTGCAAACTTTTCCGAATCCAGTTAGGTATTATGTTCACCCCCTCCTAGCGCACCCCTCTATCAAGAATCAATGGAAATAATCGAGTGAGGGCTGAGTTATGCAAGTTTTCCCCGCCGCCAATGAAAAAGCTTTGATTTACCGTTGAACTCCATATGGCCGACTCTTCCATCCATTTCTCTGCATTTTCTTCTTCTCCATGATGCCCATAAGCTCCCAACCATTTTCTGTGCTGATTAGGCTACGGGAAGGTGGTTCCGACATGGCCGGAACCCTAGCCGCCGCCGCTGCTGTCGCACGCTGTCGTACGGCCATCGCCGGGCAAAATGGACAGCACCATCGTGTTCCTCGACCCTCAATATGGTTAGGCGGCGAGTGGAGTGAGGTTTGGTGCGGGCTAACGCTGGGCCGGCGAGCTCGCCGGCGCTGCGCCGCTGCGGCAGCTCGGGCGCCACCAGTGCTGCGAGGTTGAAGAAGACGGGGCGGGCCCTGTGTGTAAGCCTGCGTTTTTCCTCCCTCGGATCTGCTATGTCCATCGAATCTATTCCGGCTGCGCGGTTTAAACCCTATGGCCCATATGTGGCCCAGTTGTGATTGGGTCATTTTAAACATTGGGGCCCAGTTGATTAATTCAAACGTTTCCAATTAAAATTAATTCCAGATTTCATCCAAACTTGACAATCAATTACTCCTAGTAGAATTGCTCCGCGTGGGGACCTCCTGCCCGTTACGGAAGGACCGGTTCGACATTTGGCTTTCCTTTGAAGGTTGTTGCATACAACATAGTATTGAAGTGTGATTCGATCTACTTTTTGATACTGACCGAGATCGAGGAGGAGCCGGAGGCATTGGACAACATCATCCCGGAGACTAACTTTGATACTGACCCGCAGTCAGGCAAGCCCCGGTTTGCATTTAAGTGCTATTTTAAAGTTTCTATTTATATCACTTATGTCTAGGATGAGTTTTGTGCATTAGGGCTAAGGTGCTTGTTACTCCAATTGCATGACCCACAAATCTTATTGAGTACTGAGTAGGTCTACATCTTGACGAGTAGAAAATGCCATGCTAATGTTTTGAGGAATCCGGTAGAAGTCGAGTAGTTGGAATCTACTCGCGAGATAGGATTTAATGATGGATTTGATCAAAGAATGGTTTATGAATATGAATTTGAGACTGAGCTGCGGATTGGATGTAGCGAGACGTAGTCTCACATGCGTAGCCCTGTTTGTGTCGATTGAGGACCGATCCGTGTGCGACCCTGCTGGAAAGTTTGAACTGTACCGGATGCATACTGGCTATATGGAAACCAGGAAACCGATGTAATTGGTTAACCTGGGTGGCATACTGGCTATATGGAAACTAGGAAACCGATGTAATTGGTTAACCTGGGTGTCGAGGCTTAACCTACCTTTTTATAGGAGTGGATTGAGGGCAGAAAGGTGTAAGTCTACCGGCGGGCACAGACACGCTCTGCGCGGGGACCTCCTGCCGTTACAGAAGGACCAGTTCGACATTTGAGTTTCCTTTGAAAGGTTGTTGCATACAACATAGTATTGAAGTATGATTCGATTGACTTCTAAAACGGATGTATGTGACATGTTATTCGGGTGTCTACTTATTGCAATCACTGTCCCTCGTTGTTATTTGAGTACCGCTTGTTCATTGCGCTGTGATGTAGTAAATACTGAAGAAGCCAGGAGAATATGATGTATTGAATTATAATTGTTTTGCAACTATGATCACAATAGAATATGCTCACTTAAGTTACTTTATTGAACCTTTAAGCTGCTTTTAATAACATGAAAATTAAGGATCAACATGTAGGTGAGTCATTTACTGCTATATCTATTCCTATGTTGCATGTAGAGTTCAATGTTGTAACACCCTCATTTTCATCCATCATGCATTGCATACATTCCAATACATGTTTAACATTAATCCACATAAAAAAAACAAGTTTAAAATGATTAGTAGCAAAACCACACTTAAGAATTATGGGAAGTGCGGACTAGTCCGATTTTGGTGCGGACTAGTCCGATTTCTCTCTGACTTCAAATGGACTTGTCCGTTTTGCTGCGGACTAGTCTGTTTTTTTTCTCTGGACACTTTCGGACATGTCCAGTCCTGTGCGGACAAGTCCGATGTTCTAGTTCCTTAAAAATTTTGCTAAGTCCCTGGACTTGTCCGGACTAGTCCGGAGTTCCAGCGGACTTGTCCGTTTTTCCCATTGACTAAAGTTGGACTTGTCCGATTTTTGGCCTGACTTGTCTGTTTTTTCCTCTGGATAAGTTCGGACTTGTCCGATGTCCAGTCCGGACTTGACCGATATCTCTCTATCCAACTTCGAATAAGTCTGATAAATTGCAACTCAAAGTTGATCTTTTGTTTCATGACTTGTTTCTTGGGTTTTATGTTAAGTGGGCCTAGGGATGTTGTGCCTAACTCTTTTAGAGCCCATGTGGGACTCTAAACCGACCTCTACTCATCTCAAACTCGAAATCCATCTAACCCTAGCCTCCACCTCTATATAAACAACCCAACCCCTTGGCTTGACATCTATTTGCCACTTTTCCACCACCCCAAACCCTAGCTCGTGAATAGCTGCCACCAAGGAGGGAGAAAGAGATCTAGAGCAAGGAGAATAAGAGGAGAAAATGAAAGAGGGGCAAGATCTCCATCAACTTCACGTTCTTTGTCAACAATCCACTGTCAAGTTCTTCATCAACCCTAGATCTTCAAGATCCAAGTGTTACCTCCAAGATCCTTGATTCATTAGAGTTCTAAACACCTAGTATACCTTCTATTTCCTTTTCCTCACGTGAATTCAACCCCAAATCTCCAAATTCACGTCGATCTAGAAAACCCTAATCTGCTGTTCTCGTGCAGTGCAGACTTGTCCGGTCCTTAGCGGATTAGTCCGATTTTCCTGGTTAAATCGTGTCAAATTAATTATAAAATTGGATCTAATCAACTACAAACCTGTATGAACTTGTTAAAAGCTATTAGAACTAGTTAGTGATCATTAAAAGCAACTCATTAACAAGTTCCACCTTGCATTTGCATTAACCATGCATGTCATGTCATCTTGAGTAATGTTTGTGCACTCTTTGATTTTGTTACTTGTCTTGTATGTTCATTGTGCGGATTAGAAGGATTTGTGCTAGAGAGCGTTGCGGAGGATCTACAGCACCAAGAGTTTGAAGGCTTTGACCCAAACCAATCCCAAGAGCAAGGCAAGTGTCCTTGAAGCATATTGATCCTGTTTTAAAATAAATGTTTTGTTTGCAAAACTGCATGCTTGTGTAAATTTTGATGGGATCCTATGGTAGGAAGTTTACTAGATTTGTTTGACCACCCTTGTCACCTGGAATACACGGTAGAGAGTCAGGAAGGGCTTTTTACCTTTTTGCTTCGCTTAATTAATTGGGATGGGAACACAGCTATACCACTTAATTTAATTATGCATTTATGAGATTATGATTAATATGAACTGGTTAATATGATATAGTAATGGGTGATCTAAGCAAGCTAGTATGTGGATGGGTTGGATGTTATGGTGGTTTCGCTTGCTTTAGATCTAAGGACCGGTTCGTGGAGCGACCATCCAGGATTTACAGTGCCACCACGAGGCCAAGTATGAGTGTGGCGTAGCTGATTAATTATGGCTTTGCCAGTGCTATTTGGACCATTAAGGATGCTCGAGGAAGGGGTGGTCGGAATGGGTTTGTTGATGATTGGTAGGACTACCCTGGGATCCGAATGGCTCAAGAGGGGGCCCTTGGTGGAAGATGTACTCTGTAGGAGACATCGCCAACGATGAAACCTCAATGGGGTATAAATAGGCTAATAATCCCTTTGTAAATGCTATTTTGTGATCTCTTGGCCATACACCAAAGGAAGTGTAATTGGTATAAGGGAGGTTCTTTAGTCGCGGATGGGTGATGAAATCAGAAACACGTGGGTAAAGTGGTACAAACTCCGCAGAGTCTAATAAAACTATCATGATAGCCATGCTCCCGGTTATGAGCAACCTGGACCCTCACATGATTAGAGGAAACTTGGTATTGGGATGGTTTGGTAATGGTTATGGTTAATAATATGGTTATGGCTGGTTATGAGTTAATTTCTGGTATTGGATATTGTTAATGGTAATGGTGAAATCTAGACTATGGATGATGGTAATGAATATGGATTGATATTATGATGATTACATGGTTTATAATGGGCTTATTTCACATACATATGATATATTGCTTTTCAAATATTTCAATGTACTTTTCAGCACTTAGCCATTATTATATTCGTCATTTGTATCAACTACATGTCATACTTTCACAATTGCTGAGTACGATATGTATTCACCCTTGCAATTCCCCCACCAACAGTTGTAGGTCAGGATTGGGAGTTTAACGGTGATAATGCGGAGTTCTAGGCCGTGTCTGCCGTCAGCTTTGCCTGTGGAGTGTTGGGGCTGCGCTATACCCTATTTGTTTAGTTGCTTAGTTTGCTCAGTTTAGTTTATTTCCGCTGCATTAGTTCAAATTTGCCATTAATATTCATTAGAGCTTGTATGCGAGGATATTATGAATTGTGTAATAAAAGTACTTAATTAATCTTGTTCTATGGTAATTTTCTTTATATCCCTTTGTGAATGCACTTGTGTATGTGTGTTGAACATCCTGGGCACACATATGCGTTCACTTGGCTCATTTTCGGAACCAGGTGTCAGAAATTAGTATCAGAGTCACAGGTTGACCGTACGACGCAGTCTAGATAGAATGGACACTTTAGAGCACATTGGAGCACTCAGGAATCGATGTGTTTTTGCTTCGTGTGTTGTTTGCTATATATTGTTTGCTTGTGTGCACCCAAGAGGATTTTGGGATGCTTTAGCATTGCAGTGTCCACCTAGGCTAGTTAGTTGCTTAGTTTCATATCCCTTGATGCATATAGTTGGGGATGTTTTCTAAATTCCTATCTCTTGCTTTCCTTCAGATGGTGAGGACTCGCAACCAGAGGGATGTCAATGATGAGGAGGGGAACAATGGAGCACCTCAGAACAACAATGAACAAGGACCTGCTCATGGAGCTATCAACATTGAGTAGCTTTTGGCTATACAAAACTAGCGCATGCAGACCATGATACAAACTACGAGACAACTCCAGGCTGGTAACAACAACAATCAGCCCCACATGCCTCCACCGCCACCCCCACCTCCTCATAACCAGTTGGGAGAGTTTATGAGGACTAGGCCACCGACCTTTGCTCAAGCCGCTGACCCTATGGATGCTGATGATTGACTCAAGTCCGTGGAGAAGAAGCTAGCTATTGTCCAATGCAGTGACCGGGAGAAGGTGCTCTTTGCTTCTCATCAATTTGTTGGGGCAGCTGTCGATTGGTGGGATTCGTTATGCAATGCTCATGAGAACCAATAGAGGATTACTTGGGCAGAATTCAAGGAGAGTTTCCATTCTCATTATGTGCCGGAAGGTGTCATGATCCTGAAGAGACAAGAATTTGAGAACCTGAGGCAAGGAAGATCGAGTGTGGGTGAATATCTCAATAAATTCACTCAACTTTCAAGGTATGCGCCTGAGGATGTGAGCCGGGACAGCCAGAAGCAATATCTGTTTATGAGGGGCATTAACAATGAGATCCAAGTGCAATTGCTTAATTGTGATTATGCCAACTTCCAGAAGCTTGTGGACAAAGCAATTGTTGTGGAGAACAAGGTCCGTGAGATGGATCAAGACAGTAAGAGGAAGGCACCATATCAAGGACAGCAACAAGGAAGTAATGTGCGCCCTCGCTTTGCACCACCCAATGCGCCATATTTCAGCTCTTCTGCGCCTGCTAATCGCCCTGGTTATGCACCGCGCCCAACCCAGTTTGTGCAGCAGCGCCCTTTTATGCAAGCACCTAGGCCTCCAATGCCTTATGCACCTCGTGCCAATTTTCCTGGTGTAAATGTTCAAAACCAAGCTCGTCCCAACAATTTTAGTGGAGTTAAGAAGTGCTATACTTGTGGAAAAGCTGGACACTTTGCACATCAATGTTCTAAGTCAGGCCTTGGTCAAGGAAGCAATGCGTCGAGGCAAAACCCAAGACCCAATGGAGGACAGCCGCAAAGGAACCGTAGACAGCATAATTTTTCTCGTGGCAACGTGAACCATGTCTCTACGGAGGATGTTCAACAAGAGGATGACATGATGATTGGTATGTTTCTCGCAATCTCCAACCCGACGACTATGTTATTTGATTCTGGAGCATCGCATTCATTCATTGCATCAAAATATATTGCCAAGTATAGTTTACCTATCTCTCATATGAAGTTTACTCTATTGGTTAAGTCTCTTGGAGGGGAGATGAGAACAAATATAGTATGTCCAAAAGTAAGCCTTAGAATAAGGGAGTATACTTCTCCGCCAACCTTATTGTTTTGGATTCTCAAGGATTGAACATTATACTTGGTATGGACTGGTTGAGGAAGCACAATGGGGTCATTGAATATGCCACGAAGACGGTGAAGTTGACCAATGAGGAAGCGATCACCGTAGAATTTGAAGCATCTCAACATGTCGAAGCAATTGGAGCTGAACCATATGGACGGTGCTGCAATTGAGGAGATTCCAATGGTGTGCGAATTTTTGGACGTGTTTCCGGATGAGTTGTCAAGTATGCCACCTAATCGAGACATTGAGTTTGTTATTGATTTAATACATGGAACTACACCTATAGCTAAGAGGCTGTATAGGACGCCTCCTAAGGAATTAGCGGAGCTCAAGAAGCAAATTCAAGAACAACTAGAGAAGGGTTTTATTCGCACAAGCTCTTCACCTTGGGGAGCGCCCGTTCTCTTTGTGGACAAGAAGGATGGATCGCAAAGGATGTGTGTGTATTACCGAGCTCTCAACGGGTAATAATCAATAACAAGTATACCTTACCACGCATAGAAGACTTGTTTGATCAAATGAATGGTGCTTGTGTCTTCTCCAAGATCAATTTGGGGTCGGGATACTTTCAAATGAAGATTAGACCACCGGACATACCTAAGACCACTTTTAGGATACAGTATGGATCATATGAGTACACCGTGATGTCCTTCGGATTGACAAATGTACCTACATATTTTATATACCTCATGAATAAGGTCTTCATGGAGTACTTGGATAAGTTTGTTGTGGTGTTCACTGATGACATAATGATCTACTCGAGGGATGAGAAGGAACATGAGGAACACATGAGGCTTATGTTGCAGAAATTGATAGAGCATCAATTGTATGCCAAGTTTAGCAAGTGTCAATTTTGGTTGAAAGAGGTGTTGTTTTTAGTCATATCATCTCAGGAGGAGGAGTATCGGTCGACCCCAGAAAAGTGAGGGATGTGCTAAAGTGGGAGCCACTGCAAAACGTAGAGGAAATAAGGAGTTTTCTTGGGATGGCTGGGTATTACCGTAGGTTCATCAAGGACTTCTCCAAGATAGCCAAGCCAATGACGAAGTTGCTAATGAAGGGAAAAGCTTTCAAATGGACTCAAGCTTGTCAAGGAAGTTTTGAGGAGTTGAAGAGAAGGTTGACAACAGCCCCAATTTTGGTATTGCCGGATGTGAGCAAGAGCTTCGATATTTATTGTGATGCATCGAGACAAGGACTTGGATGTGTGCTCATGCAAGAAGGTCAAGTGGTAGCCTACGCTTCAAGACAATTGAAGAAACATGAGCAGAATTACCCAACACATGATTTGGAACTCGCAGCCGTGGTACACGCATTGAAGATTTGGAGACACTACATCCTTAGACATAGGTGTGAAATTTATACAGATCACAAGAGTTTGAAGTATATTTTCACACAAACGGACTTGAATTTGAGGCAACAAAGATGGTTGGAGCTCATCAAGGATTATGATTTGGGAATCATTATCACTCGGGAAAAGCTAATGTAGTGGTTGATGCCTTAAGTAGAAAAGGAGTAAGTCATCAACTCACGGTTCGAGAATTACCATCCGAATTATGTAAGGAGTTTCAACGATTGAATCTCGGATTTTTGAATGAGATGGGGATGATGGAGTTAAATCCAACCTTGGAGCAAGAAATTCGAAAGGGCCAAACAAAGGATGAAGAAATCCAGGAAATCAAGGAAAGAACCCAAGAGGGAAGAGAATTCAGGTTTGATGAGGATGAATATGGTACTCTGTGGCTTGGAAAAAGGATTGTTGTGCCTAATATGAAGCATATTCGGGAGACAATACTAAAGGAGGACAATGACTCACCTTACTCAATTCACCCCGGTTGTACCAAGATGTACAAAGACTTGAAGACATGTTATTGGTGGGCTAGCATGAAAAAGGACATAGATGAATATGTAGCATTGTGTGATGTGTTCCAACAAGTCAAGGCAGAACATCAAAGGCCAGCCGAATTATTGCAAAGATCCCGAAATGGAAGTGGGAAGAAATCAGTATGGACTTCATAGTTGGTTTACCGCGTACACAGTACGGTTATGACTCAATATGGGAAATTGTGGATCGGTTGACAAAATCGGCTCTCTTTATTCCCGTCAAGACCACCTTTAATGGAGAGAAATTGTTGGAACTGTATATGGTAAGAATAGTATGTTTGCATGGAGTTCCAAAGAAGATAGTATCAGATAGAGGTTCTCAATTTACCTCCAGGTTTTGGCAGAAATTGCATGAAGCATTGGGAACAAGGTTGAATTTCAGTTCAGCATATCACCCTTAAACGGATGGACAAACTGAGAGGACCAATCAAAATTTAGAGGACATGTTAAGGGCTTGTGGTTTGAAGCATGGGAAGAGTTGGGACAAGAGCTTGCCATATGCAGAATTTTCATACAACAATAGTTACCAAGCAAGTTTGAAGATGTCTCCTTATGAAGCACTATATATGGAAGTAAGTGTAGGACACCTTTGTTCTAGAATGAGACAGGAGAAACTCAAGTATTTGGTCCGGATGTGTTGCAAGAAGCTGAAAAACAAGTTCAGGTAATCCGTGAGAACTTGAAGGCCGCTCAATCAAGGCAAAAAGGCTATGCGGACAATAGAAGAAGGAAACTAGCCTTTGAAATAGGAGACTTCATTTACCTCAATGACCAATGAGAGGTCACAAGAGGTTTAACATAAGAGGCAATCTAGCACCTCGCTACATTTGGCCATTCAAGATTTTGGACAAAAGAGTAGGAGTAGAGTATAAGTTGGAGATGCCAGCTCATCTTTCAGATGTCCATGATGTGTTTCATGTTTCCCAGCTCAAGAAGTGCTTGAGAGTACTGGAAGAACAAGTGCCAATGGAAGAATTAGAGCTAGAGGAAGATTTGACTTATGTCGAGCAACAAATCAAGATCTTGGAAACCAGGGAGAGGGTCACAAGGAACAAGACTATTAGGTGGTCTAAAGTTCAATGGAAGCATCATATAGAATCAGAGGCAACATGGGAGCTGGAGGATGATCTCAAAAAAGAATTTCCCTATCTCTTCTCTTCCGCGTCGAATCTCGAGGGCAAGATTCATTTTAAGGGGGGGTAGGTTTGTAACACCCTCATTTTCATCCATCATGCATTGCATACATCCCAATACATGTTTAACATTAATCCACATAAGAAGAAACAAGTTTAAAATGAATTAGGCGCAAAACCGCACTTAAGAATTCTAGGAAGTGCGGACTAATTCGATTTTTGTGCGGACTAGTCCGATTTCTCTCTGACTTCAAACGGACTTGTCCGTTTTGCTGCGGACTAGTCTATTTTTCTCTCTAGACACTTTCGGACTTGTCCGTTCCTGTGTGAACTAGTCCAGTATTCGAATTCCTTAAAATTTTGCTAAGTCCCTGGACTTATCCGGACTAGTCCAGAGTTCTAGCGGACTTGTCCGTTTTCCCCTCTGACTAAAGTCGGACTTGTCCAATTTTTTGCCAGACTTGTCTGTTTTTTCCCTCTAGATAAGTTTGGACTTGTCCGATGTCCAGTTCGGACTTGTCCAATATCTCTCTATCCAACTTCGGACTAGTCTGTCCCTTTTCGGACTTGTCCGATAAATCGCGACCCCGAGTTGATCTTTTGTTTCATGACTTATTTCTTGGGTTTTACATTAAGTGGGCCTAGGGACGTCGTGCCTAACTGTTTTAGAGCCCATGTGGGACTCTAAACCGGTCTTTACTCATCTCAAACTCGAAATCCATCTAACCCTAGCCTCCACCTCTATATAAACAACCCAACCCCTTGGCTTGACATCTATCTGTCACATTTCCACCCCACCCCAAACCCTAGCTCGTGAATAGCTGCCACCAAGGAGGAAGAAGGAGATCTAGAGCAAGGATAAGAAAAGGAGGAAATGAAAGAGGGTCAAGATCTCCATCAAGTTTGCGTTCTTCGTCAACAATCCACCATCATGTTCTTCATCAACCCTAGATCTTCAAGATCCAACTGTTACCTCCAAGATCCTTGATTCATTGGAGTTCTAAACACCTGGTATACCTTCTACTCCCTTTTCCTTACGTGAATTCAATCCCAAATCTCCAAATTCATGTCAATCTAGAAAACCCTAATCTGTTGTTCTTGCGCAGGGAGGACTTGTCCGGTCCATAGCGGACTAGTCCGATTTTCCTGGTTAATTTGTGTCAAATTAATTCTAAAATTGGATCTAATAAACTCCAAACCTGTATAAACTTGTTAAAAGCTATTAGAACTAGTTAGTGATCATTAACAAGTTCCACGTTGCATTTGCATTAACCATGCATGTCATGTCATCTTGAGTAATGTTTGTGCACTCTTTGATTTTGTTTTTTTGTCTTGTATGTTTATTGTGCGGATTAGCTGGATTTGCGCTAGAGAGCATTGTGGAGGAACAACACCAAGAGTTTGAAGGCTTTGACCCGAACCAATCCCAAGAGCAAGGCAAGTGTCCTTGAAGCATATTGATCCTGTAATGAGGACATGCCTAGCATTCACTCATCTTCAAATGAAAATTCACTTGATATAGCTGGTCCAATTACAAGGAGTAGAGCTAAACAATTGCAGAAGGAAATTTATTCTCAGGTGAACGCTAACCTTATGTTTAATAATCAGTCTATGTTGAATGAGCCTATACTTTTGAGTTCTTGTTTCAATGTCCTTAGGAATGATGGAGTGTATGAACCAGCATGGAATCAAGATGGATTCAAGCCTCTGGACATCTGAACCAAGAAGCCTATGGTGTGCATGAATAAAATGGTGGTTCATCACCTTAGCATGTGAATGCAACCAGAAGCTAGATGACTAACATATGGTACGAATTCCAAGCATCACTGCAGACAGAATACAAGAATTTATACGGTGTTCTATAAGTGGATGGAAGCGTTTTCAAGTCTACTTTCTAGCCCATCAGACGGTTCATTATTTGGGTGTCTTAATAACGAGTTATGATCATTTTAGTAATTGCTGCCAGAAGCTAAAAAGACGCGCGAACCGGCCACAAAATCCACTAGAGCATGCGCATGCAACCATTTACTCAAAGCTGAACATCCCTTATCTCTATATATATCTTGTACTAGACAATGCAAAGAGGGAGCTTATTTTTATTGAATTTAGAATACACAAACTCGAGGAGTTTTGTTTATGCGTGAGTCTTGAGAGGCTTACAATACTTGTTCTTTCGATTCCTGAGGGAGTTGTAGAACGCCGAACCATGGTTCACCTAGTTCGTGCCTTCACGTCTATAGGGCGTGATTGCGTGGGCTGTTTCGTCGATACGTGGAAGGGTGATTGTAACGGTAGTTCGTCGCGTGGACAGCCTCGCGGTGTGCTGCCTCTTCACCAGGTCACGCAACGACAATTTATCAACTTCGCATATCCTACGAGAAGATCGGGCCACAACAACTTGCTACTCGTGCTGCCTAGGCGTGTGCATATCATCTGGTACCAGAGCCTCCGTTTCCTCAGTAGGATTATTCTTGCTTTTGGTAGGATAGATTTTTATATACATACTATCCACTAATAGCAAAAAAGAAAACCTAGAGCCCAAATTCATACGTGCTACTGATTTTGTAGTTTGCTTTATTGAGTTTTAATCCTTTAAGATTTGTCTAGTTGCTGAATTTTTTTCTTTTCCACATCATTCTAGTTGTTATCTTTGTTCTAATCATCAAATCGCTTGCTGCATATACCACCATCCCACCCTTGTTTTCTACCCGCCACAAATTCCTCACCCGAGTTTCTTGTTTTTGTGCTGCATCATCCATCTTAGTTAATCCTATGCGCCCCTTTAGTTGAAAATTGTGCTGCATTTGTCACAAAGGTTAAAAAAAAGAAGAAATAAAAAGGGAATTGTGTTCAATACATCCAAAGGGGTTTGGGCAGCAATAAGTTTCGGTTGATGCACTTGGTGTTCATCTATCCACTTCCTACATCTTGTTTCTACATGTTTGTGCATCTTTTCCTTTATATTCAGCAACTTAGACTTGTGTTTTTGGATTATTTTTCGGTTTTGCATCACTATATTTTTTCAGCGCATTCCACTTACATATTACCCCACCAAGCTCCACTTAAAACGCAACGTGAGTTGTTGCACCGTCGTCATTGTTACAATCACTCTTCCACTACAAATTGCAGCCCGGTTCTTGCACTTTTCAGGGAGAGAAAGAACTTGTTTTGTCAGTGGTGAGGGAGCGATTCCACATATATTTTGTCCTATTACTTTCTTCCTTTGTTACTAACATGGCAGGAAATTAAGATTCCCCTTCTCATACTGTTTCTGGTCAAGAAATTTGGCAAGTGCGTGCACAAATGAAACAATTGATGCAGGGGATACAAGCGCTTCAACGATCACTAAAGCAGCAACACGGGGAGCATCCACCTCATGATGATGAACACATTGAAGATGATGATCAACATGCCGGTAGCGGTGGTGGTGGTCGTGGCCGAGGATTTACTACTGGTTTTGATAACTTTGCAGGTGGCCGTGGCCGAGGATTTGCTGCTGGCTTTGGTCGTACACGACGTGTTCCTCTTGGGCATCCTCCTTATTTTGATGCTGAAATATTTTCAAATTATAGTGCTGAACATGGAGGTGATCCTTATGGTCGCCGTGATGCATATGATGATCATGGTGGTGACAACTTTGGCCGTTTTGGAGCCCGTGGTCGTTATGGTGATCACCGTCGACGTCATCATGAACGACGACATAATGATGATGGTTTGGGCAAGGTTAAAGTGTCCATTCCTCCATTCAGCGGCAAGGAGAATGCTGATGATTACTTTGAATGGGAAACCAAAGTGGAGCAACTATTTGATTTCTATGAATACCCTGCTGAAAAGAAGGCAAAACTTGCCGCCATTGAGTTTAAAGGCTATGCCTAACTTGGTGGAATCAGGTCCGTACTGAATATCAAAGAATTGGGCATGTTCGTATAACTTGGGAAGACATGAAGAGGGAAATGCGACGTCGTTTTGTTCCTGCATATTATTCTCATAACCTACATTTGATGCTAAAACGTCTTGTGCAAGGTACTCGTACTGTTGATGAATATTTTCAAGGATTGGAAATGTGTTTACTTCGTACAGGGATAACTGAAGATGAGGAATCCACAATAGCCCGGTTTATGGTTGGCCTCAATAAATCAATTGCTGATAAAGTGGATATGACAAATTACACTTGTCTCACTGAGTTGGCTCATTTTGCAAAGAGGGTTGAACGGCAAGTTGCTACGTCTTACAAATATAATGCTTCATGGCGTCATTCCCAACAGTAAGGTGGTGTCACTCCTCAATTCCAACAGCAAGGAGCTGCAACGCCCAAATCTTCATCTTGTGGAACAAATATATCCATTCCACCTTCTTCCAAACAATTGGATGCGAAAGGTAAAGCTGTGAGTTCAAATCAGCCCACTTCTTCTACTGCAGCCACCCAACGCAAGACAAGCAAGATTGAGTGTTTTAAGTGTGGTGGTCATGGGCATAAACAAGCTGCATGTCCCAATCGTCGTACTATTATTGCCCTTGCTGATGGTTGTTATGATTCACAAAGTGAAGAGGAGGACGAGTTTACCAATGTATTTGCAGATTTTAATCTTGACACTTGAGAGTATTCAGCAGAAGATGGTACATTTGAGCTAGGTCTTAATTATTTAGCGATTCAACCTATTCCAACTTTTGCTCCCAATGACATGTTACATGATGTTATTTCTCCATCTTCTGATGAGATTACTAGTCCTGATTTTGATGAGTTGCTTGCTGATTTCCTTGCTTTTGAGCCCTCTACAATGAATACACCATCAACTTCTTTGGTGGTTAGGAGAGTTCTTTCCACTCAGTTTGTTGCTGCTGAACAAGGACAATGCCATAATTTATTTCAGTCCCGATGCAAAGTGCAAGGCCAAGTGTGTCGTTTCAACATAGGTGGTGGGAGCTGCAATAATATTGTTAGTGCTTTGCTAGTTGAGAAGCTTGGTTCGCAGCCACGTCGCCATCCACATCCGTACCATATGCAATGGCTGAATAATTCCGGGACAGTTAAAGTTTCAGCCATGATTCGTTTGTCATTTTCCATTGGTGGTTATCATGGAGAGGTGGATTGTGATATTGTCCCCATGCAAGCATGCCATTTGCTGCTTGGTCAGCCCTGGCAATTTGATGTGGACTCGGTGCATTGACGGTCTAACAAATATACTTTCATTCACAATGACAAGAAGGTTGTTCTTGTTCCATTATCTCTAGAGGAGATACATACTTTAGATATGGCTCACAAGAAAAGAGAGGAATCAGACAAAAGAAAATTGAGCGAGACCCTCAACCCAAGTAAGGGAGAGAGTTCTAACCCATCCAGCCACATAAAGCCTCATGCCAATCCTAAACAGCAACGCCACACTGAATGTTTCTTTGTGAGCAAGAGTGATTTGAGAGAAGTGAGAGACACCACAACCCCATTCTTTGTGCTCTTGCACAAGGAGATCCTACTTTCAACTCACGATTTACCTTCATCGCTGCCTAGTGTTGTTCTTGATCTCTTACAGGACTTCGAAGATGTTTTTCCCGATGAGATACCAGCCGGACTTCCTCCACTCCGTGGAATTGAGCATCAAATTGATTTGGTACCAGGTGCTTCGCTTCCAAATCGTCCAACCTACCGCACCAATCCTGAAGAAGCAAAGGAAATTCAGCGACAGGTAAAAGAGCTTTTGGACAAAGGGTATGTTCGTGAATCCTTATCACCATGTGCAGTTCCCATTCTTTTAGTCCCAAAGAAAGATGGTTCTTGGCGCATGTGTGTTGATTGTCGTACTATCAATGCTATAACTATTCGATATCGCCATCACATTCCATGACTTGATGACATGTTAGATGAATTGAGTGGTTCTATCATTTTCACCAAGATATATTTGCGTAGTGGTTATCATCAAATCCGCATGAAACTTGGTAATGAATGGAAAACAGTGTTTAAAACTAAATTTGGTCTCTATGAATGGCTTGTGATGCCATTTGGCTTGACAAATGCTCCTTCAACTTTTATGCGCTTAATGAATCATGTTTTACGAGCTTTCATTGGAAAGTTTGTAGTTGTTTATCTTGATGATATTCTGATCTATAGCAAATCATTTGATGAACATCTTGATCATATCCGTCAAGTACTTGCTGTTTTGAGGGAAGAGAAATTGTATGACAACATTGCTAAGTGCACCTTTTGCACAGACCGTGTTGTTTTCCTTGGCTTTGTTGTTTCCACAAATGGTATTCAGGTTGATGAAGAGAAGGTTAAATCAATAAAGGATTGGCCTACACCGGTAAATGTGAGCCAAGTTCGAAGCTTTCATGGTCTTGCAAGTTTCTATAGGCGTTTTGTCAAAGATTTCAGCACTCTCGCTGCACCACTTAACAATCTCACAAAGAAGGATGTTCTATTCAAATGGGGACATGACAAAGACCAAGCATTTCAAATGCTGAAAACAAAGCTTTGTGAAGCACCGCTGCTGCAACTTCCTGATTTTGGTAAGACATTTGAGATCAAATGTGATGCAAGTGGTATTGGCATAGGAGGTGTACTGCTGCAAGAAGGTAAACCTGTTGCCTAATTTTCTGAAAAGCTAAATGGTCCACATCTGAATTACTCAGTTTATGACAAGGAGCTTTATGTGTTAGTTCGCATTTTGGAAGTTTGGCAACATTAGTTGTTACCTAAAGAATTTGTAATTCATTCTGATCATGAAGCTTTGAAATATCTTAAAAGTCAAGGCAAGCTGAACCGTCGACGTGCTAAAGGGATTGAGTTCATTGAAAAGTTTCCCTATGTTGTCAAATATAAGCATGGTAAAGATAACATTGTTGTCGATGCCTTGTCTTGAAGATGTGCGTTGATTACACAACTAGATACAAAAGTGCTTGGTTTGGAATCTATTAAAACACTTTATGCTGCTGATGCTGATTTTAAAGAACCTTTCTCTCGTTGCATTGATGGAAAAGGTTGGGATAAATATTATACACGTGATGGCTTCTTGTTTCAGACTAACAAAATATGCATTCCAGCTTGCTCGATTCGTCAAGTTCTTTTGCAGGAAGCACATGCCGGTGGACTAGCTGGTCATTTTGGTGTCACAAAGACATTGGACATGCTCTCTGATCATTTCTTTTGGCCACATATGCGACGTGATGTCCGGCGGCACGTTGGGTGCTGCATCGTTTGCTTGAAAGCTAAGTCCCGCCTCAATCCCCATGGTTTATATACTCCATTACCTATTCCACTTGTACCTTGGGAAGATATATCTATGGACTTTGTTCTGGGGTTACCTCGGTCTCAGAGGGGGAGGGATTCTATTTTTGTTGTTGTAGATCGCTTTTCTAAAATGGCACATTTTATCCCCTGTCATAAGAGAGATGATGCTTCACACGTTGCTGATTTGTTTTTCAGGGAGATTGTTCGTTTACATGGAGTTCCAAAGACTATTGTTTCAGACCGGGATACTAAATTTCTCAACTACTTTTGGAAGACATTGTGGGCTAAGCTTGGCACAAAGTTGTTATTTTCAACCACTTGTCATCCACAAATGGATGGCCAAACTGAAGTTGTCAACCGTACCTTTTCAACCATGTTGCGTGCTGTGTTGAAAAAGAATTTGAAGCTCGGGGACGACTGCCTTCCACATGTTGAATTTGCTTATAACAGGGCAGTCCATTCCACAACAAACTCTTGTCCATTTGAAATAGTTTATGGGTTTAAACCACATACTCCCATGGATCTTTTGCCTTTACCATTACAGGAACAAGTTAACTTGGATGCCACAAAAAGATCAGACTTTATCAAGTGGTTACATGTGGAGACAAGAAAGAATATTGAGAAGAAATCAGCACAATATGCAAAGCAAGCAAACAAAGGTAAGAAGAAGGTTACATTTCAGCCAAGAGATCTTATATGGTTGCATCTACGAAAGGATCGCTTTCCCCAACAGCATAAGAGTAAGTTATCTCCTCGGGGTGATGGTCCGTTCAAGGTTCTCCAAAAGATAAATGATAATGCGTACAAAATTGAGCTCCCACCTGAATATTCCAATGTGAGTACAACATTCAATGTCAAAGACTTGCTTCCATTTGTTGGTGAGCCTGAGTCGAGGACGACTCCTTCTCAAGAGGGGGAGGCTAATGAGGACATGCCTAGCATTCACTAATCTTCAAATGAAAATCCACTTGATATAGATGGTCCAAGTACAAGGAGTAGAGCTAAACAATTGCAGAATGAAATTCATTCTCAGGTGAACGCTAACCTTATGTTTAATAATCAGTCTATGTTGAATGAGCCTATACTTTTGAGTTTTTGTTTCAATGTCCTTAGGAATGATGGAGTGTATGAACCAGCATGGAATCAAGATGGATTCAAGCCTCTAGACATCTGAACCAAGAAGCCTATGGTGTGCATGAATAAAATGGTGGTTCATCACCTTAGCATGTGAATGCAACCAGAAGCTAGATGACTAACATATGGTACGAATTCCAAGCATCACTGCAGACAGAATACAAGGAGTTACACGGTGTTCTATAAGTGGATGGAAGCGTTTTGAAGTCTACTGTCCAGCCCATCAAACGGTTCATTATTTGGATGTTTTAATAGGGAGTTATGATCATTTTAGTAACTGCTGCCAGAAGCTGAAAAGATGCGCGAACCAGCCACGAAATCCACTAGAGCATGCGCATGCAACCATTTACTCAAAGTTGAACGTCCCTATCTCTATATATATCTTGTACTAGACAATGCAAAGGGGAAGCTTATTTTTATTGAATTCAGAATACACAAACTCGAGAAGTTTTGTTTATGCGTGAGTCTTGAGAGGCTTACAATACTTGTTCTTTCGATTCCTGAGGGAGTTGTAGAACGCCGAACTGTGGTTGACCCAGTTCGTGCCTTCACGTCTATAGGGCGTGATTGCGTGGGCTGTTTCATCGATACGTGGAAGGGTGATTGTCTCGGTAGTTCATCGCGTGGACAGCCTCGCGGTGCGCTGCCTCTTCACCAGGTCACGCAGCGACAATTTATCAAGTTCGCAGATCCTACGAGAAGATTAGGCCACAACAACTTGCTACACATGCTGGCTAGGCGTGTGCATATCATCCTATTTTAAAATAAATGTTTTGTTTGCAAAACGGCATGCTTGTGCCAATTTTGATGGAATCCTATGGTAGGAAGTTTACTAGATTTGTTTGACCACCCTTGTCACCTGGAATACGTGGTAGAGAGTCAGGAAGGGCTTTTTACCTTTTTGCTTTGCTTAATTAATTGGGATGGGAACACAACTATACCATTTAACTTAATTATGCATTTATGAGATTATGATTAATATGAACTGGTTAATATGATATGGTAATGGGTGATCTAAACAAGCTGTTATGTGGATGGGTCGGATGTTATGGTGGTTTCGCTTGCTTTAGATCTAAGGACCGGTTCATGGAGTGACCATCCAGGATTTACAGTGCCACCACGAGGCCATGTACGGGTGCGACATAGCTGATTAATTAGGGTTTTGCCAGTGCTATTTGGACCATTAAAGATGCTCGGGGAAGAGGTAGTCAGAATGGGTTTCTTGATGATTGGTGGGACTAACCTAGGATCCAAATGGCTCAAGAGGGGGCCCTTGGTTGAAGATGTGCTCTGTAGGAGACATCTTGCCACCGTTGAAACCTCAGTGGGGTCTAAATAGGCTAGTAATCCCTTTGTAAAGGCTATTTCATGATCTCTTGGCCATACACCAAAGGAAATGTAATTGGCATAAGGGAGGTTCTTTAGTCGCCGACGGATGATGAAATCACAAACACGTGGGTAAAGTGGTACAAACTCTACAGAGTCTAATAAAACTATCAAGATAGCCGTGCTCCCGGTTATGAGCAACCTGGACCCTCACATGATTAGAGGAAACTTGGTACTGGGATGGTTTGGTAATGGTTATGGTTAATAATATGGTTATGGCTGGTTATGAGTTAATTTCTGGTATTGGATATGGTTAATGGCAATGGTGAAATCTCGACTATGGTGATGGTAATGAGTAAGGACTGATATTATGATGATTACATGATTTATAATGGGCTTATTTCACATACACATGATATATTGCTTTTCAAATGTTTTAATGTACTTTTCAGCACTTAGCCATTATTATATTCGTTATTTGTATCAGCTACATGTCATACTTTCCACACTTGCTGAGTACGACATGTACTCACCCATGCAATTCTCCCACCAACAATTGCAGGTCAGGATTGGGAGTTTAACGGTGATAATGTGGAGTTCTAGGTCGTGTCTGCCGTCAGCTTTGCCTGTGGAGTGTTGGAGCTGCGCTATACCCTATTTGCTTAGTTGCTTAGTTTGCTCAGTTTAGTTTATTTCTGCTGCATTAGTTCAAATTTGCCATTAATATTCATTAGAGGGTGTATTTGAGGATATTATGAATTGTGTAATAAAAGTACTTAATTAATCTTGTTCTGTGGTAATTTCTGTACATAATTTTGTGAATGCACTCGTGTATGTGTGTTGAACGTCTTGGGCACACATATGCATTCACTTGGTTCAATTTCAGAACCGGGTGTCACACATGTTTAAGTGAGACGGTTAAGTCTTGTTGAGCCTTCGTGCCCACGGTTGCTATATTAAGTTGTTTGCAGGTGAGACGTATGAAGAAGGGCCCGAAGATGAAGCGATGCCCCCGTCGGGGTATACTGCCGACTGGGAGCCCTGCACACCGCCGTGATCTTTTGTGTGCTGCTAGTGTGGAGCGTCCCCGGGCTGGACGGCTGCACTTTTACATAGCTAGGCTGAGAGTTTAGCTATGAGTGTTACTTTTGCTGTATATTATGTATTGTAATAGACTACCGCTGTTTCTATAAATAAAACTTTGTATTTTGTCATATTCTTTTCGTGTGTGTTGTTGGGTGCCGCATCGCACGGCACCACCCTCTCCGATTCCTAGAATGTGTGGACCCAGTCCTCACAGCCTGGTATTAGAGCTGCATTGGGAACAAAACACTAAAAAAGAGCCTATTTTGAAAACTTAGAAGTAGTCAAGTGAGGATTAGTTACTATGCCCACATAAGGTCTATTATATTATTAGTTACTTAAGGTGGCATGGTGACTTATATGTTATTATATTCTGTAACGACGCTCCGACGTCAGGTAAGAGGTAAGGTACATCACCACAAGCATATCAATTACGGTAAGCTCACCATGTGAGAGGTATCATGTGATTTTTTCTGTGGCTTGGCACGGAAACTCAATATGAGTCTCTGAAACTCTTCATGTTTCTGAGAACATATGACACACGGTACCCCAGCGTGCTTCAAAATTAGTTGGAGCACCCGTCGGGTGGGACATAATCCGATGTGCCCCCTACTGGTGCAGCACTATGCAAAGACGTGGGACCCCGTCGGGTGGTAAAAAATCCGGTCATGTACCTCGAGATGTGGCTTAGCTCGGGGCGGCCCGTATGGAATGATACGAGATAGATGTTTTTACTTTCATATATATTATTGTGACTGTTTGAAATGATCGCCCGTGCGGGCTGTGCCGTACGGCACCATATGATTGATCAATAATTTGTGTGTAGTTGCAGGACACTAACCACACTTTAAGTAGCTCGAGTTGACAACATTTGCGAGTGAACGTTATTAGTGCCACCGTTAATACGTATTCCAGAATACCGGCTTAGGATTTTCTTTGGTGAGGGCGTAGTACTGGCATTGCATACGAGTTTCATCAGGCACGTCGACGGTGATATCCGTGCTGGAGGTGACTCGACAACAAGTAAAAATTTTCAACTTAGGTTAAGTTTGAAATTGTAATCTTTGTTTTGGAGTGTGCTGGTCAGATTTACAATTAATCATGTGATCGCTGCGGTAAGCAGGCATATGGTTTTGGAACATGAGGAAGTCATCCACATGTTTCATTTTTAGCTCCAAGACAGATTTCAAGATTTAAAACTGGAAAATTTCATTTGAACTTAAACTGCCAGGTTCCTGATTCAAACTGAGAATCTGGCAGCAAAATGTTTAAATTTGGAATAGCATAACTCTCTGTAGAAATAACCACTGAAAGTCTTCCACGCCTAGTTGGAAAGTTTAGATAGTCCTCTAAAACTCTTATGTTCAACTCCAGAGCAGAATCCCTCTGTAAACTAATGAAAAATTCAAATTTCCACACTCTGTTAAATCTGGACAGAGACTGGACAATTTCTGTATCCTGTCACTGTTTTCATCATATCTCTTACTAGAATCAACGAATGACTTCCTGTAGCACATTTATGGAATACTGAGGATGTATACAACAATGTTTTATGATTTTTGCATATATTAATGTTTGGTATCTGGAAAAATGTGGACAAAATCAGTATTAAACAAAGGAGATGCTGTCAAAATTTTCCAGAAAACTGTCAACTTTCAAAAATCATATCTCCTCATACAGAAATGATCTGGAGGTAAATAAAGACATTATGGAAAGCCAATTGAGTGTACTACAACTTTGTAGATGAACTCAAGTCCTTAATGTGCCTCTAACTGGAGGAAAAATTCAAAATTCTCCAGAATGGTCTGAATGAACAGAAACTAAGACAGAATTCATGTGTGATGTTTCATATGACATTTGAATTAGAATTCACTTTCATAATTCAATTGTCACAGTTATGATTTGTTTCTGAATAAAATTTGTTGAAATTGAGTATTCAAACCATTCAAATATTTCTTTATAGATGGCGAATGTGGTGCTACTGTTGCCAGACGGATGGGTGTTCTCCACGTGCGCTAACCGTCCGGGCTTTCCGATGATGCTATGGGAAGTGCTTGAACAGTTTGGCTTCATCGAAATGCCATACTATTGGGGTCAAGAGACGGTCGACAGAGGCGTACTTTCATGCACTGTCCTGATCGACATCCCTGCTAATCCGCATCTTTATGGATGGGCTCCTTTTTTGGTCACTACCCTGGGAGCTCGTTTGGAGGACACATGGGCCATTGCAGCGGGCGAAGCGCTTATGAAGTTTTGCGAGCTTCATCAAGATGCCATGGCTGGGACACAATTTGCTCTTCTCCCAGTTCGTGGTGTGGTTGGTCTTGAGTGGCAACGTCGTATGGTTGAGGCCTATCAACCGAACGGTGAGACGACATCGACGACACTTGGGACTTATGCCGCTGCATCCAGCATGGTGGTTCTTACGCAAAGTGCAATCCTTCAGGAGCAGGTCACAGCCTTGAGGCAAGCGATTGAACGGGGTGACACTCTTGATTATATCAATGAGAACCTACATTCATTCTTGGCTCCGACAAATCACCAGCTGAATCAATGCAAGAATCAACTGCATCACACTCGCACTAGACTTCGGAAAGCTCGCGCCAAACTGCGGCAAGGTCGCAAGGAACTGCAGCAAGCCCGTGGTGAATTGCAGGTGAGTCAATTGGCGGTGCAGCAACAGCAATAGCAGCTGTTGGTGATCACCCAGGAATGAGATGAAGCCATCAACGAAGCTCGAGGTTGGGAATTCGAGGCAGGCCAACATCAGGAGGACTTGTGGGAGGCTGAGGCACACTTGCCGCAACCAGTCGTGTATCCACCGGCTGATGACATGTCGCTGAACATGGGCGAGCAGGTTCCTTTATGTTCTGAGGAGGAGGAAGACCTGAGGTGATCGAGTTCGCTGATGAGGATGCATCAGATTAGGATGGGGCATCACTACTGCCATCATGGGGCAACGTGTAGTTAACAGTTGCTCACGTTTATTTTGTAGCCATGTTTATGTCATATTATAAATAGTAATGGGTGTGTATGAGATGACAAGGTGTGTATGATGACTCATGGAGACCAAGTATAGTTGAGATGCACTTCCGTGGTGGGAGTCCATAATTTTGGAGTTCACTACTGTAACTTGGTCATGAGATAATATATCTTGTATAAAGTTTATACTTCATCAATATATGTGAATGTTATGCAATTATCACATTGTCCATGCTCGCACTACTATTGTATGCACTGGATGAAGCAAATAAACATGTTGCTGATTTTAATTCATGTGGATGCAGAATGGTGCGTACACGTTCTACGCCCGAGATGGGAGGCTCTAGTCGGGGTCGTGAGGATGAATCTCGGACTCAGGAGCAAACCACGACACCACAACAACAAGCTCCTCCACCACCCCCACCTAAGCCTCCAAGGACTCTCGCGGAGATTCTGGCCACAGTACTCTGCTCGCGCGATGAGCAAACCGAGTTACTGAGAATGTTGGTGCAAAATTCGTCCCGTCAAGGGGGGCGACAAGACAATGGGCAATGCCACCCCCAACAGAGTTCGTATTCGGACTTTTTGCCGATGCATCCACCATTCTTCACAGAGGCTAGGGAGCCTCTGGAGGTGGACAACTTTATCTGCACACTCGTGGCAAAGTTCGGTAAGCTACGATGCACCAAACAACATAAGGCGTTGTATGCAGCGCAACAGCTTCAGGGATCCGCCGGTGCTTGGTGGGAGAACTACATCGCGTCACTGCTGGCTGGTCATGTGGTCATGTGGACCGAGTTCCAGAGGCATTCTGCGCCTACCATATACCTCGCGGTATAATGAAGAGGAAGCTTCAGGAATTTCTAGAGCTGAAGCAAGGCGGGAGGAGTGCTCATGAATACTCCCGCGCATTCAACCATCTAGCGCGGTACGTGCTAGAGTATGTGGGAACGGAAGACAAAAAGCGAGACACATTCTTCTGGGAACTTAATCCTGAGATGAAGGTCCAACTTGCACAATGCAACTGCGACACCTTCAATGACATCGTCAATGCCGCGATAGTGCAAGAAGACGCTCAGCGCGAGCTCGTTTCTGATAAGAGGAAAAGGAGCGCGCCATCGAGCAGCAGCAGTGGTGGTCCACAAAAGTACTGCTTGGTGTACCGCTCACCATCCGGTCAGCGATGTAAGCCACCTGCACGTCTGCAGCAGTTCCACGGTCGTTCTTTCAACGGGCCGCGTTTCCGACTGCCATTTCCACAGCAGCAGCAGCAGCAAAGGATGGCCCCGCATGCGTATCCACCTCCACCACATGCACCGGGATTCCCTCTGCAGCTTGGAGGGAAGCCAACACAGTACACGTGCTATACGTGTCATCGTGTCGGGCATTTTGCGAGGGACTGCCCCGAGCAGCGACAGGGCAGCAGACAAGCACCATATCAGGGTGCAGTTCAACCCCGCAATCAGCCTAGGAAACTAGCAGCAAAACCTGGCAACGTCCGCCACCTAGCTATCAAAGACGTGCTGGAAGGCGAACCCGTCCTTGTGGGTACGTTTTCTCTGCTCCAAAACCCCGTGGTCATACTATTTGACTCCGGTGCCACCCATAATTTCATTAGCCAATCATATGTCCTCAAATATCAATTACATATCATTCCCACAAAATGTCCATATTTTATTTGCTCTGCAGGTGGGAAAGTAGCAGCTGATAGTATGGTCTATAGAGCACCACTTCAGTTGGGTGGAAATCTATATCCGACTTCTCTAATTATATTAGAGAGTCAGAAGCTCGATGTCATCTTAGGAATGTCGTGGCTACACCATCATGGTGCCGTTCTTGACATCGTTCCACGTGTGGTCCATTTAAACTCTCCACTATATGAACCATGCACTCTCATTCTAGACCGCCTATTCAAGAAATTCCAGCCACATACAACACGGATATCACAAAGCTTGAGGACATTCGTGTGGTCCATGAATATCCGGACGTGTTTCCCAACGACCTTCCGTGTATGCCACCGGATAGGGACATCGTGTTCAAGATTGAAATTATTCCGGGAACCACGCCTATTTCTCGAAGGCCATACAAGATGGCACCAAATGAGTTGGCGGAATTAAAGGAGCATTTGAAGGACCTGCTGGACAAAGGTCTCATACGCCCAAGTTCATCACCTTGGGGCTGCTCTGCATTGTTTGTGAAGAAGAAAGACAAGACGTTACGTCTATGTGTGGATTATCGTCCGCTCAACGCCGTGATGATCAAGAATAAGTATCCACTACCGCACATTGATATTTTATTTGATCAATTAGTGGGTGCTAAGGTTTTCTCGAAGATGGATCTTCGGTCCGGATATCATCAAATAAAAATCCGACCGAAGGATATACAAAAGACAACATTCTGGACAAGATACGGGCTCTACGAATATCTTGTCATGTCTTTTGGACTTACCAACGCGCCATCTCACTTCATGTATTTAATGAATCCAGTGTTCATGCCGGAGTTGGACAAGTTTGTCGTGGTCTTCATTGATGATATTTTGGTTTATTCTAAATCAGAAGAAAAACACGACAAACACTTGCATATCGTGCTCCAACTATTGCGAGATCACAAGCTTTATGCAAAATTTAGCAAGTGTAAGTTTTGGATCAGCCTAGTACCTTTTCTTGGTCATATTATTTCAGCGGACGGCATCACTGTTGATCCAAACAAAATTGTGCAGGTGCTGAAATGGGAGTCTCCAAAGTCCGTTCATGAAGTTCGCAGCTTTCTCGGGTTAACGAGATATTATCGGAGGTTCATTCCAAGCTTCTCAAAAATCGCTAAACCAATAACGGAGCTGCTAAAAAAGGGGACTAAATATATTTGGAGCAAGGCATGCGAGGATGCAGTTCAAGCATTGGTGAAACATCTCACAACAGCCCCAATGCTAGCTCAGCCGGATACAAGCAAGTCTTTCGACGTTTATTGTGACGCGGCTGGCATTGGTCTCGGCTGCGAGTTAATGCAAGAAGGCCGCGTGATCACATATGGCTCATGGCAGCTCCGAAATCATGAGCAGCATTATCCAACTCATGACCTTGAGCTTGATGTTGTGGTGCTCGCTTTGAAAATATAGAGGTATTATTTACTCGGAAATCTAGTGCATCTCTACACCGATCACAAGAGCCTAAAATATATCTTCACTCAGAAGGAGTTGAATATGCGACAACGAAGATGGTTAGAACTGATCAAAGATTATGAGATTGAAATTCACTACTATCCCGGCAAGGCCAATGTGGTTGCCGATGCTCTAAGCCGCAAGACTCACATCAATAATCTGTCCATCACTCCAATGGACGGGGACGAACCGAGTTTATACTTGGTTCCATATGGAGCATTATATAATCTTTCTCTCATTCCTACCATACAAGAGGAGATTATGGAAGCTCAAAAGAAAGACGTGGGTATGTCGCACATTCGGCGGAGAATGAAGAATGGAGAAATGAAGTGCTTCTGGAGTCATGAGCATGGTACTCTATGGTTCAACAACCGTATAGTGGTACCCCATGATTTGACACTTCGGAAGAAAATCTTGGATGAAGCTCACTTATCCAAGTACTCTATTCATCCGGGCAGCGACAAAATGTATCAAAATCTGAAAACCGGATTTTGGTGGACACAAACAAAAAGAGAAATTGCAAAGTACGTATCCGAGTGCGATACGTGTCGACGGGTGAAAGCCGACCACATGAGGAAAGCCGGACAGCTACAACCATTGAAAATTCTGACATGGAAGTGGGAGGATATTAGTATGGATTTCTTTGTTGGTTTGCCTCTCACATTCCACAGGCATGATTCAATTTGGGTGACAGTCGACCGACTAACCAAATCAGCTCATTTTATACCTGTACATACAAAGTATATTGCCAAGAAATATGAGGGGTTATATATTGCAAGAATCATGTGCTTGCACGGAGTTCCCCAGACAATAATTCCAGATCATGGGGCGCTGTTCGTTGATCGTTTTGGGAGCAGCTGCACGCGTCACTGGGAACAAAACTGATCCGAAGCTCCGCATATCACCCGCAGACGGACGGTCAAACTGAGCGGGTGAATCAAGTTCTTGAAGATATGTTACGCGCTTGTGCCATCCACCACGAGAAAATTGAGATGGTCATTTACCGTTGGCGGAGTTCTCATATAACAATGGCTATCAAGTTAGCATCAAGACGGCACCGTATGAAGCTCTCTATGGTCGGAAATGTCGCACACTACTCAACTAGTGTGAATCTGGCGAGCGAGTTATATACGGAATTGATCTTGTAAATGAAGCCGAGGAATGAGTGCGAGCGATCCAAGCCAATCTCAAGGCTGCTCAATCTTGTCAGAAAAGTTATGCGGATAAAAAACGTTGACCTCTCCACTTCGACATCAGAGACCACGTTTACCTTCATGTCTCTCCGATGAAAGGAATTCACCGCTTCAGAGTGAAGGGAAAGCTTGCTCTACGATTCATCGGTCCATTCACTATCATTGAAAAATGCGGACCCGTGGCATATCGTTTGGAATTACCGGCATCGCTTGCTGGTGTTCTGTAACACCTGCATTTTATGTACAAAAATTTGCTCAAACCTTGATCATTGTAGCATGCATTTTTTTTGTGAATTTTTAGTATTCAAACGAGTAGCAAACGGTTCAAATTGAATTTGAATTCAAAATCAAAAGAAATGAATGGAAAAAGAAAAAGAAAAAGTTAAAAACCCCTCCCTGGGCCGATTTCTCCCCCTGGCCCAATTCCCCCTCCCTTCTCTCTCTGCCAGGCGGACCCCACCTGTCATCCCCAACCCCCAGTAACCGCTCCCCCCTCTTTCCCGCGCCGCGCCGCGCCCACACCGCACCACCCCCCTCAAACCGCCTCATCCCACGTCGAAATCAACTCGGGAAACTCCCATCGCACGCACCGGCAACCACCGCACGCACTACCCTATAAAATTTCCCCCTCCCCCTCTGTTTCTTCCTCCCCGCGCGCAACCCTAGCCATCGCCGTTGCCGAGGTTAGTCGCCGCCGTTCCCGGTTAGCCGGTGATCGCCTCCCCCCTCTCAACTGCCCTAACACCTTCACCGCCTCACCTGGAGCACGCCGGGCAAGTCTGCGCTAGGAGATCGACGAGGTTTCGCCGGAGTCGACGTTCACCGACGCTAACCGCCGCCCCCTCTCGTCGTCGGCCGCCTTCCACCCGATTTCACGCCCCAACACTCCCCTAGGTGAGTTCCTCTACTCCTCTCTCGATCCATGTACTCGGCACATAGATTTAGCGTGGAAATCGCCGTTTGGGTGATCTCCGGCGAGGTCACCGCCGGCAACCGTCGGGCGCCGCCGCGCCGAGCGCGCGCGCCGATTAGGGGCGACGTGGCCCAATCCGGGCCATCGGTTTCACCCCAACGGCTGAGATTATAACCCCGTAACGTTTCGGTTAATAAAATCCCAGCCGTCCATTTAGAATCCAACGGCTCACATTTGAATCTCCTTTCCCGCCCGCGCATTTGCACCGGAGCCCCTGGAATATCACCAGCTACCCCCTGGACTTCTCCAGAATTGAAATCTAGCCCCCAAAAATCACAGACTAGCCCCTGGAACCCTAAAAATTGGTTTTAACCATTTATTTAAGCATTCTAACCCCTGTAATTTGGTAGAATAGTGTATTTAGGCCCTGTATAGTGGAGAAAACTATTTAATTAACCCCTGGACTTTTATTTAATTGCTGAATAGGTTTTTTAATTGTATTTGAGGTGTAGAAATTAGATTAAAATGGTAATTAAGTGTAGGAATATTATGAAAAATGGTTATAATCTATTTTATGCTGTGAATTAATTGTAGTGTTCAGATAAAATATATTTGGCCCCTGGATTAATTATTATAAAGGTTTTAAAATACATTTTTGCTATAGAAAATTCAATAAAATTGGTTTTAGGCTATAATAAAATCCCAAAATTCTTGGAAAAATATAAAATGCATACTTTGACCATGATAAATGATAAATACCTCGTAGGGACGCATTAGTGTAGAATTTTGTGCTTGTGTGTATGTGTGAATGCATTGTTTTGCGTGCCTTTACTTATTTAGCTTTATTCTATTCTTGCCATTGCTTGGGCATATATCTAGAGTCGTTCTACGACCCTAACCTCAACTTCCAAGACCAAGACTTCGTCAATTCTCAAGTCTCCAACGAAGGCAAGTGCCCTTGACCATCTTGTGCCTATTTTAGGAATTTAGCTAGTTGCATGCTAATTAATTTGATGTCCTACTTCATGTTTACATGCCCTGTTCCATATAATTCCTTGTTACCTGAAATGGGTTGGGAAGTAGATAGGCTTTATTTATGCTTAGCCATGCTTAGATGTTGGGATTGGGTTTTCATACAAATGTTCTATGCTCAACTTTATGGTACTTTAATTTGGTGATGAATAAACATAATGTTAGTGGATAGGAATCTGGTGGTTGGCTAGTTTTGGTATGGTGCATTTTGCACGAGACCCGGGATTGGGGTTTGTTACCACCGGATTCTAAGGACCAGTTTATGGAGGAAGCCACTAAGCCCTATAGTACCACCACGAGACTGAGATGGGGCAGCTTGGTCAATTAATTAGGTTTCTCCCGATGAACTGCTAGTGGCTGGATGGTGCGGGGAATGAGGCGGGTGATCTGCTCTTGGAACCGCAAGGCTCAAGAGGGGGCTCTGGGGCGGAGGGTTACTCCGAGAATCCCCAGTGGTGGAAACCTTAGAGGGCTAGCACTAATCGGGAGTACCTTTGTAAAGACCATGTTGTGATCTCCTGGCCTCACACCAAAGGAAGTGTGTAATGTGGTTAGCTACCACGGGCATTCAGGGAGGTTCACTTAGTCCACCTGGCAACAGGGGATGAAATCACTGCTTGTGGGGAAAGGGTACACTCTCTGCAGAGATTTGGTAAAACTGTCATGACAGTCGTGCTCACGGACAAGAGCGGCTTGGGGCCAATTCATAATTAGTCTATGGTCGGGAAATGGTGATTCATTATGATTCTAGTACTTTCATTATCAGTAATCATGTGTGGATTATTTAATGAATTATGAGAGTGATAATTGGAAGCTAAGGATAGGTTCTAAGCATAGTGCTAAGCCATAATTGGCCTTTCCTTGCTCTAGCCAATCATGTCATTCTCTTCCCGCACTTGTTGAGTACTTTATGTACTCAAGCGTTTAATTCTCCTTTAGAGTATGAAGAAGAAGAAGCTGCACCGGAGGACTTCTACGTCAACCCGGAAGACTTGGTCTAGGCTGGCGACCTCACGCGCAACGGCTGCCTGTGGAGACGAAGCCCGCTTATCTATCTTGCTTTCTGTAGTGTTGACCTGTGTAGTGTTGTAAATATTTGTGGAGTGTATTTGTAGACCTTCGGGTCGTTCTGTAAGATTATTTATGTATTCCGAACATGGCAATGTAATGGTATTTCACTTTCGTCAACGCATGTACGATTCAACTGATCCTGGCGTACATGTGGTTAGCGTCTGTTCATCTTTACGATGACCGGTCGTGACAAAGTGGTATCAGAGCCGTGTTGCCCGTAGGACGCAAGCCTAGTTAGAAATGGCCGAAAATTAAGGACTATACTATTTTCATATGAAATAGTATTTCCAAAACTTTGTGCTCTTCATCTCAACCCTTGTGCTTCTTACCTTGCTTTGCTTATTGTTTTTATTCTAACTTGATTTATTAAATATTAATCTCACTCTCTTCTTTTCAAATGTTTGTAGATGGCGCGGACCAAGCAGACGGCCCGTAAGTCGACTGGAGGTCGTGTCCCTCAGCACGCCCTAGCCAGTCGCTCCGCACCTTACACACCCCGGAGGGAGACGACGCTGCTCTCCAACGGGAGTGCTGCTTCAAGGATGCGCGTCCGTCTTCGTTCTCTTCTTCGAGCTGCGGGGTACCGTGAGTACCGTGTCCGCTTAGTCTACCACACCACTAGGGTCTTTGCACCCTATACTGGTGAGCTGGAGTGGACTTCTCAGCTGGCCGTCTACTACGACTCGGAGTTGCTGCACTCGCACTTCTCTCCGGCCTGGAGGAGCTCCCAGCGTGCAGCTGAGGAGGACGCCACGTGGGAGGCGACCACCTACTGGAGCCACGCCCACAGGTTCCTTCTTGGGTGCACGGAGCACGCGTACACCCCTCAGCGCCCTAGTGGCACAGCCGCCTTCACTGGACGTGACGTCGAGGGACGCTTGACTCACCCCCAGTGCGAGAGGCTGGTGGACGACGTTGTGGAGTTGTCTTCGCGACTCCAGCGTTGTCAGCAGGAGCTGCAGGACAGCAGGGACTTGGTCGACCGCTACGAGCGACTTCGACGACGCTACACGAGGATCACTGGAGTTGATCCTAACTCTCCGCAGTACGCTTCGGACGTGGAGCCTTGGGACCCGAACTCTCCGGATCGCCGCATGAACTCCCCCGAGAACTCAAGAGAAGACTCAGAAGAAGAAGACCCGGAGATGGAGGTTGAGGAGGACTCCGACGAGTAGGAGTGGACTCGTTTCCCCGCTGGACGACTCAGGACAGTTATCCTTAGTTTGTAGGAGCGTGTAGCTACGCCCTCCCTAGTCTTGAGTTGTGCTTTTTATGTTGTTATGCTAGTAGTTGCTTTATGTTGTGTGTGTTGGGTGCGACATGAGTTGTGGAATGCTTCGGCATCCTGTCCACATCCATGTCTTTAGTTGTGTTTTTGTGTCGTGTGAGTGGTGGAATGCTTAGGCATCTTGTCCACCTCCACACTAGTTGATTAATGAACTTGTTTTATGTCTATTACCCTTGATGCATATAGTTGGGACCGTGTTACCCTAGCATATCCTTTCTCATCTCACCTATTATTCTAAGACCTCAATGAACTTCTCTATCACAGATGGCTGGACGAGGAAGAGGTAGAGGCCGTGGTCGTGGTAACCCACTCCTGGATGAAGGACTTGGAGGTGTCCCTGGATGGAATGCAAGGGGTGCTCGAGGAGCCCCAGCCTCTCAACAAATGCAACAGATGATGGCTCTTCAGACTCAACTACTTAACAACCTCACCCAGATTGTCACCAACCTGCAACAAGCCCCACCCCCACCACCACCAAACTACAACCTTCCGCCACCACCACCTTTTCCACCTAGGTCCTTCCTTAGGGACTTCCTGAACACCCATCCACCCACTTTTGCCACCGTTACCGAACCCATGGACGCCGATGATTGGCTCCGTACCATTGATAGCAAGCTGAGGCTCATCCACTGTGAAGGAAGGGAGAAAGTGCTTCTAGCCTCTCATCAACTTCAAGGACCAGCAGCTGACTGGTGGACCGCCTTCACCGAAGCCCATCGGGACCCGGAAAATATTACATGGGAAGAATTCCGAACCAACTTCCGCAATCACTTCGTACCTGAAGGAGAGATACAAGCCAGGCGTGAAGAATTCCTGACGCTAAAGCAAGGCCGCATGACTGTGAGGGCCTACCTGAATGCCTTCACCCAACTATCCCGCTATGCCCCAACAGATGTGGATACCGACGCCAAGAAACAATTCCGCTTCAAGAATGGGCTGGACAAAGAGTTAAAGTTTGCTATGTCTTCCAGCGACTACGGCGACTTCCAGAAGTTAGTGGACAAAGCTTTTGAAGTGGAAAGGACTAAGAAGGAACTGGAAGATGACGAAAGAAAGAGGAAGTTGACTTTAGCAGCACATGCCTCCAGCAGCAATGTACGCCCTCGTCTCAACCCTCCGCCTACAACCCATATGACTCGTCCCATGAACTACTCGGGACAAAGGTACCCCAACTCCAACTACAGGCCACCCACCCCTTACAACCAGCCAATGCGCCAGCAGCAGCAGCAGCAGCAGCCACCACGCCAGCCAATGCAACCCCCACGCCAGCAGATGCAGCCACCCCGCCCTTCAGCCCCAGCTAACCGTCCAAGTGGCCAACCCCCAAGAAACCAGTCAGGAGGCAACAAGGGCCCAAATAATGCTGCAGGAGTACAATGCTACAAGTGCGGAGAATGGGGACACTATGCCAGCAGTTGTCCAAAGAAGCAGCAGAACCCAACTGGCCGTGTCAACCATGTGACTCTGGAGCAAGCACAGGAAGCACCTGATGTGGTGATCGGTACGTTCTCTGTCAACTCCCACCCCGCCACCATATTGTTTGATTCGGGTGCTACACATTCATTCATATCCAAGGATTTCATAAAGAAGCATGACATGGTAGTTACATTCTTGAATGGGCCATTATTGATAAACTCTCCTGGAGGAGAGATGGTGGCAAGGCATCTATGCCGAAAAGTGAGTATAAACATAAGGGGGTAGTCTTTTGGGCCAACCTAATAGTGTTGGACTCACAAGGATTAGATATCATTCTGGGAATGGACTGGTTGACAAAGAATCAAGGAGTAATTCATTGTGCAACTAGAACAGTCTGCTTAACACACCCGGATGGCACCACAGTGGAATTCAAGCCAGATCAGACACAAGAAGCGGTAGTGCAACTCAACCATCTTGAGAGTACCAAAGACATCAGGGTTGTGAAAGAATTTCCGGATGTATTCCCAGATGACTTGTCAGGTACGCCCCCTGATCGAGAGATTGAATTTATCATTGAATTAGTGCCTGGAACGGCCCCAATATATAAGAGGCCATATAGAATGAATGCTAAACAATTAGCTGAACTAAAGGATCATATTGAGGAGTTATTGGCAAAAGGATATATTCGCCCTAGCTCATCGCCTTGGGGAGCACCAGTCATATTCGTACCTAAGAAGGATGGAACTCAAAGGTTGTGTGTGGACTATCGTGCTTTAAATGAGGTAACCATCAAGAATAAATATCCACTACCAAGGATTGAAGATTTATTTGATCAGTTAAGAGGAGCATGTGTGTTTTCCAAGATTGATCTCCGTTCGGGCTATCATCAACTGAAGATTAGACCGTCGGATATTCCCAAGACGGCGTTTGTCTCTCGGTATGGATTATACGAATATACCGTTATGTCGTTCGGATTGACCAATGCTCCGGCGTATTTTATGTATCTTATGAACAAGGTTTTCATGGAGTACTTGGACAAATTCGTAGTGGTATTCATCGATGATATACTTATCTACTCCAAGACGGAAGAAGAGCATGAGGAGCACCTCAGGATGGCCCTACAGAAGCTTCGCCAACATCAACTGTATGCCAAACTTAGCAAGTGTGAGTTTTGGCTAAAGGAGGTATCATTTTTGGGACATGTCATATCTGAAGGAGGTATAGCAGTGGATCCAGGCAAAGTGGCCGATGTCCTTAAGTGGGAAACACCTGAGAGTGTACATGATATAAGAAGATTCTTAGGTATGGCTGGTTATTACCGTCGATTCATCGAGGGATTTTCAAAGATCTCTCGACCACTAACCAAGTTGCTTGAGAAAGGAGTTGCTTTCAAGTGGACCCCCGAATGTGAAGTAAGCTTCGCCGAATTGAAGAAGAGGTTGACCAGTGCACCGGTATTGGTGATGCCTGATATGCAGAAGGAATTTGTGGTCTATTGTGATGCATCTGGTCATGGTTTAGGATGTGTCTTAATGCAAGGAGGACATGTTGTGGCCTATGCTTCAAGACAGCTTCGGAAACATGAGAGGAATTATCCAACACATGACTTAGAATTGGCAGCTGTTGTTCATGCTTTGAAGATATGGAGACACTACTTGATGGGAAAAAGGACGGAGATATATACAGATCACAAGAGCTTGAAGTACATATTTACACAGCCGGATCTTAACCTCAGGCAACGTCGTTGGTTGGAATTAATCAATGACTTTGATGTGGGAATCAACTATCATCCGGGCAAGGCTAATGTGGTCGCTGATGCTCTAAGCAGGAAGGGACAAAGCAATAACTTGTCAGTCCAAGCTCTTCAACCCCAGCTATGTGAAGAGTTTGCAAGGTTAAATCTATGTCTAGTGTCTAGCACTGAAGCAGTTGCTATGGAAGTGGACTCAACCCTCGAGCGTGATATACGAGAAGGGCAGAAGAATGATGAGAAGGTCAAGGAGATCAAACAGTTGATGAAAAAAGGGAAAGCTCCGAACTTTAGAGAGGATGAACAAGGAACCTTATGGCTTGGAAAGAGGATTTGTGTCCCAGATATTAAGGAGATTAAAGAGTTGATATTAAGAGAAGCTCATGACTCATCATACTCCATTCATCCCGGAAGCACAAAGATGTATCAAGACCTTAAAGATCGATATTGGTGGCATGGAATGAAACGGGATGTAGCCGAATATGTGGCCATATGTGATACATGTCAATTGATTAAGGCGGAACATCAAAGACCAGCAGGATTATTGCAACCAATCAAAGTGCCAGAATGGAAGTGGGAAGAAATAAGTATGGACTTCATCGTGGGACTACCAAGAACACAATCTGGATATGATTCTATATGGGTTATTGTGGACCGTCTAACTAAAGTGGCTCACTTTATTCCTGTGAAAGAGACCTACAACGGCCCCAAGTTGGCGGAACTGTACATCTCCAGAATTGTATGCTTACATGGAGTTCCTAAGAAGATCATCTCAGACAGAGGCACTCAATTCACCTCAAGATTCTGGCAGAAGTTACATGAATCAATGGATACCCGTCTAAATTTCAGTTCGGCGTATCATCCTCAAACTGATGGTCAGACAGAACGCACCAACCAGATATTAGAAGACATGTTGAGAGCGTGTGCTTTAAAGAATAGCAAGAGTTGGGACAAGAATCTGCCATATGCCGAATTTTCTTACAACAACTGTTATCAAGCCAGTTTGAAGATGTCTCCTTTTGAAGCATTGTATGGGCGAAAATGTAGGACACCGTTGTTTTGGAATCAAACTGGGGAAAGTCAAGTCTTTGGGCCTGACGTACTACAAGAGGCTGAAAGGCAAGTACAAGAAATTCGGAAGAATCTAAAGGCGGCTCAAACAAGACAGAAGAGTTATGCGGATACTCGAAGACGCGATCTCACATTTGAAGTTGGTGACTATGTGTACTTGAAGGTGTCACCTATGAGAGGATTGAGAAGATTCAAAGTAAGAGGCAAGTTGTCACCCCGTTACATTGGTCCGTTCAAGATACTGGAACGACGTGGTGAAGTGGCTTACCAGCTTGAGCTTCCGCCACACCTGGCAGATGTGCACAATGTGTTCCATGTGTCGCAGCTTAAGAAGTGCCTAAGGGTGCCTGAAGAGCAATTGCCAATGGAAGCAGTGGATGTACAGGAAGACTTGTCTTATGTGGAGCAGCCTGTCAAGATACTTGAGACACTAGAAAAAGTCACGAGGAACAAAGTCATTCGCATGTGTAAAGTGCAGTGGAAGCATCATTCTGAGGCAGAAGCAACATGGGAAAGAGAAGAAGCTCTCAAGGCGGATTTCCCTCATCTATTCTCTTAGAGCGTCCGAATCTCGAGGGCGAGATTCCTTTTAAGGGAGGTAGAGTTGTAACACCTGCATTTTATGTACAAAAATTTGCTCAAACCTTGATCATTGTAGCATGCATTTTTTTTGTGAATTTTTAGTATTCAAACGAGTAGCAAACGGTTCAAATTGAATTTGAATTCAAAATCAAAAGAAATGAATGGAAAAAGAAAAAGAAAAAGTTAAAAACCCCTCCCTGGGCCGATTTCTCCCCCTGGCCCAATTCCCCCTCCCTTCTCTCTCTGCCAGGCGGACCCCACCTGTCATCCCCAACCCCCAGTAACCGCTCCCCCCTCTTTCCCGCGCCACGCCGCGCCCACACCGCACCACCCCCCTCAAACCGCCTCATCCCACGTCGAAATCAACTCGGGAAACTCCCATCGCACGCACCGGCAACCACCGCACGCACTGCCCTATAAAATTTCCCCCTCCCCCTCTGTTTCTTCCTCCCCGCGCGCAACCCTAGCCATCGCCGTTGCCGAGGTTAGTCGCCGCCGTTCCCGGTTAGCCGGTGATCGCCTCCCCCCTCTCAACTGCCCTAACACCTTCACCGCCTCACCAGGAGCACGCCGGGCAAGTCTGCGCTAGGAGATCGACGAGGTTTCGCCGGAGTCGACGTTCACCGACGCCAACCGCCGCCCCCTCTCGTCGTCGGCCGCCTTCCACCCGATTTCACGCCCCAACACTCCCCTAGGTGAGTTCCTCTACTCCTCTCTCGATCCATGTACTCGGCACATAGATTTAGCGTGGAAATCGCCGTTTGGGTGATCTCCGGCGAGGTCACCGCCGGCAACCGTCGGGCGCCGCCGCGCCGCGCGCGCGCGCCGATTAGGGGCGACGTGGCCCAATCCGGGCCATCGGTTTCACCCCAACGGCTGAGATTATAACCCCGTAACGTTTCGGTTAATAAAATCCCAGCCGTCCATTTAGAATCCAACGGCTCACATTTGAATCTCCTTTCCCGCCCGCGCATTTGCACCGGAGCCCCTGGAATATCACCAGCTACCCCCTGGACTTCTCCAGAATTGAAATCTAGCCCCCAAAAATCACAGACTAGCCCCTGGAACCCTAAAAATTGGTTTTAACCATTTATTTAAGCATTCTAACCCCTGTAATTTGGTAGAATAGTGTATTTAGGCCCTGTATAGTGGAGAAAACTATTTAATTAACCCCTGGACTTTTATTTAATTGCTGAATAGGTTTTTTAATTGTATTTGAGGTGTAGAAATTAGATTAAAATGGTAATTAAGTGTAGGAATATTATGAAAAATGGTTATAATCTATTTTATGCTGTGAATTAATTGTAGTGTTCAGATAAAATATATTTGGCCCCTGGATTAATTATTATAAAGGTTTTAAAATACATTTTTGCTATAGAAAATTCAATAAAATTGGTTTTAGGCTATAATAAAATCCCAAAATTCTTGGAAAAATATAAAATGCATACTTTGACCATGATAAATGATAAATACCTCGTAGGGACGCATTAGTGTAGAATTTTGTGCTTGTGTGTATGTGTGAATGCATTGTTTTGCGTGCCTTTACTTATTTAGCTTTATTCTATTCTTGCCATTGCTTGGGCATATATCTAGAGTCGTTCTACGACCCTAACCTCAACTTCCAAGACCAAGACTTCGTCAATTCTCAAGTCTCCAACGAAGGCAAGTGCCCTTGACCATCTTGTGCCTATTTTAGGAATTTAGCTAGTTGCATGCTAATTAATTTGATGTCCTACTTCATGTTTACATGCCCTGTTCCATATAATTCCTTGTTACCTGAAATGGGTTGGGAAGTAGATAGGCTTTATTTATGCTTAGCCATGCTTAGATGTTGGGATTGGGTTTTCATACAAATGTTCTATGCTCAACTTTATGGTACTTTAATTTGGTGATGAATAAACATAATGTTAGTGGATAGGAATCTGGTGGTTGGCTAGTTTTGGTATGGTGCATTTTGCACGAGACCCGGGATTGGGGTTTGTTACCACCGGATTCTAAGGACCGGTTTATGGAGGAAGCCACTAAGCCCTATAGTACCACCACGAGACTGAGATGGGGCAGCTTGGTCAATTAATTAGGTTTCTCCCGATGAACTGCTAGTGGCTGGATGGTGCGGGGAATGAGGCGGGTGATCTGCTCTTGGAACCGCAAGGCTTAAGAGGGGGCTCTGGGGCGGAGGGTTACTCCGAGAATCCCCAGTGGTGGAAACCTTAGAGGGCTAGCACTAATCGGGAGTACCTTTGTAAAGACCATGTTGTGATCTCCTGGCCTCACACCAAAGGAAGTGTGTAATGAGGTTAGCTACCACGGGCATTCAGGGAGGTTCACTTAGTCCACCTGGCAACAGGGGATGAAATCACTGCTTGTGGGGAAAGGGTACACTCTCTGCAGAGATTTGGTAAAACTGTCATGACAGCCGTGCTCACGGACAAGAGCGGCTTGGGGCCAATTCATAATTAGTCTATGGTCGGGAAATGGTGATTCATTATGATTCTAGTACTTTCATTATCAGTAATCATGTGTGGATTATTTAATGAATTATGAGAGTGATAATTGGAAGCTAAGGATAGGTTCTAAGCATAGTGCTAAGCCATAATTGGCCTTTCCTTGCTCTAGCCAATCATGTCATTCTCTTCCCGCACTTGTTGAGTACTTTATGTACTCAAGCGTTTAATTCTCCTTTAGAGTATGAAGAAGAAGAAGCTGCACCGGAGGACTTCTACGTCAACCCGGAAGACTTGGTCTAGGCTGGCGACCTCACGCGCAACGGCTGCCTGTGGAGACGAAGCCCGCTTATCTATCTTGCTTTCTGTAGTGTTGACCTGTGTAGTGTTGTAAATATTTGTGGAGTGTATTTGTAGACCTTCGGGTCGTTCTGTAAGATTATTTATGTATTCCGAACATGGCAATGTAATGGTATTTCACTTTCGTCAACGCATGTACGATTCAACTGATCCTGGCGTACATGTGGTTAGCGTCTGTTCATCTTTACGATGACCGGTCGTGACATGTTCATAATGTATGCCACATTTCTCAGCTGCGGAAGTGCCTTAAATCCTCAGCTGAAATCCGCATCGAAGACCTTGAAGCTCTCCAATCGGATCCCACTTATTCTGAGTATCCGATCCAGATTATCGATGAAAAGACTCACACCACAAGAAACCGGACTTTGTACTTCTACGAAGTCTTGTGGAGCAACCATACCGCTGCGGAAGCGACATGGGAAAACGAGGACTATCTCCAATCAAATTATCCGGATTTGTTATCATCTCATATCTGGTAAGCTTTTTACCTCCATCTCTTTCATTTATAATCTCGGGACGAGATTTTTTTAAGGGGGGGGTGTAAAAGCCCCAAAATTCATAGTGCAAAATTCAGATAAGAGACTTCAAAATTAGAATGGGAAAAAGAAATAAACAGGGAATGGGAAAAATGAAGTGAATTAAACCCTATAAGAGGGAATTCAAAAATTCAAATTAGCTCCTCGAACATTGACAAAATAAAATTTTGAGTTCACCATTATCTTCCAAATATTCCAAATAGCATCCCTGTCAAATTTCATAAAATTTGTAGCATATTTTCTATTCAATTCAATGTGTACATTGAATTCCATTCAAATTCAAATTCAAATTTGAATTTCAGATGAAACTTGCCCAAATCAAGTTTTTGAATTCAGAATCAAATCTTAGTAAATTGGTTGATCCTATCTACAAATTTTCATGAATTTTGGACACAAGTTGGTGGGAAAATTCATTGTACAGAGAGAGATGAGGATGGGGAGAGCTGTGGGACCCCTGGTGAGCCTCCCATTTGGCTGAACCGACGGAGCCTCCTCTGTTTCCTGGGTCCCCGCGTTTCAACCTCGGGAGAGCTATCCACCGAGGCAGGCATGCAACCAGCAAGCAGCTACGTGGCAGTGAACTCCAAATCTTCCCTACTTAAGCCCTGGTGACTCCCCTTCGACGTTCTTCTGTCCTCTTCTCCCAAAAACAGAACACCGGCACCATTAGTGACCGCCTCCCTCTTCCTCACTTCGTCTGGCCATCTTAGCCAATGGTTGGTTTCATTCCTTGAAGCAATCTGAAGCACAACTTGATGCTACATCTTCCGCTGTCAATTCCCTGCTGTTTCCTCAACTCTTGCGTCCGTATTTTGCAGTTTTGCAGACGTTGCCGTTGAGTCGCCGAGGTGAACGTCTCTGCCTCCCCGTCGCACCGGTGCTACAATCTTTGTCACGAGCTGCTCCAAAAATTGAAAAGGTGAGCCTACCCGAGCTGCTTGTGCTCACCAAGTTTCAGTTTGAGTCGTGGACCATAGCTCAGGTAATACCCTTTTTTCCCGACGGCAAAACAGAGCATCGGGTCTAGGTCGTCCGCTTAATTCCTTTTCTATGTGCAAACTTTTTCGAATCCAGTTAGGTATTATGTTCACCACCTCCAAGCGCACCCCTCTACCAAGAATCAACGGAAATAATCGAGTGAGAGCTGAGTTATGCAAGTTTTCCCCATTGCCATGGAAAAAGCTTCAATTTATCGTCGAACTCCATATGGACGACTCTTCCATCCATTTTCATCTTCTCCATGATGCCCAGAAGCTTCCCAACCATTTTCCGTGCTGATTAGGCTACGGGAAGGTGGTTCCGACATGGCCGGAACCCTAGCCGCCGCCGCTGCCGTCGCACGCCATCGTACGGCCATCGCCGGGCAAAATGGACAGCACCATCGTGTTCCTCGACCATCAAAATGGTTAGGCGGTGAGTTGAGTGAGGTTTGGCGCGGTCTAATGCCGGGCCGGCGAGCTCGCCGGCGCTGCGCCACCGAGGCAGCTCGGGCGCCGCCAGTGCCGCGAGGTTGAAGAAGATGGGGCGGGTCCCACGTGTCAGCCTGTGTTTTTCCTCCCTCGGATCTGCTGTGGCCATCGGATCTATTAAGGTTGTGTGGTTTTAAACGCTATGGCCCATATGTGGCCCAATTGTGATTGGGTCATTTTAAACAGTGGGGCCCAGTTGATTAATTCAAATGTTTCTAATTAAAATAAATTCCAGATTTCATCCAAACTTTGAAAATCAATTACTCCTAGTAGAATTGCTCCGCGCAGGGACCTCCTGCCCGTTACAGAAGGACCGGTTTGACATTTTGGTTTCCTTTGAAAGGTTGCTGCATACAATATAGTATTGAAGTGTGATTTGATCCACTTTCGAAATGGGTGTATGTGACGTGTTATCCGGGTGTCTACTGATTGTAATCACCGTCCCTCACGGTTATTTGAGTACCACTTGTTCACTGCGTTGTGACGTAGTAAATACCGAAGAAGCCAGCAAAATATGATGTATTGAAATATAATTGATTTGCAACTTTGATCACTATAGAATATGCTCACTAAAGTTACTTTTATTGGACCTTTAAGCTGTTGTTAATAACTTGAAAATTAAGGATCAACATGTAGGTGAGTCATTTACTGCTATATCTATTCCTACGTTAAGTATCCCTGCATGTAGAGTTCCATGTCTAGATGAGATGGTTAAGTCTTGCTGAGCCTTCGTGCTCACGGTTGATATATTAAGTTGTTTGCAGGTGAGACGTATGAGGAAGGGCCCGAAGATGAGGTGATGCTCCTATCGGGGTATACCGTCGTGTGGGAGCCCTGCACGCCATCGTGATCTTTTGTGTGTTGTTAGTGTGTAGTGTCCCCGGGCTTAAAGGCTGCACTTTTGCATAGCTAGGTTGAGAGTCTAGCTATGAGTGTTACTTCCGCTGTACATTATGTATTGTAAAAGACTTCCGCTTTTTCTATAAATAAAACTTTGTATTTTGTCGTATTCTTTTCGTGTGCGCTGTTGGCTGATGCATCACATGACACCACCCTCTGCAATTCCTAGAATGTGTGGACCTGGTCCTCACATATAGGCAAGGGGATTAATTTTACATCTTTTTCTTGTCTTTTATGTGCAGGAAAAATGAACAATTGAGGACAATTTGCACGGACGATGGTGGATGCTGCCAGAGCACTAAGCTCTGACAACCCCCAGGGGGCCTGCCGTCGACGTTCTACACGTTGACAGTGGGCGCTGTCGAAGCATCAAGCTTCGACAACCCCCAAGAGCCCGCCGTCGGCGTTCTACGCGTTGACAGTGGGCACTGTCGAAGCATCAAGCTCTGACATACATGTAGATAGTGGGCGCCAGTGAAGCTGCCAAGCTCTGACAACTTCCAAGCAGCCCGCCGTCGATGTAGCGAAGGTTCCTGGAGATTTTGAAAGAAAGACTCGGACCTTAGAGCCATCATATTGTCTATGAGTCAGAGCAAACAAGTTTTCAAGATATTGTTAAATTCCTCATGGTAGATGTCCTCAATAAATTGAATACATCTACCAGGGGCCAATAAGATAAAGGATAATGTATTGAAGATAAAAATGGAATTCAAAAGGATTTCATTCATTCAAAAGTGGAGATTTACAAGTTGAAGGTACAAATAGGAAGGTCCTAGCTAATGGAGTTCCTCACGAAGAATGAAGCAACCTTCTCGGTGGCTTCTTGGATGCTAGCCTTGGCAGCTTGCTCCTCTTCGATGATGGGTCCCTCGAACACGGGAGCTAGAGAATCGAAGAGTCTCGGCTTTGGAAGCACGTCAGCACATACTCTGCGTCATTTCAAGCCAGAGACTTTCCTTCAGTCTCAATCTCATTGATGACCACATCTCCTAGAGCTTCTAGCTTGGTGCCGGTCAAGTTGAGCGCTAACAGTTCCCTGTCCATTTCTGGCTCCAGATCAGCTTGTTGGACCAGGCTAAATCCAAAGGGAACCAAAGCTTCATTCGCACGTCCGAGGAAGTCCCAGACTTGCTGGGACACAATGTCTCTTGCACTCTGGAGCTCTTCTAGTGACCTTCTTGCAGTAGAGAGTTCCGCAGAACCCTCCCTTGAGAAGTGCTCGACCTCCTTGGCATGCTGCTGGATCCGTTTAGCAAGCAGATTTTCTTGGTCAGCAATATTCTTCTCTTGGAGGTGAATGCAACCTCTCGTGTCTACAAGGTCCTTCTCCTTTGCCTTCATCTTGTCCTGCCAGGCAGAGACATCACTTTCTCTTTTGCTGACATCTTGACCTGCCCCCCATAATCCTTGCTTCTCTTGGTCGCACCAAGACTTGAATTCTTCCACGCGGTCAGCTAAGTCTTGCTCGCCGCGTGCTAGCTTTTGGGAGAGCTCATCCTCCCGCTGCTGGATCTTATCTTCTTTTTCTTGGAGTTCAACATCCTTATTATCAAGCTCATCCCGACACTTGATGAGCTCTTCTCTCATAGTTTCGAGACTCTCTGAGTGGCTGTCGGCTAATTCATGGACCTTCTGGGTATGCTCGTGAATCTCCTGAGTCTTTTTGTCGAGAGCTTTGATACCAACCTCTCGTTAATCTAGTGCCCCGTTTAGGCGCAACCGCTGGACTTTCTCTGACGCCACCCACTTCTTCTGATCCACGAGCTAGGACTGTGTCACCTTCGTCTCCAAGTGCAGCTTTTGGCCCCAACGCCTCAGCGTGGCACACTCTTCTTCCAAAGACTAGCATTCTTAGTCGAAGTCAAGTTGGACATGGCGAAGGCTAGAGCAGGCATTGTCAATTGGCAATGCCAGAGGGATTGGCTCTGGGCCTGCTTGAGGTCCATCCTCCGGGTCCTCCAGGTCTTCTGGGACAGTTGTTGGAGCCCATTGCATAAGCATAGACTCCAATATCTCAACGTCGGCGGGGCCAGTCTCCGACAGTTCATCCATCTCTGGAACGGGAGAGGAAGGTCCCGCAGCCGGATCTTCTACCTTCGGAGCTGACGAGGAGGGTCCCGTCAGCGGATCTTCAGCTGTCGGTGCAGAAGTCCAAGGTCCCGCAGCAGGGTCCTCATGAACGACATCGGGCATGATCACCTCCGGTGTTGCCGCCTCTGGAGTTGGCGTCGGAACTTCCGTTGGAGCTTCATTGACTTCAGACGTTGTCGCCGAAACCTCCGTAGCTGTCTCCAAGGCAGCCGAAGCTTGCTATATCATTTGTTCCTCGTGGTCTGGTGCTACCACGGGTTCTTGGATCATCAGTGCTGAAGTCGTCTCCATGAGAGCTGGCGCCAGAGCTGTCGTGTCATTCACCACAACCATAGGAGGGGCCTGAGCAGCAGCTAGAGCTTAACCTGGCGCAGTCTCCAGGGTGCATCAGGCACCGGAGGTGTAGTACATGTTCTCGACACTCTGGAAACAGAGAATAGAGAATTCAAGGAAAAGCAAAAATCAAAATCAAGACATATGCTAAAGAGTTGGCCCTTACCTAGGGACGTTGCCGCTCCAATCGGCACGTATCTTCTTCCTCAAGTGGTTGGAGCTAGAGCTCGCCGTCGTTGGTGTGGCGGACGCTCCAGGCTTTGAACAAGGTGTTGAGGCAGACGCTGGCGCTGCCACACCTGGTACCATCGTCGTCAAGGGATTCACTCCGGAATCAGAGCACTCCACTGGCACCGGGACTGGAGTCGATTTGTCGAACCCAGCGCCCTCTATGGACACTGGAGCCGAACGATCAGCCGGAGCTGGAGGCACAACCACTTTTGACCTCAACCGAGGCTGAGGGGTTGCTTCTATCGGAGCATCCCTCACACAGCTCCCGTCGCTTCTTGTCAACTTCCGCTTGCGACTTGGGGCTTCGACGGGAGCTTTTCACTTGCTTCGTCTTGAGACTAATTTCTTGGGAGACGAAGCCATGGGACTTTGCCTTTGCCGCTGACTGGCACAGGTCTGGAGCCTTCATGAGGGCAAGGAGCTCCGGGGATCACAATCCCCACTGGAGGAGTGCTCCGATGCCTATCCACAATGCCCAAGTTATCATGCATTGGCATCTTCTTCCGCAACTCCCTCTTGGACTCCGGGACCATGTTCAGGGGCAAAACTCCGTCGGAGGTGTCAAGTCGTTGGGATTGATGGTTCTGTGGTGCAACTTTTGGAGATGAAGCTTTAAAGCCTTTTCATCCAAATTTGACCCAAGACCAATGTCAATCCGGTATGGGTCCATTTCACCACTGAATGCCCATGCAGGCCATTCCCTCTTCTTCAGTGGAGCTCAACGGTTGGTTAGAAAGTTAGCAATCACCATCAGAGGAGTCACCCCACCTTCTATGCCCTCTCGGATCCTTGACAAGATTGGGTTATATGCCTCTGATAGCTTCGGGACCACCTCCCAGGCATCGATGTCAACGACAGGGAGGCTATCATGCAGCTCTAGCATGTCATGGCGATCCACACTGGTGATCACCCAGTCCTTCTTCCAGTCATCCCACTTTCGGGAAGGGAACGTCTTCAAGTACTTAAAGGGCGAGTTCTTTCTCTTTACAAAGTAGTAGAAGCCGAGAAGCCCATTCCCCTTCCTGGTGGTGTGGACCTTGAAGAAGGTCAGGAAGAGCTCGATGCAGGGTGGCACACCCACCCACATCTCGCAAAAATGGACGAATGTCGTCACTAGCAAGAAAGAGTGGGGGCCGAGGTGGTGGAGCTGCACGCCATAGAAGTCCAGCAGCATCAGCAGGAAGCTGGAGAATGGTGGGATGAGCCCTACCATGGCGAACGTCAAGAAATACAAAATCTCGTCGGCGCTTTCCTTCTTGAAGGGGAGCATGGCGAGGCGAATCGAGTTGTTGAAGGAGTCGCTCGACCATCCCATGTAGGTGCAAACTCTCGACAACTCTTCGTCGCTCTTGATCCGGCTGCGAGGAAGACCCAACTCCATCGCTGCAAAGTGGAGCAGAACTCAAAGAAGGTTTCCGAGGGCGGAGAGATCTAAATGCAATATTAAATGAAAGCATAAGGAGTTCTCTTCCCATGCAAACTTCCTCACTTTAGTAAGCCTCCGCAACGCTTGGCCGGAAACTACCTCCGGACCAGAATGACAAATGACCTTGTCAATGACAAGGGGGGCCGAGTCCACTTTGTTAAAAAGTCGCGCCAGGCAAACCGTTTTCATGATGGGAGTTGGAAGCCCGAGGGCAGTAGCCTGACAGGACTACAAAGATTATGTTGGGAACAGATACAACTCCGTATTGGGAACCGACGACCTTCAATTTTGTGAGATCCGCATGCCATGATCGCACTCACTATACCAAGAAGGGCCACGTGGCGATGGCGTAACTATTTGCCATCGCCCAAACTGCCCAGGAAAAGACTTTGAAGCCGTAGTACGGGAATCGATGATGGCCCCATCTCCGGTCGCATAACCTGATCAGGACATCAAAACCCTCGATACATCCACACCAACTCAGCTACCAATTTCTGGTCCGATCACTCTCGCTCGTGCACGTCAACTAAACTATGAGGTGAACTCATTCTTGGTCTTATGTCCATCTTATATAGACCGTGGAACTACGTGCTTTCTTGTTTTGCTTAGGAACCATGGAGAGGAGCCAATGGGAAGGGAATTCGCGCGGACGGGATTTGGACAGCAGAACAGCACCAACTTGTGACCGCCACCACGACTTCAAACGGACTTCGATATGGGAGTTCAAGTACTTCCTGGAAAGATTATCAAGTCTACTTTCAAACGGATCTGTCCTCATGTCCATATCTATTTGGAGTCGGCCGCAATCGTTATTTTAATACCAAGACCTTTTCTGTCCATGGTGCTGCATCACCAAAATTGGGCCCATGGCCCATGTATCGTTTGGAGTCCATTAGAGACTCGTGATTCGGGTTTCTCACGACCCTAGGGAGGTAATAAATAGTAGCCCCCGCCCTCATTAGCTGGTGGGTTTTGTTTATTCGTAAGTTAGCTTCTGCTACTTCCTTGTACACGCGCGTGTCGACTAGATCGCCTGTCTATTTGTATCCAGAACCCCGCTTTAGATTGATTCAACAGATAAGTGCTTGTTCTTCTTGTTCTTGCGTGTTCTTCGATTGCTTGCAGGAACAAAGGCCCTCGTGGTCAGGTTGATTGTGCGCCAGCAAGATCAATACAACTTTAGAGTTGGTGTACCGATCGCTAAGGCGCATCGTCTTGGGGACGGTGTAGTCGGATCGCCAACGGTTTCTCCTCCACAAATCGAACCCTCCTATTCTCATCGAACGATCGGGAACCAAGATCCTATCAAGTGGTAATCAGCAAGGTTAATCGGTGAGAGTGCTACCATTACTTTTCTTTCCGTTGTTATCATCCTATAGTCCAGAAAAAGCCCAAAAAAATACCAGATCTGTTTTTTTCCATTATTCCTAGACCATTGTGCCTTTTACTTTCTCTATTTAGTCAAGACTTGTTGAGTTCATGGTTGCTTCGACGAGTCAAGTTGCTAGTCTTTAGTTTTGCACCACTAGAGTTTCGAGTTCGTGTCACATTCGGTCACCTAGTTCGAGTCACATTTGTAGTTCGAGTTTGAGTCGGATTACTAGTTCGAGTTTGAATCAGATTGCTACTTCAAGTTTGAGTCCGATTGCTAGTTCGAGTTTGAGTCAGATTACAAGTTCAAATCAGATTGCTACTTCGAGTTTGAGTCGGATTGCTAGTTCGAGTTTGAGTTGAATTACTAGTTTGAGTTCGAATCAGATTGCTACTTCGAGTTTGAATCAGATTGGTACACTACTACAATAAGCCTTATCGCAAGCAACTCCAAACGTATTATCACACGCGGTTTTAAAACCACCTGAAATGAAGAGCCTGTGATAATCCGCAAAAATGGAGAAGTGACACCGCCTGTGAAGACACATTATCACAGGCGATTTTTTACTTAGGCTAGCCGCCTGTAAAGATAAGTTATCACAGGCGGGTCGTGCAGCATATATAATCGCCTATGATAATTGTGTTATCACAGGCGGGTCGTGCAACATATATAACCGCCTGTGATAATAGTGTTATCACAGGCGGATCTTGACCTACATCAAGCCGCCTGTGAAGACAGTTTATCGCAACCGGTTTCTACCATAACAGTAACCGCCTGTGATAATTAGGTTATCACAGATGGTTCTTTACCTATATCTTGCCGCCTGTGATAATTGTTTTTCACAGGCAGGTCTAGCCGTTGGTAAATAACCACCTGTGATAATATATAACCTATGCAGTACTAGCTACTGTTATTTCTAATTTCCAAGTCAATTCAATATAATCACAGAACAGAAGTCAACAATATCATCACATAAGTCAACAATATCATCACAGAAGTCATCTCACAGAAGTCAATTTCACTAAAACAATATACATATGTACAAGTTACACATACAATTCATCTCATAGTTTACAAGTTTTCACTAAAAACTGTTTCTATTGGCATAGTCGCAAAGTTCTGGCACATCAGCTATTGCACCATTCTCATCAAAGAACTTCCCTCTTTCATGCAAAATTTCGCGACGAATGAATTGACAGAGTTCAACAGCAATCTTGTCGGCTCCTCCACCAGGAGTACTTCTACAAACCGGCCATTCTTTGTTCACATTCTTTGTGTGCTGCAATGAAACACATAACAAGGTTTAGAATGTGTTGGTTTGAATAATCTCAAAGTATAGATCAAAGTGAGAGTATACAGGAATTTATTTGGTATTTTTGGAGCAGTTGTACTATGAGCAATTGAATTTTGAAGTTGGAATCAAAATATGAAAATAATTTTTCTGGTAATATTGAACAGCAAAGATTATAAGTATTAAACTATGCTAGTTATAATGAAAATGAAACTCAAAAGTAAGAAAATAAGATATCGACATTAAGGATAACTTACATCCTCACAATTTGCTCTATATTTGCTAACGGTCTGAAGATGCTCGCATACGTAATACCCGCATAAGACACTCCCAGCAGGCTGCTTCGAACAAGCATAATACGTTTTAATGTCCAATGCATTCGTATTAGAAGGTCTCTCACCGCGAAGTTGTTTCGCGTAAAACCGCCAAGCGTTGTAATACAAGAAATGTCATATAAAACTTGTGAACACATTCTAAATATGTGTAAATTGAAATTATTGAATAAACGTACAATTTCAAAATGGAAAGGAAATCTTTATAACGATCTGGTGGGTAATCGGCCAAGTTCAAGACTGTTGCCATTCCCTGTGTTGGCTTGATGAAGATCATTATATAGTGATCACTGCAAATATACAAACACACGTGTTAACAATTACCAATAATTGCTATTTCAATGTCATTTGTCAAACTTACTCGAAGTGGTACGGAGCCTTTACGAGGTCCTTATCGTCTCTGACAAAGTTAAACATCGCATGTCCTATGTAAGCTGCAACTTCTGTCCTTCTATCCTTCTTAAGTTTTGCGATTGCTTTTTCAAAAAAATTTCATATGCTTGAACTTTGCTGAGTCTCGATCCGCCTTGATGTCGAATAGCGTCTTTGCAATCCGTGTAGGGTCAAGGATACCTATCTTGTGTTTCATCTTTTCATTATCCATGTATTGCATCCTATTAAAGAAGTCCAGAATTGTTATAATCTCATGAAATGTGTATGCGTGTAGTAAGAAAAGCAAATGCAAAATATTAGAGGCACTTACAAGCACCGGACGAGTAGCAGGTTGATTTCGAGCATGCCCCGATGGGAAAGGGAATGCAACTCTTCAAATAAAATGACTCGTCTATCTGCTCTAGTGCTCCAGAATGCATCTTTTGGAATACGAAATGTGATGCAAGAAAGATCATATTTTATGCTGGCAAGGATGTACCACTCATGCATTCTTTTGAGCGGGGCAGGTTGTTTGCTAAGTTGTACGGATGTCATGAACGTCTTCCCATTCTTAAATTTAGGAGGAACATTCTCAAGCTTGTATATTGGAACTCCTAGTTTAACTAAAGCCATCCGCCGATTATACATGACACCGTCTTCTTCCCACTCCTCGATATCTTCTAATGGTGGCTCATGAGAAGAATGAGATGCACTCGATTTTCTAATATTTTCCTTCATAGTTTCCCAATACTTTGACACTTATGATGAAGGTTTCTTAATTTCGTATGAGCTAACTTTGATAGGCACTGATGATCGAGGAGTAGTCGTCAGAAGTTGGACACTGCCTTGTTGTTGAACCTGTTGTTCAACTGATTGCTCTTTACTCCCAACAGCTGGCTCTAGTACTACTTCAAGTTGTCACTCAACTGGTTGCTCTTTACTAGCAACAGCTTGCTCTGGTACTGCTTGAAGCTGTTGTCCAACTTGTTGCTCATCGATATCTTTACTAGCAAGGTTACTATCATCCTTGCTGAGACATAGGGGGAGTGGATCTTCCTAGACTTTCGCCTTAGAAGATGGGGTTGCAGTATTTCGAGATGCGATGAGGCTAGAAATTAGCTCATCGTCCAACAAGATATTGCGTCGGTGCCAAAGGATTAATTGGTTGACAGCCTACCCCAAAGTCGTGATCCCCTCAGGTGTGACGTGGTCTATTTCATAATCTTCATAATCATTATCAATGATCTGAATAACTTGCACCACAGCATAATACAACAGAAGTGGATTCCCGTTGAAGTCACGATCAGGCTTTGCCATAGCAGTGGCAACCTGTTTGGTTTTGTTCCCTGCTCTGCCGATCGGGACAAGAAGACGACAAGATTTGTCGTTAGCAATATCATTGACAGGGAACTTATGGGTTGACCCTGAGCCTAGCACAGAACCAACGCTGCTAGGGTAGGCAGTTGGAGATACTAATTTCTCCTTTGGCGCTGGAACCATCACTGTACTCGGTGCCACTAATTGTCCCAATTGTCTATGTTGTTCCATTATTTCTTGCATATTTTCTTTGACCTTTTGAGCAATCGTTTCATCAAGTGTTTTCTTAAACTTCTCACGTCTTCTATATGTGTCTTTGTCTTTAGAGAAACCATCTAGGCAAGACATTTGAGAAGAGACTGCTCGAACCCGTCTGATGTGTTCAGGGTTTCCTAAGATAGCGGTAAGTTGGTCAATCTCCCTCTTCGGCTTGAAGAGACCCTTCTGTTGCTTTTCAATTACTTCTTTCATTTTATCCTCTACTTCATTCACAGAGTCGGGTTTCATGTTTGCCCTCACTGGTCAAACCTGACCGAGCAAAGACCCACCGCTGAGTCCTCTCATTGCAGCCTTCTAATGGGTGAGGATTGCCCTTACTGGTAATTTCATCTAATATCTTATTCCATTTCTTGACTTTGGGGCATATCCGGTAGACCCCAAGCGATGATGATATTTGCTCTTTTTTGCAAGCTCTAACCTAGTTGCACTTAGAGCTTTAGCATCAGGTGTGGTCTTTTGATGAACAAACTCTTTCCATTGAGCTTGTGTAATTTTTCCCATCTTCCTCGGGCTAGGGACCTTATCGGCCTTAACATAAGCATTCATTTCACTCTTCAAGGCACGAAACTTCTTGCCGCAAGAGACCAATGTTGCTTTCTTTACAGCTTCGTTCGTGCCTTTCGGGAACTTGATTTGTTTCTTTATCCTTTCCCACAACTCATTCTTGGTCTGCTCGGGTAATTTCCTCCAATTCTCGGTTGTGATTGGCACGAGCTCCCTAACAAGAAAACCGTATGCATTACGGTACTTGGTAACTGAATCCAGTAGTTCTTGGGGAAGCCCACCTGGACCGTCTCTTATTATGTACATGATGCGGTCCAATGGACCCTTATTGGGACCTCGTTGCCCTCGTTTCCGCTTGAGAGAAGCTGAGGATTCATCCATTGGAGAACCTTCTGCGGTTTTAGGAGCTGAAGTCACCTCATTGTCTTCGCGATTAATCTAGGTAGAAAAGAATTATAAGACTTCATATACTTGACAACCAATATTAACTTGAACTGCTAAAGTTAAGATTCGTGATCCATACCTCGTCGGTAGGATCATATTCCGGGTCGAGATCCTCTGAAGTCTTTTTAATTTTTATATTAGGAAAAGGATCCGATGGACTGTGAAATAAGCCTGAACTGCTAGAGTGAGTAAACTCCATATTGTCTTCTTTATTGTTACTACCAGCATTAGTTTTCTTAGGGCTTTCCATGCTAGAACTAATAAGACAAAAATATAATAAATGACATATTAACTCTACATGAAGTGTTGCATGAAGAAAAAGATGGAAGCATTCTAGGATTTGATAAGGCATTCTAAGGTTTAAGGTGACTGACCAAAAGGTTCCTATACATTACGAGGGTGACAAGCATGTTAAAGTTGCTCACCAGCAATGGCAATTTTATCTTCTTATACTAAATAGGCAGTTACTTGTATCTCTGTTCTGAGCACAAGCGATGTTCAACAGCCGTATGCGAGCACATTGCTTTGTTTGGCAAAAGGATAGCGACATCGATCTCAAAGGAGCACAACCCTGTGAGATGAAGTGCGGGGCGGCTACACTCTATTTTCAATATAGATGCTATTATCCACTCATGTTACCACCAAGTTCCTAGATTTTTAACTGAAATTTGGTAGAGCTTCCTTTGTATGTTGCTGATTTTGTCCATAATTTTCAAATAGAGAACATTGATATTCGCAGAAACAATATATTGCAAACTTGTTACACACATCCTCAGGATTCCGTAAATGTAAATTATGAAGTCTTTTGATGATCCTACTAGAAATTACGATCCAAACAGCAACTGAATACATAACTATCCAGATTCTGGACTGTTACGACACGTTAAATGGTACATCGATTTAGACCTGGTTATTGTGTGTTTTAGCCTTAGCGTTGAATAGGAAATTGATAGAGGACTCTTTAATCTTTGCAGACATTTATATATACGCATAGGTTGTTTTTCTAATTTAAGAATTATGGCTGTTCAAAGTTCAGAAATTTTTTGCCTGTTTCAGATAGCATTGTACACAGGTACTAACTTCAACTCCAGTTTCTAATTAGTTCTAAACCGAATTTGAGGTAACAATGAATAGAAAAGTTGTAGAATAGCTCTTCCCCTTTCAAAAAATGTATCACAATAGACTAGAAGAGCTTTCTACAGATAATTATGGCAAAAATTCAGATGCTTGTTCATACAGTTTCAGAACAGCAGCTGATTTAGTTAGAGAAGATTTTCATCACCTTACAACGGTCTATTGGCTTGAAGGTCAATAGAAAACTTACATAATACTTCAAGAGATTTCCAAAAAGTATTCATTTGCCTCCATAGCCCTTCAGGTTGAAGAGATATGGATTTTTAAAGTTGGACACTGCTACCAGATTTCAGAAGTGAATTTGACAAAATTTACTTTATTTATGGCTGGTTTGATCCTTGATTTTCAAACAGATAACATCACAACTTGACAGCAAGTTTCATGAGGATCCTGACCTGGAGTTCAATAGAAAAGATGTAGAGGACTCATTACAGAAGGCTAACCAAGGATGCCTACCCTTTTTGAATTCCCGAACCCTAACCAAGGACATCTATGCAAGAAATCATTTGACTCGGCCGACGGCGAGGGCGAGGAGGGAGGCGACACGGGGACAGAGGAGGGAAGGTCGAATGGTTTAGGATTTACCGTGAAGCTCGGCGGCGACGGCAATGGCTTTGCTCGGCATACCTGGAAGTGACGAGGGCGAAGCTAACGGACAACGGTGAAGCTCGGCGGCGATGGCGAAGCTCGGCGGCGACGACGAAGCTCGGCGACGACAGCGGCAAACACTTGGCAGCAAACGAAATTTTGGCAGCCTGACGGCGTCTAAGTGTTTCGCCCGGGTTAGGTTTTTCCAACGCAGGCCGAGGGGTATATATAGACGCCTATTTTCTCAAGCAGATTTTAAGTACCGACCGCCAGAGAAGATGGTTATCTCAGGCAGGTTTTACTTACCAACCGCTTGCGAAGATTCAATTATCTCAGGCGGTTGGTAAGTAAAACCCGCCTGAGATAAACATCTTCTCGGGCGGTTATTCAGTAACAACCGCCTGAGAAGATTTTTACTTCTTTTTAATTAATATTCTTGATTAAATGTGGGGCCTTTAAAAAGGCAAAATTCCACTTTCTTGTATTATTATTGATTAGTAAAGGTTACCATTAAATTTCACTTCATAAATCCTTTGAAATTGGCCAAAACATAAAAAACATATAACAATTGCTATTTTTCATTTTCCTATCTTGATGAATATAATGATTTTTTTCATTTATTTTTTCAATGGGCATTTTTATTCATCATAACAACCTCTAATAATTTTTTCAATTTTTTAAATTTTTTTTGAATCAATGTGTGTTCATAATTTGATGAATGCCTCATATGTATATGAGCATTTAGTTAGAATGATGGATAATTTGAATTTTGACATGTTGGAATGCTTTAAAAAAATAACAAAATTCATACATGTATAAATAATACAAATATGTTCATACAAACAAATTTCAATGAAGGATCCTTTTTTTTAGGAGACACACAAATATGAATAATATGAGAGTACAAATTAATTTGATATTTACCAAAACATTACAATGTCAGCTATACAAGTTCTAAAATATTTGGTTCAGGTGGTAGATGTTAATTTTTGAAAATTATAGAAGAAAGAATCATCAAATTTGGACTCAATTTGCAGAATCTATACATGTTTGAGTATTCATATTGGAATCTAAATAAAAAAGTAAGGAAAAAGGAAACTGAAGAACAAGCTCGAGCATTATCTCAGGAGGTTGGTAAGTAATACCCGCCTGAGATAACATTTTCTCAGACGGTTATTAAGTATCAACCGCCTAAGAAGATCTTTACTCCTTCTTAATTAATATTCTTGATTAAATGTGGGTCCTTTAAAAAGGCAAAATTCCACTTTCTTGTAATATTGTTGATTAGTAAAGGTTACCATTAAATTTGACTTCATAAATCCTTTGAAATTGGTTAGAACATAAAAAACATATAACAATTCCTATTTTTCATTTTTCTATCTTGATTAATATAATGATTTTTTCATTTATTTTTTTAATGGACATTTTTATTCATCATACCAACCTCTATGATTTTTTTCAGATTTTTTTAAATTTTTTTGAATCAATGTGTGTTCATAATTTGATGAATGCCTCATATGTATATGAGCATTTAGTTAGAATGATGGATAATTTGAATTTTGACATGTTGGAATGCTTTTAAAAAATTAACAAAATTCATACATGTATAAATAATACAAATATGTCCATACAAACAAATTTTAGTGAAGCATTCTTTTTTTTAGGAGATACACAAATGTGAATAATATGTGAGTAGAAATTAATTTGATATTTAACAAAACATTACAATGTCAGCTATACAAGTTTTAAAATATTTGGTTCAGGTGGTAGATGTTAATTTTTGAAAATTATAGAAGAAAGAATCATCGAATTTAGACTCAATTTGCAGAATCTATACATATTTGAGTATTTATATTGGAATCTAAATAAAAAAGAAACAAGGGAAAAGGAAACTGAAGAACAGGCTCAGGCATTATCTCAGGCGGTTGGTAAGTAATACCCGCCTGAGATAACATTTTCTCAGGCGGTTATTAAGTACCAACCGCTTGAGAAGATATTTACTTCTTCTTAATTAATATCCTTGATTAAATGTGGGGCCTTTAAAAAGGCAAAATTCCACTTTTTGCAATATTATTGATTAGTAAAGGTTACCATTAAATTTCACTTCATAAATCCTTTGAAATTGGTCACAACATAAAAAACATATAACAATTGCTATTTTTAATTTTTCTATCTTGATGAATATAATGATTTTTTCATTTGTTTTTCAATGGACATTTTAATTCATCATACCAACCTCTATGAATTTTTTTCAGATTTTTTTAAATTTTTTTGAATCAATGTGTGTTCATAATTTGATAAATGCCTCATATGTATATGAGCATTTAGTTAGAATGATGGATAATTTGAATTTTGACATGTTGGAATGCTTTAAAAAAATTAACAAAATTCATACATGTATAAATAATACAAATATGTTCATACAAACAAATTTCAGTGAAGGATCCTTTTTATAGGAGATACACAAATGTGAATAAGACGTGAGTAGAAATTAATTTGATATTTACCAAAACATTACAATGTCAGCTATACAAGTTTTAAAATATTTGGTTCAGGTGGTAGATGTTAATTTTTTACAAATATAGAAGAAAGAATCATCGAATTTGGACTCAATTTGCAGAATCTATACATGTTTGAGTATTTATATTGGAATCTAAATAAAAAAGAAGCAAAGGATAAGGAAACTGAAGAGGCCCGGGTAATTATCCTAGGTGGTTGGTAAGTAATAACCGCCTGAGATAATCTTTTTCTCAGACAGTTATTAAGCACCAACCGCCTGAGAAAAAGTTAAAAACCGCCTGTGAAAAACGAATGCCTATATAAAGACCCCTCACCACAGTCAAAACGTAACACTGGAGAATTTCTATCGACGCCGCAAGGCTGCCGAAATTTCCCACCGTTGCGCTGCCGCCCAGCCTGCACTGCCGCGTCGCCGCGCCACCGCCCAGCCCGCACTGTCGCGCCGCCGCCCAGCCTGGCACCGCCACGTCTCCACCGAGCCCCGCGGAGGCACACCTCTACCCAGCCCCACATCGCCGCCCCACCGTGCTGACACCCCGCGCCACAAGGTACCTAGTAAATTCTCATAGTTTCCTTACTATGCAATGCTACCTTTATTTTTTCTTACGCATGTAGTTTCCTTAGTTTTTCTTTGTATATTTTCATTAGCTGATAAACTGCTAGTTTTGTGTGTTCTGGTATATAGATTGTGTCCTTTTGCATGTGTAAGGACTATATTGATGTAAGGACTATATGGATTGTGTCCTTTTTGTGTGTTCTGCTAGTTTGGTCTTTTAGATATTAATATATGGACTATATTGTAATAAGCTTATTGCAGTTTGTACCTATTATGTGATATTGTAATATATATAAGATGCATGAAGTTTATCCGAACTTGTAATTGTAGTTTTATGTGTTTTCCTTTTCAATATGTTACTTGTGTGTACGTACCTCCTGCTTGCATATATTTCGAAGGAGTGATTAGGGTTAGCTTTCTAGGGAGATAGTTTTATAACTCACTCATTTAGTTACCATCGTTGGATGGGATTTGACGTCAAGATATAACGGACCGGATCCCACCCAGACCTAGCCCATGCTACTGGGCCTATTTGCCCCACGACTTCAGTCCTTCACCCTCGCTTGCTGCGCCCGACGCCTTCGACTCTGTCCGCCTCAAGACGTCGCTCGTCTCCTCTAGACTCCGATCGACGCCACCGCCTCCCGTCTATCACGCTTTCTGTTCGTCGCCAATCTTAGAGTCTTATTTGACGTTGTCACCGCTCTCCTACGTGTCACCTCTCTCTACAACTCTGTATCGACTTGGAATTACCGTAAAAACCTTGAGGACGACCGGACATCGATTAGCCATCGACTAGGGTCGATTAGTCGCCCTAATGAATAGACCTACATTATACTAGTATTCACTCATATGATACAGTCTTGTTATGTCTCTGTAAATTCATTTTATAGAAGACCTTTAGGGAATATTTGTGGCCAAATTTTGTAAATCTTACAAAAATTCTATTATTGAAGCATGGACCGTCGAGCATGGATGTATAACATGCCAAGACCCGATCCTATGTACATTCAAAATATTGCAAATTTTATTGAAGCATCCAAGAGACATGCGAAGTTGCAAAAGATAGATGACATATTATGTCCATGTATCAACTGCGAAAATAAGATTGCTTGGACGGATAATATATGTTGGTATTTCTTAACACCACAGAGTTATCCGCAAGTGCACAGAAATACCGTTGTAGCACTTCCCCTTAAGGAGTATTCCCAAGGGTATCGAATCCAAATAATGTGTGTGCTAATCTTTCAAACTAGCTCACCCAAGGACACAAAGTTGTTTGGTAGGCAAGGAATAGAGAGGAATTCAAAGTATTGATTCTAATTCAAGGTAGTTTGCAGTAGATGCTTGCTTCGGGCACGGGCTTACTCCTAGCAATACTAGGACGATTCCCGCCAAGAGCCTATGGCATAGCCGAACGTGGAGGATTACGAAGGACAGATAGGGTTGTCACCACCTACTTCCTACCTCTTCAATCTGTCGGTCTACGAGATATCCACTGATGATTTATAACCTAAGCACCATGCTTACGTTCTAAATCACTACTCTAGTTGTTTCGAACACAAAGCTACAACTAGATCCTCTAATGAATTAAAGCAGTGAACCCACAAGTAACTACTTGTGCAAACTACTAAGAATAAAAGATCAAACTTGTATTGAATTCACAATGGCTTACTTAAGTGAGTAAAACCTTTGTAGGGGTACAAGTGTAGAAGAGGGACTTCACAAGCCCAAGCCTCCTTCTCCTAGACTCTTCACCACACTCTCCTTCTACTTTGGTAGCCTCTAGGACTACTCTAAACCTTTGGAGTGTAGCACTATTCTCAACTTTTGGTCTGTGTGAGAAGTGAGGTGAGGGGGTCTATTTATAGGTGGAGAAGGGTCGGTTCCCGCCACAATTAACGCCCGAATCAGTCACCATTGACTCCAGGGAGTCGGGAGGAGCCAACACGTGTCATTTGAGCGAGTTTGGCGCCAGGAAGAGGGTGGCCGAACCCCTGGTTCGGCCGACCTGGTCAAGGCTCCCCTCGGGGAGTGCTTCCTCCAGGTGGCTTCCAGGTGGGCCCCCTTGATATATATTGGTGCAACACTGTTGGATCTCCTCGTATTCTTCTGTTTGTGGGCCATTTGTTCCATGTGTTGCCACATGTCATTGCCTGATTCATTGAAATCCATTTTCATGGATTCATCCCTGCATGTTTTGGTATTATGGGTAATAATTCACCTGCATACAAATAAACACCAACACTTGTGGAATTGGGTTAGTTTATAACCCTACCACTATGTTTTTTGTTTCTTTTATGCACATTATGAGGTGAATTGATGGTCAAAATGTGGTACTTAAGGACAGTCAACAATATAGTAATTCAATCTCATTTGGTGAAAAGAGGTTTCAAAAAAAAAAACTACACAATATGGACAGAGCATGGTGAGTTAGATACACATGATGTAGATAAAGATGATGAGAGAGGTTCAAGTGATGATAATGTTCATATCGATGATGGTAGTGACAATCAAGATGGTGATGATGATGATGATAAGTTCGATTGTGAGGAGATGTTGCGTCACATTGAACCATATGTATTGACTTCTATGAGAGCAAGCAAATGTTTAAGTAAAATGGAGACATTGCAGAATGCGGCGATGGAGCTTTTATATGATGAATCAAACGGTTGTGATAAAGAGTTTACTACATTGCGTGCAGTCTTAGAACTACTAAAGTTGAAAGCTAAGCACGGATGGTCCGATTGTAGTTTCTCTGATCTTTTGAATCTTATGGCAGAAATTCTTCCAAATCCAAATAAACTACCTAAAAGCACTTATAAAGCGAAAAAATTTCTTTACCCGATGGCACTAGGTGTGACAAAAATACACGCTTGTGTGAACAATTGTATTTTGTATCGCAAAGAGCATGAGCTCGTAACTAGATGCCCCATTTGTGGTGTCAGTAGATATAAGAAGGACTACAATCACCAGTATGTTACCAACATGAAAAAGTCTCAGAAGAATAAGAAGTTTATTATTGGTCCTGAAGATGACAATGACGATACTTCTGGCGATGCAGATGGGAAGAATAAGAGAAAATTTTCTGCCTTGGTTATGTGGTACCTTCCAATAATTGATCACTTGAAGCTTTGTTCTCAAACCCTAGGGAGGCTGAACTTATGTGTTGGCATTCCGAGCAACGCAGGAAGAATGAAAAACATATTTGACACCCTAGTGATGCAACGCAGTGGAAAAATATTGATATTCAGTATGCAGAATTTGCAAAGGAAGTCAGAAATGTGAGGTTTGCCTTGGGTACAGACGGAATGAATCCGTTTGGTGAAAAAAGGAGCATACACATCACATGGCCCATGGTCTTAACGATGTACAACCTACCGACGTGGTTGTGTCACAAAAGGAAATATATCTTGTTATCTGTTCTTATCCAAGGTCTGAAACAACCCGACATCGAAATTGATGTGTTCTTGGAACCTTTAATGGAAGATTTGGCGAAATTGTGGAATGAAGGGGTACGTACATGGGATGAGTACAAGCGGGAGTATTTCACGCTAAGAGCAATGATATTCGTTACCGTGCATGATTATCCCGAACTGCTTACATTATTGGGACACATGAAAGGGAAGAAAGGTTGTGTAAGGTGCGTGGATAGAACTGAATTTCTATACCTCACTTCATCCAGAAAGACGGTGTACATGAGACACTGACGGTTCTTGACAGATACACACAAGTATAGGAAGATGAAAGAACAATTTGATAACAAAATCGAAAAAGATACTGCACCAAAACCTTACAGTGGAAAACTTGTGTTCGAAATGGTCAAGAACATTCATATTGCTTTCGGTAAGGGCAAAAAATGTAAAGAAATTAAGACAAAGAAAAGTACATCTTCAGATGATACAACTGACATGGCTTTCAAGAAACAATCAATTTTTTTTAAGTATCTTCCGTATTGGAAGAATCTGGAATTTTGCCATAGTATTGATTTGATGCACGTTACAAAGAATGTATTTGACAACATCATTGGGACCTTGCTGGACATGCCGAGGAAAACAAAAGACGGATTAAATTCACGTATGGACCTAGTAAATCTTGATTCTAGACCGGAGTTTCATCCAGTAGAAAAGGCGAACGAGAAGCATTACCTTCCCCCAGCCAGCTACAACTTGACGCTAGAAGTGAAAAAAGCAATTTGTGAATGCTTGCGTAAGATCAAAGTGCCCACGAGTTTCTCATCCAATATCCGCAAACTAGTCTCGATGAAAGACTTGTCTTTATTCGGTTATAATTCTCACGACTGTCACATGATGACAGTGTTCCTTGCCATTGCAATAAGAGTCATCAAACATGAGCATATAAAAGTTGTCATCACATGTTTGTGTTACTTCTTCAATGCAGTATCGCAAAAGGTGATAGCATGTGAAGATTTAGACTATCTGAAAACATACATCGTCGAGACTATGTGCAAGCTTGAGATGTGTTTCCCACCATCCTTTTTTGATATGCATGTACACCTAATCATACATATTGTTGATTAGATAAAAGCATTGGGGCCACTATATTTACATCATATGTTTTCGTTGGAGAGATATTTAGGAGTATTAAAAGGTTATGTGCGGAACTGTGCTCACCCAGAGGGTTCATTTATGGAAGGATACACCACTGAAGAAGTGATTGAGGGTTGCGCTGATTACATCAAAGATGGAAAATTGATAGGTGTGCTTATACCAGTACATGAAGGTAGACTACGTGGGAGAGGCAAAGTGGGTAAGAAAAGTTTTATCATTCAAGATTACAAGAATGTACACCGTGCACATTTTGGTGTACTACAACAGCTCGCAATAGTTGAGTCGTACATCGAGGAACATCAAATTGAGCTTCGTTGATGAGGACATCAACACCCTCGATACATCCACACCAACTCAGCTACCGGTTTTTGGTCCGATCTCTCGCGCTCGTGCACGTCAACTAAACTATGAGGTGAACTCGTTCTTGGACTTATGTCCATCTTATCTAGACCGTGGAACTACGTGCTTTCTTGTTTTGCTTAGGAACAATGGAGAGGAGCCAATGGGAAGGGAATTCGCGCGGATGGGATTTGGACAGCAGAACAACACCAACTTGTGACGGCCACCACGATTTCATACGGACTCCGATCTGGGCGTTCAAGTACTTACTGGAAAGATTATCAAGTCTACTTTCAAACGGATCTGGCCTCATGTCCATATCTATTCGGAGGCGGCCGCAATAGTTATTTTAATACCAAGACCTTTTTCTGTCCATGGTGCTGCATCACCAAAATTGGGCCATGGCCCATGTATCATTTGGAGTCCATTAGGGACTCGTGATTAGGGTTTCTCATGACCCTAGGGAGGTAATAAATAGTAGCAGCTGCCCTCATTAGCTGGTGGGTTTTGTTTATTCGTAAGTTAGCTTCTGCTGCTTCCTTGTACACGCGCGTGTCGACTAGATCGCCTGTCTACTTGTATCTAGAACCCCACTTTAGATTGATTAAATAGATAAGTGCTTGTTCTTCTTGTTCTTGCGTGTTCTTCGATTGCTTGCAGGAACAAAGGCCCTCGTGGTCAGGTTGATTGTGCGCCAGCAAGATCAATACAACTTCGGAGTCGGTGTATCGATCGCTAAGGCGCATCGTCTTGGGGACGGTGTAGTCGGATTGCCAACGTCTTCTTCTCCACAAATTGAAACTCCTATTCTCATCGAAAGATCGGGAACCAAGATCCTATAATTCATGATAAAAACCAAGACCGCGCAGAGGACTGGATCATGAAAGAGCACATAAGATGTTTCACTGAATGGTTAATGGACAAAAATATACCATACGGAAACACTATAGAAGAGGCAACAATGAAGAAGTTAGCTTCTGGCCCATCTGCTTTGGTGACATCATGGAAAGCATATGACATCAATGGTTACACATTTTACACTAAAGAAAAAGACGGTAAGAGTGTTGCACGAAAATGTGGTGTTCGTATTGAGACTTATGATTCACAAGGGCAAAATACCACATACTTCGGGTTCATAGAGGAAATATGGGAACTTGATTATGGCGAAAGAATGGTAATACCCGTATTTAGGTGCCAATGGGTCAAACATATTGATGGTATGAAAGTGGACAATTACGGGCTGACATTGGTAGACTTGAATAAAGTGGGTTATAAAGATGACCTGTGGGTTCTCGCCGATAGTGTTGCATAAGTTTTTTATGTTCAAGATCCAGAAACTGAGAAGATGCACATAGTTGTTTCTGGAAAGCAAAATATTGTTGAGGTTGAGAATGTGGGAGATAATGAAGAGGAATATAATAAGTATGAACAGATGTACCTTTTCACCGAACCAGAAAACATCAAACGCGTAGAGAGAAGCATTAAAAAGAATTTGAAACCCTACATGGGAGAAGATGTCAATGCTGGAAATAATGTATGATATATGTTGTATATATTTGTATGTTCTAAAATCAACTTAGAACAATGCTCTATTTCAGCTTTAGATAGCATGTTTCAAACATTATTAAATTCAACTTCTGTTTCAAACGTTATTAAAGTTAGTATGTGTATAAAAATTTCTTCTGGCCTATGATGATCAGGCTTGCCTTCCAACAGCTCGGTTCCAAACAACATCTAGAAGCACAACTCTTGAAGCTCCTGTCAAGCTAATCCCTTCACAGCAAGCTCTTGTAGATGCAAGTAACACCTGAGACTCATCATTTGGATTGTTAAAAGCTTCAATTGAAGTCTGACGATACTTCCCGTCCATTTGAGGGCTTGTTTGGATAGGAGTGGATCCACTTCAATATAAGTGGTTTGAGGTGAATTGAGGAGAAAATTAGTTCATTCTCCACTTTAATCCACTTCAATCCAATTAGATTGAGTACACCCAAACATGTCCTAAAAGATTTATTTCTCTTCTCTCCATTTTAAAAACTTACGAAGATGCTACTTTATCAGTTCTAATGGCTGAATATATTGACTACAAATCAGTACCATCTCTCTTAGTGCTTCACACAAGCGACGAAGCGTACAACTTCAATCACAAATCTTGTTTTTTCCATTTTCATAGGAATTTGAGCTTAATATTTCAAGCATAGATTTATCAATAATTGAAGCTTCCTCATCAAACATGTTAATGGAAGTTACAAGTTAAGGTTGTGTCGAAGCTAACAAAATCTCAACGGGACTGAAGACAAAGAGATGCTGCATATGAGTGACAATGTCCAGGTTAGACAACATGAAGCTATGATGGCAGCCTTCAACAACAAAAAAAGTGATGCCAAGGTTATGCTTGCATAAACCAAGACATGTTGTGAGGGTATAACACTTGTTGGGGCAAGCATAACCTTGGCCAAGGTTATGCTTGCCCCAACAAGTGTTATACCCTCACAACATGCCTTGGTTGATGCAAGCATAACCTTGGCATCACTTTTCATGTTGTTGAAGGTTGTCATCATAGATTTGCGCTGTTTAACCTGGACATTGTCACTCATATGCAGGATCTCTTTATCTTCAGTCCGATTCTGATTTCATTAGCTTCAACACATCCTTCACTTATAACTGCCATTAACATGTGTGATAAGGAAGCTTCACTTATTTGATAAATCTATTCTTGAAAGATAAGGTTAAATCCCTATGACAGTGTAAAAACAAGATTTGTGATTGAAGTTGTTCCCTTACTCGCTTGTGTGAAGCACTAAGAAAGTAGGTACTGATTTCTAGTCAATATATTTAGGCATTAAAACTGAGAAAGAAGCATCTTCCTAAGTTTTCAAATGGATAAGAGGGAAATAAGTCCTCCAAATGGATGGGAAAATCCTTCCAAGGATCGTATGGCTTCAAATTGATGCTTTCAACAATCCAAATGATGAGCCACGGGTGTTACTTGCATCTACAAGAGCTTGCTGTGTAGGGATTAGCTTGACAGGAGCTTAGCAGCATCACAGACGGTTCTTAAACAATGACCGCCCGTGGAAATCATGTATTTTCTCAAGCGTTGGTTAATTAAGAACCGCTTGTGATGTTAGCTACATCACAGGTGGTTCTTAATTAATAACCATCTGAGAAAATACATGATTTCCACGGGCGATTGTTTCGTAAAATCTGCGCGTGATGTTGTATCATCACAGGCGGTTATTGTATCATTTGTCATCACAGTCGCATTTTTTTACGGACCATTTGTGTTTGAAAAATCCAGGTGCCTGTGAAAATGCTTTTTGTAGTAGTGGTAATTTGAGTTTGACAACAAGAAAAAGGCAAGTGCAAAATCAAAAGCCGCACAAAAGCCACAAGCAATTAGAGAAGAAAAAAGGCAAGTGCAAGATCAAAAGCCGCATGTGCAAATTTTGTTCTAGGGTCTCCTGATTCCATCTAGAGAGAGTTTGGGTGACCACCCCAACAAAAAAAACGAAAAAAAGGAAAATAAATCAGATTGTTGTCTGGGGTGTTTTTGGTGACGACATTGGTGTCTCGGCTTGCGTCTCAACTACGGTCTAGACTAAGATCAGCACAGTACTGTCGTAGAACATTTATTCAGCTTGTTGTGATTAACGTGGTGGAAGTTTGCTCCTTGTGCTAGTTCAGCCACCTAAAGCCATAGATTGACACATGCTCTTGAAGTTGTTCACTACTTGCTGGTTGCCATCACCTTCTTGCTGAGCTTGGTAAGAACAGGTAAGAGCTTGATTAAACAGGTTGAGAGTGAGCGAGTTATCTCCACCAGCACCTTTGTAGCTAGGGATAACGTTACCCTTTCATATTGGATTGTTTTTTTAGTAACCATGGCAGGAGTAGCAAATACAAACGAAGACATGCATTCACCTCGCACACGGGGAATTATACAACACTTCGAATGCCAAGTGCGGCTACGCACAAAAGCGCATGATGAGGATTTTCATATTACCAGTGACCACCTTGGTCAATGGGAAAATATGCAGATCGACACCAACACCAAAATCAGCACGTTGGAGATTTCCATTCAAACATTGAGCACTTCTATTGGAGCCATCCTGCAGTGCCTTGAGGATAGGGATCGTGGACGCACCACGGATGGACAGGTGAGCAATGCTTCTAGTATTGTACGTGATAGGTGAGCAATGCTTCTAGTATTGTACGTGACAATGAAGATGACTATTCTGCAGATACGGAGATTGGGGAAGATGAGGAAGCTAGGCCACTGCGCCGGCTACAACGCAGCCGTCAAGGTATGGGTAGACATCGTCGGCGTGAGGTACGCAATCATGATGATACTTTTAACAAAATCAAATTAAAGATACCTCATTTGATGGTAATTATGACCCTGATGCATATATTACTTGGGAGATTTTAGTTGATCAAAAATTTGCATGGCATGAGTTTCCTGAAAACGCAAGAGTTAGAGCAGCCACTAGTGAGTTTACTGATTTTGCTTCTGTTTGATAGATAGAACATGGCAAGAAAAATCCTAATAACATACGACAAACTTGGGATGCTTTGAAATGGCTCATGCGGGCTAGATTTGTTCCTTCTTACTATGCACGTGATCTATAAATAAGTTACAACAATTGAGACAGGGAGCTAAAAGTGTAGAAGAGTATTTTCAGGAATTACAAATGGGTATGTTGTGTTGTAATTTAGACGAGGATGAGGAACCAGCTATGGTTTGATTTTTGGGTGGTTTAAACCGTGAAACTCAGGATATACTTGCTTATAAAGATTACAATAATGTTAGCCGTTTGTTTCATCTTGCTTGTAAAGCTGAAAGGGAAGTGCAGGGACGATGAGCTAGCTCTCGAACTAACATTTCTACAGGAAAGACTAGCTCATGACAACCACGCACGACTACTCCTTCGACTGGGCATGCTTCCCCGCCATCTTCTTCACCAAGTTGGGCAGCACCTTGTTCCTCTGGCAACAAGTCACGTGCTTATTCCACTAGCTCAGCAGTAAAGACCACCCAAAAGCCCACCAAGAGTGCTTGTTCCGTAGCATCTATCGGATGATCTAGAGACATTCAATGTCACAAGTGCAAGAGTTTTGGCCATGTGCAGCATGACTTCCCAAGCAAACGTGTTCTAATTGTTAAAGATGACGGTGAGTACATCTTCTAGCGGTTTTGATGACGACACGTGTGTTTTGTTTGCAACTGACTATGCAGGTAGAGATGAACATCAAGAAGAGCATATTGGTACAGAAGATGCAGCGCGCTATGATAGTCTCATTGTGCAGCGTGTGCTTAGTGCACAAATGGAGAGAGCGGAACAAAATCAAAGGCACACATTATTCCACACAAAGTGTGTCGTCAAAGAGCGATCTTGCCGCACGATCATTGATGGAGGTAGCTGCAATAACTTGGCTAGCACTGACATGGTGACCAAGCTGGCACTAAGCACCAAACCGCTACCGTATCCCTATTACATTCAATGGTTAAACAACAGCGGTAAGACAAAGGTAACTAGACTTGTGCGAATCAATTTTGCTATTGGATCATATAAGGATGTCGTTGAATCTGATGTTGTGCCTAGGCAAGCTTGTAATATTCTGCTAGGAAGACCTTGGCAATTTGATAGAGATTCTATGCATCATGGTAGATCAAATCAGTATTCTTTTCTGTACCACGATAAAAAAATTGTGTTGCATCCTATGTCTCCTGAAGCTATTGTGCAAGATGATTTTGCTAGAGCTAGGAAAACTAAATCTCAGGACCATGCTAACGTTGAGAATAATAACAATGCCAAATCTGTGTTTGATAAGAAAAATGAGATATATCTCAAGGGAAAATGCTTGTTTGCTACAAAATCTGATATTAATAAACTGATTGCTTCCACCTCTATTGCCTATGCTTTGGTATGCAAAGATGCTTTGATTTCCCTTTACGATATGCAATATTCTTTGCCTCCTGCTATTGCTAACATTTTGCAGGAATATTCTGATGTGCTTCCAAGTGAAATACCACCAGGACTACCACCACTTCGAGGGATTGAGCACCAGATTGACCTCATTCCCGGTGCTTCATTGCCCAACCGTGCACCATACAGGACAAAGCCAGAAGAAACAAAGGAGATTCAGCGCCAAGTACAAGAACTACTCGACAAAGGTTATGTACGTGAGTCTCTTAGTCCTTGTGCTGTTCCAGTTATTCTAGTACCTAAAAAGGATGGATATTGTCGTATGTGTGTGGATTGTAGAGCAATCAACAATATCACCATTCGATATCGTCATCCTATTCCACGATTAGATGATATGCTTGATGATTGAGCGGTGCTGTTGTGTTCTCAAAAGTTGATTTGCATAGTGGTTATCACCAAATTCGCATGAAACTAGGAGATGAATAGAAAACTACTTTCAAAACTAAGTTCGGTTTATATGAGTGGTTAGTCATGCCTTTTGGGTTAACTAATGCACCTAGCACCTTCATGAGATTAATGAACGAGGTTTTGCATGCATTCATTAGAAAATTTGTTGTTTTGTATTTTGATGATATATTGATTGATAGCAAATCCATGGATTAACATCTTGATCACTTACGTGCTGTTTTTAATGCTTTACGTGAGGCACGATTATTTGGTAATCTTTAGAAGTGCACCTTTTGCACGAATCGAGTCTCTTTCCTTGGCTATGTTGTTACTCCACAGGGAATTGAAGTTGATCAAGCCAAGGTAGAGGCTATTCAGGGGTGGCCTGTACCAAAGACCATCACACAGGTGCGGAGCTTTCTAGGGCTGGCTGGGTTCTATCATCGCTTTGTGAAGGATTTCAGCACCATTGCTGCTCCATTGAATGACCTTACGAAGAAGGGAGTACCTTTTTATTAGGGCACCACACAAGATAACCCCTTTACCATACTTAAAGATAAGTTGACGCATGCACCTCTTCTCCAACTTCCTGATTTTTCTAAGACTTTTGAGCTTGAATGTGATGCTAGTGGGATTGGATTGGGTGGTGTTTTGTTACAAGAAGGAAAACCTGTTGCATATTTTAGTGAGAAAATGAGTGGGACTATTCTGAATTATTCTACCTATGATAAGGAATTATATGCTCTTGTACGAACTTTAGAAACATGGCAGCATTATTTGTGGCCAAAAGAATTTGTTATCCATTCTGCTCATGAATCACTAAAGCATATTAGGAGTCAAGGGAAACTGAACCGTAGGCATGCTAAGTGGATGGAATTTATTGAGTCTTTTCTTTATGTCATTGAACACAAAAAGGGAAAGGATAATGTTATTGCTGATGCTTTATCTAGACGTTATACTCTTCTATCTCAAGTTGACTTTAAATTTTTTGATTAGAAATGATTAAAGATAAATATGAACATGATGCTGATTTCAAAGATGTATTGCTGAAATGTAAAGACGGAAAAACATTGAATAAATTTGTCCTCAATGACGGATATGTGTTTAGAGCTAACAAGTTATGCATTCCAGCTAGCTCCGTTCGTTTGTTGTTGTTACAAGAAGCGCATGGAGGCGGGCTGATGGGGCACTTTGGAGTGAAAAAGACGGAGGACATACTTGCTGGTCATTTCTTTTGGCCAAGGATGAGGCGAGACGTGGAGCGCTTCATTGCTCACTGCACGAAGTGTCAAAAAGCTAAGTCACGACTTAATCCACATGGGTTGTACATGCCTCTTCCTGTTCCTAGCATGCCTTGGGAAGATATTTCTATGGACATTGTTTTAGGACTGCCTAGAACAAAGAAGGGGAGAGATATCATCTTTGTTGTCGTGGATAGATTTTCTAAAATGACACACTTCATACCTTGTCGTAAAGGTGATGATGCTACACATGTTGCTGATTTGTTTTTCCGGGAGATTGTTAGGTTGCATGGTGTGCCAAACACAATAGTTTCAGATCGTGATGCTATGTTTCTTAGCCATTTTTGGAGAACGTTATGGGCAAAATTGGGGACTAAGCTTTTATTTTCAACTACTTGTCGTCCCCAAACTGATGGTCAAACTGAGGTTGTGAATAGAAGTTTATCTACCATGCTTAGGGCTGTTTTGAAAAAGAATATAAAACTGTGGGAAGAGTGTTTGCCTCATGTTGAGTTTGCTTATAATCGTTCCCTACATTCTAGTACTAAGAAATGCCCTTTTGAGATTGTTTATGGATTTGTACCCCGTGCTCCTATTGATTTATTACCTCTTTCTTCAATGGAACGAGTGAATTTGATGCTAAACATCGTGCTGAATTGATCTTAAAATTGCATGAAACCACTAAGAAGAATATAGAGTTCATGAATGCCAAGTATAAACTTGCTGGTAGTAGGGGAAGAAACCTATCACTTTTGAATCTGGTGATTTAGTTTGGTAACATTTGCAAAAGGACAGGTTTCCTGATTTGAAAAAGTCTAAATTGTTACCTCGAGCTGATGGTCCATTCAAAGTGTTAGAAAGGATTAATGATAATGCATATAAACTTGAGTTGCCTGTGGATTTTGGGGTTAGTCTCACATTTAACATTGCAGATTTGAAGCCATTTTTGGGAGCAGAAGATGAGCTTGAGTCGCGGAAGACTCAAATGCAAGAAGGGGAGGATGATGAGGACATCAACACTCTTGATACATCCACACCAACTCATCTACCGGTTTCTGGTCCGATCACTCGCGCTCGTGCACGTCAACTAAACTATGAGGTGAACTCGTTCTTGGCCTTATGTCCATCTTATCTAGACCGTGGAACTACGTGCTTTCTTGTTTTTCTTAGGGACAATGGAGAGGAGCCAAAGGGAAGGGAATTCGCGCGGACGGGATTCGGACAGAAGAACAGCACCAACTTGTGACGGCCACCACGACTTCATACGCACTCCGATCTGGACGTCCAAGTACTTCCTGTAAAGATTATCAAGTCTACTTTCAAAGGATCTGGACTCATGTCCATATATATACGGAGTCGGCCGCAATCGTTATTTTAATACCAAGACCTTTTCTGTCCATAATGCTGCATCACCAAAATTGGGCCCATGGCCCATGTATCGTTTGGAGTCCATTGGGGACTCGTGATTAGGGTTTCTCACGATCCTAGAGAGGTAATAAATAGTAGCCGCCACCCTCATTAGCTAGTGGGTTTTGTTTATTCGTAAGTTAGCTTTTGCTGCTTCCTTGTACATGCGCGTGTCGACTAGATCGCCCATCTACTTGTATCCAGAACCCCACTTTAGATTAATTCAACAGATAAGTGCTTGTTCTTCTTGTTCTTGCATGTTCTCCGATTGCTTGCAGGAACAAAGGCCCTCGTGGTCAGGTTGATTGTGCGCCAGCAAGATCAATACAACTTTAGAGTCAGTGTACCGATCACTAAGGCGGATCGTCTTGGGGACGGTGTAGTTGGATCGCCAACGTCTTCTCCTCCACAAATCGAACCCTCCCATTGAAAGATCGGGAACCAAGATCCTATCATAACATCTCCCCGAGAACCTCTCCCTGAGGTGGGCCGGGAGCCACTGTCGGTACCCTGCGTACCGGGTACCCCCCTGATACCGCAAACAAAGTCGAGGAGTTCCTATGTCCAAGAGGGAGACGTTCGAAGGGGATACGCATCCTGCGTAACCGGGCCTACCTCCCTCCTTAGGGTAGCTCCGGTGTAGCAACGTGTCCAAAAGAGCAGGATCTTCGTCCCTCCTCAAGGAAGCTCTGGCACTGCCAAGTGTCCAACGGCGCCCGACCTATCCCCCAATAGAGGGAAGCTCCAAAGCTTCCACGTGTTAATGCCCGGACCTACGTCAGCAACAGGAAGACTACGAGATCTCCAACGGCGCAGACATTCTAGGGCTATCAATTAGTTGTTACAAGATCTGGTTAATGCGCCATTAATGCTATATTAATGACGCACGAACAGAGGACTATCAAGACCGGTAACGTTGCTATTAAGGCACGTTTTAACACAAATTAACCACTCATAAAACTGTAGATCATGTAAAGGGTAGTTTACACAGCTGGGGCCACCTGTTAGGCCAGACACATATTGTAACGGCTAGTCCTTGGCATATAAAAGGGATGCGCTGCACGGTAGAACTCATATGATCTCAGACGCACCCAAGGCATACTCATACTCATACAATCAACACACACCCCGTGGAGTAGGGTATTATGCTCAGGCGGCCCGAACCATGTAAAATCATCGGTGTTCACCTCTTGTCTCGATCTTGACTCGCGTCCCAACTGAATACAAACCTCTGCGGACTACGTCTTAGTAGTACTGGGGGAAGTGTCCTAGTCCATACTTCGAGCACCGCTGAACTCAAGGTCGAGACGGTTGTGGTTCTCGAGCTACGTGGCGGGCCACATGGTCCCTTTCGTGGTTAGGTTGATAGTTTTGCCAATCCGCTTCACTCCCTATTCATGACCCATTCATAGCTCAATGGGGTGAGCCACACGGGAATTTTCCTCAATGTTCAAATTCCCGAGCTCGGTGAGTTACCTATCGGGTTAGTCTGAGTGCAACCCGATCATCCTGTTTCGTATGGATGAGGGGGGCCAGTTTTTTTGTTTTCTAAGGAGTGACTTGGTCGGTGATCGATCCACACGTTCCATTAAATTTTGCTCGAGGCACTCCCTAGTTCTCGGTCCTTTCGGGGGCCCGAGTAGCTCGATGGTGAACCTTCGAGGGGCCACTGTGGAGTCACCATGTTGAGACTCGGATATGGAGCGTCAGACATGACTGGGGCATTTGCTATCCCTGAAGTTGCCATTCATGGGCCACCTCACGTTGTACATCCCAGACTCTGGTTTGTTTCGGGCGGTCTTGTGGTGCGTTTGACAAGACGACCTTTGAACGCGTAACTGGATAAGGCCCCAAAAGTGCACCAGAGGCTTACCCACCTTAACTCGACCTGTTAGGCCGGCGTCTTGACCCCAAGTCTTCGAATCATGGAAAATGCAGGTGTTGCACAATTAGATGGTTGTGATGGTTACGAGGAGGTACGAGTGGTTGCACAACTATCACCTAACACCGGTTGCGAGTAGGCGTGGGCCACGACACATCCTTTGGAGCGCGCCTGTTCATCTACTGCCGAAGCAACACAATTGTTCTATAAAGGCCCGGTGCACTTTTGGCATTATTGTTCCTTCACCTCACCATTGCCTTCATGCGTTCATCTCTTTCCTCCAAAAGACAGAGAGCGTTAAGAGAGTAGTGAGCCGGGGTTGAAGAAAATCTAGCACCGCCGCCTTTTCCATTGTACCTTGCTCCTTGCACAATGCCATCGTGGGTGAAGTCCCGCATCCCCCTGAACCATGACTCTAACCTCCACTACAAAGGGTTCTTGTCGATGTGTGATGCCGTGGCCATCTGCCTCACCATCGCAAATCCTATCCCCAAACCGGGCGTCCATGAGGTAGTGTCGTTCACCACCTTCCACACGCAGGGGCTCAGGCTGCCTACACATGCCTTCTTTTGGGGCCTCTTGCACGAGGACGTGTTGGAGATCCACCACCTTGCGCTGCACAACGTTCTTCACATAACTGTGCTCATCACCACATGTGAATCCATTTTGGGGATTGAGCCCCACTTCAAGCTATGGCATCACTTCTTCTGTGTGTGCATGAGATCCAACTAGCCACCACTCTCGTTCATCGGTGGTGCCTGCATAAAGCTTCACAGGACGCAACCGTGATACTTTGGCCTAAAGCTGCCGTCCTCCCTAAAAGGATGGTATTGTGAATAGTTTTACATTCACAACAATGCCCCCGCCCTTCCGCCTTTTACTGGTAGGCCTCTCGTGCTCCGGGAGTCCTAATATTGGAGGACCCCACTGAAAGGGGTGGCTAGGGTCGAGCCCATCCTTGAGCAGGTGGAGGTCTTGAAGGCCGAAGGTCTCACCAACGTGCAGATCCTCTGCACCTTTCTCGAGTAGAGGAAGCAGCAGATATGGGCCTGAAGCACCATGTGGATTTACTTCGGGCACAACGCTAGAGCTCACCGAGTCCGATCTCTCTTGACACCTTCAAGAAATTTTGGGGGCCATTGTCATGGGAGAAGCCGAGCCAGGTCCGCTCTCGCTAGATGTGGGGCGGCCCTCAACTCGAGCGCTTGGCTGCGTTGTCAGCCTCCTTAGGCCAACCGTGGGCCAAGAGGACAGAGCGGGGAGGGCCACCCACGCTACCTCTATGAAGAAGAAGAAGGATGAGCACAAGGCTTGTTGACTCAAGCAACAGAGGGTGGTGTAGGGAGCGCAGGCTGCCAGCAAATCCACTTCAAAGACACCAATGGAAGATGAGAGCGAGAGCGATTCCAGCTCGGGCGGGTCAAAGTTCCTCGTCATTCAGGCCGAGAGGAAACGGGCGGTAGGGCCTGCCGCCGGCCTCGCCCAAAAAAGATCCAGGCCGAGCGTCATGTCCGCTCCGTCGTCCTTTGCAGAGCTTGTTGTGGTCCCTCAGCAGTGTTGATGATCAATATATACTGATTTCGACCATCAATATAACTCAATTATGTGAGAGAATAAATATTTCTCACAAACATCATAGTTAGATTTAAGATAATTCCACTTCTACTTGGAGAAATAGTGCATGCAGGAGTTTTTATGCAGAAATGATGGAGAATGAGGGGAGCAATCCTGAAAAGTGCCACCTTAGCCAATAACATGATGACATGTGGCATCACATGGATCCATGGACCCGTTCCCATGCGTATATGAGGGAATCCAATGGAAATTACGAGGGGATGGAACTAGGGCCCACATATCAGTTACCCGGAGGAAGCACAACGGGGGGGGGGGGGGGGGGGGGGGGGGGGGGGGGGCAGGACCACGTCGCCTGAACCCCCTAGTCGGCCAACTTGGCACTAGGGCCAAACTCAGTCATTTTCCATGTGTTGGCTCCTCATGGCTCCCTGAAGGTGTTGGAGACTGATTTGCGCGCTAATTATAGATGGAACCGCCTCTACTCCGTGTATAAATAGGGGGGAGTGCCTCACTTCTCCCACGCACCACTCAAGCATTCTCCCTTGTATTACACTAATGCTCTCTTAGTCTTTAGTGGCGGTTAGACTGTAGAGAGGAGGCTCTAGTCTCAAGTCCAAATTGGAAAAGGTTTGACTCATGTATCTTTTCTTTTATTTGTGACATTATGCTTTATATTAATATCATTAGACTTTACTTATTCATATACTTGGATAAATCATTCCTTGTTTGGTTGTGGAGTCCATGTATGTGCTAGATGTAGATGTTGTTATGATCTAGTCATAATGCATTATCATGTTATCATAAACATCATACACCACCAATATAGTCTAATTAGGTATTACTATGAGTAAGTTAGTGCTTGGTCCCAACATTGGTTTCAACGATGTTTAGGTTAGTCATTGCCTTAGGAAGGTACTTGTACTGGAGATCTTAAGTAATTTATTTGTTATGTAAGCATGGTGCTTAGATAATTAAGTAGCGTTGGATGTCTCGTAGACCCACTGTTTGTAGGGGTAGGCAGTAGGTGGTGACAGCCCTATCCGTCCTTCGTAATCCCCCACATTCAGCTACGCCGCAGGCTCGTGGCGGGAATCGTCCTGATATTGTCAGGGGTAAACCTGTGCTCGATTTTTTGGACCACTGAGCCCTAGTACTCATCGTTAGCATACTCATTTGTACACTAGTTGACTATGTATATGAATACCAAAAGCATAGTAGGAGTATCTCCATCCATAACTTCTCCTCCACTAGGACATTTTTACCCCTATAGAGTAGTTTGCTTAGGTGTGTGTCATACTACCCCATTACTTCATTTATCGATCCTACCGGATCCCTCACCAGAACACCTCTTCTATCCTTGACCTTGCCACTCTTCTACATTGCCTTCCTTTGGGATAAACAAATACGATACCCTAGAGAAATACTCTCAGGTGAAATGCTACAATGGTACTTTATGTGCGCTTGCGGAACCCATCTTGCTTTGGCTTAGGTTAGCCTATAGCCTCTGCAGAACTAGCCTTGCTTCTAGGATTATATGTAGACGTTAAAAAATACCAACAAGCATTTCTACGCTGTTGCCGAGGAAGGCACATAAGATTTGCATGATCATGTGGTAGATACGATTCTAGTAGGTTTTTAGTTGGATAACCTTCCTTTGTTTTTGCATTCTTTCATGTGAAAACATGGTAGTGTATGACCGGTTTCCGTTTGCCGGCAAACTACGTAGAAGGTCCCAAGTCATTGCTGAGAGGAGTTCGACCTTGTGTCGTTCATCCTCGGGTTCTCTTGTTGGCTAGGAAACGCATCATCTCCGCACCATCACGCTGCAAACCATTGTACCCAGAAGACCCTTCAAGAGTTCTCGGCTCCCTCTGCTGACAATGTGCCTACGGGGCACAATGTCAACATGGGAGATGTGAACTTCGAGATTAAGACTGGCCTAATCACTATAGTTCAGGCTAATCCCCTTTGTGGGAAAGCCAACGAGGATGTCAGTCTCACCTGCAACAATTCCTCGAGATGTGTAGCACTTTCAAGATCAAGGATGTCACACCTGATGCCATTTGTCTTTGGGTGTTCCCGTTCTCCCTTCATGGGAGAGCAAAGTAGTGGTTTTACACGAACCAGAGTGCTATAAACACTTGGGAGAAGTGTTCTAAAACATTCCTTGCCAAGTTCATCCTATTGGGCAAGACCAATGCCCTACATGGAAGGATTTCAAGCTTCAAGCAAGAGTCGAAGGAATCCATTCTTGGGGCTTGGGAAAGGCTGTAGGAGTACATCCTGGCCTGTCCCCACCATGGGATGGATGATTGGCTCACCATCTGAAACTTCTACAACGGGCTGACTCCGTCAGCTCGTGACCATGTGGATGCTGCTGCTGCTGGAGGAGCCTTGTTCTCTCTTACGGTGCCCAAAGCTAAGGTGTTGATTGAGAAGATGGTTTCCAACAGGTGGGTGCGATGAGCATATCCAACTCCGAAAGTGAGGCGTGCACAACTTGAAAGAGGTGGACATCATCGCTGCCAAATTGGACCTCCTAATGAAGAAGCCGGACTGTCAAGCAAATGGTGAAGTATTTGGCACTATCCGAGCCTTGGAATCTAACATGACATGTGAAGTCTGTGGCAACGCGGGTCATATGGGGAGTGACTGCCCTGAGACCGGTGAGGATGCCTTATACTTAGCCTACAATTGGAATTACAACAACAACAATGGCTATCGTCCAGGAGGTCAAGGGTGGGCCAACCATGCCCTTTTTTCAAGGGGTCTACAACAACATCAACGACAATGGGAATTGGCCTCACTTGAGGGTACTTGCCATTAGCCAACTCAAGATCAATGATGCCCTATCCAAGAAGTTGTCGGCTAAGGACAAGACCCTAGAAAGCATCAATGCCAAGATTGAAGGCTTAGATTCTGCCTTAAAGAACCAGTTGAGCTTCAACAAGATATTGGAGACCCAATTAGCTCAACTGGCAGCTGCTGCCCCGCCATTACAGAATGGCAAGATGTCAGGACAACCCGAGCCTCCGTAGAAAATGTCAACATGATCTCTATACGGGAGGGCAAATAGCTGAATGACCTAGGATATCCCATCATATCCTGTTCAATTGGGACACAACACATTGACAAGGCACTTTGTCACCTTGGTGCAGGTGCTAGTGCCATGCCAAAGGTGGTCTTCGACAAGCTGAACTGCACCACGTCTCGAAGACCAATACTGATGAGGACATCGCTACCGTTGATACAACCACAACAGCAACCCATTCAGCGCTTGCAACTAATCAAGGTCCAATGACACACGCTCGTGCACGTCAACTTAATTATCAGGTGAACTCATTCCTGGCTGTTCAAAGTAATTATCCTTCAAATGGGGAACTATCAAAGCCTTGTGATGACCTTTTTATTATTAGGTGCTTGAGAATTGATCCAGCTAGGAGGAATGGAGGGATTAATGCAATGAAGGTTGCTCCACCCGAGGGGTCCTCATACTGCAGCAAGTACAAACTTAAAAGGGGCATAACTTTCAACTCCCAAGGTTGTTTAATGCAAATAAGTACTTGATGGAAAGGTATCTTCATCTACTTTCCATTGGATCAAGAATCAAAGGCAGATGACGCTTGAGCTGCTCAAGAAAGGCCAAACAAGACTCGTGACTCCATCTTGAGTTCTAGTCTTCCTCCTCTATATAAACAACTAGCAGCTATAGGAAGAACTTGGGTTTTGTTTTCTGTAAGTTTAGCCATTGCTACTTCCTTGTAACTCAAGGGTCGACGAGACCTTCCGATTACTTGAATCATAATCCCAACTTATCACACCCGTGAGTGTTTGCTTGTTATCTTGTTCTTGGTTGTTCTTCGATTGCTTGCAGGTTCAAGGCTATTCTTGGCACGGCAAGAACAGCAACAACAGGAGCCGGTGTAACTATCGCTAAGGCGCAGCACCCTTGGGGTGGTTGTAGTAGGGTAGCACAACGTCGACCTCCACCCAAATCGTAGTTACCAGGAGACGGTGTAATTGTCGCTCAAGGCGCCACACCATTCTGGTTGTGGTAGTCAGGCAGCCAACGTCAGCCTCCACCAAATTCATTCACCACCAACATCTCTCATCGAAAGATAGGGCATCCCCCATACCCGTTGGGTTCATCAAGTGGTATCAGATTTTAGGTTGCTCAGTGAGACATTTCCTTCTCCTTGTTCTTCATTTACCTCCAGTCAATTTTTGCCTACAAAAGTTCGCTCTAAAAATCCTAAAAACACTTTGAGCCTTTTGCTTGGCTACTTAGCTCTCGACTTGTTGAATTCACGGTTGCCTTTTTGTGTCGAGTTGCTGGTCCTAAGTTTTCACCGCTAGAGTTTTGAGTTCGTACCACTTTATTCTCAGTCCATTTTCATTACCTACCCAAAGTTGAGAAAAGGGCAAGTGCAAAAGAAAAGCCGCGCGGATTAGCAAGAAAAAGGCACGTGCAAAGGAAGAAAAGCCGCACAGACCAGCAAGAAAAAGGCACGTGCAAAGAAAGAAAAGCCGCACTGATTAAAATTGCTCAAAAAAGTTTCTCAGTACAAAAAAAGAAACAATTTGTGTAACATTTGTTTCAAGTTTCGTAGTTCACCTTGCTGTTTTGAACGTTTTGTTAAAACACAACGTTTGTGGTTTCTAGACTTTTCTACTACAGTAAATTTAACATCACGTGGAGCAATGGCTCGCGTCTTATCACGGTTTAGACTAGGACCAACACAGTATCATCTTGGAACGTTTATTCAACTTGTTGTGACTAATGTGGTACAAGTTGTTCCTTTGTGCCACTCATTTCTAGCAGCCACCTACAGCTCCATAAAATCATCTACAACACCACAGAATTGTGCTGGCAGCCACCAGTTGTTGTTGTTCTTGTTGTTTGCCGGCGCCCCCTGCATCGTGTGGTAAAATCTTGCAAGAGCTTGATTTCTTGCTAGTGAGGAAGTGATTGTGTCCTACCACCTCTTAGCAACTGCTAGGATTAATCTGCTTGCTGTTGTATTTCCTTTCTGTACTAACCATGTCAGCGGATGCGAATGCGACATCTCTACATTCACCACGTATGAGGGGCATCATTTAGCATTTCGAACGCCAAGTAAAGCTACACACAGATTCCCTCAACGAGGATATTCGAGTCACCAATGAACGCATTGGTCAATTAGAGTCGACGCAGATTTGCACCAACACCAAGCTGACCACATTAGAAAGCACTGTTGGGGCTATTAACACTTCTCTTGCAGTAATCATTGAGCGATTGGAGAGGATGGAACAGGTTGGACGCGAAGAGAGACAAAGACGTGTTGATGACAGCCACGACTCTGTTGGCAGCGATGCAAGATACGATGAGGCAGAGTATTTAGCGGATACCGAGCTTGATGATGGACCTTTCAGGTATCGACGACAGCCACATTGCGACCATCGTGGTATGGGTGGTCGAGCCCTACGACGTAAGGTACGTGACAATGACGATTCCCTACGGAACATTAAATCCTCCATACCACTCTTTGATTGGAAATATGATTTGGATGCATATCTGTCTTGGGAATTTTTAGTAGATCAAAAATTTGCATTCCATGATTTCCCTGATGATAAAAAGTTTAGAGCTGCCACTAGTGAATTCACTGACTTTGCTTCTGTTTGGTGGGATGAGTATCAAACTAAAAATCCTGCTACCGTACCACAAACTTGGAATGCCTTGAAACGAATCATGTGTCGTCGTTTGTTCCTTCCTATCATGCTCATGACCTGCTGCATAAATTACAACAACTTAGGCAGGGCAACAAATCTAGCACAACGTCTACCTCCACCCAAATCGTAGTTACCAGGAGATAGTGTAACTGTCGCTCAAGGCGCCGCACCATTCTGGTTGTGGTAGTCGGGCAACCAATGTCGGTCTCCACCAAATTCATTCACCACCAACATCTCTCATCGAAAGATAGGGCATCCACCGTACCCGTTGGGTTCATCAAATACAGCTCTAGCTGCCCGATTCATCGGTCCACTATCCCGCGGGTATCGCAGAAGACGTTCGGGTGAAAATTTGGAATTGTTTCATTCCCCGTAGACTCGTGGTCCTCGATATGGAGGTCGAGAAGGAAACCCCGCTCATTCTTGGGCGCCCTGTCCTTAGCACTGCGATGATCACATCGATGTGGGAGCCGGAGAAATCCGCTTCCATATCAATGGCAAGGAGGAGAAGTTTCAGTTTTGGTCAAAGAAGGAGCAATGCTCCATGATCAAAATCCATTATCGCCCGAATGTCAAACACATAGAGGAAGTCAAAGTTACACCACCTCAAGTTGACACCCTCTTTGCCTTCATGAGGAAATTGATTTATGAAGAGACTCAATCTTTACACCCACGTCGACAATTCAAAAAGATGGAGAAGTGGACCTATGTGTGCTGAATACATTGGCAATTAAAATAAAAGTAAAGAGTTTGCATGTAAAGTTTTGAACCTACTCGAGATGCCCACTTCGAATTGTCGGAACTTGTGAGAATATGTTTTTACACTGACCAAACTTTTCCTCACATTAGGATGTCCGAAGATTTCTCACATGACTTGCATATGTTCAACACCTAGGATTGTCCGAACTTTCACACACATGAGATGCACGTGAGTCGACATAGGTTGATCTTTACAAACGTGTTTTTAAGAGTAACATTACCCTCGATGGTTTAGTACTGTCCGAACTTTCTTAATGCATATCAGGAGTAACACTTATTGCGCAGAGTTTTCATATTGAGTTCGATTGCTCTGTTCTGCTCTGTTTTCGCTCGCAATGTTTCGAACTTGCTTTTGGCTTATGGGAAGGTTTGCTTAGTATTCATTTACTAAGTTTTTGATTTGTTATGGCTGATTATGGTGATTAAACATTGCTATGGGTTGCAACGTCCTTATGTGAGGTGCTCACGTAAGGTGTTGTATTTTTTGGACTAACGAGAGTCAAGTCGAGGACTTGAACTCGCAAAGATTGGTTGTTTATTCATGTGCAGGTGTTGCTTGGGTCAATACATGGCAGTTGATAGGATCCATTGAACTAGTCTGAGGGAGAAGATGAGGTTCAACAACCAAGTTCGGGAGGAATTATGGTTGAGTTGACCGGGAGGTCACGCAACATGTTTGGGTCAAGAACCATGCATATGAAGGTACCGTGAATGTTGTTGAAAAGTGTTTTCACGTATGCAAGGGGTGCATGGACGTGGCTACATTGCTCCAAGACGTGGTGAAGAGATATGGATGTGAAGATGTGGCCAGAAAGGTCAAATCGGCTGGATTATGGACTCAAGCTGCGGCTGAGTCGGTTATGGCTCAAATATGGAAAGACTTGAGGGTATTTTGATTAGATTTCGTTTTGTACACAAAGTATACTTGTTTTAAGAATGTGGGATATGTTTCTAAAGTATTTGGAAGTCTCGAAATTGCTTCTATTTGCCTATGGAAGAGTCCTAAGCAGTTATGATAAGTTTGAGTTAGAGTCTAAGTAGGATTAGAGTTCTAGTTTGGATCGGATTGGCCTTAGGGCTGGTTATATAAGTAAGAGAGGCCAGAGATAGTAGTAAGACGACGTTGGGATATCCCTCTTGTGTTTTGACCAATAAAATTTGTAGTTTAGAGGAGCTTTTGTGCCTTGTTTGTCCAACTTGTTATCGTCAAGTCTTTTTCATCGAGTTTCTGGACAGCACGATGTCGTCTCAGTATTTTGATCATAACTCGAGTTTTACCGATCCAATTGATGTGATTCTTTTTGTGTTGTCTTCACAACTCAATTGCCTATCATCAGTGAAAGTTGCACAATCATTGGTTTGTGGTTTATGATCTACATGAGTTTCTTTGTAGTGTTGCAGATCTGGTTTTTAATTGGGTAGGACAGATTGATCCTTGTTCGATCTTTCGATCATAACTTGAGTTTTTCTCGACCGTTTTTCATGATTCTTGTTGCAGTGTCTTCATGACTTGATTCTACAATCTCTACTAGTTTTGTCATGGTTGAACACATTGAAAACAGTTGCACACAGGGTCTCTTTAACATATCGATTTTCTGCCGAGGGGTTTTCATTGCTTCCGCTGAAAAAGTTTAAACCTACCGTTCACCCCCAACTGGTAGCTTTTCACGTGCTCTTCAATCCTACAATTAGTATCAGAGCCACGGTGCTCTAATCTTTGTGATTTGTATGTGTTTTGACTAATTGACATAGAGAAATACTACAAAAAACCTTGTGTGTGTTCAATGGCGTTGATTTTTAGGTTTGGAAGGATCATATGGAGACCTACATACAAGCGCAAAGCTTTACTATATGGGTAAAGGTCTACAAGTATTTTGATGTGCCACCAAATGACCATGTTACAGCTGCAAACATGAGAGATATCAACAAAAATAACAAGGCTCGCAACTTGATCATACAATGATTCACTCAAAGTAACTTTGATCGTGTTGCACACCTCCGATCAGCGTACGATGTGTAGAAGGCACTTTGCGACTACCAAGAAGGATCCAACACAATCAAGGAGGTAAGGCAAGATATATTCAAGAAAGAATATATGCACTTTGAGATGCAACCAGGTGAGTCTATCGACGATTTATTTGCTCTCTTTAATAAAATTCTCAGCAACTTGCGTAGTGTTAATGTTAATTTTTCATATGCTGAGAATGCTAGGCAATTGTTAAATGCGTTAGATATGTCAATTTGAGAGATGAGAGTTACATCTATTCGTGAATCTACTTTCATGAGTACACTTACATTGCATGTACTATATTCTAAGTTAAAAACTCATAAACTTGACATAATATCACGTAAGAACCCCAACAAGTCTCTTGCATTTGTTTCACAACATGGCATGCCTAGATCTAGCCAACCTTCATCATGTGGTACACTTGCTTTGTTGTCCACTTTAACCCTTAAATAGATTGAAGAGTTTCTAGAGGAGGAGCTAGCACTTCTTTCTACTCGATTCTCAACAGCATTGCAAAATGTGATAACTAGAAGAAGAGAAAGTGGTGGTTCTCAACGATGCTTCGAATGTGGTAAGACAGGACATTTTAGTATAGATTGCCCTAACCTTTTAGGTTGTTCTACCTGTAATGAAAACCAAAATAAGTTCAAGTCCTCTTTTGGCAACAACAACAAGAAAAAGAAGACTTTCACAAAACGCCAAGTGGTGGACCATATCCTCTCCACTCTGCTAGACAACAACTTGAGCGATGTGGACTTCAGAAGTAATAAGGATGAAGACAATTTGGCAAATATGTGCTTCATGGCGGGCAACTCAAGATCAAGTACGGAGGAGGCAGAACACAACAACAACGACGAAGAGGTATGTCCCAGTTGTAAAGAAATGTGTGATGCTATTTCTCGTACCACTGTTATACTTAAGAAAAAGGACAAAAACTTAGCGACAATGCTGTTAAAATTGAATCACTAGAATCTAAAATTAATCGTTTGAAATCTTTGATTCCTAGTGATGATTCTTATTCCTCTTGTGAGTTAATCTATGAACAATTGGCCTCCCTAATAAGTGCACACACCTCCACACTTGATAAACTTGAGTTAGAAATTCAAAAGAACAGAAAGCTTGCTCCACTTAATGATAAAAACTTGAAAGATGCTATTAATTGCATTGTGCTAACTGTGATGATCTTAATAAGAATTGCATGATGCTACGAATGAAATTTATGTTTTGAACAATGCTTTACATTCTCATGAAGTTAAATATTGGTCTAATTGCAAATTAGAAGGAAAAACTTCATGTGAAAATTGCTTGGATCTGTCCAATAAATTTGATGACATGCATAGGACACTAGATCAGTTTTGTAATGCAAATAAGAACCGAAACTTGCTGCTGAATTCTTCCAAGTCTTGCAATGATAAAAGTTGTTTAGGTTTTGATTCTCATGCTCATGCTAAGGCACATCCACCTAAAATTGTTACTAAACAAAAAGATGTGGTTTTCAAATCTGCAAGTGTGTTGTCTCATTCGATTTCTAATAAACATGTTGCTTGCTCATCTAGATATGAACAAAAGTTAAATTTCATTGTACCTACTATGGTAGAGATGGTCATGTCATAGATTTTTGTTATAGACTAGCTAAACAACAGAAAAAGAGAAGAATGATTGCTAGATCACATAACAATCGAGCAAAACTTGTTGCACGCGCTGAACCGAATGTTAGGAACATGCAACATTCTGTAATTAGTCATAAACATGCAAAGTTTGCTCCCTAATCTACTGTTTTTCGTGCTAAACATAACACACTTCATAAATCAGTAGATGGGAATAAGAATTCTCAAAATTTTACAAATAAACCTACTTTATTTTCTCAGCTTTCGCGTGTTATTCCTGATGGACGTCATGTGACTCAGTATTGGATTCCTAAATGCCTTTTGACTAACATTGGTATTGATTCATCAATGTATTATGCTGCTATGTAGGTTACATGCTTGAGGAAGGAGAACATTTGGAATGTGGATTGAGGTTCCTCACGCCACATGACCTGTAACAAAGAATGGTTCTCCTCCCTCTTTTTTGTGTCATGTGTAGAGAATGTTACTTTTGTCGATAATTCTTCAACTCCTATAATTGCTAAGGTTTCGGTTAGAGTAAATAATCACTGCACTTTGAAAGATGTGGCACTTGTCAAGAATTTGAAATACAACTTGCTTTCTGTTTCATAATTGCTAGATGAAAACCTGAAAATTATTTTCACTAAAAATTGCTGCAAGGTTGTAGATTCAAAAGGTAAGCATTTGTTTAACATGTCTATGTTTGGAAGAGTTTTTAAAGATGATTTTGATATGTCAACTTCTAAGCATAGGTGTCTAGTTACTAATGATTCAAAAGACTTATATTTTTGGCATCATAGACTTGGTCACGTAGTTTTGATCATCTCACACGTGTTAGTAGTCTTGATCGCATACTGGGCTACTTAATCTTAAAAGGGAAAACAATATTGTGTGCTCTTCTTGTAGACATGCTAAGATGGTTGTAGGTTCCAATGCTCCTCTCAAAATGACCATGACACTTGAATTGGGAAAATTTTTGCACCTTGATACCGTAAGTCCTTCACGTGTCTAATCTTTTGGAGCAAATGATATGTGCTTGTAATTTTTGATGATTATTCTAGATACTCTTGGGTTTACTTTATGGCATCTAAGAATGACGTTTTTAGTCACTTTTGAACTTTATTTCTTAGATTATCAGTTGATCACCCAGGATCTTTAAAAGCAATTAGAAGTTATAAGGGAACTGAATTTAAAAGTCAATCTTTTGATCACTTTTATGCTGAAAATGGAATATGTCATCAATTTTCTTCACCCTATGTACCTCAACAAAACGGTGTTGTAGAGAGAAAGAACAGAACCTTAGTTGAGATGGCTAGAACTATGCTTGATTATAAACTCCTAGAAAGTTTTGGGCAGATTCAATTGCAACATTTTGTTATGTTTCAAACCGTGTTTTCTTGAGAGCTTAGCTAGGAAAAACACCATATGAGCATCGGTTTGGACATAGGCTGAGTGTTACACATTTTAAGGTCTTTGGTTGCAAATGCTTTGTTAAGAAACATGGTAATCTTGATAAATTTGTAGCTAGATCTGCTGATGACATGTTTCTTGGTTATCCATCTCATACTAGATGCTATCGTGTGCTTTTACTTGAAGCTAACAAAATTGTGGAGATTTGTGAGGTTTCTTTTAATGAAGCTAACCCAGGTCCTAGATCTAATATTGCAGGCCAAGATGCGTATCTGCAGGGGGAGAGTATTTTCATTGAAGATGAGGAAGAAGTGGTGCAACTGCTCAAAATTTCAGAAGCTATGACATTGTTCCAGCTCCTGACTTTTATTCACAACCAGCACCGACAGGCACCATTGCTGGTCCAGATTATCCTCAAGTCACAAGCTCATCGATTTGTTATGAACATGAAGAATAAGAAGTTTGTGAAGTGTCTACTCCCATCCGGATCCTCAAAAGTCGTCCTCCACAACAAATTATTGGAAGCTTGCATGAGCGAGTCACACGGTCCAAGTTTTTCGATCCAAACTCTTATGCTCATTCTGATTTTGTTGCTTCTTTTGAAGCCAAAGATATATCACATGCACTCACTAATGAATCTTAGATTATTGCTATACAAGAAGAGTTAGAAAATTTTGAAAGATATAATATTTAGAAACTTGTACCTCCACCTCATGATCACACATTAATTGGAACTAAACGGATGTTTAAAATTAAACAAAGTAAGGATGGGGTCGTGGTTACAAATAATGCTAGGTTGGTTGTTCAAGGTTTCAAACAAGTTGAAGGTCTAGATTTCTATGAAACTTTTGCTCCTGTTGCTAGATTAAAAGCCATAAGAATTTTATTAGCTTTTTCTAAATCTAAAGGTTTTAAATTATATCAAATGGATGTGAAAAGTGATTTTCTTAATGTTTGCATAGATGAGGAGGTTTATGTTAAGCAACCACCCAGTTTTGAAAATCTAGATTTTTCCTAATCATGTTTACAAATTGTCCAAAGCTTTGTATGGTCTTAAAAAGGCCCTAGAGCAGGGTATGACAGGTTAAAACATTTCTACTTGCAAAGAGGTTTACCATGGGCAAAGTAGATAAAAACTCTTTTGTGCTTAAGCATGGAAATGACTCATTATTTGTTCAAGTGTATGATATTATCTTTGGTTGTGCTTCTCATGATCTTGTGTCCAAGTTTTCGAGTTCAGCATTTGAGAGGAGTATGATGTGAGAACTCACATACTTTCTAGCAAAAGGTATTAGGTATCACTTTCTCCATGATAATGTTCAAAAAGAAACATTGTGCTTCACCATGTAGATATCAAACAACAATGGCTGATATTTTTACAAAACCTTTGGATTTCACTCGTTTTTGTTTCATTCGTAGTGAAATAGGGGTTATGCATCCTCATGGCTTAAATTGAGGGGGATTTTTGAAACTTTTAAAGTCTATGTGTGAATCTAAATTTAAAATAATATGAGCATAGTATTTCATACATATATGATTTTGTGATTCCTTTTACATGCTGAAAGTTCTTACTAGATTACTCATGTTATACATTTTGTAGTTTTTGCCACGACTAGTAAATTGTATAATTACTTACACTAAATCTGGTCATGATCGAACTTTCTTACTGTTTTGAACTTGTTGCATGCTCACAAGTGCTTTTAATAATGAAAATTAATCAATTAACTATCCACATGTTGAGCCTTTATGATCAAATAAAAATGAGAAAAGATCAAGAGAATATGCATGCATCACACTTCTATTGAGATTGCTTATCATTGCATTTTGATATGAACTCTAAAGGAGTTGTGTATTACTAAAATCATGTCCTTAAGCTGCTGATTGTCAAATGACATAGGCATGGCTTGGTTTTTTTAGAATAAGGCTGATGCTTTATATAATCTCTTGCATATGTCATATGATCAAAATTTGTGCTTTAAATGATAATGAAAAATAAAAAAAGCAGAAACATGTGTCATGCTGAAAGCTTTGAAATAGTTGAGACAGGGAGATCATGACCTGCTTAAATTGAAAATGCACTTGATCTCTAGCATGGATACACTACTTTATGTATCTCATTGATGTGATAGTGTAAGTGACTTGATAGTATGACTTGGATGAGCTTTGTTTTATATGTATATGTTATAATATGTTTATAACAATTGAAATTTCTATTTTGAACCTTGCTGAATACATTGTCAAAAGGGGAGCAATATGTCTCAAATTGCACATTCATGAGTTTTTACACGTTCTTCTCAGAGGGAGAATTTGTTTTTGAAATTTCTTTCTCATTTTATTTTTGATTTTCAAAAGGGGGAGAAAATTATTTTCAAAACTTTTCATGTAAATGAGCCAATGTTCAGATTCTAAGTGGTGTTTCTAATGGATTCATCAAGGGGGAGATTGTGAGACATATGTGTGTTGAATACATTAGCAATTAGAATAAAAGTGAAGGGTTTGCATGTAAAGTTTTGAACCTACCCGAGATGCCCGCTTCGGATTGTCCGAACTTGCGAGAATCTGTCTTTGCACTGTCCAAACTTTTCCTCACGTGAGTTGCACGTGTTTTCCCGCTTTAGATTGTCCGAACATTTATCACGTGACTTGCACATGTTCGACACTTAGGATTGTCCGAACTTTCACACACGTGAGATGCACGTGAGTCAACAAAGGTCGATCTTTACAAATTATTTTTTAGGACTAACGTTATCCTCGATGATTTAGGACTCTTCGAACTTCACAATGCTTATTGGGAGTAACAATTACTAAGCAGGGTTTTCATATTAAGTTTGGTTGCTCCGTTTTGCTCTATTTCAGCTCGCAATATTTTGAACTCGCTTTTGGCTTATGGAAAGGTTTGCTTAGTATTCATTTACTAAGTTTTTTATGTGTTATAGCAAATTATGGTGATTAAACATTGCTATGGTTTGCAACATGCTTATGTGAGGTGCTCACATAAGATGTTGTGTTTCTTGGACTAACGAGTCAAGGCGAGGACTTGGGCTCACAAAGATTGGTTGTTTATTCATGTGCAGATGTTGCTTGAGGTCTATACATGGTTGGTGACGGGGTCCATTGAACTAGTCTTAGGGAGAAGATGAGGTTCAACAACCAAGTTCGGGAGGAATTGTGGTTGAGTTGATCGGGAGGTCACGCAACATGTTTGGGTCAAGAACAATGCATATGAAGGTATCGTGAACATTGTTGGAAAGTGTTTGCATGTATGAAAGGGGTGCATGGACGTGGCTACATTGCTCCAGGACGTGGTGAAGAGATATGGACGTGAAAATGTAGTCGGAAAGGTCCAACCGGCTGGATTATGGACTCAGGCTATGGTTGAGCCGGTTATGGCTCAAATATGGAAATATTTGAGTTGGTTTTGGTTAGATTTTGTGTTGGATACAAAGTAGAGTTGTTTTAGGAATGTGTGATACATTCCTAAAGTGTTTGAAAGTCTTGGGATTGCTTCTATCTACATATGGAATAGTCCTAAGCAGTTATGGTTAGTTTGAGTTCGAGTCCAAGTAGGATTAGAGTCCTAGTTTGAATTGAGTTGGCCTTAGGGCTGGTTATATAAGCAGGGGAGCCCAGAGCTTGTAGTAATACGGCTTTGGGATGTTCCTCTTGTGTTTTGATCAATAAAATTTGAGTTTAGAAAAGCTTTTGTGCCTTGTTTGCTCGACTTGTTTTTGTCAAGTCTTTCTCGTCGAGTTTCTGAACAGCACGACGTTGCCTTGGTGTCTTGATCATAGTCGAGTTTTACTGATCCAATCGATGTGATTCTTTTTACGTTGTCTTCACAACTCGATTGTCTATCATCTGCGAAAGTTTCATGATCATTGGATCTGTGGTTTCTGATCCACACGAGTTTTTTTTGCAGTGCTGCAGATCTAGTTTTTACTTGGGTAGAACAGATTGACCCTTGTTCAATCTTTCAATCATAACATGAGTTTTTCTCGATGTTTTTTGTGATTCTTGTTGTCGTGTCTTCGTGACTTGATTCTCTACAATCTCCACTAGTTTTTTCACGGTTGAACTGTAACACCCATCATTTCATGTATAAAAATTTGCTCAAACCCTTGTGCATTGTAGCCTGCATTTTTTGTGTGAATTTTTGAAGTTCAAACGAGTAGCATCCGTTTAAGTTTGAATTTGAATTCAAATCAAAGAAAAGGAAATGAAAAAGAAAAAACAAAAAGAAAAAGAAATGAAACCCTCCCTGGGCCGATTTCTCCCCCCTGGCCCAATTCCCCTCCCCCCTCCTACGGCCCAGCCGAATCCCGCGCCCCCCTCCTCTCTCCCACTGCCACCCCGGGCCCGCATGTCATCCCCAAACCCCAGCAACCGTCGCTCGCCTCTTTCCCGCGCGCAACTGCCGAGCCCCCACCCCGCGCCCACTTGTCCCCTTCCCTCGGAACCACTCTCCCGCTCCAATTTCGGCCGAGCGCCACAACCGCCCCCCCTCTTCACGCTTAAGAGGAGCCGACACCCCATTTTACCCGAGCCTCCCCGGAACCCTAGACCTTCATCGCCGGTGAGTCACCTTGGCGCCCGCGTTCCCGTCGCCGCAGCCCCCTTCTCTCCTCCATTCTTGGCCTAACATGGTTGCTGCACCGCCAGGAGCGTCCTGGACATCGTAGCTCAGGGAGATCGCCAGTGCACCGCTGCTTCACTGTTCACCGTCGAGCTCCGCCGCCATTCCTCGTCGCCGACCGTCTTCCGATCGATTTCGCGCCCCGAGAACCTCCTAGGTGAGTTCCCCTACTCCTCCTCTCTAAGTTCATGTCCTTGGCGCATAGAATTGACGTAGGAATCACCGTTTGGGTGATCTCCGGCGAGATCGCCGCCGGCAACCGTCGGGCGCCGCCGCGCCGCGCGCGTGCGCCGGTTAGGGGCGACGTGGCTGCTTCCCTGCCGTCGGTTTCGACCGAACGGCCACGATTAGAAGATCATAACGTTTCGGTTAATAAAATCCCACGCGTCCAATTCAGATCCAACGGCCCTCATTCGAAGCTATTTTCCCGCCTGCGCTTTTGCACCACAGCCCCTGGAACCTTGCTTGCTACCCCCTGGACTTCTCTGGAATTGAAGTCTAGCCCCTGGAAATTGCAGACTAGCCCCTGGAACCCTAAAAATTGGATTTAACCATTTAAATAAGCAATCTAACCCCTGTAAATTTGTAGAATCATGTATTTAGCCCCTGTGCAGTTTAGAAAACTATTTAATTAGTCCCTGGACTTTTATTTATTTGCTGAATATTGTTTATAGGTGTATTTAATGTGTAGAAAATAGATAAAAATGTTAATTAAGTGTAGAAATGCTAGGAAAAATTGGTATAAATTATTTTATGCTGTAAATAAATTGTAGAGTTCATTTAAAATATATTTTGTCGATGGAATATTTATTATAAATGTTTAAAAATACATTTTGGCCATAGAAAATTCAATAAAAATGGTTTTAGGCTATATTTAATTCTCAAAAATGTAGGATAAATCTAAAATGCATACTTTGGCCATGTTAAGTAATAAATACTTCGTAGGGACGCATTAGTATAGGATTTTATGCTTATGTGTGTGTTGTGATGCATTGTTTTGCGTGCCCTTTACTTATTTAGCTTTATTCTATTTCTTGCCATGCTTGGATATATGTCTAGAGTCGTATTACGACCCTAATCTTAACCTCCAATATCAGGACTTCGCCAACACTCAAGTCTTCAAGGAAGGCAAGTGCCCTTGACCATTTTGCTCCAGTTCTAGGGATTTAGATAGATGCATGCTAATTAAATTGATGCCCTACTTCATGTTTACATGCCCTGTTCCATATAATTCCCTGTTACCTGAAATGGGTTGGGAAGTAGATAGGTCATAATTATGCTTAGCCATGCTTAAATATTGGGATTGAGATTTTATACAATTGTGCTACATTAAACTTTATGGTCACTTGAACTTGTGGTGATTACACTATTGTAGTGGATAGGAATCTGGTGGTTGGTTAGTATTGGTATGGTGCAGTTTGCACGAGACCCGGGATTGGGGTTTGTTACCACCGGATTCTAAGGACCGGTTTATGGAGGAAGCCACTAAGCTTTATAGTACCACCACGAGACTGAGATGGGGCAGCATGGTCAATTAATTAGGTTTCTCCCGATGAAATGCTAGTAGTTGGATGGTGCGGGGAATGATGCGGGTGATCTGCTCTGGGATCCGCAAGGCTCAAGAGGGGGCTCTGGGGCGGAGGGTTACTCCGAGAATCCCCGGTGGTGGAAACCTTAGAGGGCTAGCACTAGTCGGGAGCACCTTTGTAAAGACCATGTAGTGATCTCCGGGCCACACACCTACGGAAGTGTGAAATGTGGTTGATCACCACGGGCTACATGGAGGTTTACTCAAGTCCACCTGGCAACAGGGGATGAAATCACTGCTTGTGGGGAAAGGGTACACTCTCTGCAGAGATTTGGTAAAACTGTCATGACAGCCGCACTCACAGACAAGAGCGGCTTGGGGCCAGTTCATAATTAGTCTATGGTTGGGAAATGGTTAATTGTGATTCAAGTTACATTCATTATCATTACTCATGTGTTGACTACTTCTTGAATTATGATATTGGTAATTGAAAGCTAAGGTTAGGTTCTAAGCATAGTGCTAAGCCATAATTGGCCTTCCCTTTGCTTTAGCCATTCATATCATCTCTTCCCGCACTTGCTGAGTACTCTATGTACTCAAGCGTTCAATTTTCCATTAGAATATGGAGAAGAAGAAGCGGCACCGGAGGACTTCTATGTCAATCCGGAGGACTTGGTCTAGGCTGGCGACCTCACGCGCAACGGCTGCCTGTGGAGATGGAGTTACCCTTATCTTTAGACTTCTGCTTTAGTTGGACTTGGTTAACTTTGTGGTTGATGTAAATATTTGTGATGTGTATTTGTAGACCTTCGGGTCGTGCCGTAAGACTATTCTATGTATTCGAACATGGCAATGTATGATATTTCACTTTCGTCGACGCATGTACGATACAACTGATCCTGGCGTACATGTGATAAGCGTCTGTTCATCTCTATGATGACCGGGCGTGATAAAGTGGTATCAGAGCCGTGTTGCCCGTAGGACGCAAGCCTAGTTAGAAATGGCCGAAGATTAAGGACTATACTATTTTCTTATGAAATAGTATTTCCAAAATTTTGTGCTCTCTATCTCAAACCTTGTGCTTCTTATCTTGCTGTGCTATTCACTTTATTCTAATTTAATTTATGGATTATTGATCTCACTCTCTTCTTTTCAAATGTTTGTAGATGGCGCGAACCAAGCAGACGGCTCGTAAGTCGACTGGGGGTCGTGTTCCTCACCACGCCCTAGCCAGTTGCTCCGCACCTCACACCCCCAGGAGGGAGACGATGCTGTTCTCCATTGGGAGCGCTGCTTCGAGGATGCGTGTCCGTCTTCGCTCTCTTCTTCGTGCTGCGGGGTACCGTGAGTACCGTGTTCGCCTAGTATACCACACCACTAGGGTCTTTGCACCCTATACTGGTGGACTGGAGTGGACTTCTTAGCTGGCCGTCTACTACGACTCGGAGCTGCTGCACTCACACTTCTCTTCGGCCTGGAGGAGCTCCCAGCGTACGACTGAGGAGGACGCCACGTGGGAGGCGACTACCTACTGGAGTCACGCCCACAGGTTCCGCCTTGGGTGCACGGAGCACGCGTACACCCCTCAGCGCCCTAGTGGCACGGCCGCCTTCACTGGACGTGACGTCGAGGGGTCCTTGACTCACCCTCAGTGCGAGAGGCTGGTGGACGACGTTGTGGAGTTGTCTTCGCGACTCCAGCGTTGTCAGCAGGAGCTTTAGGACAGCAGGGACCTGGTTGACCGCTACGAGCGACTTCGCCGACACTACGCGAGGATCACTACAGCTGATCCTAACTCTCCTCAGTACGCTTCGGACGTGGAGCCTTGGGACCCGAACTCTCCAGATCGTCGCATGAACTCCCCCCAGGAATCAAGAGAGGACTCAGAAGAAGAAGACCCAGAGATGGAGGTTGAGGAGGACTCCGATGAGTAGGAGTGGACTTGCTTTCCCATTGGACGACTCAGGACAGTTACCCTTAGTATGTAGGAGCGTGTAGCTGCGCCCTCTTTAGTCTTGAGTTGTGTTATTTATGTTGTTATGCTAGTAGTTTGCTTTATGTTGTGTGTGTGTGCGACATGAGTTGTGGAATGCTTCGACATCCTGTCCACATCCATGTCATTTGTATATAGGCTTGTTGGTGAGTCGTGCGAGTTGTGGAATGCATTAGCATCTTGTCCACATCCGCACTAGTTGGTTAATCAATTTGCTTGCTTTATATATATGTGTCTCCCTTGATGCATGTAGTTGGGACCGTTTTCCATAGCGTACCCTTCTATATCTTATCTATTGTTCTAAAATTTCAATTCTTCCCTACACAGATGTCTGGAAGAGGTAGAGGTAGAGGTCGTGGAAGGGGCGCTATGCCCCAAGATGAAGGACTTGGAGGTGTGCCTGGATGGAATGGTAGGGGTGCCCGAGGGGCCCCAGCCGCGCAACAAATGCAGCAGATGATGGCCATCCAAACCCAGCTGCTTAACAACCTTACACAGATTGTCACCAACCTCCAGCAAGCCCCACCCCCACCACCACCAAACTACAACCTTCCGCCACCACCACCTTTTCCACCTAGGTCCTTCCTTAGGGACTTCTTGAACACTCATCCACCCACTTTTGCCACCGTCACCGAACCCATGGATGCCGATGATTGGTTCCGAACCGTTGAAAGCAAGTTGAGACTCATCCACTGTGAAGGAAGGGAGAAAGTACTACTAGCCTCCCATCAAATCCAAGGACCGGCAGCTGACTGGTGGACTGCCTTTACTGAAGCCCACTGGGATCCAGAAAACATTACTTGGGAAGAATTCAGGACCAACTTCCGCAATCACTTTGTGCCTGAGGGAGAAATACAAGCAAGACGTGAAGAGTTCCTGATGTTAAAGCAGGGCCGTATGACCGTGAGGGCCTATTTGAATGCATTCACCCAGTTGTCCCGCTATGCTCCAACCGATGTGGATACCGACTCCAAGAAACAATTCCGCTTCAGGAATGGATTGGACAAGGAGTTGAAGTTTGCCATGTCTTCCAGCAACTATGGCGACTTTCAGAAGCTGGTTGACAAAGCTTTTGAAGTGGAGAGGACTAAAAAGGAATTGGATGATGAGGAAAGAAAAAGGAAGTTGACTATGGCACATGCCTCTAGCAGCAATGTGCGCCCTCGTCTTAACCCTCCGCCTGCAAACCAAATGACTCGTCCCATGAACTACTCGGGACAGAGGTTTCCCAACTCCAACTACAGGCCACCCACTCCCTACAACCAGCAAATGCGCCAGCAGCAGCAGCAGCAGCCACCACGCCAGCCAATGCAACCCCCACGTCAGCAGATGCAGCCACCCCGCCCTTCAGCTCCAGCTAACCGTCCAAATAGCCAACCCCCAAGAAACCAGTTAGGAGGCAACAAGGGCCCAAATAATGCTGCGGGAGTACAATGTTACAAGTGCGGGGAATGGGGACACTATGCCAGCAGTTGTCCAAAGAAGCAATAAAAACCAACTAGTCGTGTCAACCATGTGACTCTGGAGCAAGCACAGGAAGCGCCTGATGTGGTGATCGGTATGTTTTCTGTTAACTCCCACCCCGCCACCATATTGTTTGATTCGGGTGCTACACATTCATTTATATCCAAGGATTTCATAAAGAAGCATGACATGGTAGTTACATTTTTGAATGGGCCATTATTGATAAACTCTCCTGGAGGAGAGATGGTGGCAAGGCATCTATGCCGAAAAGTGAGTATAAACATAAGGGGGGTAGTCTTTTGGGCCAACCTAATAGTGTTAGACTCACAAGGATTAGATATCATTCTGGGAATGGACTGGTTGACGAAGAATCAAGGAGTAATTCATTGTGCAACTAGAACAGTCTGCTTAACACACCCGGATGGCACTACAGTGGAGTTCAAACCAGATCAGACACAAGAGGCAGTAGTACAACTCAACCATCTTGATAGTACCAAAGACATCAGGGTTGTGAAGGAATTTCCGGATGTATTCCCAGATGACTTACCAGGTATGCCCCCTGATCGAGAGATTGAATTTTTCATTGAATTAGTTCCTGGAATGGCCCCAATATATAAGAGGCCATATAGAATGGATGCTAAACAACTAGCTGAACTAAAGGATCATATTGAGGAATTATTGGCAAAAGGATATATTCGTCCTAGCTCATCGCCTTGGGGAGCACCAGTTATATTTGTACCTAAGAAGGATGGAACTCAAAGGTTGTGTGTGGACTACCGTGCTTTAAATGAGGTAACAATCAAGAATAAATATCCACTACCAAGGATTGAAGATTTGTTTGATCAGTTGAGAGGAGCATGTGTGTTTTCCAAGATTGATCTTCGTTCGGGCTACCACCAGCTGAAGATTAGACCGTCGGATATTCCCAAGACGGCATTTGTCTCTCAATATGGATTATATGAGTATACAGTTATGTCGTTTGGATTGACCAATGCTCTGGCATATTTTATGTATCTTATGAACAAGATATTCATGGAGTACTTGGACAAGTTTGTAGTGGTATTCATCGATGACATACTTATCTACTCCAAGACTGAAGAAGAGCATGAGGAGCACCTCAGGATGGCTCTACAGAAGCTACGCCAACATCAACTGTATGACAAACTTAGTAAATGCGAGTTTTGGCTAAAGGAGGTATCATTTTTGGGACATGTCATATCCGAAGGAGGCATAGCAGTGGATCCAGGTAAAGTGGCAGATGTTCTTAAGTGAGAAACACCCGAGAGTGTGCATGATATACAAAGATTCTTACGTATGGCTGGTTACTACCGTCGATTCATCGAGGGATTTTCAAAGATCTCTCGACCACTAACCAAGTTGCTTGAGAAAGGAGTTGCTTTCAAGTGGACCCCCGAATGTGAAGTAAGCTTCGCCGAATTGAAGAAGAGGTTAACCAGTGCACCGGTATTGGTGATGCCTGATATGCAGAAGGAGTTTGTGGTCTATTGTGATGCATCTGGTCATGGTTTAGGATGTGTCTTAATGCAAGGGGGACATGTTGTGGCCTATGCTTCAAGACAGCTTCGGAAACATGAGAGGAACTATCCAACACATGATTTAGAATTGGTAGTTGTTGTTCATGCTTTGAAGATATGGAGACACTACTTAATGGGAAAAAGAACTGAGATATACACAGATCACAAGAGCTTGAAATGCATATTCACACAACCGGATCTTAATCTCAGGCAACGTCGTTGGTTGGAATTAATAAACGACTTTGATGTGGGAATCAACTACCATCCATGCAAGGCTAATGTGGTCGCCGACGCTCTAAGTAGGAAGGGACAAAACAATAACTTGTCAGTACAAGCTCTTCAACCCCAGCTATGTGAAGAGTTTGCAAGGTTAAACCTATGTCTAGTTTCTAGCACTGAAGCAGTTGCTATGGAGGTGGACTCAACCCTTGAACGTGACATACGAGAAGGACAAAAGAATGATGAGAAGGTCAAAGAAATCAAACAGTTGATGAAGAAAGGGAAAGCTCCGAACTTTAGAGAGGATGAACAAGGAACCCTATGGCTTGGAAAGAGGATTTGTGTTCCAGATATCAAGGAGATTAAGGAGTTGATACTAAGAGAAGCTCATGACTCATCTTACTCTATTCATCCCAGAAGCACAAAGATGTATCAAGACCTTAAAGATCGATATTGGTGGCATGGAATGAAAAGGGATGTAGCAGAATATGTGGCCATATGCGATACATGTCAATTGATTAAGGCAGAACATCAAAGACCAGCAGGGTTATTGCAACCAATCAAAGTGCCAGAATGGAAATGGGAAGAAATTAGTATGGATTTCATTGTGGGACTACCAAGAACACAGTCTGGATATGATTCTATATGGGTTATTGTGGACCGTCTAACTAAAGTTGCTCACTTTATTCCTGTGAAAGAGACCTACAATGGTCCCAAGTTGGTGGAACTGTACATCTCCAGGATTGTATGCTTACATGGAGTTCCTAAGAAAATCATTTCAGACAGGGGCACTCAATTCACCTCAAGATTCTGGTAGAAGTTGCATGAATCAATGGATACCCGTCTAAATTTTAGTTCGGCGTATCATCCTCAAACTGATGGTCAGACAGAACGCACCAACCAGATATTAGAAGACATGTTGAGAGCGTGTGCTTTAAAGAATAGCAAAAGTTGGGACAAGAATCTGCCATATGCCGAATTTTCTTACAACAACAGTTATCAAGCCAGTTTGAAGATGTCTCCTTCTAAAGCATTGTATGGGCGAAAATGTAGGACATCGTTGTTTTGGAATCAAACTGGGGAAAGTCAAGTCTTTGGGCCTGACGTATTACAAGAGGCTGAAAGACAAGTACAAGAAATTCGGAAGAATCTAAAGGCAGCTCAAACAAGACAGAAGAGTTACGCGGATACTCGAAGACGTGATCTCACATTTGAAGTTGGTGATTATGTGTACTTGAAGGCGTCACCTATGAGAGGGTTGAGAAGATTTAAAGTAAGAGGCAAGTTGTCACCACGCTATATTGGTCCGTTCAAGATACTCGAAAGACGAGGTGAAGTGGCATATCAACTTGAGCTTCCGCCACACTTGTCAGATGTGCATAATGTGTTCCATGTATCACAGCTTAAGAAGTGCTTAAGAGTGCCTGAAGAGCAATTGCCTATGGAAGCCGTGGATGTACAGGAAGACTTGTCTTATGTGGAGCAGCCTGTCAAGATACTTGAAACACTGGAAAAGGTCACAAGAAACAAAGTCATTCGCATGTGTAAAGTGCAATGGAAGCATCACTCAGAGGCAGAAGCAACATGGGAAAGAGAAGAAGATCTCAAGGCGGATTTCCCTCATCTATTCCCTTAGGACGTCCGAATCTCGAGGGCGAGATTCCTTTTAAGGGGGGTAGAGTTGTAACACCCATCATTTCATGTATAAAAATTTGCTCAAACCCTTGTGCATTGTAGCCTGCATTTTTTGTGTGAATTTTTGAAGTTCAAACGACTAGCATCCGTTTAAGTTTGAATTTGAATTCAAATCAAAGAAAAGGAAATGAAAAAGAAAAAGAAAAGAAATGAAACCCTCCCTGGGCTGATTTCTCCCCCCTGGCCCAATTCCCCTCCCCCCTCCTACGGCCCAGCCGAATCCCGCGCCCCCCTCCTCTCTCCCACTGCCACCCCGGGCCCGCATGTCATCCCCAAACCCCAGCAACCGTCGCTCGCCTCTCTCCCGCACGCAACTGCCGAGCCCCCACCCCGCGCCCACTTCTCCCCCTCCCTCGGAACCACTCTCCCGCTCCAATTTCGGTCGAGCACCACAACCGCCCCCCCCCCTTCACGCTTAAGAGGAGTCGGCGCCCCATTTTCCCCTCACTCGAGCCTCCCCGGAACCCTAGACCTTCATCGCCGGTGAGTCACCTCGGCGCCCGCGTTCCCGTCGCCGCAGCCCCCTTCTCCCCTCCATTCTTGGCCTAACATGGTTGCTGCACCGCCAGGAGCGTCCCGGACATCGTAGCTCAGGGAGATCGCCGGTGCACCGCTGCTTCACCGTTCACCGTCGAGCTCCGCCGCCATTCCTCGTCGCCGACCGTCTTCCGATCGATTTCGCGCCCCGAGAACCTCCTAGGTGAGTTCCCCTACTCCTCCTCTCTCGGTTCATGTCCTTGGCGCATAGAATTGACGTAGGAATCGCCGTTTGGGTGATCTCCAGCGAGATCGCCGCCAGCAACCGTCGGGCGCCGCCGCGCCGCGCGCGTGCGCCGGTTAGGGGCGACGTGGCCGCTTCCCTGCCGTCGGTTTCGACCGAACGGCCACGATTAGAAGATCATAACGTTTCGGTTAATAAAATCCCACGCGTCCAATTCAGATCCAACGGCCCACATTCGAAGCTCTTTTCCCGCCTGCTCTTTTGCACCGCAGCCCCTGGAACCTTGCTTGCTACCCCCTGGACTTCTCTGGAATTGAAGTCTAGCCCCTGGAAATTGCAGACTAGCCCCTGGAACTCTAAAAATTGGATTTAACCATTTAAATAAGCAATCTAACCCCTGTAAATTTGTAGAATCATGTATTTAGCCCCTGTGCAGTTTAGAAAACTATTTAATTAGTCCCTGGACTTTTATTTATTTGCTGAATATTGTTTATAGGTTCATTTAATGTGTAGAAAATTAGATAAAAATGGTAATTAAGTGTAGAAATGCTAGGAAAAATTGGTATAAATTATTTTATGCTGTGAATAAATTGTAGAGTTCATTTAAAATATATTTTGTCCATGGAATATTTATTATAAATGTTTAAAAATACATTTTGGCCATAGAAAATTCAATAAAAATGGTTTTAGGCTATATTTAATTCTCAAAAATGTAGGATAAATCTAAAATGCATACTTTGGCCATGTTAAGTAATAAATACTTCGTAGGGACGCATTAGTATAGGATTTTATGCTTATGTGTGTGTTGTGATGCATTATTTTGCGTGCCCTTTACTTATTTAGCTTTATTCTATTTCTTGCCATGCTTGGATATATGTCTAGAGTCGTATTACGACCCTAATCTTAACCTCCAAGACCAGGACTTCGCCAACACTCAAGTCTTCAACGAAGGCAAGTGCCCTTGACCATTTTGCTCCAGTTCTAGGGATTTAGATAGATGCATGCTAATTAAATTGATGCCCTACTTCATGTTTACATGCCCTGTTCCATATAATTCCTTGTTACCTGAAATGGGTTGGGAAGTAGATAGGTCATAATTATGCTTAGCCATGCTTAAATATTGGGATTGGGATTTTATACAATTGTGCTACATTAAACTTTATGGTCACTTGAACTTGTGGTGATTACACTATTGTAGTGGATAGGAATCTGGTGGTTGGTTAGTATTGGTATGGTGCAGTTTGCACGAGACCCGGGATTGGGGTTTGTTACCACCGGATTCTAAGTACCGGTTTATGGAAGAAGCCACTAAGCTGTATAGTACCACCACGAGACTGAGATGGGGCAGCATGGTCAATTAATTAGGTTTCTCCCGATGAAATGCTAGTGGTTGGATGTTGCGGGGAATGATGCAGGTGATCTGCTCTGGGATCCGCAAGGCTCAAGAGGGGGCTCTAGGGCGGAGGGTTACTCCGAGAATCCCCAGTGGTGGAAACCTTAGAGGGCTAGCACTAGTCGGGAGCACCTTTGTAAAGACCATGTAGTGATCTCCGGGCCACACACCTACGGAAGTGTGAAATGTGGTTAATCACCACGGGCTACATGGAGGTTTACTCAAGTCCACCTGGCAACAGGGGATGAAATCACTGATTGTGGGGAAAGGGTACACTCTCTGCAGAGATTTGGTAAAACTGTCATGACAGCCGTGCTCACGGACAAGAGCGGCTTGGGGCCAGTTCATAATTAGTCTATGGTTGGGAAATGGTTAATTATGATTCAAGTTACATTCATTATCATTACTCATGTGTTGACTACTTCTTGAATTATGATATTGGTAATTGAAAGCTAAGGTTAGGTTCTAAGCATAGTGCTAAGCCATAATTGGTCTTCCCTTTGCTTTAGCCATTCATATCATCTCTTCCGGCACTTGTTGAGTACTCTATGTACTCAAGCGTTCAATTTTCCATTAGAATATGAAGAAGAAGAAGAAGCGGCACCGGAGGACTTCTATGTCAATCCGGAGGACTTGGTCTAGGCTGGCAACCTCACGCGCAACGGCTGCCTGTGGAGATGGAGTTACCCTTATCTTTAGACTTCTGCTGTAGTTGGACTTGGTTAACTTTGTGGTTGATGTAAATATTTGTGATGTGTATTTGTAGACCTTTGGGTCGTGCTGTAAGACTATTGTATATATTCGAACATGGCAATGTATGATATTTCACTTTCGTCGACACATGTACGATACAACTGATCCTGGCGTACATGTGATAAGCGTCTGTTCATCTCTATGATGACCGGGCGTGATATGAACACATTGAAAACAGTCACACACACGGTTTCTTTAACAGATCAATTTTCTGTCGAGTGGTTTTCCTTGCTTCTGCTGAATAAGTTTAAATCTACCATTCGTCCCCCCTCTGGTAGCTTTTCACGTGCTTTTCGATCCTACAAGAAGCCAGGGCCGTCCGAATGGCCCAATTCCACTAAACTTCCATGGAAGGTGTGGCGAAAGAAGCAAGGCGAGCGCACTTCTCCAGAACTGAAGGCTTTAAAATTGTGCTTCAAGAAGACAGAGAAAAATCCATCGCATTGGATTTTTGATGGGACCTCACAATAGGTTAATTTGGAGGTTATCTCATTTTTTTCCATCATTGGAATTTTCAATTTGGATTTTCGCATTTTTCCCATAGCTTGTTTGATTTTTCATAGAAGGGTTGGAATTTTGTAGTCTCAACTTAGATTTATTTTCATTTTTAAAAAATTAAAAAGAAAAATATTGAATTTGGGAAATTTTTTTTGAAAAACATTTTTTTGGAGCAATTTTGTGGCTGATTCGCCCAACAGCTAGAAATATAGACGTTGGTGAACCACTTGCCAAAAGGGCAACCAGGGGGGCCCAACCTACAGGTCGGTCGACCCCCCTAGTCGACCTACTAAGAGAGAGTGCCATTTTTGCTCTCTCTCCTCTAACGGCTATATTCTTGCCTTTTGTGACCGTTGGGGGGTGCTACACTATTTATACATGCCCAAATGAGTGTGTTGCTTCACACTTCACTTCATTTTCACCTTTCCAACTCACTCTCACACTTGCTCAAGAATTGTTGTGCTCTTTGTTCCAACACTTCTCCTAACTTCAAGCCAAAAATATTTTCTTTGATTTCCATTTGCACTTTGCATTAGCATTTGCAAGTTGCTCTGAAGTTGGCAAAACAATTTGTCGAGGTTTTTTGTTTGGTTTTCACTAACATAACCCATTTTGAGTTTGTTTTGTTTTGCTCTCAAGCTATGCAGCTATGAAGAGCATGAAGAAGTTTTTTGGGAAGAGAAAGGGACCTTTATCAAGCTCAAGCCATGAGAGGAACTCAAGCTCACACCTCTCCCCCAAGCCTACACCAAGTCCACGGTAGATAGGTGTGCAAGATGATGTCCCGATGGAGGAAGATGATGCTCCACTCTGCCTCCTCAACAACGACAACCTTGACTTGAGGCATGATGTTGAATGACAAGCCTACAACCTCCTCAAAAGATCGTGAGTTTGCTCACACGAAGGCCTACGATCAGGTGCTACTCTCCAAAATAGGTATGGATTCTCAATTCTTTACCATTTGGCATGCATTAGGATGAGATAATTTTGCTCAAATAGATGAGGAAGGTCATGCCTCCTCACAATTCAATTCCTATGCACCCTTAAATTAGGATTTGAAGGTTTTCTTTTAGGTTTTTCCAAAAAGAATACTTTATCCTATGGAAAGAATTTAGTAAACTCCTAGTCTTCCATAGACGTTTTTTACTAGATTTAGACGCTTTGCCTAAATTTAACAAAGTTTTTTGGCAAGACTTGACTAGTGAGGTAGCATGTAGGAACACTAGGAATAGCCACTTTCAAAAACCCACAGTACTTGTTATGCATAGATGGGTGACTATGACTATGTTTCCTAGAAGGGATGTTAGGATTGTGCGTGATGATGAACTTAGGACCCTTTGCCATGGTTAAAAATATTAAAATTGCTCTTGTTAAGGCTATGATGTCACAATGGTCTAACTCTAAAATGACAGGACCAAATGAATGTACTTCAATAATTACCCGCATTGCTATGAAAGTAGGGGCTTTAGAAAATGCTTTAATTGAATATATTCGAACAAGCCGCTACTTAATAGATGAGAATTATCTAGTGTAAGTACACACTCTTAAACATGATCTAGATGGATCCTTAGTGTTTTTCTATCCTGGCTACGTAAATGAAATTTGGTTACCTAACCCAGATTTTCATCTATATAAGTGACGGGAACTAACCATTGCTTCAACTTACCGAAGAGGTTCGTAGGAGTAATGTCTCTGGTAGGGTCAGAAGGAGCCATTCACGTAAGCAGCCATGGAGATGCCACCATGATATACTACCACCTATGAGTACCTATAGGAAGTGGAACTGATGGGTGATGCACCCGATTGGACCAAACCTCAAACGTATGAGGCAGGAGGATCGTCGTGGCAAGAGTGGGCTACCACCAGAGGAGAAAGCTCAAGCTCTAGTATCTTGCCCCCTCCATTGATGAGTACACGACGTTCCTTTCTCGAGGTTCTTGTGACCTTGGCCAAGGAATAGCAAAACTCACTCAAAGGATGGGAGACCTTGAAGTGAGGACCGGCAACATCTTCAACACACTTCAAGACCATATCTAAGATACCCATGACTAGCAGCACAAATCGACGGGCAGTTCAACAATGTCAACACCACGCAACAGCAACTACAGGTCGACCACATGGCCTACTTCCATCATCAAGGGTTTAACCCTTATCATGGAGAATGAGAAGAATAAACTTGAGGGAGGACCCCCACTTGAGGTAACTTGTATGACACCCCATTTGCATTCCTAAATTTTATTATTTTCTTTCGACCACATTTGCATCTAAAAAAATGTAGTATAGGTTAGGTTAATGAAATAAAAGATGTCCAGTAAGAATATTTTTACTTTGCATAAGTTGAAATGATGAATAGTTGCTCTGTTTTATTTTCTCTAGTTCCTTGCATACAACTTAGTATTCTCCAAGTATTGCGTTTATTGGCTTAGAATATTATTGCCTTAAACTTAGAATTTATGGGTAGCAAAAGCTAAGTCCGACTCTAGGTTGTTTTGGGATATGATATAGTGATAAGAGCTGCTAATATCCTTGTTAAAAAAGAAACTTAATTTCTCGGAGAAAATTTAAAATAGGAGTTCATCATTTGATAGAAATTCATACTAAAGCCATATGATGTGTTGAATTTGATAGACCTCATTTATATGCTATTTGCCTTCACACTGAGCCTAGTCAAACTCGTATAGACCTATGTGAGAATCTTTTCATGCTTTTATGATTAAGGTTGCACGGGCACATGCTAAACTTCTACACTAGAAGTTGGCAAAATTCCATCATAGCATTCCACCACCAAAAGATACTCCATGATTTTCATGCATAATATTCTCTTCAAAATATTTGAAAGAGAAATGAGGAGTAGAAGACATGGCTACTAGAAAAAGAAAAAGAAAAAATGCATGCTCATGTACAAGGGCGTGAGAAAAAAAAAGAAGAAGTAGCCATGTTTCGTCCTCACAAAAGGAGAATGCATACAATGGAGTTATCTTTATATTTCCACTCCACAAATACTCCATCACACTTGCACAAATCTTGATCAAAAGTATGATTTGTTTTCTCCTAAGGCTTACTCTTTTGACTTAGCAGTAAATGTGTTGCAAATATGCCTACTCTTGACCCCTACCAAGTGTTGGTATTTCTTAACACCACGAGTCATGTCCGATAAGAGATGAGATCTGCAAGCGCACAAAATATACCGTTGTAGCATTTCACCCATGAGTATTACCAAGGGTATCGTATTTATCCCAAAGGAAGGCAGTGGAGTAAAGTAAACACTACTCTTATGATCAAGCTATGGGATACTAAACAATTATTACAACAGGGGTAAGTTGATAATATGGGTAGTATGACACACACCTAAGCAATCTATTCTATAGGGTAGATGGGTCTTAATGGAGATTAGACTAAGAGTTGGGGGTTTGATAGGATCTTGGTTCCCGATCTTTCGATGAGAATAGGAGGGTTCGATTTGTGGAGGAGAAGACGTTGGCGATGACTACACCGTCCCCAAGATGATGCGCCTTAGTGATCAGTACACCGACTCCGAAGTTGTATTGATCTTGCTGGTGCACAATCAACCTGACTACGAGGGCCTTTGTTCCTGCAAGCAATCAAAGAACATGCAAGAACAAGAAGAACAAACACTTATCAATTGAATCAATCTGAAGTGGGGTTTTGGATACAAGTAGACGGGCGATCTAGTCGACACGCGCGTGTACAAGGAAGCAGCAGAAGCTAACTTATGAATAAACAAAACCCACCAGCTAATGAGGGCGGCAGCTACTATTTATTACCTCCCTAGGGTCGTGAGAAACCCTAATCACGAGTCCCTAATGGACTCCAAACGATACATGGGCCATGGGCCCAATTTTGGTGATGCGGCTACATGGACAGAAAAGGTCTTGGTATTAAAATAATGATTGCACCCGACTTCAACAGATATGGACATGAGGCCAAATCTGTTTGAAAGTAGACTTGATAATATTTCCAGGAAGTACTTGAATGCCCATATCGGAGTCTGTATGAAGTCGTGGTGGCCGTCACAAGTTGGTGCTGTTCTGCTGTCCAAATCTCGTCCGCGCGAATTCCCTTCTCATTGGCTCCTCCCCATTGTTCCTAAGCAAAACAAGAAAGCACGTAGTTCCACGGTCTAGATAAGATGGACATAAGGCCAAGAACGAGTTCACCTCATAGTTTAGTTGACGTGCACGAGCGTGAGTGATCGAACCAGAAACCGGTAGCTGAGTTGGTGTGGATGTATCGAGGGTGTTGATGTCCTCATTAGAGTTGCTCCTACAATGCTTCTAGTGTACATATACGTAGCCTAGGTTAGGTACTAATGAGCATGTAAATGATGAATCCTTATGCTAAGTTGTTCAACACATCGGGCACGGATTTACCCCTAGCAATACTAGGACGACTCCCGCCAAGAGTCTGTGGCATAACCGAACATGGAGGATTACAAAGGATAGATAGGGTTGTCACCAGGTACTGCCTACCTCTTCAATCCGTGGGTCTACGAGACATTCAATGCTACTTACTTATCCTAGCACCATGCTAGCATACTAAGTAAATACCTTAGGAGTCGCGACACAAGCCATCCTAAAGCAATGAACTAAATCATCGTTGAAACCAATATTGACTCATAGCATGGTTATTCATATTAACATGATCATATCATAACTACTTAGACTATAATGAGGGTTTATAGTGTTTATGATGATAGTATAATGACATTAAGGCATGGTCATAAAGACTATTCCTACCACATACATGAAATCCACAATCAAACAAGAAATGCTTCATCCAAGCATATGTATAAATGAAGACTAAAGATAATATCTTAATTATGCATAAAGTCACAAATACAAGAAGAATACATAAGCCATACCTTTCCAAATTTGTAATTGGGAAGAGATACTCCTTTCCCAATTTTGACTTGGGACTAGAGACTCTCCTCTCTACAACCTAACTCTTCTAAGGACTAAGAAAAGTAGTGTATACAATAGAATGATGCTCAAGTGGTGTGTGTTGAAGTGAGGGCTAGGGGGTCTTATTTATAGCTGGAGAAGGCTCGGTTCCCGCCACCAAAAGTGCACGAATCAGTCTTCATCGTTATCAGGGCACCACAGGGAGTCAACACGTGGAAGTTGACCATGTTGGGCGCCAGGAAGAGGCTGGCCGAACAGGTGTCTTTGCGCCACTCCGCGTGTGCTTCCTCGAGGTGACTTCCAGGTGGGTCCTATTGACTGATATGGGTGATACACTGTTGGATCCCCTCGGATACGTTTTTTTGTAGGCCATTTGATCTATGTGATGTCACGTGTCATTGCTTGATTGGCTTGGATGTTATTTTTTAGCATTGCTCCCCTTCTTTTATCTTAATTCCTGTATAAAAAGTCTGCATGCACTATTTTTCCAAGGACAAGTGGAAATAGGTTAAGTAGAAAGGTGATGTGTGCAAGAAATGATCTTTCTTTCACATAATTGAGTTATATTGATGGATGAAATTGGTATATAACAGCCATCAACAAACTCCCCCAAACTTGAGTTTGAAGGAGAGATGTGTTCTCAAATCCTCCCAATGGTGGCTTGAGCTTGATGTGGCCTCCTCTTTCTTGTCAAACCACCTCTTTACATTTTTTTCCTACTGCAACTCAATAAAGAACAAACAAAACAACGGGTTATGTTAGCCAAAAACAAATTGAACCCTATTGTAGAATTGTCTTGCCCAACTTGAAACAACTGGTGAATGCAATGAGGCATAAAGCAAATCTATCTAGGTTGAATTAAAAAATAAGTTGTTATGCTCAGAGTTCATATCCAATTTAGTTTCTTCCCTAATTCAAATTTTTAGTTTTGTGATGGTTGAAAATTTTACCTTCAACATGCAACCGTGGAAATTTAAACATGTTGAATGCAGATGATGCGAAATTCAAATATGCAATTGGGAAACAGATATGAGATAACAAACAATTAATCTAATGGCAAGGACTCATCGAATTCTTGAAGTCTGGTGAGTGGGACTTCCTCCGTCCTATTTAGTGTGATGATTTGTTGTCGAATACCAGAGTTGAATATGTGTACATCTTCTCCTGCTTGACAAGCCAAAATAACTTTGGGTGTCATTCGGACATGTGGGCCACATGGTGGCCCTAGCCTCTTTGTCGCCTTGATGAAGACTTGTTGATGTTGCAACGACTTTTCCCTCTTGAAGATATTATCTTATGAGCATGGTGAGGCTTGTCCTTTTTTAGGGGTGCCACTTCGACCTTCTTAATATTCCTTGGAGTTAACCCATACTTTGATAATAGGTCAAAGGCTTCTCTAGGCATGATGATATGTGGACTCCATAATCAAACAAGAAACACTTCATCCACAATGTCTCTCGCCCAAGGTTGTACAAGCATGGTCGAAGTGTAGGATCTCAACAAGTAATTGTGGGATAGTTTGGATCTTGAATGCTCTTTCAATTTCTTGTCCTTGGCCAAGAGCTTCATTTGAATGTTGTCTTGATTTCTACTTGGCCATGGACAAAATACTTCAAGGTAGTCTACTTGAACTTAAATCCCTTGAAATTCCCATAGCCTCCTTGGTTACAAGGGTGATGTTGATTCGACCCTTGACCTCCTTGTGAATAGTAGCCATTGGAGTTGTTGTTTGAAAGGAAGAATTCCCATGGGTCTTAGGGACATAATTCCCCAAGTGTCCCATCTTGACATGGATTTTCACAAATCATGTGAATATTGTTGATGTTTGTTACAACACAGATGAAAATCCGCAAGTGCACGAAAACTGTCGTGTAGCACTTCCCCTTAAGAGAGTATTCCCAAGGGTATCGAATCCAAGGAACGTATGCGCTAATCTTACGAACTAATCCACCCAAGGACACAAAATTGTTTTGTAGGCAAGAAAGAGAGAGGAATTCAAAGTATTTATTCTAATTCGAAGGAATTTGCGGTAGCTGCTTGCTTTGGGCACGGGTTTACCCCTAGCAATACTAGGATGACTCCCGCCAAGAGCCTATGGCATAGCCGAACGTGGAAGATTACTAAGGGTAGATAGGGCTGTCACCACCTAATGCCTACCTCTTCAATCCATGCGTCTACGAGATATTCACTGGTGATTTCTAACCTAAGCATCACACTTATGTTCTAAATCACAACTCTAGTTGTTTCGAACACAAAGTTACAACTAGAGTCTCTAATAAATTAAAGTAATGAACCCACAAGTAACTACTTGTGCAAACTACTATGAATTGAGAATCAAACTTAAAAATGAATTCACAAAGGGCTTACTCGATTTGAATAACGCCTTTGTAGGGGTACAAGTATAGAAGAGGGACTTGACAAGCCCAAGCCTCCTTCTCCTAAACTCTTCACCACACTCTCCTTCTACTTGGCAGCCTCTAGGACCTAGGGAAAGGTCCCATGAAGTCAATACCCCACAAATCAAATAATTCCACTTGGAGATTATATGTTAGGGGCATCGCATTGCGAGCAGACATTCCTCCATTCTTCTGGCATTTCCAACATCTGTGAATGAATTCTTTTGTATCGTCATACATAGAAGGCCAATAGAATCCACTTTGCTAGATCTTTGCCTGGGTAAGGTAAACACCGTAATGGCTACCATAGGGGCTAGCATGGCATTTCTCAATAATCTTGGTGCCTTCGATTGATGGGACACACCTTCTAAGAAGGTCATCGTCACAAACTTAATAGAGGTATGAGTCATCCCAAAGGTTTCTACGACTCTCATAGATGAGTTTCTTTTTATTTTCCCCTAGTGGTACTTATCCCGTGACCATGAAGTTCACGATATCCACATACCAAGGGTGAGAGTCAGTCTCTTGAGAAGCATATCATCTCGTAGGAAGTCATTGATAGGAATGTCCAATGTTTGAGTGATGTCCATACGTGAGAGATGATATTCCATAGAATTCTCTACTCCTTTCTTATCCTTGATTTCTATGTCAAACTCTTGGAATAGAAGAATCCATCGGATTAGCCTTGGTTTAGCATCATATTTGGTAAGCAAATACTTTAAGGCAGCATGGTCTGTGTAGACTATAACCTTAGCTCCAACCAAATAGGGCCTAAACTTATTGATAGCAAAAACTACAACCAAGAGCTCTTATTCAGTTGTGGCATAATTGAGCTGAGCTCCTGTCGTAGTTTTGCTAGCTTAGGCTATTGCATGATGCTTTTTATCCTTGGTTTGGCCTAGGACTGCACCAACAACAAAATCACTAGCATCACACATGATTTCGAATTGCAGGATCCAATCGGGATGTTGGATGATTGGAGGTGAGATGAGTGTCTTTTTGAGTGTATCAAATGATTTAAGGCATTCATCATCGAAATCAAAGGGAGCTTCATTATCTAATAGGTTGGTGAGGGGTCTAGCAACTTTTGAGAAATGTTTGATGAATCGCCAATAGAACCCTACATGATGCTAAAAGCTGTGGATTCCCTTAACGTATATAGGAGGTGGAAGTTTTTCAATGACTTCAATCTTCGCTTTGTCCACCTCTATCCCTCTTTCGGACACTAAGTGTCCAAGAACGATGCCTTCACGAACCATGAAATGACACTTTCCCAATTAAGCACTAGGTCCTTCTCTTGGTATCTTTCTAAGACATTGTCTAAGTTTTCCAGACAATGATCAAAAGTTTTTCCATAGACCTAGAAATTGTCCATGAAAACTTCCATGATCTCCTCAATCATGTCAGAAAAAGATAGACATCATGCATCTTTGGAAAGAGGCAGGAGCATTACACAATCCAAAAGACATACGCGGGTAGGCATGAGTCTTGTAAGGACATGTGAATGCGGTCTTACTTTGATCGTCGCAATGGATTGGGATTTGATGATAACCCAAATACCCGTCAAGGAAACAAAAGTAGGAGTGTTTTGCCAACCGCTCTAATATCTCATTGATGAAGGGAAGTGGAGAATGGTCCTTTCTTGTAGCCTTGTTAAGTTTTTTGTAATTGATGCACATGTAGGTTGAATGATTGGAGCTGATATGAGTGCATTTTTTAGTGTATCAAATGATTTGAGGCATTCATCATCAATGACTTTTGAGAAATCTCTGATGAATCGCCGATAGAACCCTTCATGACCTAGAAAGCTGCGGATTCCATTAACGTTGATAGGAGGTAGAAGCTTTTCAATGACTTCAATCTTTGCTTTGTCCACCTTTATCCCTCTCTCAGACACTAAGTGTCCAAGAATGATGCCTTCACGGACCATGAAATGACACTTTTCCCAATTAAGTACAATGTCCTTCTCTTGTCATCTTTGTAAGATTTTATCTATGTTTTCCAGACAGTGATCAAAAGTTTTTCCATAGACGGAGAAATCGTCCATGAAAACGTCCATGATCTCCTCAATCATGTCAGAAAAGATAGACATCATGCATCTTTGAAAAGAGGTAGGGGCATTACATAATCCAAAAGACATACACCGGTAGGCATAAGTTCCATAGGGACATGTGAATATGGTCTTACTTTTATCATCGGGATAGATTGGGATTTGATGATAACCCGAATACTCATCAAGAAAACAAAAGTAGGAGTGTTTTGCCAACCGCTCTAACATCTCATCGATGAAGAGCAGTGGAAAATGATCATTCCTTGTAGCCTTGTTATGTTTTCGGTAATCAATGCACATCCTCCAATCCGTGACGGTTCGTTGAGGAATTAATTCATTCTTCTTATTTTGAACGACGGTCATACCTCCCTTCTTAGGCACTACTTGAACTGGGCTGACCCATTCACTATGAGGAACAGGGTAGATAATACCAACATGCAAAAGTTTCAAGACTCACTAAAAGAAACGGGCAACAGACCATCAATTTATTTATAGACATCGGGGCTGTCATATTTAATTTCCATAAAGTTGTTGGTTGGGAAGGCCCGACGACTACAGATTTATAGCCGTCGGCTAAGCAATTTACCCCGATGGATGCAAATAAAATCGTCGGGCATTGAAAAAAAACCCGACGACCATAATTTTTTACGTCGGATACTGTTCCCTGACAAGCATAATTAAAATTGTTAGCTATCTTCTCTGGTCGACTGTCATACCGGTAAGCCCCCCGATCTCTAGCGCTGTCAGTTTCCACATGCCCACTTGCCCAAATGTTGGACCTCTTTTTATATTTCCAGTTAGCCCATGCCCAACCCTAACCGCACAATACATCTCCACTGCTGCCGCAAACTTCCCACAATGAGCAATCGCACACCACGACGCCGTCGGCCCGTTGCACGCCACCATCGCGTCGCCGACTACACCGCCGATAATGGCACTTCCAGTTTGCGCGCGGCTGTGGCCATGGCCAGCCATTTCGCTGTCGTCGCCTCTCTCCCTCTATTCTGGTGCCGCCTCTCTTCCTCTATTCCGGCGCCACTCTCTTCCTCTCCGCTCCGATGAGCCTCTCGGATCCAGATCCGGCATGGTGGACATCCGGCGAGATATGTTCCTCCATAGACTTGGAGTCCGCTAGCGAGTTCCGGCGGCAGAGGGTTAATCGGGCGCAAAACTTCTTTGACTGAGACAACAACTTCAACCTGGTAATAATCTCATGTACCCTTTTGTGCATTTAAGATCACCAACTATCCATCTCGTCTCGTTGCCGCATCCTTGTTCATGCCGTCTCCCTTGCAGTGCAAGTGCCACTACCAGCAAGCGATCACGGTGAAGGAAGAGGAGGTAATCACAATGGCAGGAGGGCGCTGATGCATGGACATGTCTGGTCTCAGAGACGAGGACTTGCTCTGGTGCCTGTCACCTTCCTCCTACTTCTATTCCAGCATCGTCTCCAAGACGAGGACCATAAGAGGCAGGACTCCAGCAATGAGGACCCGAGGAGGCTAAGGACCACCCCCTCATGCTCTCACTGGATTGATCTATTTAGCACTGATTGTGATCTGTTTTTGTTTGTTCTGTTTGTATTATCACCAAGAAATGCGGCTTTGTATGATCTGTTTGTAGTCACTATTCTTTGTGTGGGAGATATTAAGATTTGGATGTGTTTAATCTGTTTGTATGATTTGGGTTTCTATAATACGGATGACGGGATGAGAGGTATAAAGAAATGTGGCCTGGAGAAGATCCGGTTTAGAATAATGCAGTGTTTTATTTTTTTTGTTCTGTCCCGCTCTTAAAGCCATCGGGTGGCTTCTTGGCCAACGGTCATACCGAAAAAAGTGTTGGTTCTCTGACCGACGTCATACAGGGTTAAAACTATCGGGTACAGAAACCGACGTATCTAATATTTAAAGCCATCGGTATAGAGGGTTATAATACTTAAAAATGTTGACTTAAAGTCGACAAGTAAAGCCGTTTGTGTACCGACGTTTATAGTTTATGACCGTCGGTTTCAATACACAACCAACGGCTATAAGATCGACACCCTTTTGATCGCTTCTTGTAGTGACTTCCTTCTTGACCACTTCCCGCATCGCATTATTCAATCGCCTTTGAGGTTCCCTTGAGGGGACACTCTCGGGGTCAATAGTAATGTGATGGGTGCATAGCGCTGGACTAATCCCCTTGAGATCCTCCAGTGAATAGCCAAAAACATCCCTATGCTTTTCTAACATGGCAATGAGTTTGAGTGTCTCATCATTTGAAATCTTGTCACTTATAATGACAGGGGCTTCCAAATCGCCATTTAGAAAGGCATAACATAGGCTCTGAGGTAGAATTTTTAGCTCAACAGGAGGTTTTGGGAAGAGCTCTTCTTTTGGCAATTCAATTGCCTCCTGAAATTCATCCTCCTATTGGACAAAATCTTCTTCTCCTTCAATTTTAGGGGGTGCTAAGAATTGAATAGTTCTAACCTCCTCTAATGGCTCATCTTGGATGGGAGATTAGGCGGATGTGTTCTTGGAATGCGGGATAGGAATAGAGAATTTTCTCTCTCCAAGTTTGACATTGAGGCTTCCTTCCAAGGGAATTTACATGAGAAATTTCTCAATAGAAATCCCAATTATAATATCAAAATCTTGGATTTCGAAAACACGAAAGTCTAGAATTGCCTCAATATCTTTGTGTCTTATAGACACCTGTTGCAAATCCCCGCATCCTTGGATGTTTCCGAAAGAATCTCGGAAGGACTTACATGTTGGTGCCAACAGCACATGCCCATAATGGAGATAGCACAAGAATAAAAAATGAGATTTGCTCCAACGGTGGGGTTGTATAGGACCCTCATTGGTGTCCCTCTAATAAAGTATAGAACGGTTGCCAAAGGTGAGGTCATCCGAAGGATTTTGGGTGACTGCTCAACTTCCACAGTCCATTCTCTGCTTAGAATAGAGGTTAACTCCTTGACTGTCTGTTGGACGAACACTCCATCAGGTGGGTCAGATGGAGTTAATGGCAATAATGATTTCATATGGCAATAGTACTTTGAGGTATTCCCAAAATCTTCACATATCTCTTCCTCGAAGTAGAAGGGAAACATCGAAGGTTGAATTTCTTCTTCCTTCGTAGTTTCAGGTTCGGGAGAGGACTCCTCCAACAAGGTTTGGGATAAATAGGAGATAGGTTCTTTCTTGTCCATGGATTTATCCTCGGATCTTGACACTACTTCCTCTTGAAGAGGCTCATTAAGACCCATTTCTAGAATTCGGTCTAGAAGATCCTTGCCTTCTTCCGCCGTCGTATGGAGGAAAGATCCTCCAGCCGTAATGTCAAGGTATAGGGCAGACTCTTTGTTCAATCTCATATAGAATTGTTGCAAAAGTAACAGATCGGGGATGGACAAATCTGGGCTGAAATTTCTCCAAAGACAAAATCTATCCCAAGCTGCACCTATGGATTCCTTCTCCATCTGCTGGAAGCATAATACTTCCTTCCGCAAGGAAACAATTCGGGGAATTGGAAAGAAAGCAAGACAAAATAGGTCTCGTAATTCGATCCAATTTCCGTTTGTCTTCCCAATGATGTGGTCGTACCATTGTTTGGCTTTTTCCTGAAGGAAAAAAGGAAACAACTTCCATTTGAGAGTTTCTTGTGTCATGTCCTTGATTAGAAGGCATGAACATAATTGTTCGAACTCTTGTAGATGGTAGTAAGGGTTTTCACAATCTGTTCCTAAGAAGGATTGCTCCCGAACCATGGCTATAAAGCCAGGGTGAAGTTCATAGCTAGTAGAACAGATGGGTTCTGCTGAAGGCGGTGGCTCACAGAACTTGCCCTTTGGGGCTGAATATGAAAGAATGGTGGACTGCTCCATATGTGTGGTGGTGGTAAAAAAAGAAAGATAAGAAGATACATACGAGGGTGAAAAAGGTTCGAAGATTAACAACAACCGTTCCTCGACAACGTCGCCAGAAATGCTTGTTGGTGTTTCTTACATCACAGATAAAAATCCGCAACTGCATGAAAACTATTGTGTAGCACTTCCACTTAAGAGAGTATTTCCAAGGGTATCGAATACAAGGAATGCATGTGCTAATATACGAACTAATCCACCAAAGGCACAAAGTTGTTTTATAGGTGAGGAAAAGAGGGGAATTCAAAGCATTGATTCTAATTCAAAGGAATTTGCAGTAGCTGCTTGCTTTGAGCACGAGTTTACCCCTAGCAACACTAGGACGACTCCCACCAAGAGCCTATGGCATAGCCGAACGTGGAGGATTACTAAGGACAGATAGGGATGTCACCACCTACTGCCTACCTCTTCAATCTGTGGGTCTACGAGATATTCACTGGTTATTTCTAGCCTAAGCACCACACTTACATTCTAAATCACAACTCTAGTTATTTCGAACACAAATCTACAACTAGAGCCTCTAATAAATTAAAGCAATGAACCCACAAGTAACTACTTGTGCAAACTACTATGAATTAAGAATCAAACTTGAAATGAATTCACAAAGGGCTTACTTGATTTGAATACCACATTTGTAGGGGTACAAGGGTAGAAGAGGGACTTGATAAGCCCAAGCCTCCTTCTCCTAAACTCTTCACCACAATCTCCTTCTACTTGGCAGCCTCTAGGACTAGTCTAAACCTAAGGAGTGGTATTCTATTCTTAACTTGTGGTGTGTGTGAAGTGAGGTGTGGGATTCTATTTATAGGGGGGAGAAGGGTCAGTTCCCACCACCAAATGCGCGCAAATCAGTCACCACTAACTTCTTCAATCTAGGAGGAACCAACACGTGACATTTGATCGGGTTTGGCACCACTCCCTAGTCGGCTGACTAGGGAGGTCGGCCGATCTGGTCACAGCCCCGTTGGGGATGTGCTTTCTCTAGGTCTATGTCAGGTGGGCCCCATCCCTTGATATGGGTGCTACACCATTGGATGGCCTTGGATACTTCTGTTTGTTGGCCATTTTGATCCATGTTGTGACATGTGGTGTCGCCAGATTCGTCAAAATCCAATTTCGACAAATCAGGTGATGTCACGTGTCATCACATGGATCAAATGGCCCACAAATAGAAGTACCCGAGGCCATCCAACGGTGTACACCCTATATTGGTAAAGGGGACCCACCCGTAAGTCACCCCAAAAAAGCACAAACCATTTGGTGGACTTACCAGGTCAGCTGACCTGGTCTCTCCTCCAAACTCGATCAACTTCCATGTGTTGGCTCCTCCCAGCTTGAAGAAGTCATTGATGGCTGATTCACGCTCTTTTGGTTGTGGGAACCGACCCTTCTCCAAGCTATAAATAAGACCCCTCACTTCAACCCACACCACTTGACCATCATTCTATTGTATACACTAGTTCTACTAGTTCCTTAGTGGAGGTTAGGCTGTATAGAGGAGTCTCTAGTCCCAAATTGGGAAAGGTGTGGCTCATGTATCTTTTCTTATATTTGTGACTTTATGTATAATAGATATATTATCTTTAGTCTTCTTTTATTCATATACTTGGATGAAGTGTTTCTTGTTTGATTGCTGATTCCATGTATGTGGTAGGAGTAGTCTTTATGATTATGCCCTAATGATCATAACTTGTCATCATAAACACTACAAACGCCCACTATAGTCTAATTAGTTATGATATGATCATGTTGATATTAACCACTTATGTTATGTCTCAACATTGGTCAACAATGTTTAGGTTAGTTATTTCCTTAGAGAGGTACTTTGACTCGAGCCTCTAAGGTATTTACTTAGTATGCTAGCATGATGCTAGGATAGTAAGTAGCGTGGGATGTCTGGTAGACCCACAGATTAAAGCGGTAGGCAGTAGGTGGTGACAACCCTGTATGTCTTTTGTAATCCTCCACGTTCGGCTATGCCACAGGCTCTTGGCGGGAGTCGCCCTAGTATTGCTAGGGGTAACCCGTGCTCATGGTGTGGAACAACTTAGCATAAGAATTCATCAATGACATGCTTATTAGTACCTAACTTAGGCTATGTATAAGTATACTAGAAGCATTATAGGAGCTACTCTCCAACTCTTAGTCTAATCTCTATTAGGACCCATTTACCCTTTAGAATAGATTGCTTAGGTGTGTGTCACACTACTCATATTATCAACTTACCCTTGTCTTGATAATTGATTAATATCCCACAGCTTGATCATAAGAGTAGTGTCTTCTTTACTCCATTGCCTTCCTTTGGGATAATAAAATACCTTTGGGAATACTCTTGGGTGAAATGCTGCACGACAGTTTCTGTGCGCTTGCGGATTTTTATCTGTGATGTAAGAACCGTCAACAAGCATTTCTGGCGCCGTTGCCGGGGAAGGCAAAGGAAGTGAAGGATAGCTATCACTTGTGATTAAGCTATAGGTACTAATAGTTATTAGACCGGATTACTCTTGTTTGTTTTCTCCTTTTGTGTGAAAAAAAGGTAGTGTTGGCTAACCATATTTTGGCATGGCCAACGAGGACGCAAGTGCTCAACTGCAAGATGATTCAAGGCGTACCTCAATAAATTTCTAATGAGCAACACCATTGCCTTTGCGGAAGAATTTCATCTTCCAGTAGAAGCCACTTTCATCCATCCCCAAGCTTGGGGGAAGCTCCAAGAGTTTTTCTTGGTTTGCCTTCAACATGGGTTGGATAGTTGGCTCTTCATCCAACGATCATGTCATGGGTTGGCTCCACCAATCCATGACCATGTTCGTGCTAGAGCTGAAGAAGTCTTATTCTCATTCATCATGGATGAGAATATGGTCTTCACTCAAGGGGTCGATTGAAGAATGCTCTAGTTGCTTTATCTTGGCATGCACACCTCTTAACCAGGTGGACATGCTATTTATGGAACTACACCTCCCAAGAAAGCACACACTATTTGGAGGACTTACCAGGTCGGCTGATCCCCCTAGTCAGCTGACCTGGTCTCTCCTCCAAACTAGGTCAGCTTCCACGTGTTGGCAACTCCTGACTTGAGGAAGTCGTTGATGACTGATTCTCGCGCTTTTAGTGGCAGGAACCGACCCTTCTCCAAGCTATAAATAGGACCCCTCACTTCAACACACACCACTTGAGCATCATTCTATTGTATACACTAGTTCTCCTAGTTCATTATTGGATGTTAGGCTGTAGAGAGGAGTCTCTAGTCCAAAGTACAAATTGGGAAAGGTATGGCTCATATATCTTTTCTTATATTTGTGACTTTATGCAGAATAAATTTATTATCTTTAGCCTTCTTTTATTCATATACTTGGATGAAACGTTTTTTGTTTGATTGTGGATTCCATGTATGTGGTAGGAGTAGTCTTTATGATTATGCTATAATGATCTTGCGCATCATAAATACTACAAACCCCACTATACTCTAGTTAGTTATGATTTGATCATGTTAATATGAATAACTTATGCTATGTCTCAACATTGGTTCAACGATGTTTAGGTTAGTCATTACCTTAGAGAGGTACTTGTACTCGAGCCTCTAAGGTATTTACTTAGTATGCTAGCATCATGCTAGGATAGTAAGTAGTGTTGGATGTCTCATAGATCTACAGATTGAAGAGGTAGGTAGTAGGTGGTGACAACCCTATCTGTCCTTTGTAATCCTCCAAGTTCGGCTATGCCACAAGCTCTTGGCGGGAGTCGCCATAGTATTGCTAGCGGTAAACTGATGCTTGATGTGTTGAACGACTTAGCATAAGGATTCAACATCGACATGCTCATTAGTACCTAGCCTAGGCAATGTATATGTATACTAGAAGCATTGTAAGAGAAACTCCCCAACTCTTAGTCTATTCTCCATTAGGACCCATCTACCCTATAGAATAGATTGCTTCGGTGTGTGTCACACTACACATATTATCAACTTACCCCTGTCTTAATAATTGTTTAGTATCCCATAGCTTGACCATAATAGTAGTGTTTACTTTACTCAATTGCCTTCTTTTGGGATAATGGGAATACTCGTAGGTGAAATGCTACAACAGTATCTTCCGTGCACTTGCGGACCTCATCTCTTTAGAGAGATGATCTGTGGTGTTAAGAACCATCAACAAGCATTTCTGGCGCCGTTGTCGGGGAAGGCAAAGGAAGTGAAGGATAGCTATCACTTGTGATTAAGCTATAGGTACTAATAGTTATTAGACAAGATTACTCTTGTTTGTTTTCTCCTTTTGTGTGAAAACAAGGTAGTGTTGGCTAACTGTTTTTTGGGATGACCAACGAGGACGCAAGTGCTCAACTACAAGATGATTCAAGGCTTACCTCAATAAATTTCTGTTGGGCAACACCATTGCCTTTGCGGAAGAATTTTAGCTTCCAGTAGAAGCCACTTTCATCCATCCCCAAGCTTGGGGGACGCTCCAAGAGTTTTTCTTGGTTTGCCTTCATCATGGGGTGAATAGTTGGCTCTTCATCCAACACTCATGTCATGGGTTGGCTCCACCAATCCATGACCATGTTCGTGCTCGAGCTGAAGAAGTCTTATTCTCATTCATCATAGATGAGAATATGGTCTTCACTCAAGGGGTCGATTGAAGAATGCTCTAGTTCCCTTAGCTTTGCATGCACACCTCTTAACAAGGTGGACATGCTAGTTATGGAACTACACCTCCCATTGAAGTATAATGAAGATCAAGCCAATGGAGAGTTGTTTGGGATGATCCATGTTAAGGATATTCACATGAATTGTGAAAATCCATGTCAATATGGGACACTTGGGAATTATTTCCCTAAGACCCACGAGGATCTTTCAAACAACAACTCCAATGGCTATCATGTACAAGGAGGTCAAGTGTGGAATCAACATCACTCTTGTAATCAAGAAGTTTATGGGAATTTCAAAGGATTTAAGTTAAACTAGCCTACATTGAAGTATCTTGTTCATGGCCAAGCAATAAATCAAGACAACATGAAGCTCTTGGCCAATGGCAAGAAACTTAAAGAGCATTCAAAATCGAAGATATCCCACATTCACTTCTTGGGATCCCTACCCTTCGACCAAGCCCATGCAACTTAAGGCAACTGACATTGTGCATGAATCGTTTCTTGTTTGATTGTGTAGTCCACATGTCACCATGCCAAATGAAGTCTTTGATCCATGATCAAGGTGTGGGTTAACTCAAAGGAATATCAAGAAGGTTGAAGTGGAACCCCTAAAGAAGGACAAGCCTCACTATGCTCGTAAGAGAATATCTTTAAGAGGAAAAAGCCGTCACAACATCAACAAGTCTTCATCAAGGCAACGAAGAGGCTAGGGCCACCATATGGTCCACATATCCAACTGACATACCAAAGGTGATTTTGCATGTCAATCAAGAGAAATGTAACGCCCACATTCTCACCCAAGGAAAAAAATATAAATAGTAAGTTATTAACATTTTTGGTGAAATAAAAACTCTATAAATAAAAATAAATAAAAATAGACTTAGGGCAAGTGCATCATGTGAATTGATTGTGTGTGAAAATTTGATTTCAAAATTCGGCAGAGAATTTTGTTTGAAATTGATATCAGAAAATTTAAAAGAAATAAAAAGAGAAAGATTGAGAAAAAGAAAAGAAAAAGGGAAAACTTACCTGGACCCAAACTCAGCCGGCCCAACTACCTCAGCCAGCCCACAACCGCGCCCCCTCCTTTCCCCCTCTCTGTTTTGCTGATGTGCGGACCCACTAGTCAACACCTTCTTCTCCACCGAGCAGTCGGGCTACCGGAACGGCCGTGCGCGCCGCCCACTCCCGCGTGCATCTATGGTGGTCGTTTCTCCCACTTAATCACCGCATAAATGACCACTATCACACCCTCACCCATTTTCCCTATAAATCCGGAGCCGAGCACCTCTCTTTTCTCTTTCCCTTGCTCAAACCCTAGCCGTTGTGGAGCCGGGTATGTCGCCTCTGTTCCCATCAGTTCGACCCCCCTTCCTCCATTCTAACCCTTCCTTGTGGTGTGCCGTGTCACTAGGGAGATGCCGGGCAACTCGGTTCATTCATTTGGTGGCTGCGCCATCGATTTCGTTGGTCACCGTCGAGCTCCGCCACACTTCCCGTTGCCGACGGCCGTTCACGCCATTTCGGACCCCGCGAACCTCCTAGGTGAGATTGCCTTGTCCCCCCTTTAATTTCTCCAAAACCCCGACGATCTTGGGCCACCGGAGCACCGTTTTGGCCAACTCCGGCGAGCCTCCAGGGGCGTCGCCGCCCCTGGTGGTCCTGCTGCCGCACACCCCACCGCCAGGTGACGTGGCATCTTTCTGGCCCTCCATTTCATTCGGATGGTCACGATTAAAACGTGAGATACCCCTTCGTTGATTAAAACCGGACCATCCACTTAAGATCCAACGGCCCACATTAAATCACGCATCACCGTTGGCAATCTTGCACTTAACCCCCTGGACAATTCAAACTAATCATAGATTGGTCCAAATATTTATAGAATCAACCCTGAACTTTACAGAAATTAAGAAATAATTGTGAAATGGAGTAAAATTGCAAGAAAGCCCCTGAAATTTTGGAGAATTGCAAATTAAATACTGGAAAAATATAAAATAACCCCTGGATTTTATAAAAATAGTTTTTAGCCTCTGGATTAATTCTATTTTTACAGAAAAGCCCCTGAAAACATCAGAAATTAAATAAAACTTCCTAGTTTCCATAAAATATTATAAAAATAGCCCTGGAAATAATTTCAATTAATATCTAGTCCTGAAATATTTTTAATAATTTAATTAAATTTTTGAATTGTGTATAAAATGCTTTATAAGTATATTTAATATATAAAAATTGATTTGCACATAGAAATAATTATTAAAAATCGTGTAAAAATTGTAAAATGCACATTTTATGTTATAAATCTATTTTAAGCATATTTTGAAGGAGAAAAATTTCTAGAAAATAATAATAAGTTTCTAATAAATATAAAAATGATATAAAAATTGTTAAAAATATGTTTTACTCAATATATTTCATTTAACTCTAAATTCTCAATAATTGGACCAGGTCTATAATTTAAATTAACCATAAAATCACTTTTGCATAGGAATTTATGTTTATTTGAAATGTATGCATTCTATGTGTTCTTATTGTATGTTACTATTTTTGTTATGCACCATTGCATCTAGAGACGAGGCCTGAATCGACCTTCAATCTTCGAGGGCACCAGTTTCCCGTCGACCACCAAGCTCACTTTGGAGGCAAGTTCCTTGACCATCTTGCACCCTTTTTGTTAAGTTTTAGTTAGATGCATGCTAAATTAAAAGATGAATCCTATGTTATGTTATTCCTAGATTTTCCACAGTATTCCTTGTCGCCATGGTTTGGTGGATTTATATTAACTAGTTCACGCTTAGCCATACTTAATTTAATATGAACAACTTATCCACATGTTGTATTTGATTTACTATGATCCATGAAATGTTGGCAAATGTGAAATTAGTGGATAGGAATCTGATAGGGGGTGTTGATTGGTATGGTGCATGCGTGCACAAGACCTTGGTTTGGGGTTTGACACCTATCGGGTTCTAAGGACCAGTTTATGGAGGAAGCTGCTAAGACATACAGTATCGCCACAGGGTTGTATATGGGACAACTTGGTTTAGTAATTTGGTCTCTGCCGGTGTAGCATTGGTAATTGAACGAGCGGGGAATTGGTTCAGAGTACTACCTTGGGATCCGCATGGCTCAAGAGGGGGCTTCTCTTGGTGGAGGGAAAATAGACTCCATGTGCGGGAGCGGTGAAACCTCAGAGTACCAATTGCAAGTCGGAAGAACCATCAGAAAGACCTCGTAGTGATCTCCTGGCCGCACACATACGGAAGTGTGTATAGTGGTTGGATGTCGCTAGCAACAGGGAGATTTACCTTAGTCCACCTGGCAACAGGGGATGAAATCACAAACCGTGGGTAAAGGACACACACTCTGCAGAGTTTTGTCAAACTGTCTAGACAACTGTGCTCACGGACACGAGCGACTTGGAATCGTATTCATGATTAGCACATGGTGAATAGGTTGGAGGAATGGTTTGGGAATTATTGACCATTTTTGGGATTATGGGTGGAATTCACCTAGAGATAGGTGCCTAATAACAGTAAAGATAGGTTGTAATTGCTATAGTGCTTTATCACTGTTTGCCTTCCTTGTTTGTAACCCTCATGTCATAAACTTCCCCACTTTCTGAGTACCGTTGGTACTCAAACTTGCTTGTTTCATATCTATCCCCAGTCTAAAATGGTAAAGAAGTGGTGAACGGAGATTTCTACGCTGATCCGAATGAGATGTTCTAGGCTGGCGAAACCCCTGGGCGACGCCTGTGCTTTGGAGCCCCGTTTATCTACTGTTTTCCGCTGCTTTGTAATTTTCTTTTAGACCTGGATGGTCATTTATGTAATAAGGTGATATACTCGAACATGGCATTATTTATGGTATTTAACTTTCGACTACACATGTATGAGTTGAACTGATTCTGGCATACATGTTGAAAGCATCTGGTCACCTTTTTAATACCAGGTGTGACAAAGTGGTATCAGAGTCGTGTTGCCCGTAGGACACAAGCCTAGATAGAAATGGACACATTAGGGACTTTGCTAATTTTATAAAAAGTCTTTTAGAAAATTTCTTTGTATATTCTACCTTGTCTTGTTGTCTTACTCCGTGTGTCTTCACTATTTTAATTTCCTAACACTCTTCTCCTCAACTGTAGATGGCCAACACTCACCTGACCGCCACATGGATTCAACTTGTCTCATGTGCTCCAGCCCATGTTCCAAGATCCCCACAGTACGATTCAAAAAATTTGAAGACGTACTACTCTACTGGAGATGCCACCGAAGGAATGAATCATCGTCTTAGGGCGATGCTACATACTGCCGGATACGACGCCCACAAGCTCTACATTCGCTATCATACTACCAAGGTTCATTATGTCAATCATGAAGAATGGATGAGTGAGCTCCTAATCTATTATAACGGACAGCTACTCAAGAATCACTTCACTCCCGCTTGGAGAGCCACTCGAGAGGATGCAGAGTAGGATGAAACATGGTTCGCTATCACTAGTCAATGCTACGTTAACCGTCAGAGACTTCAAGACACCACCTACGCCTACACGCCTCAACGTCCAATCGGCATCAATAACTTCACTTGTGCACCACTACAGCCATAGTTCACAAACTGGCAAATGGAAAGGAGCATCAAGGATGGAGTTCATCTTAGCGACCGGCTCGAGCGCTGCCAGCGGGAGCTTCAAGACATGCGTGCTCTCGTGAAGTATCAGAAGTCTATTATCCAAGAGTATTAGATGATCATTGATGAGGACCCCCGAGGAATATACTTCAGACGTTGAGACTTGGACGTACGAAGAGGATCTAAAGAAGAGAGAGTTAACTCATCCTACACCACACAACTTAGGAATAGCTACTTTACCCAATAATGTAATAAGATGAGTAGAGACGTGTTATGATCCTAATTTGTGTTGTTTTGGTTTCTGACTATTTGCTTGTTTGTGGGTGTGATGTGTGTTGTGTAATGCTTTGGCACCTTGTACACAACCTCATCTTTTATTGAACAAAATAATATTTTTATAAACTTATTCTCCTTGATGCATATAATGGGAAATCGTATAGAATAGTTACTCTCTTGCCTTCTTGTTCTAAAACAACATCCCATCATCAGATGGCAGACAGAGGAAGAGGACGTGGTCGTGGTGTGCCCCTTAACAATAATGAGGATGACGGGATTCCGATACCACAGTGGAACGGAAGGGGTGCCCGTGGAGCACCAGCAGCAAATCAAATGCAACAAATGATGATGATGCAAATGCAAATGATGCAAAATCTGACGCAGATCGTAAACAACATGCAGCAAGCCCAACAAGCACCTCAACAACAACCTCAGCCTCAACCACAACAAGCACGAAGACCAAGATCTTGTGTGAGAGATTTCATGAACACTCAACCTCCAGTCTTTTCAAATGCTGTAGAGCCTATGGATGCTGACGACTGGTTAAAGACAATTGAAAATAAGCTAAGAATAGTTCAATGTGAAGGAAGAGAAAAAGTACTTCTTGCCTCTCATCAGCTCTCTGGACCTGCAGCTGACTGGTAGACTGCTTATACGGCTGCACGGGAAAAGCCAGAGAACATAACTTGGCAAGAGTTTGTGCACAACTTTTGGAACCATCATGTGCCCAAAGGCAAAATTCAAGCAAAAGCGTAAAGAGTTCCTCACTCTAAAGCAAGGGAATATGAATGTGCAGGAGTATTTGAATAAGTTTACACAGTTATCCCGCTATGCTCCTGGAGATGTAGATACTGATGCAAAGAAGCAGTTTTGTTTCAAAGAGGGGTTGGATAGGGAGATACAATTTATGATGTCCTCTAACGACTATGCTAACTTTCAACATCTCGTGGATAAGGCTTTTACCGTGGAAAGGAAGAAGAAGGAATGTGATGGAGAAGATCGCAAGCAAAAGATGGTGATGGGGCAATCCTCTGTCAGCAACAACCGCCCTCACTTTAATCTACAACAGATGGCACACATGAGTCGTCCTGCCAACTCCACTTCACCAGTGCCACATACCCAGCAAGGTCAGCAGATGCAACACCAATGTTCTTCTCATCCAATAGGGCAGCAACCACAAATAAGAAGCAGCTAGACAATAAAACTCGAGGTACAAACATGACTAGGCAATGTTACAACTGCGGTGAGAGGGGCCACTACTCCTTCAGTTGCCCAAAGAAGCAGTCGACACATAATCCATCGCGTGTCCATGTCAATAACATGTCATTGGAGGATGTTCAGGGCACATCTGAGTAGTGAATGGTATGTCTCGTGATGATTCTCACTCTACTACAATATTACGTGATAGCAAGGAAAGTTTACCCTAATGTAAGTCAAAGCATAAGGGGGGTAGCCTACTGGTTAAAGCTACCTTGAGGCATTATAAGGAGGAAGATGATTCACATGTGCAAGACGCAACTAAAATACCCTCGAAGGAAGAAGCAAAGTGGAAAAGACACAAAAGACCTCAAAACCCCGTTTTCGATCTCTTTCTATAGGACCTCCGAATCTCGAGGGCGAGATTCATTTTAAGGGGGGTAGAATTGTAACACCCACATTTTCACCCAATAAAAAAATATAAATAGTAAATTATTAACATTTTTGGTGAAATAAAAACTCTATAAATAAAAATAAATAAATATAAATAAATAAAAATAGACTTAGGGTAAGTGCATCATGTGAATTGATTGTGTGTGAAAATTTGATTTCAAAATTTGGTAGAGAATTTTGTTTGAAATTGATATCAGAAAATTTAAAAGAAATAAAAAGAGAAAGATTGAGAAAAAGAAAAGAAAAAGGGAAAACTTACCTGGACCCAAACTCAGCCGGCCCAACTACCTGAGCCAGCCCACACCCGCGCCCCCTTCTTTCCCCCTCTCTGTTTTGCTGATGTGCGGACCCACCGGTCAGCACCTTCTTCTCCATCGAGCAGTCAGGCTACCGCAACGGCCGTGCGCGCCGCCCACTCCGGCGTGCATCTATGGCGGTCGTTTCTCCCACTTAATCGCCGCATAAATGACCACTATCACGCCCTCACCCATTTCCCCTATAAATCCCGAGCCGAGCGTCTCTCTTTTCTCTTTCCCTTGCTCAAACCCTAGCCGTCGTGGAGCCGGGTATGTCGCCTCCGTTCCCATCGGTTCGGCCCCTCTTCCTCCATTCGATCCCTTCCTTGTGGTGTGGCGTGTCACAAGGGAGATGTCGGGCAACTTGGTTCGTTGATTTGGTGGCCGCGCCATTGATTTCATTGGCCACCGTCGAGCTCCACCACACTTCCCGTCTCTGACGGCCATTCACGCCATTTCGAACCCCGCGAGCCTCTTAGGTGAGTTTGCCTTGTCCTCCCCTTTAATTTCCCCAAAACCCCGACGATCTTGGGCCACCGGAGCACCGTTATGGCCATCTCCAGCGAGCCTCCAGGGGCGCCGCCGCCCCTGGTGGTCCGGCTGCTGCACACCCTGCCGCCGGGTGACGTGGCGTCTTTCTGGCCCTCCATTTCGTTCGGACGGTCACGATTAAAATGTGAGATACCCCTTTGTTGTTTAAAATCCGGACCCTCCACCTGAGATCCAACGACCCACATTAAATCACGTATAACCATTGGCAATCTCGCACTTAAACCCCCTGGACAATTCAAACTAATCATAGATTGGTCCAAATATTTATAGAATCAACCCTGAACTTTCCAGAAATTAAGAAATAACTGTGAAATACAGTAAAATTGTTAGGAGCCCTTGGAATTTTGGAGAATAGCAAATTAAATACTGGAAAATTATAAAATAACCCTTGGACTTTATAAAAATAGATTTTAGCCTCTGGATTAATTCTATATTTACAGAAAAGCCCCTGAAAATATCAGAAATTAAATAAAAATTCCTAGTTTCCATAAAATATTATAAAAACAGCCCTAGAAATAATTTTAATTAGTATCTAGTTCTGAAATATTTTTAATAATTTAATTAAATTGTTGAATTGTGTATAAAAAGCTTTATAAGTATATTTAATACATAAAAATTGATTTGCACATAGAAATAATTATTAAAAATAGTGTAAAAATTGTAAAATGTACATTTTATGTTATAAATCTATTTTAAGCATATTTTGAATGAGAAAATTTTCTAGAAAATAATAATAAGTTTCTAATAAATATAAAAATGATATAAAAATTGCTAAAAATATGTTTTACTCAATATATTCATTTAACTCTATTCTCAATAATTGGTCCAGCTCTCTAATTTAAATTAACCATAAAATCACTTTTGCGTAGGAATTTATGTTTATTTGAAATGTTTGCATTCTATGTGTTCTTATTGTATGTTACTATTTTTGTTGTGCACCATCGCATCTAGAGACGGGGCACGAATCGACCTTCAATCTTCGAGGGCACCAGTTTCCCATTGACCACCAAGCTCACTTTGGAGGCAAGTTCCTTGACCATCTTGCACCCTTTTTGTTAAGTTTTAGTTAGATGCATGCTAAATTAAAAGATGAATCCTATGTTATGTTATTTCTAGATTTTCCACAGTATTCCTTGTCGCCATGGTTTGGTGGATTAATATTAACTAGTTCACGCTTAGCCATGCTTAATTTAATATGAACAACTTACCCACATGTTGTATTTGATTTACTATGATCCATGAAATGTTGGCAAATATGAAATTAGTGGATAGGAATCTGATAGGGGGTGTTGATTGGTATGGTGCATGCAATCACAAGACCTTGGTTTGGGGTTTGACACCTATCGGATTCTAAGGACCAGTCTATGGAGGAAGTTGCTAAGCCATAAAGTATCGCCACAGGGATGTATACGGGAAACTTGGTTTAGTAATTTGGTCTCTGCCGGTGTAGCATTGGTAATTGAACGAGCGGGGAATTGGTTCAGAGTACTACCTTGGGATCCGCATGGCTCAAGAGGGGGCTTCTCTTGGTGGAGGGAAAATAGACTCCATGTGCGGGAGCGGTGAAACCTCAGAGTACCAATTGCAAGTCGGGAGAACCATCAAAAAGACCTCATAGTGATCTCCTGGCCGCACACCTATGGAAGTGTGTATAGTGGTTGGCCACTGCTGGCAACAGGGAGGTTTACCTTAGTCCACCTGGCAACATGGGATGAAATCACGAACTGTGGGTAAAGAATACACACTCTACAGAGTTTTGTCAAATTGTCTAGACAGTCGTGCTCACGGACACGAGTGGCTTGGAACCGAATTCATGATTAGCACATGGTGAATAGGTTGGAGGAATGGTTTGGGAATTGTTGACCATTTTTGTGATTATGGGTGGAATTCACCCAGAGATAGGTGCCTAATAACAGTAAGGATAGGTTGTAATTGCTATAGTGCTTTATCATTGTTTGCCTTCCTTGTTTGTAACCCTCATGTCATAAACTTCCCCACTCACTGAGTATCGTTGGTACTCAAACTTGCTTGTTGCATATCTTTTCCCAGTCTATAATGGTGAAAAAGTTGTTAACAGAGATTTCTATGCTGATCCGGATGAGACGTTCTAGGCTGGCGAAACCCCCGGGCGACGCCTGTGCTTTGGAGCCCAATTTATCTACTGTTTTCTGCTGCTTTGTAATTTTCTTTTAGATTTGGATGGTCGTTTATGTAATAAGGTGATGTACTCGAACATGGCATTATTTATGGTATTTCACTTTCAACTACACATGTATGAGTTGAACTGATTCTGGCATACATGTGGAAAGCATCTGGTCGCCTTTTTAATACCAGGTGTGACAAGAAGTTGTCCACATCTTCAACTCCGGGAGTGGACAACAAATCATCGCACTAAACAGGACGGAGGTAAGTTCCACTCATCGGACTTCAAACATTTGGTGAGTCCTTGCCAATAGGTTAATCTCATATTTGTTTTCTCAATTGCATATTTGAATTTCCCGTCAAATATTGCATTTGCATTTAGCATGTTTGAATTTTTGCACTTCCATGTTGGAAAGTAAAATTTCCAACCATCATAAAACTAAAATTTTAAATTAGGAAATAAATTTATTTGGATATGAAATTTGGGCGTAACCACTTTAATTCATCTTTCTAATTCAAACCAAAGATATTTCCCTTAATATTCACTGCATTTGCAAGTTGTTTCAAAATGGAAAATACAATTTGACAAGGGGGTACAACGTGTTTTTGAGCTAACGTAGCCCGATTTCAAGTTGTTTTGTTTGTTCTTGATCTTATTGCAGCCAGGACAAAATTTGTAAATAGATTGGAAGGCATCATCAAACGCATCGATCTCATTTTGAGTTCATGGTGTAGTGCTCAAGACAGTGGCCCAATGGAGATGCAAGATGAAGTCCATTCAACTTCAACCTCAACTTTGCAGAAGACATTGAACATGAAGGCCACAACAAAATTCATGGTCGTGAGTTTCTCACACAAAGACCTTCCACTAGGATTTCTCTTCAATTGAGGTACAAGTTTAAAATTTCCTGTCATTGGAATTATATTAGGATTGAATGAATTTTGCTTACATTAGCAAGAAAGGTTTACACCTTCTCATCGTTCAATTCTTATGCATCCTCGCGAGAGTAAGTAATGGCATTGCTCTTTTTGATTTTTCAAAAAGGAATGTAACCGTTACATAGGAATAAATTTAAAAAAGTACCTAGAATTTCATGAGCATTGCTAAGATTGACATAGACATTTTCTGCCTAGGTAATGCTTATGGAACGACTTAAAAAGTTGAATTGGTATGTAGCAACCTAGGAATAGTGATGTCCATAATTTTGATTGGAAATCCATTCATACATGACTCACAAAATTTCAAATTCCTAGGAAAGAAATTAAAAATGTTCAAGAGAATAAAATTGAGAATCTTGATTGCCATGTTCCAAATGATAACATTTGCTCTTGTGTAAAAAACTATGGTGGTTAGAAAATTTACAAGGTGAAGGGGTCCATATTGTATATTTATATCACTTGCATTGTTATGAGTAGGAGCTTTAGAAAATGTGCAAATTGATTTGTCCATAAAGCTCCACTCTTATCAATGAATAATACATTGTTCATGGATACACTTGAAATTGGACCCAATGCATATTTGATTTTGTTCTTCCTATGATACCTATGTGTGCTGAATACATTGACTATGGCGATAAAAGTTTTGAATTCTGCTAAAACACCTTTTTAGCAAGGTCCGACTCTAGCTCCGAGCTACAACAAGGTCCGATGGTAGGTCCGGCTTGTTTTGGGTAGCTTCGGGTACGTTCGATGCTAGGTCCGATTTGCTGGCAAAGTCCAACATGTTTTTGGGTAGCTCCGGTGAGTTTTGTCTTTAGCTCCGGCATGTTTTTGATAGCCCCGACATATTTTTGCTAAGCTCCGAGTTGCTTTTTCTAGCTCCGGCTTTTGGGTTGACTAGCCCTGCTAATTTTTGTAAGCTCTGGCAGGTGCTAGGTTCTACTAGCTTTGGTAAGCTCCGGCTCAAGGTCCGGTTAGCTTTGGCAAAAACTGGAGCTTGATCGTAATATTCCAGCTTTTAATGTGAAATGTTTCGAACTTGCTTCATAATTTTAGAAAGATTGCTTAGTATTCATTTGCTAAGTTTTTGGTGCGTTTTAGTTGATATGGCTGATATCGTTTTGCTATGCTTTGCAACATGCTTATGTGAGGTGCTCACGTAAGGTGTTGTTTTCGGAACTAACTTGAGTCAAGTCGCAGACTTGGGCTCGTACGGATTGGTTGTTTGTTCATGTGCAGGTGTTGCTTGAGTTCAAGTCATGGCTGGTGACAGGATCCTTTGGACTAGTCTCAGGGAGGAGATGAGGTTCCAACAACCAAATTCAGGAGGAATTATGGTTGAGCGGGTCAGGAGGTCGCGCAGGATGATTGAATCAAGGGCAGTGCATATGAAGGTTACTGGACGTCGAAGGAAGGTGTTCGCAGGTGTGCATGCGGTGCATGACATGCAACATGGTTCCGAAGATGGTTTATGGACGGGAAGATCTGGTTGGAAGGATCGGATCGTATTGGTTAATGACTTTGGCTGCGACCGAGTCGGTTATGGCTCGGTATGGAAAGTATCGAGTTGGTTATATTAGTATTTCATGTGAGTCACGAATTTGAGTTGTTTTAGGAATGTGGGATATGTTCCTAAGGTGTTTGGAAGTCTTAAGATTGCTTCTATCTGTGTATAGAAGAGTCCTAAGTAGTTATGGAAAGTTCTAATTCGTGATCGGAGTAGGATTGGAGTCCTAGTTGAGATTGGGTTGGCCTAAGGGCTGGTTATATAAGCAAGGGAGGCCAAAGCTCGTGGTGCATGACTTTGGGGCTGTTCCTCTTGTGTTCTATTGAATAAAATTCGTAGTTTGAAGGAACTTTTGTGCCTTGTTCGTCCGACTTGTTCCAGACAAGTTTTACTCGTCGAGTTTCTGGACAGCACTACCTTTCGTCGGTGGTTTTATCATAACTCGAGTTTTACAGATCCAATTGACGTGATTCTTTTTGGGTTGTCTTCAAAACTTGATTATATATCATCTGCCAAAATTTCACGGTCATTGGATATGTGGTTTATGATCTACACGAGTTTCTTTGCAGCTTTCCAGAACTGTTTTTTTTCGGCTAGGACAGATTCACCTTTGTTCGATCTTTTGATCGATCTTTTGATCATAACTTGAGTTTCTCTCGACGGATTTGAGTGATTCTTCTTGTGTTTTCTTCGTGACTTGATTTTCTATGATATATATTACTTTTGTCACGGTGAAACACGTTTAGATTAGTCTCACACACGATTTCTTTAACAGATCGTTTTCTGCCAAAGGGGTTGGGATTTAATTGTTTCCGCTGCGTAAGATTTGTTAAATCTACCATTCACCCCCCTATGGTAGATTTTCACGTGCTCTTCAATCCTACAATTGGTATCAGAGCCCAGGTTGCTCCAATCATTAGGATTTGCACGTGTTTTTGACTAATCATTATGGAGAAATACTCTGCCAAACCTTGTGTGTTTGCTGGTATTGATTTTCAAGTTTGGAAGGCACGCATGGAGGCTTTCATCCAAGCCCAAGGCTTCGCCATATGGGAAACGGTGTACAAGCCTTATGATGTGTCGTCAAACGATCAAGTTACGGCTACGAACCTACGGGACATCGACAACAACAACAAAGCCGGAACATGATCATCCAAGGACTCACTCAAAGTGACTTCGTCCGCGTTGCACACCTTCGATCGGCATATGATGTGTGGAGAGCACTCTGTGACTATCAGGAAGGATCTAACACGATCAAGGAGGTGAGAAAAGATATGTTCAAAAAGGAATATGTGCATTTTGAGATGCAACCCGGTGAGTCTATCGATGACCTTTTCGCCCGCTTTAATAAAATTCTCAGCAATCTGCGTAGTGTCAATGTTAATTTTTCTAATGCTGAAAATGCTAAGCAACTTTTTAGTGCATTAGACATGTCAATCTGGGAGATGAAATTTACATCTATTTGTGAATCTACTATCATGAGTATATTTACTTTAGATGTGCTTTACTCTAAACTCAAAACTCATGAAATTGACATCTTATCACGTAAGAACCCCAATATATCTATTGCATTTGTCTCACAACGTGATATGCCTAACTCCGGCCAATCATCATCTTGCAATACTCTTGCTTTGTTGTCCTCACTAACCCTAGAGCAGATCGAGGAATTTCCAGATGAGGAGCTAGCACTTCTCTCTACTAGGTTCTCAAAAGCATTGCAAAATGTGAGAACTAGAAGGAGAGGAAGCTCCGGACCTCAACGATGCTTCGAATGTGGTAAGACAGGACACTTTCGTACAGAATGCCCTAACCTTTCAGGTCCTACTAACCGTGAAGAAAAACAGAACAAGGTCAAGACCACCTCTGGAAATCCCAACAAGAAAAAGAAGGGTACCATAGGACGCAAGATGATTAACAGCTTCATCACCGCACTTCAAGAACTCAGTTCAAGTGATGTAGACTTTGAAAGTGATGAAGATGATGACGATCTAGCCAACTTATGTTTTATGGCGGGCAAAATAAGATCAAGATCAAGTCAGGAGGATGCAGAACACAACAGTGACGACGATGAGGTATGTTCTACCTGTAATGAAATGTGTGATGCTATTTCTCGTGCAACTATTATTGTCAATAAAAAGGACAAAAAAGCTTAGGGATAATGATGCTAAAATTGAATCACTAGAATCTGAAATTAACCATTTAAAAACTTTGATTCCTAGTGATGCTTCTTGTCCCTCATGTGATTTAATCTATGAACAATAGTCCACACTAAGAACTGCACACTCCTCCACTCTAGATAGACTTGAACTTGAAATTGAAAAGAACAAAAAGCTTGCTACACTTGACATTGGAAACATAAAAGATTCTTCTTGTTCTACAATTGATTTGCATTGTTCTAGTTGTGATGATTTTGAAAAGAAACTAAAAGATGCTATGAATGAAATTTCTATATTGAGCAATGCTTTACGTTCTCATGAAGTTAAATATTGTTCCAATTGCAAATAAAAGGGAAAAACTTCATGTGAAAATTGTCTTGATCTGTCCGATAAACTTGATAACATGTATAGGACATTAGATCGGTTTTGTAATAGGAATAAGAACCTAAACTTGCTGCTGAATTCTTCCAAGTCTTGCAAAGATAAAATTGGTTTAGGTTTTGATTCTCATGCTCATGCTAAGGCACATCCACCTAAAATTGTAAAGTCATTAGGAAGTGGTTTGATTCAAATAGTTCCTAAACAAAAAGAAGTTGTTTTCAAATCTGCAGGAGTGTTGTCTCATTCGATTTCAGATAAAAATATTGCTTGCTCATCTATACATGAACACAAAGTTAAATTTCATTGTACCTACTGAGGTAGAGATGGTCATGTCATAGATTTTTGTTATAGACTAGCTAAACAACAGAAAAGGGAAAGAATGACTGCTAGATCTTATAACTTTCATGCAATTAGAAAACACAACCTGCTTTAGTGAGTCAGAAATTTGAAAAGGTAGCTTCCGGACCTTCTGGTAAGAAATCCGCAAAAGCAACTCTGGTAGTTCCGATAGCTCCGAGAGCTCCTGGACCTTCTGTTGTTCCCTTCAGAACTTCAGCTTTTGCTTCTGAAGCTTCAGCCTTGTCTTTTGGAACTGTTGCTTTTACCTCCGGAGCTACTGGTTTTTGTGCTAAACGAGTTAAAAATAGAAAACCTCAAACTTTGACATATAAACCCGCTGTTTTATCTCAGCTTTCGCGTGTTTTTCCTGCTGCATGTCGTGTGACTCAGTACTGGATGCCTAAATGCCTTTTGACTAACCCCAGTATTGAGTCATTGACGTATTGTGCTTCTATGTAGGTTACACGTTTGAGGAATGAGAACATTTGGATTGTGGATTCAGGTTGCTCACGCCACATGACCGGTAACAAAGATTGGTTCTCCTCCCTCTCTTTTGTGTCACGTGTAGAGAATATTACTTTTGCCGATAATTCTTCAACTCCTATAATTGCTAAGGGTTCGGTTAGAGTAAATGATCACTACACTTTGAAGGATGTGGCACTTGTCAAAAACTTGAAATACAACTTGCTTTCTGTTACACAATTGCTAGATGAAAATCTGGGAATTATTTTCAATAAAAATTGCTGCAAAGTTGTAGGTTCAAATAGTGAGCTTATTTTTAACATGTCTTGGTTTGGAAGAGTTTTAAAGCTGATTTTGATATGTCTTCATCTAAGCATAGGTGTCTAGTTGCTAATGATTTCAAAGATTTATATTTTTGGCATCGTAGACTTGGTCACGTAGACTTTGATCATCTCATGCGTGTTAGTGCTCTTGATCATATACGTGGGCTGCCTAAGCTTAAAGGGGACAAAGAAATTGTGTGCTCTTCATGTAGACATGATAAGATGGTTGCAGGTTCACATACTCCTCTCACAATGATCATGACAACTGAACCGGGTCAACTTTTGCACCTTGACACCGTAGGACCTTCACGTGTTCAATCCTTCGGAGGTAAATGATATGTTCTTGTTATTGTTAATGATTATTCTAGATACTCTTGGGTTTACTTTATGGCGTCTAAGAATGAAGCTTTTAGTCACTTTAGAAGTTTATTTCTTAGATTATCAATTGATCACGTAGGATCTTTAAAAGCAATTAGAAGTGATAATAGAACTGAATTTAAAAATCAATCTTTTGTGTTGATAATGGAATAGATCATCAATTTTCTTCACCATATGTACCTCAAAAAAACGGTGTTGTAGAAAGAAAGAACAAAACCTTAGTTGAGATGGCTACGACTATGCTTGATGAATATCAAACTCCTAGGAAATTTTGGGCTGATGCGATTGCAACCGCTTGTTATGTCTCAAATTGTGTTTTCTTGTGTGCTAAGCTAGGTAAAACACCATATGAGCTCCGGTTTGGACATAGGCCTAGTGTTACACACTTTTGGGTCTTTGGTTGCAAATGCTTTGTTAAGAAACATGGTAATCCTGATAAATTTGAACCTAGATCCATTGATGGCATGTTTCTTGGTTATCCATCTCATACTAGAGGCTACCGTGTGTTTTTACTTGACACTAACAAAATTATGGAGACTTGTGAAGTGTCTTTTGATGAAGCTAGCGCAGGTACTAGCTCTGGTATCGCAGGACCAGATCCATATCCTCAGGGGGAGGGTATTTTTGAAGATGAAGAAGAGACCATGCTACTACCTGATAGTTCTGAAGCTGACATGTGTCCAGCTCCGAACTTTGAACAAGCTCCTACTACCACCTCTACTTGTCCTGATTGTCCACAAGCCACAAGATCATCAATCTGCAATGAACCTGATGAAGAAGAAGCCTGTGAGACATTTGTTCCCCTACAGATCGTCAAGAATCATCCCCCACAACAGATTATTGGAAGCTTGCATGAACGAGCTACATGGTCCAGGTTTTGCGATCCAAACTCTCATGCTCATTCTTCTTTTGTTACTTCTTTTGAACCCAAAGATATATCACACGCACTCACTAATGAATCTTGGATTATTGCCATACAAGAAGAGTTAGAAAATTTTGAAAGAAATAATGTTTGGAAACTTGTACCTCCACCTCAAGGTCACACTTTAATTGGAACTAAATGGGTGTTTAAAAATAAACAAAGCGAGGATGGAGTTGTGGTTAGGAATAAGGCTAGGTTGGTTGCTCAAGGTTTCACTCATGTTGAAGGTCTAGATTTTGATGAAACTTTTGCTCCTGTTGCTAGATTAGAAGCCATAAGAATTTTTTTAGCTTTTGCTGCATCTAAAGGTTTTAAGCTATATCAAATGGATGTTAAAAGTGCTTTTCTTAATGTCTACATAGATGAGGAGGTTTATGTCAAACAACCACCGGGTTTTGAAAATTCAGATTTTCCTAATCATGTTTACAAACTGTCCAAAGCCTTGTACTGTCTCAAACAAGCCCTTAGAGCATGGTATGATAGGTTAAAAACATTCTTACTTGAAAAGGGTTTTACCATGGGCAAGGTTGATAAAACTCTTTTTGTGCTTAAGCATGGCAATGACTCATTATTCGTTCAAGTGTATGTGGATGATATTATCTTTGGTTGTGCTTCTCATAATTTTGTGTCCAAGTTTTCAGCTATGATGAGTTCAGAATTTGAGATGAGTATGATGGGAGAATTCACGTACTTTTTGGGGCTGCAAATCAAGCAAACCAAGGAGGGTACCTGAAAGCATCTAGGCCCCCATGAGGTATGGTTTCGGTGATTAATGACAACCATTGGATTTTACTAATGAATTTGTGGATGCAAGGTCTCTCATAATCACTCAATCAAATGAAATCAATATGTCATTGGAGACCCCTAAACAATCAATTTATGAGATCAAATCAATGATATGAAGAGAAGAAGTGAAATCTCTTATGACAAAGTCATTCAACCACAATTAATGACACTTAATGCTTGACAATCATCAGAAATATATTTCCAACAAAGTCTAAGAGGTCACTTGAGCAAGACACAAAAGAATCACTTAGAAACAACTCGAAGCAAGCAAAATCAACTCACCGGATCAACCGATGATTCCTGAGAACAACACATCGGTCGAGTTGGTTCAGCAGAAGAAGAAGACCTCAGAACGAAGTACTCACTGAATCATCCGATGTTAAGGGCTAAGCTACATCGGTCCATCAGTACAGTTTGCAATATCCTTGGACCAAGTGTAGCACCAGATCATCCGATGTACAGAAATATACACATCGGTCAATCACTCCAGTAAGCATCAAGTTTGAGCCAATTCCGGAGGAAGAGCAACCGGATCATCCGATGACAAGACAAGTGCAACATCGGTCTAACAACGGTCATATCTGACACAATGACATCAACTAAAGTAAACTTGACCGATGGTAACTAAAGGGGAGATATCAGATCATCCGATGTTCGCAGAGAAGTTATGTCAGCCTACTTTTCCAACGGCTATTTCGTGGAGGCTGGCTATAAATACCCCCTAAACCTGTCATTTCGACAAGTCTTGATCATCAGACATTCTCAACACATCCACAAGCGTTCAAGACCAAGAGCCATCACTTCTACATCATTTTGACCACCTACACACCAAGAGATAGGCTAGAACTAGCTAGAGAGAGAGAGCTTGTGTGGCTCGATTCTGGGTGAGTGGAATCTCTAGGATAGTGAGAGCCTCAAGGGAGTGCCCCTTGGTGTTTGTAACTGTGATAGACTTCCGGAGCTTGCCAAGGCGTTTGTGGAAGCCCGGAGGGTCGAAGTTGTACAAGGCTTGAGCTCCACCTTGCCGAGGTTGGCAAACGGAGAAGAATAGTGGAGATCCCTCGTCTCGGTGACTTGGGTGTGGCTATACCCTTTGGTGGGTGCCACAACATGGATGTAGGAAGATCTTGACGATCTTGCCGAACCACGGGATAAATCCTTGTGTCTCCTCGGGAGTTTGCATCCTCTTCCTCTCCCTTACATTTATGCATTTTATATTTCACGAAGTTGCTATTTACTTCAATGCATAGATCGTTAGCGTAGGGAATTGGGCTTTTAGGAATTAAGTTTTATTGCTTAGATTTTTGAAAAGAAGCCCAATTCACCCCCCCTCTTGGGCATTCGATCCTTACAATTGGTATCAGAGCAATGTTGCTCATAGGATCATTCTAGCTTCACCGCTAGAGAGCTAAAATGGCCAAGGTTGGGGGTTCGGTTCCTATCTTCGAGGGCAAGAACTTTGCCTATTGGAAAGCATGCATGCGCGCTTATCTAGAGGCTATTGCTCCCGAAGTATGGGAAGCGACCCACGCGGGGTTTGGAGAACACAACTATGTTGGTGATCAAATTAAATGGGATGCTAAAGCTAGGAATGCAATCTATGAATGTATTAGTCAAGATGTGTGTGTTAGGATTGCTAGTAAAGAAAAAGCTTGTGAAATTTGGGCTTGCTTAATAGAGATTCATGAGGGTTCTTCTCGAGTCAAGGAACTTAAATATCACATGCTTAAAGCAAAATATGATGAATTTAAGATGCTACCTCATGAAAATGTCAATGAGATGTTCTCTCGCTTGAATGTACTTATTGAGGAAATTAATGCTCTTGACATTGCTTCTCTTGGCAAGGGACTCATCAACCGCAAGATCCTCATGCTCCTTCCCAAGCCAAAGTACAACATCATCAACTCCATGCTTCAAAAGGAGTCTCTTGACCACATTGAAGTTTCGGAGCTTATTGGAGAAATTCACACTCATGAGATGAGTGTACTTGGGATGATGGAGCAATCATCTTCAAAAACAATTGCTCTAAAGGCCTCCACCAAGAAAACAAGCCTCAAGAAGAAGAAGGTGGTTGAGCCTAGCTCAAGTGAAGAGGAGCAAGCATCAAGTGAAGATGAAGATGATGAGCTTGCATTGATGATGAGGAAGTTCTAACGCTTGAACTCCAAGATTACCAAGAAGGGATACACCTTTGATCCCAAGAAGAAAGCGTTTCTACCAAGGAGAGATGATCACAAGACTTGCTACAATTGTGGTGATCAAGGCCACATCTCCTATGATTGTCCAAAATCGGACAAAAGAAGAGAGAACCACAAGAGCAAGCATCGCAAGCTTGAAAAAAGTGAAGATGATAAAGAAGAGGCCAAACCCAAACCAAGATCCTTTGGGAAGAGGAAACATGACAAGGGCAAGAAGGCAAGACTCTTCCCAAAGAAGAGAAATGGCCCACCAAAGGTGTTCATGTGTGAGGCAAATGAATGGGTCACCGACGAAGAAACAAGTGATGAAGAGAGTGAAGTGGAAGAAGAAAGTTTGGCCGGCCTTGCCATTGCCAACAATGATGACTCACCTCTTCATCCACCGCCCATGTGCCTCATGGCGAAAGGTAACACCAAGGTATGTGACGACTCTAGCAATGATGAGCTTTCCCCTGATGATTTAACTTCTTTGATAAATGAATATCATGCTATCATTAAGAGGGAAAAGAGTAAGGTTAAAGCTCTTGAAGAAACTCGTGCTAGACTTGAGAGTGCTAACCTCGATTTGCTTGACAAGTATGAAAGCATACTCAAAGAGCATGACACGCTCAAATCTCATGTCAAGCAAATTGAGGAAGAAAAGGCTAAAATCAAGTTATATAATCATGAGCTTAACTTAGCACACCAAACACTCTTGGAAGAGCACAACAAGTTAGTACAAGAACATCAAACACTTAACCTTGCTCATGACGTGCTTGATCAAGAGTTGAAAAGCATAAAGAAGCAAACTCTTAATGATAGGATATCCATTACTTCTCATGTCACTAATGCCTTGAACAAGTCTTTGTCTTTGAAAGCAAACGCTAGGGAGAAGGACTTGTTGGAAGAAATTGAGAGTCTCCGCACTAGTGTGGCTAGACTTTCAAAAGGGGAAGTCAAACACAAGGAAATACTCTTCTAACAAGCAAAGGCCTTCAACAAGAGAGAGAGGACTTGGATCCTTTCCGGTGCCCAACAAAGGAAAGGTGCCCTCACCGGAGCTTAGAACAAGCATCATCAAGGAAGTTGGTTCTTATTGCCAACATTGTGAGGTCACCGGTCACCACACAAGGGAGTGTCCTCTTCCTAACCGACCCTCTCCCAAGTTGCCCATTAATTACAAATCTACTTTCAATGATCGTTATTATCTCTTGAGTAAAGTAGATGACAAGGTGAAGCCTAGGTTCATTGGCAAGGACATGAAGGGCATGAAGGGGAAGCTCCCCAAGCAACTTTGGGTCCCAAATACACTTGTATCGCACATACAAGGACCTAAGTTGGCTTGGGTGCCTAAAGTTAAAAATTGAATTCATGTGTGTAGGTGAATTACAAAGCCGGAGGAAAGCATTGGGTACTCGATAGCGGGTGCACCCAACATATGACCGGCAATGATGGTATGTTCACCACCATAGAAAACCCCGGCAATCATGAACAAGTCACCTTTGGTGATAACTCTAAGGGAAAGGTAATTGGGTCAGGTAAAATTGCTATTTCAAATGATTTATCCATTTCCAATGTTTTGTATGGCAAGTCACTTAGTTTTAATTTACTTTCCATTGCATAACTATGTGATCTTGGACTAACATGCACATTTAGCAAAAATGATGTTGTTGTGAGTAGTGAAACAAGCCAAGACATAATCTTTAAAGGATTTCAGCATGGACATCTCTACCTAGTAGACTTCTCCAACAAGAATGCTAGCTTGACCACTTGCCTTTTCACTAAGACAAGCTTGGGTTGGCTATGGCACCGACGCATAGCGCACATTGGGATGAGCAAACTCAAGAAGTCATTCAAGCTTGGGATGGTGACCGGCGTGAAGGATGTCACTTTTGAGAAGAACAAGCTTTGTAGCGCTTGTCAAGCCGGGAAGCAAGTTGCTTCACACCATCCAATGAAGACAATGGTGTCAACCTCCAAGCCACTTGAGCTACTCCACATGGACCTCTTCGGACCGTCCACATATCAAAGCCTTGGCGGTAACCTCTATTGTCTTGTTATAGTTGATGACTACTCTCGCTATGCTTGGACTCTATTTCTAGGTGACAAGAGTGAAACTCCGGAAGTGTTCAAGACCTTTGCCAACCGCGCTCAAAGGGAATTTCAACTTCCCATCATCAAGGTCTGGAGTGACAACGGCACCGAATTCAAAAACTACAACATTGGGGAGTGGTGTGACCATGAAGGCGTGAAACATGAGTTTTCGGCCACATACACCCCTCAACAAAACGGTGTCATTGAGAGGAAGAACAAGGCTCTCATCACTCTTGCACGAGCAATGCTTGATGACTACGGCACATCAGAGAAGTTTTGGGCCAAAGCAATCAACACGGCGTGCCATGCCGCAAATAGGGTCTACCTACATCGACTACTTCAAAAGACCCTGTACGAGCTTCTCATTGGGAGAAAGCTCAACATCTTCTACTTTCGAGTCTTTGGATGCAAGTGCTACATCTACCGCAAGAAAAGGCTCGGTATGTTTGAAAGAAGATGTGATGTTGGTATATTCCTTGGTTATGCATCAAACTCAAAAGCATATCGAGTATTCAACCAAACCTCTGGTTTAGTTGAGGAAAGTTGTGATGTTGAGTTTGATGAGACTAATGGCTCCCAAGAGGAGAGTTTTGGTCATGATGAAATAGATGATGAGCCTCTACGAGAAGCCATGAAGAACATGACCATTGGAGACATCAAGCCTGAAGTTGAGGAGAGCCATGATCAAGGGGGAGCTTCAAGTTCCAACAACAACACCTCTATGGCGCCTCAAGTTGACGAAGAAGAGAAGGATGATCCATTGCCGACTCAAGAATCACAAGCCCAACAACATCAAGAAGAAGAAGAAGTCCATGATCAAGTCCAACCACAAGAGGAGCGACACGCATCACCATCGCCAAGTGCTTCACAACCACTTATGAGGCATGGACGCATTTCCAAGGCGCATCTGATGGACCAAATCATCGGAAGTCCGTCAAGGGGTGTAAGTACACGTTCTCGCCATTTCACTTCATTTTGTGAGCACTACTCGTTTGTTTCATGTGTAGAACCCACTCACATTGAGGAAGCACTCCAAGATCGAAATTGGGTGATGGCAATGCAAGAATAACTCAACAACTTCATCCGCAATGAAGTTTGGGTGCTGGAGGAGCGACCCAAGGACAAGAACGTCATCGGAACAAAGTGGGTATACCGCAACAAACAAGACGAGAATGGCATTGTGGTCCGCAACAAGGCAAAACTTGTGGCCAAAGGGTTCTCGCAAGTTGAAGGACTATACTTTGGGGAGACATTTGCTCTGGTCGCCCGGCTAGAAGCCATCCGTATACTTCTTGCCTTTGCATCACATCACAATATTAGACTTTATCAAATGGATGTGAAAAGTGCCTTTCTTAATGGTTACATTAACAAGCTTGTTTATGTTAAACAACCTCCCGGGTTTGAAGATCCGAGGAATCCTAATCATGTGTATAGGTTGCACAAGGTGCTCTACGGGCTCAAGCAAGCACCTAGGGCGTGGTATGAACGACTACGGGATTTCCTTATCATGCAAGGATTCAAGATTGGGAGGGTGGACACCACACTCTTCACCAAAGACATCAACGGAGATTTGTTCATTTATCAAATTTATGTTGATGATATTATTTTTGGTTCAACTAACGAAGCTCTCAGCCATGAGTTTGGCAAAATGATGTCTAGGGAATTCGAGATGTCGATGATTGGAGAGCTCAACTTCTTCCTTGGATTTCAAATCAAGCAACTTCAAGAGGGGACCTTCGTCTATCAAGAGAAGTACACCAAGGACCTCTTGAAGAAATTTGAGATGGGAGATTGTAGCTCAAGAAGCACTCCAATGGCAACAAATTGTCATCTCGACGCGGATAAGGACGGTAAACCTATTGACCAATCTAACTACCATTCTACGATTGGCTCATTGCTTTATCTTACCGCATCTAGGCCCGATATCATGTTTAGTGTATGCTTGTGTGCTCGCTTTCAAGCGGCACCTAAAGAATCGCATAGGAAGACGGTCTTTAGGATACTTAGGTATCTTAAGCATACCGCTAGTATGGGCTTGTGGTACCCTAAAGGTGCAAAATTCCATCTCTTGGGATACTCAGATTCGGACTTTGCCGGATGCCGCGTGGATCGCAAGAGTACCTCCTGTGGGTGCCACTTGCTTGGGCGTTCCCTAGTATCTTGGTCGAGCAAGAAGCAAAATTTCGTCGCCTTGTCCACGGCAGAAGCGGAATATATTGCGGCCGGTGCATGTTATGCCCAAATTCTTTATATGAAACAAACCCTTTTGGACTTTGGTATTAAACTTGGTTGTGTGCCTCTCCTTTGTGACAATGAAAGTGCGGTTAAGATAGCTAAAAACCCTGTTCAACAGTCCCGCACTAAGCACATTGATATTCGCCATCATTTCTTGAGGGACCATGAAGCTAAGGGAGACATCTCATTGCGAGGTGTTAGGTCTGAAGAACAATTGGCGGATATCTTCACTAAACCACTAGATGAGAAAACTTTTTCTAGGCTAAGAAGTGAGTTAAATGTGCTAGATGCAACGAACGTCATGTAAGAATGCATCTCATATAGGTCTTGCCTAACTCTCAAAGGATAGGGGTGAGCAAGGGTTAGCTTGGGATGGAGGTTCTTTTGGGTTTCCCCAAGGTTTGGAGAGTGGCTCTCCCTGAAGAAGCCTTTGAAAGGTTCAAATTTGGCAAGATAGATCTATTTTATGCCTTGCATGATGCCTGCCATATAGACTTGTAATTTCTTGCACTATAAAATTGCTTGGCATTGCATACGGTAGATTGTCACAAAGGGGAACCCACCTCATGAGAAAGAGACTTGTTTGAAATGCAATATCTCAACTCATATGTGGTGGACAGAACAAAACGTTAGGTGCGTTAATGCCTAGAGGAACATGCTCTAAAGAGATAGAAGTCTTCATACTCTAGCTCACAAAGCATGGACCTTACATTTTATTTGGATGATTTCCTTCCTATTTTCTTTGGTGTTCTATATGCTTTAAGGATTAGTTAAGTTATTAGCATATTAGCATTTTTTAGGGGTAAGGGGTTGCCCAAAAAGTCCTAAGACATGTGTTTCTCATTGTTTGTGTGTTTGGTCAAAGGACATATATGGGATGTTGCTGTTTTGTAGTCATAGGATTATCCGATGCTTAGGTCAGACCATCATCGGATCAGTTGGTGTTCAAAAAGCCAACAGTCAGACCAGTCAACAACACAAATCAACCGACGCGTTCATCTGGAAAAACATCGGTCCATCCGGTGTTCACAATTCTGGAACTGTGATGAATTCCATTGATGATATTCCTTTCCACGTCGGTCCATCTGATGTCAACGGTATCTTTTTGAATACTCATACTGTGACATTCGACCGATGCTATTTCTTTTCACGTCGGTCCATCCGATGTCAACGGTACCTTTTTGAATACCCTTACTGTGCCATTCGACCGATGCTTCTATCGTTTCTACATCGGTCCATCCGGTGTTAAATTTATGGCTAGGGTTTGGGACCCACTATTTAAACGGCTGTTCGCCTCCTCTCTTCTCTCTCCCGATCCCGTCGCCCGCGCCTCACCTTCCACCGCCGCCGTCTCGCTCGCCCTGCGCCGCCGCCGCCCTCCGGCCGCCGCCGTCGCCCGGCCGTTGCTGCACCACACCGCCGCCGTCCGGAGCAACCGCCGCCGCCACTCGCTTCCACCACCGCAGTCACCGCCGCCACTCGCCTCCGCCGCAGTCGCCACCGCCGCTCCACCCGAGCGCCGCCGCCGCTCTTCCTCACCACCATAGCACCCAAGCGCCGCCTCCTCCCGTGCACCACCGTCGCCCCAAGCACATCGCCATCGTGGTGCTTCCACCGTCGCCATCTCTTCATCGCTAGGGTTGCCGGCTGCGATCATACTTCATTCTCGTGCATCGCCCGATCGCAATGGCTCGCGACAAGAAGAACAAGGGCAAGGCCATTGCGGAGCCGGCCGCAAAGAAGCAGAAGCTCTCGAAGGAGGATAAGAAAGCGTTGATGGCCGCTCGCGCCGCCGAGGAGCGAGAGTGTGGCCGAGGAGGATCTTTGAGAATCCGCGAGGCTCATCCAAGGCAGCCTCCCGTGATCGATGAGTCCGAGGCCGAAGAAGAGCCGGAAGTGCCTCTTGTTCGCCGGCGCTCCGCCAGGACCCGTGGGGGTCATCCTGCGGCAGCACCACGTCCGAGACCGACAGCTGCTGATCGTCGTGAGGACAGGGAGGCCCAGAGAGCCATCTACGAGATGGACACTACCGTTCGTGTCAGTGAAGGTGTCCGTTTGACTGATTACCGGAAGATGAAGGCCAAGCAGCTCCGAAGACTCAGATGGAGTATCTTGCTTGAGGAGTGGTACCCGCAGCCCAGAGAGGCTCTTGTGGACAGTCGTTTCTAGACTGTGACACCGGCGTCACTCTATGAGACCTACAGACGCCGAGGCCACAAGTTATTCCAGCATAACTTTCTGGATTGGGATCAGCTCGCCCTGGCTGCAGAGACGGGGATACAACCCTACTTTGAGAGGTACAGAGGGCTGGTCCAGCTGATGTCCTATGAGAGGAGTGCTTATGTGGAGGATTGGGTATGCGTGTTCTACGCTACCATATACATCTCTGAGGGCTGCACGTCGATTGACTTCATGTTTATGGGACAGCACCATCACTTGACGAGGCAGACGCTGGCACAGCTGCTGGGAGTGGACCTGCATGACACTTGCGTACATGAGAGAGTATACGGTCAGGCAGACCCGTCGAGGAGGCCGCTCACTGGAGGAGTGGCACCACCACTGGAGGAGATCCGCTCTTTGTTTGGACCGACTTTCTCTCCAGACCAGCCGAGGGTACCGGCACTACTGACTCCTGCTGCGCGCACAATGCACCTTGCCTTGCGCCACACGCTTTTGCTGAGGTCAGGATACTTAGAGGGGTTCACCAGCCTACAGCAGACCCTCCTGTTCGACATCATGAACGGGATGGAGTTCGATATTGTGGACGTCCTCATATGCGAGATGGAGGATGTGATCACCGATGGAGTGGGCATGATGAGGCAACTCGTGTATGGACACTGGATCAGCTACCTGCTCTCCATGATGGTTCCTGAGGGGTCTGCAGTGCGTGATAGCTACACTGACGAGAGTGTGACACGGTTCAGTCACTACCGTGCCCCAGCGCCTGGAGACCGCCGCCTTGGCCGTCCAGTCGAGTGTCAGGTTCGTGCCCGTCTATCTGAGGAGGACTGGTCGGATCTGGAGAAGGAGGATGAGAGGCTGGCTGAGGCAGATGCTCAGGGTGAGGACCTGCAACATATATGGTCCGAGAGCGACACTGATCGCAACTTTGAGGAGTACTTTCCACCTCCTCCCTCACCCAGGCAGCACGACGCGGAGGCTGGAGGCTCTACAGTGCCACCCCCTACTCCACCTCCCGTCACAGAGGCACAGGTCTCTCAGCCGTCAGAGCTCACCTCACTCTTGCAGTAGATGGTTGAGCAGCAGTGCTTGGACCAGCTTGCAGCTGAGCAGGCCCGAGCGGAGCAGGCCGCACGCCTTCTGAAGCTCCAGCAGCAGCAGCAAGAGATGCAACACCAGATCGCCCGTGAGAGGCGAGAGGACACTAGCCGGCTGACTGGGCTGATCGACCAGATGCACCAGCGCTCCCTCGACCAGCAGCAGCAGACGCAGTAGGCGAGGATGGGCATCCTGGGGTTGATCACCAACCTCTACACCCAGACCGGGATTGCCCTCCCGTCGCAGCTGCCAGGAGTTGCTCCACCTCCACCTGTCCTTGCTCCAGCTGCTGCTCCAGTGCCAACTACGCCGATCCCTTCTATCAGCATGTCTCCACTGCTGGCTCTCGGCGCACCAATCCACTCTCCGATGCCGGCTACAACGTTGTTCCAGCAGACGCTGACATCCGTCGTCAGTGCCCCTGTTCCAGTAGCTCCTACCCAGCAGGCACCGACGACGGCTCCTACGGCTCCGACAGCTCCTTCCACCTCTACTCCAGGCAGCAGCTCCGATGACAGCACTCCCAACGGTGACCAGTTCGTCATCGCGCCTAGTACTCAGGATCCTTAGGCACTCGGATCCCTTTTTGGTGTCTTGATGCCAAAGGGGGAGAAGAGTTAGAGGAGAGTCAGGGGGAGGATAGCTTAGTCTCAGGGGGAGTGTCCTAGCCTTAGGGGGAGTTTACCTATATCATCTTTTGTAATTTGATGTTTTTGCTACTCATTTGGTGTTTATTGAGTACTCTTAAGTTATTAATCGATTGAGCTTATTTGGTGTCTATCTATATCTTATGATCACTTATTCACTTGAGTTATTCCTTGATTGAGCTTTCAAATTCATTACTATCAAGTGTGATAATCTTGTATTCATTGCATATCCTCTTAAGTTTCGTACTATCAAATTCATTACTATTGTGCTTTAATTGTTGTGTTTTCATCAATCACCAAAAAGGGGGATATTGAAAGCATCTAGGCCCCCATGAGGTATGGTTTAGGTGATTAATGACAACCATTGGATTTTACTAATGAATTTGTGGATGCAAGGTCTCTCATAATCACTCAATCAAATGAAATCAATATGTCATTGGAGACCCCTAAACAATCAATTTATGAGATCAAATCAATAATATGAAGACAAGAAGTGAAAGCTCTTATGACAAAGTCATTCAACCACAATTAATGACACTTAATGCTTAACAATCATCAGAAATATATTTCCAACAAAGTCTAAGAGGTCACTTGAGCAAGACACAAAAGAATCACTTAGAAACAACTCGAAGCAAGCAAAATCAACTCACCGGATCGACCGATGATTCCTGAGAACAACACACCGGTCGAGTTGGTTCAGTAGAAGAAGAAGACCTCAGAACGAAGTACTCACCGGATCATCCGATGTTAAGAGCTAAGCTACATCGGTCCATTAGTACAGTTTGCAATATTCTTGGACCAAGTGTAGCACCGGATCATCCGATGTACAGAAATATACACATCGGTCAATCACTCCTGTAAGCATCAAGTTTGAGCCAATTCTGGAGGAAGAGCCACCGGATCATCCGATGAGAGGACAAGTGCAACATCAGTCTAACAACGGTCATATCTGACACAATGACGTCAGCTAAAGTAAACTTGACCGATGATAACTAAAGGGGAGACATCAGATCATCCGATGTTCGCAGAAAAGTTCTGTCAGCCTACTTTTCCAACGGCTATTTCATGGAGGCTGGCTATACATACTCCCTAAACCTGTCATTTCGCCAAGTCTTGATCACCAGACATTCTCAACACATCCACAAGCGTTCAAGACCAAGAGCCATCACTTCTACATCATTTTAACCACCTACACACCAAGAGATAGGCTAGAACTAGCTAGAGAGAGCTTGTGTGCCTCCATTCTGGGTGAGTGGAATCTCTAGGATAGTGAGAGCCTCAAGGGAGTGCCCCTTGGTGTTTGTAACTGAGAGAGACTTCCAGAGCTTGCCAAGGCGTTTGTGGAAGCCCGGAGGGTCGAAGTTGTACAAGGCTTGAGCTCCGCCTTGCCGAGGTTGGCTAACAGAGAAGAATAGTGGAGATCCCTCGTCTCGGTGACTTGGGTGTGTCTATACCCTTTGGTGGGTGCCACAACGTGGATGTAGGAAGATCTTGACGATCTTACCGAACCACGGGATAAATCCTTGTGTCTCCTCGGGAGTTTGCATCCTCTTCCTCTCCCTTACATTTATGCATTTTATATTCCGCGAAGTTGCTATTTACTTCAATGCATAGATCGTTAGCGTAGGGAATTGGGCTTTTAGGAATTAAGTTTTATTGCTTAGATTTTTGAAAAGAAGCCCAATTCACCCCCCCTCTTGGGCATTCGATCCTTACAGTACCTTTGTGCATCAAACAAAGTATACAAAAGACCTCCTAAGGCGCTTCAACATGGACAAAAGCAAGCCTCTTTAGACACCAATGGGAACAGCAACAACACTTGAACTTGATGAAGATGGTGAACCCATGGATCAAAAAGAATATAGAAGCATGATCGGTTCACTTTTGTACCTCATGGTATCAAGATCGGACATACAATTCAGCATATGTCTTTTTGTACGGTTTCAAGCTTCCCCACGTGCTTCACATCGTCAAGCCGTCAAAAGGATTCTCAGGTACTTACATGGAACTCAAGAATTTGGTATTTTGCTTCCTTCTTCCTCAACCGTTACTTTGAAAGCTTTTCCCGATGCTGATTTTGGAGGTTGTAGGATTGACAGGAAAAGTACTTCTGGTGCTTGTCATTTTCTTGGTAATTCACTTGTTGCATGGTCATCTAGAAAACAAAGTTCAGTTGCACAATCGACCGCCGAATCTGAATATGTAGCTGCTGCTAGCGCTTGTTCACAAATTCTTTGGATTGTTCAAACACTTAAGGACTATGAGGTTGATCTAGATAGTGTTCCACTATTTTGTGACAACACTAGTGCTATTTGCATTGCTAAAAACCCTGTGCAACATTCTAGAACTAAGTACATTGACATTAGGTATCATTTTCTCCGTGAAAATGTTGAAAAAGGAAACATTGTGCTTCACCATGTAGATACTGAACAACAATTGGCTGACATTTTTACAAAACCTTTGGATTTTACTCGCTTTTTTTTTTCATTCGTAGTGAAATAGGTGTTATGCATCCTCATGCCTTGAATTGAGGGGGTGTTTTGAAGCTTGGAAAGTCTATGTGTGAATCTGAAATTACAATAATATGAGCATAGTATTTCATACATATATGACATTGTGATTCCTTTTACATGCTGAAAGTTCTTACTACATTACTCGTGTTATACATTTTGTAGTTTTTGCTATGTCTAGTAATTGGAATAATTACTTACACTAAATCTGGTCGTGGTTGAACTTTCTTGCTGTTTTGAACTTGTTGCATGCTCATAAGTGCTTTTAATCATAAAGAATTAATCAAGTAATCAACTCACATGTTGAGTTTTTATGAACAAATATAAGTTGAGAAAAGATCAAGAGAATATGCATGCATCGCACTTCTTCTTTTGAGATGGCTTATCATTGCACTTCATCAAGAGATATGAACTTGGAAGAAGTTGTGTATGACTAAAACCATGTCCTTAAGCTTCTGATTGTCAAATGACATAGGCTCGGCTTGGTTGGTTAGAATAAGGCAGATGCACATATAATCTCTTGCAAATATCATATGATCTAAATTTGTGCTTTGAAAAATAATAAAATGCAGCAACAAGTGTCATGCTTTCAGGTTTTGAAATAGTTAAGTTTATGAGATCATGACCTGCTAAAATTGAAAATTACACTTGATCTCTAGCATGGCTTACACTACTTTATGTATCTCATCGATGTGTTAGTGTAAGTTACTTGATAGTATGACTTGGATGAGCTTTGTTTATATGTATATGTTATAATATGCTCATAACATTTTGAAAATTCTCTTTTGTACCTTGCTGAATACATTGTCAAAGGGGGAGAGACAATATATCAATTTAAAAGAAAAAAGAGATAAGTATGCAAGGTGGAGAAATTGATTATTGATTACACATTGCACATATTCACAATTGTTTTTGGCATGATTCTTCTCAGGGGGAGAATTTCTTTTTCTCATTTTATTTCTGTTTTACAAAGGGGGAGAAATTGTTTTCAAAACTTTTAATGTGAATAAGCCAATGTTCGGATTTTAAATGGTGTTGCCAATGCATTCATCAAGGGGGAGATTGTGAGACCTATGTGTGCTGAATACATTGGCTATGGCGATAAAAGTTTTGAATTTTGCTAAAACACCTTTTTAGCAAGGTCCGACTCTAGTTCTGAGCTATAACAAGGTCCGATGGTAGGTCCGGTTTGCTCTGGGTACGTCCAATGCTAGGTCCGATTTGCTGGCAAAGTCCGACATGTTTTTGGGTAGCTCTGGTGAGTTTTGTCTTTAGCTCCAGCATGTTTTTGATAGCTCTGACATATTTTTGCTAAGCTCCGAGTTGCTTTTTCTAGCTCCGGTTTTTGGGTTGACTAGCCCTGCTAGTTTTTGTAAGCTCCGGCGGGTGCTAGGTTCTACTAGCTTTGATAAGCTCTGGCTCAAGGTCCGGTTAGCTTTGGCAAGAACTGGAGCTTGATCGTAATATTCCGGCTTTTAATGTATAATGTTTCGAACTGACTTTATATTTATAGAAAGATTGCTTAGTATTCATTTGCTAAGTTTTTGGTGCGTTTTGGTTGATATGGATGATATCGTTTTGCTATGCTTTGCAACATGCTTATGTGAAGTGCTCATGTAAGGTGTTGTGTTCGGAACTAACTTGAGTCAATTCGCAGACTTGGGCTCGTACGGATTGGTTGTTTGTTCATGTGCAGGTGTTGCTTGAGTTCAAGTCATGGCTGGTGACAGGATCCTTTGGACTAGTCTCAGGGAGGAGATGAGGTTCCAACAACCAAATTCAGGAGGAATTGTGGCTGAGCGGGTCAGGAGGTCGCACAGGATGATTGAATCAAGGGCAGTGCATATGAAGGTTATTGGACGTCGAAGGAAGGTGTTCGTAGGTATGCATGCGGTGCATGACATGCAACATGGTTCCGAAGATGGTTTATGGATGGGAAGATCTGGTTGGAAGGATCGGATCGTATCAGTTGATGACTTTGGCTACGACAGAGTCGATTATGGCTCGGTATGGAAAGTATCGAGTTGGTTATGTTAGGATTTCATGTGAGTCACGAATTTGAGTTGTTTTAGGAATGTGGGATATGTTCCTAAGGTGTTTGGAAGTCTTAAGATTGCTTCTATCTGTGTATAGAAGAGTCCTAAGCAGTTGTGGAAAGTTCCTATTTGTGATCGGAGTAGGATTGGAGTCCTAGTTGAGATTGGGTTGGCCTAAGGGCTGGTTATATAGGCAAGGGAGGCCAAAGATCGTGGTTCATGACTTTGGGGCTGTTCCTCTTGTGTTATATTGAATAAATGTCGTAGTTTGAAGGAACTTTTGTGCCTTGTTCGTCCGACTTGTTCCAGACAAGTTTTACTCGTCGAGTTTCTGGACAGCACTACCTTTCATCGGTGGTTTATCATAACTCGAGTTTTACAGATCCAATTGATGTGATTATTTTTGGGCTGTCTTCACAACTTGATTATATATCATCTGTCAAAATTTCATGGTCATTGGATTTGTGGTTTCTGATCTACAGTAGTTTCTTTGCAGCATTCCAAAACTGTTTTTTTCTTGGGTAGGACAGATTCACCTTTGTTCGATCTTTTGATCATAACTTGAGTTGCTCTCGACGGATTTGAGTGATTCTTCTTGTGTTTTCTTAGTGACTTGATTCTCTATGATATATATCACTTTTGTCACGGTGGAACACGTTTAGATTAGTCTCACACACGATTTCTTTAACATATCATTTTTCTACCAAAGGAGTTGAGGTTTAATTGTTTCCACTACGTAAGATTTGTTAAATCTACCATTCACCCCCCCTCTGGTAGCTTTTCACGTGCTCTTCGATCCTACACTTCCCCATGCATACAAATGAATATTTGGTTAGCTAACACGAAAATACATTTGTACAAGTATAGGGAGCTAACCATCCCTCTCTATCATAAAGGGGAAGTTTGCAAGAGTAATATTACTGTGCAGGCATTCAAAGATCCGATTGTTGGAATCTCTAAAGGATTCCATTTCAACATCTCTTGGCCAAGGAGTAAATTAGGATGGTTGCTACCAATCGGAAATTAAGTCTGAAGGTCAACCATAACTATACGAGGCCAGAGGTTTGACATGGAAACCCTCCATGAGCAACCAATGAGCTGTTACGAATATGTGAGAACATGATGCTCTCAACAATTCTAAGCACTCATTCAAGCTAAAGGGAATTGCCACCATCGTTGGGTGTAAGTAATTCTTTTGTGGCTAAAAGGTATGATGCACCTTAACCAAAGAATGACAAGATCACATCCAATGTATATTAGGTGCAAGTTGTTCCTATGTGGCTAGAAGGTATTTTATACCGTAGCTAAGAAACAATGGGTCACACTCAACCCATGTTGAGTGCACATCATCCCTTTATGGTTATAGGTATGTTGTACCTTAGCCAAGGAATAACAGATCATACTCAACACATGTTGAGTACAAGTCACTCCTTGTGGCTAAAGGTAATCATTACCTTAGCCAAGGAATAACAGATGACACTCAATGCATGAGGGGTACAAGTTATTTCTTTATGGCAAGAAGGTATGATACACCTTAGCCAAAGAAAGACGGAACACACTCAACCCATGTTGAGTGCACGTCATTCCTTTGTAGCGAAGGGATATCATTACCTTAGCCAAGGAATAACAAGGTACATCCAACCTATAGGAACCCTGAGGTGTCGATGAGTGACATCGACAACTCTCTCCCCGACCACACTCGTGGAACCCATGGAAGGCAATCCAACATCGACACTCAACCCTCCAATGTCAAAGCCATGATGCAGCAAGGTCAGGCCAACCTCATGACCTACCTTCGTTGTCAGGGTTTCACCCCCTATCGCGGACCTTGACCAAGAACAAGCTTGGGAGAGGACATCCACTTGAGGTAACTTGTATCACACCCCTTGCATATTTATTTTCTATTCGCCCATCATCCACCTTGCATATAAAAAACAAAACTTAAAAATAAGTAGATTAGATTTGCTTTCAAAATAAAATAAAAGATGTACGGTGAGAATGATTTGGAATTCACATAGATGCAATGATGAATTGTTGCTCTGTTTAAATTTTCTTAGGCCCTAGTTTACAACTTACTACTCTCCAAAATATTGCTTTCATTGGCTAGAATTACTTTTGCCTTGATTTAGAAATTGTGGGTACCAAAATCTTAATCCAATTCTGAGTTGTTGTGAGATATGATATAGTGATAGAGCCGCTATTCCTAGTTTGAAAGTCAAACTTAGATTTTCGGAGAAATTCTAAAAAGATTTAGGATACTCTCATTTGATTAGAAATACTTAACAAAGCCATATGATACATTACATTGATATACCATATGCATATTCTATTTGTCTTCACATTGAGCTTTGTCAAACTAGTATAGACCTATGTGAGATTTCATTCATTACTTTTGAATTCAAGACTTCACTTGCACATGCTATACTTCTACACTAGGAGTAAGCAAAATTCCATCATACCATCCTTCCACAATGAAAAGAGAAACTCCATACACTTCATGCTTAGTACTCCCCAAGTTTATTGCATAAAAGAGAGTAGGAGACATGGCTACAAGAAAAAGAAAATGCATGTTTACATCATAAGCATGAGAAAAAATAAAAGAAAAAATAGCCATCTTTCATCCCTGCAAAATAAGAGAGTCCACACAAAAAGGAGTCATCTCAAATATCCACATCGACTTCCACTCCATCACACATGCACAAGTCTTGAACCAAATAGTTTTGAAATGATTTCTCTTAAGGCTTGCTTTTTTGACTTAGCAATATTATGTGTTGCAAATATGTCTACTATATTTCCTACCAAGCTTCACATACAAGCTTTATTTGGCAAAATGCCTTGGTGAGGACATATTTCCACTACACATAAAGAAGATACTGAGAGAATCAAATTGAGGTACTTATAATCTAAAGTGAACTCTCCAGAATTTATGTGGAACTTGACCTCTAGGGTACGTGTGCTCCATTTGCTGTTCTATCTTCCAACCACCCATGAATAGGAGATGGCATAAGCCCCATAATGACTTAAGATAGGTGAAGTAACATGCCAATTTTGCAATACTAGGTAAAGTATTTTGTTTTGCACACGGTACTTTTGAAAAGAAGAACCTTGTAGCAACTCCTGATCATCAACCTAAAGTCTTGACTTTGCTCGGGACAAGCAAAGGATAAGCTTGGGGGAGTTTGTTGATGGCTGTTATACACCAATTTCACCCGTCAATATAACTCAATTATGTATATTTTCTTGCACACATCACCTTTCTATTTAACCTACTTCCACTTGTACTTGGAGAAAATGGTGCATGCAGGTATTTGTATATAGAATTGAAGTGAAACAAGGGGATGGATCCTAAAAAATATCATCCCAGCCAATCAAGTGTCGACATGTGGCACCACATGGATCAAATGGCCCACAAACAGAAGTATTTGAGGCCATCCAACGGTGTACACCCTATATTAGTAAAGGGGACCCACTTGGAAATCATCCCAAGAAAGCACAGACCATTTGGAGGACTTACCAGGTCGGCCGACCCCCTAGTCGGCTGACCTGGTCTCTCCTCCAAACTCGATCAGCTTCCACGTGTTGGATCCTCCTGGCTTGAGGAAGTCGTTGATGACTGATTCTCGGGCTTTTGGTGGGGGAACCGACCCTTCTCCAAGCTGTAAATAGGACCCATCACTTCAACACACACCACTTGAGCATCATTCTATTGTATACACTAGTTCTCCTAGTTCATTATTGGAGGTTAGGCTGTAGAGAGCAGTCTCTAGTCCCAAGTCCAAATTGGGAAAGGTATGGCTCATGTATCTTTTCTTATATTTGTGACTTTATGCAAAATAAAGAAATTATCTTTAATCTTCTTTTATTCATATACTTGGATGAAGCGTTTCTTGTTTGATTGTGGATTCCATGTATGTGGTAGGAGTAGTCTTGATTATGCTATAATGATCATAACTTGCCATCATAAACACTACAAACCCCCACTATAGTCTAGTTATTTATGATTTGATCATGTTGATATGAATAACTTATGCTATGTCTCAACATTGGTTCAACGATGTTTAGGTTAGTCATTACCTTAGAGAGGTACTTGTACTCGAGCCTCTAAGGTATTTACTTGGTATGCTAGCGTGATGCTAGGATAGTAAGTAGCGTTGGATGTCTTGATCCACAGATTGAAGAGGTAGGCAGTAGGTGGTGACAGCCCTATCTGTCCTTTGTAATCCTCCACGTTCGTCTATGCCACAGGCTATTGGTGGGAGTCGCCATAGTATTGCTAGTGGTAAACCGATGCTCGATGTGTTGAACGACTTAGCATAAGGATTCACTATTGACATGCTCATTAGTACCTAACCTAGGCAATGTATATGTATACTAGAAGCATTGTAAGAGAAACTCCCCAACTCTTAGTCTATTCTCCATGAGGACCCATCTACCCTATAGAATAGATTGCTTCGGTGTGTGTCACACTACCCATATTATCAACTTACCCCTGTCTTGATAATTGTTTAGTATCCCATAGCTTGATCATAATAGTAGTGTTTACTTTACTCCATCGCCTTCCTTTGTGATAAATATGATACCCTTGGGAATACTCATAGGTGAAATGCTACAACGGTATCTTTCGTGCGCTTGCGGAACTCATCTATTTAAGGAGATGATTCGTGGTGTTAAGAACCGTCAACAAGCATTTCTGGCGCCGTTGCCGGGGAAGGCAAAGGAAGTGAAGGATAGCTATCACTTGTGATTAAGGTATAGGTACTAATAGTTATTAAACAGGATTACCTTTGTTTGTTTAATCCTTTTGTGTGAAAACAGGGTAGTGTTGGCAAACCCATTTCATGGGATGGCCAACGAGGACGCCAGTGCTCAACTGCAAGATGATTCAAGGTGTACCTCAACAAGTTTCCGCTAGGCAACACCATTGCCTTTCGCGGAAGAATTTCAGCTTCCAGTAGAAGTCAAAGTCATCCATCCCCAAACTTGGGGAAGGCTCTAAGAATTTTTCTTGGTTTGCCTTCATCATAGGGTGGATAGTTGGCTTTTCATTGAACACTCATGTCATGGGTTTGCTCTACCAATCCATGACCACGTTTGTGCTGGAGCTGAAGATCTCCTATTCTCATTCATCATGAATGAGAATATGGTCTCCACTCAAGGGGTAGATTGAAGGGTGCTCTAGTTCCTTTAGCTTGGCATGCTGAATGTAGCCCAGAGGGGGATGAATAGGCTTTTTGAACTTTTGTCGGACCCTGAAACACTTAACAAACTAATCAAATACAGTCAGATCAAACTAGTCCGGTACTGTGCGGACTTGTCCCGTATTCGCGGACTAGAAAGATCAAGTTTAATCGATAATTTCACTTCTAGTACCCTATCCAGCGGAAAGTAAATAGCAACTTGGATGTATTAGAACAGTGAAACAGTGTATGACAAGGATCAACTTTAATTCCAATAGTTTAACGTAAGTTACACAAGATTATGTAAACCCTAGAATGAGATGAACAATGAAACAAAAGTGCATAAGACGCGATTTTATCCCATGGTTCGATTCCCATGAAGGAAACCTACATCCACGTTGAAGAGTCCACGGAGGATCGGGTCTTCACCAACCCTACCCTCATCGAATCGCCACGAAGGCCGATTCTCTTCCACTAATCACAAAGGGGCAAATAACCAAGTTCAAGGGGCCTTCTCATAAGTTGAGGGCTCCCCAAGATTTACAATGAAGAACTCCACCAAACACACTCCAAAGATATGCAATAAACAACAAGAGTGTGCGAGAGATTCAAACCCAAGAGCTCAAGATCGTGTAAAACAAGTCTCTCCTTTTGATCAATGCTATTCCTCAAAGATTTGATCTTTCTAGGGTTAGAATGTGTGGAAAGATGTGTATTTTGGGCTCTTGGAAGGTGTGATGGCGCAGGGGATCGAGAGTTATGGTTGTAGGGCCGTACACCTCTATTTATACTAGGGTTTCGAAAAGTTACCGTTAGGGTTTGCGATGTCTGGACTAGTCCGTGGTGGACTCCGGACTAGTCCGGTGTGCAGTGTGTGGGAAACCCTAAGTGTTCAGATATATCGAACTTGTCCGAACATCTGCGAACTAGTCCGATTTGGGCTCTGGAATTGTTCGGACTAGTCCGACATATATCGGGTTGGTTCGGTGTGGTGAACCTCATGTAGAATTGAGGACAAGTCCGCACTTAGAGAACTTGTCCGATTTTAGTCACAGAGTTTTTGGACTAGTCCGCGGTGATATCAGACTAGTACAGTGCTGTGTAAACTGGAGCACTTGCGGACGAGTCTGCACTGGGGAGACTTGTTCATTTCTAGTCAGAGACATATCGTACTAGTCCAGTGTATATCGGACTAGTCCGGTTATCCTGTGAATTGTGAAGATTTTTGTGTAGTGAGTGAGATCTCTTTTGCTTGAGCTCTTGGGGTGTGTTTCTCCAACACACTCCATACAACATAAACTATTCTTTTCAGCTCTTGAGCTCTTATCCTTTTGATTCCTCATTCTCCTTTCTTTTTGAGCTTTCCTCCTAATTTCTTTAAAACCTGTGCTCATCTAAACAATTTTGTTAGGATCTCATTTGTTTGTCATAAATCAACCAAAACTCACAAGGGATGCCTAGATGCACTTTCAATCTCCCTCTTTTTGGTGATTGATGACAACCGATCGGGATTTACACAAATATGATAAAAATTCAGATTTTCATAAATTGTGCACATGTGAACTTTGAGCAAAATAGACAATGTAGAGATAAGACATATGTGCACTCTTTATGGTGGGGTGCAACTACATGTGTGTTAGAAATAATCTTGATGTGCATAAGATGAAAGCATAATCATAATGACATCAAGAATCTCAAGCATACATAGCAGTATCAAACATAAACCATTGATCATAAGCATAACATAGTCATCATTTCACAGCACATGTCCATAAGCATAATGAGAGATAATTAATGTTTTACAGCACCAAAAGAAACACAAATAGAGCTCTCATCTCTCAAACTACCGCTAGGACCTAAGACTCCCCCTCAATCTCTTCCCCTTTGGCATCAAGGCATCAAAAGAAGGAGAAGAGGGATCTAAACATCATCGCAGGCTCACTCTGCGCTGTCGATCCTTTCATCGTCTTCATCTTTAGGCTGAGAAGGATGAGGTTGAGAGCCACTCGTTGTGCCCCTGCGAAAGTAGGCAAGCTCGAAAGGAGATAGAGGTGTAAGTTCAGAGAAGTCGGAGGTGGAGTCATCTGAGATGACTGGAGATCCAATAGGCTCAATCTCCAGCTTTTGACATATGGCTTTGACATTTTCCTTCATGTACCTCATGTCCTCTTTCCTTGCCTTGTTCAACTTGTGGAGCTTCACTTGAGCTTTCCGGTAAGAACCAAAGATGGCGGCCAAGTACATCATAATGCCACTAGGAGACCCTTTGTGAGGAGGGGCCCTTTGAGCTTGATGGAGGTCTGGCCTCTCCTTGGGCTCTCTCTGGATGTTCTTCAGCTGAGGTAGGTGAGGGAGCATCTGGGAAAGTGGCTTGAGGAGGCTTCTGAGGTCTTACAGCAGTATGCTCGACATCTTTCACAAACTCAATTTATGTGACCTTCTCTATCATGAACATGATGTACGGTGCATAACCACAGGAACGGTTGGGGGTGGAGGAGATGTTCACCATGTCATTCCAGATGTAGTCGAAGATGTCAAACTTCCTCTTCTTGCTAATCACTTTCAAGGTTCTCAAGTAACCTTGGACACTCCCAGCATCTCCATCATTTGGAGCAATCGTCTTCCGAAGCACTCTATTAAGAACCATGAAGAAGGGCTTCATGTTCGTGGTTAAGGGAGGATTGTACTTGAGGCGAGTATCATATAGAAAGTCCATCTTGTCCTTCTCCAAAACACCAATATTGTGAATAATGATGGCATTGCTGACGGTGTCCTCAAGGTGTAGCAGCCTAGCAAACTCATCATAAGTAATAGTGTACCTGGATCCATGTGTCATCCAAGTCACTCTATGTTCTTCATCACTGGCAAAGTAGCAGGTTGCCAAGAATTGAGCGATGACCTCATCATTCCAGTTATACCTGAAAGCAAACAAGTCCTTGAGGCCATGTCTCTCCACAACCTCTATCACTTCATCAAAGGCTTGACAACTCTTTCTCTCAAAGTGTGTCCAGTCGATCCATTGGCTGCAGACTACTGGAGTCTTCATATGAAGGTACGCGGTACTGTAGTAGTCCGCGTGGAAGTTACTCCAAAATCTAGGATCAGTTGCCTTCTTGCCATTGCTATAGGCATCAATCTTCCTCAGCTTCCAAGCCACATCACTTCCTTTACCATTGAATTTTTCCTCTGAGGGGTCCCTATTCCCCCGCCTTGGAGCAGTCATCTCGAGGGGGCCAATTGGGCTAGAGGCAATTCCTTTGCCTTTTCCCTTAGTTTGGCGTGGAGCCGCCGAACTAGGGCCAATCGTATATTGTGCTCTCGAAGCTGGTTTCTTGGTCGGAACCTTTCGACGCACCCTAGGTGGGGTGGGCGAAGGGTCAGTGGTGCGATCTTGTCTCTTCTTTGCTTGGCCCGTCGAAATGCGAGGCAAGGTCTCTTGATCCATTTCAGCCTCAAAGTTAGAGATGTCCTCGTTTGAGCTCGACATTGTCCTGACAAGAATGTTATACATGAGATAAGGATTGGTAGCAAGGAAAGGCATTGAGTTGAAGAGGATTAGGGTTTTGTTCAGCTAACATCGGACTTGTCCATTGCTCAGGTGTGGACTAGTTCGATGTATTGGACTTGTCCGCACTGATAACAGACTAGCCTGATATTCAGCTGCTCGAACCCTAACTAATAGGATAATGGAGTTTCTCAACGCAAAAATGGAGCAATGTAGTTGAACTACTACAAGGAAGCATGTATTGACAGGAAGAACTAGGCTATTTAATCAAAAACAAGGCAAAGTTCTAGGGGAGAAATTTTACCAAATCCTTCAATTCGCGGCGTTGAAGGAGTTGGTGATGTGGACAAGTCGATGGTCTTTGATCCCCTTGCAATGGAGATCAAATCCCACCAAAACTTGATTGGATTTGATGGAGGACATGCCAAATCGCCTTGGGAGCACTTGAGTGAGGAGAGAGAACGTAAGAAGAGTTGTGAGCTAGAAGAAGATTAGGGTTGCGCCGGCCCTAGGGTTATGGAGTCGAAAAATCACACTAGTCCGTGTTTTGACCGGACTAGTCCGGTCTAGCAGACACTCTGCAGACTAGTCTACAGTGTGCGGACAAGTACGAAGTAACCACGGACTAGTCCATGATCACCGGGACAGAAACAAATAGACCTTTCATATATATTCGAAGCTGCTTAAAAAGAAAATAGGGGCAAAAACACACAAATATTCTTGATGAATATGATTAGTAAACATACAACAATCAAGCTATGACCATAATTCATCAAGATCAAGTAATTAACATAGTTCTTTGGAGAAAAAAGAGAGATACTTTTTCAACACAATCAACATGATTTTTGAATATGGCATATATGTATGCAAGTTTTCAAGCCACGTTCCGAGCATCAAGGATATTTAGTTCATTTCGGAGCTCACAAAAGAGTTTTTCATCAAGTGGCTTGGTAAAGATATCAGCTAGTTGTTTTTCAGTGTTGACATGGGAAATGGCTATGTCTCCATTCATTGAGTGATCTCATAAAAAATAATGTCGGATGTCTATGTGTTTGGTTCTAGAGTGCTCAACGGGATCATGGGCAATTTTAATGTCACTCTCATTGTCACAAAGGAGTTTGATACGACTCATATTGTAACTGTAATCCCTTAGAGTTTGTCGCATCCAAAGGAGTTGTGCACAACAACTCTCGGCTGCATCATACTCCGGTTCAGCCGTGGATCAGACAATGGAATTTTTTTCTTGGAGGACCAAGAAACTAGGGATCTACCTAGGAATTGGCAAGTACCGGAGTTACTTTTTCTATCTACCTTGCATCTGACATAATCTGCATCGGAGTATCCAATGAGATTGAATTTTGAACCTTTAGGATACCAAAGGCCTAGGTTGGGTGTATGAACTAAATATCTCAATATTCTTTTAACAGCTGTCAAATGACATTCCTTAGGATTGGCTTAAATTCTTGCACACAAACATACACTCAACATGATATCAGGCCTAGATGCACATAAATAAAGTAAGGAGCCAATCATGGAGCGATATACCTTTTGATCCACGTTTGGTCCGTCTTCATTGAGATCCAAGTGTCCATTTGTCGCCATGGGAGTCTTTATGGGCTTTGCTTTGTCCATTCCAAACTTCTTGAGAATTTCTTGAGTGTACTTTGTTTGGCTTATGAACGTCCCGACCTTTTGTTGCTTTACTTGGAATCCCAATAAGTATTTCAGCTCTCCCATCATGGACATCTCGAATCTATCTGTCATAATCTTACTAAATTCTTGACAAAAAGATTTGTTAGTTGAACCAAATATAATATCATCAACGTAGATTTTGCAAATGAATAGATCATTATCAAAATGCTTAGTAAACAAGGTGTAATCAGCTTTACCAATCCTAAAACCATTTTCAATCAAAAAATCTCTAAGGCGCTCATACCAAGCTCTAGGAGCTTGTTTGAGGCCATAGAGAGCCTTACGCAGTTTGTAAACATTGGTCGGGGAACTCTTGATCTTCAAACCCAAAGGGTTGCTCCACGTACACTTCCTCCTTGATCGGTCCTTGAGGAAGGTGCTTTTCACGTCCATTTTATAAAGCTTGAAATCATGGTAGCATATGCAAGTAATATACGAATTGATTCAAGCCTAGCTATGGGAGCAAAAATCTTGTCGAAGTCCAAACCTTCGACTTGTGATTACACTTTGGCCACATGTCGTGCTTTGTTCCTTGTCACCACCCTGAGTTCGTCTTGCTTGTTGCAGAAGACCCATTTAGTGCCGATGATGTTGAACTTGGGTCTTTTAACAAGTTCCCACACTTCGTTCCTTCTGAAGTTGTTCAATTCTTCTTGCATCGCCACCACCCAATCCGGATCCTTTAATGCATCTTCAACCCTGTGTGGTTCCAAAGAGGATACAAATGAGTAATGTTCACAAAAATTAACTATACAGGTTCGAGTTGTTACTCCCTTTTGGATGTCACCGATTATGTTGTCAACGGGGTGATCTCTTTGGATGCATTGATGTACTCTTGGATAGGGCACTTGTGATCTTGAATCTTCATGGTCATCATCTACTACTCCCCCTGGATGGTTGCCTTCATTGATGTGTTGGTCACCTTGGTCTTCTAGAGGTTGATCTTGTGTGGAATCTCCCCCTTGATCATTGTCCTCCACTTGTGGTTCATCTTCTTCATTCGCATTTGGAGGTGGCACTTGTGGTCGAATATTGCCCAACGCCATTCTTCTCAATGCTTGACATGGAGCTTCTTCCTGATCTATCACACAATGATCAACTTGCTCTTCTTGAGAGCCGTTAGTTTCATCGAACACCACGTCACGTGCTACTTCAACAAGTTCGGAGGCCTTGTTGAAGACACGATAGGCGTAGGAGTTCGAATCATAGCCAAGTAAGAAACCTTCATCAGACTTCGAAGCGAACTTTGAAGTCCTAGGCTTCTTGTTCAAAATATAACATTTAGAACCAAAGACTCGAAAATATGAAATATTTGGCTTGTTACCCGTGAGCAGTTCATATGAAGTTTTCTTGAGCAACCGATGAAGATAGAGTCGATTTATGGCATGACAAGCGGTGTTACCCACTTCGGCCCAAAACTGGTCCGAGATCTTGTATTCATCGAGCATTGTCCTCGCCATCTCAATGAGGGTTCTGTTCTTCCTTTGGGCTACTCCGTTTTGTTGAGAGGAATATGGTGCTGAAAACTCGTGCTTTATCCCTTCTTCGTCTAGATACTCCTCAACTTGGGTGTTCTTGAATTCCGTTCCATTGTCACTTTGTATGTTCTTGACCGTCAATGAAAATTCATTTTTGAGCTCACTTGAGAAACTTCTTGAGGGTTGCTTGAGTTTCCGTCTTTTCATGCAAAAAGAAAACCCACGTGAAGCGAGAAAAATCATCAATAATGACCAAACCGTATTTGTCACCGCCGATGCTTATGTAAGTAATTGGACCAAATAGGTCCATGAGAAGGAGCTCGAGCGGTCTTGTTGTAGTCATGACATTCTTCACGGGATGGGGTGCTCCTACTTGCTTTCCGGCTTGGCACGCGCTACAAGGCCTGTCTTTCTTAAAAACTACATCCTTTAAACCTCAGATGTGATCGCCTTTAAGGAGTTTTTGAAGATTCCTCATATCAACATTTGCTAGCCGTCTATGCCACAGCCAACCCATGTTGGTCTTTGCAATCAAGCATGTGTCAAGTTCGACTTTATCTTTGTTGAAGTCAACTAGATAAAGTTTTCCCTTTAACACACCCTTGAATGCAACCGAGTTATCACTCCTTCTAGAGATGGTCACACCCTCATTAGTGAATAAACAATTATAACCTTTGTGACATAATTGAGATATGGACAAAAGGTTATAATCCAAGGAATCAACGTGTAAAACATGAGAAAGAGTATGTTTCGATGAAATTGCAATTTTATCGATACCAAGCACCCTTCCTTGACTGTTATCACTAAAGTAAATGCCTTCGCTTGGATCTTCAGTTTCTTCATATTCCACGAACATTGTTCTTTCTGCAGTCATGTGATTGGTGCATCCATTGTCTAGCACTCATTTAGCTCCACCGGATGAATATGCCTGCAAAAGACAAATTATGCCTTGGTCTTAGGTACCCAAGCTTACTTGGGTCCTTTGAGGTTAGTCACAAGTGATTTGGGCACCCACACATGAGACTTGGTGTTCCCATGGCGTGGGCAAACATATTTGGCATAAACTCTTCCAATATTACTTTTCATAAGTACATATGAAGCATCAAATGTTCTAAATAAAACTTATTCATATGTGTTCACAATGTTAAACTTATCAAAATTATTAAGTTTTCTAACTTGAGAGGTGTTTTCCTTGACAAAGGCAATGTGTTCCTTGTTATTCTTGTGGCTTCTAGCATTTTGGTTTTCATCACAAGAATACCCACTGCCATATTTGACATTAGGAGGTCTTGTGACCAAGTACACACTGCGTGCATACTTGACCTTCTCCTTGTCAATATGCCACTTCGGGAAGGATGTTTGTCTTTTGTCAAGCTTGACTTTTCTTTCAAGTTAGTGTCAATTTTAGCACATGTACAAGCAATAGTAGTTTTAGATTTTACATGTTGAGAAGGTGAGCTTGAAGAGGATGAAGAACCACTTAGTTTGAGTGACTCAACTTGTACTTCAAGGATCTTGTTAACTTTGGTTAAGTTGGCAAGTTCATCCTTGATAGCCACGTTTTAGTCATTTAACTTCAAGTAAGCTTCCTTGCTTGAAGCTAACTCAAGTTCTAGTGATTTACTTTGCTCCTTTTCAAGTTCAAGAAGCTTTTTGATTTAAGATATTCTTCCTTTTGGAGGATGATCATATCTTCTTGACGATCAACTAGCTCCTCCTTATCAACAAGTTTATCCATCAAGAATTTCATCTTAGCAGTAGTTTTCTTGTCTAAACCTCTAAGCATGTATTTATCATCACTAGAATTATCACTATCACTAGAAAAAGAATGCAAGGATAAAGATTTAGTTGTTACCTTCCTTGGCCATTATACATGTGTTATCATTGTCTTCCATGCGCCCAAGGTTGGGAAGAGAGTGGATTTCTTGGTAGTCTTCTTGATGGCTATGGTGGCCATCTCCTCTTCTTTTTTTGGATGAGGACTCATCATTGGAGTCCCACTCCTTCCCTAAGTGCTCTTGGCCAAATTGCTTCTTCTTCTTGAACATTTTCTTTGGCTGAGGCTTGTTGTCCTTAGTCTTCTTTTTGTTTTCTTCATGTGGACAGTCTACTATAAAGTGGTCGTACTCTCCAAAGTTATAGCAAGCACACCATATTTTTGGTCTTGGTTTGTCCCTATTTCTTCCATCATTTGAGCGACCACCTTGTCTTCTTCTCATCATTTTCTTGAATTTGTTCATGAATAGGATCATATCTTCTTCATCAATATCACTGCTTTCATCATCATTGTCGTCTTCTCCATGAGCTTCTCAGGCTTGTTTTGATACAAGTTTACAAGTGGACTTTAAAGCAACTCCTTTCTTCTTTGCCGAGGTAAGGTCGGCAATTTCCTTGACGTGTTTGGCTTGCTTCTCCATCATCTCAAAGTTGATGATCATGCCAAGAAGTTCGTCTGGGGTCATCTTCCGATACTCGGGGCTTTCTCTAATCATCAAGCAAAGATTCACATTGAGAGGCATGAATGCTCTAAGAATTAGATCCACGACCTCGTGATTATTCCACTCCTTGTTGCCATATGCTCGGACTTTGTTGATATGATTCTTCGATCGATTGTACATATCTTGTGGTGACTCATCTTCTTCAATGGCGAATCTTCCCAATTCGCTTTCAATCATTTCAATCTTGGCTTCACGCACATGACGATCAACTTCATGAACGGTTTGTAGAGTATCTCATATCTCCTTGGCAATTTCGAGTCCATCCACCTTGGTGAACTCGTCTCGGCTTAGTGACGATGTGATAATAGCTGCAACTTGAGCGTTCCGATGAATAGCTTGTTCTTCGCTTGGAGTCAGCTCTTCATCATCATCCGAGATTTTTATCAGTGTACACAGTATATGTCACAAGCTGGGGTTAAGAGATATGAGATGCATTTTCATGTTTTGTCTCCACATAGAGTAATCATTGCCATCGAAGAAAGGTGCTTTCCCTAGAGGAATTGACAAGTAATGAGTATTGCTAGAATTTAACCAATCATAATTAAAAGGATATCGGGAGTAGTTGGTATGACTACTCCCCTTCTTATTTTCGTCTTCCATCTTCTTCTTCCCCTTTGGGGAGAGTGCCTTCTTCCTTAGGAGTGCCTTGAGTTAAAGCATCTCCTCATCATCGTCCTCACAATCTTGGATGGCTTCAAGGAGCTTCTCTAGCTTTTGAGTTCTTTCTTCATCACCCCTCTCGTTGTTGAAGTTCTTGTGTACATCCTTGATGTCCGACATCTTCTTTTCGAGTGGTGAGTCTATTTTGAAGAGTCTGGCTCTGGTACCAATTGAATGTAGCCTAGAGGGGGGATAGGCTTTTTGAACTTTTGTTGGACCCTGAAACACTTAACAAACTGATCAAATACAGACAAATCGGACTAGTCCGATACTCTGCGGACTAGTCCGATATTTGCAGACTAGAAAGATCAAGTTTAACCGATAATTTCACTTCTAGTACCCTATGCAGCAGAAAGTAAATAGCAACTTGGATGTATTAGAACAGTGAAACAGTGTATGACAGGGATCAACTTTAATTCCAATAGTTTAACGTAAGTTAAACAAGATTATGTAAACCATAGAATGAGATGAACAATGAAACAAAAGTGCACAAGATGCAATTTTATCTGTGGTTCAATTCCAACGAAGGAAACCTACATCCATGTTGAGGAGTCCACGGAGGACCGGGTCTTCACCAACCCTACCCTTGTCGAATCACCACGGAGGCCGATTCTCTTCCACTAACCACATAGAGGCAAATAACCGAGTTCAAGGGGCCTTCTCACAAGTTGAGGGCTCCCCAAGATTTACAATGAAGAACACCACCAAACACACTCCAAAGATATGCAATAAACAACAAGAGTGTGCGAGAGATTCAAACCCTAGAGCTCAAGATCGTGTGAAACAAGTCTCTCCTTTTGATCAATGCTAATCCTCAAAGATTTGATCTTTCTAGGGTTAGAATGTGTGGAGAGATGTGTATTTTGGGCTCTTGGAAGGTGTGACAGCGCAGGGGATCGAGAGTTATGGTTGTAGGGCTGTACACCTCTATTTATACTAGGGTTTCCAAAAATTACTGTTAGGGTTTGCAATGTCCGGACTAGTTTGTGGTGGACTCCGGACTAGTCCAGTGTGCGGCGTGTGGGAAACCCAAAGTGTTCATCTATATCGGACTTGTCCGAACATCTGCGGACTATTCCGATTTGGGCTTTGGAAGTGTTCGGACTAGTTCGGCATATATCGGACTAGTCCGACATATATCGGACTAGTCCGGTGTGGTGAACCTCATGTAGAATTGAGGACAAGTCCGCACTTGGAGGACTTGTCCGATTTTAGTCAAAGAGTTTTCGCACTAGTCCGTGGTGATATCGGACTTGTCCGGTGTTGTGCAAAATTGTGGGGCTAATGGACAAGTCCAGACTTGGAGGACTTGTCCGAATTTAGTCAGAGAGATATCAGACTAGTCTGTGGTGATATCGAACTAGTCCAGTGATGTGTAAATTGGAGCACTTGCAGACAAGTCCTCACTGGGGAGACTTGTCCCTTTCTAGTTAGAGACATATCGGACTAGTCCGGTGTATATCGGACTAGTCCGGTTTTCCTGTGAATTGTGCAGATTTTTGTGTAGTGAGTGAGATCTCTTTTACTTGAGCTCTTGGGGTGTGTTTCTCCAAGACACTCCATACAACATAAACTAGTCTTTTCAGCTCTTGAGCTCTTATCCTTTTGATTCCTCAGTCTCCTTTCTTTTTGAGCTTTCCTCCTAATTTCATTAAAACCTGCGCTCATCTCAACAACTTTATTAGGATCTTATTTGTTTTTTATAAATCAACCAAAACCCACAAGGGATGCTTTCGGTACCCTGCGTACCGGGTACCCCATAATACCGCAAGAAGTGCAAGTGAGTTCTACCTGTCCAAGTTGAAGACCTCTGTAGGCCCCACGTGTCAAACAACATTGGACCCACCTCCTAAATAGAGGAGCTCCGACACTGCCATGTGTAACACAAGACCGGAGCTTCACCCTTTAAATAGGGTAGCTCCGCACTTTACATGTATACAATGACCCCTGACCGAACCCCCAGTAGAATGAAGCTCCGGTGCCTCCACGTATATAGCACCTTCGGACCTACCTTCCTGCAAGAGAAAGCTCCGTAGCTGCCACGTGTCAAGCCTCCGGACCTACGCCACCAACGGGAATATAGACGGATCTCCAATGACATAAGTATTCAAAAGACTCTTATTGCTACAATTACAAGGCCTGATTATGCTCCATTAATGCACTATTAATGGAACACGATCAGAAGACCCTTAATACTAGTAACGCCACCATTAAGGCGCATTATCATGTTATTAGGGTGCTTAAACATACCTAATTGTGTATTAGGCAAGAATAACCGCCGAAGCCACATGTCGGGCCACGCAACCCTTGTAACAGCCACCCCTTGGTCTATAAAAGGGATGTGATGCTCAGTACAATAGAGGCAAGCTCATACGCACGCCAGCACTACTAAAATCCTCAATACAACAATACACACCCCGTGGAGTAGGGTATTACGCTCAGGCAGCCTGAACCACGTAATCCTCTGTGTCATCATCATGTCTAAGATCTACGCGCGCCCAAACCGATACAAGAATCTCCGCGGGCTACATTTTAGTAGTATCGGGTGAAGTGTCGTTCGTACACTTTGACATTTGGCGCGCCAGGAAGGGAGCGCCTGAGATCACAAGATGGTGAACTCTGCCGCAGGATCGTCCAACAGCAACAACGTTGTGAAACCCTTTGGAGGGAATCCTTCCAACATGCAGCAACCAACGGGCGCTGTTGTCCCAGCAGGTATCGCACGACCACTACCACCATCTATTCTGGCAAACAATGCTGGACAGCAGGATGGGGTACTTGTGTCGGTCACAGCATCGGCAAACAACAACCCTTAGAATGCACTAATTGCTACCCGAACTCAGTTGGAGCACCCACCAACGCCAGGAGCACCTCAAGGTGCGATGGAGCAGTGGCGCTCTGATGTGCAGCATCTGGTTGTAGTCGCAGCCGATGCCATCAGCAACCAAGGTCCTCGCCCTTTAGGGCAGGCACCAGCTCAATGTAGGACCTTGTTTGGAAGACTTGCTCCTCACATGTCACAGCACCGAAGGTGTGCTGTATTTGAACAGGTGATGTCGCTGCCTTCTGGGGCGCGTCGCACCCATACCATGTCGAGACTTTCGACACATGATCTGCGGTCGGAACTCGATCGCCGCTACAGACAGCAATGCGATCGTGTCCACATCGAGCGTGCTCGCGAGAGGCGCGAAGCTCGAGACAACCCTGCTCTAGTGGGAGTAGGGGGAGGTTGTTCTGCCTTGACCATGCACCTACACATGGTCCGTTGGCCACAAAAGTTCCAGCCTCATCTGCCAGAGAAATTCGACGGGACTATCAACCCTGCTGAATTCCTTCAAATCTACTTCACTACTATACTTGCAGTAGGAGGCAATGAGGCCGTGATGGCCAACTACTTCCCGGTGGCACTAACTGGGACCGCTAGGTCCTGGTTCATGAGTCTTCCACCCAACTCCATCAATAGTTGGGCGGAACTATGCCAACAGTTCACTGCCAACTTCGGGTGCTCTTACACCCGACCTGACACTGAACTAGACATGTTTGCTATGAAGCAAAAAACGGGGGAACCGTTGCGATCCTTTATCTAGCGGTTTTCTTAGGTACGAAATACCATCCCTTCTATCTCGAGCGCTTCTGTTATTGTCGCATTCAGACAGGGCGTCTGAGACAAGAAAATGTTGGAGAAACTAGCGACTAAAGAAGTCACCAGCGTCACGGAGTTGTTTAGCCTGGCTGACAAGTGCGCCCGGGCCGCAGAGGGCCGAGAAATGCACTCAAAGCCAGCTCCGGAGGCTAACAAAAAGTCTTCCAACACTGAAGCCACTACCTTCGGCGGTGGCAAAAAGAAGAAGAAGAAGTCCAACAGCAAGAAGAAGTCATCGCTCGGCGCACCTACTGTTGCGGCTGTTGCTGCTCCGGGTGGTCGGGTGCCACGCCCCAAAAAACGACCTCGTCCTTCGTCAAAAGACGGCAACATCTCTAAAATGTGGTGTCCGATCCATAAGACGGACAAGCACAGTTTGGAGGACTGTTGAGAGGTCCAAAACCTTGTCGAGCGCTACAACAAGCACCGAGAAGAAGCTCCTTTTCGTCAACGGGAAGGAAAACAGAAAGTTTACGAAGCTCCGGCTCAGGTTCCCAAGAAGGTCCTGAAGGCTGTCTACAACATAGTAGACAATGATTCTGACATCTCTTACAATGAACGTCGGAAGACCCTGAACACCATTTATGGTGGTTCCTGGGACATCACTTCTCGCCGTGTTCTCAAGACAATGCGGCAGGACATGGCCGCTGCAGCTCCTACTGCCAAGGTGGAAGCTCATCGGAAATGGATGAACTTTCCCATCACCTTCAATGCTACGGACTGCCCCCGAAACATGATGGAGCTGGCCAGTTACCACTGATGGTATCTCCTACCATCAACAATGTTCAGCTCTACCATGTTTTTGTGGACGGAGGTGCGGGGCTGAAACTCCTGAGCTATGAAGCCTCTGTCAAGCTCCAGCTCCAACCTTCGGACCTTCATCCCTCACGCCCTCTCTCTAGGGTAGGTCCGGGGGCCATTAGCCCTCTCAGATCCGTCACACTCCCAGTGACCTTCGGAACTCGGGAGAAATACAGGACCGAGAAGCTGGTCTTTGATGTCGCACAGATCAGTTTACCCTTGAATGCTACCTTGGGCAGGCCTGCCTTGTACAGGTTCATGGCTGCGGCTCATTATGGCTACTGGGTGTTGAAGATGCCAACACCCTCTGGCGTTCTCCGCATCCGCGGAGACCATACTGCAGGAATCACTGCACTGGAAGAACTCCGTGCACATGCAACTACACAGGAGAAGGCATCCTGCAAAGAGCCCACTGCTAAACCCTCGAGCTCTCATCATCGAGGCTCAACCTCTGCACCACGTGTGCAACCAAGCAGCGACACCAATGTTCTCATCAAAGTCGTCCAAATCGGTTCTGATGCTACTCAGACCACCCGAATATCGGGAGGTCTGAACAACAAATAGGAACTCACGCTCATCACTTTCCTCTGGGTGAATGTTGACGTGTTTGTCTGGCAATCGTCACAAATGCTTGGGATCCCTAGGGAGGTGATTGAGCACAATCTGAAGATTTATCCTGACGCACGGCCTGTACACCAGAAGCCCCAGAAGCAATCCATCGAGCGGCAAAACTTCATCTGGCAGGAGATCAAAAAGTTGCTCGAAGCTGGTTTCATCCGGGAAGTTTTTCATCCAAAATGGCTGGCAAACCCAGTCGGTGTACCCAAGGCCAGTGGGAAGCTTCGGATGTGTATCGACTACACCACCTTAAATAAGGCATGTCCAAAAGATCCATTTCCACTACCTAGGATAGATCAGATTGTGTACTCCACCTCCGGGTGCGATCTATTGTGTTTCTTAGATGCATATTCTGGATATCATCAGATCCAAATGTCTATGGAAGATGAAGAGCATATTGCCTTCATAACAGCTGATGAATTATATTGTTATACTGCCATGCCCTTTGGTCTAAAAAATGTTGCTTCATCCTTTGTGCGAGCTATGTACAAAACATTTGCAGAGCTAATTAGAGACTTAGTGGAGGTGTACGTCGATGACATTGTTGAGAAGATCAAGAACAAGGAGTCACTCCTTGACAATTTACAAGTTGCCTTCGACAAGTTGCGCATCACGCGCACCAAGCTGAACCTAGACAAGTGTGTCTTTGAGGTTAGCTCCGAGAAACTCCTTGGTTTCTTGGTGACTCACCGAGGAATTGAAGCAAACCCAGCGAAGATCAATGCTATAGAAAACATGTGGCCTCCCGTCCGCATCAAGGACATCCAGAAGCTAACTGGATGTCTAGCTGCACTCAGCCGGTTCTTTTCAAGGCTGGCAGAGCGGGCACTTCCTTTCTTCAAGCTATTGAGGCAGACCGGACCATTTCATTGGTCTGTAGAAGCAGAAAAGGCATTTCAAGAGCTGAAGCATCTCCTCACCACCCTCCCAATCTTGGTAGATCCGAACCCCGGTGAGCCTTTACTACTTTACATTTCTGTAACTAGGGAAGTTGTAAGCATGGTCCTGGTCGCGGAAAGACCGGAGCCACATCAAGATCAGGAGATTAGACCCCTCCGGGAGGGTCCAGAGCTATCTGAAGGCGAGTCTGGGTCCCGGCCCCCACACACGGAACCTCAACGTGGAATGCTAGGGGATCAACCTCTCTCGCCCGAGGGGGTTCACCTGGCTAAACAAGGCGATTCGAACCCTTCCAGGAAGGTCCAGGTCAAACAAGAAGAAGTTTTGGACCACTCTAGGAAGGTCCAGGAAGCTCAACAAGAAGGTTTGGACCCCTCTGGGAGGGTCTGAGTCGATGGAGGGGAAGCTCCGAGCCCTTCTGGGAGGGTTCAGACCATCCAACGCCCAGTGTACTTCATTAGTGAAGTACTCCATGATGCCAAGACCAGATACGTCGAGGTGCATAAGCTGCTTTAAGCAAATCTTATTGCCTCAAGGAATCTTCATCACTACTTCAAGCCCACAAGATATCAGTGGAAAATTCTTATCCACTGCGTGCTATATTGCATAACCCTAATTCAACTGGGAACATCGCAAAGTGGGCAGCGGAGTTGGCTGAGTTTGATCTCGAATTTGTGCCATGGCAAGCAATCAAGAGTCATGCTTTGGCTGACTTTGTGGCGGAATGACCCCCTCTCCATCAAATACTGGGGGGCCCAGTGAGCAGAAGTTGGAACCCAAGGTCCCGATCTTCACCAAACCTCACTGGACTCTCTACTTCGACGGTTCCGTGCAGAAGTAGGGGGTCGGAGTTGGAATCCTTCTCCTCACTCCGATCGGGGAGAAGGTCAAATACATGGTTCACCTTAACTTCAAGGCAACCAACAACACGGCGGAGTATGAAGCTCTCATCTACGGGCTCAAGGTGGCACTATCCTAGGGTGTCAAGCACCTGTTGGTGAAGGGTGATTCACAGCTCATCATAAAAATGTCAATGGTGAATGCTTCTGCAACAACCCCCAGCTAGCCGCCTATCTCCTTGAAGTCCAGAGGCTTCAAAAAGACCTTGAAGTCTTGGATCTCCATCATGTTCAGTGTCTCCATAATGCTGAAGCCGACGAACTCTCGACGAAGGCTTCCATCAGAGCTCCGGCTCCTGTTGGTATCTTCGTCCGGAGGTTGTTAAGACCAACAGCTCAGTCTGCCGAACTGAGCGAAGGCGGCGAGACCAGCACCTCAAAGCTGGCGGTCCCAGTGGCCCTGTTACCATGGCATCCACTAAGGGTCATAGGTGCTGTCGGAAGCTCCAAGCAACCCAGCACGCAAGACTCAGAAGCTCAAGTTAGCTCCAATGCATGGATCTCGGAGATCCGGAGCTACTTGAAAGATAACATACTTCCTGAAGACAGTGTATTCGCTCACCAGACCGTCAGATTGGCTAAAAGATACACACTGGTAGAAGGGGATCTCTACCGGTGCGGTGGCAACGGCGTCCTAATGTGATGCATTGCAAAGGAAGAAGGTCGCGAGCTCCTCGCGGAGATACATAGAGGCGAGTGTGGGAATCATGCGTCTTCCCGCATGTTGGTCGGTAAATCCTTTCGGCACAGCTTTTACTGGCCTACAACATTCCAGGACGTAGTGGAGTTGGTGAAAAAAATCTGAAGCGTGCCAGCAAAACAAATTCACACACCGGCTCAATCTTGGGACTATTCCCAAAAGCCGTCGGAGGTTACACGTTCCTGTATGTTGCCATCGACAAGTTCACCAAGTGGCCGGAAGCTACTCCAGTTGTGACAATCAACAAGCAATCAACAATCAAGTTCTTGAAGTCCATAATATGCAGATTTGGAGTTCCGAACAAAGTCATAACTCATAATGGAACCAAATTTACAAGTGCTGCATTCCAAGAATATTGCGAAGACCTCGGCATTCAAGTGAGCTACGCATCAGTAGCTTACCCAGCAAGCAATGGCCAAGCCGAGAGAGCAAATGCAGAAATCCTAAAAGGACTCAAGACGTGTACATATGAACACTTAAAAAAGAACGGAGCCTACTGGATTGAAGAGCTTTCGTCTACACTGTGGGCGAACAGGACAACACCTAACTGGTCAACTGGAGAGACACCCTTCTTCCTAGTGTACGGAGCTGAAGCAGTCCTTCCTCCGAAGATCACCATGGGGTCGCTCCGGGTCCGGACCTTCGACGAAGTCGTGCAGGACCAGCTTTGACATTAAAACCTTAACCTCGTCGACGAGGGAAGGTGTCAAGCAGCTGTTCGTAATGCACGCTATCGCCAAGCGCTCCGGCGCTACCATTAGAGGCATGTGCGCAATCGATAGCTCGAGGAAGGCGACTTGGTGCTGCGGAAAATACTAACTCGTGAAGGAATGAATAAACTTTCCCCCAGCTGGGAAGGTACCTTCAGAGTGATCAAAGTATCCCGTCCCGGATGCGTTCGCTTGGCAACTGAGGATGGGACTCCGCTTCCTAATCCTTGGAACATCGAGCACCTCCATAAGTTTTATACTTATAATCACAGAGGTGAGTCTATAATTACACACAATATATGTTATAGAGTCAATATACAGAATCGGGTAGGTCCTCCGGGAGAGCATCCGGACCCCTCCAGAAGGGTCCGGGAAGTTCAAGTAACACTAGATAGAATCACAGCACTAAAAGTGTAACTACCTACCCTGGGCTAGTACAAGATGTATAACGCACGTACCATGGTCCTGTACCCTAAGTGTGTCCTTGACTCCCCTGTAATGCGAACCTATAATGAAGGACATTGTTGTGTGAAAAAAGACTCCATGTGCATTTATTTTTTTACAAGGCTCGGTATTTCGAATTGTTATTTTTATCCTTCTTGTCTATAATGAATTTGTGCAATTCTTTTTAAGTTTTAGTCCAAGTTATTCATATGCGTCACAAGTTATATTGACGGTCTCTTGGATCTTAACATTGCTGCATAGTCTACTTGTCTTAACGCCAAACCAACATAATCCGGAGTGTGCTATCGACTTATCCTGGTCCTGCACCTTAAGTACGCCACTCTACCTACACCCCGACAAGCCTCAGTAGGGTGAGTACTAAAAAAGCATACGGGTCTGGAAAGATTACATCAATATGCTTGTTATCATATTGAATTTCTTTGGATCTAAAACTAAAATAAGAATGATAAGTCACCAACAATTTATAGACAAGAGGATGAATTTTACTCTTTTTCTTGTCTCCAATGTGCAGGAAAAACAAAAAATTCATAGCAATGGTGGACGACGCTGGAGATACTAAGCTCTGACATCCTCCAATGGGGCCCGCCGCTGACGTTTTATATGTTGAGAAGATGCCATCGGAGCTACAAAGCTCTGCTAACCCCAAGGGGCCCGCCGTCGAATATTTGCGCGTTAACATTGGGCGCTACTGAACCTATCAAGCTCTGATAACTCCCAGGGGGCATGCTGTTGATGTTTTATTTGTCGATGGTAGGTGCCGTTGGAGCTATCAAGCTCCGACAACCCCAGGGGGCCCACCGTCGACGTGCCAAAGTGTATCGGAGATAGATACTTTGGACCTAAAATCTACAAGTTCGAAGTGTTCAGGTCCGCACTGGGGAGACTTGTCCATTTCTAGTCAGAGACATATCGGACTAGTCCGGTGTATATCGGACTAGTCCGGTTTTCGTGTGAATTGTGCAGATTTTTGTGTAGTGAGTGAGATCTCTTTTACTTGAGCTCTTGGGGTGTGTTTCTCCAAGACACTCCATACAACATAAACTATTCTTTTCAGCTCTTGAGCTCTTATCCTTTTGATTCCTCATTCTCCTTTCTTTTTGAGCTTGCCTCCTAATTTCTTTAAAACCTGCGCTCATCTCAACAATTTTATTAGGATCTCATTTGTTTGTTATAAATTAACCAAAACCCACAAGTGATGATGTTGGTACCCTGCGTACCGGGTACCCCATGATACCGCTAGAAGTGCAAGGGAGTTCCACTTGTCAAAGTTGAAGACCTCCGTGGGCCCCACATGTCGAACGGCACTGGACCCACCTCCGACATATGGGAGCTCCGACAATGACACATGTAACACAAGACTGGAGCTTCACCCTTTACATAGGGTAGCTCCGCACTTGACACGTGTACAGTGACCCCGGACCTAACCCCCAGTAGAATGAAGCTCCAGTGCCTCCACGTGTATAGCAGCTTCGGACCTACCTTCCCGCAAGGGAAAGCTCTAGAGCTGCCACGTGTCAAGTCTTCGGACCTACGCCACTAACGGGAATACAGACGGATCTCAAACGACATAAGTATTCAAAGGACTCTTATTGCTACAATTACAAGGCTTGATTATGCTCCATTAATGCACTATTAATGGAGCACGATCAAAAGACCCTTAATGCTGGTAATGCCACCATTAAGGCGCGTTATCACGTTATTAGGATGCTTAAATATACTTAATTGTGTATTAAGCAGGAATAACTGCCGTGGCCACATGTCAGGCTAGGCAACCCATGTAACATGCACACCTTGGTCTATAAAAGGGATGTGCTGCTCGGTACAAAACAAGCAAGCTCATACGCACGCCAGCACTACTGAAATCCTCAATACAACAACACACACCCCGTGGAGTAGGGTATTACGCTCAGGCGGCCCGAACCACGTAAATCCTCCGTGTCATCATCTTGTCTAAGATCTCCGTGCGCCCAAACTGATACAAGAACATCCACAGGCTACATTCTAGTAGTACCGGGGGAAGTGTCGTTTGTACGCTTTGATAGATGCCTAGATGCACTTTCACATGCACACCACCTAACAAGGTGGACATGCTAGTTATGGAACTACACCTCCCAGTGAGTAACATGAAGATCAAGCCAATGGAGAATTGTTTGGTTGATCCAAGCCATAGATATTCACAAGATTTGCTGAAATCCATGTTAACATGAGCCACTTGGGGAATCATTTCCATAAGACCCATGAGGATTCTTCCTTTCAAACCCAACTCCAATGGCTATCACCAACAAGGAGGTCAAGGGTGGAATCAACATCACCCTTGTAATCAAGGAGGCTATAGGATTTCAATGGATTTAAGTTCACCTAGCCTACCTTAAAGTATCTTGTCCATGGCCAAGCAAGAAATCAAGACAACATTTACATGAAGCTCTTGGCCAAGGATAAGAAACTTACACTACGTAAGAAACACATATAGGAGACAAAGATTGGAGACGAGCGTAAAGGCTCTCGCCACTGATATGGGTAAATGAGACGAGCCCGCCTTAGCGAGGATGCTGGTTCACGAAACAATGGTACGGCGTAAAAGGAGATGAGGTACAATAAGGCGCGTATCATTTAATGAAATATCTGAGACGAGCCCGATCCTCTGACAAACGGGAGACGAGCGACTAACAGAGCGCGTCTCCTATTTGTGAAAGAAATGAGACGAACTTTACAGAAAGCACGTCTCCTTTGGCTTCGATTACGGACAAACATGAACACATCGCTGAACAAATGTAGAGCACATTCACTTGATAACTTCCAATGTAGAGTACCTTCATTATAGTATTTTAAATCCAAAAAATAATCAAATCCTTCCTTATGAATTGTCATTCCTGAGGAACACGATGAACACACCATTCATTCATTCACAATTGAACATACAAGATAATATTCATTCACACAGATGAACAAAAATAACACATTCATTCATTAACAATATATTATAAAACACAAGAAAAAAAGTACAAGACACAAGAAAAGAAAAACAACATTAACTAAAAAAACAAATGAAAACCTAAATCCTCCTTCTCCTCCTCCGGCGGCAACTCCGACGCTGGTGCAACGGGAGCCCCGACCGGCTACTCCGACTGCTCTGCCAGTTGCTCCGGCTGATCCGGCAGTGCAACCTCACGACAAAGGTTCCTCACCATCGCAGTCACCAGGTTAGTGCGGCCCTCGGCGCCGAGCACCTCGAACATTGTCTCGAACAACCTCTCGAATAGCCTCTCGAGCACCTGGGCTATTGTCTCGAGAGGCTCGTTGTCGAACCTCTCAAGGGAGCCGCAACACTGTTTCTTGCAGGGTGGCTCCCTCGGCAGGCATGGCGGCGGAACGTTGGCCATGGTGGATTGTCTACGTGGAGAAGACGAACGAAGAAGAGAAGGGGAGAGTCTGATACAAAAGGAGAGATGCGCTTGTGGAGAACTGATGGCGCGCTTTATATGACGTCTGTGCAGAGTACACGAAGCAAAATGGAAACGAGCTTAATAACGAAGCGCGTCTCCTATCTTTGATGTCTCCCTCTCCTCTACCAAAAGGGAGACGAGCTTAATGGCAAAGCGTGTCTCCTATTTCCCATGTATCCTTTAGCTTTGTGATGTTCTCCATTTTGCTTCGTGTGACACCCAGTTACAAAAATGAACCAAGGGAACGCATATGTGTGCTCGGAACATTGATCACACATACATGAGCACACCATTAATGATATACAGAAAATTATCACAGCACAAGCTAGTAAATAAGTACTTTTTATTACAATTTTCAAATAATTCTAAAATTACAACTCTAATGGTTATTATTAATAATAAATCTGCAGCGGAAATAATCTAAGCATTAAGCTAAGCATATGGGGTACCGTGGCTCCAAGCACAACCAAAGGTAAGTAGACGGCAGCACACAACCTAGAACCCCGCATTATCCTCAGGATATTCCTAAGCATCACCTGAAACTATTGGTGGGGGAATTGCAAGGGTGAGCACATGTCGTACTTAGCAAGTGTGGGAAAATAATGACATGTAGCTTAATTAAGGTATGATAATAAACAATGGCTACTAGCTGAAAGTACATTTAAAACATATGAAAAGCATCCTACAATGTCTATGTGAAATAATCCCATCATCCCAAATAAACATAATAATTCTTATCCATCATTCAATTATCCATCCATATGCCATATTCTTACCATCAACATAACCATGTCCATTTATCACAACCTAATCCGTAACCATAACCGAACCATTCCAAATTCCTAAATTCCACTCTAATCATGGAAGTTGTCCATGTGTTGTTAACTGGGGGCACGACTATCATGATAGTTTTTAACACTCTGCAAAGGTTGTACCACTTCACCTACAAGTTCGTGATTTTATCACCCGTCGGCGACTAAAGAAAACCTCCATCATGTCAAATACACTATCATAGTTGTATGGCCAAGAGATCACAAAATAACCTTTACAAAAGGACTACCAGCACATTCAGACCCATTGAGGTTTCACCTGTGGTGATGCCTCCAACTGAGCACATCCAACCTAGGACCCCCTCTTGTGCCGTTCGAATCCCAGGGCAGTCCCGCCACTATTGCAAACCCAACCAACTCCCATTCCCAGCTTCTCCAAATGATCCGAACAATGTTGGCAATAGACCTAATTAATTGTCTAAGTCGCACCCATACTTGGCATTGTGGTGACACTGTTGTCCTAGTTTATTCTTCCATGAACCGGTCCTTCGATCCAAGGCAAGCAAAACCACCATATCTTCCAACCCAATCCACAACCCATGCTTGCTTAGATCTCCCAACTCCAATTTTACCAATTAGTCATGTTCATCAATTCACATCATACATAAGTACATTAATTCATAGTTAAGCCATTTGGTTGTTTCCCATCCTAATTAATTAGAGCAAAGCAAAAAGGTAAAATACCCTTCCCGACTCTCTTCAATGCCTTCCAAGCGACAAGGATGGTCAAACAAGGCTAGTAAACACCTATCATGGGTTTCCTATCAATTTGATACAAGCATGCACTTTTGCAAACAAAACATTTAAAAACAGGATAAAAATGATCAAGCACACTTGCCTTGTCTTAAGATTGGTTAGGATCAAAAGCTTTAATGTTCTGGTGCTGGAGGTCCTCGACAGCACCTTCTAGAGCAATACCATCTATTTCGTGCAATACATACAAAACAAACAATGTTCATATATTACTCAATATTCCATGATATGCATGAATGATGCAATTATGTGGTAACACATGCTATCAAGTTGTTATCATTGCTTAATAACTAGTTACAATTAAGTTTTACGTGTTAGAAGAAGTTTTATGTCATTTTGGAGTATTGGAGGAGTTTCAAAAATTATCCAAACAGAAAGACCGGACTAGTCCGCACCAAGGCCGAACATGTTCATTCTGGGACAGAAAGGAAATCGAACTAGTCCACACAGGACCGAACAAGTCCGTTAAGGTTAGGGTTCTGGCAAATTTTCAACTAGAGCATGGTTTAAGTTAATATGTACCATATTTTACACAGAGAAGAGGGATCTAAGGTATTTACCAGGAATCCTATGGTTCAAGTGTTGAGGAATCGTTGAAACTCGAGATCTTGACGCCTAGATCATTGGAGATGAAGAATTGGCAAAGGAGGATGTTGATGATGAAGGGTTGATGATGGAGATCGCAGCAACGACGACAATCTTGGTTGATCCTCCTCCTTCCTTCCTCTTCCTTCGTCTCCATGCGGTGTAGGCTTCTTCATGGCGGCTCTCACGAACTATGGATAAGGGTTTTCTTCTAATATGATAAAGGGATGAAAGAGTGGGTGTTGGGATGTTTATATAGGGTGGAGATGGTAGGGTTTGGGTGGAACTCGGGTATAAGGTGGTGGAGGCTTTGGTGGGGTCCCACATGGGCTCCACAGGGGTTAGGCACGATGTTATTTGGCCTACTTAAGGTAAATACTCAATAACTTGTCATGGAAGAACAATTGAATCAGAGTCGGGCACACTGGACTCATCCATTAGAGGTCGGACAAGTGTGATATTGAACATAGAGTAGAACGGCCAAGTCCAATGCAGATCCGAACAAGTCCGAAAAGGATCAAAAAGCAAAGCGGACAAGTCTGGTATGGGGTCAGACAAGTCCAGGGGTTCTTCTAATTTTCAAAGTCTAGACCAAAATTCTGGAATTATCGGTCAACAACGAGAGTTTCCAGTAACGAAGATCGGACTAGTCCGTACATGAGAACGGACAAGTCCGGAGACCTACAAAACTGTTTTCGGACTAGTCTGCAGCAAATAGCGAACAAATCCGGAAAACAACAAGGAGTAGATCGGACTAGTCCGGGGTCCAATCCAGACAAGTCGGCACTGATACATGTTTTTAATTGTTGTTTTCGTTCTAATTCATTTTAAACTAGTTCCTTTTTGTGCTGCTTAATGTTACACATGAATAAGAATGTATGCAATGCATGATGAATGAAAATGAGAGTGTTACAAACCTACCCCCTTAAAATGAATCTCGCCCTCGAGATTCGACGTAGAAGGAAAGAGATAGGGAAATTCTCTCTTGAGATCTTCTTCTAGCTCTCAAGTTGCTTCCGATTCTGCATGATGCTTCCATTGTACATTGCACCATCAAATCACCTTGTTCCTTTTTACTCTCTCCTTTGTCTCCAAGATTTTGACCGATTGTTCGGCATAAGTCAAATCTGTCTCTAATTCTAATTCTTCTATTGGCACTTGTTCTTCCGGTACACTTAGGCACTTCTTGAGCTGAGAAACGTGAAACACATCATGAACATCAGAAATATGTGATGGCATGTCCAACTTATATGCCACTTCTCCACGTTTGTCCAAAATCTTGAATGGTCCAATATAGCAAGGTGCCAACTTGCCTCTGACTAAACCCCTTATGACCTCACATAGGTGATACCTTGAGATATATGAAGTCTCCCACCTCAAAGGCTAAGTTTCTTCGCCTAGTATCCGCATAACCTTTTTGTCTTGATTAAGCAAATCTCAAATTCTCGCAGATTGTCTGAATTTGCTTTTCAGCCTCTTGCAACACATGAGGTCCAAAACTAGGTGTCCTACACTTCCTTTCATATAGTGCTTCATATGGCGACATCTTCAAACTTGATTGGTAACTGTTATTGTAGGAAAATCCAGCATACGGGATGCTTTTGTCCCAACTGCGTCCATGCTTCAAGGCACAAGCTCTCAACATATCTTCCAATATTTGGTTGGTCCTCTTGGTTTGTCCATCGGTCTGCGGATGATATGCTGAGCTGAAATTCAACCTTGTACCCATAGATTCGTGCAATTTCTCCCAGAACCTAGAGGTGAATTGGGAACCTCAGTCAGACACTATTTTCTTAGGTACACCATGTAGGCATACAATTTTCTCCATGTACAACTCGGCTAACCGTGCAGCGGTATACTTGGCCTTGATAGGAATGAAATGAGCTGATTTGGTCAACCGATCTACAATAACCCATATCGTGTCATAGCAGGACTGGGTGCGTGGTAATCTAACTATGAAGTCCATACCAAGTTCTTCACACCTCCATTCCGGAATCTTCAATAGCTGCAATAATCCAGCTGGCCTTTAGTGTTCAGCCTTCACTCATTGGCACACATCACATAAAGCAACATACGTCGCTATGTCCTTTTTCATTCTATCCCACCAATAACATGTCTTCAAGTCCTTTTACATCTTTGTACAGCCGGGACGGATGGAGTAAGGCGAGTCATATGCCTCCTTCAATATCATTCGCGGATTTTATTTACATTAGGCACGACAATTCTTTTCCCAAGCCATAGAGTGCCAAGATCATCTTCATCAAACCTTCACTCTCTCCCTTCTTGGATCCTTTCCTTGATTTCCTCATCCTTTGTTTGACCTTCTCGAATTTCTTGTCCCAAAGTCGATAACTCCATTATCCCCATCTCATTCACAAATCCAAGATTCAACCATTCAAACTCCTTGCATAGCTCGGATGGCAACTCTTGAACCGTGAGTTTGTGGCTTAATCCTTTCCGACTTAAAGCATCAACCACTACATTAGCCTTCCCTGGGTGATAGTTAATTCACATCATAATCATTGATTAACTCCAACCATCTTTATTGTCTCATATTCAAGTATGTTTGTGTGAAAATATACTTGAGGCTCTTGTGATCCGTATAAATTTCACACCTATGACCAGGAATGTAATGCCTCCAAATCTTCACGGCGTGCACCACGGCTGTAAGTTCGAGATCATGCGTATGATAATTCTGCTCATGTTTCTTCGATTGCCTTGATGCATAGGCTACCACTTGACCTTCTTGCATGAGCACACATCCGAGCCTTTGTCTTGATGCATCACAATAAATATCAAAACTTTTGCTCACATCTGGCAATACCAACACAGGTGCTATTGTTAACCTCTTCTTTAGCTCCTCAAAACTGTCTTGACAAGCTTGTGTCCATTGGAAAGCTTTCCCCTTCATCAGCAATTCTGTCATGGGCTTGACTATTTTGGAGAAATCCTTGATGAACCAACGGTAATATCCAGCCATTCCAAGAAAAGTACTAATTTCCTTCACATTTTGCGGTGGTTCCCACTTTAGCACATCCCTCACTTTTCTTGGTCAATGGATACTCCTCCTCCAGAGATGATATGTCCCAAAAATGACACTTCCCTTTACCAAAATTGGCACTTGCTGAACTTGGCATACAACCGATGTTCCCTTAATTTATGCAACGTGAGCCTCAGATGCTCCTCATGTTCCTCCTCGCTTCTTGATAGATCATAATGTCATCAATGAACACCACAACAAATTTATTCAAGTACTCCATGAAGACCTTATTCATGAGGTACATTAAGTATGCAGGTGCATTCACCAATCCAAAGGATATAATGGTGTACTCATAGGATCCATAACGTGTCCGAAAAGCTGTTTTGGGTATATCCAACGGTCTAATCTTCATTTGAAAATAACCTGACCTCATGTTAATCTTGGAGAAAACACAAACACCCTTCATTTGATCAAAAAAATCCTCTATACGGGGCAATGTATATTTGTTCTTGATCGTCACCTCGTTGAGAGCCCAGTAATCCACACACATCCTTTGGGATCCATCCTTCTTATCCACGAAAAGCACTGGTGCTCCCCAAGGTGAAGAGCTTGGGTGAATAAAACCCTTCTCTAGTTGTTCTTGAATTTGCTTCTTGAGCTCCGCTAACTCCATTGGAGGCATCCTATATGGCCTCTTAGCTATAGGTGCAGTTACAGGTATTAAATCAATAACAAACTCGATGTCACAATTAGGTGGCATACCTGGCAACTCATCCGGGAACACATCAGAAAACTCACACACCATTGGAATCTCATCAATTACTGCACCGCTCATTTGATTTAGCTCCACCTGCTTTGGTGTGTGTTGAGATGCTTCAAATTCTATGCTGACCCCTTCCTCATTTGTCAACTTCACTGTCTTTGTAGCACATTGAATTATACCATTATGCTTTTTTAACTAGTCCATACCAAGTATTATGTCCAATCGTTGTGATTCCAAAACAATAAGGTTGGCGAAGAAGTCTACACCCCTTATTCTAAGGCTTACTTTTGGACATACTATATTCGTCCTCATCTCCCCTCCACGAGATCTAACTAACAAGGTATACTTCATATGAGATATGGGCAAACTATACTTGGCAACATACTTTGATGCAATGAATGAATGCTGTGCTCCAGAATCAAATAATATAGTCGACGGGTTGGAAATTGCAAGACACATACCAATCACCACATCATCCGCGTGTTGGGCCTCCTCTGTTGAGACATGATTCACCTTGCCACGAACAAAATTATGCGGTCCACGGTTGCCTTATGGCACTACTCCATTTGGTCTTGGGTTCCGTTTTGGAGCTTTGTTCCCTTGACCAAGGCCTGACTTAGGACTTTGAGATTCAAAGTGTCCCTCACCACAAGTATAGCACGACCTTGCTGCACCCAAATTGTTTCGGCAAGCTTGGTGTTGAGCATTGGCGGGGAAATTAGCATGGGGCGCATGAGGCATTAGAGGGCGAGACGCTTGCATGGTGGAGCATTGCTGCATAGGCTGAGCTGGGCACGGTGGAATAGCAGCGCGATAAGCAGGAGCAGAGGGGTTGTAGTATGGTGCATTTGGTGGTGGAAAGTGAGGGTGAACATTGCTTCCTAGTGGGTGTCCTTGATATGGTGCCTTTCTCTTATTTTCTTGCTCCATCTCACGAACCTTGTTCTCAACCATAATGGCCTTGTCCATAAGATTCTCGAAATTGGCATAGTCACAATTGAGCAATTGGACTTGAATCTCATTGTTTAGGCCCCTCATGAACAAATATTGCTTGCAGTTGTCCTGTATAAACAAAATCACACTCGACCATCCTTGCCTTAAGTTCTCAAATTCCTGCCTCTTCAATATCATAACACCCTCAGGAACAAAATCAGAACGGGAGCTCTCCTTGAATTCAGCCCAAGTGATCCTCTCCAAATTTTCATGGGCATTGCAAAGCAAGTTCCACCAATCCGCAGCTGCTCCAACTAGTTGATAGGAGGCAAAAAGTACCTTCTCCCTATCATTGCACTGGACAATAGCAAGCTTCTTCTCCACAGATTTCAGCCAATCATCAGCTTTCGTAGGATCATTGGCTTAGCAAAGGTAGGTGGCCTAGTCGTCATAAACTCTCCCAATCTGTTATGAATAGGTGGAGGTGGTGGTGGAGGCATATGGTGTTGATTCTAGTTATTGGCCTGCAGCTGTCCCAAAGTTTGCATCTCGATCTGCATAAGTTGATTATGCATAGCCATCAACCGCTCCAGGTAGCTAGCCTCAGGTCCAAGGTTGTTGTTGTTCTTAGGTGCTCCATTGTTCTCCTCTTCCTCATTGGCATTCCTTTGGTTGCGAGTCCTCGACATCTGACAAAAGAGCAAGAGATGGAAGAATTTAGAAAACATCCCCAACTATATGCATCAAGGGATATGAAACTAAGCAACTACCTATATAAGCCTATATGGATGTGGCAAGCGCTAAAGCATCCACAATCCTCTACTAAGCACACAAGTACTCAAGCAAGCATCACATGGCATTCAGCACACCAAACAAACCTCAACTATTCCTAAGTGCTCCTACGTGCTCTAAAGTGTCCATTCTATCTAGGCTGCATCCTATGGTCAACATGTGGCTCTGATACCAATTTGTAACACTCGGTTCTGAAATGAACCAAGTGAACGCATATGTGTACCCAATAGATTGATCACACATACACGAGTGCACTACAAACGATATACAAAAAATTACCACAGCACAAGCTAGTAAGTAAGTACTTTTTATTACAATATTCCAATAATTCTCAAATTTCAACTCTAATGATCATTATTACTAATATATCTACAGTGGAAATAATCTAAGCATTAAGCTAAGCAAACTAAGCACATGGTGTAGCGCGGCTCCAAGCACAACCACAGGCAAGTCGACGACAGCACACAACCTAGAACCCCGCATTATCCTCAGGATACTCCCAAGCATCACCTGAAACTGTTGGTGGGGGAATTGCAAGGGTGAGCACATGTCGTACTCAGCAAGTGTGGGAAAATTATGACATGTAGCTGAAAAGTACATTTAAAACATATGAAAAGCATCCTACAATGTCTATGTGAAATAATCCCATCATCCTGAATAAACATAATAATTCATATCCATCATTCAATTATCCATCCATATGCCATATTCTAACCATCATCATTCGCCATGTCTATTTAACACAACTCAATCCATAACCATAACCGAACCATTCCAAATTCCTAAATTCCACTCTAATCATGGATGTTGTCCAGGTGATGTTAACCGGGAGCACAGCTGTCATGATAGTTTTTAACACTCTGTAGAGGTTGACTACTTTACCCACAAGTTCGTGATTTCGTCACCCGTCGGCGACTGAAGAAAACCTCCATTATGCCATAATTAGTTAGTGTTTGGAATGGTGGTTGGGAATGGACATTGGTATTGGTTCTTTATTTATTATTCTGTTATGGTTGGGATTATTCACCTAGATGTAGGTTGCTAATGAAAGCTAAAATTAGGTTTAATGCTTAGTGCTTAAACCACCATCAACTTTTCCTATTTGATTGGCCTTCATGTCATACATTTCCCACACTTGCTGATTACTCTATGTAATCATGTGTTTGCTTTTGTGGTTTTTTATAAATGCTGCTCAGTGAAAAGAAGATCTAATGAAGACAACTTCTATTGATGACAGTGCATAGATCACGTTGCTGCCAGTCAATTTTGCCTGTGGTTGACCTAGAGTTTTTCCTCTCCTGCTGCTACTTCAAAACCCTTTTGAAGGTATAAATGGTTTTTGCATGTGATATAGAACAATTTATCACTATTTGTCGTACATGTATGGTGAAACTGATCATGGCATATATGTATTTTGTAGCTGGTTTTATTCTTAATAAAACCAAATAGCTTTTACAAAGGGACTACCAGTATATTCAGACCCACTAAGGTTTCACGATGGTGATGCCTCCAACTAAGCACATCCAACCAAGGGCACCCTCTTATGCCGTTTGGATCCCAGGGCAGTCCCGCCACTATTGCAAACTGTGACACCCGGTTCCGAAAATGAACCAAGTGAACGCATATGTGTGCCCAGGATGTTCAACACACATACGCGAGTGCATTCACAAAAGAGTATACAGAAAATTACTACAAAACAAGATTAATTAACCATATTTATTACAAATTCAGAATATTCTCGAATACAAACACTAATGATTATTAATGACGAGTTCAACTAATGCAGCAGAAATAAACTAATTAAGCAAACTAAATAGCTAGGAAGCATAAGCAATAGGGTATAGCACAACTCCAATAACACCACAGGCAAGCTGACGGCAGACACGGCCTAGAACTCTGCATTATTAACGTAATCCTCCCAATCCTGACCTGCAATTGTTGGTGAGGGGATTGCAAGAGTGAGTACATGTCGTACTCAGCAAGTGTGGAAAGTATGACATGTAGCTGATACAAATGACAATATAATAATGGCTAAGTGCCGAAAAGTACATTAAAACATTTGAAAAGCAATATGTATTATGTATGTGAAGTAAACCCATCATATCCCACAATGATTATTATAGTACAAGTCCATAATCCATATCCATCACCATTATACCATATTTCACCATTACCAATAATCATATTCAATACCAGAATTAATATATAACCAGCCATATCCATTACCAAACCATAACCTTCCCAAAAAAACGATCCCAATGTCAGGTTCCTTCTAATCATCGAAGTTGTCCAGGTGCTCATAACCGGGAACACGGCTATCATGATAGTTTTATTAGACTCTGTAGAGTTTGTATCAATTTACCCACGTGTTTGTGATATCATCATCTTTCGGTGACTAAGAACCTCCCTTAAGCCCATGACCCGTCGGTCACATTACACACTTCCGTTGGTGTGTGGTCAAGAGATCACAAAATAGCCTTTATAAAGGGATTACTAACCTATTTAGACCCCACTGAGGTTTCACTGGTGGCAATGTCTCCTACAGAGCACTTCTTCAACCAAGGGGCCCTCTCTTGAGCCATTTGGATCCCAGGGTAGTCACACCAATCATCAACAAACCCAATCCGACTACCCGTTCCCTGAGCATCAACAAAGCCCTAATTAATCAGCTACGCCGCACCCATATTTGGCCTCGTCGTGGCACTGTTGTCCTGGCTTATTCTCACATGAACCGATCCTTAGATCTAACGCAAGCAACCACCATATCATCCAACCCATCCACATACCAGGGTTGCCTAGATCACCCATTACCATATCATATTAACCAGTTCAAATTAACCATAATCTCATAAATGCATAATTAATTTAAGTGGTATAGTTGTGTTCCCATCCCAATTAATTGAGCGAAGCAAAAAGGTAAAAAGCCCATACCGACTCTCTACCATAAATTCCAGGTGACAAGGATGGTCAAACAAATCTAGTAAACTTCCTATCGTAGGATTCCCATCAAATTGACACAAGCATGCAGTTTTGCAAACAAAACATTTATTTTAAAAACTGGATCAATATGCTTTAAGGACACTTGCCTTGCTCCGACGGATAGGGTTGCTCAAGCGCTTCGAAGTCTTGGTTCTGGAAATCCTCGTACACGACCTCTTGAGCACATCCCTCTACTCGTGATCACACATACAAGAAAATACATACAAATTAACATGATGCACACATACTGATCAACATGTGATGACATGCATGCATGCAAAGTTCAATTATTAGTTAACTATGGTTGTTTATTGACTAGATGCAACTAGTTCATACGTGTTCATACGAGTTTGCGGGGGTTTTAGCAAGAATTAATGCTGCTGAAAATAAAAAGATGGTGCGACTACGATCAAATTACGTCTATTAGATCTAATACGTCGCTAAAATTCGCATCGGAAAAATGAATCCTACTGTAGATGTGACGGCTTCGAAGATTGCGGGACGAAGACGACGTGTAGACGAAGTGGGTGGCGCAACGGTCCTCCGGCGGCACGACGATGGCGACACGAAAATCTCCGACGGACGACGACTTCTTCCTCCTTTCTTCTCCCTTTTTTTCTCCCTGGCGGCGCCTCTGGTCTTCTTTTTTTTTTCTACTGGCGCTAGGGCTTCTGGCGGCTAGGGTTTTGGACTGCGGCGCTTTCTGTCGATGAAAACAACAGAGCCTGGCTCCTTATATAGCCGCACGTAGTCCAGAGACCGGCTCGATCTTGGCCAGGATGTGGCGCGCGAGGGCTGATGCACAAGGGCGCACGGGAGAGGCAGCTCGATGCCGCGTTGACGCGGGGGCGCGCTGGGCGCGGTGCGGGGCGTGCTGGGTGAGCCGACCGCTCGGCCTGGCCGGCTCGACCACGGGGGCGCAGGCGCGGGCGCGCTGAGCGAGCGGACCGGCTCGGTCCTGCCCCTGGCCGGTTGGGCACTGTTTGCCCAGAATGTTCTAGGGGTGAAGCAAAGCTTCCCCCGGAAACTTCCGGAAGTTTCCAGAATCTTTTTTTTTCTTTGTTTTCTTTCTTTAGGTTTCAAAAATATATTTTATTTTTCCTATATATTATTATTATTATTATTATATTTGTTTCCAAATACATGTTTTATATTATTATTTCCCTTTTCTTCTTTTGCTAAACATAATTTGTATATGTATGTTTTATGTTTTTTTATTTTTCCTTATTCTACTAATGTTTAATGCATGGACATGTATGCAATGTATGATGCAAAAATTGAGGGTGTTACAAACCTACCCGCCTTAAAGTGAATCTCGCCCTCGAGATTCGATAGCATGGAGAAAAGATGAGGGAATTCAGCCTTAAGGTCTTCTTCACGTTCTCACGTAGCTTCGGCTTCCGTATGGTGGTTCCATTGCACTTTGCACCAACGGACCCTCTTATTCCTCGTGACCCTTTCCTTCATGTCCAAGATCTTGGTAGGTTGCTCGACATAGGACAAATCCACCTGAAGTTCTAACATGTACATCGGCACCTGTTCTTCTGGCACCCTCAGACACTTCTTGAGTTGATACATGTGAAACACGTCGTGTACATCGGAGAGATACGCCAGCAGCTCAAGTCAATAAGCTACCTCTCCTCGCTTGTCCAAAATCTTAAATGGCCCGATATAGTGAGGTGCCAGTTTTCCTTGACAATAAACCGGTGTTGCTCTCGGATAGGTGACACCTTGAGGTATACGAAATCTCCAACTTCAAATGCCAGATTCCTTCGCCTATTATCCGCATAGCCTTTTTGTCGCGACTGAGCAGCCCTTAGATTTTCACGATTTATTTTAACTTGCCTTTCATCATCTTGTAACATATCAGGACCAAATACTTGGTTCGCTCCTGTTTCATTCCAAAACAAAGGTGTCCTACGCTTCCTTCTGTATAGTGCTTCATAGGGTGACATTTTCAAACTTGCTTGGTAACTATTGTTGTATGAAAATTCTGCATATGGCAAGCTCTTGTCCCAACTTTACTCATGCTTTAAAGCACAAGCTCTTAACATGTCTTCCAAAATTTGATTGGTCCTCTCGGTTTGTCCATCCGTTTGAGAGTGATATGCTGAACTGAAGTTCAAGGTTGTTCCCAATGCTTCATGCAGTTTCTGCCAAAATCTAGAGGTAAATTGAGAACCTCTATCTGAGACTATCTTCTTCGATAATCCGTGTCGACATACAATCTGCTCCATGTATATTTCGGCCAATTGTGCAGTTGTATATTTGGTCTTCACAGGGACAAAATTAGCTGACTTGGTTAAGAGATCCACAATTACCCAAATTGAGTCGTAGGCGGACTGAGAATGTGGTAACCCAACTATAAAGTCCATTCCAATTTCTTCCCACTTCTATTATGAAATCTTCAATGGTTGCAATAATCTAGCCGGCCTTTGATGTTCCGCCTTGACTCGTTGACACACATCACACAATGCTACATATTCAGCTATGTCCTTTTTCATGCTATTCTACCAATAGCAAGTCTTCAAGTCTTTGTACATCTTCGTACAACCGGGGTGAATTGAGTAAGGTGAGTCATGTGCCTCTTTTATTATTGCCTCCCAAATATGCTTTACATTGGGCACGACAATCCTTTTTCCAAGCCATAAGGTACCATGTTCATCCTCATCGAACCTGAATTCTCTCCCTTCTTGGGTCCTTTCCTTGATTTCTTGTATTTCCTCATCCTTCGCTTGACCCTCTCGAATTTCTTGCTCCAAGGTCGGATTTAACTCCATCATTCCCATCTCATTCACAAATCCAAGATTCAACTGTTCAAACTCCTTGCATAACTCAGATGGCAATTCTCAAACCGTGAGTTGATTACTTACTCCTTTCCGTCTCAAGGCATCGACCACTATATTAGCCTTTCCTGGATGATAGTTGATCCCCACATCATAATACTTGATGAGTTCCAACCTTCTTTGTTGCCTCAAATTAAGATCTGTTTGCATTAATATGTACTTGAGACTCTTGTGATCCGTATAAATTTCACACCTATGACCAAGAATATAGTGTCTCCAAATCTTCAATGCGTGTATCACGGCTGCAAGTTCCAAATCATGCGTTGGATAATTCTGCTCATGTTTCTTCAAGTGTCTCGATGCATATGCAACTACTTGACCTTCTTGCATAAGCATACATCTAAGTCCTTGTCTTGATGCATCACGTAAATCCAAGCTTCTTGCTCACGTCCAGTAATGCCATCACCGGTGCAGTTATAAATCTCTCCTTCACTTTCTCAATAGCATCCTGACAAGATAGAATCCATTTGAGAGGCTTTCCCCTTATTAGCAACCCAGTCATGCACTTCACTATGTTGGAGTAGTCTTTGATGATTGGTTAGTCTTGATATCTATTGTGATGCATCAACTCCAATGTTGACTTACTTATCACCTGTCGATTGCACTGTCCTTGTGGAATACTGGACCACTCCACTATGCTTCTGTAGACAATCCATTCCAAGTGTCATGTCCGACCCTTGTGAATCCAAAACAATAAGGTTGGCGAATGATTCTACACCCCTTATTTTAAAACTTGCTCTTGGACACACTGTCTTTGTTCTCATCTTCCATACAGCTTCGTCTAAGACAGTGAATCTTCTGGTTGTGTCCTTCTTCCATTGAAGTAGAGATTGAGCGAGAAAGAAAAGAGAGATAGAACGAATCCCTAACTATATGCATCAAGGAATATGAACTAAAAAACTACCTATACTAGCCTAGGTGAACATGGCAATGCTAATGCATCCCAAAATCCTCTATTAAGCACACAAGAAAACAATATATATAGCAAACATCACTACAAGCAAAAACACATCGATTCCTAAGTGCTCCTATGTGCTCTAAAGTGTTCATTCTATCTAAGTTGCGTCCTACGGTCAACCTGTGGCTCTGATACCAATTTGTGACACCCGGTTCCGAAAATGAACCGAGTGAACGCGTATGTGTGCCCATAACGTTCAACACACATACACGAGTGCATTCACAAAAGACTATACAAAAAATTACCACAGAACAAGATTAATTAACCACTTTTATTATAAATTTAGAATATTCTAGAATACAAACTCTAATGATTATTAATGATGAGTTCAACTAATTTAGCGGAAATAAACTAATTAAGCAAACTAAACAGCTAGGCAGCATAAGCAATAGGGTATAGCGCAGCTCCAATAACACCACAGGCAAGCTGACAGCAGACACGGCCTAGAACTTCACATTATTAACATAATACTCTCAATCCTAACCCACAACTATTGGTGGGGGGATTGCAAGAGTGAGTACATGTCGTACTCAGCAAGTGTGGAAAGTATGACATGTAGCTGATACAAATGACGATATAATAATGGCTAAGTGCTAAAAAGTACATTAAAACATTTGAAAAGCAATACGTATTATGTATGTGAAGTAAACCCATCATATCCCACAATGATTATTATAGTATAATTCCATAATCCATATCCATCACCATTATACCATATTTCACCATTACCAATAATCATATTCAATACCAGAATTAATCCATAACCAGCCATATCCATTACCAAACCATAACCTTCCCAAAAAAACATCCCAATGTCAGGTTCCCTCTAATCATGGAAGTTGTCCAAGTGCACATAACCGGGAGCACGACTATCATGATAGTTTTATTAGACTCTGCATAGTTGGTACCACTTTACCCATATGTTTGTGATTTCATCACCTTTTGGTGACTAAGAACCTCCCTTATGCCCATGACCCGTCAGTCACATTACACACTTCTGTTGGTGTGTAGCCAAGAGATCACAAAATAGCCTTTACAAACGGATTACTAGCCTATTTAGATCCCACTGAGGTTTCACCGATGGCGATGTCTCCTACAGAGCACATCTTCAACCAAGGGCCCCCTCTTGAGCCATTCGGATCCCTGGGTAGTCCCACCAATCATCAACAAACCCAATCTGACTACCCCTTCCCCGAGCATCCTTAATGGTCCAAATAGCACTGGCAAAGCCCTAATTAATCAGCTACACCGCACCCATACTTGGCATCATGGTGGCACTGTTGTCCTGGCTTATTCTCGCATGAACCGGTCCTTAGATCTAAAGCAAGCAACCACCATATCATCCAACCCGTGCACATATTAGGCTTGCCTAGATCACCCATTACCATATCATATTAACCATAATCTCATAAATGCATAATTAATTTAAGTGGTATAGTTGTGTTCCCATCCCAATTAATTAAGCGAAGCAAAAAGGTAAAAAGCCCATACCGACTCTCTACCATAAATTCCAGGTGACAAGGATGGTCAAACAAATCTAGTAAACTTCCTATCGTAGGATTCCCATCAAATTGACACAAGCATGCAGTTTTGCAAACAAAACATTTATTTCAAAAATTGGATCAATATGCTTCAAGGACACTTGCCTTGCTCCGACGGATAGGGTTGCTCAAGCGCTTTGAAGTCTTGGTTCTGGAAATCCTCGTACACGACCTCTTGAGCACTTCCCTCTACTCGTGATCACACATACAAGAAAATACATACAAATCAACATGATGCACACATACTAATCAACATGCGATGACATGCATGCATGCAAAGTTCAATTATTAATTAACTATGGTTGTTTATTGATTAGATGCAACTAGTTCATACGTGTTCATATGAGTTTGCGGGGTTTTAGCGAGAATTTATGCTGCTGAAAATAAAAAGATGGTGCGACTATGATCAAACTACGTCTATTAGATCTAATACGTCACTAAAATTCGTATCGGAAAAACGAATCCTATCGTAGATGTGACGGCCTCGAAAATCACGGGACGAAGATGACGCGTAGATGAAGTGGGTGGCACAACGGTCCTCTGGCGGCACGACGACGGCAACGCGACAATCTCCGGCAGACGACGATTTCTTCCTCCTTTCTTCTCTCTTTTTCTCCCTGGCGGCGCCTCTGGTCTTCTCTTTTTTTTCTACCAGAACTAGGGCTTCTGTCGGCTAGGGTTTCGGACTGCAGCGCTTTCGGTCGATGAAAACAACGGAGCCTGACTCCTTATATAGCTGCACGAAGTCCAGAGATCGGCTCTGTCTCGACCAGGAAGTGGCGTGCGCGGGAGAGGCGGCCTGGTGTCGCGTTGACGCGGGGGGGGGGGGGGGGGGCGCTGGGTGCGGCGAGGGGCGCGCTGGGTGGGCCGGCCGCTCGGCCTGGCCGGCTCAGCCACGGGGGCGCGGGCGCACTAAGCGAGCGGACCGACTTGGTCCCGCCCCTGGCCGGTTGGGCACTGTTTGCCCGGAATGTTCCGGAGGTGAAGCAAAGCTTCCCTCGGAAACTTCTAGAAGCTTCCGGAATCTTTTTTTCTTTTTTTTCTTTCTTTAGGTTTCACAAATATATTTTATTTTTTTTCCTATATATATTATTATTATTATATTTGTTTCCTAATACATGTTTTATTCTTTTGCTACATATAATTTGTATATGTATGTTTTATGTTTTATTATTTTTCCTTATTCTGCTAATGTTTAATGCATGGACATGTATGCAATGTATGATGCAAAAGTTGAGGGTGTTACACAAACCCAACCGACTCCCATTCCCCGCTCCTCAAGATGACCCGATCAATGTTGACAATACACCTAATTAATTGGCTAAGTCACACCCATACTTGGCCTTGTGGTGGCACTGTTGTCCTGGTTTATTCTCGCATGAACCGGTCTTTAGATCCAAGGCAAGCAAAACCACCATATCTTCCAACTCAACCCACAACCAATGCTTGCATAGATCTCCCAAGTCCCATTTTACCAATTAGTCATGTTCATCGATTCACATCATACATAAGTGCATTACTTTATAGTTAAGCCATTTGGTTGTTTCCCATCCCAAGTAATGAGAGCGAAGCCCAAGGGTTGTCAAACAAGACTAGTAAACACCTATTTGGGTTTCCATCAATTTGACACAAGCATGCAGTTTTGCAAACAAAGCATTTAAAAACTGGATCAAAATGATCAAGGACACTTGCCTTGCTCTTGAGATTGGTTAGGATCAAAAGCTTCGAAGTTCTGGTGCTGGAGGTCCTCGACAGCATCCTCTAGAGCAATACCTTCTATTCCGCGCAATACATACAAAACAAACATTTCAATCAATAAATGTCCATATATTACTCAATATGCCGTGACATGCATGAATGATGCAATTATAAGGTAAAACATGCTTTCAAGTTGTTATCATGGCTTAATAACTAGTTACAATTAAGTTTTACGTCTTAGAACAAGTTTTATGTCATTTTGGAGAATATTGGAGAAGTTCAAAAAATTATCAAAACAGAAAGACCGGACTAGTCTGCACCAAGGCCGGACATGTCCGTTCTAGGACAGAAAGGAAATCAGACTAATCCGCACAGGACTGAACAAGTCCGTTAAGGTTAGGGTTTTGGCGAATTTTCGACTAGAGCATGGTTCAAGTTAATATGGAACCATATTTGTAGAAGAGGGATATAAGGTATTTACCGTGTATCCTAGGGTTCAAGGGTTGAGGAGTCGTCGAAACTCGAGATCTTGACGTCTAGATCGATTGGAGATGAAGAATTGGCAAAGAAGGATGTTGAGGATGAAGGGTTGATGATGGAGATTGCAGCAGCGACGACAATCTTGGTTGATCCTCCTCCTTTATTCCTATTCCTTCTTCTCCCTGCAGTTGAGGCTTGTTGATGGCGTCTCTAACGAACTAGGGTTAAGGGTTTTCTTCTAATGTGACAAAGGGATGAAAGGTTGGGTGTTGGATTGTTTACATAGGGTGGATATGGTAGGGTTTAGGTGGAACTCGGGCATAAGGCGGTGGAGGCCTTGGTGGGGCCCCACATGGGCTCCACAAGGGTTAGGCACGATGTCCTTGGGCCACTAAAGGTAAATATCCAATAACTTGTCATGGAGGAATAATTGAATCAGAGTCGGGCACACCGAAATAGTCCGCTAGGGGCCGAACAAGTCCGATATTGAACAGAGAGTAGAACGGCCAAGTCCGGTGCAGATCCGAACAAGTCCGACGTAAAGCAAAACAGACAAGTCTGGTATGGGGCCAGACAAGTCCGGGGGTTCGTCCAATTTTAAAGTTTGAACTAAAATTGAGGAATTACCGGACAACTCCGAGAGTTTCCAGTAACGAAGATCGGACTAGTCTGTACATGAGAACGGACAAGTCCGAAGACCAACAAAACCATTTTTGGACTAGTCCGCAGCAAATTGCGGACAAAACCGGGAAACAACAGGGAGTAGATCGGACTAGTCCGGGGTCCAATCCGGACAAGTCCGCACTGATACAGGTTTTTAATTGTTGTTTTGGTTCTGATTCATTTTAAACTAGTTCCTTTTTGTGTTGCTTAATGTTAAACATGCATAAGAATGTATGTGATGCATGATGGATGAAAATGAGGGTGTTACACTTATGTTCACTGTTGATATGACACAGACAACACATCACTGAACTTGAGTACATTCACTTGATAACTAAATCATTCATTTGTCCAAAAAATAATCAAATCCTTCCTTATGATTCCTGAGGAACATGATGAACACACCACACATTCATTCATTAACACAGTTAAACACACGAGATAATATCCATTCACACAGATGAACACAGATAAATTTCATTCATTTACACAATATATTACAAAACACAAGAAAAAAGTACAAGACGACAAAAGAAAAGAAAAACACCAACTAAAAACAACAAAGAAAAACTAAATCCTACTCCTCCTTTTCCTCCTCCGGCGGCGACTCCGGCACCGATGCAACATGAGCCTGGGTTGGCTGCTCTAGTTGCTCCGGCTGCACCGGCAGTCCAACCCCGCAACAGAGTTTCCTCTCCGTCATTGCCACCAGGTTACTGCGGCCCTCGGCGCCGAGCACTTGGGCCATCGTCTCGAACAGAATATCAAGACGATCGACCACTCTCGTGAGGGCATAGATGTAGTGGCTGGTGGTACCAATTCCAGTAAACTCTATAAAGGTACCCAAACCCAAGGAACTCATGACGAGGCGTCGCTTATTGTTGAGCCTCTCAAGAGAGATGAAGCACTTTTCTTGCAGGGTGGCTCCCTCGGAGGGCTTGGCGACAGAACGTTGGCCATGGTGGTGGTGGTTCGTCAGCGCGAAGAAGACGACGAAGAAGAAATAGATGCAAAAGGAGAGACATGCTTGTGGATAATTGATGGGTGATGGCGCGTCTTATATAAGGTATGTGCGGAGTCGATAATGGAGCGGTTTGTTTGGCGCGCATTGGTGGGACGATGGGACGCATCCAAACCGCCTCGGGGAAACAAGTCGTGCACGCTGATCGCACACAACTTTGCACCACCACCATCGAAACTAATTTCTCCGTAGTCCTCGTGTCGCGCGTCTTTGTTTGTCTACAGTGGAAGACGTGGTTTTATATCTCGCTTGCCTCGCTTCAATCTCGCTCGTCTCTCTTTTATCTCTCGCGTCTCTTCACCACCAGTGCTTCTTTACTGATCGACCAACTCTAGTGCGACCGCCGCCTCTGTTCACCCTCGTTGTCATCGTCGTCGTCCTCGTCGTCGTCACTATTCATGGCTCAGTTTGATATTGTCTTGGCGCGTAACCGACTGAAGGAGGAGCGCTTGGCGTGGCGCAAGAACTATTCCCATCTATGTACATATGGCATACTGGTTGCATGGTTGTATGTAGCCCTGCAATGGACTAATGAACATAGCTGTAGTTTTGTTTCTCTGTCTTGTTTGTTTTGGGTATTTGCAATATCATGGCTCGCCGCCATTTGCATCACTTGTTTGTCCAATTTCTCTGCATAGGTTTTCTCTACGAAGCCTGAGTTAGGATATTTATTGATGTGGTAGTGTATCGTCCCTAGTAAAAAAGGGGTGAAGAACAAGCACAATCATATCCAGTATAACATCATTCCCTTATTAATGAATTTCCATGGTAGACTGACTGGGAAGGTGGTTACTACCCCCTTACAATCTCCTTCACAGAGGACTATCCGTTTGGTGCCTCCAAGATGCGCCTTTCCACGTGGTTTCTTCCACCCGAATGTCCATCGCTCAGGAGCACTCTGCCTTGGGGTTCTTGATCAAGAGGCTGTAAGATAGACTTATTTTTTCTCAAGTAATTAGTAATTCTTACCAAGCTTAGTTGAATTGGTTTCTTATGTTGCTTAACTTGATATTTCGTAGGGGTGGTGGTCTGGTTTTACAATTAAAACTATACTACTTGAAGTTCAGCATTTGCTTCATCAATCAAATGCGCCCAATGTTGAAAATGATTGCTATAATCTACCTATCAAGGTTGGTAACTTTGTGTTAGTGGCCTACGTAGGTTTCAATATCATTCCTCATTCAACATTTGTTAATTTAAAGAATGTCAATATTTTCAGGATCTACGGGAATATAAGAGACGTATTCGGGAGCAAGCGGGACGGTACAGTTTAGATTGATCGATGGGAGCTTCATAGGAATAAGTTTAGAAATTTATAGTTTAGAGGGCACACAATGTGTATGAACTATGAAATTCATTGAGTTGCAAATTATTTCCGAATTGCAATGTCATTGCATTTGTTTATCCCTGAATTCCAATTATATCCTTGAATTGCAATGTCATTGAATTTGTTTGTCCCTGAATCCTATTATATCCCTGAATTACAATGTTATTGCATTTGTTTATCCCTGCAACATGCGCTCACGATGTTAACTCTGCGCGCGAGTGGCAACGGACACTCACGATGTCGTGCGAGTGGCAAAAGGGAGATGAGCACAAGAGAGCGAACATTAAACAGGTGCGTCTCCAGTTTTTTACCTCTGACAAAAGGGGGACGGGCAAATGAGAGACGCGCTTTATTAAGGCCCATCATCAATTTTGACCTCCAGCAAAAGGTAGATGGGCAAATGAGAGACGGCCATTATACAGGCTCGACTCTATTTTTTTTACCTATTTTTAGCTCTCGCTCGCTCTTTGGCAAAAAATTTTGCGCAAAACTTACTCGTGCTCTCTTGACCTAAGGGAGACGATCAAATGAGACACGGGTGTTATAGAGGCTCGTCTCCAAGTTTTGCTATTTGTATCTCTTGTGCACTCTCCCAACACTTGGCAAAATTTTTTAGCTCTCGTGCGCTCTCTCGACCTAGAAACCACAGCTCTTGAGCACACCGCCACCGTCCCTCTTACTCAACTCGCTCTTCGTCATTGTCGCGCTGCCGCCATCAACCCTGACCCCTCCGTCAATCCCGACCTTCGTCATCAGAGAGTTCAGCACGTTGGAGCGCCGCCTCGTCCCCTGTGCCTGGAGCATGCCGCCGCCTCGACCCCGACCTCGGTAGTCGGTATGAGCACACCGCTGCCGCCACATAAGTAGAAAGGTTCTCCCTAATTGGTGTCCTAGAACACGTTCATCTTCCTTCTTTATGTCCAATGCAGAAGTAATGTATTTGTTTTGACTATCAACATAATTATGAATTCTGATTCGCAAACCCTTGAAACTGTGAGAGCTGTGGTTGACACTACCATTTGCCATCCCAATGACTTTGATTTATACCTCTGCAGCCATGCTGTAATCAAGGTACTTATGCGACAATTAGTGTTGCTCTCACGAGTTTTTGATATCAGTCTATTAATGCATCAGTCGAATGTAAATTGTTTGTTTTTGTAGGGGACAAGCACACCAACTCACTACCATGTCCTTTATGATGAGAACAATTTCTCTGCAGATGTTTTGCAGATGCTCACCAACTGCCTATGCTACAAGTAAGCTCGGTTCTCCATTCACTAACAGTTTCTGTGTTTGTTACAATTGTATAGCAATTTGTTCTACGTGGTCTTGAAGGCACGTTAATGGGTCTTGATAATGTATTAACGTGGTCTTGATGACACATTAATGGGTCTTCATATCGCGGTTATTTGTCTTGAAGGCGCACTAATGTTGTCCTGAAGGCGTGCTAACGCGGACTTGATGATGCACTAATGCTTTCTATAAGGCACGTTAATGTGGTATTGAGTGCACACCTCGCCTTCCTTTACCGCGGGACACGTGGCAACACCGGAGCCCTCCTCAGCGGGGAGGCTTGGTCCGGACCTGCAGGATACATGGAAGCACTGGAGCCCTTCTCAGCGGGGAGGCCGAGTCCGGAGCCGCGGGACGCGTGACAGCACCGGAGCCCTCCTCAGCGGGGAGGCGGGGTCCGGAACTGCAGGTCATGTGGCTATGACGGAGCCCTCCTTGGCAAGGAGGCGGAATCCAGCCTCACGAAGCATGTGGTAGCCTTTGGGTACCTCCGCTCTTGGGAGGTGAGACCCAACGTATTTTCTCTTTGTATGCGGGGGTACCCGATCTGCAGGGTACCGACAATGACCTCTGGACCCACCTCGAGAGAGACAACAATCTCGTAGGTGGGTCCACCATCATAACGCTAAGAACGTTGACGGCGGGACCCCTGGGAGGTGCAGGTGTCGGAGCTTGAGGTCCGACGGCGGAGCTCGAAGAAGGGAGAACTAGGACCTGCACAAGTGTGATGGTAGAAAGAGTAATACTTCTTATTAGTTATAATCTTTCTACTCTTAGTTTTGTTATGGCTTAAAGTCCTTACCGGGGTATGGGGCCTGAGTAATTCAATGCGACAGTGTCCGGGTACTGGTTGTTGCCTCGCTTAGGAGCGTTTGCTATCCGGACTCGCCGTACTTTGCTGCAACGTGGAAAAGTAGAGTGTGCATACTTAGGGTGCAGGACTAGGCTAAGCAGGCAGCATGATGAACACGAGTGAACTCTGGGGATTTACATGGTTCAGGCCCTTAGAGCATAATAACCTACGTCCACGGGAGAGTGTGTGTTGTATTGCTTGACTGAGCGCTTGGTTTTGCCTGTGTGTCTGCATATGTGAGCGTGTTGAGCCCGTGGTGAGTTCAGCTAAATGAGCGTAAGTTGGCTCTCCTCTGTTTGTGGCTACTCAGTCCTTTTATATGCCATGGGTCGACAGCTAACACTATGACTGGGGCCCGACAGGTGGCCCCGAGTTAGCCTGTCTTGAAAGCGCATTAGCACAGTCTTGAGGGCACGTTAACGGGTATCGATAATGTATTAACATGATCTTGATGACACGTTAATGGGTCTTGATATCACTTTAATGTGTATTGAAGGCACACTAATGTCGTCTGGAAGATGCGCTAATGCGGTCTTGATGACGCACTAATGCTGTCTTGAAGGCGCGTTAATGTGGTCTTGAGTGCACACATCCCCTTCCTTTACTGCGGGACATGTGGCAACACTGGAGCCCTCTTCAACAGGGAGGCTTGGTCCGAAGCTGAAGGACACGTGGAAGCACCGGAGCCCTCCTCAGTGGGGAGGCCGATTCTGGAGCCACAGGACGCGTAGTAGCACTGGAGCCCTCCTCAGTGGGTAAGACGGGTCTGGAGCTGCAGGTCATGTGGCTGTGCTGGAGCCCTCCTCGGCGGAGAGGCGGGGTCTGACCTCGCGAAGCAAGTGGTAGCCTCTTGGTACCTCTGCTCTTGGGAGTTGGGATCCAACGTCTTTTCTTCCTTGTATGCGGGGGTACCCGGTCTGCAAGGTACCAATAGATACAATGAGGACTACACATAGGGTTGAAGCTTGACATAGACTCGATCCCCCACTTGAAAAGAACGGAACAAACATTTTTATTAGCTTGTTTCTTCATACGCTGCTGAGCTCGAATCATGTGTTGTCGGGCTAAGTCAGTCATCAATGCACGATGCTGAAGCCAAGAGTCAATATCAATGTTGGAGCCAGGTGCAGAAGTGGGAATCCCAAAATGGTTGAGTGAATGACCTTATAACACTTCGAAAGGAGATTTGCCGAGGGTTGTGTGAAAGCTCATGTTGTACCAGAACTCAATGAGCAAAATCCATTGAATCCATTTGGAAAGTGTAGCGTGGATGAAGCACCGTAGATAAGTCTCAAGACACTGATTTACTCGTTCTGTTTGGCCATTGGATTGGGGGTGATAAGAGGAACTCATGCGAAGATGGACCCCTGACAGTGAGAAGAGGTGCTTCCAAAGCTTGCTAGTAAAAATAGCATCTCCGTCACATACAATAGCTAAGGGCAATCTGTTAAGTTTATAGACGTTATCCATGAATAGAGGAGCCACTGAAGCTGCTGTGTATGGGTGGCTAAGAGGTAAAAAGTGTGCATAACGAGAAAATTTATCTACTACCACAGGAATGCAGTTTGCATGTCCAGATTTGGGCAAGCCATCAATAAAATCTAGAGATATCACCTGTCATGTAGTAGAAGGAGCACTACTACAAAAAGCATTTTCACAAGCGCCTCGATTTTTCAAACACATGCGGTCCGTAAAAAAATGCCAATGTGATGACGAATGAAACAATAACCGCCTGTGATGACATAACATCACAGGCAGAATTTAAAAAACATCGCATGGGTACATGATTTTCAAAGGTTGTAAGAGACCAGCATATCTGGACCAATCGGGTTTTGCCTGAAGACAAGTTGTGCAAGCTTTGACAAAGTCAGCTACTGAGGATTTCAGACCTTTCATGCTCTGCGAGATGTCACTGGGATCCCAGAATGACCCACAATTGCACTGTCATGGAGGGAGGAAATGATTTGCTTGTGAAGTGTTGGGTCAGAACCCACCCAAATTCTCCCTTTATACCAAATAATACCCTGGTTCAGAGAGAAATGAGGGATAGCTGTTGGGTTGACAGACAAGGCTTCTGAGTATAAGGGTCAAAGGTATAACTGTCAATAATACTTGATAACCATGAGGGAGTGCCAGTAGATATGGATAATATTTCAGAGTGCTCTGCCTGGATAAGGCGCCTGCAACTCGATTGTCTGACCCTTTCTTTTAAATGATTTTGTATTGCAAGCTTAACAACTTTGTAAAGACCTTTTGTTGCCAACTGGTATGCAGTCTTTGATCATTCAAATGCGAGAGACTGAGATGATCTGTTTTGATCAAGAATTCATCATATTGTAAAAAGGGATGCCACTGATCTATAGCCATTCAGACTCGGCTCCACGGAAGCCTCGCGCTGTACGCGCCCAGCACCGACTCCTGCCCGGAAGCTTCCACTAGCGGGACTCAAGTCCCGATTCCTTGGCCGCCGGCGTACCACAAAAGAAAAAAAAAGAGAAACTAACAAAAAGAAAAGAAAAAAGAATAGAAAGAAAACAGAAAAAAGGAAAACAAACTCACCGCTGGCAGGGACAGAGTCCGAGCTCGCCTGGCCAGCGTGGCCGATCGAGACTCCAAGTCCCGTACGCCCTGGCCGCACTTCTATAAAAGGAGGACCGCTGCTCCCGTAGGAAAAAAAAGAACCCCACGCCACTGCTCTGTTCCGGTAAGCGAGCCGCGGAAGAGAAAAAAAAAAGCCCTAGCCGCTGCTAGCAGACAAGAGAAAAGGCCAGCCGCAAGAGGAAATGAGGAGAAGACAGGAAGAGGAGGGAAAAAAAGGATCATCGTTTGTACTGGAGATCGTTGCATCGTCGTCGTTTTTCGCAAGAGATCGCTACATCGTCGCCATCTCCTTCATCTACATCATGCTGTCGTCCTCTTTGTCAACGAAAATCTAGATCCTGAAGACACATGCTACGCTGCCGCGTCATATCCGTCTAGACTAGCTACACACGGTAGGTGTTAAGGTTTAGATCTAAAACACAAAGATTAATCTAATAATCAAATTAAACAATGTGTAGGGTTTGACTTATTCATGTGTCGATTAGTCATCACCGAATCATCATAAATCAACTTAAAACTTGCAAGTTACATCATATCCACCAAGATCAATATGTTATTTCAGATTTGACCAAATTTTATATTTTCATTATTATTTAATCTGTTTTCTAGATTTAATATATAGGATTTAAAGCTAATTAACTCAGAAAGTATCAAATTAAATCCAAAAAATTTAGAATAAATTCTAGGAAGTTATTAATAATATTATAAGCATATTTAATGTTCTGAAATAATTATTTTGATTCTGAATTAATTGTAATTAATTCCAAACATGCTCAAATAAATAGGAAATCGTTATCGAAATTATTAAAAAGCTACAAAAATTTATTTAGCATTAATGCAAATATATTTTCTGCATGCATCCATTTTTGCATATTGATTAGTGGTTGCAATGCATATATTATGTATGTTGCTTGTGTATGTGCTTGATTGCGAGTAGAAGGGTACGCTCAAGAGGTTATGATCGAGAAGCAATTATCCGACGATCTTCATGCGCAAGACTTTGAATTGCTTGAGCCATCAAATTGTGGAATATTAAAGCTAGTGTACTTGACCATTTTGATCATGTTTTTAAATGTTTTGTTTGCAAAATTGCATGCTTGTGTCAACTTGATGAGGAACCCATACATAGGAGTTTACTAGTGTTGTATGCCACTCTTTGTTGCTGGGTACATGATGAGTCGGGTATGAGTGTTTCTCTTTTGACTCACATCGCTTTATGGGGTTATGGAAAACAAAATAAATTTGCCTAACAACTCTAATCATCACTACGTAAGAAACTCAAATAGGAGACAAAGATGGGCAACGCGCTCAAAGTCGGCGTCTTTGATAATGTTAAGCGAGACGTGCCCGCTTCAGCGAGAAACTGACATAGCTCGGCTAAAAGTACAATAAGACGTGTTAAAATAAAGCTCGTCTTAATTAAATTGGTATGCGAGATATGCCATCCTCTCTGACAAGCGAGAGACGCGCATCAAACCTAGCGCGTCTCCAATATGCGTAAGAAATGAGACGTACTCTACAAAAAGTGTGTCTCCTTTGTCTTCGCTTACAGACTCTCGTCACCGAATGTATAATTCATTCATTCATTCACAGTTGAACATATATAACACAGATGAACACACAAAATATTCATCACACAGATGCACACAGATATTCATTAACAAATATATTACAAAACACAAGAAAAAAGTACAAGACACAAGAAAATAAAAACAAATCAATTAAAAAACAATAAAAGAAAACCTAAATCCTACTCCTCCTTCCCCTCCTACTCCTTTGGCTGCTCCGGCTGCTCTGTCGGTTGCTCCGACTGCTCCGCCGGTTGCTCTGGCTGGTCCGGATCCGGTGGTGCAACCTCACAACTGAGGTTCCTTGCCATCGCCGCCACGAAGAGAAGAGACTGATGGCACCTTTTACATGTCTGTGCGGAGAAGCAAAATAGAGATGCGCTTTTAGAAAGAGTGTGTCTCCGATTCCACACGTCACTTTTAGCTTCATGATTTTCTCCATTTTGCTTTGGTTCACTATTGATATCACACATCACTGAACTTAGAGCACATTCACTTGATAACTAAATCATTAACTTGTCCAAAAAATAATCAAATCCTTTCTTATGATACCTGAGGAACACGATGAACACACCACACATTCATTCATTCAAACAGTTGAAGAACACACAAGATAATATTCAATCACATAGATGAACAAAGATAGATTTCATTCATTAACAATATTTACAAAACAAAAGCAACTAAAAACAACAAAGAAAAACTAAATCCTACTCCTACTCCTCCTCTTTCGGCGGCGACTCTGGTGCCGGTGCAACAGGAGCCTTGGCCGACTGCGCCGGCTGCACCAGTAGTGCAACCCCGAGAACGAGGTTGCTCTCCGTCGCCCCCACCAGGTTTCTGCGGCCCTCGGGGCCAAGCACCTGGGCCATCGTCTCGAACAGAATGTCGAGACGATCGGCCACCCCTGTTGCTCATACTGGTAATACCGCTGCCAAATCCTAGCTAGCTCCAAGATGCAGCCGTCAATCAGGATAATCAGGGGTGGAGGCACCTAATAGGAGATTCTGCCAGTAAATAATCCGCGACGAGCTGTAGCAGAGATCGTCTCGGATAACCTACATTAAGGAGACAAACTTCCATAAAGCCCGTCTCAGATTAGTACACAAATCTGCGACGTGCTACAATATAGAACGTCTCGGATCAGTCGTTATATGTACGACGCGCTTTGTTAGGGCTTGTCACACATGTATGCTGATGGACGACGCGCGCCACCCGTGTCTCCAATGACCCCGTAAAGAATGTCTCTTATGACACAAAGAAAGGAGACGAGCTTCTTTTAAGCGTGTCTCGCACTTAGGATGAACGGCAACGCACCATAAGCACGTCTCTGATGACAACATAATGTGAGACGCGACGAGGGAGACGCACAAGTTATTCGTCTCCCTTCTTTGTTAGGGCACGTCTCGGATGAGCCTTTCTTACTAGTGCATGTGGATTAATGAAGATGCAATAATGATGAATCATTTTAGTGATATGGAAATCGGGTGATCTAAGCAAGCATGGGTTGTGGACTGGGTTGGATGAGATGGTAGTTTTGCTTGGCTTAGATATAAGGATCAGTTCATGCGAGAATATACCAGGACAACGGTGCCACCACAAGGCCAAGCATGGGTGCAGCATAGCTGAATAATTAGGTGTGCTGCTAGTATTGTATGGACCATTGGATGGCACAGGGAATGGGATTTGAATAGAACTACCCTGGGATCTGCATGGCACACGAGGGGACCCGTGGGTGAGAGAATGGAGATTCAAGCCTACCGGTGAAACCTTAGTGGGTTCGTACATACTAGTAGTACCATTGTAAAGGCTATTTTGTGATCTCTTGGCCATACACCAACGGTAGTGTATTAGGTATAATGGAGGTTCTTTAGTCGCCGACGGGTGACGAAATCACGAACATATGGGTAAAGTGGTACAACCTCTGCAGAGTGTTAAAAACTATCACGATAGCCGTGCTGCCGGTTAAGAGCACATGGATGACCTACATGATTAGAATTGGATTTGGGTTTTGGGATGGTTCGGTATGGGATTGGTTATGTCATATGAGTATGGTTGGTTATGAGAAGATATGAAATTGGCATACGGTGATTGTCGGTACCCTCAAGACCGGATACCCCCACATAAAAGAAGAAGCTCCGGACTCGGACTCCCCGCTGAGGTGGACTCAAGAGCTACCACGTGTCCTCCGGCTCCACACCGTTGCTCCCACCGAGGAGGGCTCTAGAGCTGCCATGCATCCTCTGACTCCGGGCCCTTGCTCCCACCAAGGAGGGCTCCGGAGCTGCCACGCGTCCTCCAGCTCCGGGCTCTTGCTCCCACCGAGGAGGGATCCAGAGCTGCCACGTGTCCTGCAACTTGCCCTGGGCAGGTTGCGGGAGTAAGGTGTGGTGTGTCCTGTCCAATCGCGCATTAAAGACACGCGCCTGCCCCAAGCGTACAGATGCGGCGCACACCTCTTGTCAGGTACCAGCATCCAATCGTATCACAGTGAAGGCGCTGCAGGCCTACCCCACACCGCCAAGTGGGTAGCTTACGGTGACAAGACGGATGGGACGTTCCCTGCCATCGTCAACGACTACGCCTAGCCACTGGCGACTGACGCGGCAAGACAGCAAGTCTTCAAGGCGTGGTTAGAGGCAGCGTACGCAAGAAGCCTTAGATCTTGTACATGATAAAGATCACCCCGAGGCTACCTGTCGGGCCCCGGGCCCCACTTGTAAGTTGTCTGACCTTGGACTATAAAAGGACCAGATAGCCACCGACTTAGACATCTTCGTTCAAACCTAGACACACGCTTGGGCAATAGAACACATACAAACCACCGTGGAGTAGGGTATTATGCCCAGGAGGCCCGAACCACGTAAATCTCTTGCGTTTATCATCCACTGCATTCAATCTTACTAGGACTAGCCCCCAAAAATACATCGAACCTCCACGGGCTGCTTCCGAGCAGGTCCAGGGGAGGTGTCAGTTAGACACCTCGACATTTGGCGCGCCAGGAAGAGGGGCTTTTCCCTCAAAAAAGTGGTAGCGCTTTCACCACCATGGTGTTCATCAAGCCTGCGAGTCGCAGCAAGATCAAGCCACAAAAGATCGACCAGCACCGGCACTATCCAGAGGGCCCGCCGTCGACGTTCTTCTCATTGATGATGGGCGATGCTGGAGAATCCAGCTCTGGCACCTCCCAGGGGGGCTGCCGTCGACGTTTCTTAGCATTAATGGTGGGCGCCGCTAGAGCATCCAGCTCCGGCACCTCCCAGGGGGTTCGCCATCAACGTTCCGCACATTGAGGGTGGGCGTTGTCTCGGTTCTGTGGCTATCTCATTGCCATTGCCGCCAGCATCAACTATCCATGCTAACGCGCTCCGCCGGGGGCCCGCCAACGACATCCTGCAACTAAGTGGTAGGCGTGCCAACTAGTTGGCCACACCTACTAGGGGGCCTCTAAGGGGTCTCATGGGCAGGAAGTCAAGCGGTTTCCCGCCAACACAGCGACAACGACATCACCAAGGCGTTATGGTAAGTTTGACCCGAAGATCTGCTGTAAGTTTTACTTTTGGCACGGTGAGAGGTTCAGAGTATGCATCCTGCTTAGTCTGGTCCTACACCCTAAGCGTGTACACTTTGCCTCCCCAGCGCCACTTCGGTAAAGCTTCACCCTGGGTGTAGTGGTAGGATAGTTTTTTTCTAAAAAAGGTGTCAAAGCATCTAGAAGCAGCGCTTGAAGCAACTAAGCTCCGATGGGTCCGGTCCAGGGTGTTCAGCCTGCTTAGCATGGTTCCATACCCTAAGCCTGTACATTTTTCCTCCCTTATCATCTGGAGCGGGTCGTTGCCTTCTTGTAAAGCCTGCCTCCTCCTATGATTACCAAGTTAGAAGAACCACTGTCTAGCCCTATGCTTCGTTTATGTTCATTTAATTACGCATTAATTTTATGATCATCAAATTATGCTTGTTCTCGCATATTCTGTGTCATATTTACAGGCACTCTATCCCTGTCTCGCGCCTAGTGGAGTTATGCAATCCTGCTGCTGGCGAGTCTGCTTGAGTTTCTAGTGATGTATTTGGGTTCTTGGGTTGCTTCCTTCCCTGCTCGGGAGCCTGTTGCGCCAAATGGTCACTCCCCTGGAAAGCTAACGCCCGTGGGAAGTCCAGAAGGTAAGGCCTGCTTAGCCTGGTCCTGCATCCTAAGCGTGTAAGTTTTGGCTCTTCAGCGCTAACGGCTGAGTACAGGGGGCCGGACGGCACACACTCCTAAGCAGGGTGGTAACCATAATCTGGATACCATTGCACTGAATTACCCACGCACTGTAAGCCCGGCTCGAGACCGTAAGACATAACGAGACTAAAAGTAGGAAGGGAGTAACCGACAAGCAAAATTATTTAGATTAAGCTTTAATTTTTTGCTTACTTTCACTTATTGTCTGCCATATGCCCGGTTACATTTCTCCTGTCTCATCCTAGTTGGAATTGTGCTATCCTACTAAAGGCGGATTCACATGAGGTACCTGCAATGTGTTTGGGGTCCGATGATCATTTTCTTGGTTGGGGTCTATGGTGTCGAATGGTTCTAACTCCTGAAATGCTAACGCCGAGCTGGAGGTTCAGGGTGTGCAACCTGCTTAGCCTGGTTCTATACCCTAAGCATGCGCACCTTGCCTCCCAGTGCTAACAGCTGAGTACAGGGGGTCAGACGACTCATGCCCTGAGCAAGGCAGTGACCATACCCTGGATGTTGTCGCACCGAATTACCCATGCCCCGTATCTTAGTTAGGGATTGTAAGCCATAACGAAACTAAAGAGCAGGGAAGTGGTGACCGACGAGCAAAATTACTTTTTGTCTACCGTGTGTGCAGGACATATAGGGAGCCCGCCACTGACGTTCTACATGTCTGTGGTAGGCGCTGTCGACGCTTCTTCGAGCTCCGTAGCTTTCCAAGGGAGCCGCCAGCGTCACTTCTCCGAGCTCCAGCGCCCCTCAAGAGGGCCGCTGGTACCGTCTACGTTTCTCCGAGCTCCGGCGCCCCCCAAGGGGGCCGCTGGCGTCACTTCTCCGAGCTCCGGCACCCCCCAAGGGGGCCGTTGGCGTCACTTCTCTGAGCTTCGGCGCCCCCCAAGGGGGCCGCCAACGTCACTTCTTCGAGCTCCGGCGCTCCCAAGGGGGCTGTCGGCGACGCTTCTTCGAGCTCCAGCGCCCCCCAAGGGGCCCGCTGGTGTCACTTCTTCGAGCTCCGGCACTCCCAAGGGGGCTGCTGGCGACGCTTCTCCGAGCTCCGGCGCCCCCCAAGGGGGCCGCCGGCGTCACTTCTCCGAGCTCCGGTGCCCCCCAAGGGGTCCGCCGGCGTCACTTCTTCGAGCTCTGGCACTCCCAAAGGGGCTGCTGGAGTCGCTTCTCCGAGCTCCGCCGCCCCCCAACGGGGCCGCCGGCGACTCTTCTCCGACCTCCAGCGCTCCCCAAGGGGGCCGCTGGCGTCACTTCTCCGAGCTCCGGCGCCCCCAAGGGGGCCACCGGCGTCCCTTCTTCAAGCTCCAGCGCCTCCAACGGGGACCGCCGACGTCACTTCTACGAGCTCCAGCGCCCCCCAAGGGGGTCGTCGGTGTCACTTCTCTGAGCTCTGGCGCCCCCATGGGGCCGCTGACAATGCTTCTCTGAGCTTCGGCGTCCCCCAAGGGTGCTGCTTGCGTCGCTTCTCCAAGCTCCGGCGTCCTCATGGGGGCTGCCCGCGTCACTTCTCCAAGCTCCGCCCCTCGAGGGGGCCCGCTAGCGTCACTTTTACAAAGACAAGATAAAGGCCCCACCTACGGGATCGTCATCTCTCCCGAGGTAGGCTCGGGGGCCACTGTCAGTACCCTCAAGACCGGGTACCCCCGCATACAAGAAGAAGCTCCGAACCCGGCCTCCCCGCTGAGGCGAACTCCAGAGCTACCACGCGTCCTTCGGCTCCGGACCCTTCCTCCCACCGAGGAGGGCTCCAGAGCTGTCACGCGTCCTCCGGCTCTGGGCCCTTGCTCCCACCAAGGAGGGCTCCGGAGCTGCCACACGTCCTCCGGCTCCGGGCCCTTGCTCCCACCAAGGAGGGCTCCGGAGCTGCCACGTGTCCTGCAACTTGCCCTGGGCGGTAGGTTGCGGGAGTCCGGGGTGGTGTGTCCTGTCCAGTCGCGCATTGAAGGCACGCGCCTTCCCCAAGCGTACAGATGCGATGCACGCCTCTTGTCAGGTACCGCTGCATCTAATCGTATCACGGTGAAGGCGCTGCAGGCCTACCTCACACCGCCATGTGGGTAGCTTATGGTGACAAGATGGATGGGACGTTCCCTGCCATCATCAACGACTACGCCTAGCCACTGGCGACTGACGCGACAAGACAACAAGTCTTCAAGGTGCAGTGAGAGGCAGTGTACGCAAGAAGCCTTAGATCTTGCATAGGATAAGATCACCCTGGGGCCACCTATCGTGCCTCGGGCCCCACTTGTAAGTTGTCCGGCCTTGGACTATAAAAGGACCGGATAGTCACCGACTTAGACATCTTCGTTCAGACCCAGACACACGCTTGGGCAATACAACACACACAAACCACCGTGGAGTAGGGTATTACACCCAGACGTCCCAAACCACGTAAATCCCTTGTGTTCATCATCCTCTGCGTTCGATCTTACTTGGACTAGCCCCCGAAAATACATCGATCCTCCGCGGGCTGCTTCCGAGCTGGTCCGGGAGAGGTGTCAGTTAGACGCCTCGATAGTGATGATATCAATTGTTGGCTGATTATAATTGAATCGTGATGGCAAATGAGGATGTTGGATATGTGATATAGTAATTACTTGGGTTATGATGAGATTTAAACTCATATAGACATTGTATGATGCTTTTACATGATTATGAACTAAATGTCTTTTAGGCAATTAACCATTTCTTATCATCCTTGTTTTTAGCTACATGTTATATTTTCCGACACTTGCTGAGTACGACATGTACTCACCCTTGCTGTCTCCACAGTTAATTAAGCTACAAGAAATATTTTGGAGGACAACATGGAGCACTAGGCGTGCGTACTATCGTTGATTGCCTGTGGAGTTGGAGTCGCCTACGCTAGATTATTTTCCACTGCAATAGAATAAAGGTATATTTATTATTATTGACATGGTTAAATTCTGATTATCATTTGTGATGCACTGCACTTGGTTCATTTTTCAGAACCGGATGTCACAAACTGGTATCAGAGCCGTGTTGACCATAGGACGCAAGCTTAGGTAGAATGGACACCACAAAACACATAGAAACTATTTTCTAAGAACTTATTTTTGAATGGCATCGCTGCTGCATTTACCTTTGCAATTTCAGCTACTTAAAGACATTACTTGCTGCTGCGTTTGACCTTCTAATACAGCCACATTTTAACGTGGTTGCTGCTGCATTTTGTACACTTTCTCTAGTAAAATTTCTTGTAAAAATATTTATTTTGTTGTTGCATTTTCTTTTGCTGATTTAGCCACTTTTAATCATTTCTTGCTGCCACTACAGGAAACCCGACGATTTGCGACGGCCAGGGCCGTCGCAAATAAGTCATATGCCATCGCAAATAAGCAATTTGCGATGGCTTTCCTTATTTGCGATGGTTTTTGGCCGTCGCAAATAAGTCGTCGCAATTAAGCTTATTTGCGACGGCCACCGTCGCAAATAATCTTAATTGCGACGGCTAGCAGCGGCCGTCGCAAGTTACTGCCGTGGGCCGGTGGGCCCCGCGACAATATTTGCAATGGCCGGGCCGTCTCAATTAAAGCTTATTTGCGACGGTCGGGCCGTCGCAAATAAGTTCAGCCGGCAGGGCCCATGTGTCCTCCCCCGGGACCCACACTGCTATTTGTGACGGCCTAGCCATCGCAATTTATCTTTATTTGCGACGGCCAGGCCGTCGCAAATAGCGGTGGCTTAATTGCGATGGCCTGGAACCTTATTTGCAATCGTACTGTATAAAAAGCCGTCGCAAATAAGGTTTTTTATTTTAAAAAAAAAACTGAAAATACCAACCGGCTCGATGGCCAGAATCACAGAACAGGCAATATTCATCACAAACAGTTTCAAAACACATCACATACATCATCCAAACATCGCATCAAGATCAACAAACTAAACATGGGCTCACTCGCTCGTCTGACCTCCTATCCACCTCCGGAGCCACCTCCGAAGTCGAAGTCATCGTCGCGCCTCATTCCAGGTGGCGGTAGCGACAGCGACTGCGTTTGTGCAGCCGTCGCGGATCCCTGCAATTAATGAAACTTAGAGTTAGAATATAAATGCATCAACATCTCTCTCCCTCTCTTCCTCTCCCTCTATCTTCATCTAGATCCCCCTCTTTCTCTCTCTTTTCGTTTCTCTCTTTCTCTCTCACTGTATCTTTCTCTCTCACTCTATCTCTCTATTGCTATCCTTTTCCCTCTATCTTCCTCCCTCTATCTCCATCTACATCTCCCTCCCTCTATCTTTCCCTCTCTCTATCTCCATCTACATCTTACTCTCTCTCTTCATTCCCCTCCTACTCTATCTAACTATCTTTCGCTCTTTCTTCTGTCTCTCTCTTTCTTCTCTCTTTCTTTCTTTTATCTCGATCCTTTTCTTCTATCTAACTATCTCCCTCTTTCTTCTATCTCAATTTTTTTACACTAAAGAAGGATTATAGAAAATTACCTGACCCGCAGAAGAAGGATTGCCTAGAAAAAAACATATTATTTACATAATAAACATATTTACCAAAGCATGACAAAGAATTATCTAAACCTAAAAAAACATAATCATGTAGCAACATCTAGATCACACACTTGACATAGGTTGAACTAGTAACATGGTGATGCAAATCTAAAGAAAATGTGTTACATCATTAAAAGTTTGATAAAAAACAGTTGGAACATTATACATATCAGAGCAGCTACTATAAAAGCAACAAGTCGGCATATACAGCTAAAAGCATTGTACTCTGTCATATACAATATGAGAAGAATGATGGTGCCATACCTGAGCAGTGAAGTGGATCTAAGTGTGCATGGTGGGGAGGGGACCTGGGCAATGTAAAGAAAATGCATTATGTCAAGACCGATTTGATAAAAATAGCTAGAACACTCAAAGAACTGAATATAATGCCCGTCCAGACCCGGCATGGTCCACGCCGCGATGGCAGAGCAAGAAGACTGCAGCGGCTCAGGGTTCAACGCCGCCGAGAGGGAAACGGAAGCGGAAACACTCCAAGACAGGTGTCGAGAATAGTGCTGATCATGGTGTATTTCACCGTCATCCTGTTCGTGCAATGGCGACCATAGAACTTGACGAACTACACACCTCGCACCATCTCTCTTTTGTCCCTCATTTCACTTTGGAATTGCCCAGCTCAATGTCAGGGTGGAGCAGAATGTACAGATCGATGCTTAGGCTGTGAGCACCAAAGGATGGCTGAGGAGGAAGCAGCAACGAGGAGACAGGAACCAAAGCTCGATGAGCAGGGGAGCAAGCAGCAATCATGATACTACGGTGGCGGCAAGCTGCGGCTGCACAACGACGTGACGTCCGAGCCGCCGCACTCGACGCGCATGCAGTGGGGCTGGACGAGGTGCACAGGTGAATGCAGCAGCAGCGTGTTCATCGTCTTGCAGGATGGTAGAAGCGTGTTCATCGCTTCCCAGAAAGGCATGCACGAGAACGGGAGGCAGGCATGAGAACGGCCATCACGGCGTTGCATCTGCAACGGCGGCAGCGGTAGCATCAGGAGCTGGAGGAGGAGGCAAGGGTGGAGAGGGCGACGACTCGCACGAGGACGACTTGGTGATGCCGGGGTTCCGTTTCCACCCGACTGAGGAGGAGCTCATCGAGTTCTACCTCCGGCGGAAGGTGGAGGGCAAGCGCTTCAACGTCGAGCTCATCACCTTCGTCGATCTCTATCGCTACGACCCGTGGGAGCGCCCTGGTCTGCCTGAGGCTCTCTAACACTTATTAGCTCGCACCTTATATATTAACTAGCTACCTCCTAATTATCAGCCGTTCGATCTCATCCCTTTTCATCCTTCCAATCAAACAAAAAACAAGGTTTATCCCATCCTTATAAACAAACATTGAGATGGAATCATTCTGTTCCTAAAATCTAGAATGGATTCATCCCATACCTTCTAATCCTAGGGTTCCAAACACACCCTAAAATGAAAGCAAAAAAAAAAACGAGCTCACCTCAGGAGGCGTAGGGGGCCGGGGGCGGCAAGGGTGCAGCGGGGGCGCGGAGGTCCGGGGCTGGCGAGGCTGGGGCCGGCGAGGCCGGGGCGGAGGGGGCGCAGCGAGCCGAGCCGGGGGCGTGGCGGACCGGGGGCGGTGAGCAGGGGCGGCGGCGGGGCGGCGGGCCGGTGGCATGCCAGCGGCGGGGCGGCGACGGCGGGCCGGCGGCGGGCAGGCGGCGAGGCACGGAGGGCGGCGGGGCTGTGTGTTGAGTGTACGTGAATGAACCGTCGGGGTCAGAGTAAAAGCTCTTATTTGCGATGGCCTCCTAAATTGCGACGGCCCCACCATACGGTCGTCGCAATTAAGTTTACTTGCGACGGCCTTTTTAGCAGCCGTCGCAAATGTTCATTTATTTGTGACGGCTACCTTAGTTGCGACGGTCCTAGGGTTGGACGTCGCAAATAAGTTTTTATTTGCGATGACTTTATGGTCGGCTGTCGCAAATAAGTTGTTATTTGCGACGACCACTTTATTTGCGACGGCCAAAGGCGGGCCGTCGCAAATAAATCCAGCCGTCGCAAATGATCGCGTTTCCTGTAGTGTGCTGCAATCTCATTACCGGTTCAACCACGTTTTAACATGCTGCTGCCGCGTTTATTACACCTTCTCTACTATTATTTTCTTTTAAAATGCATGTATTTTCCTGCTACAGCTTGTTGATTAACTGCATCTTGCTTGCTGCTGCAAATTTTCTCTTTTTCTCTCCCTTTTTGATGCTGCACACTCTCTTTTCTCCTCCTTTTTGTTGCTGCAGCAATCCTCGGACTATTTCAACTCTCGTCTCTAATGATCCTCTGTTAAGAATGTAGGATTTATTTTTTATAACCATTCTTTCAAAAATTTCCATTCTTTTACTTATTTCAACTTCTTTCTTTCCTCCTTTCATATCCAACACACTCCTTTTTGCAAAAAGTTTAGATGACCGCACTCGCATATAAGGATCCAAAATAAGAAGAATATCAAGGCGAAGACCTTCAAGGAGGCACTTCATATGGAGGAGCTTAGTATGAAAGAGCAACCGATTGCCAACCTAATGAAAGAAGACGATGACCCCACCTTTAGCCGTAGCTATAAAATAATGTTGCGTCTTGTAATTAGAATTTAAGTTTACACTTGAAAAAGTTGCAATAAACGCTTAGTTCGTTAGTGCGCTTGCTTATGGTTGGTGTGATGATTGTATGTTGCTTGCTTGTGTGTGTGCTTGGATGTGACTTGTGGGATGCTTTGAAAGCTATCTGCATTCTCATCCATTATAAAAATAATGCATTATTTAGGATCATCTACCTTGATGCATGCAAATAGTTGGGGATTCCTTCTATCTCTCTTTTCTATCTCATTCGGCCTGTACTTCAATGGAAGATGGACACAACTAGAGGAATCACTACTCCGGAGGAAGCTACATGGGAATATGAAGGCGATATCAAGATAAAGTTTTTCTTTATCTATTCTCTAATCTCTCTGAATCTCGAAAGCAAGATTCCTATTGAGAGATGTAGATTGTAACATCCTCAATTTTTAAAATCTAGCTAATTAAAATTTAAATAAGAAACTATAGTTTTATTTCAAAATCTCTTCTCTGGTCCACTCGAATCTCGAGGGCGAGATTCATGTTAATGGGGTAGAATTGTAACATCCCGATTTTCAAACTTGGGCAAATAAAAATTTGAATAAGAAGTTGAAATTTAAATACTAGAAAGAAAATTATTTTATAAAAGAAAAATATAAAAGATATGCATATCATATTGAATTTGCATTCATCCTCCGACATAGAAATTCAATTACTAAGATAAATGCATTAAAAGTGATTAAATTGACATAACAAATATAAAAGAAAATAAATAAAAAGAAAAAAATTAATATGGACGAAAGAAGCAATAAAAAATATAATATAAACAAATAAATAAAAAATATGTAAACCGAAAATATCAATAAAAATACAAACAAAGAAATAATAAACAAAGAAAGAAAGAAATAAGTAATAAATAAAAATAAAAGTAAAGAAAAAAAGAAAGTAAACAAAAAAAATCAGCACTGCCTCTATCAGGGCAGAGCCCATCGGTACTCCACCAGGCCAATGCTCCCACTGGCAAAAAGAAAAGAACCATGGCCGCACCACCAAAGAAAATATAAAGGAGAAAAAAAGTCAAGTTTGGACCCTTGGCCGCACCGGCCACGAACACACTCAGGCTCGGCTCCACGGAAGCCGCGCGCTGTACGCGCGCAGCGCCGAACCTTCGACGAGCGGGACTCAAGTCCCGATTTCTTGGCCGCCGGCGCACCACAAAGAAAAAAAACAGAATAGAAAGAAAAAAAGGAAAACAAACTCAGCACTGGCAGGGACAGAGTCCGAGCTCGCCCGGCCACCGTGGCCGATCGAGACTCCAAGTCCCGTACGCCCTGGCCGCACTTCTATAAAAGGAGGACCGCTGCTCCCGTTGGAAAAAAAGAACCCCACACTTCTCTGTTTCAGTAAGACAACCGTAGAAGTGAAAAAAAAACTTTAGCCGCTGCTAGCAAACGGGAGAAAAAGGCCAGCTGCAAGGAGGAAAGACGGAGAAGAGAGAAAGAGGAGGAAAGGAAAGACGGAGAAGAGAGAAAGGAGGAAAACAAGGATCGTCGTTTCTGTCGGAGATCATCGGAGATCATAGTATCGTCGCTGTTTTTCGCGAGAGATCGCTACATTGTCACCGTCTTCTTTATCTATATCATGTTGTCGTCCTCTTCATCAAAAAAATCTAGATCCCGAAGACACATGCTACGTCATCGCGCCACAACCGTCTAGACTAGCTACACACAATAGGTTTTACGGTTTAGACCTAAAAGACAAGAATTAATCTAATAATCAAATTATACAATTTGTAGGGTTTAATTTATTCATGTGTCTATTAATCATCACCGAATCATCATAAATCAACTTAAAACTTGCAAGTTCTATCATATCCACCAAGATCAATATGTTATTTCAGATTTGACCAAATTTTATATTTTCAGTATTATTTAATCTGTTTTCTAGTTTTATAGATAAGATTTAAAGCTATTTAACTCAGAAAGTATCAAATTAAATCCAAAAAATTAGAATAAACTTCAGGAAGTTATTAATAATATTCTAAACATATTTAATGTTCTGAAATAATTATTTTGATTCCAAATTAATTGTAATTAATTCCAAACTTGCTCAAATAAATAGGAAATCATTACCGAAAACTAATAAAAAGCTATAGAAATTTATTTAGAATTAATACAAACATATTTTCTGCATGCATCCATTTTTTGCATATTTATTAGTGTTTGTGATGCATTTATTGTGTATGTTGCTTGTGTATGTGCTTGATTGCGAGTAGACGGGTACGCCCAAGAGGTTATGATCGAGAAGCAATTATCTGAGGATCTTCATGCACAAGACTTTGAATTGTTTGAGCCATCAAATTGCGGAATATTGAGGCAAGTGTCATTGACATTTGGATCCTGTTTTTAAATGTTTTGTTTGCAAAATTACATGCTTGTGTCAACTTGATGGGGAACCCATACGTAGGAGTTTACTAGTGTTGTATGCCACTCCTTGTCGTCGGGTACATGATGAGTTGGGTATGGGTGTTTCTCTTTTGAGTCGCATCGATTTACAGGATTATGGGAAACAAAATAAATTTTCTTAACAACTCGAATCATGTGGAATAATGAAGATGCAATAATAATGAATCATATTAGTGATATGGAAATTGGATGATCTAAGAAAGAATGGGTTGTGGACTGGGTTGGATGAGATGATGGTTTTGCCTGCCTTAGATCTAAGAACCGGTTCATGCGAGAATATGCCAGGACAAAAGTGCCACCACAAGGCCAAATATAGATTCGGCGTAGCTGAATAAATAGGTGTGCTACTAGTATTGTATGGACCATTAGATGGCGCAGGGAAAGGGAGTCGAGTAGGGCTACCCTAGCATCTGCATGGCACACGAGGGGGCCAGTGGGTGGGAGAATGTAGATTCAAGCCTACCGATGAAACCTTAGTGTGTCCGTACATACTAGTAGTTCCTTTGTAAAGACTATTTTGTGACATCTTGGCCATACACCAACAGTAGTGTATTTGGCATAATGGAGGTTCTTTAGTCGCCGACGGGTGACGAAATCACGAACATGTAGGTAAAGTGGTACAACCTCTGCAGGGTGTTAAAAACTATCATGATAGTCATGCTCCCGGTTAAGAGCACCTAGATGACTTACATGATTAGAACTGGATTTGGGTTTTGGGATGGTTCGGTATGGGATTGATTATGTCATATGAGTAGGGGTGGGCAAAGAAACCGAAAACCGAAAACTGCAACCGAATTAACCAAAACCGAAACCAAATTAACCAGAACCGATTAAACTGGTGACAAGTTCGGTTCTCAATATGCAGAAACCGAATTTTAACCGGTTTTTGGTTTTTTGTTTTGGTTAACCAGGTGAACCAGATTTCGGTTCGATCCAACTCCCCAGCCCAAATCAGCCCAGCTTCCCCAGCACAATTGGCGGGTAAACTTGGCCCACTCTTTTGGTGATCGACTCCCAACTAACTCCGAGTAGACTCCCATCCCGCCGTTGAGCGAGCAGACTCCCGTCCCACCGCCGAGCGAGCCACGACTTGTCGCAGTGTCGCCCGTCGCCGCCGCACCCTTTGCCCTGTGGTCGCCGCGCCCGTCGCCCCGCAACCGTCCCGCCCGTCGCCCTGCGGCCATCCCGCCCGTCGCCCCATGGCCGTCGAGTCCCGTCGACCGTGGCCGAGTCCCATCGCGCTGCGCCTCGCTGCCCCACAGCCGTCAAGTCCCGTCGCCCGTTGCTGAGTCCTGCCGCGCTGCGCCTGGCCGCCCCAAGACAGCGTCGCCCAGCCGCTCCGCGTCTCGCGACCGCTTTCAGCGGCCACCGCGGGGTTCCCCGATGACCACATTGTGAGAGATCGACGGGTTGGGTTGAAGTCAGGTTTTTTTTGGTTAACCAAAAACCGAACTGAAATTCCCAGTTAACCGCTCGACCGATTTTCCTTTTTTAATTCTATATTTCGGTTTCCATTTTTGGAAAATCAAATTTTGAAAAAAACTGAGAAACCAAACCGAAATGTATCGGTTAACCGAATGCCCACCCCTACATATGAGTATGGTTAGTTATGAGAAGATATGAAATTAGCATATGGTGATGATATCAATTGTTGGCTGATTATAAATGAATCGTGATGGCAAATGAGGATGGTGGATATGTGATATAGTAATTACTTGGGTTATGATGAGATTTAAACTCACATAGACATTGTAGGCTACTTTTACATGATTATGAACTAAATGTACTTTTATGCAATTAGTCATTTATTATCATCCTTATACTTAGCTACAGGTCATATTTTTCCATACTTGCTGAGTATGACATGTACTCTCCCTTGCTATTCCTACAATTAATTCAGCTACAAGAGATATTTTGGAGGACGACGTGGAGCAGTAGGCATGTGTACTATCATCGATTGCCTGGAGTTGGAGTCGCTTACGCTAGATTATTTTCCACTGCAATAGAATAAATGTATATTTATTATTCTTGACATGGTTAAATTTTGATTATCATTTGTGATGCACTGCACAAGGTTCATTTTTCAAAACCGGGTGTCACAAACTGGTATCAGGGTCGTGTTGACTGTAGGACGCAAGCCTAGGTAGAATGTACACCACAAAACACATAGGAACTATTTTCTAAAAAGTTATTTTGAAAGGCATCGCTGCTGCATTTACTTTTGCAATTTCAGCTAGTTAAAGACATTACTTGTTGCGTTTTACCTTCTAATACAGCCACATTTTAACATGGTTGCTGCTGCATTTTGTACACTTTCTCTACTAAAATTTCTTGTAAAAATATATATTTTGATGCTGCATTTTCTTTTTCCTGATTTAGCCACTTTTAATCATTGCTTGCGGCTGCAATCTCCTTACCGAACAACAACGTTTTAACATGCTGCTGCTGCGTTTATTACACCTTCTCTACTATTATTTTCTTTTAAAATGCATGTATTTTGCTGCTACAACTTGTTGATTAACTGCATCTTGTTTGCTGCTGCAAATTTTCTCTTTTTCTCTCCCTTTTTGATGCCGCACACTCTCTTTTCTTCTCCTTTTTGTTGCTGCAGTGATCCTCGGACTATTTCAACTCTCATCTCTATTGATTCTCTGTTAAGAATATAGGATTTATTTTTAATAATCATTCTTTCAAAATTTTCCATTCTTTTACTTATTTCGACTTCTTTCTTTCCTCCTTTCATATCCAACACACTCCTTTTTTTGCAAAAAGTTTAGATGACCGCACACGCATATAAGGATCCAAATTAAGAAGAATATCAAGGCAAAGACCTTCAAGAACGCACTTCATATGAAGGAGCTTAGTATAAAAGAGCAACGCATTGCCAAATTAAAGACGATGAATGCGCCGGCGGCCAAGGAATCGAGACTTGAGTCCAGCTCGTGGAAGCTTCCAGGCAGGAGTCGGCGAAGGGCGCGTACAGCGCGCGGCTTCCGTGGAGCCGAGCCTGAGTGTGTTCGTGGCCTGTGCGGCCAAGGCTCCAGACTTGACTTTTTTTTCTTTTTTTTTCTCCTTTATATTTTATTTGGTGATGCGGCCATTGTTCTTTTTTTGCCAGTGGGAGCATGGCCTGGTGGAGTACCGATGGGCTCTGCCCTGACAGAGGCGGTGCTATTTGCTTTCTTTTTTTTTCTTTACTTTTGTTCATTTTTATTTATTATTTCATTATTCCTTTCTTTGTTTATTATTTCTTTGTTTTATTTTTATTGATATTTTCTGTTTACACATTTTTTATTTAATGTTTATATTATATTTTTTATTATTGCTTCTTTCTTCCATATTATTTTTTTCTTCTTATTTCTTTTCTTTCATATTTGTTATGTCAATTTAATCATTTTAATGCATTTATCTTAGTAATTGAATTTCAATATCCGAGGATGAATGCAAATTCAAGATGATATGCATATATTTTATATTTTTCTTTTATAAAATAATTTTCTTCCTAGTATTTAAATTTCAACTTCTTGTTCAAAATTTTATTTGCTTAAGTTTGAAAATCGGGATGTTACAATTCTACCACCCTTAACATGAATCCCGCCCTCGACATTCGAGTGGACCGGAGAAAATATTTTGAAATAAAACTATAGTTTCTTATTTAAATTTGAATTAGCCAAATTTTGAAAATTGAGGATGTTACATATGTCCAACAAATGTTGTTCAAAAGATGGACTATATATTAATATGTCATCAAAGAACACCATAACACTTTTTCTTAAAAGAGGCCTAAGGGTTGAGTTCATATCTCCTTGAAAGGTTGCTGGTGCCCGAGTTAACCCAAATGCCGACACTTTGAATTCAAAATGCCCTTCATGTGTCGAAAATGCAGTTTTATACTCCTCACCAGGCTGTAATAAAATCTGACGGAATCCAGACCAAAGGTCTAATTTAGTGAACCACCTTGCAGCAGCTAGCTCATAAAATATATCTCTCATGATAGGTATTGGGCATTGTCCCTTGAGGGTATGGGCATTTAAGTGTCTGAAATCCACACACATCCTCCATGTGCCATCCTTCTTTTTCACAAGTAGTACCGGGGAATTAAAGGCACTGGATCTTGGCTGAATAAGACCCTGTTTAGCATTTCTCTGATTTGAATTTCTAATTTAGTCTTCAGTTGGGGGGGGGGGGGTGTAAACGATAGGGTTTGGTCAGACTGATGCAGAGCAGACACTTGTACTAGTATATGTGCAGGAGGTTCAGATAGAATTCCTTGTTAGAGTATTTGTTTTTTTGATAAGGAATTGATAACCACTTTTGCTTCCAATGGACTTGCATAGGGCTATGAGCTTCCAACCAATCCATTCCCACAATAAGATCATGACAGTGAAGAGGCAACACCTTCAAGTCTGAAATAAAAGTGTGGTCATCAATGGACGAAGAAGTACACAATAACTGTTTTTGACAGAGTAGTACCTCACCATTGGCTACAGAAACTTTGATGGAGTTAGACAACAGAGAGATGCCTGATAATTTTTTAGCAACATTGGAACTGATAAAGGAGTGAGAACTCCCACTATCAATCAGTAGCATAATTTTGATATCTTGGATAGAACCCCACATTTTAATAGTCTTTGGAGCCTCCTTGCCTGAAGGACCAGCCTGAGATAAGGTCATATAGACTTGATCATCAGAAATAGAATTGGAATCTTCATAGGTTGGTTCTTCCACATTCAAAATTTCCCACAGCTCTTGCACAACACGTAATTGAACAGCTGTAGAACACTTATGACCTCTGTGCCATTTTCAGCACACACTTTACACAGCCCTCTAGCCATACGGTTAGATTTCAGAGCCTCCAATTTATCCTTAGCAAATGAGTCATGAGTTGGTGGGTGAATCTTTTTGTGATCAGTGGAAGGACTGTTATGAGGAAGGTCTTGGCGTGGTGGAGGTAGTAGAGGGTAAGCTCCTTTGACAGTAAACTTGGAAGCATTGGGTGATTCAAACTTGCCTGAGTAAGAAAATTCAGGACGACGAAATTCCTTCTTTCTTGGGTGATCCACCATCTCTTCCTGCAACGATGCCAAGATACAAGCAGTATCCAAATCGATGGGACAACAACAACAACAACAACAACCAAGCCTTTGTCCCAAACAAGTTGGGGTCGGCTAGAAATGAAACCCAACAATTTTGAAGAAAAGTAATAGAAAATAAGATGAAAGTAAAAAAAATCTACATTTTATTTATTCTAGAAATGGGTTAATAAGAAAGAAGATAAGAGTAACAAATTACGAATAAACTAAGATTCTGGCACATGAATTGCTAATTTCCATGCAGTCCTATCATGAGCCAAATCTCTAGGTATGTCCCACTCCTTTAAATCTCGTTTCACCGCCTCCTGCCATGTCAACCTTGGTCGACCTCTACCCCTCCTAAAATTTTCTCCACTTTTTATAATCCCACTGTTAACCGGTGCGTCTGGAGGTCTCCGCTGGATATGCCCAAACCACCGTAGGCGATGTTGGACTAGCTTCTCCTCAATCGGTGCCACCCCTACCCTATCACGTATTACTTCGTTCCTAATTTTGTCTCTTCTTGTGTGACCGCACATCCACCGTAGCATGCGCATCTCCGCAACACTCATTTGTTGGACATGTTGCCTTTTAGTTGGCCAACATTCTGCTCCATACAGCATCGCAGGTCTGATCACCGTCCTATAGAATTTTCCTTTCAATTTTTGTGGAACTTTCTTATCACATAAGATTCCAGATGCTTGTCGCCACTTCATCCACCCGATCTTGATCCCGTGGCAAACATCTTCATCAATATCACCATTGCTTTGTAACATTGATCCTAAATATCGAAATGTGTCCCTCCTAGATACTACTTGTCCTTGTAAACTAACATTACCATCCTCGCACCTGACATCACTAAAGTCGCATCTCATATACTCGGTCTTGGTTCTACTAAGTCTAAACCCCTTAGACTCTAAGGTCTGCCTCCATAGCTCCAATTTTCTATCAACACCATCCCTAGTTTCATCTACCAACACTACATCATCAGCAAAGAGCATACACCAAGGGATATCCCCTTGTATATCCTTCGACACCTCATCCATCACTAAGGAAAAGATGTAAGGACTTAAGGCTGATCCTTGGTGTAACCCTATTGTGATAGGAAAAGTGTCGGTCTCACTATCTCTTACGCGCACACTTGTCACCACATTATCGTACATATCCTTGATAAGATTAATGTACTTTGTTGGGACTTTGTGTTTCTCTAGTGCCCACCACATGACCGGTCTTGGTACCTTATCGTATGTCTTCTCCAAGTCAATGAACACTAAATGTAGATCCTTCTTTTGCTCCCTATACCTCTCCATAAGCTGACGGAGTAAGAAAATCGCCTCCATAGTGGACCTCCCAGGCATAAAACCAAACTGGTTTTTAGTGACATTGGTCACTTTCCTCAAGCGGTGTTCAATCACTCTCTCCCAGAGCTTCATAGTATGACTCATGATCTTAATTCCTCGATAATTAGTACAACTTTGAACATCTCCTTTATTTTTGAAGATGGGTACTAAAATACTTTTCCGCCACTCTTCAGGCATTTTGTTTGACTGAAAAATGCGGTTGAATAGTTTAGTGAGCCATACTATTGCTACATCCCCTAGACATCTCCACACCTCAATGGGGACATCATCGGGGTCGTGGGCCTTTCCTCCTTTCATCCTTTTTAGGGCCTCTCTAACCTCGGACTCTTGTATCCTCCGCACAAATCGTATGTTGATGTCATCAAATGAGTCATCCAACTCGAACCTAATACTCTCATTCCCGTCATTGAATAGTCCATTGAAGTAGTCCCGCCATCTGTCCCTAATTTCTTCCTCCTTCAATAGAATTTGGCCTGCCTCATCCTTAATGCTTTGACTTGGTTGAGATCTCTCACCTTTCTCTCGCGAAGTTTCGCCATCTTGTATATATCCTTTTCGCCTTCCTTTGTCCCTAGCCTCTCATATAGCGCATCATAGGCCTGCCCCCTTGCTTTACTCACAACACGCCTAGCATTTTTTTTAGCCTCTTTATACTTCGCCATGTTACTTGCACTTCTCTCATGATGCCAGCCCTTATAAGACTCCTTCTTCTCCTTAATAGCTTTTTGTACATCTTCATTCCACCACCAAGTGTCTTTATCTACAAGTTTCTTACCTTTTGTCCACCCAAGCACCTCCCTAGCCGTCTTCCTAATGTAAGTCGCCATCTTCTCCCACATACTATCTGCATCTTCCTCTTCGTTCCAAGGTCCTTCTGCGATCATCCTCCTTTTGAATGATTGTTGCGCTTCATCCTTCAACTTCCACCACTTTGTTCTCGTGGTTTTAACACCTTTGTCTCGTGACACACGCACGTGGAAACGAAAGTCGGTTACCACAAGTTTATGTTGTCGAACAACACATTCTCCAGGAATCACCTTACAATCTAAACATGCCCCTCTCTCCCTTCTCCTGGTGAGGATATAGTCGATTTGACTAGAATGTTGGGCACTAGTAAAGGTCACTATGTGAGATAACCTCTTTTTAAATAGGGTGTTAGCTACCAATAGGTCATAGGCTACGGCAAAGTCTAGGATATCCTTACCCTCCTGGTTTCTATCGCCACACCCAAAACCTCCGTGTACCCCCTCAAAACCTACGTTAGTTGTACCTACATGACCATTGAGATCTCCTATAATGAAGAGCTTCTCGCTTACCGGTACACTACTAACCATATCCTCCAAGTCCTCCCAAAATTGTCTCTTAGTGCTCATGTCAAGCCCAACTTGTGGAGCATAAGCACTAATGACATTCAAGATAAGGTCCCCCACAACTACCTTGACTAGGATGATCCTATCCCCTCGTCTACAGACATCCACTACTCCATCCTTGAGGCTCTTATCTATTAGGATGCCTACGCCATTCCTAGTTCCCGTCGAGCCAGAATACCAAAGCTTGAAACCGGTATTCTCAACCTCTCTCGTTTTTTGACCTGCCCATCTAGTCTCTTGTACACAAAGAATGTTTACACGCCTCCTAATCGCAACGTCCACTAACTCTCGTAGCTTTCCCGTCAAGGATCCTACATTCCAACTACCCACCCGAAACCTAGTTTCCTCGGCTAGCTTCGTTACCCTTCGCATCCGTCGAGGAAGATGCAAAGACCCTTGCTCACTTAACACTACATTCGGGCGATGATGTAGCGCGCCACTAAGGTGATGGCGATCCGGCCCTCGCTCATTTAACACCACATCCGGGTTCCGATATGGCGCGCCACTAAGGCAGTGGCGACCCGGCCCTCGCCCATTTAACACCATACCCGGGTTCCGGTATGGCGCGTCGCTAAGAGGGTTACGCCCCAACGAATTTCCAATGAGTTTCATTTCCATGAGAATGGCTAAGTTTAGTTGCTGGCTCGCCAAGCCTATCACAACCCCCTCCTCCTTTACCCGGGCTTGGGACCGGCTATGTCATTACAACATAGGCGGAGTTATCCAAATCGATGGGACGCTGAATAAAAATTGATGCACGAATATCATCCCTAAGGCCATCTATAAATTTGGTAGTGTAATACAGTGGAGCATGGCAAGAGTCATAGGCATTCAACTGATCTATAATTCAGAAAAGGACTCTCTGTACTCAGTGACACTACCGATTTACTTAATGTGAAATAGTTGCCTAATTAACAGTTCATGTTCATTCCTACCAATACGGTCCATGATCAGAGCACAAAAAGTATCCCAGCTAGCATGGTTAAGGCGACGCTCTGCAGACTGAAACCAACGTGCAGTAGGGCCTTCAATATGATGCGAAGATACTTTGATCCAGAGAGAAGAATCAATGCAATACATCTCAATATATGTTTCACATCTAGATTGCCACAACCAAGGGTTATCACCATCAAACTTAGGAAATTGCATTTTTGGTAGATTCCCTTTTGGGACTAGAGAGTACTGTGGGTGACGATCAATAGGGGAACTGAAAACATGAGGAGCGTGCAAGGGATCCCACTTACCCTTAACCGGAACGTGGGTATGGGTGAAGACCGACCCAAACCCAGCGTTTCGGTGAAGATGATCAGAGTGGTGCCTATTTGGGCCGTCGGCAGGCTGACCGGTGAATGGACGCTCAAACGCCGACTCGGTTGGCAGGACACCGGAGTGGTGACCCATCATCTCGCGCACCGCAGTCAAAGAAGTTGCTGAGTTTAGTGATCTCCAACTTGACCGTGTCAACGGATGCCACGATCCCTGCTTGCCAGGATGCAAGATGCTTGTCGAGGCCAGCGGTGGAAGCTTCCAACACCAAGAGGCGCTCGTCGAGCTGCTTCCCTAACAGCGACAACTCGTCGACACTACTACAATAAGCTTCACCTCAGGCGGCTCCAAACGTATTATCACACGCGATTTTCAAAACCGACTGAAATGAAGATCTTGTGATAATCTGCAATTTTCACAAGCGGAAACTAAAGCCGCCTGTGAAATAATTTATCACAAGCGGTCTTAACCTTCATGAATCCGCCTGTGAAGACTTTTTATCACAGGCGGTTTGTAACGTAAGAGTAATCGTCTGTGATAATTGAGTTATCACAGGCGGTTCTTTACATATGACTAGCCGCCTGTGAAGACTCTTTATCACAGCCGGTTTGTAATGTAAGAGTAACCGCATGTGATAATAGAGTTACTATAGGCGGTTCTTTACCTATGACTAGCCATCTGTGATAATATAATTTCACAGGCGGCTAATCGTAGGTAAAGAACTGCCTGTAGTAAAGTATACCCTATGCAGTACTACCTGCTGTTATTTCAAATTTCCAGGTCAATTTCATATGCACATTCACACACAGAGGATGCACATTCTCACACAGTAGAAAAAATATATTCTTACAAGCATCATAGACACAAAATCACCAAAAAGTCATCTCATTTACATATGTACAGTACATCTAAATTCATAGTTTACAAGTTTCACTAAAAACTGTTTCGATGGTCATACTGGCAAAGTTCTAGCACATCATCTATGACACCTTTGTCATCGAAGTACAACCCTCTTCGGTGGAAAATTTCGCGACGCATGAAGTGACACAGTTCACTCGCAATCTTACCGGCTCCTCCACCAGGCATACTTCTAGAAACCAGCCATTCTTCGTTCACATTCTTGTGCTGCAATGAAACACATAACAAGGTTTAGAATGTGTTGGTGACAATGATAAAATAATATAAGTATTAAAAGACGCTAGTTAAAATGAAAATGAAACTCATGTAAGGACCGAATGCCCAAGAGGGGGGGTGAATTGGGCTTTCTCGAAAAATTCTAAGCAATGAAACTTAATTTGTAAAGTCTAATTCCCTACGCAAACTATCTATGCATTCTAGTAGATGGAGACTTCGCGGAATTTATAATGCATAAAAGTAAGGGAAAGGAGAAAGATGCAAACTCCCGAGGAGACAAGGATTTATCCCGTGGTTCGACAAGATCATCAAGATCTTCCTACATCCACGTTGTGGCACCCACCAAAGGGTTTTGCCACACCCAAGTCACCGAGACGAGGGGTCTTCACTATTCCTCTCCGTTTGCCTCCTTTGGCAAGGTGGAGCTCAAGCCTTGTACAACTTCGACCTTCCGGGCTTCCACACACGCCTTGGCAAGCTCCGGAAGTCTTCTCACAGTTACAAACACCAAGGGCGCTCCCTTGAGGCTCTCACACTATCCTAGAGAGTCCACTCACCCAGAATGGTGGCACACAAGCTCTCTCTCTAGCTAGTTCTAGCCTAAACCTTGGTGTATAGATGATCGAAATGGTGTGGAAGTGATTGCTCTTGGTCTTGAACGCTTGTGGATGTGTTGATGGTGTCTGGTGATCAAGACTTGACGAAATGACAGGATTAGGGGGTATTTATAGCCAGCCTCCTCGAAATAGCCGTTGGAAAAGTAGGCTGGCAGAACTTTACTATGAACACCAGATGATCCGATGTCTCCCCTTTAGTTATCATCGGTCAAGTTACTTTAGCTGACGTCATTGTGTCAGATATGACCGTTGTTAGACCGATGTTGATCCTGTCTTCTCATCGGATGATCCGGTGGCTCTTCCTCCAGAATTTACTCAAACTTAATGCTTACGGGAGTAATCGACCGATGTGTGCTTCTGTGTACATCGGATGATCCGGTGAGTTGATTTTGAGAATTGCTCCAGAAATAATTGCTTCTGTTGAATTAGACCGATGTACCACTTCCTACACATCGGATGATCCGGTGTGTACTTCAGCTTTGAGGTCTTCTTCTTCTGTTGACACAACTCGACCGATGTAGTCATTTCACAGAACATCGGATGATCCGGTGTGTTGATCTTGTTTGCTTCGAGTTGTTTTAAGTTGATCTTTTGGAATTTGCTTGAGTGACCTCTTTGACATTTGTTGGAAATATTCTTCTGATGAATATTGAGTTCCTTGTGTTGTCAATTTTGATGGAATTGCGTTGACATATGAGTTCTTCTTTTACTCTTCATGAAAATCGATTAACCCCTTAGAATAGTTCGTTGAGGGCTCTCCATTTGTATCCAATGAGCAGTAGATTGATATGAATAGATAGTTCATTCCATTTGATGTGTTATACGTGAGACCTCACATCCACAAACTCATTAGTAATATCTAACAGTTGTCATTAATCACCGAAACCATACCTCATGGGGGCCTAGATGCTTTTAATCTCCCCCTTTTTGGTGATTGATGACAACACAACAAGTAGAGCATAGAGGTAATGAAATTAAGAACGCAATGCTCATAAAAGAATGTAACAGGTACAAAATTCAACACAAGAAGCTCGAAGGCTCAAACAAAGATCAATAAATCATAAGAGCATAAAGTAGCACACACGGATACACAATAATAGCAAATGATAGTAAATATAACAATAAGTCCAAAAACGATAGAACTCCCCCTGCAACTAAGACTCCCCCTACGACTGAGCTAACCTCCCCCTGACTCTAACTCTTCTCCCGTTTTGGCATCAAGACACCACAAAGGGAGGTCGAGTGCCTAAGACTCCGGAGCGCTCGGGGCGATAGTGAAGCGGTCACCGTCGGGGGGTGCTGTCGTCGGAGCTGGAGTCGATGGTCGCTGCTGCTAGAGCGGAAGAAGCTGGGGGATCCGTTGACGGTGCTGGGGGCGCTGGTGGAGCTGGAGCAGCTGGAACTAGAGCACTGATGACGGAGGCCGGCGTGTGCAGAAATAGGGTCGTAGCCGGCAGCGGGAAGTGAATCGGAGCACCAGGAGCCAGAAGTGGAGACATGCTGATGGAGGGAATCGGCGTAGACGGCACCGGAGAGGCAGCTGGAGCCAGGACTGGTGGTGGTGGAGTGACTCCTGGCAGCTGCGACGGGAGGGCAATCCCGGTCTGGGTGTAGAGGTTGGTGATCAACCCCAGGATGCCCATCATCACCTGTTGCGTCTGCTGCTGCTAGTCGAGGGTGCACTGGTGCATCTGGTCGATGTGTCCAGTCAGCCGGTCAGTGTCCTCACGCCTCTCACGGGCGATATGACGCTGCATCTCCTGCTGCTGCTGCTGGAGCTCAAGGAGGCGGGCAGCCTGCTCCGCTCGGTCCTGCTCTGCTGCCAGCCTGTCCACACGCTGCTGCTCAACCATCTGCTGGAGGAGCGAAGTCAGCTCTGACGGCTGAGTGACCTGTGCCTCAGTGACGGGAGGTGGAGTAGGTGGTGGCACTATAGAGCCTCCAACCTCCGCGTCATGCTGCCTGGGTGAGGGAAGAGGAGGGAAGTACTCCTCAACACTGTCGCCGGTGTCGCTCTCGGACCATATGTGCTGCAGGTCCTCACCCTGTGCCTCTGCCTCAGCTAGCCTCTCATCCTCCTTCTCCAAGTCCGACCAGTCCTCCTCAGAAAGACGAGCCCAGACCTGACGCTCGACTGGACGGCCAAGGCGGCGGTCACCAGGAGCTGGGGCACGGTAGTGACCGAACCGTGTGACGCTCTCATCAATGAGGCAGTCATGCACGACGGACCCCTCGGGAACCATCATGGTGAGCAGGTAGCTGATCCAGTGTCCATATACGAGCTGCCTCATCATGCCCACTCCGTCTGTGATCACATCCTCCATCTCGCATATGAGGACTTCCACTATGTCGAACTCCATCCCGTTCATGATGTAGAACAGGAGAGTCTGCTGTAAGCTTGTGAACCCCTCCAAGTAGCTAGACCTCGGCAGGAGCGTGCAACGCAAGGCGAGGTGCACTATGCGCGCAGCTAGAGTCAACAAAGCCGGTACCCTCGGCTGGTCTGGAGAGAAGGTAGGGCCAAACAGGGAACGAATCTCCTCTAGAGCTGGTGCCACTCCTCCAGTGAGTGGCCTCCTCGGTGGATCTGCCTGACCGTAGACCCTCTCATGCACGCAGGTGTCGTGCAAGTCCACTCCCAGCAGCTGTGCCAGCATCTGCCTCGTCAGGTGATAGTGTTGTCCCATGAATATGAAATCAATTGACCCGCGGCCCTCAGAGACGTAGAGAGTAGCGTAGAACACGCATACCCAGTCCTCCACGTAAGCACTCCTCTCATAGGACATCAGGTGCACCAGCCCTCTGTACCTCTCAAAGTAGGGCAGTATCTCCGTCTCTGCTGCGAGGGCAAGTTGATGCCAATCCAGAAAGTTGTGCTGGAACAACTTGTGGCCTCGGCGTCTGTAGGTCTCGTAGAGGGACACCTGTGTCATAGTACAGAAACGACTGTCCACCAGGGCCTCCCGGGGCTGCGGGTACCACTCCTCAAGCAGCACACTCCACTGAGTCTGCGAAGCTGCTTGGCCTTCATCTTCCGGTAGTCGGTCAACCGGACTCCTTCAGCGACATGGACAGTGGTGTCCATCTCGTAGATAGCTCGCTGGGCCTCCCTGTCCTCACGACGATCGGTAGCCGTCGGTCTCGGACGTGGAGCTGCCGCGGGATGACCCCCATGGGTCCGGGCTGAGCGCCGGCGGACGAGAGGCTCTACCAGCTCTTCTTCGGACTCGGAGTCATCGATCACAGGAGGCTGCCTCGGATGAGCCTCGCGGATCCTCAGCGATCCTCCTTGGCCACGCTCACGCTCCTCGACGGCGCGAGCGGCCATCAACACCTTCTTTTCCTCCTTTGACAATTTTTGCTTCTTCGCGGCCGGCTCCGCGATGGCCTTGCCCTTGTTCTTCTTGTCGCGAGCCATTGCGATCGGGCGAATGAGGTTGACGATGTCGAAGGAACGGAATGTCGTGATGAAGATTGATGCGGCCGAAAACCCTAACGGCGATGTGCTAGGGATGATGGCGGTGCACGAGAGGAGACAGCGTTTGGGCTCTGTGGTGGCGAGGGAGAGCGGCGGCGGCGCTTGGTGGAGCAGCGGCGGCGGCTGCGGCGGAGGTGAGGCGTCGGCTGCAGTTGAGAGCGGTGGCGCTAGCGAGCGGCGGCGCTAGCGAGCGGCGGCGGCCGGAGGGCGGCGGCGGCGTCCGGCGGTGGCGGTGCGTGAGGCGGCGACCAGAGATCGGCGGGTGGCTGCGGTGGAAGGTAACGGGGCCGGGAAGAGAGAGAGGGAAGGCGTACGGCCGATTTAAATAGTGGGTCCCAAACCCTAGCCAAAGTTTTAACACCGGATGGACCGATGTTGAACATGAGAAGCATCGGTCGAATGCCACAGTAAGGATATTCAAAAAGGTACTGTTGTCACCGGATGGACCGACGTTGAAGGATGGGATCATCGGTCGAATGGTTCAGTAAGGGTGTTCAAAAATGGAATGTTTACACCGGATGGTCCGACGAGGGAGGAGGTAGCATTGGTGGAATTAACCAAAGTTCCAGAATTGTACACATCGGATGGACTGATGTTTTTCAGGATGAACTCGTCGGATCATTTTGAGATTCTGACTGAATTGGTCCTTGGAGATTGAACACCAATTGATCCGATGAGGGATTGACCTAGGCATCGGATAATCCGGTGACTACAGAACAATAACATCCCATATATGTCCTTTGACCAAACAAACAAGCAAAGAGAAACACATGTCTTAGGACTTTTTGGGCAACCCCTTACCCCTCAAAGATACTAATATGCCAATAACTTGGCTAGGCCTTAAGGCAAATGGAACATCGAGAAAAATAGGAGGAAAATATCCAAATAAAATGTAAGGCCCATGCTTTGTGAGGTAGAGTATGAAGACTTCTATCTCTTTAGAGCATGTTCCTCTAGGCATTAACGCACCTATCATTTTGTTCTTTCCACCTTATATGAGTTGAGATATTGCATTTCAAACAAGTCTCTTTCTCATGAGGTGGGTTCCCCTTTGTAACAATCTACCGTATACAATGCCAAACATTTTATAATGCAAGAAATTATAAGTCTATATGGCAGGCATCATGCAAGGCATAAAATAAATCTATCTTGCCAAATTTGAACCTTTCAAAGGCTTCTTCAGGGAGAGCTACTCTCCAAACCTTGGGACAACCCAAAGGAACCTCCATCCCAAGCTAACCCTTGCTCACCCCTATCCTTTGAGAGTTAGGCAAGACCTATATGAAGTGCATTCTTACATGACGTTCGTTGCATCTAGCACATTTAATTCACTTCTTAGCTTAGAAAAAGTTTTCTCATGTAGTGGTTTAGTGAAGATATCCGCCAATTGTTCTTCGGACCTAACACCTCTCAAAGAGATGTCTCCCTTAGCTTCATGGTCCCTTAGGAAATGATGGCGAATATCAATGTGCTTAGTGCGGGAGTGTTGAACGGGGTTTTAGCTATCTTAACCGCACTTTCATTGTCACAAAGGAGAGGCACACAACCAAGTTTAATACCAAAGTCCAAAAGGGTTTGTTTCATATAAAGAATTTGAGCACAACATGCACCGGCCGCAATATACTCCGCTTCCGCCGTGGACAAGGCCACGGAATTTTGCTTCTTGCTTGACCAAGATACTAGGGAACGCCCAAGCAAGTGGCACCCACCGGAGGTACTCTTGCGATCCACGCGGCATCCGGCAAAGTCCGAATCCGAGTATCCCACAAGATGGAATTTTGCACCTTTAGGGTACCACAAGCCCACACTAGTGGTATGCTTAAGATACCTAAGTATCCTAAAGACCGCCTTCCTATGCGATTCTTTAGGTGCCACTTGAAAGCGAGCACACAAGCATACACTAAACATGATATCAGGCTAAGATGCGGTAAGGTAAAGTAATGAACCAATCATAGAACGGTAGTTAGATTGATCAATAGGTTTACCGTCCTTATCCGTGTCGAGATGACAATTGGTTGCCATTGGAGTGCTTCTTGAGCTACAATCTCCCATCTCAAATTTCTTCAAGAGGTCCTTGGTGTACTTCTCTTGATAGACGAAGGTCCCCTCTTGAAGTTGCTTGATTTGAAATCCAAGGAAGAAGTTGAGCTCTCCAATCATTGACATCTCGAATTCCCTAGACATCATTTTGCCAAACTCATGGCTAAAAGATTCGTTAGTTGAACCAAAAATAATATCATCAACATAAATTTGACAAATGAACAAATCTCCGTTGATGTCCTTGGTGAAGAGTGTAGTGTCCACCCTCCCGATCTTGAATCCTTGCATGATGAGGAAGTCTCGTAGTCGTTCGTACCACGTCCTAGGTGCTTGCTTGAGCCCGTAGAGCGCCTTGTGCAACCTATACACATGATTAAGATTCCTCGGATCTTCGAACCTGGGAGGTTGTTCAACATAAACAAGCTCGTTAATGTAACCATTAAGAAAGGCACTTTTCACATCCATTTGATAAAGCGTAATGCTATGATGTGATGCAAAGGCATGAAGTATACGGATGGCTTCTAGCCGGGCGACCGGGGCAAATGTCTCCCCAAAATCTAGTCCTTCAACTTGCGAGAACCCTTTGGCCACAAGTATTGCCTTGTTGCGGACCACAACGCCATTCTCGTCTTGTTTGTTGTGGTACACCCACTGTGTTCCGATGACGTTCTTGTCCTTGGGTCGCTCCTCCAACACCCAAACTTCATTGCGGATGAAGTTGTTGAGTTCTTCTTGCATGGCCATCACCCAATTTGGGTCTTGGAGTGCTTCCTCAATGTGAGTGGGTTCTACACATGAAACAAACGAGTAGTGCTCACAAAACGAAGCAAAGTGGCGAGAACGTGTACTTACACCCCTTGACAGACTTCCAATGATTTGGTCCATTGGATGCGCCTTGGAGATGCGTCCATGCCTCATAAGCGGTTGTGAAGCACTTGGCGAAGGTGATGCGTGTTGCTCCTCTAGTGGCTGGACTTGATCATGGACTTCTTCTTCCTCTTGATGTTGTTGTGCTTGTGAGTCTTGAGTTGGCAATGGATCATCCTTTTCTTCTTCGTCAACTTGAGGTGCCATGGAGGTGTTGTTGTTGGAACTTGAAGCTCCCCCTTGATCATGGCTCTCCTCAACTTCTGGCTTGATGTCTCCAATGGTCATGTTCTTCATGGCTTCTCGTAGAGGCTCATCATCTATTTCATCATGACCAAAACTCTCCTCTTGGGAGCCATTAGATTCATCAAACTCAACATCACAACTTTCCTCAACTAAACCGGAGGTTTGGTTGAATACTCGATATGCTTTTGAGTTTTATGCATAACCAAGAAATATACCAACATCACATCTTCTTTCAAACTTACCGAGTCTTTTCTTGCGGTAGATGTAGCACTTGCATCCAAAGACTCAAAAGTAGGAGATGTTGGGCTTTCTCTCAATGAGAAGCTCGTACAGGGTCTTTTGAAGTAGGCGATGTAGGTAGACCCTATTTGTGGCATGGCACGTCGTGTTGATCGCTTCGGCCCAAAACTTCTCCGACGTGCCGTAGTCATCAAGCATTGCTCTTGCAAGAGTGATGAGTGTCTTGTTCTTCCTTTCAACGACACCATTTTGTTGAGGAGTGTATGTGGCCGAAAACTCATGTTTAACGCCTTCACGGTCACACCACTCCCCAATGTTGTAGTTCTTGAATTCGGTGCCATTGTCACTCCGGACCTTGATGATGGGAAGTTGAAATTCCCTTTGAGCGCGGTTGGCGAAGGTCTTGAACACTTCCGGAGTTTCACTCTTGTCACCTAGAAATAGAGTCCAAGCATAGCGAGAATAGTCATCAACAATAATGAGACAATAGAGGTTACCGCCAAGGCTTTGATATGTGGACAGTCCGAAGAGGTCCATGTGGAGTAGTTCAAGTGGCTTGGAGGTTGACACCGTTGTCTTCATTGGATGGTGTGAAGCAACTTGCTTCCCGGCTTGACAAGCGCTGACATCCTTCACGCCGGTCACCATCCCAAGCTTGAATGACTTTTTGAGTTTGCTCATCCCTATGTGCGCTATGCGTCGGTGCCATAGCCAACCCAAGCTTGTCTTAGTGAAAAGACAAGTGGTCAAGCTAGCATTCTTGTTGGCGAAGTCCACTAGGTAGAGATGTCCATGCCGAAATCCTTTGAAGACTATGTCTTGGCTAGTTTCACTACTCACAACAACATCATTTTTGCTAAATGTGCACGTTAGTCCAAGATCACATAGTTGTGCAATAGAAAGTAAATTAAAGCTAAGTGACTTAACGTACAAAACATTAGAAATGGACAAATCATTTGAAATAGCAATTTTACCTAACCCAATTACCTTTCCCTTAGAGTTATCACCAAAGGTGACTTGTTCATGATTGCCGGGGTTTTCTATGGTGGTGAACATACCATCATTGCCGGTCATATGTTGGGTGCACCCGCTATCGAGTACCCAGTGCTTTCCTCCGGCTTTGTAGTTCACCTACACACATGAATTCAATTTTTAACTTTAGGCACCCAAGCCAACTTAGGTCCTTGTATGTGTGATACAAGTGTATTTGGGACCCAAAGTTGCTTGGGGAGCTTCCCTTTCATGCTTTTCATGTCCTTGTCAATGAACCTAGCCACCTACATTACTTAAGAGATAATAACGATTATTGAAAGTAGATTTGTAATTAGTAGGAAGCTTGGGAGAGGGTCGGTTAGGAAGAAGACACTCCCTTATGTGGTGATCGGTGACCTCACAATGTTGGCAATAAGAACCAACTTCTTTGATGAAGCTTGTCCTTAGCTCCGGTGAGGGCACCTTTCCTTTGTTGGGCACCGGGAAGGATCCAAGTCCTCTTTTGTTGAAGGCCTTTGCTTGTTGGAAGAGGATTTACTTGTGTTTGACCTCCCCTTTTGAAAGTCTAGCCACACTAGTGCGGAGACTCTCAATTTCTTCCAACAAGTCCTTCTCCCTAGCATTAGCTTTCAAAGGCAAAGACTTGTGCAAAGCATTAGTGGCATGAGAAGTAATGGATATCTTATCATTAAGAGTTTGCTTCTTCATATTTTTCAACTCTTGATCAAGCATGTCATGAGCAAGGCTAAGTGTTTGATGTTCTTGTATTAACTTGTTGTTCTCTTCCAAGAGTGTTTGGTGTGCTAAGTTAAGTTCATGATTATCTATCTTGATTTTAGCCTTTTCTTCCTCAATTTGCTTGACATGGGATTTGAGCGTGTCACGCTCTTTGAGTATGCTTTCATACTTGTCAAGCAAATCAAGGTTAGCACTCTCAAGTCTAGCACGAGTTTCTTCAAGCATTTTAACCTTACTCTTTTCCCTCTTAATGATAGCATGATATTCATTTATCAAACAAGTTAAATCATCGGGGGAAAGCTCGTCATCGCTAGAGTCATCACATACCTTGGTGTTACCTTTCGCCATGAGGCACATGGGCGGTGGATGAAGAGGTGCATCATCATTGTTGGCGATGGCGAGGCCGACCAAGCTCTCTTCTTCCTCTTCACTCTCTTCATCACTTGTTTCTTCGTCGGTGACCCATTCATTTGCCTCACACATGAACACCTTTTGTGGGTCATTTCTCTTCTTTGGGGAGAGCCTTGCCTTCTTGCCCTTGTCATGTTTCTTCTTTCCAAAGGATCTTGGCTTTGGTTTGGCTTCTTCTTCATCATCATGACTTCCCTCAAGCTTGCAATGCTTGCTCTTGTGGTTCTCTCTTCGTTTGTCCGGTCTTGGACAATCATAGGAGATGTGGCCTTGATCACCACAATTGTAGCAAGTCTTGTGATCATCTCTCCTTGGTAGAAATGCTCTCTTCTTAGGATCAAATGTGTATCCCTTCTTAGTGATCTTGGAGTTCAAGCGTGAGAACTTTCTCATCATCAATGCAAGCTCATAATCATCATCTTCACTTGATGCTTGTTCTTCTTCACTTGAGCTAGGCTCAACCACCTTCTTCTTCTTGTGGCTTGTTTTCTTGGTGGAGGCCTTTAGAGAAATTGTCTTTGAAGATGATTGCTCCATCATCCCAAGTACACTCATCTCATGAGCGTGTATTTCTCCAATGAGCTCTGAAACTTCAATGTGGTCAAGTGACTCTTTTTGGAGCATGGAGTTGATGATTTTGTACTTTGGCTTGGGAAGGAGCATGAGGATCTTGCGGTTGATGAGTCCCTTGCCAAGAGAAGCAATGTCAAGAGCATTTATTTCTTCAATAAGCACATTTAAGCGAGAGAACATCTCATTAACATTTTCATGAGGTAGCATCTTAAATTCATCATATTTTGCTTTAAGCATGTGATATTTAAGTTCCTTGACCCTAGAAGAACCCTCATGAATCTCTATTAAGCAAGCCCAAATTTCACAAGCCTTTTCCTTGCTAGCAATCCTAGAAAACACATCTTGACTAATGCATTCATAAATAGCATTCCTAGCTTTAGCATCCCACTTAATTTGATCACCAACATAATTGTGTTCTCCAAACCCTGCGTGGGTCGCTTCCCATACTTCGGGAGCAATAACTTCAAGATAAGCGCGCATGCGTGCTTTCCAATAGGCAAAGTTCTTGCCCTCGAAGATAGGAACCGAACCCCCAACCTTGGCCATTTTAGCTCTCTAGCGGTGAAGCTAGAATGATCCTATGAGCAACCTTGCCCTGATGCCAATTGTAAGGACCGAATGCCCAAGAGGGGGGTGAATTGGGCTTTCTCGAAAAATTCTAAGCAATGAAACTTAATTTGTAAAGTCCAATTCCCTACGCAAACTATCTATGCATTCTAGTAGATGGAGACTTCGCGGAATTTAAAATGCATAAAAGTAAGGGAAAGGAGAAAGATGCAAACTCTCGAGGAGACAAGGATTTATCCCGTGGTTCGGCAAGATCGTCAAGATCTTCCTACATCCATGTTGTGGCACCCACCAAAGGGTTTTGCCACACCCAAGTCACCGAGATGAGGGGTCTTCACTATTCCTCTCCGTTTGCCTCCTTTGGCAAGGTGGAGCTCAAGCCTTGTACAACTTTGACCTTCCGGGCTTCCACACATGCCTTGGCAAGCTCCGGAAGTCTTCTCACAGTTACAAACACCAAGGGCGCTCCCTTGAGGCTCTCATACTATCCTAGAGAGTCAACTCACCCAGAATGGTGGCACACAAGCTCTCTCTCTAGCTAGTTCTAGCCTAAACCTTGGTGTATAGATGATCGAAATGGTGTGGAAGTGATTGCTCTTGGTCTTGAACGCTTGTGGATGTGTTGATGGTGTCTGGTGATCAAGACTTGACGATATGACAGGATTAGGGGGTATTTATAGCCAGCCTCCCCGAAATAGCCGTTGGAAAAGTAGGCTGACAGAACATTACTGTGAACACCGGATGATCCGATTTCTCCCCTTTAGTTATCATCGGTCAAGTTACTTTAGCTGACATCATTGTGTCAGATATGACCGTTGTTAGACCGATGTTGATCCTGTCTTCTCATCGGATGATCCGGTGGCTCTTCCTCCAGAATTTACTCAAACTTGATGCTTACTGGAGTAATCGACCGATGTGTGCTTCTGTGTACATCGGATGATCCGGTGAGTTGATTTTGAGAATTGGTGCAGAAATAATTGCTTTTGTTGAATTAGACCGATGTACCACTTCCTACACATCGGATGATCCGGTGTGTACTTCAGCTTTGAGGTCTTCTTCTTCTGTTGACACAACTCGACCGATGTAGTCATTTCACAGAACATCGGATGATCCGGTGTGTTGTTCTTGTTTGCTTTGAGTTGTTTTAAGTTGATCTTTTGGAATTTGCTTGAGTGACCTCTTTGACACTTCTGATGAATATTGAGTTCCTTGTGTTGTCAATTTTGATGGAATTGCGTTGATGTATGAGTTCTTCTTTTAGTCTTCATGAAAATCGATTAACCCCTTATAATAGTTCGTTGAGGGGTCTCCATTTGTATCCAATGAGCAGTAGATTGATATGAATAGATAGTTCATTCCATTTGATGTGTTATACGTGAGACCTCGCATCCACAAACTCATTAGTAATATCTAACAGTTGTCATTAATCACCGAAACCATACCTCATGGGGGCCTAGATGCTTTCAACTCAAAAGTAAGAAAATACAATATCGACATTAAGGATAACTTACATCTTCACGATTCACTCTATATTCGCAGGCGGTCCGAAGAAGCTCGCATAAATAATAACCCCATAAGACGCTCCTAGGAGGATGCTTGAGACAAGGATAATATGTTGATATCTGCAATGCATCCTTATTAGGAGGTCTCTGACCGCCAAGTTGTTTCACGTAAAACCGACAAGCGCTGTAATACAAGGAATGTCATATAAAACTTGTCAGCACATTCGAAAACTCTATACAAGAGGCAAAAATGAAGAAGTTTGCTTCTGGCCCATCTGCTTTGGTGACATTATGGCAAACATATGACAACAATGGTTAGACATTTTACACTAAGGAAAAAGACAGTAAGAGTGTTGCACAAAATAGTGGTGTTCATATAGAGGCTTATGATCCACAAGGGCAGAAGACCACATACTTCGGGTTCATAGAGGAAATAGGAGAACTCGATTATGGAAAAAAATGCACATGTTCGTATTTAAGTGCCAATGGGTCAAACATCCTGATGGTGGGAAAGTGGACAACTACAAGCTGACACTGGTAGACTTGAACAAAGTGGATTATAAAGATGACCCATGGGTTCTCGTCGATCGTGTTGCACAAGTTTTTCTTGTACAGGATACATGAACTGAGAAGATGCACGTAGTTGTTTTTGGAAAACAAAATATTGTTGGGGTTGAGAATATGGAAGATAATGAAGAGGAATATAATCAATATGAAGATATGTACCTTTTCACGGAACTAGAAAACATCAAGCGCGTAGAGAGAAACATTAAAAAGGATTTGAAACCCTATATGCGAGAAGATGTCAATGCTGGAAAAATGTATGATATATATTGTATATATTTGTAACATTACATTGAAGCTTTAATGTTTTAATTTGACTTTTTTCTTTTTATGAATTTGTTCATATATGTAGGTATATGTATGTATGTATGTGTATATCATGTATATGTATATATTATTATATATACAATAAATGATATATATATATATATAAAGTATACATATTATAAAGTATAATATATACATATATAATATATTACTATAACTCTGAAAAATATTATTAGATATTTTTCTTTTAGTCTCCTTCACAGTCGGTCAGTATGTAAAACCCATTTGTGAAAATATAGGGAGCATCAAAGGCGGTCTGTATAAAAGGTCGCATGAAATATATGCATTACTACAGACGATTGTTTATTAATAACAGCCCGTGAAAACATTGTCTTTACCCAGACGGTTGTTTATTAAAAACCGCCTGTAATGTTTGATCAGTACAGGCGGTTCTTTATTAATAACCATCTGTGAAGATCATGTATTTAATCAAGCGGTGGTCATGAAAAACCACCTGTGATGTTTGAGCACCACAGACGGTTATTGTATCATTCGACATCACAAGCACATTTTTTTACGGACCGCCCGTGTTTGAAAATGAGGCGTCTGTAATAATGGTTTTTGTAGTAGTGTGGACCAACGATCGAACCACTTTGTCTGCTCATTGAAGTGCTTGTCCAACTGCTTCATGAGTCAAATAGGAGCTTCGAGTTCGGCTCCATCGCGCCGAACGCTTTCTGGCGACGCGTGTAGTAGGGATGGTCCTCCAGGCTGGAACGTGAATCTGATACTAATTGTTAGCACATCGCCGGCGATAGCAGATCGGAGGTAGGAGTAGAGAAGAAAGAGAAAGACATAAACTACAAGAAGATGTCAGGGATAACTATTTCCGTTTCTTTCTTGTCCCCACTCTCAGTTCACGCCACTCCTTAAGTACAACATCGTAGTTTACAACCGGGCCCATTCGGCACCAACGAAATGAGAAGAAGCGAGCCTGGGACGTACTCCTCTCTGTGGAACCTGGGCCGCGTCATCTGAGTTTGAAGTTTGCGCCACATGGACAGGCGAGAGTGTAATAGAAGAGTGCAGGGAAACAGGCAATATGGTGTTCAATTTGGTGGGGAAAACTTCAATGCACGTGGAGGTAATTATACAGCTCCAGCCGGGATACGTGCTGCTAGTGCTAACCAAGTCCTAGGTCATCATTCTACTCAAACTGCCATCTAGAACACGATCACGCACGGAAATCAGTCGGGAAGTGTGCACTGCTACAATAAGCCTCATTGCAGTCGGCTCTAAACCTATTATCAGACGCGGTTTCTAAAACCGTATGAAACGAAGAGCCTGTGATAATCCACAATTTCACAGGCGGAGAAGTGAAACCGCCTGTAAAGAAACATTATTACAGACGACTCTTTACTTAGGCTAGCCTCCTGTGAAGACATATTATCACAGGCGGGTCGTGCAACATATATAACCGCCTGTGATAATTGTGTTACCATAGGCGGATCTTGACCTACATCAAGCCGCCTCTGAAGACAGTTTATCACAGTCGGTTTGTTCAATAAAAGTAATCGCCTGTGATAATTAGGTTATCACATATGGTTCTTTACCTATATCTAGCCGCCTGTGATAATTGCTTTTCACAGGCAGGTCTAGCCGTTGGTAAATAATCGTCTGTGATAAGGTATAACCTATGCAGTACTAGCTGCTGTTATTTCTAATTTCAAGGTCAAATCAATATAATCATAGAAGTCAACAATATCATCACAGAAGTCAACAATATCATCACAGAAGTCAATTTCACTAAAACAATATACATATGTACAAGTTACACATACAATTCATCTCATAGTTTACAAGTTTTCACTAAAAACTGTTTCTGTTGGCATAGTCGCAAAGTTCTGGCACATCAGCTATTGCACCATTCTCATCAAAGAACTCCCCTCCTTTTGCAAAATTTTGTGACGCACGAATTGACACAGTTCAACAGCAATCTTGTCGGCTCCTCCACCAGGAATACTTCTACAAACCGGCCAATCTTCATTCACATTCTTCGTGTGTTGCAATGAAACACATAATAAGATTTAGAATGTGTTGGTTTGAACAATCTCAAAGTATAGATCAAAGTGAGATATACAGGAATTTATTTGGTATTTTTGGAGCAATTGTACTATGAACAATTGAAATTTGAAGTTGGAATCAAAATATGAAAATAATGTTTCTGGTAATATTGAACAGCAGAGAATATAAGTATTAAACTATGCTATTTACAATGAAAATGAAACTCAAAAGTAAGAAAATAAGATATCGACATTAAGGATAACTTACATACTCACGATTCACTCTACATTCGCCGGTGGTCCGAAGATGCTCACATACATAATACGTGCATAAGACACTCCCAGCAGACTGCTTCGGACAAGCATAATACGTTTTAATGTCCAATGCATTCGTATTAGGAGGTCTCTCACTGCCAAGCTGTTCCGCATAAAACCGCCAAGCGCTGTAATACAGGAAATTTCATATAAAACTTGTCAACACATTCTAAATGTGTGTAAATTAAAATTATTGAATAAACGTAAAATTTCAAAATAGAAAAGAAATCTTTGTAACGATCTCGTGGGTCATCGGCTGAGTCCAAGACTGTTGCCAAACCCTGTGTTGGCTTGATGAAGATCATTATGTAGTGATTACTGCAAACATACAAACACACATGTTAACAATTAGCAATAATTGCTATTTCAATGTCATGTGTCGAACTTACTCGAAGTGGTACGGAGCTTTTATGAGGTCCTTGTCGTCTCTGACAAAGTTAAACATTGCATGTCCTATGTAAGCTGCAACTTCTGTCCTTCTATCATTCTTAAGTTTTGCGATTGATTTTTCAAAAAAAAAATTCATGTGCTTGATCTGTGCTGAGTCTCGATCTGCCTTGACGTCGAATAGTGTCTTTGCAATCCATGTAGGGTCAAGGATACCTGTCTTGCATTTCATCTTTTCATTATCCATGTATTGCATCCAATTGAAGAAGTCCAAAATTGTTATAATCTCATGAAATGTGTATGCGTGCAGTAAGAAAAGCAAATGCAAAATATTAGAGGCACTTACAAGCACCAGATGAGTAGCAGGTTGATTTCGAGCATGCCCCGATGGAAAAGGTATGCAACTCTTCAAATAAAATGACTCGTTTATCCGCTCCAGTGCTCCGGAATGTATCTTTTGGAATACCAAATGTGACACAAGAAAGATCATATTTTGTGTTGCAAGGATGTACCACTCGTGCATTCTTTTGAGCAAGGCAGGTTGTTTGCTAAGTTGTACGGATGTCATGAACGGCTTCCCATTCTCAAATTTAGGAGGAACATCCTCAAGCTTGTATATTGGAACTCCTGGTTTAACTAAAGCCGTCCATCGATTATACATGACACTGTCTTCTTCTCACTCCTCGATATCTTCTAATGCTTGCTCATGAGAAGAACGAGATGCACCCGATTTTCTAATATTTTCCTTCATAGTTTCCAAATACTTTGACACTTCTGATGAAGGTTTCCTAATTTCTTATGAGCTAACTTTGATAGGCACTGATGATCGAGGAGTAGTCGTTGGAATTTGGACACTAACTTGTTGTTGAACCTGTTGTTCAACAGATTGCTCTTTACTCCTAGCAGCTGGCTCTAGTACTACTTCAAGTTGTTGCTCAATTGATTGCTCTTTACTAGCAATTGCTTGCTCTGGTACTGCTTGAAGCTGTTGTCCAACTTGTTGCTCTTGGTTATGTTTACTAGCAAGGTTACTATCATCCTTGTTGAGACATAGGGGAAGTGGATCTTCCTGGACTGGGAGTGGATCTTCTTGGACTTTTGCCTTAGAAGACGGAGATGCAGTATTTTGAGATGCGATGGGGCTAGAAATTGGCTCATCGTCCAACACGATATCGCGTCGGTGCCAAAGTATTAATTGGTTGACAGCCTGCCCCAGAGTCGCGATCCCCTCATGTGTGATGTGGTCTATTTCATAATCTTCATAATCATTATCAACGATCTGAGGAACTTGCACCACAACATAATACAACGGAAGTGGATTCCCGTTGAAGTCACGATCAGGCTTTACCATAGCAGTGGCAACCTGTTTGGTTTTGTTACCTGCTTTGCCGATCAAGACAAGAAGACGACAAGATTTGTCCTTAGCAATATCATCGACAGCGAACTTATGGGTTGAACCAGAGCCTGGCACATAACTTACGCTGCTAGGGTAGGCAGTTGGAATACCAATTGCTCCTTTGGCACGAGAACCATCGCTGTACTCGGTGCCACTAATTGTCCCGATTGTCTAAGTTGTTCCATTATTTCTTGCACATTTTCTTTGACCTTTTGAGCAATCTTTTCATCAAGTGTTTTCTTAAACTTCTCATGTCTTCTATATCTGTCTTTATCTTTAGGGAAACCATCTACCCAAGACATTTGAGAAGAGACTGCTCGAACCTGTCCACTATGTTTAGGGTTTCTTAAGATAGCGGTAAGTTGGTCATTCTCTCTCTCCGGCTTGAAGAAACCCTTTTGTTGCTTTTCAATTACTTCTTTCATTTTTTCCCTCTACTTCATTCACACAGTCGGGCTTTTCAAGTTTGCCCTCGCTGGTCAAACCTGACCGAGCAAAGACCCACCACTGAGTTCTCTCATCGCAGCACTCTAACGGGTGAGGATTGCCCTTACCGGTAATTTCGTCTAATATCTTATTCCATTTCTGGACTTTGGGGGCATATCCGACAGACCCCAAGCGATGATGGGATTTGTTGTTTTTGGCAAGCTCTGATCTAGTTGCACTTAGAGCTTTAGCATCAGGTGTGGTCTTTTGACGAACAAAGTCTTGCCACTGAGCTTGTGTGATTTTTCCCATCTTCCTCGGGCTACGGACCTTATCGGCCTTAACATAAGCATTCATTTCACTCTTCCAGCCACGAAACTTCTTGCCACAAGAGACCAATGTTGCTTTCTTTACAGCTTCTTCCATGCCTTTCGGGAACTTGAATTGTTTCTTTATCCTTTCTCACAACTGATTCTTGGTCTCCTCAGGTAATTTTCTCCAATTCTCGATTGTGATCGGCACGAGCTCTCTAATAAGAAAACCGCATGCATTTCAGTACTCGGTAACCGAATCCAGTGGTTCTTGGGGAAGCCAACCTGGAGCGACCCTTGTTATGTACATGATGCGGTCCAATGGACCCTTATTGGGACCTCGTTGCCCTCGTTTCCGCTTGAGTGAACCTGTGGATTCATCCATTGGAGAACCTTCTGCGGTTTTAAGAGTCGAAGTCACCTCGTTGTCTTTGCAATTAATCTAGGTAGAAAAGAATTAAAAGACTTCATATACTTGACAACCAACATTAACTTGAACTACCGAAGTTAAGATTCGTGATCCATACCTCGTCGGCAGGATCATATTCCGGGTCGAGATCCTCTAAAGTATTTTTAATTTTTATATTAGGAACAAGAACCGATGGACTGTGAAAGGAGCATGAACTGTTGGAGTCAGTAAACTCCATATTGTCTTCTTTATTGTTACTACCAACACCAGTCTTCTTAGGGCTTTCCATGCTAAACTAATAAGATAAAAAATATAATGAATGGCATATTAACTCTACATGAAGTGTCCCGCAGAACCATCAACCACTTGTGCGTGTCAAACAATTTATGAAGTCATGGCCGAAACACGAGTACAAGGTGAGATATTCGACTTGCTATACCATTACATCCAACATGTGGTTAGAATGGATGGTGCTTAGGATAAAAAGAACAAGACACATTCCTTAATTGACCGAGATGGACTACAATCCAAATCGCCTCTCATTACACAAGTTCATCTTCTTTCAGATTTTATCCCATATGCACTTAGGGCTTTCCACAAGTTCATTTGGGGCTTCTGGTGTAATTCTAGTTGGATGGAATACTCTATTAATTTGGGGAGAACAAATTCATAATGAATGATATAATAGTATGCTTGGCTTAGTGGAAGTTACTCTCAAAGGTCAGAATTTTTCTTGAAGTAACATGCAGGAGGAGCCCCAATTAGAGCAGCTCGATTGATGTGTTAGCAGTCCAGATTAGCTTACTTTGTACCCTGAAACTATTATGTTTCTCTAGGATCGGAGAGCAAGTGAAAATCTACCAGAGGGAGGTGAATGGTAGATTTAAAAAATCTTACGCAGCGGAAACAATTAAAACCCAATCTCTTCGGTAGAAAAACAATCTGTTAAAGAAATCGTGTGTGAGACTAATATAAACGTGTTGCACCATTACAAAAGTGATATATATCAGAGAGAATCAAGTCACGAAGACGACACAACAAGAATCACTCAAATCCGTCGAGAAAAACTCAAGTTATGATTGAAAGATTGAACAAAGGTCAATCTGTTCTACCCGAGAAAAATCAGATTTGCAACACTGCAAAGAAACTCATGTAGATCCAAAACAACAAATCCAATGATTGTGAAATTTTGAAAGATGATAGATAATCAAATTTTTAAGACAAACCAAAAATAATCACGTCAATTGGATCTGTAAAACTTGAGTTATGATAAAACCACCGAAGAAAGATAGTGCTATGCAGAAAACTCGACGAGAAAAGCTTGTCTGGAACAAGTCGGACGAACAAGGCACAAAAGTTCCTTTCAATTATGAATTTTATTCAATAGAACACAAGAGGAACAGCCCCAAAGTCGTCTACCACGAGCTCTGACCTCCCTTGCTTATATAACCAGCCCAAAGGCCAACCCAACTCAAACTAGGACTCTAATCCTACTCAATTCACGAATCGAAACTATCCATAACTGTTCAAGACTCTTCTATACGCAGATAGAAGCAATATTAAGACTTCCAAACACCTTATGAACGTATCCCACATTCCTAAAACAACTCAAATTCGTGACCCACACGAAATCCTAACATAACCAGCTCAAATCTTTCCATATTTGAGTCAAACCTGACTCAGCCGCAACATGAGTCCATAACCTAGTCGGTTAGACCTTTCCGACCAATTCTTTACGTCCACATCTCTTCATCACGCCTCGAAACCATGTAGCCAGGACCATGCACTCCTTGCACACGTGCAAACATCTTCCAACGACGTCCACGATACCTTCATATATGTTGTTCGTGATTCATACATGCTGCGCGACCTCCCGATCAACTCAATCACAATTCCTCCCGAACTTGGTTGTTGAACCTCATCTTCTCCCTAAGACTAGTTCAATGGATCCTGTCACCAGCCATGTCTTGAACTCAAGAAACACCTACACATGAATAAACAACCAATACTTCCGAGCGCAAGTCCTCAACTTGACTCTCGTTAGTTCTGAAACTACAACATCTTACGTGAGCACCTTACATAAGCATGTTGTAAACCATAGAAAAATGATATCAGCCTTAATCACCAAAACACACCAAAAACTTAGTAAAATAATACTAAGCAAACTTTAAATAAGTGTAAAGCAAGTTTGAAACATTGCAAGATAAGAGCAGAACCACTGCGATCAAGCTTCGAACCTTGCCAAAGCTAACCAAAGCATGCCAGACCTATCGTCGAATCTTGATAAAAAGATGTTTTGGTGGCATTCAAAACTTTTTATCGTCAAAGCCAATGTATTCAGCACACATAGGTCTCACAATCTCCCCCTTGATGAATGCATTGGCAACACCATTTAAAATCTGAATATTGACTTATTTACATGAAAAGTTTTGAAAACAATTTCTCCCCCTTTGTAAAACAGAAATAAAATGAGAAGAAAAACAAATTCTCCCCCTAAGAAGAACCGTGCCAAAATAATTGTGAATACGTGCAATGTGTAATCAATTTCTCCCTATTGCATACTTATCTTTAAAAATTCACATATTATCTATTATCTCTTCCCCTTTGACAATGTATTCAACAAGGTTCAAAAGAGAAATTTCAAATGTTATGAGCATATTATAACATATACATATAAACAAAGCTCATCCAAGTCATACTATCAAGTAACTTACACTATCACATCAATGAGATACATAAAGTAGTGTAAGCCATGCTATAGATCAAGTGTAATTTTCAATTTTAGCAAGTCATGATCTCACAAACTTAACTATTTCAAAACCTGAAAGCATGACACTTGTTGCTGCATTTTATTATTTTTCGAAGCACAAATTTAGATCATATGATATTTGCAAGAGATTATATGTGCATCTGCCTTATTCTAACCAACCAAGCCAAGCCTATGTCATTTGACAATCAGAAGCTTAAGGACATGGTTTTAGTCATACACAACTTCTTCCAAGTTCATATCTAAGTGCAATGATAAGCCATCTCAAAAGAAGAAGTGCGATGCATGCATATTCTCTTGATCTTTTCTCAATTTATATTTGTTCATAAAAACTCAACACGTGAGTTGATTACTTGATTAATTTATTATGATTAAAAGCACTTGTGATCATGCAACAAGTTCAAAACAGCAAGAAAGTTCGATCATGACGAGATTTAGTGTAAGTAATTATTCCAATTACTAGTCATGGCAAAAACAAAAAAATGCATAACATGAGTAATGTAGTAAGAACTTTCAGCATATAAAAGGAATCACAAAGTCATATATGTATGAAATACTATTCTCATATTATTTTAAGATCAGATTCACACATAGACTTCCCAAGTTTCAAAACCCCCCCTCAATGTAAGCCATGAAGATGCATAACCCCTATTTCACTACGAATGAAACAAAAACGAGTGAAATCCAAAGGTTTTGTCAAAATGTCAGCCAATTGTTGTTCGATATCTACATGGTGAAGCACAATGTTTCTTTTTTCAACATTATCACGGAGAAAGTGATACCTAATGTCAATGTGCTTAGTTCTAGAATGTTGCACGGGGTTTTAGCAATGCAAATAACACTAGTGTTATCACAAAACAGTGGAACACTGTCTAGATCAACCCCATAGTCCTTAAGTGTTTGAACAATCCAAAAATTTTTTGAGCAATCACTAGCAGCAGCTATATATTCAGATTCAGCCGTGGATTGTGCAACCGAGTTTTGTTTTCTAGAGGACCAAGCAACAAGTGAATTACCAAGAAAATGACAAGAACCGTAAGTACTTTTCCTATCAATCCTACAACCCCCAAAATCAGCATCCGAAAAAGCTTTCAAAGTAACAGTTGAGGAAGAAGGAAGAAAAATGCCAAATTCTTGAGTTCCATGTAAGTACCTGAGAATCCTTTTGAGGGCTTGACGATGTGAAGCACGTGGGGAGGCTTGAAACCGTGCACAAAGACATACGCTGAATTGTATGTCCGGTCTTCATGCCATGAGGTACAAAAGTGATCCGATCATGCTTTTATATTCTTTTTGATCCATGGGTTCACCATCATCATCAAGTTCAAGTGTTGTTGCTGTTCCCATTGGTGTCCGAAGAGGCTTGCTTTTGTCCATGTTAAAGCGCTTAAGAAGGTCTCTTGTGTACTTTGTTTGGTGCACAAAGGTACCGTCCTTGGTTTGCTTGGTTTGCAGCCCCAAAAAGTATGTGAGTTCTCCCATCATACTCATCTCAAATTCTGAACTCATCATAGCTGAAAACTTGGAATAAGATCATAAGAAGCACAACCAAAGATAATATCATCCACATACACTTGAACGAATAATGAGTCATTGCCATGCTTAAGCACAAAAAAAGTTTTATCAACCTTGCCCATGGTAAACCCCTTTTCAAGTAAGATTGTTTTTAACCTATCATACCATGCTCTAGGGGCTTGTTTGAGACCATACAAGGCTTTTGATAGTTTGTAAACATGATTAGGAAAATCTGGATTTTCAAAACCTGGTGGTTGTTTGACATAAACCTCCTCATCTATGTAGCCATTAAGAAAATCACTTTTAACATCCATTTGATAAATCTTAAAACCTTTAGATGCAGCAAAAGCTAACAAGATTCTTATGACTTCTAATCTAGCAACAGGAGCAAAGGTTTTATCAAAATCTAGATCTTCAACTAGAGTGAAACCTTGAGCAACCAACCTAGCCTTATTCCTAACCACAACCCCATCCTCACTTTGTTTATTTTTAAACACCCATTTAGTTCCAATTAAAGTGTGACCTTGAGGTGGAGGTACAAGTTTCCAAACATTATTTCTTTCAAAATTTTCTAACTCTTCTTGCATGGCAATAATCCAAGATTCATTAGTGAGTGCGTGTGATATATCTTTGAATTCAAAAGAAGCAACAAAAGCAGAATGAGCATGAGAGTTTGGATCGCAAAACCTGGACCGTGTGACTCGTTCATGCAAGGTTCCAATAATTTGTTGTGGAGGACGACTTTTGAGAACCCGGAGGGGAGTGGACACTTTATAAGCTTCTTCTTTTTCATGTTCATCACAAATCGATGAGCTTGTGACTTGAGGAGGATCTGGACCAGCAATGGTGGTCGTCGGTGTTGGCTGCAAATCAAAATCAGGAGCTGGAACAATGTCATTAGCTGCTAATTTTTTGGAGCAACACCACTTCTTCCTCATCTTCAACGAAAATGATCTCCCCCTGCGTATAAGGATCCGGACCTGCAATGTTTGAGCTAGTACATGTGCTAGATTCATCAAAAGACACCTCAAAAGTCTCCACAATTTTGTTAGTGTCAAGTAAAAGCACACGATAGCCTGTAGTATGAGATGGATAACCAAGAAACATGCCATCAATAGATCTAGGTTCAAATTTAACAAGACTATCATGTTTCTTAACAAAGCATTTGCAACCAAAGACCAAAAAATGTGTAACACTAGGCTATGTCCAAACCGGAGCTCATATGGTGTTTTACCTAGCTTAGCGCGCAAGAAAACACGATTTCAGACATAACAGGCAGTTCCAGTCGCATCAGCCCAAAATTTCCTAGGAGTTTGATATTCATCAAGCATAGTCCTAGCCATCTCAACTAAGGTTTTTTCTTTCTTTCTACAATACCGTTTTGTTGAGGTACATATGGTGAATAAAATTGATGACCTATTCCATTTTCAGCACAAAAGTGATCAAAATATTGATTTTTAAATACGGTCCCGTTATCACTTCTAATTGCTTTTAAAGATCCTGGGTGATCAATTGATAATCTAAGAAATAAAGTTCTAAAGTGACTAAAATCTTCATTCTTAGATGCCATAAAGTAAACCACAGAGTATCTAGAATAATCATCAACAATCACAAGGACATACCATTTACCTTCGAAGTATTGAACACGTGAAGGTCCTACGGTGTCAAGGTGCAAAAGTTAACCCGGTTCAGTTGTCATAATCATTGTGAGAGGAGTATGTGAACCTGCAACCATCTTAGCATGTCTACAAGAAGAGCACAAAATTTCTTTGTCCCCTTTAAGCTTAGGCAGCCAACGTATGCGACCAAGAGCACTAACACACGTTAGATGATCAAAGCCTACGTGACCAAGTCTACGATGCCAAAAATATAAGTACTTTGAATCATTAGCAAATAGACACCTATTCTTAGATGAAGACATATCAAAGTTAGCTTTAAAAACTCTTCCAAACCGAGACATGTTAAAAATAAGCTCACTATTTGAATTTACATCTTTGCAGCAATTTTTAGTGAAAATAATTTCCAGATTTTCATCTAGCAGTTATGCAACAGAAAGCAAGTTGTATTTCAGATTTTTAACAAGTGCCACATCCTTCAAAGTGTAGTGATCATTTACTCTAACCGAACCCTTAGCAATTATAGGAGTTGAAGAATTATCCGCAAAAGTAACATTCTCTACACATGACACAAAAGAGAGGGAGGAGAACTATTCTTTGTTACCGTTCATGTGCCGTGAGCAACCTGAATCCACAATTCGAATGTTCTCCTTCCTCAAGCGTGTAACCTACATAGAAGCACAATACGTCGATGACTCAATACTGGGGTTAGTCGAAAGGCATTTAGGAATCCAGTACTGAGTCACATGACGTCCAGCAGGAATAACATGCGAAAGTGAGATAAACAGCAGGTTTATGAGCCAAAGCATGAGGATTTTTGTACCCAACTACTGTCCTACGAGATGTTACATGTGTAGCATGAAAAACAGTAGGTTTGGAAGCAAACTTTGCATGTTTTAGACTCATTACAGCAGATTGTATGTTCCTATCATTCGGTTTAGCAAGTGCAGCAAATTTTGCATGAAAGTTATGAGATCTAGCAATCATTCTTTTCTTATTCTGTTGTTTAGCTAGTGTATAATAAAAATCTATGACATGATCATCTCTACCACAGTAAGTACAATGAAATTTAACTTTATGTTCATGTCTAGATGAGCAAGCTACATTTTTATTTGAAACCGAATGAGACAACACTCCTGCAGATTTGAAAACCACTTCTTTTTGTTTAGGAACTGTTTGAATCAAACCACTTCCTAATGACTTTACAATTTTACTTGGATGTGCCTTAGCATGAGCATGAGAATCAAAACCTAAACCGGTTTTGTCATTGCAAGACTTGGAAGAATTCAGTAGCAAGTTTAGGTTCTTATTCCCATTATAGAACCGCTCTAGTGTCCTTTTCATGTTGTCAAGTTTCTTAGACAAGTCTAGGCAATTTTGACATGAAGTTTTCTTTTTAGTTTACAATTGGAACAATATTTAACTTCATGAGATCGTAAAGCATTATTCAATATAGAGATTTCATTCATAGCATCATGCAGTTTTTTATTAAGATCATCACAAGTAGAACATTGCAAATCAATTGTAGAAGAGCTAGCATCTTTCAAGTTTTTATCATTAAGTGCAGCAAGCTCTCTGTTCTTTTCATTTTCTAACTCAAGTTTATCAAGTGTGGAGGTGTGCGCACTTCTTAATAAGGACAATTGTTCATATATTAAATCACATGAGGAACAAGAATCATCACTAGGAATCAAGGATTTCAAACAATTAATTTCAGATTCTAGTGACTCAATTTTAACAGCATTGTCTCTAAGCTTTTTGTCCTTTTTCTTAAGTATAACAGTAGCACGAGAAATAGCATCACATGTTTCTTTGCAAGTAGAACATACCTCTTCATTGTCGCTGTTGTGTTCAGCCTCCTCCATACTTGATCTTGACTTGCCTGTCATGAAGCACAAGTTTGCCAAATCATCTTCATCTTCGTCACTTCAAATGTCCACATCGCTTGAGCCAAGTTCTTGAAGTGCGGAGATAAAACTGTCATCAATTGACGTCCTGTAAAACCCTTCTTTTTCTTTGTATATTTTGCAGAGGAGTGCTTCGTCCTTGTTTGTTTTTCATCCCAAGAAGTAGGACCTAAAAGGTTACGGCAATATGAATGAAAATGTCCTGTCTTACCACATTTGAAACATTGTTGAGGTCCGGAGCTTCCTCTCCTTCTAGTTCTCACATTTTGCAATGCTTTTGAGAACCGAGTAGAGATGAGTGCTAGCTCCTCCTATGGAAACTCCTCAATCTATTCAAGGGTTAGAGAGGACAAGAAAGCCAGTGTACCACAAGATGAAGATTGGCCGGAGCTAGGCATATCACTTTGAGAAACAAATGCAAGATACTTGTTGGGGTTCTTACGTGAGATTATGTCAAATTTCATGAGTTTTCAATTTAGAATATAGAACATCTAAAGTAAGTGTACTCATGACAGTAGATTCATGAATAGATGTAACTTTCATCTCCCAAATTGACATGTCTAATGCACCTAGTAATTGCCTAGCATTTCCAGTATCTGAAAAATTAACATTGACACTATGCAAGTTGCTGAGAATCTAATTAAAGCGAGCAAATAAATTGTCGATGGACTCACCTAGTTGCATCTCAAAGTGCATGTATTCTTTCTTGAATATGTCTTGCCTTACCTTCTTGATCGTGTTGGATCCTTCATGGTAGTCACAAAGTGTTTTCCACACATCGTATGCAGATCGGAAGTGTGCAACACGGTTGAAGTCACTTTGAGTTAATCCTTGTATGATCAAGTTCCGAGCCTTGTTGTTGTTGTCAACATCTCTTAGATTTGTAGCTGTAACTTGATTGTTTGACAGTACTTTCTAAGGCTTGTACACCTTCTCCCATATTGCGAAGCCTTGAGCCTGGATGAAGGCTTCCATACATGCCTTCCAAACCTGAAAATCAATACCACTAAACACACAAGATTTGGCTAAGTACTTCTCCATGATGATTAGTCAAAAACATGTGCAAATCACAAAGATTAGATCATTGTGGCTCTGATACCAATTGTAGGATCGGATAGCACGTGAAAATCTACCAGAGGGGGGTGAATGGTAGATTTAAAAAATCTTACACAGCGTAAACAATTAAAACCCAACCCCTTCGGTAGAAAAACAATCTGTTAAAGAAATCATGTGTGAGACTAATATAAATGTGTTTCACCATGACAAAAGTGATATATATCAGAGAGAATCAAGTAATGAAGACGTCACAACAAGAATCACTCAAATCCGTCGACAAAAACTCAAGTTATGATTGAAAGATTGAACAAAGGTCAATCTGTCCTACCCGAGAAAAACCAGATCTGCAACACTGCAAAGAAACTCGTGTAGATCCAAAATGACAAATCCAATGACCGTGAAATTTTGAAATATGATAGATAATCAAATTGTGAAGACAAATAAAAAAGACTCACATCTGGATCTGTAAAACTCGAATTATGATAAATTCACCGAAGAAAGGTAGTGCTGTGTAGAAAACTCGACAAGAAAAACTTGTCTGGAACAAGTCAGACGAAAAAGACACAAAAGTTCCTTTCAACTACGAATTTTATTCAACAGAACACAAAAGGAACAACCCCAAAGTCATCTACCACGAGCTCTGGCCTCCCTTGCTTATATAACCAGCCCGAAGGCCAACCCAACTCAAACTAGGACTCTAATCCTACTCAATTCACGAATCGAAACTATCCATAACTGCTGAAGACTCTTCTATACGCAGATAGAAGCAATCTTAAGACTTCCAAACACCTTAGGAACGTATCCCACATTCCTAAAACAACTCAAATTCGTGACCCACACGAAATCCTAACATAACCATCTCAAATCTTTCCATATTTGAGTCAAACCTGACTCAGCCGCAGCCTGAGTCTATAACCTAGTCGGTTGGACCTTTCCTGCCAATTCTTTACGTCCACATCTCTTCATCATGCCTCAGAACCATGTAGCCATGTCCATGCACTCCTTGCACACGTGCAAACATGTTCCAACGACGTCCACAATACCTTCAGATGCGTTGTTTGTGATTCATACATGCTGCGCGAGCTCCCGATCAACTCAACTACAATTCCTCCCGAACTTGGTTGTTGAACCTCATCTTCTCCCTAAGACTAGTTCAATGGATCTTGTCACCAGCTAGGTCTTGAACTCAAGCAACACCTGCACATAAATAAACAACCAATACTTTCGAGCACAAGTCCTCGACTTGACTCTCGCTAGTTCCAAAACTACAACATCTTACGTGAGCACCTTACGTAAGCATGTTGTAAACCATAGCAAAATGATATCAGCCTTAACTACCAAAACACACCAAAAACTTAGTAAAAGAATACTAAGCAAACTTTCCATAAGTGTAAAGCAAGTTTGAAACATTGGAAGATAAAAGCAGAACCACTACGATCAAGCTTCGAACCTTGCCAAAGCTAACCAAAACATGTCGGACCTATCGTCGAATCTTGATAAAAAGATGTTTTGGTAGTATTCAAAACTTTTATCGTCAAAGCCAATGTATTTAGCACACATAGGTCTCACAGTTTCCACTGGCCAGATCTGTTTCAGATAATATACCATATCCAAATTGACTCAAATATCCCAAAGGCTCAATGGTTCAGATTTGAGAACCTCTGGATCGAGCAACCGGATTCCTTTAAAAAAAGTGATGGAAAGGCTCACGAGTTAATATTAACTCATCAAGTATGATCAAACTAGTAATGAAGAACTAACTGTATTCAACTTGGTTTGGACAAACCAATCTGTTAATCCGGCGCCTATGATCATTTCATAATTCAATCATGCCAAAACTATATAACATGTCAAATTACTGCTATCAGCAGAAAATATCCAGTTTTACAAGCAGGTTCGAAAAACAACTGAAATCAATAATTTGTGTAATGTTCCTCATATTTAGAGGCACGACCTAACTGCAACCGGCTTAAACGATGTGACCCAACAACCCTCTCCAGGCTCCAGCTAGCTCATTTAGTGCCGTGACTAGATTATAAAAAGCGACTTATTGGTTCTCTTGTATCCAAGCAGGGTCGACAACATCGTCTCCTAAAACTAGTATCCACACAACACTTTCCCAACTTTGCTCTCTACAGCCAAAGAAACTCATTTCATGGCATGGTCTTCAAGCACCTAAAATGACAGTATTGCAGCTAGAATATATAACAAGTTCAAGAAAGTGTTTAAAGGAATTGAAAAAGTGGAGCAGGTCAACCAATGTAACACCCCATGGTCACTGCCTACACCGCAACACTTGCCTAAAATTAGTTCTAAAAAACGTCAAACATTTGGGATGCATGAAATATTTAGTTTTAGAACTTTATTTACTGAACCCTAACCAAGGAGGGAGGCGGCACAGGGACATCGGAGGGAAGGTCGAAGTGTTTAGGGTTTAATGTGAAGCTCGACAGAGACGGCAAGGGCTTCGCTCAGTGTACCTGGAAGTGGCGAGGGCGAAGCAAACGGACAACGACGAAGCTCGGCGGCGAAGCAAAGCTCGGCGACGACGGCGAAGCTTGGCGATGAGAGCGGCGAAGACTTGGCGGCAAAAGAAATTTTGGCAGCCTGGCGGTGTCTAAGTGATTTCGCTCGGGTTAGGTTTTTACAATGCAGCTGAGGGGTATATATAGGCGCATATCTTCTCAGGCGGATTTTAAGTACCAATCGCCTGATAAGGTGGTTATCTCAGGCGGGTGGTAATTACCAACCGCCTGAGAAGATGCAATTATGTCAGGCGGTTGGTAAGTAATACCCGCCTGGGATAATCTTTTTCTCATGCGGTTATTCAGTACCAAGTGTCTGAGAAGATCTTTACGTAAGCTTAAATAATATTCTTTTCATATATTAATATTCTTTTTCTCAGGCGGTTATTCAGTACCAACCGACTGAGAAGATCTTTACTTCTTCTTAATTAATATTCTTGATTAAATGTGGGATCTTTCCAAAGCCCAAATTTCACTTTCTTGTAATATGATCGATTATTAAAGGTTACCATTAAATTTCACTTCATAAAGCCTTCGAATTTGGTCAGAATATAAAAAACATATAACAATTGCTATTTGTCATTTTTCTATCTTGATGAATATAATGATTTTTTCATTTATTTTTCAATGGACATTTTTAGTCATCATACCAACCTCTATGAATTTTTTCAGATTTTTTAAATTTTTTTAATCAATGTATGTTCAAAATTTGATGAATGGCTCATATGTATATGAGCATTTAGTTATAATGATGGATAATATGAATTTTTACATGTTGGAATGCTTTAAAAAAATTAACAAAATTCGTACATGTATAAATAATACAAATATGTTCATACAAACCAATTTCAGTGAAGAATCGTTTTTTTAGGAGGTACACAAATATGAATAATATGTGAGTATAAATTAATTTGATATTTACCAAAACATTACAATGTCAGCTATACAAGTTTTAAAATATTTGGTTCAGGTGGTAGATGTTAATTTTGAAAAATATAGAAGAAAGAATCATCGAATTTGGACTCAATTTGCAGAATCTATACGTGTTTGAGTATTTATATTGGAATCTAAATAAAAAAAAAGCAAGTGAAAAGAAAACTAAAGAACAGGCTCGGGCAGTAATCTCAGGCGGTTGGTAAGTAATACCCGCCCGAGATAACATTTTTCTCAGGAGGTTATTCAGTACCAACCGCCTGAGAAGATCTTTACTTCTTAATTAATATTCTTGATTAAATGTGGGGCCTTTCAGAAGCCCAAATTCCACTTTCTTCTAATATGATTGATTATTAAAGGTTACTGTCGGTACCCTGCATACCGGGTACCCCATGATAGCGCAAGAGGTGCAAGAAAGTTCCACCCGTCGGAGTCAAAGGTCCTTTCAGGTCCCACATGTCACGCTGCATTGAACCCACTCCCCTCATATGGTTAGCTCCTGAGCTAACACGTGTAAAAGAAGACCGGAACTAAACTCCCAACAAAGGGAAGCTTCGGTGTCAACACGTGTACAACGGCTCTGGACCTAACCCCCAGAAGAGAGGAGCTTCGGTACCGACACATGTACAACAGTTCCAGACCTTCGTTCCCACCAGGGAAAGCTCCGGAACTGCCACGTGTGAAGCCTCCGGACCTTCATCACCAATGGGAATACAAGCAGATCTCATTCAGCACAGACAATCAAGGACAGTTAATGCGGCAGTTACAAGGCCTGATTATGTGTCATAAATGCTATATTAATGACACACAATCAGAGCACTGTTAATAGGGATACCGCAGCCATTAAGGCACGTCATCACACTATTAATCATGCTTAATAGTATTTAGATAGTGTATTAGACCATTAAATACGCTAGGGCCACATGTCAGACCAGGCAAGCTTTGTAATGGTAAGTCCATAGAACTATAAAAGGGTTGTACTGCACGAACTGAGGGGACATTCGATCTCATTTGAGCTGATCCCAGCTGACTAGCGAACAAACCCACGCAATACAACAACACAAACCCCGTGGAGTAGGGTGTTACGCTCAAGCGGCCCGAACCACATAAATCTCTGGTGTCATCATCTTGATCTTGATCTCGGCGTCCCCCAACCATAAAAGAAGCTACGCGGGCTGCTTCTTAGTAGGTCCGGGGGAAGTGTCGTATCAAGAACTTCGACATTTGGCGCGCCAGGTAGGGGGAGCAATCCCAAGCTCACAAGATGGTGAATTCAGCTGCTGGATCCTCCAATGGCAACCATGCTAGACAACCTGCCGAAGGCAATACCTCCAACGCCCAACAACCAGCAGGTGCCATTGTTCCATCACGTGCTATGGCACCACAACCACCATCTGCTCTGGCAAACAATGCTCGTCAACAAGATGGGGCATCCGTGTTGATCAATGCATCGACAAACAACAACCCTGAGCACGCACTCATTGCTGCGTGAGCTCTCCTACAACAACCACCGCCTCCAGGTGCACCCCGGGGTGCTATGAAGCAGTGGAGAGCTGATGTTGACCATCTGGTCGCAGCTGCAGCTGCAGGCATCAGCAATCAAGGTCCTCCCCTCTTTAGTCTAGCTGACAAATGTGCTAGAGCTGCAGAGGCCGTGAAATGCATTCTAAGCCAGCTCCAGAGGCCAACCAAAAGTCCTCCAAAACTGAAGTTGCTACCTCCGGTAGTGGCAAGAAGAAAAAGAAGCCCAACGACAAAAAGAAGCCGTCGGCCGGCGCTCCAGCCGCTGTTGCTGTCGCAGCTCCTGGAAGCCGGGGGCCATGACCCGAGAAGCGACCTCGTCCTTCATTAGAAGACGATAACAGTGCCAAAGCATGGTGTCTAATTTACAAGACGAACGGACACAGCTTGGAAGAATGTCGGGAGGTCCAGAACCTTGTCGAGCGCTATAACAAGCGCCGGGAAGAAACTCCTTTCCATCAAAGGGAAGGAATACAAAAAGTCAACAAAGCTCCGGCTGAAGAGGAGCTAGGTTTCCAGGACTCCAAAAAGGTCTTGAAATCTATTTATAACACTATGGATGACGATTCCGACGTCTCTGACAACGAGCGTTGGAAGACCCTGAACACCATCTATGGTAGTTCTTGGGACATCACCTCTCACCGCATCCTCAAGACAATGCGGCGGGACATGGCCGTGGCAGCTCCCACTGCTAAGGCGGAACCACATCGGAAGTGGATGGATACACCCATCATTTTCGATGCTTCGGACTGCCCCCGAAACATGATCGGGGCAGGCCAACTCCCATTGATGGTGTCAACCACCATTAACAATATTCAAATCCACCATGTAATGGTCGACGTAGGTTTCGGGCTAAACCTCATAAGCTTTGAAGCTTTTGTTAAGCTTCAGCTCCAACCTTCAGACCTTCGTCCATCCCGACCTTTCTCCGAAGTAGGTCCGGGAACCATTACTCCTCTCGGGTCCATCACACTCCCAATGACCTTCAAGACTCGGGAGAACTACAGAACTGAGAAATTGGTCTTCGACGTTGTGCAAATTAGTCTGCCATTTAATGCCATTTTGGGTAGGCCAGCTTTATCCAAGTTCATGGTTGCTGCCCATTATGGCTACTTGGTGTTGAAGATGCCAACATCCACAGGTGTTCTCCGGATCCGCGGAGACCGCACCGTAGAAGTTACAGCTCTAGAAGAACTCTATGCACTTACCACAGCGCAAGAGGAAGCATTCGGTAAGGAGCCAGCTCCGAATCCTCCAAGAATTCATCACAAAGGATCTACCTTTGCACCTCGTGTGCAACCAAGCAGCGACACCGACGTTCCCATCAAGGTCGTCTGAATTGGTTCCGATGCTGCTCAGACTACCCGTATATCGGGGAGTCCAAACAACAAATAGGAAAGCGCGCTCATAACTTCCCTCCGGGCTAATGTCAACGTGTTTGCCTGGCAAACGTCACAAATGCCTGGGATCCCTAGGGAGGTGATTGAGCACAATCTGAAGATTTACCCAGACACACGACCTGTACATCAGAAGCCCCGGAAGCAATCAATTGAGCGACAAAACTTCATATGACAAGAAATCAAGAAGTTGCTCTAAGTTGGATTCATCCGGGAAGTCTTCCATCCAAAATGACTGGCAAACCCAGTCGTTGTACACAAGGTCAGTGGGAAGCTTCAGATGTGTATTGACTACACCACTTTAAATAAGGCATGTCCAAAGGATCCATTTCCACTACCTAGAATAGATCAGATAGTGGAATCCACCTCCGGGTGTGAGCTATTGTGTTTCTTAGATGCATATGCTGGATATCATCAAATCCAAATGTCTAAGGAAGATGAAGAGCATACTACCTTCATAACAGTAGATGGATTGTATTGTTATACTGCCATGCCATTCGGTCTTAAAAACGCTGCTTGAACATTTGTGCGAGCTATGTACAAAAAATTTGGAGAGCTAATTAGAGACTTGGTGGAGGTGTATGTTGATGACATCGTTGTGAAGATCAAAAACAAGGAGTCACTCCTTGACAACTTACAAGCCGTCTTCGACAAGCTGCGCACCACACGCACCAAGCTGAACCCGAACAAGTGTGTCTTCGGGGTTAGCTCCGGGAAGCTTCTAGGGTTCTCGATGACTCACCGAGCAATTGAAGCAAATCCAGCGAAGATAAAGGCTATATAAGATATGCGGCCCCCAACCCGCATTAAAGATGTCCAGAAGCTAACTGGATGCCTATCTACGCTCAGCCGGTTTATCTGAAGACTGGCAGAATGGGCGCTACCCTTCTTCAAACTCTTGAGGAAGTCCAGACCGTTTCATTGGTTTGAAGAAGCAGAAAAGGCGTTTCAAGAGATAAAACAACTTCTCACCACACTACTGATATTGGTAGCCCCTAATCCTGGTGAGCCTTTACTGCTTTACATTTCGGAAACAACTAAAGTTGTCAGCATGGTCCTAGTTGCGGAAAGACCGGAGTCACATCCAACCCAGGAGTCCAGACCCCTCCAGGAGGGTCCGGAATGACCTGGAGACGTGACTAGGTCTCAGCTCCCAGACACGAAACCTCAAAATGAAGAGCTAGGAGATCAACCTCATTCGTCTGACGAGGTTCACCTGGCTAACCAAGATGATCTGTATCCTTCTAGTGATGTCCGGGTTGAACAAGAAGAAGTTTTGGACCCCTCCGGGAGGGTCCAAGAAGCACAGCCTGAAGGTCTAGAACCCTCCAGCAGGGTCCGGGTCGATGGAGGGGAAGCTTCGGGTCCTTCTGAAAGGGTCCAGACCATCCAACGCCCTGTGTACTTCATCAGTGAAGTACTTCACGACGCCAAGACAAGATATATTGAGGTGCATAAACTGCTTTACGCAGTTCCTGTTGCCTCAAGGAAGCTTTGTCACTACTTCCAAGCCTACAAAATATTAGTGGTAACTTCTTTTCCACTGCGTGCTATTTTGGATAACCTTAATTCTACTGGGAACATTGCAAAGTGGGTAGTAGAATTGGCAGAATTTGATCTAGAATTCGTGTCAAGACAAGCAATCAAAAGTCAAGCCTTGGCTGATTTCGTGGCGGAATGGACCCCATCTCCATCAAACCCTGGGGGCCACAGTGAACAGAAACCAGAACTCAAAGTTTTGGTATTCACCGAGCCTCACTTGACCCTCTACTTCGACGGCTCCGTGCAAAGCAGGGGGCCAGAGCTGGAATCCTTCTCCTGGCTCTAACCGGGAGAAGGTCAAGTACATGGTACACCTTGATTTCAAGGCAACCAACAATATGGCGGAGTATAAGGCTCTCATCTACGGACTCAAGATGGCACTATCTTATGGTGTCAAACAACTGTTGGTAAAGGGAGATTCACAACTCATCATCAAACAAGTGAAAGGTGAATGTTCCTACAACAATTCTCAATTAGCTGCTTATCTCCTTGAAGTCCAGAGGCTTCACAAGGACTTTGAAGTCTTGGATCTCCATCATGTTTAGCGTCTACATAACACTGAAGCCGACGAACTCTCGACAAAAGCCTCAATCAGAGCTCTGACTCCTGATGGAATCTTCGTCCAAAGGTTGTCAAAACCAACAGCTCAGTCTGCCGAACTAAGTGAAGGGGTGAGACCAGCACCTCGAAGTTGGCGGTCCCAGTGGCCCTACTACCATGGCTTCCACCAAGGGTCGTAGGTGCTGTCGGAAGCTCCGAGCAACCCAACACACAAGACTCAGAAGCTCAAGTTAGCTCCAATGCATGGATCTCAAAGATCTGGAACTACTTGAAAGATAATATCCTTCCTGAAGACAATGTATCCGCTGACCGGATTGTCAGCTTGGCTAAAAGATACACGTTGGTAGAAGGGGATCTCTACCAACACTGTGCCAATGGCATCCTAATGCGGTGCATTGCAAGGGAAGAAGGCCCTCGCAAAGATCCATGGAGGCGAGTGCGGGAATCATGCTTCTTCTCGCATGCTGGTCGGTAAAGCCTTCCGGCATGGCTTTTACTGGCATACAGCACTTCAGGATGCGATTGAGCTAGTGAAAAAATGTGAAGCGTGTCAGTTCCATGTAAAACAGATTCACACACCGGCTTAATCGCTACAAATGATACCTCCTACATGGCCATTCGCTGTGTGGGTCATGGACATCTTGGGACCATTCCCAAAAGCCATCGGAGGTTACAGGTTCCTGTATGTCGCCATCGAAAAGTTCACCAAGTGGCCGGAAGCAACTCCAGTGGTAACAATCAACAAGCAATCATCAATCACGTTTTTGAAGTCCATCATATGCAGATTTGGAGTTCCAAACAAAGTCATAACTGACAACGGAACTCAATTTACAAGTGCTGCATTTCAAGAATATTGCGAAGACCTCGGCATTCAATTAAGCTACGCTTCAGTAGCTCATCCGGCAAGCAATGGCCAAGCCAAGAGAGCAAATGCAGAAATATTAAAGGACTCAAGACGCACACATATGAGCGCTTGAAAAAGCACGGAGCTAACTGGATTGAGGAGCTTCCATCCACATTATGGGCGAACAGGACAACTCCAAACCGGTCAACTGGGGAAACTCCATTCTTCCTGGTGTACGGAGCTGAAGCAGTCCTTCCTCCGGAAATCACCTTGGGGTCCCTCCGGGTCCGGACCTTTGATGAAGCCACACAGGACCAGCTCCGGCGCGAAGACCTTGACCTCATCGATGAGGGAAGGTGCCAAGCAGCTGTTCGGAATGCACATTATCTCCAAGCGCTTAGGCGCTATCATCAAAGGCATGTGCGCGATCGATAGCTTGAAGAAGGTGACTTGGTGCTTCGGAAGATACTAACCCGTGAAGGGATGAACAAACTCTCCCCTAGCTGGGAGGGTCCCTTCCGAGTAATTAAAGTATCCCGACCAGGATGCGTTCGCTTGGAAACAGAGGATGGGACCCTGCTTCCCAATCCTTGGAACGTCGAGCACCTCCGTAAGTTTTATGCCTAGAATCACGAAGGTGAGTCTGTAATTACTCACAATGCATGTTGTAGAGTCATTATACAGAGACGGGTAAGTCCTCCGGGAGAACATCCGGACCCCTCCGGGAGGGTCCGAGAAGTTCAAGTAACACTTGAGATAGTCACAGCACTAAAAGTGTAACTATTTGCTCTGGGCTAGTACAAGATGTATAGCACATTTAGCATGGTCCAGCACCCTGAGTGTGTCCTTGTCTCCCTTATAATCTGGACCTATAATGAAAGGCATTGTTGTGTGAAAACAGACTCCACGTGCATTTACTTTTTGTGCAAGGCTCAATATATCAAATTATTTTCACCCCACTTGTCTATAATAAAGTTGTGCAAATCTTTTTGAGCTTTATTCCAAGTAATTCACATGTATTACGAGCCTTATTGATAGTCTTTTTGGATCTTAACATTGCTACACAGTCTACTTGCCTGAACGCCAAGCCAACATAGGTCCGGAGTGTGCTATCGACTTAGCCTGGTCTTGCACCCTAAGTATGTCGCTCTACCTACACCCCGACAGGCCTCAGTAGGGTTAGTACTAAAAAGGCATGCAAATCTAGAAAGATTATATCAAAACGCTTGTTATCATGTCGGGTTTCTTCGGACCTAAAGTCCAAATAAAAACAATAAGTCACAACCAATTTATAGACAAGAGGACGAATTTTACTTTCTCTCGTGCCTTTAATGTGCAGGAAAACCAAAAATTCATAGCAATGGTAGACGACGCCGGAGTTGCTAATCTCTGACATCCTCCAAGGGAGCCTGCGATCAACGCTTTATACGTTGATAGTGGGTATTGTCGGACTACTAAGCTCTTGCAACCTCCGGAGATCTACCGTCGATGACTCGTGCGTTGACATCGGCCACTACCGGAGCTACAAACCTCCAACTATCCCAGGGGGCCAATAGTCGATGTATCGAAGATAAAGACTTCAGACCTAAAATTTACAAGTTCGAAGCGTTCAGGTCATCAACATACTGTCAAATCATTTTGTTACATGTCCACAATACACTTGTGCACATATACCAGGGGTCCAACAAGACAGAGTACAATATATTGAAGACAAAGTGAAATTCAAAACAGAAAGGAGGATTTCATTAATCAAAAGTACTGGATTACAAAATTGGGGTTACAAGGGGAAAAAGGAGAAAAAGTCCTAACCACTAGAGGATCTATGTCCTCTGGAAAAATGAAGTAACCTTCTCAGCAGCTCCTTGGACACTAGCTCTGGCGGCATCCTCTTCCTCGGCGATGATTCCTTCAAAGACCGGATCAAGGGAGAACTGGGGGTCTCAGCTTTTGTAACACGCCAAGACATACTCGACGATGTTCTTATCCAAGGATTTACCCTCTGTCTCCAGCTGATCGGCGATGACATTACCCATCGCGTTGAGTTTGCTGCCAGCAGAGCCAAGTGCCACTAGCGTCTTGTCCAGCTCCTGCGCTGAGTCCTCCAGGCGTACTGAACTGAAACTAAGAGGCACAAGGGCCCTATCCGCATGTCCCAAGAAGTCCCATACCATCAAGGACTCAGTTGCCTTCGAGCTTGTAGCTCTTCTAGTGACCTCCAGGCAGCCGCTAGCTTCAAACTCTCCCGAGCAAGGCGTTCCACCACTTTGGCATGTTGCTGCATACTTTTAGCAACCTGCTTTTTGCGGTCGGTCAGCTCCGACTCTCGGAGGTGGATGCGGTTCTGCCTCTTCGCCAGGTCCTTCTCCCTACCTCTCACCTTCCCTTCCCTAATAGCAACATCAACTTCTCTTTTTGAGAGCTCTTGTCCCATCTTCCAGTACTTCTTCCTTTCATCTTCACTCCACTGCTCAAACTTCTTTGAGCGATCTGCCAAATTCTGCTCACCCAGAGTCAACTTCTGGGTGACCTCTGCCTCTCTCCTCACCACATCCTCCTGCTGCTCCAGGAGCTTTTCTTCCCTCACATCCAGGTCCGCTCGACGCTTCAAGAGAATTTCATTCAATTCAGTGAGTTTTTCGTGACGCTCGTCAGCAGCATCACGCCTCTCCTTGGCTCGCTCAAGGATCTCCCTGGAGTTAGCGTCGAGCGCCCGGATGGCGACTTCCTTCTCCTCCATCAGCTTATCCCAGTACTCTAAGCGGCCTTTCTCCCCCTTTATCCATTCCTTCTGGTCAGCCAGCCTTGTCTGGGCAAGCCTGGAATCAAAATGGAGTCTGTTGCACCAATGCCTCAAGGTGTTGTGCTCCTCCTCCAGGGCTTTGATCTCATAATCGAAGGCCAGTTGGACTTGTCGGAGGCTAGAACAGGCGTTGTCTATAGACAACGCCAGAGGGATATGCTCCGGACCTGCTGGGACCATTTCTGCAGGCTCCATAGGGTTTTCCATCAAAAAAACAGGGTCCCACTCTACAAGAGAGGACCCTTGAACTTCTGCGGCACTGGGACCGCTCTCTGGGAGCCCTTCAGCGGCAGTAGGAGAACCCACTGGGGGAACTTCCACCTCTGGAGCTGTCGAAGGCACTACTTCTGGGTCTTTAGTCGCCGGCTCCGAAGGCGGAGGACTTGTCGCCAATTCTTCAAGCTGCTCCGGCTCTAGCCCAGGCACCTCTGGGACAACTACCTCCGAAGCAGTAGCCGGGGCTTCATCCGCGCCCCTGCCACAACTGGCCTAGACACCGGCACGTCACTTGCTTCCGGTACAGTGACCGGAGCTTCAACCATTTTCAGCCCAGCCGCCGGATCTTCAACATCATCCAGCCCAAGGACCGGACCTTCAACTGTTTTCGGTCCAGCCGCTTGATCTTCAAGATCTTCTGGTCCAAGGGCCGGACCTTCAACCAATTCCGGCTCAATAGCCGGGGCTTCAACTACCTCTGGCTCAGCAACCAGGGCTTCGACGACTTTCGGCTCAAAGGCTGGAACTTCTGGCATCACCGGTGCTGAAGCATGAACCTCTACCATCATCGCCAGGGGTATATCTTCAACTTCTCTCCTGTGGTCCAGCGCTTCCACAGGAGCTTCGGGCGAGGACTCCGAGTCCAAGCTCACGACAGCTGGCGCTGGAGCTGTCGCAACTTCTGCCTCCACTAGACGAGGAGGCTCAGTGCTTGAAGCCGGAGCTTCGGCAGGTGCAGCCCCGGCCGCTGACAGGCGCTGAAGTTCCCGGCCCCTTCTTCAACACCCTAGAAATAAAGGTAAGAGAAGATTAAAGACACATAAAAAACAAGACTAGCATTTCAGAGTGAGCAATTAATGCTTACCCAGGGATGCTACCACCCCAGTCACCTCAAAACCTTTTCTTCTGAGGCCCAGAGCTAGAGCCCACTAAGTTTGGTGAGACTACAACTTTGGACCTCAGTGGTGGACCACTTGCAGCAGCCGGAGTCCTTCCGGTCGGAGCTTCTCTTGGCCGGGAATAACTCCCGGACTTGGAGCTTCTAGCCAAAACTGAGGTCGGGGTCGCCTGCCCAGAGCTGACACCTCTTGAAGTCGCTGGCACCGGGGCAGGGGTAGCTGCAGAAGACCTCCCCCGACCGAGAGAAGGAGCCATGGTAGAAGGAGCAGGTCTGACGGACCTCCCGTCAGCGTGCTTCAACTTCCTCTTCCGGCTGGAGGGCTCAGATGGCTCTTTACCCTTGCCCTTGCCGGTGTCTTCAATCTTCCGGCTCGGGGCGTAGGCAGGACCACCCTCAGAAGGTCCGAGGATCACCATCCTGGTGGTCGGATGCCTTTCTAACTCATCAAGGTCGTCAAGCACCGGCATACTCCTCCAGAGCTCCTTGCTGAACTGCGCCTCCATGTTCAGAGGGAGAAAGCTGCTGGCGGGACTAAGTCGTCGCTGTTGACATTTAACCCATGCTGGAATTTCCTAAGATGAAACTCCAAAGATTTGTCATCCAAGTTGGATTTCAGACTGTTTTCAATCCGGTCATCATCCATCACGATGTTGAGGTCCCATGCGAGCTTCTCCCTCTTCTTCAATGGATCCCATCTATTGACCAGGAAGTTGCAGAAGACCATCTGAGGAGTCACTCCACCTTCCACGGATTCGCGGATCCTAGTCAAGATGGGGTTGAAGGCGTCTGACAGCACCGGAACTACGCTCCAAGCGTCGGTGTCAACATTGGTGAGACCTTCGGGTAGCTCCAACTTCTTGTGCTCCTCCGCTGCAACGATGATCCAATCTTTCTTCTAGTCATCCCACTTGCCGGAAGGAAATGACTTCAAGTATTTGAAGGGGCAGTTCTTGCGCTTCACAAAATAGTAGAAGCCAAGAAGCTCACTCCCCTTGTCGGTGGTGTGGATGGTGAAGAAGGTGCGGAATAGCTCGACGTAGGGGGGAATACCTACCCACATCTCGCAAAAGTGGACGAACGTCGCCACGAGAAGAAGAGAATGGGGGCCAAGGTGATATAGCTGCAGACCATAAAAGTCTAGTAGCATCAAAAGAAAAGAAGAGAAAGGTGGAATGAATCCCACCATGGCATACATTGTGAAGTACACCATATCGCCATTGCGCTCCTTCTTGAACGGGAGCTTGCGGCACGGACCAAATGGTTGAAGGAGTCGCTGGACCACCCCATGTAGGTCCGGACCTTCTTCAGATCATCATCGCTCTTGAGGCGGCTCTTGGGGAGACCCAACTCCATCGCGGCAAAGCAAAGCAAAGGAAGGAAAGTTAGGCGGAGTCTGGGAGGCTCTAAGTGAAAATATGATCGAAGGCGTAAAGGGTCCTCAAACAGTGCGCACTTTCCCTCTTAAGTAAGCCTCCGCGACGCTTGGATGGAAACCGCGAAAAGAACGAAGGCACTTTTCAAAAGTCTACCCCATCAGTGATGAGTGGGCCTAGGGCCACCCCGACGAAGAGATCAAGGTTCTTACCCTAGTTGAACTGTTGCCATGATGAGCGGCGAGAAACCCAAAGTCGGCGCTCTGACATGGTGTGCGGAACCAATACAGTTTTCGTATTGGGAACCGGCAACCTTCAATTGCGTGAGATCCGCACTCAAAGATCTCATCTGCCGCATTCATAACAAGCCACGCTTCGAAGGTTCACTCTTGGACCGTCACCCAATTGGCGCATCAGAGGACTTCTGAAAATCAAGGCGCGGGAATTGAGAATGGCCCCACCTCCCAAAGGTGGGCCCAGGGGCCACTGTCGGTAACCTGCATATCAGGTACCCCACCACAGTGCAAGAAGTGCAAAAAAGTTCCACCCGTCGGAGTCAAAGGTCCTTTCAGGTCCTACATGTCATGCTGCATCGTACCCGCTCCCCTCATATGATTATCTCATGAGATAACACGTGTAAAAGAAGACCGGAACTAAACTCCCAACAAAGGGAAGCTCCAGTGTCAACACGTGTACAACGGCTCCGGACCTAACCCCCAGCAGAGAGGAGCTCCGATACCGACACATGTACAGCAGTTCCGGACCTTCGTTCCGACAAGGGCATGCTCCAGAACTGCCACGTGTTAAGCCTCCGAACCTTCATCACCAACGGAAATACAAGCAGATCCCATTCAGCACAGACAATCAAGGACGGTTAATGCGGCAGTTACAAGGCCTGATTATGTGTCATAAATACTATATTAATGGCCCACAATCAGAGCACTGTTAATAGGGGTAACGCAGCCATTAAGGCATGTTATCACACTATTAATCATGCTTTATACTCTTTAGACAATGTATTAGGCCATTAAATATGCTAGGGCCACATGTCGGGCCAGGCAAGCTTTGTAACGGTCAGTCCTTAGAACTATAAAAGGTCTGTACCGCATGAACTGAGGGGACATTCGATCTCATCTGAGCTTATCCTAGTTGACTAGCAAACAAACCCACACAATACAACAACACAAACCTCGTGGAGTAGGGTGTTACGCTTAGGCGGCCCGAACCACGTAAATCTCTGGTGTCATCATCTTGATCTTGATATCGGCGTCCCCCAACCATAAAAGAACCTCTACGGGCTGCTTCTTAGTTGGTCCGGGGGAAGTGTCGTATCAAGCACTTCAACAGTTACCATTAAATTTCACTTCATAAAGCCTTTGAAATTGGTCCAAACATAAAAAACATATAACAATTGCTATTTGTCATTTTTCTATCTTGATGAATATCATGATTTTTTCATTTATTTTTTCAATAGACATTTTTAGTCATCATACCAACCTCTATGAATTTTTTCCGATTTTTTTAAATTTTTTTGAATCAATGTGTGTTCAAAATTTGATGAATGCCTCGTATGTATATGAGCATTTACTTAGAATAATAGATAATTTGAATTTTGACATGTTAGAATGCTTTAAAAAATTAACAAAATTCATACATGTATAAATAATACAAATATGTTCATACAAACCAATTTTAGTGAAGGATCCTTTTTTAGGAGATACACAAATGTGAATAATATGTGAGTATAAATTAATTTGATATTTACCAAAATATTACAATGTCAGCTATACAAATTTTAAAATATTTGGTTCAGGTGGTAGATGTTAATTTTTGAAAAATATAGAAGAAAGAATCATCGAATTTGGACTCAATTTGCATAATCTATACATGTTTGAGTATTTATATTGGAATCTAAATAAAAACGAAGCAAGGGAAAAGAAAACTGAAGAACAAGCTCAGGCAATTATCTCAGGAAGTTTGTATGTAATACCCGCGTGAGATAACATTTTTCTCAGGCGGTTATTCAGTACCAAAACTCGAGAAGATCTTTAATTCTTCTTAATTAATATTCTTAATTAAATGTGGGGCCTTCCAAAAGCCCAAATTCCACTTTCTTGTAATATGATTGATTATTAAAGGTTACCATTAAATTTCACTTCATAAAGCCTTTGAAATTTGTCAGAACATAAAAAACATATAACAATTGCTATTTTTCATTTTTCGATCTTGATTAATATAATGATTTTTTCATTTTTTTTAATGGACATTTTTAGTCATCATACCAACCTCTATGAATTTTTTCAGATTTTTTTAAATTTTTTTGAATCAATGTGTGTTCAAAATTTGATGAATGTCTCATATGTATATGAGCATTCAGTTAGAATGACGTATAGTTTGAATTTTGACATGTTGGAATGCTTTAAAAAAATTAAAAAAATTCATACATGTATAAATAATAGAAATATATTCATGTAAACTAATTTTAGTGAAGGATCCCTTTTTTTAGGAGATATACAAATGTGAATAATATGTGAGTATAAATTAATTTGATATTTACCAAAACATTACAATGTCAGCTATACAAGTTTTATAATATTTGGTCCAGTTGATAGATGTTAATTTTTGAAAAATATAGAAGAAAGAATCATTGAATTTGGACTCAATTTGCAGAATCTATACATGTTTGAGTATTTATATTGGAATCTAAATAAAAAAGAAGCAAGGGAAAAGAAAACTGGAGAACAGGCTCGGGCAATTATCTCAGGCGGTTGGTAAGTAATACTCGCCTGAGATAATCTTTTTCTTAGGCGGTTATTAAGTGCCAACCGCCTGATAAGCAGTTAAAAACCGCCTGTGAAAACGGACGCCTGTATAAAGACGCCTCGGGCACCACAGAAAACCGAACCCTGGAGATTTTCCATCGACGCCGCTTGGCTACCAAAATTTTCCACCATGCGCCGACTGATACTGCATTCATCAGTTGATCAACCTTCGAACAGAGAAAAGATTAGAAGAGACTTCTTCTTCACTATCATGTTTTTAATTTGTTCTTTTTTTCACAGTTTAATTTTGTTGTGTTTGCATATGCGTCCAGCCCCCCCCCCCCCCCCCCAACCACATGAGATTTGTAGTAGATTTGAATGATTAAAGGTTGAAAGATGTAGTTTAGTCTTCCCTTGAGCTCACCCATGAATTTTACAGAACAAGAAGTAGATTTGAAGGATTAAAGGTTGAAGATGAATACAAACACATCACGTGTTCGATAAAATGTTTCAATGAATAAGGCTAACTTCAAAATCTATTATAGCCACTAGGAAGCTTAGAAAATTATGAAACAAATTTTCTTGGAACCCTTATGAATAGACCTACATGATACCAGTATACACTCATATGATACATGCTTGTTATGTCTCTGTAAATTCATTTTATAGACGACCTTTAAGAAATATATGTGCCCAAATTTTGTAAATCTTACAAAAAATCTGTTATTGAAGCATGGACCGTCGAGCGTGGATGTATAACATGCCAAGACCCGATCCTATGTACATTCATAATGTTGCAAAATTTATTGAAGCATCCAAGAGACATGTGAAGTTGCAAAAGATAGAGACATATTATGTCCATGTATTGACTGCAAAAATAAGATTGCTTGGATAGATACTATAGTAATCAAATCTCATTTGGTGAAAAGAGGTTTAAAAAAACTACAAATGGACAGAGCATGGTGAGTTAGATACACATGAAGTGGATAAAGATGATGAGAGAGTTACATATGACGATAATATTCATATCAATGATGGTAGTGACATCAAGATGGTGATGATGATGATGAGTTCGATTGTGAGGAGATGTTGCGTCACTTTGAACCATATGTATTGACTTTGATGGGAGCAAGTAAAGGTTTAAGTAAAATGGAGACATTGCAGAATGCGGCGACGGAGCTTTTATATGATGAATCAAATGGTTGTGATAAAGAGTTTACTACATTGTGTGTAGTCCTAGAACTACTAAAGTTGAAAGCCACACACGGATGGTCCGATTGTAGTTTCTCTAATCTTTTGAATCCTTTGGCAGAAATTCTTCCAAATCCAAATAAACTGTCCAGAAGCACTTATAAAGCAAAGAAACTTCTTTGCCCGATGGTACTAGGTGTGACAAAAATACATGCTTGTATGAACCATTGTATTCTGTATCGCAAAGAGCATGAGCTCACAACTAGATGCCCCATCTGTGGTGTCAGTAGATATAAGAAGGAATATAGTCACTAGTATGTTACCAACATGTAAAAGTCTTAGAAGAATAAGAAGTTTATTATTGGTCCTGAAGGTGATGATGACGATACTTCTGGCGATGCAGGCGAGAAGAATAAGGGAAAAATTCTTGCATTGGTGATGTGGTACCTTCCGGTAATTGATTGCTTGAAGCGTTTGTTCTCAAACCCTAGGGAGGCTGAAATTATGCGTTGGCATTCCGAGCAGCGCAAGAAGAATGAAAAACATATTTGACACCCTAGTGATGCAACGCAGTGGAAAAATTTTGATATTCAGTATCCAGAATTTGCAAAGGAAATCAGAAATGTATGGTTTGCCTTGGGTACAGACGGAATGAATCCGTTTGGTGAAAAAAATGAGCATACACAACACATGACCCGTGGTCTTAACGATGTACAACCTACCGACGTGGTTGTGTCACAAAAGGAAATATATCTTGTTATCTGTTCTTATCCATGGTCCGAAACAACCCAGCATCGAAATTGATGTGTTCTTGGAACCTTTAATGGAAGGTGTGGCGAAATTGTGGAATGAAGGGGTATGTACATGGGATGAGTACAAGCGGGAGTATTTCACGCTAAGAGTGATGATATTCGTTACCATGCATGATTATCCCATACTGTTTACATTATCGGGACAAATAAAAGAGAAGAAAGGTTGTGTAAGGTGCGTGGATAGAACTGGATTTCTATACCTCACTCCATCCAGAAAAACGGTGTACATGAGACACTGGTGGTTCTTGACAGATACACACAAGTATAGGAAGATGAAAGAACAATTTGATAACAAAATCGAAAAAGATACTGCACCAAAACTTTACAGTGGAAAACTTGTGTTCGAAATGGTCAAGAACATTCATATTGCTTTCGGCAAGGGCAAAAAAGTAAAGGAATCAAGAGAAAGAAAAGTACATCTTCGGGTGATACAACTGACATGGCTTTCAAGAAACAATCAATTTTTTTCAAGTATCTTCCGTATTCGAAGAATCTGGAATTTTGCCATAGTATTCTTTTGATGCACGTTATAAAGAATGTATTTGACAGCATCATTGGGACCTTACTAGACATGGCGAGGAAAACAAAGGACGAATTAAATTCACATATAGACCTAGTAAATCTTGATTTGAGACCAGAGCTTCATTCAGTAGAAAAGGCGAACGGAAAGCATTACCTTCCCCCAGCCAGTTACAACTTGACACTAGAAGAGAAAAAATCAATTTGCGAAAGCTTGCGTGGGATCAAAGTGCCCACGAGTTTCTCATCCAATATCCGGCAACTAGTCTCGATGAAAGACTTGTCTTTATTCGGCTATAATTCTCACGACTGTCACATGATGAAGACAATATTCCTTGCCATTGCAATAAGAGTCATCAAACCTGGGCATATAAAAGTTGTCATCACATGTTTGTGTTACTTCTTCAATGCAGTATCACAAAAGGTGATATTACGTGAAGATTTAGACTATCTGAAAACATACATCCTCGAGACTATGTGCAAGCTTGAGATGTGTTTCTCACCATCCTTTTTTGATATGCAAGTACACCTAATCATACATCTTGTTGATCAGAAAAAAGCAATGGGGCCACTATATTTACATCATATGTTTTTGTTGGAGAGATATTTAGGAGTATTAAAAGGTTATGTGTGGAACCGTGCTCACCCAGAGGGTTCAATATGGAAGGATACACCACTGAAGAAGTGATTGAGGGTTGCGCTGATTACATCAAAGATGGAAAACCGATAGGTGTGCCTATACCGGTACATGAGGGTAGACTGCGTGGGAGAGGCAAAGTGGGTAAGAAAACTTTTATCGTTCAAGATTACAAGAATATACACCGTGAACATTTTGGTGTACTACAACAACTCGCAATAGCTGAGTCGTACATCGAGGAACACCAAATTGGGCTTCGTGAAAAAACCAAGACCGCACAGAGGACTGGATCATGAAAGAACACAGAAGATGTTTCACTGAATGGTTAATGGACAAAAATATACCATACGGAAACTCTATAGAAGAGGCAACAATGAAGAAGTTAGCTTCTGGACCATCTGCTTTGGTGACATCATGGCAAGCATATGACATCAATGGCTACACATTTTACACTAAAGAAAAAGACGGTAAGAGTGTTGCACAAAATAGTGGTGTTTGTATTGAGGCTTATGATTCACAAGGGCATAATACCACATAATTCGGGTTCATAGAGGAAATATGGGAACTCGATTATGGCGAAAGAATGGTAACACCCGTATTTAAGTGCCAATGGGTCAAACATCCTGATGGTGTGAAAGTGGACAATTACAGGCTAACACTGGTAGACTTGAATAAAGTGGGTTATAAAGATGACCTGTGGGTTCTCGCCGATAGTGTTGCATAAGTTTTTTATGTATAAGATCCAGAAACTGAGAAGATGCATGTAGTTGTTTCTGGAAAGCAAAATATTGTTGGGGTTGAGAATGTGGAAGATAATGAAGAGGAATATAATCAGTATGAAGAGATGTACCTTTTCACCGAACCAGAAAAAATCAAGCGCATAGAGAGAAGCATTAAAAAGGATTTGAAACCCTATATGCAAGAAGATGTCAATGCTGGAAAAAATGTATGATATATATTGTATATATTTGTATCTTCTGAAATCATCTTAGAACAATGTTCTATTTCAACTTTAGATAGTATGTTTCAAACATTATTAAATTCAGCTTCTGTAGAGAAGACTAATTTGGACAAGTGATCTTTTTCGGCTTGTTGACTATCATATTTATCACCTTCACCTGTTTTATAATTTATCAAATTATATGTGTATACAAATTTCTTCTTACCTATGATGATCAGACTTGCCTTCCAACAACTTGGTTCCAAACAACATCTAGAAGCACAACTCTTAAAGCTCCTGTCATGCTAATCCCTTCACAGCAAGCTCTTGTAGATGCAAGTAACACCCGGGACTCATCTTTCTGGATTGTTAAAAGCTTCAATTGAAGTCTGACGATACTTCTCATCCATTTGAGGGCTTGTTTGGATAGGAGTGGATCCACTTCAATATAAGTGGTTTGATGTGGATTAAGGAGAAAATTAGTTCATTCTTCACTTCAATCCACTTCAATCCAATTAGATTGAGTACACCCAAACAAGCCCTGAAAGATTTCTTTCTCTTCTCTCCATTTTAAAAACTTACGAAGATACTACTTTATCAGTTCTAATGGATGAATATATTGACTACAAATTAGTACCATCTCTTTTAGTGCTTCACACAAGCGACGAAGCGAACAACTTCAATCACAAATCTTGTTTTTACCCTTTTCATAGGAATTTGACCTTAATCTTTTAAGCATAGATTTATCAATAAATGTAGCTTACTCATGAGACATGTTAATGGCAGTTACAAGTGAAGGGTGTGTCAAAGCTAACCAAATGTAAACGGGGTTGAAGACAAAGAGATGCTGCATATGAGTGACAATGTCCAGGTTAGACAACATTAAGCTATGAGGACAGTCTTCAAAAATATGAAAAGTGATGCCAATGTTATGCTTGCATGAACCAAGGCATGTTGTGAGGGCATAACACTTGTTGGAGCATCACAGTTATGCTTGCCCCAACAAGTGTTATACCCTCACAACATGCCTTGGTTGATGCAAGCATAACCTTAACATCACTTTTCATATTGTTGAAGGTTGCCATCATAACTTCACGTTGTCTAACCTGGACATTGCCACTCATATGTAGGATCTTTTTATCTTTAGTCTGATTCAGATTTCGTTAGCTTCGACACATCCTTCACTTTTAATTGCCATTAATATGTGTGATAAGGAAGCTTCACTTATTTGATAAATCTATGCTTGAAAGATTAAGATTAAACCCCTATGAAAGTGTAAAAATAAGATTTGTGATTGAAGTTGTTCGCTTCCTCGCTTGTGTAAAGCACTAAGAAAGTAGATACTGATTTCTAGTCAATATATTTAGGCATTATAACTGAGAAAGGAGCATCTTCCTAAGTTTTCAAATGGACAGGAGGAAAAGAAATCCTTCAAACGGATGGGAAAATCCTTCCAAGGATCGTCAGGCTTCAAATTGATGCTTTCAACAATTCAAATGATGAGCCACGGGTATTACTTGCATCTACAAGAACTTGTTGTGCAGGAATTAGCTTGACAGGAGCTTATCAGCATCACAAGTGGTTCTTAATTAACAAGCACCCTGTGAAAACAATGACTTTCCCCAAACGATTCTTCAATAAAAACCGCTTGTGATGATTGAACCAGTACATACGGTTCTTAAACAATGACCGCCCGTGAAAATCATGTATTTATTCTGGCGTTGGTTAATTAAGAACCGTCTGTGATGTTTGCTACATCACAGGCGATTCTTAATTAATAACCGCCTGAGAAAATATTATATTTATCCAGACGGTTGTTTCTTAAAATTTGCCTGTGATGTTCTGTCATCACATGCGGTTATTGTATCATTCGTTATCACGGTCGCATTTTTTTATAGACCGCCTGTGTTTGAAAAATCGAGGCGCCTATGAAAATGCTTTTTTGTAGTAGTGGTGGCAATCAACTTGCCAGCCCGTGCTGCAGCTCTGATTCAACAAGCGTTCAATTCGGTGGCTGGTAGGACCGTGCTTGAAGATCCAGGGGAACAAATGAAAATGAAGCAGCAGGAGACCGGCAATGTACAGTCATCCTCCGTTGGGGTTCCTATCAAAGCCTTGTCTAAGAGCCTACAGTGGTAGAGGAAGGCGGGCCGTCGAATAAAGGACAAAACAAGGACAAGTCTTACTGTTTTGATGTTTCATCGAAGGGCATGATAAGAAGGATTGTGATGTGGATGCATATTGTGTGATACATGACAGTCATGAACACCAGAAGGCGAGGTGCCTCATTTATCGTACGGCGAGACAAAGTGCTCAATTATGTGGGTATGCAGTAGAAAGTTTGGGGTTCTTTTGTATCCCACAGACACCAAAACAGAAGGTCAAAAATGAATCAAGGACAGCGATCATAAAATTTTTGGATGGAACTTTGACCATCCAGAATGTTGTCAGTGAGTTAGAGAGGCTCATTCCAGGGAGGTGTAGGTGGCACCTGCTGGACATGGGGAGGAACACCTTCAAGACAATATTTCCATCCACAAATGAGCTGCGCCGTATTGCTGAATGAGGTGTGGTTCAGTCAAAAATAAACAACGCAAAGCTGAGGATAGAGGAGCTTAGTGGAGGCTTTGAGGCCAAGGCGAGTCTGTCCAGGGTCTGAGTGCCATTCACTGGCTTGCCGTATGAGCTACACGATTTCTTGATTATTTAGGCAGTGGGATCTATTTTTGGAGTGAAAAGGGACGTGGACATGGAATTGACAAGGAGGTATGGCAGTTGCCGGTTGCTTGTAAGTGTACTGGACCCAAATCTTATCCCACAGGTTGTCAATGTGATAGTGGGGGACTTTGTTTATGAGCTGTCTTTTCGAGGTAAAGTTAAGTTGGATGCGAATAATCCATAACTGATTAATATGATTTCAAATGGACCGGTGATGATAATAATAACTTTTTTTTCTCGAATACGGAAGAGATTTGCACATCTTTTATTGATAGAGGAGAGAAAGGCCTTATACAACAACCCCTCATACCGGGACCATATATGAAGAGACAGAAATCTCACGACCTACAATAATTCTGATGATACATACTACGACCACAGCACATAACCATTATCCAGCAGGAAAAAAACTAAAAAACACGTCCTATATCACCCAGCCTAAGAGCTTCAAGATTTTTAGCTCCCGCTATACACCACACATGATACTCGTCCCTAGGCATAGCAGACTCTCAATGGACGCTGTTGCTGCATCAAAAATACATTCATTTCTATGCTTCCATATCAGCCATGTTGTAAGGATGATGAGGGAGTTAACACCTTTCTTATTCTCTTTCTTAACCTTATGTATTGTTCTCACCCACCACTACGCAAAGCAACCATCTTTATGACGAGAATAATAATAACTTTAATGTTGGAAATAATATGGAGACGGGAGCACTACGTAAGAAAGTCTCATCCGAGACGTGCTCGAACAAAGAAGGAAGACAAACAAACAATGCTTCTCCGTCATCGCGTCTCGCTTTACATCGTCATTAGAGATAGGCGGCAGGCGCATCGCCGATCAGACAAGTGTGAGACAAGCTCAAAAAGAGTGTGTTTCCTTTCGTTGAGTTGTAACAGATGGGCTTTACAGGATCATTGGAGATGGACATCGCGCGCGTTGCCCATCAGCGTACATGCGAGACAAGCTCTAACACAGTGTGTCGCATATTTATTGATTGATCCGAGACGGGCTTTATGTTAGCTCGTCGCAAATTTGTTGACTGATCTAAGACTTGCTATAAAGAAGCGTGTCACCTTTATTTAGGCAATCCAAGACGATTTCTGTTATAGCACGTCACAGATTGTTTACAGGCAGGGTCACTACGGCACTAACAGGGAGACGCTCTCTGCTAGACACACATCTCCTATTAGTTGCCCCCACCCCTGATTATTTTGGTTGCTGGCTCCATCCTGGAGCTTGCCAGGATTTGGCAACATACACATATAGAAAATATGTATAGCCAAATGGAGATCACACATACTGACCAATCAAATATTAACAAATTGTCAATCATGATTACCAAGTAACTATTTACACAGAATTCCCCTGTTCATCCAGCTTAACAAGTAACTAATTACACAAAGAATAACTGTCACCTAATCCTCTAGTTGGTAATGAAATTCTCCCTTTGAATTAATGATTTTAGAAATGATGAACTTGCATAGTACGTCTCTAATTTGCTCGAGGCTACGACCTTCAGCGTTCTTGAAGGCAGGTCTGTAGTCTTGCCACACGATAAAAATAGATTTAGCAAGTAATAAAGTAAAATATATGCACTTACACATACATTGCAATTAGGTTGGTCTCCAAATAAAGCCATGTGTAAGCAGGCATGAAAGCCGCACGTGTTGCCCAGAGCTTGTTGAGGACGTCGAATGCAGTATGATGTTTAAGTTATCGACATTTTCCTTTTACTTGTACAAAAGCCCTAAGCAAAAACATTCACAGTTAATGTAAAATTATCGTGCAAGGACGAAACAGTTAGAAACTAAAGTGAAGAAGGAACTTACTCGTCAATAATGGAAGAGATATCTTTCCATTTACGGATTACTCGCTTGCCAGATTTTTCATCTCTCGGCCTTGAGGAGTCACAGTACCAGACTTGATTGTACCTTGTAAAAATTGCTATGGTTACTTGGGTTGAATGGTACGACTAGGAGCTCCTTATCACTTTAGTGTTTCATTGTCTTCACAAAATATTAAACATCTTTTCGGCCGCTCGATGTTTGAATATAAGTTCTCGCTGTTACTTGTGGGTCAAGATATGCAGGAGACGCGTTTCCCGTGTTATGACGAGTATGTTGTTGCTGGTGCCTACACGCAAAATGACAGATTTGTTACATATAACACTTATATTGAATATATGTATTGAAAAACCTAGTTTTTGAGGTCTTACAATGCAAAGCAGCATATTAGAAAGACATCCAATGCGTCGAGGTTGAAAATGTCGTAAGATCCGACCATCCGATGACAAAAGCGCCATCACCCAAGAGAAAGTGTTTACCCTTGAATGCCACTAGTATGGCCTGACACTTTTTTTAATTTTCCATGTAGTATGGATGAAGTTGAACACAAGGTTTACCAACTTGTTTGAGTGCACCCGCAGTTAACATCGGCTTTCCCATTTCAAACTTTAGGTTTGCATGCGTCATAGCTTTCGGCGCCTCGGGTTAGCTTCTAACTCTTTCATTGGTTTCTTGCAAGCTTCCTTCGACGATAATTGCCACTGCGGCTGACTCTTGTTCTTCGCACGTACATTCTTCATCAGCTTTGTCGGCGGCTGATCAGGTGTAGGGAGCAGTAGGGCACTTTGAGTGCGAGGTAGAGACAGACGCGACTCCTCTTGAAGTGGAGACTTCTACGATATCTCTAGAGTTGGAGACGGATACAACTTCATTATAACTAGAGGCAACTGCTCTAAAATTGGAGACTTCTGCTGCTTCTTTATAACTGGAGGCAATGATAGCTCTGCAATTGAAGACACATCCATCTTCTCTGGATTTGGATGTAGAAGAATACATGCCTCAGGAGACATTGAAGCATTAGAGGTCAAAGCAGAAGATGCTGCTACTGCTGGATCAACAACAATAACGCTCCGTCTCCATTGAACCCTTCTAGTAACTTCATCCCGCATAGTCAGCATTGTATCGTCTGGTGGTAATTCGAGCCGTAGGTTTTTTGTATTTTCATGCACCATGTCCACCTTGACCACAACATAGGATGTTGTGTCCACCTGGATGCCATCAAGCATAGTTTGATCAGGATAAACTAGCCCTCTCCCGACCTCCATTCGAGTGATTCCTCCGACCATTAGCAAAAGACTACATGTTGTTGGTTGAGCCAAGTTATTTATCGTGTCCGGCTGAATTGAAAGTCCAGACGCTGGTGACTGAAGATCCTCCTGTGGTTGTCCACCCCCAGCTACTGTAGAAGCAAAGCTGCTCCTACGCTCCTCGTCGTTACTTAATACAAAAAACGCGTTAGGGATTGCTATACATGCCCCCTCCAGCATATGCTTCACGTCTCCTAGGAGCTCCTTCTGAGCTGTAGTTTTAGCTCCTCGACATCAACCTGTGACGTCAAGGTCATTTTCCGCCTCCGATACGTATTTTTGTGTTCCGAAAAACCCTCCCTCCAGGTCAACTTACTGGAAACACCACGAACATGACCTTGTTTCTCCGGTCTTTGAAGGGCCTTGCTGAGGGTATCGTTTTTCCTCTCGCCATTTGAGTCTTCGCTGCTCAGGGTCTAGGCTCTTTGAGCGACATGTAAGGTGCTCGGGCTGTAGAAGCTGATACGGCCTGACTCAGACAGCTGTGAACAAGCACACATAAATGGTTTTAGCCGTCCACTGAAACTATCGTATGGATTCACAACACCTAACTCGGCCAGTGTTTCATCCTGTTTTTCCCAAATCCTTTTTTCTGGCATAACCGGTGTTGCTGAGGTGGTGGTCAAGCTCATTCTGCGATCAGAGCCACGTCATATATTCACTGTTCTTGGCAAAACCCTATGATTCACACTTTTCGACAAATCTCGCCCAATCATCTTCTAACACATGTGGATACATATGGAAGGGGGATTCATGCTCCCCCCAAAGATTCACAAGCTTGGTTTTGTAGGTCCTCCATGCATGAGAGATCATCATCATAGCTAGCTTCTTTCCCTTCCGTTTCATATGTTCCGGATATTGAACGTATGGTTGGATAGAGCTTTCAAAGAGTCTATACTTTTCATTTCGGTCAAGTGATCGAATCTCTTCAGGTTTAGCGACACCCTTTCCCGAGCATCTAAACTACAAACTCTGGACAGTCTCGTATTTACATTATGGTCTAGGGGTAAGCCTTTGTCATTGGCCTCATCAATAGTAAAAACGTTTGTCAGCTACGTCATCCTTGACCTTCTATTTCTTGTATTACCAGACACAGATGCATCCTCTTCATGAGTCTGCTGTTGAGTCTGCTGTTGAGCCTCCTCCTCAATATGCTGTTGATGCTCCGATTGAGACATCTTCAAATAAAAAAATCACTAAAATCCTGTAAAACATTATCAAATTTCATACACATTTGCACAAACAGTCACATAAGGGAGCAAATTCTCTCATGGCATTTGTACCTTAATAAGAAAAAAGATCTATGTGCCAAGTGTAACGACAATCCAAACCAAGCAATCATTAAATAATAGACTGTCACAAGTCTATCACACAAGTTACAGGTGCGCGAGACCTTCATAAATATACTAAACATTGACCAGTGAACCACCAAAGTGCGGACCTTTTCGACTCCAACCAAAGCGTAATACTCTAAGCGTAGTACTCCAAAAATATACTAAACATTGACTAGTGAACCACCAAAGTGTGGACCATTTCGACTCCAACCAAAGCATGAACAAACCTTATTAGGGCAGTCCTGAGCTGGTCGAGGGGGAGTTGATGGTCGACGGCGGCAGCGCGACAATGATCAAGCGGGCAGTGTTGAGGCGGCAACAAGCTCCGTAGAAGGGGACCGACATGGCGATGTGCTTCGGGGAAGGGGACGAAGCGGCTGCGGTTTCTAGGGCAAAAAGTGATCAGTGTGCGAGAGCTAAAGTGCAAAAAGTTTTGTTAAGTGTTGGGAAGAGAGCGCGTGAAAGAGCTAAAAGTACCTTAGGGCAATAATAGGAGACGTGCCTCAAAAGAGCCACCGCCGCGCGCGTCTCCCTTTCGCTCCAACAAAATGAATAATTGGGCCCCACACGTATGTAAGCCCATATCAGAGGCGCACTTTATAAGAGCGCGTCTCTTTTCTTTTAAATTAATGCGAGTCGTTGCCAATAATGCCATTCGTGCACAATTTGAAGCGTCAAAATTGAAGAACTACTCTTGAAAAATGCGTCTCCCATTACCTTGCATGTGAGAAGCGCCATTGTGAGGCACGTCTCGCATCACGTTCGTCTCCCATTTTTCAGGGTAGAGCAAGTGCTATATTTAGTAGTGCTTCCTTAAGAAACAGAACACAAGACCTCAGTACTTCTCCATAAGAAACATAGCACATATGACCAATGAAAGTCAAATTTTCACTCAAATGGTAATATTTTCACATATTTGAGCATATATCACACAAATATCCAAATGGAAGTCAAATTTTCACTCAATTGACCATACTTTCACATATTTGAGCATATTTACACACAATCAATTTGGTACTTTATGTTGCAGTCTTGGTTTTTTGAAATTCTTGACTTTTTCATGGTGGTCGTTCTGCAAGTAAAGAAGTTCGTTGGCCGATGGTATTCTTGGCTTGATCATCGAGGTGACAAAACGAGGAATCTCATCAAATTGGTCAAACTCCTCCTCAACGACAACATTCTCGACTCTGACGATTCGTCGTTTTCTATGTATAACCACCTTAAGTCTTTTATTTGTTGTGTTTGGAACATATAACACTTGAGCAACGTGTTCTGCTAACACGAAAGGCTCCGACTTATATCCTTGACAGTTAAGATCAACGCTAGTGAACCCATACTTGTCTTGTACAACACCTTTGATTCCATCAACCCAGTTGCAACAAAAAAGAGGAATCCTGAATCCTTGAAAGTCAAGCTCCCATATCTCATGTATTTGACCATAGTACATGTCTTTGTCTTGACCCGCAACATTATAAGCATCAACCTAGACACCACTATTCTGATACGTGCTTTTCTTATCTTGTTCTATAGTGTAGAATGTGTATCCATTTATGTCATACCCCTCTTATGCAATAACTATGAATATAGGACCACGAGCCTACTTTTTTAGGTATTCACTTGTTTGAGTATCCGATGAGTGAGAAAATCTGATCCTGGAGCCAACCAATGAATTTTCTCCCGTGTTCATTTGCTAACCATGATTCATTGCGACCAGGATTTTCTCTAAGCACCACCTCCTTGTGCTCATTGAAGTACTACGACACAATGGACATGTGTTGCAACACGTGGAAATGAGCGCAGAAGAATAAATGTGAATCTAGAGTTATAGCCTTCTTCCCAATGGTCCCTTTTCCTGTGAGCCTCCCCTCATGATGAGACTTGAGAACACCAATCGGGTTACTCGGGTCAGTATAGTTTAGAGCCCACTCCACAACTTACTTTGTAGAGTATCCTTGTACCATGCTGCCCTCAGGGTAAGCTCGATTTCTAACGAAGGACTTCAATATGCCGTTGAATCTCTCATACGCATACATCTGGTGAAGGAACATAGAGCCAAGTAGCTTTATCTACTTAATAAGATGAGTTGCGAAATGGATGTTGATGTCGAAAAAGGCAGGTGGAAAATACATCTCAAGGAAGCATAAAGTTTCATAATGCCTTTTTTCCAATGACTCAATATCTTCTTCACATAGTACTTTTTGACCAATTACATTGAAGAAAAAGCAAAAGTTCATTATAGCCTCCTGAACATTGATCGGTAGGATATTCCAAATTCCAACAACAATCATCTGCCTAAGCAATACATGGTAATCATGATACTTCACACCGCGAGCTACTTTTAGATATGGAAATAAAATAAGATTGAGATGTTCATCGAGTAGCCGAATGGTACTTCACATTTTTCAAGAACACACAAAACTCTTTCTTTTTATTTTTTGAAAGGGTGATGCATGACGTGGGTAGTCTTGTTCCTTTTACCGAGTCATCGACCCACAACTCAGGCATAATTCCCATTTTCTTTAGATCTGTCGTGCATGTCCATGGTCCCTAGTTTTCCCATACGTGTTAAGCAATGTCCCGGGTAGCCTCTCGCACATATTTTTCTCAATGTGCATCACATCAATCGAATGACGAACGTCTAAGTCTTTCCAATACGGTAGCTTACAAAAAATCGATTGCTTCTTCCACATGTCATCTTCGCCAGTATTTTTGCCAGTCCATTTCCGCTTACCAAGGACAACATGAATATCTTTGACCATTTCATAGATTTCATGACCCGTGAGATGAGGTGGAGGACGCCTCTTTCCAGTGTCACCATTGAAATTATCTTTCATACTCCGAAATGGGTGCTTCATTGGAATGTAGCGTCGTTGTTTCATATACACTATTTTTCGTGACTCGCTCAAATACTGAGAGTTTGTTTCTCTCAAACAATGTGGTCATCCGCAACCTACTTTCTTACTCTGTCCACACAAGTTACGTGCCGCTAGAGAATCACTAACAGTCACAAATAAAATGGCTTTGATGTGAAAGTACTCACGCTTGTGGTCATCCCACACCCACACTCCGTCGTCGTACCACAACTGCTTCGGATATTCAACCAGAGGCCTGAAATAAGTGTCAACATTATTCACAGGTTGTTGTGGCTCCAGTATCAGTCCTGACATCATAATATATTTCTGTTTGTTGCACAATCAAGGAGGAAGGTTCAAAATTGTTAGCACAATTGGCCATATGCTATGTGTGCTACTGTTCAAAAAAGGATTCATGTCATCGGTGCTCATTGCGATCCTAATATTCCTAGGATCAATGGCAAATTCAAGATTTCGTGAATCAATGTTTTGCCACTGTGTGGCATCAGCATGATGTCTTATCATTCCAGCATCTTTCTTATGCTTCTCTTTGTGTCATCGTAACAATTATGACTCCTTTTTGTTTGCAAACCAACACTTCAAATGAGGAATGATAGAAAAGTACTAAGCCACCATTTTAGGCCCTTTTTTCTTCTATTGCAGTTGTCGTTATCACCGTCGTCTTTCCCATGACTGTATCGATCCACTCCACAAATAGGGCATTTCTCGAGGTTTTCGTACTCAGGTCACGATATAAAATGCAATCATTCTTGCACGCGTGGATTTTCTCCACCTCCAAACCCAGTGGACAGATTATCTATTTTGCTTCATAAATTGTCGTAAGGACCGTGTTGCCTTAGGGTAACATGTCCTTAAGGAGTGTCAACAATTCCTTAAAACTACAATCACTCCATTCGTTGCTCGCCTTCAATCGTAAACGTTTTATCATCGCAAACAGTCTGGTGTACCTAGCCACACAATCATGATACAATGGCTTCTCCGAGTCTTTCTACAAGTTCACCATTGCTGTACGGATCATCGTCGCCATGTCTCTCGACATTGCGTACCATCTCCTCTATGTTATGCACCTGAAACTCAATGTCATCATCGGTGAATCCTGATATATCTGGCATGTTCACATCGTCGTTGTGATCTTCTTCAATACTGGTAGGGACCTCCCTCTCCAAATACGAATCTCTCAGCTCTGCTTCATTAAGCATCTCCTCCCCATGTTTGTTCTAACATCGATAATCCACCATGAATCCATGCGTGATCAAATGTGACATCAACACTTCGTCTATGCGATATCTTTTCTCATTCTTGCAGTGTTTGCAAGAACAAGAAATAGTCCCTCTAATGTTGTCCAACATGTCTTTCTTCGCAAAATCGATAAATGCATCTACCTCTTGGATATATTCATTGCAAAGGCGCAACCTATACATCCAACTTCGATCCGACGACATCTACGTATATAAAAGAAGAGCTAAGTCAAAGAAACTCGAAGCCACTGATAGTCAAGATCTAAAGGGATAAAAAAATAGTAAGGAACGGGAGAGGCGGAGAGAACTAACCCTTTGTTTTAAGATCCACTGATAATCACCGCAATACTTTTAGAAGGGCACCACCAAAGAGGGAAAGAACAGGGCAGATCTGGTAGCTAGTTGTTATGCCATAGCTGGGAGGTCATAGAAGGGCAATAGAAAATCGAGGCGAACCAATTTAACGCACATCTCTCTATAGAGACAATGGGAGATGAGCCCGCTTCATGACAAAGGAGACGAGCCTGACTGGTGGGTATGGAAAACGCGCCGGCTTCGATTATGAAAGGAGACGTGCGCCAAGAAAAGGTCATCTCAGCTACGAAACAAATATGAGTCGCGCTCAAGTAAAGCGTGTCTCCCGTTTGTAAGAGAAGAGGGCACGTCTCAGTTACTTACTTGAGACGGGCTGTATAGTAACACGTCTCCTTGTATGTTCAACCAAGCCATGTCAGATCCTCGCTGAAGCAGACTCGTCTCACTTAACCGTATCAGAGACGATTGCCTTTGAGCTCGTCGCCCATCTTTGTCTCCTATTTGGGTTTCTTACATAGTGGAGAGAGAGGTCACGAGGAGCACATGGAAGATCAGAACCAAGAAAACCCAAAGCTTAATGGTAAAGGAGGAGAGCAGGACGCAGCTCATACAAAAAATAAGGGTCTGGTGCTGAGCAATGAACAGAGGGTAGAATTTTCATCTTCTGTTCTGGGGGGCACACGCATTGGAGAGGGAGGGATAACTGAAAATATGATTGTCCCAGGTAAAATGCCCATTGTACCTTCTAAGTCAACAGTGCATATGACAGCTACTGTTGAGCATAATAGATGGTGCATGTAAATAATATAAATCAATTATGTGGATCTTATGTGGATAATAATGTTTTTGTAGACATTCCATGCGCAGATGCGCTTATGGATAATATTGATGAAGAGGAGGATGATGATGCTGCGTCTTTCACCATCGAAGAGTTGAAGAAACGTTTTGAAGACTTAACTGATCCGGAGAACAATAGTAATTGGGAGAAGATCAAAGAGATGGCGGCCATTCCGGAGGCGTCGCAAAATCTGGTGGGATCAAGGCGAAGCAAGAGGAGTGCAGGTGACAAAAATATAGTTGAGAAAGCAGAAAAGTTGAATGCTGCTGAAATTGAAGGTCAGCATAGTGACTCCATTCTTGCATTTGGTAATTCTGAAATTAATAGCAAACTGCAAATGGTTGGGATTTCAGCCAGGGATGAAGACTGTTCCAACTCTGGTGCTATAGAAAATCTTAAAACAAATAAATATGTTAGATTACATACTGCTAGGCAGGAGGAAATTGTTTTATCGGATTGTGTAGAGGAGGAGAAAGATGGGGATGATGAGAAAAACTTAGACCAGTTATTACTTAATCAGATTTGCAATGTTTTGGTGAAAGAGGATATGGATGCGGCCAGTGATCATATTGATCGTACTGTTGCTGCAATTAACCATATTAAAAGGATTGAAAATAAATTCTGATATCAATGAAAGAGGTATTTTGGAATAGTAACAACTTTCAGGACCTGAAGAAGCATAGGTATATTAAGGAGTTAACAAAGGAGCGCAACCTGAATTTCATTGCAATATCCGAAATGAGTGCAAAGAACTGTCTTATTTTTCAAAAGAATTTGTGTGCTGGGAAGGATTTTATATGGCCTACAAGGAGCTGAGTGAGCGATCTGGGGGAATTTTGTTGGGTGTAGATATGGCGTGCTTTGACATAGGGGCGATCGATGAAGAGGATTACTATGTTAAGTTTCACTTGTGCAACAAACTAGATGGCTTCAAGTGGACGCTGGTTGTGGTATATGGCCCAGCTCAAGATGAATTTAAACAAAATCTTCTAGCGGAGTTGGTAATTTTATGTACACATGAATCTTTCCTAGTCTTAGGTGGAGGGGGGGGGGGACTTTAATATACTAAGGCGTGCAGAGGAGAAAAACAAAGAGAATTTCAATCTCAAGTGGCCTTTTTTGTTTAACGCCGTGATAAAAGGTTTGAACTTAAGGGAGTTAGATATTTCAGGTCGTAAATTTACTTGGGCGAACTCCCTGCCGAACCCTACTTATGAGAAACTGGATAAAATTTTAGTGTCTACAGATTGGGAGCAACACTTTCCATTATCGAGGGATATTTCAGATCACACTCCACTGTTCCTTGACCCAGAGGGTCCTTCTACTGCTTACCAGCCAGTTTTCAAATTCGAACTGGGTTGGTTGATTAGGGAAGGCTTTCAAGAAATGGTGCGAGAGGTGTGGTCCTCAGTGTTAGAAATCAAGAGAGAGCCCAAAGATCAAATAGTCACTAAATCATTTCGAATTACTCAGGGAAAACTGAATACAAGATCAACATCAAGTGCTATCTCTCAAATAGCACAAGAACACCACTAATACCTTCTCTTCCATCTTTATTGTTGCTTGACGATGCGACCATCGAGTCAATAAGGCGAGGCCACAAGTAGAACGACGACGGGAGGCGTTTCCCCTTGTTCTTCTCTTGGTATTATTGATCGGATTCTGAGAATTGAGAGAGTTCTTGTGTCTAATGTGTATCCACAACACCACACCCAATCATACACATAACCCTCTCCTTATATATGACCAAGAGACACAAGAGGGGGCCTCCCACCCTTAAAGACAGTTAAGTCCCCCAATCAGGGACATAATTGTCAGTGGGTTGTGTCCTTTCAATTAGAACACATGTTATTTTCGAGTTCAAACTGACATTAACTGAAAAGACCGGACTAGTCCGATCAAGGTCCGGACTAGTATGATGTCCTTACTGGATAACATCGGACTAGTCTGGTCTTATATTGGACTAGTTCGGACCAGACTAGTTCGTCCACCACCGGACTAGCATTCTTCCCCTTGAACTCAAAACTGAAACTTACCAACTTACTTAATACTGAACTTAGTGTCCATTTTTTCATGCTTGACATATAGGGCACAACGCATCACAATAACCATTTACGTATTGTTGGACTCGAGGACCACAATGCATCTCACACTTAAAAATGAACCTTACTCTTACTTGGCCCCTAAATATCCAGTGATCATAGGTTCTTCCTTAAACCCATGCTAGCCACGTGTTCACTGGACACGTTGGGTGGAAGACCTTTTGTAAGCGGATCCGCAAGCATTCGCTTGGTACTAATTTGCTCAATAATCGTTACTTAATATGATCCTAGATTTACTCCTTTACAACACATACCTTATGTCAATGTGTTTGACATCACATATGACTTGTTGTCTCTGGAGTACAAAAAATTTAAGTGGTTTAATGCTGTCAACCACTCACAATTTGGGTTTACTTACTGTGTCTCCTCAATGGTCTCATTTATAATATATATTTGGTATGCATCACACATGACGCAGTGACCCTAAATTAGGAGCTTTTTCCACAATAAAGCTCCAATGTGCGAGTGTTGATTACTGATGTGGATTTACTACACATCTCGCACAAATTGAGTCTTAGTAAGTCATTATTCTAATGACTTAATCTTATACTTAACTTACCATGAGACCTTGATACTTGCAAAACTGCAAGTAATATTATTTCCATCCAGTCATCTGGATTGGACTTACTTATGCCAAAATTAACCCGATACTTAAACTTTGTCAAGGTAACTTAAGAATTGAGCAAAACTTAAAACTTCTGACAGCAAGAAGTTTTGGAACCGATTCTTATTAGGTCGACCTCTTATTGGTTCCATACTTACCAACCTTGACTCATTAGAGCACACAAAGATTTATTTTCATGCATATCGTACTTTCCAAGTACGCTCCTTAAGTATGCCTTTTGCACTAAACTTAATACCCCTTTATACTATCTCGGTGAATTTCTATGCCCAGTACATAGAATGCTTCACCAAGATCTTTCATATCAAAATTAGAGGACAAGAACTTCTTATTTTCTGATAGTAGATTGACATCACTACTTGCAAGTAGTATATCATCTACATAAAGCACGAGAAAAATAAATTTCTCGTTCTTAAACTTAGCATAAGTGCATCTGTCCTCCTCATTTTCTTTAAACCCAAACTTTCTTACTGTCATATCGAATTTGAGATATCACTGCCTTAATGCTTGCTTAAGTCCATAAATGGACTTTCCTAAGTGACATCTCATATGTTTCTTACTCTTAACAACAAAACCTTTCGGTTGTGTCATATAGACGTTCTCATATAGATCACCATTGAGAAACGCTGTTTTCTACATCCATCTGATGTAATTCTAAATTGTAATGTGCAATTAATGCCATAATGATTCTGAATGAATCCTTACCTTTTGCAACAAGTCTGGACTTAAACTTATCAATATTACCTTTGGAGTCACGTTTAGTTTTGTAGACCCATTTACAGCCTACTGTTTTGGCTCCATTAGGAATCTCAACTAAATTTCAGACTTTGTTTGCTTCCATAGACCTCATTTCATCCTCCATGACTTTACGTCATTTAGATGTTTGAGGACTTCATATAGGTTCTTTAAATGTGGTGGGGTCACCCTCTACTTGAATTGCCTCACTTAAATAGATCTCATAATCGTTCGAAATGGCCGATTCTCTTTCTCTTTGAGATCTTCTTAACTACACATTATCCTCATTTTGAGGCTGTTGTTGCTCTTGATTATTAATAACAACAGACTGAGAATATTCAACCTTTCTTAATAATTCCGTTGTCAATGCAGAACTAACAATAGGTGTTGAATCTTTACCCATAGGTATTGATAATTCAACAACAGTAGGTAATGAGAAATAAGGTTCTTGAATAATTGGAGTGGGTACATCAACCTGCTTCTCTTCAATATTAATTTCTCGTCTTACCGTACTCCCCCTGATCATGGCATCCTCTAAAAAGACAGCATGCCCTGTTTGCACAAACTTAGTATATCGTTCTGGATAATAGAAACGATATTCCTTACTATTTTCTGCATAGCCAATAAAATGGCAACTTATTGTCTTAGCATCCAACTTACCAATGTTTGGGTTAAACATTTTTGCCTCAGCGGGACAGCCTCATATATGCATATAACTTAATGAGGACTTACGTCCTCCACAACTTATATGGTGTTTTAGACACCAACTTACTAGAGATCTAATTTAGCACATGAATAGCGCTTTTTAATACCTCCATCCATAAGCTAACCGGCAAATCTGATTGACTTAACATGGATCTTACCATATCCATTAGCGTACGTTGCACCGTTCCACTACTCAATTTTACTGAGGCTCGCCCGATGTTTAAATACTGGGTGACTAGGCCATTTTCCTGTAGAAAACGAGCAAATGGTCTAGGAACTTGGCCATACGGGGTATGGTGACCATAGTATTCACCACCACGATCGGATCTTACCACTTTTTTCTTACTGTTGTGCTGATTTTCAACTTCAACCTTAAATATCTTAAATTTATCCAACGCTTCAGAGCGTTTTTTAATTGGATAAATATAGCCATAGCGAGAATAGTCATCCGTGAAGGTTCTGAACGAATCAAAACCATCAACAGATACTACAGGAAATGGACCACAAATGTCCGTATGGATTCACTCCAAATTCCCACACTGCATATGGCACCCTTTCTTAATTTTCTTAGTCTATGCATTCTTCTGAATCCGAAAAATCCAAATGAGGAAGAATCGATTGTGAAATCAATTTTTCAATTCCCCCCCTCAAAATATGGCCTAAGCAACAATTCCATAATTTCGAAGACATTTCACAATCGATTCTCTTACTCTTACTCTGATGTGAGGAAAACTGATTGTCGCTTACAACACCATTTAAAGAAGCTTATGCATTCCTTTTGATGGTGACCTTTGTCTAAACAAAAGTAGCACTGACCTTTCTCTACTTTCACATCCTTTCTTTAAGGATGGATTTGTAGAGCCTTACCTTTATCTTTATCATGGTAAGAAGAACCATGATACTTGAAAATTGCTTAGAAGAATAATTACCATGATACTTAGAACCATGATTATTCTTCTTAGCCTTACTTTTTCTCTTCACGTAATTAATAGCATAATTACCATGAAGAGACTTAATCCTCTCTTCCTCCTAAACACACATAGCCATGAGTTTTTCTATGTTCCATAGCTCAGGTTGAGAGTCATAGTTGATGACAAAAGTCTCAAATTCCTTTAGAATTGAGGAAAAATGAGATGCACAATGAACTTATCTTTAAACCTCAAATCTATAGGCTTAAACTTTGCAGTCATATTTGTCATCCTTAAAATGTGCTCTCGCACATCACCTCCATAATACTTTTCATCGAAAAGTCTCTTAAAAAGAGTACTTGCTAATGACTTAGAAGAACCAGTAAACTGATTCTCAATCTTTTGGAGGTACTCAGTGGCAATCTCACATTCAGGGATTGCTCCCGGAATGATTTTAGTGATAGTGCCCTTAATAATCATCAAACATTTCCTGTTTGATTGTTTTCACTTAACTTTGGCTATATCACAAGCCAATAGCTTATTATTATAGTCCTTTGTCCTCACAACAAAGGCTTACTGAGTTTCATCAACTTAATTACTAGAGCCATCAGCTCAACTGAATATGGAGTTGTGAGAGCAAAGTCCATCTCGGAGACTGCCAAAGCAATCTCTAACTTTCTCTCCATCTCTCATAATTTCTTACGTTGAATAGATAAATGAAAATGATGAAACTAAGTGTTGAATTCCCATTTGAGAAAACTTCTTAATCAAAAACGAGATCATGAGCGAATGCATAGATATTAATCATAAGATAATGTTGAGTTTTATCTTTCACTTTGGTTACTTGACCAAAACTCAACACTTGAGAATAACTGAAAAACAACATAGTAATTTATCTTTCGCTTTGGTTACTCGACCAAATTACTATGTTCTTAAAAGAGAATGTCATTAATGCCTTTCGCTTTGGTTACTCGGCCGATAATGACATTAAAACTTAACATTGGAGAACAACTGAAATACATAGTAATTTATCTTTTGCTTTGATTACTTGACCAAATTACTATGCACTTGAACAAAAAAAATGTCATTAATGCCTTCTGCTTTGGTTACTCGGCCAATAATGACATAATATTGCTTAAAAACATGGAAATTTTATTTTTCACTTTGGTTACTCAATATAATTCCATGCAACTTAAAATGACATAGCAATTTATCTTTCGCTTTGGTTACTCGACCAAATTGCTATGACATTATAAACTTATTTCACAGCAGAAGCTTAATTAAATAAGCAAACTTAATTGTATAGCCCGGACTAGTATGCACATGGACGGACTAGTCCGAACTCTTACAGTATGGTTTTCAGACTAGTCCGATCCATACACCGGACATGTCCGAACTTACAATAGAACCATGACCGGACAAGTCCGGTCCTGTTACAAAAACATTTGATCCGTTCTTTATTGAACTTTTCGAGTTTGGTCCGTACTATTCATGACTAGTCTGGCCAACCCCGGAAAAGTTTCATATAAAAACCGGAAAAATGCCGAAATACCCAAAAGGGAATCTTAATCTTACCATCTTACCAAATCAACTTAAATTTCACAATGGATTTCAATCCAAAGTGCTTAATTGGTTTTCAATCACAAGAACGCGTCAAACACCCTGATCCGAAAACCTAACCACTTTACGTGGCACACCGGACTAGTCCGACCCTTAGACCAGACAAGTCCGGACCTTCAAAACTTTCAGTGAAAACTTCGATCAAAACTCAATTCGAAATGATTAGTGCTCTAAACGGCTCTGATACCATTGTTAGAAATCAAGAGAGAGCCCAAAGATCAAATAGTCACTAAATCATTTCGAATTACCCAGGAAAAACTGAATACAAGATCAACATCAAGTGCTATCTCTCAAATAGCACAAGAACACCACTAATACCTTCTCTTCCATCTTTGTTGTTGCTTGACGATGCGACCATCGAGCCAATAAGGCGAGGCTGCAAGTAGAACGACGACGGGAGGTGTTTCCCCTTGTTCTTCTCTTGGTATTATTGATCGGATTCTGAGAATTGAGAGAGTTCTTGTGTCTAATGTGTATTCACAACACCACACCCAATCATACACATAACCCTCTCCTTATATATGACCAAGAGACACAAGAGGGGGCCTCCCACCCTTAAAGACAGTTAAGTCCCCCGATCAGGGACATAATTGTCGATAGGTTGTGTCCTTTCAATTAGAACACATGTTATTTTCGAGTTCAAACTGACATTAACTGTGAAGACCGGACTCGTCTAGTCAAGGTCCGGACTAGTCCGATGTCCTTACTAGACAACATTGGACTAGTCTGGTCTTATATCGGACTAGTCCAGACCGCACTAGTTCGTCCACTACCAGACTAGTCCGGTAGTGCTAACACTCAGAACAGGGTGGAATCTTGCCGATGGATAGATGGGAAGCAAAAATTCGGAGGCTGAGGCAACATTTACGTGGTTGGGCTAAAAACACTAGCAGGGCTTATAAGAAAGAGAAAAATGATCCGTTAGAAAAATTAGACACATTAGATAAGAAAGCAGAATCAATGATGCTAATGGAGGCTGAGATGAAAGACAAAACATATCTCAACGGCCAATTAGCTCATCTGCTACGGGAAGAAGATATCAAATGGTATCAAAGAGCGAAGATGAAGCACTTGTTGGAGGGTGACTCGAATACGAAATACTTTCACTTAGTAGCTAATGGGAAGCATAGAAAGTCTAGAATATATCAGTTACAAGATAGGGACAGAAGAACAGAAGGTGATGAGGAATTAAAAAATTTCATAACTAGGTATTATAAAAATCTATTCGAACAACTAGTGGAGAGTCACTTCCACCTGGACCCGTCCTATAGAGATGACATCCCACAGGTAAATAGTTTGGAAAATGAAATACTGATTGATAAGTTTATGGAGGAGGAAGTGAAGAAGGTAATATTTCAAATGGAGAAGAATAGGCGCCGGGGCCTGATGGTTTCCCGGTGGAATTCTATGAGGTGTTTTGAGACGTCATTAAAGTTGACTTAATGAATATGTTCCACGAGTTTCGTGCAGAAGAATTACCACTTTTCAGGCTAAATTTTGGAACGATCGTATTGCTACCAAAAAGTCTACATGCTAACACTATACAACAATATCGACCGATTTGACTATTGAATGTTAGCTTCAAAATTTTTACGAAGGTAGCAATGAATAGGATCATGGATATTGCTCCCAAGGTGACCAAACCAATGCAGTCGACGTTTCTACCTGAGAGGAATATTATGGAAGGAGTGATTATTTTGCATGAAACTTTACCAGATTAAAAAAGAAAAAACAAAACGGGATTATTTTCAAAATCGACTTTGAGAAAGCGTACAACTAAGTTAAGTGGTCAATTGTGAGGCAGACCTCACAGATGAAGGGATTATCTGATAAATGGTGTCTCTGATTCTCTGATAAATGGTGTCGCTGGATTGATGCGTATATACAAGGTGGTCATGTGGGTATAAAAGTTAATGATCAAATTGGGGAAAAGTTTATGACTAAAAAAGATCTTCGGCAGGGTGACCCGCTGTCTCCCATTCTGTTTAAAAATATAGTGGCAGACATGCTTGCCGTACTTATATTAAGCAAAGCTAAGCGGGTCAGCCTTATACGAGGGATAATTCCCACTTGATGGAAAACAGTCTGTCCATACTACGGTATGCGGATGTCATAGTTATTTTCTTAGAGCACAACTTGGAGAATGTGGCAAACCTTAAGCTGTTACTATGTGCATTTGAACAATTATTTGGGCTAAAAATCAACTTTAATAAAAGTAAAATTATGTGTTTTGGGGAGGCATACGACTATGAAAGTCAATATTCCAGGTTGTTCAGATGCAAAGTAGGCACATATCCGTTCAAGTAACTTGGAACTCCCATGCACTACAGAAAGTTGAACACGGTGACTGGAAGATTGTAGAAGAAAAGTTTGAGAGAAAACTAAGTTGTTGGAAATGCAAACATTTAGGGGAGGCTAGTACTTATCAATTCGGTTTTGACAATTATTGTCTTATTTATGTTATGTTCTTTTGCGATCCCTATGGGAGTACTAGAGAAGCCTGATTACTACGGGTCCAAGTTTTTCTGCCAGGGGATGACCATAGAATGAAATATAGATTGGCTATGTGGAACGTCATATGTAAACGGAAAGATCAGGGGTTCTTGGGCATAATTAATCTGGAGGTGCAGAATAAGTGTCTGCTAAGAAAATGGTTGTTCAAGTTGTTTAATGAGCAGGGATTATGGCAGAATATAATTAGAAATAAATATTTAAAAAACAGAATATTTGGGCAAGTTTAGAGGAAACCGGGGGACTCTCAGTTCTGATCAAGTCCTATGGGGGTAAAGGAGGAATTTATGAACCTGGGCTACTTCCAGATAAATAGTGGAAGAAGTACTAGATCCTGGGAGGATATGTGGTTCGGAAGGTTCACGTTAAAACATTGTTTTCCCTCAATGTATAATACTGTTCGATAGAAAAATGCTAATAAACATGTCCTTCCGTAGAGGTTTGATAGGACAGAATTTAGTGGACTGGAACAAAGCTGTAGCGGAGGTGGCTCATGTCATTCTAAATGACAGACAAGATCTATTTAGATGGTCGTTGAAGCAGAATGGGTTATTCATCGTACAATCGATGTACATTTTCTCAACGATGAATACTAATATTTTCCATGATAAGCTCATATGGAACGTGAAAAGACCATTGAAAATAAAAATATTCTTTTCGTATTTGAGGAGGGGTGCAGTCCTGACCAAAGACAATCTAGTTAGATGTAATTGGAAAGGGCACAAAAGGTGTGTATTTTGTTCAAAGAATGATCACCACCTCTTTTATTATTGTCATTTCGCTAGATTCATTTGGAGGGCTATTCAGGTATCTTTTGATATTGACATTCCACATTCTAAGGCCCCCTTTAGCACAACTCCACAAAGCTGATTCTCTGGATTCACTTCTGATTCTCTGGTGAAATGATTCTATGGTTGAAAATGATTCTCTAGAATAAACTCTTAGAATCAAGATAAAGAATCACTTCATAGAATCAGGAGAAGCTACTTTTTCAGCTTCCAGTCTCTTAGTTCATTTCAGAGAATCACTTCATAGAATCAGCTAGGAATCACTTCTTCTGAAAAATAGTGTTTGGCACAGCTTTCCTGATTCTGCCTAAGAATCAGCTCCATGAAGTTGTGCCAAAGAGGGCCTAATAATCATATTTTTACACCTAGCTGTACAAGTTCAAGGCTCAGACTAGAAAAGTCATACTTGTGGCAATAGGGGCGATGTTCTGAGTTGTTTGGCTATCCAGGAGTGATATTGTTTTTGACAAATGTTATACGAAAACTTACATGCAGATGGTTTTCAGGGTAACGCATTGGTGTCGCACATGGGCACCACTTCAAAGGCATGAGGAATCAAGAAACCTGTTGCTGAAGGCATGTCGTGAACTGGAGGCTACAGTAATGACGGTCTTTGCACATAATGGATGGTCGTTTAGAAATAGGATTGCTGGTTAATAATTTATTCCACCACTTTGTTAGTGGCATTTGCTTTGCTCATAGAATTGCTTTTTGATTTTGTTTTGTCATTCATTTGTTGTAATAATGTGGCCATAGCGTCTACAGAGGGGAAGGCCGTGACTTATGTTTCCATTATCTATAACAAAAAACCCTCCACTTCTCATGTGATACTAAACCACTAGAACCACTCCTCTTGCACTAATGAGTCTTTGATATTTATTTGGAATTATTTCAGAATTTCTATTGGGCCTAGCCCAAAATTGCAACAATCCCCAACCTGATCTCAAAGCCATTAGGAGCACTGTCATTCTTGTTCTTTGTTTGATTTCCTAATGTTTCTGTAGAGACTGTTAAGTTGAACTTCCACCTAGATTCTTATGTTACATAAGTTCACAACTTGGACAATGGACCATGCCTTAAGTTGCAAGTTTAGTACGAACCAGTTTCACCTATGGACCATGACTAGTACGTGACTACCATTAATCTACCCCACGGGTGGAGCATATGCGTCGCGCTCCTTGATTTCTTCATGAGCTCTCTAAAGATCATCCAAATCTGACAGACTGCAATGTTAGATAGTCGAAACTCATATAGGTGTATTTCTTTCAAGATTCTCTATAGAACAACATATTGACTACACATAACCAATAAAAACACATTAAAGAATATTGCCATCCTACCTTACAGTTTGAGAGTATAAATGTACATCTTCATGTAGAGATGGTCTAATAGAAATACTCTCCTTAGTGTACCACTAGCTTGTTTTTCTCATGTCCTAATTTACACGGTCTTCGATCGCATAAGTTGAGTTAGCAATATGGTGTCATACTCATGGGTCTCAATCTCATATCCATCTCCCTCGATGCACTTTCTATCATATTATGTGACAATCCCTTTGTAAAGGGATCTACCATGTTTTTATCTGTTTGTATATACAAAACAGTAATGACTCAAAAGTTTTTCATTTTTTTGATAGACTCTAAGCGTCTCTTTACGTGTCTTGATGATTTTGCATTATCTTTAGAACTGATCGTTTTAGCAATCACAGTCTGCTTTTCACAGTTCATATGGATTGCCGACAATGGTTTCTAAACCACAGGTAAATCTAGCAAAAGCTCTCGTAATCATTCTGCCTCTATAGTTGCAATCTCTAAAATGGTGAATTTTGCTTTCATGTTTGACCTCATCTATATGATATGTTTGCAAGACCTACATGATATGGCACCATTAGCAAGAGTGAACACATATCCACTCATTACATAGAGCTCATCAATATCAGAGATCTAGTTCGAATCACTATAGCCCTCATACACGGTTGGATGTCTCGTATAGTATCCATAACTCTCTGTACCTTTCCTGTAGCGCATACCCTTTCAAGTGCATACCAATAATTTATACCCGGGTTTGCCATGAACCTGCTCACTTTGCTCACAACAAACGAAATATCAGGATAGGGTGCACTTGCTAAATACATGAGTGAACCGATCATCTGAGAATATTTAAGATGATCTCTTGGCTCTCTCTTGTTCTTTGTGAGTATCACACTATGGTCATAATATGTTGGATAAATCTTGCTATCCATAAAGCTGAATGAGTTCAAGATTTTCTCAACATAGTGAGATTGTGTTAAAGTAATTCCACTCTCATCCTTATTCAGCTTAATGTTCAAAATAACATTATTCTCTCCTAGATCTTTCATATCAATGAACTTTGATAGTAAAAACTTGACATCAGAAAGTACATTTATATTTATACCAAACATGAGTATATCATCCACATAAAGCATAATATAGCACTATCGCCCCCACCATAGTGATAGTACAAGCATCGGTCTGTTTCATTAATGATAAAAGCTCACATATGTCAATGTAATGTCGAACTTGTCATGTCATTGCTTAGGTGCTTGTTTAATATCATACAAAGGTTTTAACAATTTTCACCCTTTACTAAGAATCCATAAGGCTGTTCCTTATAAATTCCCCCCTCCAACTCTCCATTAAGCAAAATTGTCTTCACATTCATTTTATGAATGATTAGATCATAAGAGGCAACTAGGGAAAATAGTTCACAAATTGTCATCATTATAGCGACAGGTGAATAGGTATCAAAGTAGTTCTTATCTTCTTTTTGAGTATAACCCTATGCAACTAGCCTCGCCTTGTACTTATCAATAATACCATCAGACTTGAGCTTCTTTTTGAATACTCACTTACAACCTAATAGTTTGCACCCGTACGACCGTTCATTTAGCTCCCAAGTTCCATTAGAAATAATTGAGTCCATCTCGCTATGAGCTTCTTATTTCCAGTCATCTACATCAGGTGATGCATATGCCTCTACAATGGATTTGAGAGTATCGTCCACAAGGTACTAATGAAATGACCACTAAAGAATTTTACAATCCTTGATCTCTTACTCGATGAGTTGTTTCATTGTGTTCCACCTTCAGGACGTTCTCAAAGGATGTCACAAGAAACTCGCTAGTTGTACTAGATTCAGGACAATTTTCAGAAGAAATACTAACAGTGTTATGCATATCTTTCATAGTAAACATATTCTCAAAAGTGTTGTATCACAAGATTCCATAATATTATCAACATGCATATAAGATACCTTGAATTTAACAACTAAAAATATATATGTGATGCTCCACTGAGCATAGCTCAAAAAGATACAATCCACTATCTTTGGTCCAAGCTTGCATTTTTTGGTGATTGAGATATTGACCTTTGCCAAACATCCGCAAGTACCCAAGTATGAAAGTGATGGTTTTCTCCTAATTCACTCCTCATAAGGGGTTTTCTCTTTTTCTTGTTTGGAACGTTGTTTAGGACATGGCATGAAGTCAATAGAGCCTCCTCCCACCACGTCTTATATAAACTGGAAGTGTCTAATATGGCATTCACCAAGTCACATAATGTGTGGTTTTTCCTCTCGGCTATCCCGTCTGATTGGGATGAACAGGGAGACGTCCTCTCATGTATAATACCATATTCCTCACAAAAATCATAAAATATTTTGAGAAAATTCTCACCACCATGATCTGACCTAAGATGTTTGATCTTCCTCTCTCATTCATTTTCTACTTCAACTTTACAGATTTTAAAATAGTCTAATGCTTCATCTTTAGTTTGCAACATGTAAACATTGCAGAATCTTGTAGATTCACATATTAGTGTCATGAAGTATTTATTTCCATCTTTTGTCAACACTTATTCATCTCATTTAGATCAGAATGTATGAGTTCTAGAGGTGCCAAGTTTCTACCTTGGTTATCTTGTGAGGGTTTCAAAGTTGCTTTGATTGCACACAATTATGGCACTTAGAACCATTGATAACTGTAAATTCCAAAATTTATTTGAGGCTAGATAGCCTATTTAATAAACCAAAATTATTGTTACAAAAACTAGAATGCCAAACACTTGCATCATCATTAATACTGCTTCAAATATGGTTCACTAGCATATTATTAAATCTTGAAAGGGAAAAGCGAAATATGCCCCAACAATCATAGCATTTACCAATAAATTGTCTATGCTTCGACACACCTATTTTATTGAACTCTAAAACTACTTTAAACCCATATATACACAGAAATGACACCTAACAAGATACTTGTTAATAGTAGGTAAATGTTGCACATTCCTCAGCTGGACAATATTTCTCGAAGTGAACTTCAGATCGACCATACCAACACCACGAACAAAAGCATGTGACTCATTTCTCATTAGGATGGAAGAATTTCAAACAAAATAGTAAGAAGTAAACACAGATATGTTGAAACATACATGAACACTAGCACTCGTATCAAACTACCAAGATGATGTTTGAGAAAGAGAAAGAATAATAAAAGAATTATTGTACCTATCTACATTGCTAGACGTCACAATATTGACATTTTTTCGCTCTATGATCTACCCTATCAGAACAGTCATTGAAAAAGTGTCCTTGCTCGCCATAGGTATAGCAGCCATCATTGCCTTGTTCTATTTTTTCTTCTTATTGAAGTCAGTAGTTTTATTTAGCTTGAATTGAGACTTGTTGTTCCCTTTTTTCTTGAAATTGAGTTTCTGCACCATATCTACATTGGCGCTAGATTGACCCTCACCCCTTTTCTAAGTAGCATCCTTAGCCCGAGCCTTCTACTCAACATTAGGAGATGCTATCAGATTTTCAAATGATATTTCCCATCTCTTGTGTTTCAGAGCTATGGTGAAGTTACTCTAGGAAGGAGGCAACTTTGCAATAATGCAACCAGTCACAAACTTGTCAGGTAAAGGACACTTAAGAAGGTTGAGCTCTCTTGCAATGTTATGTATCTTATGAGCTTTTTCAACTACGATATGGATGTTAACCATCTTGTACTCATTCACTGCACGCATCGGTTGCACTATACTTACATTAAGTGCATTCTGGAGCTTTTTTCCATATGTGGCTGTTAGATAAACATCATAGAGTTTATTGTAAAAATGTATAAGATACATGCTCTCAGGACAGCGAACTGCACATGTTCTTCAACAAACAAAGGACCTTGAGGCCTGTCCTTGGTTACCTAGATCTTAATCGATTTAAACCAGAGCGTGACCTTGACTTGCCACCTCTTGAAGTGCACACCAGAGAGTTCCTCCGGTCTCAGTGCATCGGCTAAAATATTCATGTTTAACACATGAAATTGCCTAAATTAGGTTTTTGAATTGTTAAAAATGAGCATTTTTGAATAATTTTGGAAAGAACATATGAATAAAAAGCGAAAAACACCAGCAGTAGGATGAGCAGATTGCGCGTACCGATCCGTAGACGGGGGAACCGTTGTAGATGTTGTCGTAGTCTTGATGACGATGACCATAGCAGACGTTGGTAATGACATTAGGCAGCAGTGCCCGATCTTGGTGGTAGGCGACTCGTGATGAAGAACGAAAGCAATCGTATAGAGAGCTTCTCAAAAACCTTATTCACCCTCTTTTGGTGCAGGATCACAAGAGCGAGTGGTTCCGGAGACCTGCTCTCCCGATCATCGATGCCCGCCGGGGCTCGGAATGGAATAGACTACGATGATGATGCAAGGAACGTGATAATGATTTTATTTTGAGATTGGATTTGTTTGTAGATCTCTCCCATGCCGCGCACACCCGCTATTTTGTGAGTCACTGGAAGCGTTTTGGTTGTGATCCAATTTATCTGCAGCATGAACTGACTCGTTGTTGACATGACCATCTACAATTTGGACTTGTTTTGTGAGACGAGACGAGTGAGAAGGAGGATGAGGAAGAGGAAAAGGAGCGTGCATGGACCACTCATCTTCTCACTCACTTAGGAAGTGGAAAAATAACCTCCCTTATATGGAGGTGTCCCTCCACCTCCACTTTCCATTTGATACTAAACCACTTGCACCACTCATTTTGCATTAATGAGCCTTTGAGATTTATTTGAATTATTTCAGAATTTCTATTGGACCTGGCCTAAAATTCCAACAAGGACTGGCATGGTAGCATGAATACGTCATGTTGTTACTATGTTTAGTCTGAAAGCTTCAACTAACAAGAATACCTACGCATTTGATTAGCTGCAATGAAACCCATGTGGAGAATATAATGAGGCATTCCATCTTGGAAGCAAGGTGGTGATCCAAGTGAGGAGCACGACCCCATATTGCTTCACTTCGCTATAGACATGCAAACACAACTATAATTGTGAGTTGGAAAGTACTGCAAACATAGATTTCGACGTGAATAGTTAATATATATTTCATACTCTCTCGATTCTTCTTTACTCAACGCTTTTTAATATTTTAAGAATAAAAGAATAGTTCACAGGATAATAATCCCTAGCCATCACATCTGACAAGAGATCCGGGGCATGAAGTTGTCATTCCCACACACCTAAACTCGAGGAAACAACCTTAGCACAGCAGTGTGCCGCTTCATTTGCCACCCGATTTACAGAATTAAATACTAGGGACACAAAACTCCTAATAGCTCTTGGACATCCTGCCAATTTTTTTTTACATTATATGGTATAAGACACACTATTTATTCCAGACCGCGGGAAGATCAACAACCCCGAAGTTAACCGTGGAAGTGAGGCACATGGATGAGTGGTGAGCAACGCGGAGAAAAGTGACGGTCATGGACGCTCCCTTTGATGAGGACATCAACACCCTCGATACATCCACACGAACTCAGCTACCGGTTTCTAGTCCGATCACTCGCGCTCGTGCACATCAACTAAACTATGAGGTGAACTCGTTCTTAGCCTTATGTCCATCTTATCTAGACGTGGAACTATGTGCTTTCTTGTTTTGCTTAGGAACAATGGAGAGGAGCCAATGGGAAGGGAATTCGCGCGGACGGGATTTGGACAGCAGAACAGCACCAACTTGTGACGGCCACCACGATTTCATACGGACTCCGATTTGGGGTTCAAGTACTTCCTGGAAAGATTATCAAGTCTACTTTCAAATGGATCTGGCCTCATGTCCATATCTATTAGGAGTCGGCCGCAATAGTTATTTTAATACCAAGACCTTTTTCTGTCCAGGGTGCTGCATCACCAAAATTGGGCCCATAGCCCATGTATCGTTTGGAGTCCATTAGGGACTCGTGATTAGGGTTTCTCACGACCCTAGGGAGGTAATAAATAGTAGCAGCCGCCCTCATTAGCTGGTGGGTTTTTGTTTATTCGTAAGTTAGCTTCTGCTGCTTCCTTGTACACGTGCGTGTCGACTAGATCGCCCGTCTACTTGTATCCAGAACCCCACTTTAGATTGATTCAACAGATAAGTGCTTGTTCTTCTTGTTCTTGCGTGTTCTTCGATTGCTTGCAGGAACAAAGGCCCTCGTGGTCAGGTTGATTGTGCGCCAGCAAGATCAATACAACTTCGGAGTCGGTGTACCGATCGCTAAGGCGCATCGTCTTGGGGACGGTGTAGTCGGATCGCCAACGTCTTCTCCTCCACAAATCGAACCCTCCTATTCTCATCAAAAGATCAGGAACCAAGATCCTATCAAGTGGTAATCAGAGCAAGGTTAATCGGTGAGAGTGCTACCATTACTTTTCTTTTCGCTGTTATCATCCTATAGTCCAGAAAAAGCCCAAAAAAAATACCAGATCTGTTTTTTTCCATTATTCCTAGACCATTGTGCCTTTTACTTTCTCCACTTAGTCAAGACTTGTTGAGTTCATGGTTGCTTCGACGAGTCAAGTTGCTGGTCTTTAGTTTTGCACCACTAGAGTTTCGAGTTTGTGTCACATTCGGTCACCTAGTTCGAGTCAGATTCGTAGTTTGAGTTTGAGTCGGATTACTAGTTTGAGTTTGAATCAGATTGCTACTTCGAGTTTGAGTCGGATTACTAGTTCGAGTTTGAGTCGGATTACAAGTTCAAATCATATTTCTACTTTGAGTTTGAGTCAGATTGCTAGTTCGAGTTTGAGTCAGATTACGAGTTCAAATCAGATTGCTACTTCGAGTTTGAGTCGATTGCTAGTTCGAGTTTGAGTTTGATTACTAGTTCGAGTTCGAATCAGATTGCTACTTCGAGTTTGAGTCAGATTAGTAATTTGAGTTTGACAACAAGAAAAAGGCAAGTGCAAAATCAAAAGCCGCACAAAAGCCACAAGCAATTAGAGAAGAAAAAAAAGGCAAGTACAAAATCAAAAGCCGCACAAAAGCCACAAGCAATTAGAGAAGAAAAAAAAAGGCAAGTGCAAGATCAAAAGCCGCATGTGCAAATTTTGTTCTAGGGTCTCCTGATTCCAGCTAGAGAGAGTTTGGGTGACCACCCCAACAAAAAAAAAACGAAAAAAAAAGAAAAAAAATCAGATTGTTGTTTGGGGTGTTTTTGGTGACGACATTGGTGTCTCGGCTCGCGTCTCTAGTACGGTCTAGACTAAGATCAGCACAGTACTGTCGTAGAATATTTATTCAGCTTGTTGTGATTAACGTGGTAAAAGTTTGCTCCTTGTGCTAGTTCAGCCACCTAAAGCCATAGATTGACACCTGCTCTTGAAGTTGTTCATTACTTGCTGGTTGCCATCACCTTCTTGCTGAGCTTTGTAAGAACAGGTAAGAGCTTGATTGAACAGGTTGAAAGTGAGCGAATTATCTCCACCAGCACCTTTGTAGCTAGGGATAATGTTACCCTTTCATATTGGATTTTTTTCTACTAACCATGGCAGGAGGAGCAAATACAAATGAAGACGTGCATTCACCTCGCACACGGGGAATTATACAACACTTCGAACGCCAAGTGCGGCTACACACAGAAGCGCTTGATGAGGATTTTCGAGTTACCAGTGACCGCCTTGGTCAATTGGAAAATATGCAGATCGACAACAACACCAAAATCAGCACGTTGGAGAGTTCCATTCAAACATTGAACACCTCTATTGGGGCCATCCTGCAGCGCCTTGAGGAGAGGGATCGTGGACGCACCACAGATGGACAGGTGAGCAATGCTCCTAGTATTGTACGTGACAATGAAGATGACTATTCTGCAGATACGGAGATTGGGGAAGATGAGGAAGCTAGGCCACGGCGCCGGCTACAACGCAACCGTCAAGGCATAGGTGGACATCGTCGGCGTGAGGTACGCAATCATGAAGATACTTTTAACAAGATCAAATTTAAGATACCAAATTTTGATGGTAAATATGACCCTGATGCATATATTACTTGGGAGATTCTGTTGATAAAAAATTTGCATGTCATGAGTTTCCTGAAAATGCAAGAGTTAGAGCAGCCACTAGTGAGTTTACTGATTTTGCTTCTGTTTGGTGGATAGAACATGGCAAGAAAAATCCTAATAACATACCACAAACTTGGGATGCTTTGAAACGGCTCATGCGGGCTAGATTTGTTCCTTCTTACTATGTATGTGATCTGTTAAATAAGTTACAACAATTGAGACAGGGAGCTAAAAGTGTAGAAGAGTATTTTCAGGAATTACAAATGGGTATGTTGCGTTGTAATTTAGACGAGGATGAGGAACCAGCTATGGCTAGATTTTTGGGTGGTTTAAACCGTGAAATTCAGGACATACTTGCTTATAAAGATTACAATAATGTTACCTGTTTGTTTTATCTTGCTTGTAAAGCTGAAAGGGAAGTGCAGGGACGACGAGCTAGCTCTAGAACTAATATTTCTATAGGAAATACTAGCTCATGGCAAACACGCACGACTACTCCTTCGACTGGGCATGCTTCTCCGCCATCTTCTTCACAAAGTCGGGCAGCACCTTCTTCTTCCAGCAACAAGCCACGTGCTTCTTCCACTAGCTCAGCAGTAATGACCACCCAAAAGCCCACCGAGAGTGCTTCTTTCGTAGCATCTACCGGACGATCTAGAGACGTTCAATGTCACAAGTGCAAGGGTTTTGGCCATGTGCAGCGTGACTGCCCAAGCAAACGTGTTCTAATTGTTAAAGATGATGGTGAGTACTCATCTGCTAGCGATTTTGATGACGATACATGTGTTTTGCTTGCAGCTGACTATGCAGGTAGCGATGAACATCAAGAAGAGCATATTGGTGCAGAAGATGCAGCGCCCTATGATAGTCTCATTGTGCAGCGTGTGCTTAGTGCACAAATGGAGAAAGCGGAACAAAATCAAAGGCACACATTATTCCAAACAAAGTGTGTCGTCAAAGAGCGATCTTGCCGCATGATCATTGATGGAGGTAGCTGCAACAACTTGGCCAGCAGTGACATGGTGAACAAGCTGGCACTAAGCACCAAACCGCACCCACATCCCTATTACATTCAATGGTTAAACAACAGCGGTAAGACAAAGGTAACTAGACTTGTGCGAATCAATTTTACTATTGGAACATATAAGGATGTCGTTGAATGTGATGTTGTGCCTATGCAAGCTTGTAATATTCTGCTAGGAAGACCTTGGCAATTTGATAGAGATTCTATGCATCATGGTAGATCAAATCAGTATTCTTTTCTTTATCACGATAAAAAAATTGTGTTGCATCCTATGTCTCCTGAAGCTATTGTGCAAGATGATGTTGCTAGAGCTAGGAAAACTAAATATCAGGACCATGCTAACATTGAGAACAATAACAATGCCAAATCTGTGTTTGATAAGAAAAATGAGATATCTCTGAAGGGAAAATGCTTGTTTGCTACGAAATCTGATATTAATGAACGGATTGCTTCCACCTCTGTTGCCTATGCTTTGGTATGCAAAGATGCTTTGATTTCCCTTTACGATGTGCAACATTCTTTGCCTCCTGCTGTTGCTAACATTTTGCAGGAATATTCTGATGTGTTTCCAAGTGAAATACCACCAGGACTACCACCACTTCGAGGGATTGAGCACTAGATTGACCTCATTCCCGGTGCTTCGTTGCCCAATCGTGCACCATATAGGACAAATCCAGAAGAAACAAAGGAGATTCAGCGCCAAGTACAAGAACTACTTGACAAAGGTTATGTACGTGAGTCTCTTAGTCCTTGTGCTGTTCCAGTTATTCTAGTACCTAAAAAGGATGGATCATGGCGTATGTGTGTGGATTGTAGAGCAATCAACAATATAACCATTCGATATCGTCATCCTATTCCACGCTTAGATGATATGCTTGATGAATTGAGTGGTGCTGTTGTGTTCTCAAAAGTTGATTTGTGTAGTGGTTATCACCAAGTTCGCATGAAACTAGGAGATGAATGGAAAACTGCTTTCAAAACTAAGTTCGGTTTATATGAGTGGTTAGTCATGCATTTTGGGTTAACTAATGCACCTAGCACCTTCATGATATTAATGAACGAGGTTTTGTGTGCATTCATTGGAAAATTTGTTGTTGTGTATTTTGATGATATATTGATTTATAGCAAATCCATGGATGAACATCTTGATCACTTACGTGCTATTTTTAATGCTTTGCGTGAGGCACGATTATTTGGTAATCTTGAGAAGTGCACCTTTTGCACGGATCGAGTCTCTTTCCTTGGCTATGTTGTTACTCCACAGGGAATTGAAGTTGATCAAGCCAAGGTAGAGGCTATTCAGGGGTGGCCTGTACCAAAGACCATCACACAGGTGTGGAGCTTTCTAGGGCTGGCTGGGTTCTATCGTCGCTTTGAAAAGGATTTCAGCACCATTGCTGCTCCATTGAATGACCTTACGAAGAAGGGGGTGCCTTTTTCTTGGGGCACCACACAAGATAACGCCTTTACCATACTAAAAGATAAGTTGATGCATGCACCTCTTCTCCAACTTCCTGATTTTTCTAAGACTTTTGAGCTTGAATGTGATGCTAGTGGGATTGGATTGGGTGGTATTTTGTTACAAGAAGGAAAACCTGTTGCATATTTTAGTGAGAAAATGAGTGAGCCTGTTCTAAATTATTCTACCTATGATAAGGAATTATATGCTCTTGTACGAACTTTAGAAACATGGCAGCATTATTTGTGGCCCAAAGAATTTGTTATCCATTCTGATCATGAATCACTAAAGCATATTAGGAGTCAAGGGAAACTAAACCGTAGGCATGCTAAGTGGATGGAATTTATTGAGTCTTTTCCTTATGTCATTAAACACAAAAAGGGAAAGGATAATGTTATTGCTGATGCTTTATCTAGACGTTATACTCTTCTATCTCAACTTGACTTTAAAATTTTTGGATTAGAAACGATTAAAGATCAATATGAACATGATGCTGATTTCAAAGATGTATTGCTGAAATGTAAAGACGGAAAAACATTGAATAAATTTGTCCTCAATGATGGCTATGTGTTTAGAGCTAACAAGTTATGCATTCCAGCTAGCTCCGTTCGTTTGTTGTTGTTACAGGAAGCACATGGAGGCGGGCTGATGGGGCACTTTGGAGTGAAAAAGACGGAGGACATACTTGCTGGTCATTTCTTTTGGCCAAGGATGAGGCGAGATGTGGAGCGCTTTGTTGCTCGCTGCACGACATGTCAAAAAGCTAAGTCACGACTTAATCCACATGGTTTGTACATGCCTCTTCCTGTTCCTAGCATGCCTTGGGAGGATATTTCTATGGACTTTGTTTTAGGACTGCCTAGAACAAAGAAGGGGAGGGATAGCATCTTTGTTGTTGTGGATAGATTTTCTAAAATGGCACACTTCATACCTTGTCGTAAAAGTGATGATGCTACACATGTTGCTGATTTGTTTTTCCGAGATATTGTTAGATTGCATGGTGTGACAAACACAATAGTTTCAGATCGTGATGCTAAGTTTCTTAGCCATTTTTGGAGAACGTTATGGGCAAAATTGGGGACTAAGCTTTTATTTTCAACTACTTGTCATCCCCAAACTGATGGTCAAACTGAGGTTGTGAATAGAAGTTTATCTACCATGCTTAGGGCTGTTTTGAAAAAGAATATAAAAATGTGGGAAGAGTGTTTGCCTCATGTTGAGTTTGCTTATAATCGTTCCCTACATTCTAGTACTAAGAAATGCCCTTTTGAGATTGTTTATGGATTTGTACCTTGTGCTCCTATTGATTTATTACCTCTTCCTTCAATGGAACGAGTGAATTTTGATGCTAAACATCGTGCTGAATTGATCTTAAAATTGCATGAAACCACTAAGAAGAATATAGAGTGCATGAATGCCAAGTATAAACTTGCTGGTAGTAGGGGAAAGAAAACTATCACTTTTGAACTGGTGATTTAGTTTGGTTACATTTGCGAAAGGATAGGTTTCCTGATTTGAGAAAGTCTAAATTGTTACCTCGAGCTGATGGTCCATTCAAAGTGTTAGAAAGAATTAATGATAATGCATATAAACTCGAGTTGCCTGCGAATTTTGGGGTTAGTCCCACATTTAACATTGCATATTTGAAGCCATATTTGGGAGAAGAAGATGAGTTTGAGTCGCGGACGACTCAAATGCAAGAAGGGGAGGATGATGAGGACATCAACACCCTCGATACATCCACACCAACTCAGCTACCGGTTTCTGGTCCGATCACTCGCGCTCGTGCACGTCAACTAAACTATGAGGTGAACTCGTTCTTAGCCTTATGTCCATATTATCTAGACCGTGGAACTACGTGCTTTCTTGTTTTGCTTAGGAACAATGGAGAGGAGCCAATGGGAAGGGAATTCGCGCGGACGGGATTTGGACAGCAGAACAACACCAACTTGTGACGGCCACCACGATTTCATACGGACTCCGATCTGGGCGTTCAAGTACTTCCTGGAAAGATTATCAAGTCTATTTTCAAACGGATCTGGCCTCATGTCCATATCTATTCGGAGTCGGCCGCAATAGTTATTTTAATACCAAGACCTTTTTCTGTCCAGGGTGCTGCATCACCAAAATTGGGCCCATGGCCCATGTATCGTTTGGAGTCCATTAGGGACTCGTGATTAGGGTTTCTCACGACCCTAGGGAGGTAATAAATAGTAGCAGCCGCCCTCATTAGCTGGTGGGTTTTTGTTTATTCGTAAGTTAGCTTCTGCTGCTTCCTTGTACACGCGCGTGTCAACTAGATCGCCCGTCTACTTGTATCCAGAACCCCACTTTAGATTGATTCAACAGATAAGTGCCTGTTCTTCTTGTTCTTGCGTGTTCTTCGATTGCTTGCAGGAACAAAGGCCCTCGTGGTCAGGTTGATTGTGCACCAGCAAGATCAATACAACTTCGGAGTCGGTGTACCGATCGCTAAGGCGCATCGTCTTGGGGACGGTGTAGTCAGATCGCCAACGTCTTCTCCTCCACAAATCGAACCCTCCTATTCTCATCAAAAGATCAGGAACCAAGATCCTATCACCCTTTGATGCCGGTGGTGAACACTAGGAGGTGCCACTCTAACTTGCACGACAAGACGATATAATTCGTTTTTTTGTCTAAAGAAAATATAGAGCATCGGCCATGAGACGCTTCGGCACCTAGAACACACCTTGTTGAAAGTACGCCACTCATTTATTTGATTTGCATCTCACCATTGGCTTCTAGTCCCACCACTTTTACTCTTCGGTGAAAACCTTCTGATGTGTTCATCTTGGAATTAGGATCTGCGGATCACATGCACTTAGGTCTCTCCACGTCGACCTACTCAGGCAGTGCATGAGCATGAATATGTGATGACCCTTGGCTGGTGGCGAGTCGAGCCGCGACGTGAGACACACGGGAGAGGCACCGGCGACGAGCGCCGACGAGGAGCAACTCAGGTGCTTCGGTTCCAATCTTGATTCCTTTCTATTGTGTTGTTATCAACAAGTATTCAGTTACATATACTGGGAGACACCGCATCGCAGGCTCACACACACCACCCACGCCCACCTGTCAGGTGAAGACGCCATCCCCTCAGACACAATACGCTTTCCTTTATTCACACTCTAACCCTAATACGTATTCCTCCACTTGCAGCATCATATGTCGGCTTCACTCAGCTCCGTCGACCGCTCCGCCATAACACCTCCCCCCGCCTCCGAATTTGCTTGCCCCCAAGCCGCAATCTCTGCAAAGGACTTCAGCAATACATACCAATCTTCCCAGGTAGTCACTGGAGGAGAGCCAGCAGACCACTCAACCTGTACCCGAGGTATCGCCGCCCCTTTCTTCACCAGCCTTCGATCTACGATTTTGAGTGGCTTGAGCAACCCGTGACTGAAATCAATCACCTTGGGTAGATCCGTTTGCACCGGAGAGTTGTTGGGAGTAAAGGGCTTCAATTGGGACACATGACGGGATGGATCTGAGAGTGCGACGGCAACTCCAATCGGTAAGCAACCTTCCCAATCTTCTCCAGTACTATGTAGGGGCCAAAGAATCGATGAGAAAGCTTGGGGTAGGGTCAATTTATCACCAAGGACTATGGTTGGAGCTTCAAAAGGACCAGCTCCCCCACCATAAAGTCACAATCTTTTTGATGTTTGTCTGCTTTTTGTTTCATTCTGTTCTGAGCTACTTCCAGATGTTTCTTCACTAACTCCATGTAAGAAGTTCGCTCCTCAAGAATATCCTTTAACTGAATGTCTTCTATTTTAGGTACTGTTGGCGCCAGAAAAAAACTTAGGGTCATACCCATAGAGCGCTTTGAAAGGAGAACATCCCAAGGATGAATGGTGAGAAGTATTATACCAATATTCTGCCATTGATAACCATTTCATCCAATGCACTGGGCTGTCTTGAACTGCATAGTGCAGGTAAGCCTCCAAACATTGGTTGACTCTTTTTGACTGTCCATCAGTCTGTGGGTGGTATGCAGTAGAGAGCAATAGATTAACTTTCAGTGTTGCAAATAGAGTTTTCCATAAGTTGCTTGTGAAGATCCTATCTCTGTCAGATAACATGGTCTTAGGGAGGCCATGTAGCTTAAATACTTGGTCCAGTAAGACTCTGGCCACTTTAGCTGCAGAAAAAGGGTGTTTGAGTGGTAGGAAATGAGCATACTTAGTGAGTCTATCGACCGCCACCAGTATAGTATCATGACCCTCAGATTTAGGCAAGCCTTCAATAAAATCCATTGTGATCTCCTGCCATGCCATTTCTGGAATGGGTAAAGGTTGAAGGAGCCCAACTGGTCTACTTCTCTCTCCTTTTGCTTGCTGACATATTTGACATTGAGCCACAAAGTCTTCCACATCTTGCTTCATGGCCCGCCAATAGAAACTCTTCCTCAACCGCTGATAAGTCGCCTGAATGCCTGAGTGCCCCCCCACTGCACTATCATGACATGCATCAATCATCTTTGTCCTGACAGCTGAGTTTTCCCCTATCCAAATTTTGCCATTCCTCCTGATGATCCCATGGTGCAGAGAGAAACAATTCTCATCCGGACTAGCAAGAACTAAATTGGTCAATAAGGACTAGGCATTTGAGTCAGTAGCATAGGAGTAAGTCACTTTCTGGATCCACAACGGTTTGACTTCATGGACACCTTGAATAGAAAGCATAGTGCCCACCCAGAAAGAGCATCAGGTGCTACATTTTCCTTGCCCTTCCTGTATACTATTTTGTAATTCAAGCCTAATAGTTTAGCCATAGCTTTCTTCTGCAAATCTGACTGAAGTTCTTGGTCCCCAAAAAAACTAAGGCTCTTGTGATCAGTTCTAATAACAAACTCAGATCTCTATAGATAGGATCTGCACCTATCTACAGCCAACATCAAAGCTAGAAACTCTTTCTCATAAATAGACCATTGTTTGTGCTTATCATACAATGCTTTGCTCAAGAAGGCCACAAGCTAACCATGTTGCATCAACAATGCTCCCACCCCGATATCACTTGCATTTGTTTCCACCATAAATGTCTCATTAAAGTTTGGTAAGGCTAACACTGAAGTTGTGATCAATGCTTCTTTCAACTTCTTAAAGGCCAAGTCAGCCTCCTATGACCAAGAAAACACTTTCTTGCGTAGAATTGAGGTCAAAGGCTTGGCAATACAGCCATACCCTTTCACAAACCTCCTATAATACCAAGTTAATCCCAAAAATGCTCTTAATTCAGTGAAAGTAGTTGGGGTTTGCCAGTTTGATATCACCTCTATTTTCTTAGGATCTGTCTGCACTCCACGAGATGAAATGATATGTCCAAGATACTCCAGCTCCTGCTTAGCAAACCGACATTTAGACAATTTCACATAAATTTGATGTGCCCTTAGTGTCAGCAGCACCAATTGTAGGTGCTCCAAATGCTGATCCAAAGTAGTGTTGTATATTAGGATGTCATCAATGAATACGAACACAAACTTTCTCAAAAAGGGTGCCAATATGGAATTCATGGCACACTGGAATGATGCAGGCGCATTGGTTAACCCAAATGGCATAACCTTGAACTTGTAATGCCCACAATGAGTCTTAAAAGGAATTTTAAACTCCTCTGCCTCTCTCATCCTGATCTGATGATATCCTGCTCTCATATCCAAACTAGTAAAATATTGAGATCCAGCCAGCTCATCCAAAATCTCATCTACTAGAGGCATAAGAAACCTATTCTTGATTGTCAAATCATTTAATTTCCTATAATGAATACACAACCGCCAATACCCATCTTTCTTTTGTACAAGCAGCACAAGAGAGGCAAAAGGACTCACACTATGCTCAATAAGCCCAGCTTGCAGAAGTTCAGCCACCTGTCTCTCAATCTCATTCTTGTGTACAGGAGAATATCTATAAGGTCTAGAGTTGACAAGGATAGCACCAGGCACTAGGGAAATCACATGATCAAAGGGTCTGGATGGTGGTTAAGTTTTTGGCTCTTGCAACACATCAGTAAACTCTTGTAGCAGCTGTTGTACCCTTGGTAGCTCTTTTGCAGATTGTGGCAGTACTTCCTTACTGTCTTTCCACTCAACCACTGCTAGAGCCCATACATCCTTACCTGCAATGCATTTTTTCCAATTGAGAATCAGACAATCTAGCAATGTCTGTCTACTGCAACATCTCATCTCCTTGCAACTTCACTCTACTGCCTTTTTAAGCAAACTCCAAACATTTAGAATCCCAATGACATTGCATTGGACTATGAGATGATAACCAGTCATACCTCAGAATGGCATCATAAGCTCCCAAGGGCAAGATCCTCATATTAGATCTAACTGTATGCCCATTACACCACCATTCCATGTTGGGAATCATAGTATCACTGATCATAGATGCTCCACTAGCTACCTTGATCACCATAGGCTCACACTTCACCTTAACAAGTCCCGCTCTGTCCACAAAGGTAGCATTGATAAAGGACTGAGAACTTCTAGAATCAACCAAGATCAAGAAGACTTGGTTCTGTACCAGGGCCCTTAACCTTTGACAATTTTGTCCCTGTGTCCCTAAAACAGCATGTGTAGACAAGTGATAGCACTCTGCTTCTTGCATGTTTTCTTTCTCCAATTGATCCGACACCTCTTCAGATAAAGACATCTCCAAATCCTCAGCAGAAAGCACATTCAACTGAGCTAAGGCCCTCTTAGAACATTTCAATGCATGCCCCGACTCATATCTCTCCCCACATGCATAGCACAATCCATTTAATCTTCTATAATCTCTCACTTGCCTCTCTTTGCTTAATTCTGATACTGCAGGAAATCCCTTATTGTCAGGCTTGGTATTCCATCCTGATTTAGTATTCCAAGGCCGAGACACCTTGAACTTGTTCCTTTCCTAGAAGTCCCTCTGTACTCTAGCTAGCACAATAGCCCAAGTTACAATGGTAGGCACTTGAGAAAACACAGGCCCCTGTAAATCAGCATTCAACCCTTTCGTAAACTGATTCACAATGAACACTTCATCCAATTCTTGATTATGCATGGCAGTTGCAAACCTACAGCCCTCAAATGCCTCAATGTACTCATCCAACCCACCAGTATGCTTAAAATGCAACAAATCATACATAGCTTGAGAGTACTCATAGGAGCCAAACTTCTCTTTCACTGCATCCACAAACCTCTGCCATGTAGTGAGTCCTTCAGTCAACTTAAACATTTGCAGCCACCTAACAGCATCTCCCTCCATGTGCATAGATGCCGCTCGCACCCGGAATGTCGCAGCCACATTGTACAGTGAAAAATAATCCTCACATTTATCAATCCAAATGGTAGGATGCTCCACTGAGAACTTAGGAAAAGACATCTTCATATAATTCTTCTCTCCTCCCAATTCTCCTCTACCAACACCTCTATTCCCCAGATGACGAATATGATCCTCCCCTAATCCTCTTCGATTACCACCTGCTTCTCTTCTCTCCTGCTGCTCCATTCTCCTCCCACCATGTTCTCCCTCAGGCCTACCTCCTTCTACCCTACCTCCTCTAACTCTCCCCATGAAATTAACCTTAGAATCTGTATCCCCTTCACCTTCCATTTTCTCCAGATTTAATGTGGCCAATCTCCTCTCATTCTCTGCGACCTGCTTGGACAGCACATCACGTTCCTTTGCCGCTTGCTCCACTACTGAGGCAGTCAGATTTTGCTTCCCCTGCAAATCTCTCCGCCCCTTCATGAAATCCTCCAACATCCCAAACACCTTTCCCCAATGTTCCTCGTCTGTGTGCTGAATCCGCCATCGCTTGCAGCACAAAGCGGGTCTGCACTGACGGCTTTAGTGGAGCCGCTGTGATGCACAACTCTATCGAAAGCACCCCAAACCAGACCAAAAAAACCCCTGCCCCGAAAATTTTAGGTGCCACGAGAGAGAGCCAGGTTCTGATACCAGATGTGATGACCCTTGGCTGGCGGTGAGTCGAGCCACGATGTGAGACACACGAGAGGGGCACCGGCAACGAGCGTCGACGAGGAGTGACTCAAGTGTTTTGGTTCCAATTTCTATTCCTTTCTGTTGTGTTGTTATCAACAAGTATTCAGTTACATATACCGGGAGACACCGCATCGCGGGCCCGCACACACCACCCATGCCCACCTGTCAGGTGAATATGCCACCACCTCACACAAAATACACTTTCCTTTATTCACACTATAACCCTAATACGTATTCCTCCACTTGCAGCATAATATGTCGGCTTCACTCAGCTCCGTCGACCACCCTGCCGTAATAGAATCGAGTTCCAGAAAGATCACGTTACAGCTTCATAGAACCAACTGTTGACGGCTCCTAAGATATACTAACAAATCATCCTTGGCAATAGTACCAGAAATGCTTGTTGGTATTACTTACGCACCATTAACTAAACATCTCTAACTAATGTGTCAGAGATGCTTGTTAATGGTTCTATTGGATCACAGAGTGAATTCTGCAAGCGTACGAAGATATCATTGTAGCATTTCCCCTTAAGAGTATTCCCAAGGGTGTCATTTATTTGATCCCAAAGGAAGGCGGGGTAGAGATATAACAATCATCAAGTGGAAAGGGTAGAAAAGTCTAGGTAAGAATCTAGTAAGGATGGATAAAATAATAATGGAGGTAGTGCGACACACACAAAAGCTTTTAAGTCTAAGGGGGGGTAAGAGGATCCTAGAGGTTAGTTAAGGTTGAGAGTTATGGAGGTACTCCTACTATGCTCTATTGTACATATACATAGTCTAAACTAATTATTCATAAGCTAGATCAATAGTGAATACTTATGCTATGTGGTTCAACACATCGGGCACGGGCTTACCCCTAGCAATACTAGGGCGAATCCCGCCAAGAGCATGTGGTATAGCCAAACGTGGAGGATTACAAAGGACAGATAGGGTTGTCACCACCTACTGCATACCCCTTCAATCCGTGGGTCTACGAGACATCCAATGCTACTTAGCTATCCTAGCACCATGCTAGCATATTATGTAATTACCTTAAGAGCCTAGGCACAATCCATCCTAAGGCAATGAATTGAATCATCATTGAACCAATGTTGATACACAACATAATTATCCCTACTAACGTAGTTATGTTATAATTAACTAGACTATAGTGGGGGTCTATAGGTTTCTATGATAATGAGATATGTTCATGATGAAATAGTCATAGAAGCTATACCTTCCACATACATGGACTCCACAATCAAACAAGAAATGCTTTGCCCAAGCATATGCATAAGTAGAGACTAAAGATACTATCTTTATTATACATAAAGTCACAATTACAAGAAAGAATACATGAGCCATACCTTTCCAAATGTAGGATTCGGAAGAGAGAGACTCCTTACTCCTTTCCCAATTTGGACTTGGGACTAGAGACTCTCCTCGCTACAGCCTAACTCCTCTAAGACTATGGATGATAGTGTATACAATAGAGATGAAGCTCAAGTGGTGTGTGTTGAAGTGAGGGATAGGGGGTCTTATTTATACTAGTGTTGAGGTCGGTTTCCGCCACCAAAAGTGCGCGAATCAGTCATGATTGACTCCAGGAAGCCGGGAGGAGCCAACACGTGGAGGCTGACCGAGTTTGGTGCAGAGACCAGGTCGGCCGACCCCCTGGTTCGCCCGACCTGGTGATTGCACCAATTCTTGTGTGCTTTCTCCAGGTGGCTGCCAAGTGGGTCCCATTGATGTATATGGGTGATACACTATTGGATCTCCTCGAATACTTCTGTTTGTGGGTCATTTGATCCATGGGATGCCATGCGTTGTCGCCTGATTAGCTGGGATGATATTTTATAGGATTGGTCCCTCTACATTTCCTCATTTCCTGCATAAAATGCTGCATATACATATTTCTCCAAGTCCAAGTGGAATTGGGTTAGATAGAGAGGTGATGTGTGCAAGAAATGACAAATCCTTCACATAATTGAGTTAAATTGACGGATGAAATTAGTATATAACAGCCGTCAACAAACTCCCCCAAGCTTATCCTTTGCTCGTCCCGAGCAAAGTCAAGACTTTAGGTTGATGATCAGGAGTTGCTACAATGTCTTATTTTCAAAAGTATCTAATGCACAACAAGATACTCTACCTAGTATTGCAGAAATTGGCTATGATACTCTACCATTCTTAAGTTATCATGGGGCTTATGCTTTCTCATATTCATGAGTAGTTGAAAGGTAGAATAGCAAATGGAGCAAACATAGCCTAGAAATCAAGTTCCACTTAAATCCCAGAATTCAGTTTAGATATTAAGTACCTCAATTTGATTCTCTCAGTCACTCCTTTGTGGATAGTGGAAATATTTCCTCACCAAAGTATAGTGCCTCTACTATTCCTACTTATTGGATATGGCTTGTATGTGGAGCTTGGTAAGGAAAGTAAGTAGGCATATTTGTATCACATATATTGCTAAGTCAAAAGAGTAAGCCTTAGAAGAATTCAATCAAAACTTTTTGATTCAAGACTAGTGCATGTGTGATGGAGTGGAAGTGGATACTTGAGATAACTCTTTTTTGGTGTAATCTCTCATTCTTTTGCAGGGATGAAACATGGCTACTTTTTTTCTCATGCTTATGATGTAAGCATGCCATTTTTTATTTTTGTAGCCATGTCTTCTACTCCCTTTCTTTGCAATGAATTTGAAGAGAGTGCTAAACATGAATAACATGGAGTTTCTCTTTTTATTGTGGAATGGTGGGTATGATGGAATTTTGCTTCCTTCTAGTGTAGAAGTATAGCATGTGCAAGTGAAGTCTTGAATTCAAAAAGAGTTGAATGATTTCTCACATAGGTCTATACTAGTTTGACTAGGCTCAATGTGAAAGAAAATAGCATATGCATAAGGTTTTGTCTATGTATAAACATCATATGGCTTTGGTAGGTATTTCCAATCAATTGAGGGAAATTTAAATCTTTTCAGAATTTCTCTGGAAACCTAAGTTTTACATTCAAACTAGGACTAGCAGCCCTATTACCAATTCTAGTCTTGCAACAACCTAGAATTAGATCAAGCTTTTGCTACCCACAACTTCCAAATTAAGGTAAAAGTAATTCAAACCAATGAAAGCAATATTCGGAGAGTAGCAAGTTGTAAACTAGAGACTTAGGAAAATAAAACAGAGCAATTATTCATCATTTCATCTATGTGAATTCTAAATCATTCTTACCGCACATCTTTATTTGATGAAAGTAAATCTAACCTATTTTTTTTAAATGCAAGGTGGATGATGGATGGATGGAAAACAAATATGCAAGGAATGTGATACATGTTACCTCAAGTTGGGGTCCTCCCCCAAGCTTGTTCTTGAACTACCTCCGTAATAAGGGTTGAACCCTTGATGACGGAAGTATGCTGCAAGATCGGCTTGTTGTTATTGTAGCGCCATGTTGAAGTTGGTGAATTGAGCATCCATGTGTTGTTGCCAATCTTGGGTACCTTGAACATGCTCTTGGAGTGTGTTGTAGATGTCACCCGTTCTCACTTCAAGTTCTCCCATACGTCTAGTGAGGTCTGTCATTCATTGGCTATGGTCATGATGACTTCTAACCGAAAAGGAACGACGTCCTCTCATGGACGTTGAGCGCAAGCTGCTAGAGCTTGAAGTGGATAAGGGTGGATCCCTTTGCCATTCTTGCCAAGATGATCCCCCAGTCTCATACGTTGGAGGTTGAGTCCATCCGAGCGTGTAACCCGTTGGGTTCTCTTCCTCTTGGTATTCATGGACCGGAGAGATTATTGGTGGCATGCCTATGGCTGCAGCCCTCGCACGATTCCTTGTTACCCTGTCAGAGACACTACTTCTTCTTGCTTCCTCAAGGGGAAGAAGGTTAATGGTTAGCCTCCGGCGTTTGTACAAATGAAAATCTGGGTTAGGTAACCGAATTTCATTGACAAAGCCGGGATAGAAAAATATCAAGGACCCATTTTGATCATGCTTAAGGGTATGTCCTTGCACTAAATAGTCCTCATCAATTAATTCTCTTTTAGTTTCAATATATTCAAATGAAGAGTATTTAAGTGCTCCTACCCTATCAGCAATATGAGTAATCAATGAAGTGCATTCAATTGGTCCTGATTTTGAAATGTAATCTAACCATTATGTCATCATGGTTTTGACTGGAGCAACTTTTATCTTTTTAGTCATGGCAAACAAATTCATCATCTCGCACAACCCTAACATCTCCCCTAGGGAACATAGTCATAGCCACCCATCTATGCATGAAGCGTAAGGTAGGGTTTTGGATGTGGCTATTCCTAGGAGACCTACATGTGACCTAACTAGTTAGCTCATGCCAAAAACTTTGTTTGTTAAACTTAGGCAAATTGTCTAAATCTAGCAAACACCATTTATGGAAGCCTAGGATGCTACCTAATTCTTTTCATAGGATGTTGTATTCTTTTTGAAATAATCTAAAAGCAATACCATCAAATCCTATTCTTAGCGTGCAAAGGAATTGAATAGTGAGAAGGCGTGAACCTTTCTCCTCTATGTGAGCAAAGTCATCAAATCCAGTTGCATGCCAAATGGAAAGGAATTCGGAGTCCATACCTATTTTGGGGATCAAATGTGGATCGTAAGCCCTGGTGTGGCGGAACTCACGATCTTGGAGAAGCCTGTGTGTTTGATCTTCAACTTCGCTTCGTATGTCAAGGTCGTTGTCATGAAGAAGTTGGTGTGGGTTGCTTCTCTCTTCCATGGGAGTGTCCTCACACACACTTCTCCTCCTTGGGCTTGTACCCATGGAAGAGAGGCGTGCACTAGAACCTCCACCATGGCTTGAGCTTGCAGCCTCCTTCCTCTTTCCGAACAACCTCTTCATGTCATTTTGAGTTCAACAAGCAAGAACAAAACAAGGCGAGAAAAATCCGAAAAGAAGCGATGTTTGGATAACAAAACTCTCAACAAATTTTCTCCTCTTGAAAGCTTGAGTGTAAAATGCAAATGCAAACAAAAGAAAATCTTTTTGCGGATGGATTTGAGCAAGAGTGATGCAATGAAGAGCAAGAAAAACAAGGTGAGCTAGAGAGTGACTTGGGGAGGTGTAAAATGATGTGGTGTGTGAAGAGAGGTGCTCCTCACGGCCACAATTTATAGGGTGCACCATCCAATAGTCACTTGGGGTTTAAAATGTAACTGTTAGAAGAAGGGGAGCCAATTTGGCTCCACTCCCTGTTCGGCCGACCAGGGGGTTCGGCCGACCTGACACGTGGCCCCCCCTGGTTCCCCTTTTGGCAAGTGGCTCCCCAACGGCTATAAAGTTACCACGTTGGTGAAATGCCACATGTGCACCTCAGAAAAAATTGTTTTTCAAATAAAAACCTTTTTTTCAAATCCAATAAAGATTTTCTTTTGAAAAGAAAGAAAGAAAAATGAAGTTGAGAATATAAGATTCTCAACTTGCTAGGAAAAATCAAATATGCAATGGGAAAAATCCAAATTTGGTGGAAAAAGAAAGAAAGAAAAATAAAGTGGGATAACTCCCAATTTGACCTATTGGCGTAGGTCTCACCACCGTTCGATGAGATGGACATTCCTCCGTCTTCATTTCACATCCGGCCCGGAGGGATGGGCTCGGACGGCTTGTGTTGATTCTTTTTCCGCCATTCCTTCATTGGCGGCTTGTTTGACTTGGGCCTTCGGGGAGGTCCAGATGATTCCGTCGCCTTTGGATATCGGCGTGGTCAAAACGACGGATTCTCCTTGTAGATTAATCTTCTCATGAATGCAATGAGTGAGTCCACCTTTGGCGGTGTGACTTCGACCTCTCTGATGTGTTTATCATTCGGCCCATACATGATTCGAATCATGGAGCATTGTTCTGATTTTGGCCCAAAGTTAAACCTTTCCTCCTTGACATTGATATGGAAGTGGATTTCTCCAACTCCCACATCTATGCGAGCTTTTGTAGTGCTTAGGAATGGACGCCCAAGAATGAGTGGTGTATCTTTCTCAGTGTCCATGTCTAGCACCACAAAATCCACAGGTATGAAGCAGTTCCGGATCTTCACCGGGACGTCTTCAGCAATACCCGCTCGATAACAAACTGAAGAGTCAGCCAGTTGTAGCTGCATTGGTGTTGGAGTCAGTTCTGTGAAGTTCAGCTGGTCGAACACAACCTTGGGCATCACACTAACACATGCTCCCAAATCACAAAGTGCCTTGTCATAGTAGTGAGCCCCAATTGAGCATGAAATGGTAGGACATTCGGGGTCCTTCTTCTTTTCAGGAAGCCTATTGAGGGTGGTTGTACTGCAGTCTTCCGTAAGCTTGACGACCTCAGTGGTGGGCAATGGCCGTTTGTTGTTCAATATGTCCTTGAGATAGCTAGCATAAGTGTGGACTTGCATCACATCAATCAAGGGCACATTGATGTGGATCTTTTGGATGATCTCAACAAAACGGTTGAATTGCTCATCCACTATCGGCTTCCTTTGTCTGTGAGGGAATGGCAATAAGTTGGTGTCTTCAAAGTGTTTGGCCATTCTCTCACCAAGTAATTCACTTGGGACATCCTCCTTTTTAGTCTCAGTTGTCCTCTTTTCTTGTGTGGGATATGGTGGGTCACGAGTGGTCTTTCCTCCTCTCGTAAGAACTGCATTGACGTTCTCCATTGGGGCTTCTGTCTGCCCCGGAATTTTGTTGTTTTCTAATGGAGGGACAACTGCAACAAGTTGTGCTAGTTGAGTCTCCAACATCTTGTTGAAGCTCAGTTGATTCTTGAATGCTAAGGATAGTCCTTCAATCTTTGCATTGATATTCTCTAGGGTCTTGTCATTAGCTGACAGCTTCTTGGATAGGGCCTCGTTGATCTTGAGCTAGCTAATGGCAAGTTCTCTCAAGTTGGCCTGATTTACAGGGTTGCCATTGTTGTTGTACCCTCCTTGAAAGAATGGGCGTTGTTGACCCCACCCTTGACCTCTTGGACGATAGCCATTGTTGTTGTTGAAGTTTCCGTTGTTGGCGAGGTATAAGGCATCCTCATGAGTTTTTGGGCAATAATTGCTCATATGACTTGTGTCGCCACAGACTTCACACGTGATGTGAGAGTCTAGGGCATAGGCATTTCCAGACACTTCACCACTGGCTTGTCCATCAATTTTCTTCATTAGGAGGTCCAATTTTGCAGCAATCATGTCCACCTCCTTCAAGGTGTGCATGCCTCGCTGTCGAGTATGGAGACGCTCATCGTTCCATCCCATGTTGGACACCATCTTCTCAATAAGATCTTTAGCTTTTGGCATCATCAATGAGAAGAAGGCTCCTCCTGCAACACATCCAAATGGTCACGAGCTGATGGGATCAACCCATTATAGAAATTTTGAATAAGGAGCCAGTCATCCATCCCATGGTGGGGACAGGCTAGGATGTACTCCTAAAGCATTTCCCATGCCTTGGGAATAGATTCCTTGGGCTCTTGCTGAAAGCTGGAAATCCTTCCACGTAGGGCATTGGTTTTGCCCAACGGGAAGAATTTGGCGAGGAATGTCGTAGAGCACTTCTCCCAAGTGTCTACAGCACTTCGGTTCGCATAGAACCACTGTTTCGCTATCCCAAGGAGGGAGAACGAGAATAGTCTCAGACAGACCGCATCCGGAGACACGTCCTTGATCTTAAAAGTGCTACAGATCTCGAGGAATTGTTGCAGGTGAGAACTTACATCCTCGTTAGCCTTCCCACAGAATGGGTTGGCTTGCACCATAGTGATAAGGCCAGTTTTGATCTCGTAGTTCACATCTCCCGTGTTAATAGTGGGCCCAATAGGCACATCATTAGCAGAGGGAGCTGAGAACTCACGAAGGGTCTTCTAAGCCATTGGCGTTTGGATTGTTGGTGCAAAAATGCTGGCTTGCTTTGCTGCTCGAATCTTCTGAGGAGTAACGATACGAGGTCGATCTCTCAGAAGAGATTCGGGATCTTTAACAAAGTTTTCCGGCAGGCGGAAACCAGACATACACTACCCTGTTTTCACATTGAATGCTAAAACAAATAATGGTTATCCTACTAAAATCCTACCCAGGGTTCTATCTAATTCACTCAGTCATGTTATATATCTATTTGCCTTCCCCGACAACGGCGCCAGAAATGCTTGTTGACGGCTCCTAAGATATACTAACAAATCATCCCCGACAACAGCGATAGAAATGCTTGTTGACGGCTCCTAAGATATAATAGCAAATCATCCCTGGCAATAGTACCAGAAATGCTTGTTGATATTACTTACACACCATTAACTAAACATCTCCAACTGATGTGTTAGAGATGCTTGCTAATGGTTCTATTGGATCACAGAGTGAATTCCACAAGCGCACAGAGATATCATTGTAGCATTTCCCCTTAAGAGTATTCCCAAGGGTGTCATTTTTTTTATCCCAAAGGAAGGCGGGGTAGAGATATAACAATCATCAAGTGGAAAGGGTAGAAAAGTCTATGTAAGAATCTAGTAAGAATGGATAAAATAATAATGGAGGTAGTGTGACACACATAAAAGCTTTCAAGTCTAAGGGGGGTAAGGGTATTCTAGAGGTTAGTTAAGGTTGAGAATTATGGAGATACTCCTACTATGCTCTATTGTACATATACATAGTCTAAACTAATTATTCATAAGCTAGATCAATAGTGAATACTTATGCTATGTGGTTCAACACATCGGGCACGGGCTTACCCCTAGCAATACTATGGCGACTCCCGCCAAGAGCATGTGGCATAGCCGAACGTGGAGGATTACAAAGGACAGATAGGGTTGTCACCACCTACTGCCTACCTCTTCAATTCGTGGGTCTACAAGACATCCAATGCTACTTAGCTATCTTGGCACCATGCCAGCATATTAAGTAATTACCTTAAGAGCATAGGCACAATCCATCCTAAGGCAATGAATTGAATCATCATTGAACCAATGTTGATACACAACATAATTATCCCTACTAACCTAGTTATGTTATGATTAACTAGACTATAGTGGGGGTCTATAGGTTCTATGATAATGAGATATGTTCATGATGAAATAGTCATAGAAGTTATACCTTCCACATACATGGACTCCACAATCAAACAAGAAACGCTTTGCCCAAGTATATGTATAAGTAGAGACTAAAGATACTATCTTTATTATGCATAAAGTTACAATTACAAGAAAGAATACATGAGCCATACCTTTCCCAATGTAGGATTGGGGAGAGAGAGACTCCTTACTCCTTTCCCAATTTGGACTTGGGACTAGAGACTCTCCTCTCTACAACCTAACTCCTCTAAGACTATGGATGATAGTGTATACAATAGAGATGAAGCTCAAGTGGTGTGTGTTGAAGTGAGGGGTAGGGGGTCCTACTTATACTAGTGTTGAGGTCGTTTCCCGCCACCAAAAGCGCGTGAATCAGTCACCATTGACTCCAGGAAGCCGGCAGGAGCCAACACGTGGAGGCTAACCGAGCTTGGTGCAGAGACCAGGTCGGCTGACCCCCTGGTTCGGCCGACCTGGTCATTGCACCAATTCTCGTGTGCTTTCTCCAGGTGGCTGTCAGGTGGGTCCCATTGATGTATATGGGTGATACACCGTTGGATCTCCTCGGATACTTCTGTTTGTGGGCCATTTGATCCATGGGATGCCACGTGTCGTCGCCTGATTGGCTAGGATGATATTTTATAGGATTGGTCCCTCTACATTTCCTCATTTCCTGCATAAAATGCTGCATACACATATTTCTCCAAGTCCAAGTGGAATTGGATTAGATAGAGAGGTGATGTGTGCAAGAAATGACAAATCCTTCACATAATTGAGTTAATTTGACTGATGAAATTGGTATATAACAGCCGTCAACAACAACCAGCAGCAGGCGCCGCCGGCCATACGGCCGCTGGTTTCCACTAAAATGGTGTCTCATATTAGGCCCACCATTCATGGTTTGCTCATATGCACATGATTAAGGGAAAATTCATAAACCTAGATTTATTCACTCAAATTCAGTGCTGGATTGATAGAAACTAAGTAGGTGCTTAGTGCCTAATTGAGATTTAGGTTAGTCTTAGGGCATGAACAGAGCGAGTACAAACAATCAATCAATCAACCCAATCAATGGGTTGAGGACTAGGGTTATACCTTCAGATGTAGAGGAGTTGGAGGCAGTCATGGAGTCCTATGATGGTGAAGCGCAGGTGGTCGGCAGTTCTTGTAGTGTCGAGCTAGAACAACTCCTCCAATTGGCGGTCAAGGTCACCACCAGCGATGAAGGTGATGACGACAAGTGTGGTGTGAAGACCTAGTCCCGATATTGCAGAAATCACATTGGATGGTGTCGTGTGATGCGATATCGAATAAAACATCACAAAGAAGAATATATTTACAATACTGTAGGATCGAAGAGCATGTGAAAAGCTACCATAGGGGGAGTGAATGGTAGATTAAAACTTTTTCAATGTGTTCAAAACGTGACAAATCAGCGTAGATCGTAGAGAATAAGTCATGAATACAAGACATCAAGAATCACGAGAAAAGGTTGACTAAAACTCAAGTTATAACCTAAACCCTGAGCAAAGGTCAATCTGTTCTAATAGAGAGCAAACAGATCTACTACGCTGCAAAGAAACTCGTGTAATTAAAAAACTATAAATTCAAAGGCCATGAAATTTTCAAAGATGATAGAGTATTGAGTTGTGAAAACAACACAAAAAAATCGTCAATCGGATTTTTAAAAGTCGAGTTACGATTAAAACAATGAAGAAAGGTTGGGTAGCGCAGAAACTCAACAAAAAAAACTTGACAAAAACAAGTCGGACAAACAAGGCACAAAAGCTCCTCTAAAGTATGATCTTTTATTCAAATAAAGACAAGAGGAACAACCCAAAGTCGTCTACCTACGAGCTTTGGCTCTCTTGCTTATATAACCAACCCTAAGGTCAACCCTATCCAAACTAGGACTCCTATTCCTACTTGGATTCAATCTCAACCTTACCATAATTGCTTAGGACTCTTCCATACACAGATAGAAGTAATAACAAAAATTCCAAACACCTTAGGAACGTTCCAAACATTCTTAAAACAACTATACTTTGTGCATAACATGAATTCCTGTCATAACAGACTCAAATCTTTAGATATTTGAGCCATAACTGCCTCAGCCGCAGCTTGAGCTCAAAATTAAGTCGGTTAGACCTTTCCAACCATATCTTCCCTTCAATATCTTTTCACCACGCCTTATAACAACGTAGCCACATCCATTCACCCCTTGCATATGTGTAAACACTTTCCAAAACGTTCATAATACCTTCATGTGCATTGTTCTTGACCCAAACAAGTTGCGTGACCTTCCCGATCAACTCAACCACAACTCCTCCCGAACTTGGTTGTTGAACCTCATCTTCTTCCTAAGACTAGTTCAAGTATCTCTATCACCAGCCATGTCTTGACCTCAAGCAACACCTGCATATGAATAAAAAACCAATCTTTGTGAGCCCAAGTCCATGACTTAACTCTCGCTAGTGCGTAAAATACAATATCTTACGTGAACACTTCACATAAGCATGTTGCAAACCATATCAAAATGATATCAGCCATAACCACCAAAACACACCGAAAATTAAGCAAACCTTCCCATAAGCCAAAAGCAAGTTTGAAACATTGTGAGTTAAAACTGAGCAAAACAGAGCAACCGAACTCAATATGAAAACTCTGTGCAGTAACTGTTACTCCCGATATGAATAGTGAAAAGTTCGAACAATCCGAAACCATCGAAGGCAACATTACTCCCAAAAACACATTGAAAAGTTCGGACAGTCCAGACTTATCGATAGTAAAGATGTTACTCCCAATGTGTACTGAGTCAAGTTCGGACAGTGTGTATCGAGGTGTATCGGTATAAGTTTCAAAACTTTGCATGTAAACTCATACTTTTAGCCTATTTGCCAATGTATTCAGCACCTAGATCTCAGGATCTCCTCCTTGATGAGTGCATTGCCAACACAACCTAGAATCTGAAAATTGGCTTATTCACATGAAACATTTTGAAAGCAAATTTCTCTCCCTTTTCTAAAATCAAAAATCAAATGAGAAAGAAATCTCAAAAAAAAATTTCTCCACCTGAGTAACGTGTAAAAACTTGTGAATGTGCATCAATGATATATTTCTCCCCCTTTGACAATGTATTCATCAAGGTTCAAAAGAGAAATTTTAATTGTTATGAGCATAATATGTCATATACATATAAAACAAAGCTCATCCAAGCCATACTATAAAGTCACTTACACTATCATATCATTGTGATACATAAAGTAGTGTAAGCCACGGTAGAGATCAAGTGTAATTTTTCAATTTAAGCATGTCATGATCTCACAAACTTAACTATTTAAAAAACTGAAAGCATGACACATGTTGCTGCATTTTTATTATTTTTAAAGCACAAATTCAGATCCTCTGACATTTGTAAGAGATTATATGCCGCATCAGACTTATTGTAACCAACCAAACCAAGCCTATCATTTGACAATCAGAAGCTTAAGGACATGGTTTTAGCCATACACAACTTTTCCAAGTTCATATCTAAGTGCAATGATAAACCATCTCAAAAGAAGAAGTGCGATGCATGCATATTCTCTTGATCTTTTCCTATTTTTCATTTGATTATAAAAGCTCAACATGTGGATAGCTAATTGATTAACTTTTCATTACTAAAAGCTTTTGTGAGCATGCAACAAGTTCAAAATAGCAAGAAAGTTCGATAATGACTAGATTTAGTGTAAGTAATTATTCCAATTACTAGTCATGGTAAAACTACAAAATGTATAGCACGAGTAATGTAGTAAGAACTTTCAACTTGTAAAAGGAATCACAAAGTCATACATGTATAAAATACTATGCTCATATTATTTTAAATTCAGATTCACACATAGATTTCCCAAGTTTCAAAACTCCCCCTCAATTAAGCCATGAGGATGCATAACCTCTATTTCACTACGGATGAAACAAAAACGAGTGAAATCTAAAGGCTTTGTAAAAAATGTCGACCAATTGTTGTTTGGTATCTACATGATGAAGCATAATGTTTCCTTTTTCAACATTATCACGGAGAAAGCAATACCTAATATCAATGTTTTTTGTTCTAGAATGTTGCACGGGGTTTTTAATAATGCAAATAGCACCAGTGTTATCACAAAATAGTGGAACACTATCTAGATCAACTCCATAGTCCTTAAGTGCTTGAATAATACAGAGAATTTGCGAGCAAGCAACGAGTGAATTACCAAGAAAATGACAAGCACCCGAAGTACTTTTCCTATCAATCCTACAACCCCCAAAATCAGCATCTGAAAAAGCTTTCAGAGTAACGGTTGAGGAAGAAGATAAAAAATGCCAAATTCCTGAGTTCCATGTAAGTACATGAGAATCCCTTTATCGGCTTGACGATGTGAAGCACGTGGGGAAGCGTAAAATCGTGCACAAAGACATACGCTAAATTGCATGTCCATTCTTGATGTCGTGAGGTACAAAAGTGACCTGATCATACTTCTATATTCTTTTTGGTCCACGGGTTCACTATCTTCATCAAGTTCAAGCATCGTTGTTGTTCTCATTGGTGTTCAAAGAGGCTTTCTTTTGTCCATGTTCAAACGCTTAAGGATGTCTTTCATATATTTTGTTTGATGCACAAAAGTACCCTCTTTAGTTTGCTTGATTTGCAGCCAGCCCAAAAAGTATGTGAGTTCTCTCACTCATACTAATCTCAAATTCTGAACTCATCATAGCTGGATAGTGTGACTCGTTCATGCAAGCTTTCAATAATTTTTTGTGGAGGATGACTTCGGGAGTGGACACTTCACAGGCTCCTTCTTCTTCATGTTCATCACAAATCGAAAAACTCGTGGATTGAGGACAATCTGTACCAGCTGCAGTAGTTGTTGGTGCTGGTTGTGGTGCAAAATCAGCAATGTGATCGACGTCATTTGCTTCTGAATTTTTGAGCAGCAACACCACTTCTTTGTCTTCTTCGGCGAAAATACTCTCCCCGTGCAGACATGCATCTTGACATGCAATATTTGAGCCTATGTCCACAATTTTCACGTGCAGATATACTTCGGCTAGCTTCATCAAAAGAAACTTCACAAGTCTCCACAATTTTGTTAGTGTCAAGTAAAAGCACACGGTAGTCTCTAGTATGAGATGGATAACCAAGAAACATGCTATCAATAGATATAGCTTCAAATTTATCAAGATTACCATGTTTCTTATCAAAGCATTTGCAACCAAAGACCCAAAAATATGTCACACTAGGCCTATGTCCAAACTGAAGTTCATAAGGTGTTTTTCCTAGCTTAGCTCTCAAGAAAATATGGTTTGAAACATAACATGATATTGAAATTGCATCTGCACAAAATTTTCTATGAGTTTGATATTCATCAAGCATAGTCCTAGCCATTTCAACTAAGGTTCTATTCTTTCTCTCCACAACACCATTTTGTTGAGGTATATATGGTGAAGAACATTAATGATCTATTCTTTTTTCGGCACGGATGTGATCAAACGATTAATTTTTAAATTTGGTTCCGTTATCACTTCTAATTTCTTTTAAAGATTTTGGGTGATCAATTAATAATCTAAGAAATAAAGTTCTAAAGTGATTAAAAGCTTCATTCTTAGATGCTATAAAGTAAATCCAAGAGTATCTAGAATAATCATCAACAATCACAAGCACATACTATTTACCTCCAAAAGATTGAACACGTGAAGGACCTGCTGTGTCAAGGTGCAAAAGTTGTCCCAGTTTAATTGTCATGGTCATTTTGAGAGGAGGATGTGAACATGCAACCATCTTAGCATGTCTACAAGAAGATCACACAATATCGTTTTCTCCTTTAAGCTTAGGTAGCCCACGTATGTGATCAAGAGAATTAACACGTGTGAGGTGATCAAAGCCTACATGACCAAGTCTACGATGCCAAAAGTATAAGTCCTTTGAATCATTAGAAACTAGACACCTATGCTTAGAAGTTGACATATCAAAATCAGCTTTAAAAACTCTTTCGAACCTAGACATGTTAAACAAAAGCTCACCTTTTGAATCTACAACTTTGCAACAATTTTTCATGAAGATAACTTCTAGATTTTCATCTAGCAATTGTGAAATGGAAAGCAAGTTGTATTTCAAATTTTTAAACAAGTGCCACATCTTTTAAAGTGTAGTGATTCTTTACTCGAACCGAACCCTTAGCAACTATAAGAGTTGAAGAATTATTGGCAAAGTAACATTTTCTACACGTGACACAAGAGAGAGGGAGGAGAACCATTCTTTGTTATTGGTCATGTGGCGTGAGCAATCTGAATCCACAATCCAAATATTCTCCTTTATCAAGTGTGCAACCTACATAGAAGCACAATACGTCGATGGTTCAATACTAAGGTTAGTCAAGATGCATTTAGAAATCTAGTATTGAGTCACACGATGTCTAGCAGGAATAACACGCGAAAGCTGAGATAAAACAGCATTTTTAGAGTAAAATATTGAGAGTTTTTATACCCAAGTACAGACCTATGAGGTGTTAAAAGTGTAGCATGAAAAACAGTAGGTTTGGAGACACATTTTGCATATTTTTGACTCATTACAGCAGATTGCAAATGTCTAATATTCAGTTCAGCACGTGCAGCAGATTTTGCATGAGAGTTATAAGATCTAGCTAGCATTCTTTGCTTCTTTTCTTGTTTAGCTAGTCTATAATAAAAATCTATGACATCACCTTCTGTACTACAGTATGTACAATGAAATTTAGCTTTGTGTTCATGTTTAGATGAGCAAGCAACATGTTTATTAGCAATCGAATGAGACAACACTCCTTCAGATTTAAAAACCACTTCTTTTTTCAGGAAGTATTTGAAACAAATCTCCTAATGACTTTATAATTTTAGGTGGATGTGCTTTAGCATGAGCATGAGAATCATAACCTAAACCAGTTTTATCATTGCAAGACTTAGATGAATTCAACAACAAGTTTAGGTTCTTACTTGCACTACAAAACCATTCTAGTGTCCGATGCATGTCATCAAGTTTATTAGAGAAGTCTAGACAGTTTTCACATGAAGTTTTTTCTTTTAGTTTGCAATTATAATAGGAATTAACTTCATGAACACGTGAAGCATTGTTCAAAACTGAAATTTCATTCAAAGCATCATGTAGTTTCTTATCAAGCTTATCACAAGTAGAATAATGCAAATCAATTGTAGAACAACTAGCATCTTTCATGTTTTTATCATTAAGTGAAACAAGTACCAAACCGCACCCACATCCCTATTACATTCAATGGTTAAACAACAACGGTAAGGCAAAGGTAACTAGACTAGTGCGAATCAATTTTGCTACTGGATCATATAAGGATGTCGTTGAATGTGATGTTGTGCCTATGCAAGCTTGTAATATTCTGCTAGGAAGACCTTGGCAATTTGATAGAGATTCTATGCATCATGGTAGATCAAATCAATATTCTTTTCTTTACCATGCTAAAAAAATTGTGTTGCATCCTATGTCTCCTGAAGTTATTGTGCAAGATGATGTTGCTAGTGCTAGGAAAACTAAATCTCAGGACCATGCTAACGTTGAGAACAATAACAATGCCAAATCTGTGTTTGATAAGAAAAATGAGATATCTCTGAAGGGGAAATGCTTGTTTGCTACGAAATCTGATATTAATGAACTGATTGATTCCACCTCTGTTGCCTATGCTTTGGTATGCAAAGATGCTTTGATTTCCCTTTACGATATGCAACATTCTTTGCCTCCTTCTGTTGCTAACATTTTGCAGGAATATTCTGATGTGTTTCCAAGTGAAATACCACCAGGACTACCACCACTTCAAGGGATTGAGCATCAGATTGACCTCATTCCTGGTGCTTCATTGCCCAACCGTGCACCATACAGGACAAATCCAGAAGAAACAAAGGAGATTCAGCACCAAGTACAAGAACTACTCGACAAAGGTTATGTACGTTAGTCTCTTAGTCCTTGTGCTGTTCCAGTTATTCTAGCACCTAAAAAGGATGGATCCTGGCGTATGTGTGTGGATTGTAGAGCAATCAACAATATCACCATTCGATATCGTCATCCTATTCCACGCTTAGATGATACGCTCAATGAATTGAGTGTTGCTGTTGTGTTCTCAAAATTTGATTTGCATAGTGGTTATCACCAAATTCTCATGAAACTAGGAGATGAATGGAAAACTGCTTTCAAAACTAAGTTCGGTTTATACGAGTGGTTAGTCATGCCTTTTGGGTTAACTAATGCACCTAGCACCTTCATGAGATTAATGAATGAGGTTTTGCGTACATTCATTGGAAAATTTGTTGTTGTGTACTTTGATGATATATTGATTTATAGCAAATCCATGGATGAACATCTTGATCACTTGCATGCTGTTTTTAATTCTTTACATGAGGCATGATTATTTTGTAACATTGAGAAGTGCACCTTTTACATGGATAAAGTCTCTTTTCTTGGCTATGTTGTTACTCCACAGGGAATTGAAGTTGATCAAGCAGGTAGAGGCTATTAAGGGGTGGCCTGTACCAAAGACCATCACACAGGTGTGGAGCTTTCTAGGATTGGCTGGGTTCTATTGTTGCTTTGTGAAGGATTTCAGCACCATTGCTGCTCCATTGAATGACCTTACGAAGAAGGGAGTTCCTTTTTCTTGGGGCACCACACAAGATAACGCCTTTACCATACTGAAAGATAAGTTGACGCATGCACCTCTTCTCCAACTTCCTGATTTTTCTAAGACTTTTGTGCTTGAATGTGATGCAAGTGGGATTGGATTGGGTGGTGTTTTGTTACAAGAAGGAAAACCTGTTGCATATTTTAGTGAGAAAATGAGTGAGCCTATTCTGAATTATTCTACCTATGATAAGGAATTATATGCTCTTCTACGAACTTTAGAAATATGGCAGCATTACTTGTGGCCCAAAGAATTTGTTATCCATTCTGATCATGAATCACTATAGCATATTAGGAGTCAAGGGAAACTGAATCGTAGGCATGCTAAGTGGATGGAATTTATTGAGTCTTTTCCTTATGTCATAAAACACAAAAAAGGAAAGAATAATTTATTGCTGATGCTTTATCTAGACGTTATACTCTTCTATCTCAACTTGACTTTAAAATTTTTGGATTAGAAACGATTAAAGATCAATCTGAACATGATGCTGATTTCCAAGATGTATTGCTGAAATGTAAAGAGAGAAAAACATTGAATAAATTTGTCCTCAATGATGGCTATGTGTTTAGATCTAACAAGTTATGCATTCCAGCTAGCTCCGTTCGTTTGTTGTTGTTACAGGAAGCGCATGGAGGTGGGCTGATGGGCCACTTTGGAGTGAAAAAGATGGAGGACATACTTGCTGGTCATTTCTTTTATCCAAGGACGAGGCGAGACGTGGAGCACTTTGTTGCTCGCTGCACGACATGTCAAAAAGCTAAGTCACGACTTAATCCACATGGTTTGTACATGCCTCTTCCTATTCCTAGCATGCCTTGGGAGGATATTTTTATGGACTTTGTTTTAGGACTATAGAACAAAGAAGGAGAGGGATATCATCTTTGTTGTTGTGGATGGATTTTCTAAAATGGCACACTTCATACCTTGTCGTAAAAGTGATGATGCTACATATGTTTTTGATTTGTTTTTCTGAGAGATTGTTAGGTTGCATGGTGTGCCAAACACAATAGTTTCAGATCGTGATGCTAAGTTTCTTAGCCATTTTGGAGAACATTATGGGTGAAATTGGTGACTAAGCTTTTATTTTCAACTACTTGTCATCCCCAAACTGATGGTCAAACTAAGGTTTTGAATAGAAGTTTATCTACGATGCTTAGGGCTGTTTTAAAAAAGAATATAAAAATGTGGAAAGAGTGTTTGCCTCATGTTGAGTTTGCTTATAATCATTCCCTACATTCTAGTACTAAGAAATGCCCTTTTGGGATTGTTTATGAATTTGTACCCCGTGCTCCTATTGATTTATTACCTCTTCCTTCAATTGAACGAGTGAATTTTGATGCTAAACATCATGCTGAATTGATCTTAAAATTGCATGAAACCACTAAGAAGAATATAGAGTTCATGAATGCCAAGTACAAACTTGCTGGTAGTAGGGGAAAGAAACCTATCACTTTTGAACCTGGTGATTTAGTTTGGTTACATTTGCGAAAGGATAGGTTTCCTGATTTGAGAAAGTCTAAATTGTTACCTCGAGCTGATGGTCCATTCAAACTGTTAGAAAGGAATAATGATAATGCATATAAACTCGAGTTGCCTGCGGATTTTGGGGTTAGTCCCACATTTAACATTGCAGATTTGAAGCCATATTTGGGAGAAGAAGATGAGCTTGAGTTGCGGACGACTCAAATGCAAGAAGGGGAGGATGATGAGGACATCAACACCGTTGATACATCCACACCAACTCAGCTACTGGTTCCTGGTCCGATCACTTGAGCTCGTGCACGTCAACTAAACTATCAGGTGAACTCGTTCTTGGCCTTATGTCCATATTATCTAGACTGTGGAACTACATGCTTTCTTGTTTTGCTTAGGAACAATGGAGAGGAGCCAAAGGGAAGGGAATTCGCGCGGACGGGATTTTGACAGCAGAATAGCACAAACTTGTGATGGCCACCACGACTTCATACAAACTCCAATATGGGCGTTCAAGTACTTCCTGGAAAGATTATAAAGTCTACTTTCAAATGGATCTGGCCTCATGTCCATATATTTTAGGAGTCGGCCACAATCGTTATTTTAATACCAAGACCTTTCTTGTCCATGGTGATGTGTCACCAAAATTGGCCCATGGCCCATGTATCGTTTGGAGTCCATTAGGGACTTGTGATTTGGGTTTCTCACGACCCTAGGGGGGTAATAAATAGTAGATGCCACCCTCATTAGCTGGTGGATTTTGTTTATTCATAAGTTAGCTTCTGCTGCTTCCTTGTACAAGCGCGTGTCGACTGGATCGCCACTTCAGATTGATTCAACAGATAAGTGCTTGTTCTTGCGTGTTCTTAGATTGCTTGCAGGAATAAAGGCCCTCGTGGTCAGGTTGATTGTGCGCCAGCAAGATCAATACAACTTCAGAGTTGGTGTACCGATTGCTAAGACACATCGTCTTGGGGATGGTGTAGTCGGATCGCCAACGTCTTCTCCTCCACAAACTGAACCCTCCTATTCTCATCCAAAGATCGGGAACCAAGATCCTATCACCTGTAGTGCATTATTGCTTCAGATTTTCACTTGGACAGTTGAGGTGATGGTACTGCATTGCGGACACGCGACCATACCTGGTTGGTCGAAAGTAGCATTGCGCAGCGCGCACATGTCTTTCGCATTAATCAACGATGGTTCCCAATACGATCTCTGTATCAGCCCCAGACAAAATCTTTGCAGCCCTGCCGTGCTGTCTTCCTTAGGGTTCGCCCAATCCTTTATCATGACAATGGTCCACCAGGTCTGACCTGTTTGTCAGGTGGACCCGGGCCCCCTTGTCATCAATGAAACTAGCCACATGAGATGTGTCTAGGCGCCACATGTGGTTGCCTTCTAAGAGTTGCAAAACATAGATAAAGATGTTGCTCCGGGAAAGGGATCTATTACACTCACTTTTGCTTTCTTGCGCCTAGAGTTCTCCGTCTTCATCCTTTTGCCATACTTTCCATCTTCCTCTGCTTGCTTCTATGGAGTCTGGAATTCTTACCTCAAAGCTCCAGAGCAAGAGTGGCATTCTGAGGGTGCAAAAGTTGCTCGACTGGCAGGAGACCAGCTACGACAACATGGTTCATCACGAGAGCCTTCCTTTCACCAAGAAGAGTTTCAGCGATATAGTCTTATTCCAAGCATACGCTCTGGCTGGGTTGGTTCCCCCGATATCCTCCTTCCTTTTGATACTATTGTAGGTCTACGGTCTGCAACTTCAGCACCTCACTCCATGTTCCATTCTATTGGTGGCGATCATTGCTTCCTTCTCTTCTGGTAAGTGGGAGAACTGGAAGTCTGACAGGTGGTTATCCGGACCGACCCAAGCAACCGCTTGGAATTGGCAGTTGACATACCCACTAGAGGAAACGAGTTCTGGGACCTCGTCCCCGACTTGCCAGTAGAGTACAACCCGGTGCTGACAAGGATCCAACACTTGGTGGATGGAGGCTTACCGTCTCTGATGGTACTCTGTGACTTCTTGACGCAACGTATTCGGGCACTCCAACAACGGGAGCACCGGCTTGGAGGTACACTGATGTGATGGACTTTACGCGGTTGGAGCGTGGTAAGGGGACTGACTTGGATGAGAAGGCCCTCCTTTTTGTGCTGTCAAAGCTGTACATCGGCCCCTTCTCCAATGACTACATCCTTCCCCCATCGGACCTCCTGCCAGTCTTCACCTCACCAGAGTTGAGGACATGACTGTTTAAGGAGATGACGAACCTTGACGTGACCGATGTTGCAGTGCACCAAGTGGGAGATGTCTATAGAGGAGTGACAATCCCTGATGCATTGGCCCCCAATCCTTAGGAAGGGTCCGGGTCCGACTTTGCCCATGACGAGGAAAAGGAGCCCGTGGGAGCCCCGGACACCAGCCGACTGGAAGAGTCTGGATCTGACCTCACGCGAAAGAAGGGAAAGGAGCCCGTGGACTCTTCTAGCAGGAAGAGGAAGTTGTTATGCTAGGATGAAGACCCACCGGTGGTGGTGGCCACCCCAATGGTCCCTACAGTAGGGACATCTTCAACGTCAGGACAGTCCACCAAGCCTTAGGTGGGCAAAGAAGTTAGGTGGTCGGGTGCTCCCCCGGCTCCGAGACAACCGAGAGGGAAACCTGCTACGTCTGCTTTGACCGTCAGTCCTGCTGCACCTACTGGTAGTGGAACTAGCATCACACCTCCAACTCTGCAGGAAGTTACTACACCAACCGGTGGCTCAGCTCCGGCAGGTGCGGTAAAGGTGTTGGAGTAAGTTCGTACGCCAATGCCTCCAAAACCGACACTGAAAGCTCCTCAAGCCACTTATACCCCTACAAGTATTGGAGGGAGCTCGTAGACAGCGCGATCGGGCAGCTCTGACCATCCTCGAAAATGGCTTCATAACGAATGGCACTGCCGGATGCCACAGTATGCTTTGTTGCCATCTTCCTTTTGCTGTTCTTGTTTGTTCTTGTTTGATCTTGTGTCAGACTCAACTTTAGCGTAATGAGGCTGGCCGCCGCTTCGCCGCCATTGCAACATCCCATGGATCAGGAGATCGCCATGGCCTGGTCGATGACGACACTATCGATGATGAAGATTCGGGGCCCCTGACAGATGTGACAGCCTCCAGCATCTCGGGGACCAAGCCACCATCAGACGCGGTGGCCCCTGGTGGTGTTGAAGAGTTGGGGCTGGCAGCAAGTACAACAGCTTCTCATAATGATGAGGAGCCTGTGTTACCGCGGATGCTTTGGCTCCCATTGGTGTTAAGGAGTCCGGGTTCCAGCAGATGCTGCAGCCACTGGTGATGATGTGGAGGTCGAGCTAGCGATGGACGCGCCGGGGAGTGAGGAGCCCGATCCGGCAAAAGACACGCTAGAGGCAGGCCCTTTGCCGATCATGTCGTGGGTTCCGACCGTGGCCCCGACTACTGATGACGAAGAAGTGGTCGATGACATTGATGTGCTGCAGGGTCAAGAGGCAATTTCTCTCCCACTAGCCGTCGAGAATGCGTATTCCGGCCTGCAGAAAGTTCAACATGCATTGGACTGTGAGCGCGATAAGATGTTGTGGGAGAGGTATCAACTCCAAAGATGGAGGGACCTGCTGCAACGAAGGACCGAGACCTTCTGGACCTGGAAGGCGGGGGAGGAGAAACAATTGCATAATATGGATGAACTGATTCAAGACAAGCAGGCCCTCATCGAGTAGCTGGACCAGAAGTCCCAGACATTGTATGATGATGCTCGGGCTACCCATGATGCTGCTGACGCTCGACTTGCTGCCCTGGAACCGTTGAAGGAGGACCTCCTCCAAAGAATTGCAGCTAATACCCACTGTGAGCAGGAGCTGCAGGAGAAAGAGGAGGACCTCTCTTGGAAGTTCGAACGGAAACAGCGCGAGCTGGATCTCATCGCTGGTGATTGGAAGACACAGGAGGCCACTGTAGAGGTGGAACGGGACCACTTGTGGCGGCTAGGAACATACCTCTCCCCCCGGGATCTTGATATCTCCAGGAAGGAGGGTGCAATTACTGCTCGAGAGGAGAACCTGGGCAAGTTCTCAGCATTGTATGATGATGCCCGAGCTACCCATGATGCTGCCAACGCTCGACTTGCTGCCATGAAACCGTTGAAGGAGGACCTCCTTCAAATAATTGCAGCAAATATCCGTCGTGAGCAAGAGCTGCAGGAGAAAGAGGAGGACCTCTCCCGGAAGTTGGACCGGAAACAGCACGAGCTGGATCTGCTCATCGATGATTTGAAGACACAAGCGGGCACTGTAGAGGTGGAGCGGGACCGCTTGTGGCGGTTAGGAACATAGCTCTCCTCCCGGGATCTTGTGCTCTCCCGGAAGAAGGATGCAATTACTGCCCGGGAGGAGAACGTGGCCAGCAAAGAGAAACTGCAGTAGGAGCTGGCTGCAGCTTGCAACGCGACGGAGAAGCTCCGGGCCACACAAGCGGAAGAAGCCTGACGGGTCTGGCACTTCCTGGGACGGGCTGAGCAAGCCCTAGTGCCTCTTGGCTTTAGTCTGATATGATTGGGTGAATCGGTGTGACACCCGGTTTCGAAAATGAACCAAGTGAATGCATATGTGTGCCCAGGACGTTCAAAACACATACACGAGTGCATTCACAAAAGGATATACAAAAAATTATCACAGAACAAGATTAATTAAGCACTTTTATTACAGAATTCAGAATATCCTCGAATAAAAGCTCTAATGAATATTAACGACAAGTGTGAACTAATGCAGCAAAAATAAACTAAATAAGCAAACTAAGCAGCTATGCAAGATAAGCATAAGGGATAGCGCAGCGCCAAGCAACACCGCAGGCAAAGCTGACGACAGACACGGCCTAGAACTCCGCATTATCATCGTTAAACTCCCAAATCTGACCTCCAACTGTTGGTGGGGGAAATGCAAGGGTGAGTACATGTCGTACTCAGCAAGTGTGGAAAGTATGACATGTAACAGATACAAATGACGACAATAATAAAGGCTAAGTGTTGAAAAGTACGTTAAAACATTTGAAAAGCAACATATTATATGTATGTGAAGTAGACCCATCATAAACCATATTTATTAACATAGTACCAGTCCATATTCCATATCCATGACCATTATACCACATTTCACCATTACTATTAACCATGTCCAATACCATAATTCAGTCCATAATGAGTCATAACCATATTATCAACCATAACCACTACCAAACCATCCCATATCCCAAGTTTCTCTCTAATCATGTGGGGGTCCAGGTTGCTCATAACCGGGAGCATGACTATCATGATAGTTTTTAGACACTCTGCAGAGGTTGTACCACTTTACCCATGTGTTTGTGATTTCATCACCTTTCGGTGATTGAAACCTCTATTATGCCGTCTCACACTTCCGTCGGTGTGTGGCCATGAGATCACAAAATAGCTTTTACAAAGGGATTACTAGCATGTACAGACCCACTGAGGTTTCACCGGTGGCGATGTCTCCAACTGAGCACATCTTCAACCAAGGGCCCCCTCTTGTGTCATTCGGATCCCAGGGAGTCCCGCCACAAATCCAAACCCAATCCGACGCCCCTTCCCTGATGCACCAAATGATCCATGCAACACTAGCAATACCCTAATTAATCAGCTATGTCACACCCATACTTGGTCTCGTAGTGGCACTATAAATCCTGGATGGTCACTCCACGAACCGGTCCTTAGATCTAAAGTAAGCAAAACCACCATGTCTTCCAACCCATCCACATACCAGGCTTTCTTAGATCACCCATTACCATATCATATTGACTAGTTCATATTAACCATAATCTCATTAATGCATAATTTAATAGTATAGTTGTTTTTCCCATCCCAATTGATTAAGCGAGGCAAAGGTAAAAAGTCCTTCCCGACTCTCTACCATGTAATCCAGGTGACATGGATGGTCAAACAAAGCTAGTAAACTTTCTATCATAGGATTCCTATCAAATTGACACAAGCATGCAGTTTTGCAAACAAAATATTTATTTTAGAAATAGGATCAATATGTTCAAGGACACTTGCCTTGCTCTTGGGCTTGGTTTGGATCAAAGACTTCAAACTCCTGGTGCTAGAGATCCTCTGCAGCACTCTCTAGCGCAAATCCGTCTGAACTGCACAATGAACATACAAGACAAGAATCACAAGCAATAAGTGCACATATATTACTCAATATGTCATGATATATTGTAACACCCTCATTTTCATGCATCATGCCCTACATACGTTCATATACATGTTTAACATTGATCCACATAAAGAGGAATAAGTTTAAAATTGATTTGGAACAAAACGACACTTAAAATTCTAGAAAGTGCGGACTAGTCCGATTTTGGTGAGGACTAGTCCGATTTCTCTCTGACCTCCGTCGGACTTGTCCGTTTTGCTGTGGACTAGTCTGTTTTTGCCTCTGGACACTTTCAGACTTGTCCGGTCCTATGCGAACAAGTCTGGTGTTCCAAGAATCCTTGAAATTTTGCTAAGTCCATGGACTTGTCTAGACTAGCCCGGTGTTCCAGTGGACTTGTTCGTTTTCCTCTCTGACTAAAGTCGGACTTGTCCGATTTTTTGCCAGTGTAGTCCGATTTCTCTCTGGACAACTTCGGACTAGTCCGGTCCTTTTCGGACTTGTCCAATATTTTGCGACTCTGATTTGATCTTTTGTTTCATGACTTGTTTCTTAGGTTTTACGTTAAGAGGGCCTAGGGACGTCGTGCCTAACTCTTTTAGAGCCCATGTGGGACTCTAAACCGGCCTCTACTCATCTCAAACTCAAAATCTGTCTAACCCTAGCCTCCACCTCTATATAAACAACCCCACCCCTTGGCTTGACATCTATTTGCCATTTTTCCACCCCACCCAAACCCTAGTTCGGGGAGAGCCACCATCAAGGAGGGGGGAGGAGATCCCAAGCAAGAAGAAGAGGAGGAGAAAACGAAAGAGGATCAAGATCTCCATCAACTTCGAGTTCTTCATCAACAATCCACCATCAAGTTCTTCATCAACCCAAGATCATCAAGATCAAAGTGTTACCTCCAAGTTTCATGATTCATTGGAGTTCTAAACACCTGGTATACCTTCTATTCTCTTTTTCTTACATGAATTCAACCCCAAGTCTCCAAATTCACGTTGATCTAGAAAACCCTAATCCGCTAATCTCGTAAAGTGGGCACTCGTTCGGTCCCTAGCGGACTAGTCCGATTTTCCTGGTTAAATTGTGTTGAATTAATTCTAAAATTTGATCTAATCAAATCCAAACCTATATAAACTTGTTAAAATCTATTAGAACTAGATAGTGATCATTTAAAAGCAATATATTAACAAGTTCCACGTTGCATTTGCATTAATCATGCATGTCATGTCATCTTGAGTAATATTTGTGCACTTTTTGATTGTGTTTCTTGTCTTATATGGGTTATTGTGCGGATTAGACGGATTTGCGCTAGAGAGTGCCGCGGAGGATCTCCAGCCAAGATTTTGAAGGCTTTGACCCTAATCAATCCCAAGAGCAAGGCAAGTGTCCTTGAAGCATATTGATCCTGTTTTTTTAAATAAATGTTTTGTTTGCAAAACTGCATGCTTGTGTCAATTTAATGGGAATTATATGGTAGGAAGTTTACTAGCATTGCTTGACCACCCTTGTCACCTGGAATTCATGGTAGAGAGTCGGGATGGGCTTTTTACCTTTTTGCTTTGCTTAATCAATTGGGATGGGAAAACGAATACACCACTTACCTTAATTATGTAATTATGAGATTATGATTAACATGAACTGGTTAATGTAATATGGTAATGGGCGATCTAAGCAAGCCTGGTATGTGGATTGGTTGGATGTTATGGTGGTTTGCTTGCTTTAGATCTAAGGATCGGTTCATGCGAGAATAAACCAGGACTACAGTGCCACCAGGAGGCCAAGTATGGGTGCGGCGTAGCTGATTAATTAGGGCTTTGCCAGTGCTATTTGGACCATTAAGGATGCTCGGGGAAGTGGTAGTCGGATTGGGTTTGTTGATGATTGGTGGGACTACCCTGGGATCCGAATGGCTGAAGAGGGGGACCTTAGTTGAAGATGTGCTCTGTAGGAGACATCACCACCGGTGAAACCTCAGTGGGGTCTAAATAGGCTAGTAATCCCTTTGTAAAGGATATTATGAGATCTCTTGGCCATACACCAAAGGAAGTTTAGTTGGCATAAGGGAGGTTTCTTTAGTCGTCGATGGGTGATGAAATCACAAACACGTGGGTAAAGTGGTACAAACTCTACGGAGTCTAATAAACTATCATGATAGCCGTGCTCCCAGTTAAGAGCACCTGGACAACTTTCATGATTAGAGGAAAATTAGGATTTGGGATGGTTATGGTTGGTATTATGGTTATGGATGGTTATGAATTGATTTCTGGTATTGAATATGGATATTGGTATATGATGATGGATATGGAATATGGGCTGGTATTATGATAACTACATGGATTATGATGAGTTTATCTCGTATACTTTTCAAATGTTTTATTGTACTTTTCAGCACATAGTCTTTATTATATTCGTCATTTGAATCAGCAACATGTCATACTTTCCACACTTGCTGAGTACGACATGTACTCACCCTACAATCCCCCCAACAGTTGGAGGTCAGGATTGGGAGTATAACGATGATAATGCGGAGTTCTAGGCCGTGTCTACCGTCAGCTTGCCTATGGTGTTGACTGGAGTTGCGCTACCCTATTGCTTATGCTGCCTAGCTGTTTAGTTTGCTTGTTTACTTTATTTCTGCTGCATTAGTTGAAACTTGTCATTAGTATTCATTAGTGCTTGTATTCAAGGATATTCTGAATTCTGTAATGAAAGTGGTTAATTAATCTTGTTATGTGGTAATTTTCTGTATACTCTTTTGTGAATGCCTTCGTGTATGTGTGTTGAACATCTTGGACACACATATGCGTTCACTTGGTTCATTTTCAGAACTGGGTGTCACACATGCATGCATGATTAATGCAATCGCGAAGAAAAACTAGTTAATGAGTTGCTTTTAATGTTTACTAATCAATTGCAATGGTTATTAACAAGTCTACACAGGTTTGGATTTGATTCGAATCAATTCAGAATTAAGTCAGCAGAAATCAGTCAGCCAGATCGGACTAGTCCGCTGTAGGGTCGGACTAGTTCGCCCTTCGCAAAAACAACGGATTAGGGTTTTCTATATCGACGTGAATTTGGAGAAATGAGGTTAAATTCACGGGAGAAAAAGGAAGTAGAAGATATACCGGGTGTTTAGAACTCTAATGAATCAAGGGTTTTGGAGGCAACACTTGGATCTTGACGATCTAGGGTTGATGAAGAACTTGAAGGTGAATTGTTGATGAAGAACGAAAACTTGATGAAGATATTGGTCCTCTTTCGTTTCCTCCTCTTCTTCTTCTTGCTTGGGATCTCCTCCCTCCCTGGTGGCAACTCTCCACGAACTAGGGTTTGTGGTCTTTCAATTGAGGCAAAAGGATGTAAAGTCAAGGGGTGGGGTTGTTTATATAAGGGTGGAGGGCTAGGGTTTGATGGATTTCGAGTTTGGAGAGGGTGGAGGCCGGTGTGGGGTCCCACATGGGCTCCAAAAGAGTTGGACAAGTCCAATCTTAATCAGAGGGAAAACAGACAAGTCTGCTAGATGTCGGACAAGTCCAGGGACTTGGCAAAATTTACAAGGAATTGGGATAGCGGACTAGTCCGCTACGGGCCGGACAAGTCTGAAAAATGTTAGCGAGAAATTGGAATAGTCCGCACTAAAACGGACATGTCCGAGCGAGGTCAGAGAGAAATCGGACTAGTCTGCACAAAAAACGGACTAGTCCGCACTTTTTAGAATTTTTAAGTGGGGTTTTGCTTCTAATTCATTTTAAACTTATTCCTTTTTATGTTGCTTAGTATTAAACATGTATATGAACTTATGCAATGCATTATGCATGAAAATGAGGGTGTTACAACTGGTGTAGGAGGTAAGCCAAGCACTCCCTGCAGGCAAGATGGCGGCTCTGGAGGACGTCATGGGAGACCAGCGCGAGACTGAGGGTCGATATCTGGCCAAGACAGTGGCATAGCATGTGCTGACATGCTTCTGGAGCTGGGACGCCTCTATCTCACTGGAGCCTGTGATGGAGGGACTCATGGCAGAGATTGAAGAGGCAGCCAGAGCCAACATACAAGACACTGCGAAAGGTTGTGGCTGCTCGATTCAAGCGTGGTTCCGCTGACAGTTAGCACTCCAGTGGCCAGTGTATCTTTCTTCTTTTTGTTCAAGCTTCTTTGTAAAAAGATTGAAGAATGAATGAACTTATGTTGATTTCTTTTGTTGACGCGTCCAAGGATATTTAAGCTCGAAAGGTTGCCGTAGTTGTAGGGCTCGCTGTCATGCCATAATTGTAGTGGCCCCCTGGTAGGCGTGGCCAATAGATTGGGGATTCCTACCATCAAGCACATGTATTGACTGCGAGTCCTCTGTTGTTCTCAACACCCTCAATACTAGCGGCTTTCTTATTGGAACGTTGATGATGGGTTCCCTGGGTGTTGCCGTAGCTGGCGACACCTGCCATCAATGTGAAAAACGTCGATGGTGGGCCCCCTGGGAGGTGCAGAAGATGGACACTCCAACGGTGCCCATCATCAACATGGAGAATGTCGAGGCGGGGAGGTACCATCATCAGATTCTTAATGTTTTGCCCTGCATAAGAGTGACAACAAAAAGGATAATAGTGCTCATTACAATCTTATTGCCCTTAGTTTTGTTGTGGATTAAGGTCCTTTGCTGGACTACAGGGCCTGAGCAATTCAGTGTGATAGTGTCCGGGTACTGGTTGCTGCCTCACCCGGGAACATGTGCTGTCCGGACATGCCTTACTTTGTCACTACACCTGAATGGTAGAGTGTGCATACTTAGGGTGCAAGACAAAGCTAAGCAGACAGCACACTCTAGACCTTCCATTGGCATTGTTTTTTCAAGTGAGTAGGCCATTCAGCGAGCACGAGATCCAAAATGAGAAAACTACCAGAAATATCCAAACACATCACGGGTACTTCAGGTTGCCCATCTTCAGCAAGATAGCACAATCCTTTATATGGGCAATTAGGAAAATGTAACATAGCGAAAAGGAATAATAGTATGCATAATGTTAATGTACACAGGGTGAGACAAATCTTTCATAGTATTTCATATGTGTTTCGGATAATAGGGGAGGCAAAGCATACATGCTTAGGGTACAAAACCAGGCTAAGCATACTGTACATTTTGGACCAACCCCACTGAAGCTTGGCTACTATGAGCACTATTTTTGAAAACTATGAAATACTACAATAGTCTCACCGTCGCGCTAAGTGTAAAACATACAGAGGCGTTCAACGTTCCATGGGTTGGGAAGTGGTGTCCCATCTTTTGCGGCCAAGTGGACGTATCCAGGACTGGAAACTTTTATAACTCAGAAGGGGCCCTCCCAACTGGGTGAGAGCTTGTTTGCTCCTTCAAGAGAAAGTATGTCCCGCATCACTAGATCACTAACTTCAAGCTGCCTACTGTGCACATGTCGCTGCTGATAGCATCGGAGCACCTGTCAGTAGCGTGCGCTTCGGATAGCTGCTCGGCATCTTGCCTCGTCGATGAGGTCCAGGTCATCGCGCCGGTGCTGGTCCTATGTGGCTTCATCGTAAGCCTGGACACGAAGAGAGCCCATGGTGATCTCTAGAGGGAGGACGACCTCAACTCCGTACACCAAAAAGAAAGGTGTCTCCCGTGTGGCTCGACTGGGTGTAGTCCGAGTAGCCCACAGTGCACACAAAAGCTCTTCAAACCAGTTGGCACCATGATTTTTCAAGCGTTCGTAGGCGCACGTCTTGAGACCCGTGAGTATTTTAGCATTAGCTCTCTCGGCTTGCCCATTACTTTGTAGATGTGCCACTGATGCATAGCAGATCTTGATGCCAAGGTCTTTGTAGTATTCTTGAAATGTTGCACTGGTGAATTGGGTCCCGTTGTAAGTGATGACTCTATTCGGGACACCAAACCTGTAGATTATGGACTTCAAGAACTTGATTGTTGACTGTTTGTTGATTGTGACTACAGGGGCAGCTTCCGGCCATTTAGTGAACTTGTCTATGACAATGTAGAGATATAAATACCAACCGACAGCTTTGGGAAAGGATCTCAGAATATCTAACCCCCATACAGCGAATGTTCATGAGGGCAAGATCATTTGCAGTGTCTGAGCCGGCATGTGGATCTGCTTGGCACGAAACTGACATGCCTCGCATCTCTTGACCAACTCGATGACATCCTGGCCAGTAGAAACCATGCCGAAAGGCCTTACCGACCAGCGTGTGAGATGAAGCATGATTCCTGCACTCACCTTCTTGGATTTTTGCGAGCAGCTCGCATCCATCTTCAAGGGATATGCACCGCAACAAGACATCGTTGGTGCCACGCCAGAAGAGATCCCCTTCTACCATCGTGTATCTTTTAGCCATAAGGACAATCCGTTCAGCAGATACATCTTCTTCATAAAGGATATTGTCTTTCAAGCAGTCCCGGACCTTCATGATCCATGCATCAGGACTAGCTTGAGCTTCTGGATCTTGCACGCCAGGTTGCACGGAGCTCCCGTGGCACCTACAATCCCGGCGGACTCCATGGCAGCAGGGCCACCGAGACCACCAGCTTTGAGGTGCTGGTCTTTCTCCCTTCACCTGGTTCGGCAGGTCGGGCGGAAGGTGTATGTATCCTACTTTCAAAGACTCCATCGGGTGTTGGAGCTCCGATAGAAGCCTTCATTTAAAGCTCATCAACAGCAAGCGTTGTTGGCACGCTGGACATGGCACAAGTCCAAGACCTAGAAGTCTTTCTCCAACTTCTGAACTTGAAGTAGATAAGCTGCCAGCTGTGGATTATTGCAACAGCATTCACCTTTAACTTGTTCGATCACAAGATGTGAATCTCTTTTGACTAGCAGTTGTTGGATGCCAAATTATATCGATGTCTTCAACCCGAAGATGAGATCTTCATATTCTGCATGTTGTTGGTTGCCTTGAAGTCAAGGTGGACCATATACTTGATCTGCTCCCCAATCAGTGCGAGGAGCAGAATTCCTGCTCCAGCTCCCTACTTCTACATGGAGTCATCAAAGAATAGGGTCCAGTGAGTCTCGGTGAAGACTGGAGCCCTAGGCTCTGGCTTGTCGATTTCGAGGCCCCCCGGACTGGATGTTGATGGTGTCAAGTCTGCCATGAAGTTAGCTAGCGCCTGACTCTTGACATCATGTCATGACAAGAATTCAAGCTCAAACTCCACCAGTTCCGTAGCCCACTTGGTGATGTTTCATGTTGCATTAGGGCTATGGAGCATAACTTGTAGTGGATAAGAAGTTACCACTAAGATCTTGTGAGCTCGAAAGTAGCAGTGCAACTTCATTGATGCAATAAGGACTGCGTAGAGCAGCTTATTCACTTCAAGGTATCTTGCTTTGGTGTCGTGAAGGACCTTGCTGACAAAGTAAACGGGTTTCTTGACAGTTCGAACCCTACCGGAGGGGTCCAACCAATCTTCTCCATCAGCCTGGACCCTTCCGGAGGGATTCGGCTCTTCTTCGTGCCTAGTCAGGACTTCTCGGGGGGGGGGGGGGGGGGGGGGTCCCGACTTGTCTTCTTGCAAGGATTGTAGCCCTGGAGGCCCCCATCCTTTTGAACCTACTCCCATCTCTGATGTTTGAGAATTAGACATGTATTGAACACTACTTCCTCCAGGTAGCTCTGGACCCTCCCGGAGGGGTCCGACACCTTGAGGAGAGGAATTCGAATATGCCTCTGGCCTTTCCACGACGAGCACCATGCTGCTGACTTCAGTTGTTGCGGCAATATATAGCTATAGAGGCTAAGCTGGTTTAGGAGCATCCATCATTGGCAGTGTTGTAAGAGATAGCATTTGAAAGGTTTGGACTTCTGCAACAACTTGAAAAACATGAGAGCCTGCTCAGCCAGTCTAGAGATAAATCGACTGAGTGCGGCCAGGCATCCTGTAAGCTTCTGCACATCTTTGACATGGGCAGGAGGTCGCATCATTTCATTGGCTTTTATCTTCTCTAGATTTGCTTCAGTTCCTCAATGTGTCACCGGGAACCCAAGGAGCTTCCCAAAAAAGACCCTGAAGACACACTTGTCAGGATTCAGCTTCGTGAGCGTCATTCGTAATCTGTCAAAGGTTGACCGGAGGTTGTCCAACAAGGAGTCTCTAGTCTTGACTTTGACAACGATGACATCAACATACACCTCAACTAGGTCCAGAGTGAGATCTCCAAATGTTTTATTCATAGCTCGCACAAAAGTTGAAAGAGCATTCCTGAGACCATAAGGCATAGAAGTATAACAATATAGACCATCTATTGTGATAAAGGATGTATATTCTTCATCTTCCCTAGCCATTGGTATTTGATCAAAACCAGAATATGCATCTAGGAAGCATAACAGATCACAACCAGAAGTAGAATCTACTATTTTCTATATTCTAGGGAGTGGAAAAGGATTTTTTTGACATGCCTTATTTAGTGTGGTGTTGTCGATGCACATCCGAAACTTCCCGCCTTCCTTGGGCACAACGACTGTATTAGCCATCCATTGTGGGTGATGTACTTCCCGGATGAAGCCAACATCGAGCAGCATTTTGATTTCATCACGGATTAAGTTTTGGCGCTCGATAAACTTGTAACACCCTCATTTTCATCTGCCATGCATTGCATACATTCTAATACATGTTTAACATCAATCCACATAAAAAGGAACAAGTTTAAAATAAACTAGAAGCAAAACACTCAAAAGTCTGTAGAAGTACGGACTTATCTGGTTTGTACCCCAGACTAGTCTGGTGTCCCTCTTTGTTGCCCTTCGGACTTGTCGGTTTTTGCTGCGGACTAGTCCGATTGAGTCTCTGTTCCGTTCTGTACTTGTTCGTGATTGGGTGCGGACTAGTCTGATATTTGGTCCGGTTTTCAAATAAGTTACCAAATCCCCAGACATGTTCGATCCATGCTGAACTTGTCTGTTTTCCTCTCTGGACAGGACCGGACTTGTCCGGATACCCTACCGGACTTATCCATTTTCGTCTCTGTCCAACATTAGACTAGTTCGGTCCCCTAGAGGACTTGTCTAGTGTGCTCGACTCAGATTCAATCTTTTCCTCCATGACTTGTGTTTAGGTATTTACCTTAATTGGGCCCAAGAAAGTCGTGCTTAACCTTTGTGGAGCCCATGTGGGACCGCTACACGGCCTCCACCCACCCCAAACTTGAAATCCATCAAACCCTAGCTCTCCACCCCTATATAAACAACCCCACCTCTTGACTTTGCATCCTTTTGCCTCAATTGAAAGACCACAAACCCTAGTTCGTGGAGAGCCACCATCAAGGAGGGAGAAGGAGATCCCGAGCAAGAAGAAGACAGAGGAGGAAACGAAAGAGGATCAAGTAATCAAGATCTTCATTGAGTTTTCATTCTTCATCGCCAATTCACCTTCAACTCTTCATCATCAACCCTAGATCGTCAAGATCCGAGTTCCATCTTCAATTCTTGATCTTTGGAGTTCTAAACACATGGTATATCTTCTCCTTTCTCTTTTTCCACGTCAATTCAACCCAAATTCTCCAAATTCTCGTAGATAAAAAAAACACTAATTTGCAAGCTGTCCAGGGCGGACTAGTCCGACCCCTCAAAATTGGATTTGTCCGGCCTTTGAATCTGAATTGTGCTAAATTAATTCCAAATTGACTCGAATCAATTCCAAACCTGTCCAAACTTGTCAAAAACTATTAGAACCAGTTAATGAACATTTATAGCAACTCATTAACAAGTTTTACTTCATAATTTCATTAATCATGTATGTCATGACATACTGAGTACTATATGAGCATTATTTGATTGTAATTACTGTTTCGTATGTTTGTTGCATGGAATAAAAGGTTTTGCACTAGAGAGTGCTGCAGAGGACCTCAATACCAGAATCTTGAAGTCTTTGATCCCAATCAAGCCCAAGAGCAAGGAAAGTGTCCTTGAACATATTGATCCTGTTTTGACAATAAATGTTTTGTTTGCGAAACTGCATGTTTGTGTCAATTTGATGGGAATCCTATGGTAGGAAGTTTACTAGCTTTGTTAACCAACCTTGTCACCTGGAATACATAGTAGAGAGTCGGGAAGGGCTTTTTACCTGTTTGCTTCGCTTAATTATTTGGGATGGGAAAACAACTATATTATTTAATTATGCATTAATGAGATTATGATTAATATGAACTGGTTAATATGACATGGTAATGGGTGATCTAAGCAAGCATGGTATGTCGATCGGTTGGATGCTATGGTGGTTTGGCTTGCATTAGATCTAAGGACTGGTTCGTGGAGCGACCATCCAGGATTTACAGTGCCACCACAACGCCAAGTATGGGTGCGACATAGCTGATTAATTAGGGTATTGCTAGTATTGAGCGGATCATTTGGCGCACCAAGGAAGGGGAGTCAGATTGGGTTTGGATATGGTTGGTGGGACTCCCTGGGATCTGAATGGCACAAGAGGGGGCCCTTGGTTGAAGGTGTGCTCAGTTAGAAACATCGCCACCGGTGAAACCTCAGTGGGTCCTTACATGCTAGTAGTCCCTTTGTAAAGGCTATTTTGTGATCTCTTGGCCACAGAACTAAGGAAGTGTGAGACGGCATAATTGAGATACCTTAGTCACCACAAGGTGATGAAACCACAAACACGTGGGTAAAGCGGTACAACATCTGCAGAGTGTCTAAAAACTATCATGATAGCCGTGCTCCCGGTTATGAGCAACCTGGACCCTCACATGATTAGAGGGATTTTGGTATTGCGACGGTTTGGTACTGGTTATGGTTGTGAATTGAATTATGATAATTGGAGATGGATGATGCTGATGGTAATAATCTGGAATATGGATGATGGATACTGAATATAGACTGGTATTATGGTAATTATATGGTTTATGATGGGTTTACCTCACATACATTTAATATATTGCTTTTCAAATGTTTTAACGTACTTTTCAGCACTTAGCCTTTATTATATTCGTCATTTAAATCAGCTACATGTCATACTTTCCACACTTATTGAGTACGACATGTACTCACCCTTGTAATTTCCCCACCAACAGTTGCAGGTTAGGATTAGGAGTATAACGATGATAATGCGGAGTTCTAGGCCGTGTCTGCCGTCAGCTATGCCTGTGGTGTTGATTGGAGTTGCGCTATCCCTTATGCTTATTTGCTTAGTTACTTAGTTTGATTTAATTAGTTTATTTCTACCGCTTTAGTTCAAACTTATCATTAATATTCATTAGAGCTTGTATTCGAGGATATTATGAATTGTGTAATAAAAGTGAATAATTAATTTTGTTCTGTGGTAATTTTCTGTATATCCTTTTGTGGATGCACTCTTGTATGTGTGTTGAACGTCCTGGGAACACATATGCGTTCACTTGGTTCATTTTTCAGAATTGGGTGTTACAAATTAGTATCAGAGCCACAGGTTGATCGTAGGATGCAACCTAGATAGAATGGAACTTTAGAACACATAGGAACACTCAGGAAGCGATGTGTTTTTGCTTGGCGTGATGCTTGCTTTGTATTGTTGCTTGTGTGCTTCGTAGAGGATTTTGGGATGCTTTGGCATTGCCATATCCACACAGGCTAGTATAGGTAGTTACTTAGTTTCATATCCCTTGATGCATATAGTTGGGGACGTTAAATTCTTTTCTCTTGCTTTTCTTCAGATGGTGAGGACTCGCAACCAAAGGGATGGCAATGATGATGAGGAGAACAATGGAGCACCTCAGAACAATAATGGACAAGGACCTGCCCACAAAGCTATCAACCTTGAGCAGCTATTGGCTATGCAGAACAAGCTCATGCAGACCATGATACAGACTATGGGACAGCTGTAGGCTGGCAACAACAACAATCAGCCCCACATGCCTCCACCGCCACCTCCACCTCCTCATATCTGGTTGGGAGATTTCATGAGGACTAGGCCACCGACTTTTACTCAAGCCGCTGACCCTATGGATGCCAATGATTGGCTCAAGTCTGTGGAGAAGAAGCTAGCTATTGTCCAATGCAGTGACCGGGAGAAGGTGCTATTCGCATCTCATCAACTTGTTGGAGCAGCTACCGATTGGTGGGATTCTTTATGCAATGCTCATGAGAACCAAGAGAGAATTACCTGGGCCAAATTCAAGGAGAGCTTCCGTTCTCATTATGTGTTGGAAGGTGTTATGATCTTGAAGAGGCAAGAATTTGAGAACTTGAGGCAAGGAAGATCGAGTGTAGGTGAATACCTCAACAAATTCACTCAACTCTCATGATATGTGCCTGAAGATGTGAGCCGGGACAGCCGGAAATAATACTTGTTCATGAGGGGCTTGAACAATGAGATTCAGGTACAATTGCTAAATTGTGATTATGCCAACTTCCAGAAGCTTGTGGACAAAGCAATTGTTGTGGAGAACGAAGTCCGTGAGATGGAGCAAGACAACAAGAGGAAGGCGCCATATCAAGGACAGCAACAAGAAAGTAATGTGTGCCCTCGCTTTCCACCACCCAATGCATCTTATTACAGCTCTTCTGCGCCTGCTCAACGACCTGGTTATGCACCGCGCCCAGCTCAGTTTGTGCAGCAACGCCCTATCATGCAAGCACCTAGGCCTATAATGCCTTTTGCACATCGTGCCAACCATCCTGGTGCAAATGTTCAAAACCAAGTCCGTCCCAATAATTCTGGTGCAGCAAGGAAGTGTTATACATGTGGAGAAGTAGGACACTTTGCACATCAATGTCCTAAGTCAGGCCTCGGTGAAGGAAACAATGCCAGAAGACAAAACCCAAGACCCAATGGAGGACGACAGCAAGGAAATCATGGACAGCAGAATTTTGCTCGGGGCAACGTGAACCATGTCTCTACGGAGGATGCTCAACAAGCGGATGACGTGGTCATTAGTATGTTTCTCGCAAACTCCAACCCAGCGACTATGTTACTTGATTCTGGAGCATTGCATCATTCACTGCATCGAAATATGTTGCCAAGTATAGTTTGCCTATCTCTCATATGAAGTTTACTCTATTGGTTAACTCTCCTGGAGGAGAGATGAGGACAAATATAGTATGTCCAAAAGTAAACCTTAGAATAAGGGGGGTAGACTTCTTTGCCAACCTCATCGTTTTGGATTCTCAAGAATTGGACATTATACTTGGTATGGACTGGTTGAGGAAGCACAATGGAGTCATTGAATGTGACACAAAGACGGTGAAGTTGACCAATGAGCAAGGGATCCCCATAGAGTTTGAAGCATCTCAACATGCACCAAAGCAATTGGAGCTGAACCATATGGATGGTGCTGCAATTAAGGAGATTCCGGTGGTGTGTGAATTCTTGGATGTGTTTCCGGATGAGTTGCCGGGCATGCCACCTGATCGAGACATTGAATTTATTATTGATTTAATACCTGGTACTGCACCTATAGCTAAGAGGCCATGTAGGAAGCCTCCTAAGGAATTAGCGGAGCTCAAGAAGCAGATTCAAGAGCAACTAGAGAAGGGTTTTATTAGCCCAAGCTCTTCACCTTGGGGACAAGAAAGATGGATCCCAAAGGATGTGTGTGGACTACTGAGCTCTCAATGAGGTCACCATCAAGAAAAAGTATACTTTGCCTCGCATAGAGGATTTGTTTGATCAGATGAAGGGTGCTTGTGTCTTCTCCAAGATTGATTTGAGGTCGGGATACTTCCAAATGAAGATTAGGCCATCGAACGTACCCAAGACAACTTTTCGAACACGGTATGGATCCTATGAGTGTATAGTTATGTCCTTTGGATTAACCAATGCACTTGCATACATTATGTACCTCATAAATAAGGTCTTCATGGAGTACTTGGATAAGTTCATTGTGGTGTTCATTGATGACATCATGATCTACTCAAAGGATGAGAAGGAACATTAGGAACACTTGAGGCTTACATTGCAGAAATTGAGGGAGCACCAATTGTATGCCAAGTTCAGCAAGTGCCAGTTTTGGTTGAAAGAAGTATCGTTTCTGGGTCATATCATCTCTGGAGGAGGAGTATCGGTTGACCCCAGAAAAGTGAGGAACGTGTTGAAATGGGAATCCCCGCAAAATGTAAAGGAAATCCGGAGTTTTCTTGGAATGGCTAGATATTACCGTCGATTCATCAAGGACTTTTCCAAAATAGCCAAACCAATGATGGAATTGCTAATGTAGGGGAAAACTTTCCAATGGACTCAAGCTTGTCAAGAAAGTTTTGAGGAGTCGAAGAAAAGGTTAACAACAACCCCAATTTTGGTTTTGCCGGATGTGAGCAAGAGATTTAATATTTATTGTGATGCATCGAGACAAGGACTTGGATGTGTGCTTGTGCAGGAAGGTAAAGTGGTCGCCTACGCATCGAGGCAATTGAAGAAACATGAGCAGAATTATCCAACACATGATTTGGAACTTGCAGCCGTGGTACATGCATTGAGGATTTGGAGACATTATATCCTTGGACATAGGTGTGGAATTTATATGGATCATAAGAGCCCTAAGTATATTTTCACACAAATGGATCTGAATTTGAGGCAACGAAGATGGTTGAAGCTCATCAAGGATTATGATGTGGGAATCAACTATCATCCGGGTAAGGCTAATATAGTGGCCGATGCTTTAAGTCAGAAAGGAGTAAGCCACCAACTCATATTTCGAGAGCTGCCATCAGAGTTATGTAAGGAGTTTGAATGGTTGAATCTCAGATTTGTGAATGAGATGGGAATAATGGAGTTAAATCCGAACTTGGAGCAAGAAATTTGGGAAGGTCAGGCCAAGGATGAGGAAATCCAAGAAATTAAGGAAAGGACCAAAGAGGGGAGAGGATTCAGGTTTGATGAGGATGATCATGGTACCTTATGGCTTGGAAAAAGGATTGTTGTGCCCAATGATAAGCATATCCGAGAGACAATAGTAAAAGAGGCACACGACTCGCCATACTCAATTCATCCCGGTTGTACAAAGATGTACAAGGACTTGAAGACTTGTTATTGGTGGGCTAGCATGAAAAAGGACATAGTCGAATATGTAGCGTTGTGTGATGTGTGCCAACGATTGAAGGCGGAACATCAAAAACCAGTTGGATTATTGCAGCCATTGCTGATTCCGGAATGGAAGTGGGAAGAAATTGGAATGGACTTCATAGTTGGTTTACCGTGAACTCAGTCCGGTTATGACTCTATATGGGTAATTGTGGATCGATTAACTAAGTCAGCTCACTTTATTCCCATCAAGACTACCTTTAATGGAGAGAAATTGGCGGAACTGTATATGGGAAGAATAGTGTTTTTGCATGGAGTTCCAAAGAGGATAGTGTTAGATAGAGGTTCTCAATTTAACTCCAGGTTTTGGCAAAAGCTGCATGAAGCATTGGGTACAAGGTTGAATTTCAGCTTTGCATATCACCCTCAAACGGATGGACAAATTGAGAGGACCAATCAGATTTTGGAGGACATGTTAAGAGCTTGTTCTTTGAAGCATGGGAAATGTTGGGACAAAAGCTTGCCAAATGCGGAATTCTCATATAACAATAGTTACCAAGCAAGCTTGAAGATGTCACCATATGAAGCACGATATGGAAGGAAGTGTAGGACGCCCTTGTTCTGGAATCAGACAGGAGAGAATAAAGTGGTTGGACCTGACGTGCTACAAGAAGCTGACAAGCAAGTTCAGATTATTCGCAAAAACTTGAGGGCTGCTCCATCTAGGCAAAAAGGCTATGCGGATAATAGGAGAAGGAAACTTGCCTTTGAAGTGGGAGATTTCGTTTACCTCAGGGTGTCACCAATGATAGGTCACAAGAGGTTTAGCATAAGAGGCAAGCTAGCACCTCGATACATTGGGCCATTCAAGATTTTGGACAAAAGAGGAGATGTGGCATATAAGTTGGAGATGCCAGCACATCTATCGGATGTCCATGATGTGTTTCATGTTTCCCAGCTTAAGAAGTGCTTGAGGGTACTAGAAGAACAAATGTCAATGGAAGGATTGGAACTAGAGGCAGATTTGACTTATGCCGAACAACCGGTCAAGATCTTGGAAACCAAGGAGAGGGTCACAAGAAACAAGGTTATTAGATGGTGTAAAGTTCAATGGAAGCATCATACAGAATCAGAGGCAACTTGGGAGCTAGAGGATGATCTCAAGAAGGAATTTCCCTATCTCTTCTCTTCCGCGTCAAATCTCAAGGGCGAGATTCATTTTAAGGTGGGCAGGTTTGTAACACCCTCATTTTCATCTGTCATGCATTGCATACATTCTAATACATGTTTAACATCAATCCACATAAAAAGGAACAAGTTTAAAATGAATTAGAACCAAAACATCACTTAAAAGTCTGTAGAAGTACGGACTTGTCCGGTTTGTACCCCGGACTAGTCCTATGTCCCCCTCTCTTGCCCTCTGGACTTGTCCATTTTTGCTGCGGAGTAGTCCAGTAGAGTCTTTGTTCCATTCCAGACTTGTCTATGATTGAGTGCGGACTAGTCCGATATTTTGTTCGGTTTTCGAATAAGTTACCAAATCCCCACACTTGTCCGATCCATGCCGGACTTGTCCGTTTTCCTCTTTGGACAAGACCGGACTTGTCCGGACACCCTACCAGACTTATCCGTTTTCGTCTTTGTCCAACATCAGACTAGTACAGTCCCCTAGCGGACTTGTCCGGTGTGCCCGACTCAGATTCAATCTTTTCATCCACGACTTGTGTTTGGGTATTTACCTTAATTGAGCCCAAAGAAGTCGTGCTTAACCCCTGTGGAGCCCATGTGGGACCCCTACATGGCCTCCACCCATCCCAAACTTAAAATCCATCAAACTCTAGACCTCCACCCCTGTATAAACAACCCCACCTCTTGACTTTACATCCTTTTGCCTCAATTGAAAGACCACAAACCCTAGTTCATGGAGAGCCGCCATCAAGGAGGGAGAAGGAGATCCTGAGCAAGAAGAAGAAGAGGAGGAAACGAAAGAGGATCAAGTAATCAAGATCTTCATCGAGTTTTCGTTCTTCATCATCAATTCACCTTCAACTCTTCATCATCAACCCTAGATCGTCAAGATCCAAGTTCCATCTTAAATTCTTGATCTTTGGAGTTCTAAACACATGGTATACCTTCTACTTTCTCTTTTTCCACATCAATTCAACCCCAATTATCCAAATTCTCGTAAATCAAGAAAACCTAATTTGCAGTATGTCCAGGATGGACTAGTCCGGCCCCTAAAATCGGACTTGTCCAGCCCCTAAAATTGGACTTGTCCGGCCTTTGAATCTGAATTGTGCTGAATTAACTCCAAATTGACTCGAATCAATTCCAAACTTGTCCAAACTTGTTAAAAACTATTAGAACCATTTAATGAACATTAATAGCAACTCATTAACAAGTTTCACTTCATAATTGCATTAATCATGCATGTCATGACATATTAAGTACTATATGAGCATTATTTGATTGTAATTACTGTTTTGTATGTTCGTTGCGCGGAATAGAAGGTTTTGCGCTACAGAGTGCCGCAAAGGACCTCCAGTACCAGAATTTTGAAGTCTTTGATCCCAATCAAGTCGAAGAGCAAGGCAAGTGTCCTTGAACATATTGATCCTGTTTTGACAATAAATGTTTTGTTTGCAAAATTGCACGCTTGTGTCAATTTGGTGGGAATCTTATGGTAGGAAGTTTACTAGCTTTGTTAACCACCCTTGTCACCTGGAATACATGGTAGAGAGTCGGGAAGGGCTTTTTACCTTTTTGCTTTGCTTAATTAATTGGGATGGGAAAACAACTATATCATTTAGTTATGCATTAATGAGATTATGGTTAATATGAACTGGTTAATATGACACAGTAATTGGTGATCTAAGCAAGCATGGTATGTGGATGGGTTGGATGCTATGGTGGTTTGGCTTGCTTTAGATCTAAGGACCGCTTCGTGGAGCGACCATCCAAGATTTACAGTGCCACCACGAGGCCAAATATGGGTGCGGTGTAGCTGATTAATTCGGGTATTGCTAGTATTGAGTGGATCATTTGGCGCATCGGGGAAGCGGAGTCGGATTGGGTTTGGATATGGTTGGCGGGACTCCCTGGGATCCGAATGGCACAAGAGGGGGCCCTTGGTTGAAGGTGTGCTCAGTTAGAAACATCGCCACCGGTGAAACCTCAGTGGGTCCGTACATGCTAGTAGTCCCTTTGTAAAGGCTATTTTGTGATCTCTTGGCCACACAACTAAGGAAGTGTGAGACGGCATATTTGAGATACCTTAGTCACCACAAGGTGATGAAATCACAAACACGTGGGTAAAGCGGTAAAACATCTGCAGAGTGTCTAAAAACTATCATGATAACCGTGCTCCCGGTTATGAGCAACCTGGACTCTTACATGATTACAGGGATTTTGGTATTGGGATGGTTTGGTACTGGTTATGGTTGTGAATTGAATTATGATAATTAGACATTGATGATGCTGATGGTAATAATCTGGAATATGGATGATGGATATTGAATATGGACTGGTATTATGGTAATTACATGGTTTATGATGGGTTTACCTTACATACATTTAATATATTGCTTTTCAAATGTTTTAACATACTTCTCAGCACTTAGCCTTTATTATATTTGTCATTTGAATCAGCTACACGTCATACTTTCCACACTTGCTAAGTACGATATGTACTCACCCTTGTAATTCCCCCACCAATAGTTGCAGGTCAGGATTGGGAGTATAACGATGATAATGCACAGTTCTAGGCCGTGTCTGCCGTCAGCTTTTCCTGTGGTGTTGATTGGAGCTGCGCTATCCCTTATGCTTATTTGCTTAGCTGCTTAGTTTGCTTTAATTAGTTTATTTTCGCTGCTTTAGTTCAAACTTGTCATTAATATTTATTAGAGCTTGTATTCGAGGATAATAGTGGTTAATTAATTCTGTTCTGTGGTAATTTTATGTATATCCTTTTGTGGATGCACTCGTGTATGTGTGTTGAACGTCTTGGGCACACATATGCGTTCACTTGGTTCATTTTTCAGAATCGGGTGTCACAGAACTGCTTCTGGGGCTTTTGTTGTATTGGCCACACGTCGGGGTAGATCTTCAGATGGTGCTCAATCACCTCCCTGGGGATCCAGGCATTTGAGACAGTTGCTATGCAAACAAGTCTACGTTAGCTGGAAGAAGGTGATGAGCACGAGTTCCTATTTGTCACTCGGGTGGTCTTGGTAGATTCAAAACTAATTTGGACAACATTGAGAGGAATGTTGTCATCGCTGCTTGGTTGCACAAGGGGTGCAGATGTTGAGCCGCGGTGGCGCATGCTTGGATGTTGTTGGCAACAACTTCTTGTGCGGTGGCGAGCGCATGTAGCTTCTTCAGCTTGGTGACCCCCGCAGTACGATCTCCTCAAATCCTGAGGACGTCCGTAGGCGTAAGCATCTTCAACACCACATAGCCATAATGGGCTACTGCCATGAACCGATACAGAGCCAGTCCGCCGAGGATGGCGTTGAAGGGGAGGCTGACCTCTGCGACATCAAAAATGAGTTTCTTTGTATGGTAGTTCTCATGAGTCCCAAATGTAACTGGTAGAGAGATACAACAGTGTGGAGTAACAGCACTTGGGCCTACTCCAGAGAATGGACACAAGGGCTTCAGCTTCAACATCAGAATTTGCAGCTTTTTGAAAGCTGTGAGAGTGATGAGGTTGAGCACCGCCCCACCATCAACTAGAATATTTAACAGTTGAAGATTGTTGATAGTTGGGGAGACGATGAGTGGGTGTTGTCCAGCTCCCGCCATGTTCCTGGGGCAGTCGAAAGCATCGAAGGTGATCGGCTAGTCCATCCGCTTCTGGTGTGGCGCCAGTTTGAGGGTGGGAGCTACATCTGCCACATCCCGGCGCGAAGTTTTCACTATGCATTGAGAGCTAATGTCCCATGACCTCCATACATTATATAGAGAGTCCTTCCTGCTCATTGTCGGTACTGGAGTTGGAGTCATCGGCGTTGTTGTACACCGCCTTTAATAGCTTCTTGGCGTCTTGGAACCCAAGTTCTTGCTCTTCGGCGACCTCTGAGTGGACTTTTTGCTTAACCTCCCGCTGGAGGAAGGGTACTCTTCTCGACGCTTTTGTTGGTTCTCGCACACACATTCCGCGAGCTTCTTTATCTCACGGCAGTCATCGACGTCGTGACTTGTGGTGTTGTGGACTAGACACCATTGTCGCTTGTTGTCACCATCGGATGATGGTCACGACTGCTTGTCAAGGCACGGCCCCCGACCACCACCACCTGCAACAGCAACAGTCGTGTGTGTGCCAACCAGTGACTTCTTCTTCTTCTTCTTGCCATTGCCTTTGGCTGCAACTTTCGCCTTTGCAGCGGATTGATAGGATATTGGTTCCCGATCTTTCGATGAGAATAGGAGGGTTCGATTTGTGGAGGAGAAGACGTTGGCGATCTGACTACACCGTCCCCAAGACGATGCGCCTTAGCGATCGGTACACCGACTCCGAATTTGTATTGATCTTGCTGGCGCACAATCAACCTGACAACAAGGGCCTTTGTTCCTGCAAGCAATCGAAGAACACGCAAGAACAAGAAGAACAAGCACTTATCAGTTGAATCAATCTGAAGTGGGGTTCTGGATACAAGTAGACAGGCGATCTAGTAGACACGCGCGTGTACAAGGAAGCAGCAGAAGCTAACTTACGAATAAACAAAACCCACCAGCTAATGAGGGTGGCGGCTACTATTTATTACCTCCCCAGGGTCGTGAGAAACCCTAATCACGAGTCCCTGATAGACTCCAAATGGGCCATGGGCCAATTTTGATGATGCAGCACCATAGACAGAAAAGGTTTTGGTATTAAAATAACGTTTGTGGCCGACTCTGAATAGATATGGACATGAGGCCAGATTCTTTTGAAAGTAGACTTGATAATCTTTCCAGGAAGTACTTGAACGCCCAGATCGGAGTCCGTATGAAGTCGTGGTGGCCGTCACAATTTGGCGTTGTTCTGATGTCCAAATCCCGTCCGTGCGAATTCCCTTCCCATTGGCTCCTCTCTATTGTTCCTAAGCAAAACAAGAAAGCACGTAGTTCCACAGTCTAGATAAGATTGATATAAGGCCAAGAATGAGTTCACCTCATAGTTTAGTTGACGTGCATGAGCGCGAGTGATCAGACCAGAAACCGGTAGCTAAGTTGGTGTGGATGTATCGAGGGTGTTGATGTCCTCATCATGCTCCCGTTCTTGCATTTGAGTCATCCGCGACTCAAGCTCATCTTCTTCTCCCAAATATGGCTTCAAATGTGCAATGTTAAATGTGGGACTAACCCCAAAATCCGCAGGCAACTTGAGTTTATATGTATTATCATTATTCCTTTCTAACACTTTGAATGGACCATCAGCTCGAGGTAACAATTTAGATTTTCTCAAATCAGGAAACCTATCCTTTCGCAAATGTACCCAAACTAAATCACCAGGTTCAAAAGTGATAGGTTTCTTTCCCCTACTACCAGCAAGTTTATACTTGGCATTAATGCACCCTATATTCTTCTTAGTGGTTTCCTGCAATTTTAAGATCAATTCAGCATGATGTTTAGCATCCAAATTCACTCGTTCCATTGAAGGAAGAGGTAATAAATCAATAGGAGCACGGGGTACAAATCCATAAACAATCTCAAAAGGGCATTTCTTAGTACTAGAATGTAGGGAACGATTATAAGCAAACTCAACATGAGGCAAACACTCTTCCCACATTTTTATATTCTATTTCCAAACAGCCATAAGCATGGTAGATAAACTTCTATTCACAACCTCCGTTTGACCATCAGTTTGGGGATGACAAATAGTTGAAAATAAAAGCTTAGTCCCCAATTTTTCCCATAACGTTCTCCAAAAATGGCTAAGAAACGTAGCATCATGATCTAAAACTATTGTGTTTGGCACACCATGCAACCTAACAATATCTCGGAAAAACAAATCAGCAACATGTATAGCATCATCACTTTTACGACAAGGTATGAAGTGTGTCATGTTAGAAAATCTATCCATGACAACAAAGATGCTATCCCTCCCCTTCTTTGTTCTAGGCAGTCATAAAACAAAGTCCATAGAAATATCCTCCCAAGGAATGCTAGGAACAGGAAGAGGCATGTACAAACCATGTGGATTAAGCCGTGGCTTAGCATTTTGACATATCGTGCAATGAGAAACGAAGCGCTCTGCGTCTCGCCTAATCCTTGGCCAAAGGAAATGACCAACAAGTATGTCCTCCGTCTTTTTCACTCCAAAGTGCCCCATCAACCCGCCTCCATGCGCTTCCTGTAAAAACAACTAACGAACGGAGCTAGCTGGAATGCATAACTTGTTAGCTCTAAACACATAGCCATCATTGAGGACAAATTTATTCAATGTTTTTCCCTCTTTACATTTCAGCAATACATCTTTGAAATTAGCATCATGTTCATATTGATCTTTAATCATTTCTAATCCAAAAAATTTAAAGTCAAGTTGAGATAGAAGAGTATAACGTCTAGATAAAGCATTAGCAATAACATTATCCTTTCCCTTTTTGTGTTTAATGACATAAGGAAAAGACTCAATAAATTCCATCCACTTAGCATGCCTACGGATCAGTTTCCCTTGACTCCTAATGTGCTTTAGTGATTCATGGTCAGAATGGATAACAAATTCTTTGGGCTACAAATAATACTGCCATGTTTCTAAAGTTCGTACAAGAGCATATAATTCCTTATCATAGGTAGAATAATTCAGAACAGGCCTACTCATTTTCTCATTAAAATATGCAACATGTTTTCCTTCTTGTAACAAAACGCCACCCAATCAAATCCCACTAGCATCACATTCAAGCTCAAAAGTCTTAGAAAAATCAAGAAGCTGGAGAAGAGGTGCATGCGTCAACTTATCTTTCAGTATGGTAAAGGCGTTATCTTGTGTGGTGCCCCAGGAAAAAGGCACCCCCTTCTTCGTAAGTTCATTCAATGGAGCAGCAATGGTGCTGAAATCATTCACAAAGCGATGATACAAACCCAGCCAACCCTAGAAAGCTCCGCACCTGTGTGATTGTCTTTGGTACAGGCCACCCCTGAATAGCCTCTACCTTGGCTTGATCAACTTCAATTCCCTGTGGAGTAACAACATAGCCAAGGAAAGAGACTCGATCCGTGCGAAAGGTGCACTTCTCAAGATTACCAAATAATCGTGACTCACATAAAGCATTAAAAACAGCACATAAGTGATCAAGATGTTCATCCATGGATTTGCTATAAATCAATATATCATTAAAATACACAACAACAAAAATTCCAATGAATGCACGCAAAACCTCGTTCATTAATCTCATGAAGGTGCTAGGTGCATTAGTTAACCCAAAAGGCATGACTAACCACTCATATAAACCGAACTTAGTTTTGAAAGCTGTTTTCCATTCATCTCCTATGCAAATCAACCTTTGAGAACACAACAGCACCACTCAATTCATCAAGCATATCATCTAAGCGTGGAATAGGATGACGATATCGAATGGTGATATTGTCGATTGCTCTACAATCCGCACACATACGCCATGATCCATCCTTTTTAGGTACTAGAATAACTGGAACAACACAAGGACTAAGAGACTCACGTACATAACCTTTATCGAGTAGTTCTTGTACTTGGTGCTGAATCTCCTATGTTTCTTCCGGATTTGTCCTGTATGGTGCACGGTTGGGCAATGAAGCACTGGGAATGAGGTAAATCTGGTGCTCAATCCCTCCAAGTGGTGTAGTCCTGGTGGTATTTCACGTGGAAACACATCAGAATATTCCTGCAAAATGTTAGCAACAGCAGGAGGAAAAGAATGTTGCATATCGTAAAGGGAAATCAAAGCATCTTTGCATACCAAAGCATAGGCAACAGAGGTGGAAGCAATCAGTTCATTAATATCAGATTTCGTAGCAAACAAGCATTTTCCCTTCAGAGATATCTCATTTTTTTATCAAACACAGATTTGGCATTGTTATTGTTCTCAACGTTAGCATGGTCCTTAGATTTAGTTTTCCTAGCTCTAGCTACATCATCTTGCACAATAGCTTCAGGAGACATAAGATGCAACACAATTTTTTATCGTGGTAAAGAAAAGAATACTAATTTGATCTACCATGGTGCATAGAATCTCTATCAAATTGCCAAGGTCTTCCTAGCAGAATATTACAAGCTTGCATAGACACAACATCGCATTCAACGACATCCTTATATGATCCAATAGTAAAATTGATTCGCACAAGTCTAGTTATCTTTGCCTTACCACTGTTGTTTAACCATTGAATGTAATAGGGATGTGGGTGCGCTTTGGTGCTTAGTGCCAGCTTGGTCACCATGTCACCGTTGGCCAAGTTGTTGCAGCTACCTCCATCAATGATCATGCGGCAAGATCACTCTTTGACGACACACTTTGTTTGGAATAATGTGTGCCTTTGATTTTGTTCCGCTTTCTCCATTTGTGCACTAAGCACACGCTGCACAATGAGACTATCATAGCGCGCTGCATCTTCTGCACCACTATGCTCTTCTTGATGTTCATCGCTACCTGCATAGTCAGCTGCAAGCAAAACACATGTATCGTCATCAAAATCGCTAGCAGATGAGCACTCAACATCATCTTTAACAATTAGAACACATTTGCTTGGGCAGTCACGCTGCACATGGCCAAAACCCTTGCACTTGTGACATTGAACGTCTCTAGATTGCTTGGTAGATGCTACGGAAGAAGCACTCTCGGTGGGCTTTTGGGTGGTCTTTACTGCTGAGCTAGTGGAAGAAGCACGTGGCTTGTTGCTGGAGGAAGAAGGTGCTGCCCAACTTGGTGAAGAAGATGGCGGGGAAGCACGCCCAGTCGAAGGAGTAGTCGTGTGTGGTTGCCATGAGCTAGTCTTTCCTGCAGAAATATTAGTTCTAGAGCTAGCTCATCGTCTCTGCACTTCCCTTTCAGCTTTACAAGCAAGATGAAACAAACGAGTAACATTATTGTAATCTTTATAAGCAAGTATGTCCTGAATTTCACGGTTTAAACCACCCAAAAATCTAGCCATAGCTGGTTCCTCATCCTCGTCAAAATTACAATGCAACGTACCCATTTGTAATTCCTGAAAATACTCTTCTACACTTTTAGCTCCCTGTCTCAATTGTTGTAACTTATTTAACAGATCACGTGCATAGTAAGAAGAAACAAATCTAGCCCGCATTTGTAAACTCACTGGTGGCTGCTCTAACTCTTGCGTTTTCAGGAAACTCAAGACATGCAAATTTTTGATCAACAGAAATCTCCCAAGTAATATATGCATCAGGGTCATATTTACCATCAAAATGAGGTATCTTAAATTTGATCTTGTTAAAAGTATCATCATCATTGCGTACCCCACGTCGACGATGTCCACCCATACCTTGATGGTTGCGTTGTAGCCGGCGCCACGACCTAGCTTCCTCATCTTCCCCAATCTTTGTATCTGCAGAATAGTCATATTCATCGTCACATACAGTACTAGGAGCATTGCTCACCTGTCCATCCGCGGTGCGTCCACGATCCCTCTCCTCAAGGCGCTGCAGGATGGCTCCAATAGAGGTGTTCAATGTCTGAATGGAAATCTCCAACGTGCTGATTTTGGTGTTGGTGTCGATCTGCATATTTTCCAATTGACCAAGGCGGTCACTGGTAACATGAAAATCCTCATCAAGTGCTTTTGTGCGTAGCCGCACTTGGCGTTCGAAGTGTTGTATAATTCCCCGTGTGCGAGGTGAATGCACGTCTTCATTTGTATTTGCTCCTCCTGCCATGGTTAGTAGAAAAAAAAGAACAATCCAATATGAAAGGGTAACGTTATCCCTTGCTACAAAGGTGTTGGTGGAGATAACTCGTTCACTCTCAACCTGTTCCACCAAGCTCTTACCTATTCTTGCCAAGCTCAGCAGAAGGTGATGGCAACCAGCAAGTAATGAACAACTTCAAGAGCAGGTGTCAATCTATGGCTTTAGGTGGCTGAACTAGCACAAGGAGCAAACTTTCACCACATTAATCACAACAAGCTGAACAAATGTTCTACGACAGTACTATTAGTCTAGACCGTACTAGAGACGCGAGCCGAGACACCAACGTTGTCACCAAAAACACCCCAAACAACAATCTGATTTTTTCTTTTTTTTGGTTTTTTCTTTTGTTGGGGTGGTCACCCAAACTCTCTCTAGATGGAATCAGGAGACCCTAGAACAAAATTTGCACATGCGGCTTTTGATCTCGCACTTGCCTTTTTTCTTCTCCAATTGCTTGTGGCTTTTGTGCGGCTTTTGATTTTGCACTTGCCATTTTCTTGTTGTCAAACTCAAATTACTAATTCGACTCAAACCTGAAGTAGCAATCTGATTCGAACTCGAACTAGTAATCCGACTCAAACTCGAACTAGCAATCCGACTCAAACTCGAAGTAGCAATCTGATTTGAACTCGTAATCTGACTCAAACTCGAACTAGCAATCCGACTCAAACTCGAAGTAGCAATCTGATACAATCTCAAACTAGTAATCCGACTCAAACTCAAACCACGAATCTGACTCGAACTAGGTGACTGAATGTGACACGAACTCGAAACTCTAGTGGTGCAAAACTAAAGACCTGCAACTTGACTCGTCGAAGCAACCATGAACTCAACAAGTCTTGACTAAGTAGAGAAAGTAAAAGGCACAATGGTCTAGGAATAATGGAAAAAACAAATCTGATTTTTTTGGGCTTTTTCTGGACTATAGGATGATAATAGCGGAAAGAAAAGTAATGGTAGCACTCTCACCGATTAACCTTGCTCTGATTACCACATGATAGGATCTTGGTTCCTGATCTTTCGATGAGAATAGGAGGGTTCACTTTGTGGAGGAGAAGACGTTGGCGATCCGACTACACCGTCCCCAACACGATGCACCTTAGGATCGGTACACTGACTCCGAAGTTGTATTGATCTTGCTGGCGCACAATCAACCTGACCACAAGGGCCTTTGTTCTTGCAAGCAATCGAAGAACACGCAAGAACAAGAAGAACAAGCACTTATCAGTTGAATCAATCTGAAGTGGGGTTCTGGATACAAGTAGACGGGCGATCTAATCGACACGTGCGCGTACAAGGAAGCAGCAGAAGCTAACTTACGAATAAACAAAACTCACCAGCTAATGAGGGCGGCAGCTACTATTTATTACCTCCCTAGAGTCGTGAGAAACCCTAATCACGAGTCCCTAATGGACTCCAAACGATACATGGGCCATGGGCCCAATTTTGGTGATGCAGCACTATGGACAGAAAATGTCTTGGTATTAAAATAACGATTGTGGCCGACTCCGAATAGATATGGACATGAGGCCAGATCAGATCCATTTGAAGGTAGACTTTAGGATCTTTCCAGGAAGTACTTGAACACCAGATCAGAGTCCGTATGAAGTCGTGGTGGCCGTCACAAGTTGGTGCTGTTCTGCTGACCAAATCCCGTCCGCGCGAATTCCCTTCCCATTGGCTCCTCTCCATTGTTCCTAAGCAAAACAAGAAAGCACGTAGTTCCACGGTCTAGATAAGATGGACATAAGGCCAAGAACGAGTTCACCTCATAGTTTAGTTGATGTGCACGAGCGCGAGTGATCGGACCAGAAACCGGTAGCTGAGTTGGTGTGGATGTATCGAGGGTGTTGATGTCCTCATCACGGATGGCATCCCTGTCTCTACGGGAGTTTTGGAATGCCAATCTCGTCCTTTGGTGGCCCTGGCACATTTGTCGACCAGGCTGAAGAGCCCTGTGATGTCTTGGATGTCACAAGTAGCCAATTTTCCAACATCTTCTTTATCTCTAACTCCCCGTTCGAATGCGACAACAAGAGAGGCATTCAAGATATAAGGAATAGTGTTTAGAACCTAGGAAAACCGTTGGATGAACGATCGCATGGACTCCGTCGAACCTTGCTGCATGGTAAAGAGGACTAGCTCACTGCTACGACGAGTATAGGAACTCACAAAGCTGGCAGCGAACTGGTGGTATAACTCTCCCAAGCTATAGATTGAGCTAGGTGACAGGCTCATGAGCCATGACCGGGCAGTACCGGTCAAGGCAACAGGAAAGTAGTTGGCCATGATAGCTTCATTCCCTTCTGCAACCAGGATGGAGGTGAAGTAGATCTGCATGAATTCGACGGGGTTGATGATCTCGTTACTTTTCTGGCAAATGGGGCCGGAATTTGGGTGGCCACTCCACAATTCGAAGATGCAGCGCAGGTGTCGCACAACCACCACCGGCTCCCAGAGGAGAAGCGGGTTAACGGACTTACCTGGGATGAGTTGCAGCAGGCCCAGCCGGAACTATGAACTCACCCTCAAGATTGTGTCGCCTTTCGCGACGCTGCTTGATGGTAAGATGGCCATCTTGTCCCGCATAGCGACGGTCAAGTTCATCCCTCATATCAGCCGTCGGCAACTTTGACACAGTGGCGGAGAAAGGGGCCACAGAAGCCGAACGTGACAGTGCCACTTGTGATGGGGCACGTCCACCTCGTGGAGGTACAGGATCGAGTCGGCCTTACACGATCCTGTTGTGAGTTGGCCCAGGTCTATGCCTATGTGTTGATATTTCCTACGCACTACTAACAATTCATCCCTAGCAGGGGTGCCAGAAATGCTTCTTAATATATTTTAGATCACAAATGTAAATCTGCAAGTGCACGGAATCTATCGATGCAGCATTTCCCTTTTAGAGTATTCCTAAAGGGTGTCATTTATATTCTCCCAAAGGAAGGCTAGGTGGAAGCAAATCAATCATCAAATGGAGAGGATAGGTTGGTCTAGGTAGGGTTCTAGCAAGGAAGGATTATTTGGAGTAGTGTGACACACACAAGAGCATTCTATCCTAAGGGGGGTAGACGAGGTAAAGAGGGACTAGGCTAAGAGTTAGGTAGAGACTCCTACTATGCTTCTAATGTACATATACATAACCTAAGTTAGTTACTAATGATCATATTAATTATGATTTTTCATGCTATGTGGATTAACACATCGGGCATGGGTTTACACCTAGCAATACTAGGACGACTTCCGCCAAGAGCCTGTGGCTTAGCCGAACGTGGAGGATTACAAAGGACAGATAGGGTTGTCACCACCTACTGCCTACCTCTTAGATCCGTGGGTCTACGAGACATTCAACGCTACTCATCTATCCTAGCACCATGCTAGCATATTAAGTAATTACCTGAAGAGCCTAGGCACAAGCCACCCTAAGGAAATGAATTAAATCATCATTGAACCAATGTTAATTCATAGCATAAGTGATTCATATTAACATAATTATGTCATAGCTAATTAGACAATAGTAGGGGTTTGTAGTGTTTATGATGATATAATGAGAATGGTACAACATAATCATAAATACTACTCCAACCACATATATGGAATCCACAATCAAACAACAAACACTTCATCCAAGTATATGAACAATAGAAGACTAAAGATATTATCCTTATTAAGAGCAAAGTCACAGATACAAATAGGAATATAAGAGCCATACCTTTCCCAATTAGGAATTGGGAAGATACTCCTTCTATTTCTCTCCTACTAATAGGAAGTAGTTTGGAGGAAAGACCAGGTCTGTTGACTAGGGGGGTCGGCCGACCTAGTAAGTCCTCCAAATGGCCTGTGCTTTATTGGGGTAACTTACAGGTGGGTCTCATTCCTTTATATGGGTGCTATACCGTTAGATGGTCTCGGATACTTCTGTTTGTGGGCCATTTGATCCATGTGGTGCTACATGCCGGCTCTTGATTGGATGGGATGATAATTTATAGGATCCATCCCCTTGTTTCACTTCAATTCTGTATGAAATACCTGCGTGCACTATTTTCTCCAAGGACAAGTGAAATAGGTTAAATAGAAAGGTGATGTGTGCAATAAATGATATTTCCTTCACATAATTGAGTTATATTGACGGGTGAAATTGGTATATATTAATCATCAACAAACTCCGCCAAGCTTATCCTTTGCTCGTCTCGAGCAAAGTCCGGCTGAAATTGGTATATATTAATCGTCAACAAACCCAAGCTTATCCTTTGCTTGTCCCGAGGAAAGTCAAGACTTTAGGTTGATGATCAGGAGTTGCTACAATGTTCTATTTTTTAAAAGTACCATCTGTACAACAAAATACTCTACCTAGTATTGCAAAAACTGGCATGGAACTTCACCCATCTTAAGTCATAATGGGGCTTATGCCATCTCCTATTCATGGGTGGTTGAAAGATAGAATAGCAAATGGAGCACACATACCCTAGGAATCAAGTTCCACTCAAATTCTGGAGAGTTCAATTTGGATTTTAAGTATCTCAATTTGATTCTCTCGGTCTCTTTTTTATGTGTAGTGGAAATATATGCTCACCAGGGCATTGTGACTAAATTCATCCTACCACTACATAAGGCTTGTATGTGGAGCTTGGTAGGGAATATAGTAGGCATATTTGCATCACATAATATTGCTAAGTCAGAAGAGCAAGCTTTAGGAAAATCAATTCAAAACAATTTGATTGAAGACTTGTGCATGTGTGATGGAATGGAGTGGATGTGGATATTTGAGATGACTCCTTTTTGAGTGGACTCTCTTATTTTGCAGGGATGAAACATGGCTACTTTTCTTTTTCTCTTTTTTTTCTCATGCTTATGATGTAAGCATGCATTTTCTTTTTCTTTTTTATTTTTCTTGTAGCCATGTCTTCTACTCCCTTTTATGCAATAAGTAATGGAGAGAGTACTAAGCATGAATGATATGGAGTTTCTCTTTTTATTGTGGAATGGTGGTATCATGGAATTTTACTTACTTCTAGTGTAGAAGTATAGCATGTGCAAGTGAAGTCTTGAATTCAAAAAGTATCGAATGAAATCTCACATAGGTCTATACTAGTTTCACAAAGCTCAATGTGAAGACAAATAGCATATGCATAAGGTCTATCAATGTGATATATCATATGGCTTTGGTAGGTATTTCCAATCAAATGAGAGTAACTTAAATCTTTTTAGAATTTCTCCGAAAATCTAAGTTTCACTTTCAAACTAGAAATAGCAGCCCTATCACTATATCATATCTCACAACAACTTAGAATGGATTAAGCTTTTGCTACCCACAATTTCAGAATCAAGGCAAAAGCAATTTTAGTCAATGAGAGCAATATGTTGGAGAGTAGTAAGTTCTAAACTAGGGACTTAGGAAAATTAAAACAGAGACTATTCATCATTTCATCTATGTGAAATTCAATTCATTCTTACCGCACATCTTTTATTTTATTTGAAACCAAATATATCCTACTTATTATTATTATATTATATTATATATATTTTTATATGCAAGGTGGATGGTGGAAAATAAATATGCAAGGGGTTGATACAATTTACCTCAAGTGGGGGTCCTCCCCCAAGCTTGTTCTTCACTCACCTCCGTGATTAGGGTTGAACCCTTAATGTCAGAAGTATGCTGCGAGATCGGCTTGTTGTTGTTGTAGCATGGAGTTGAAGTTGATGAATTGAGCATCCATGTGTTGTTGCCAGTCTTGGATACCTTAGACATGCTCTTGGAGAGTGTTGTAGATGTCACCCGTTCTCACTTCAAGCTCTTCCATACGTCTAGTGAGACTTGTCATTCCTTGGCTATAGTCATGATGACTTCTAGTCGAAGAGTAACGACATCTTCTCATGGACGTTGGAGGCAAGCTGCTAGAGCTTGAAGTGGATAGGGGTGGCTCCCATGTGGCACCTAGTCATCCATGCCAAGACGAACCTTCGGTCTCATACGATGGAGGTTGAGTCCATCCGGGTGTATCACCCGTTGGGTTCTCTTCCTCTTTGTACTCATGGACCGTGGAGGTTGTCGGGGGCATGACCGTTCTCCTTGTATGGCTTCTAGTTACCCTGCCAAAGACATTACTTCTTCGGGCTTCCTCAATGGGAAGAAGGTCAATGGTTAGCCTCCGGCATTTGTACAAATGATAATCTGGGTTAGGTAACCGAATTTCATTAAGAAAGTCAGGATAATAAAATAACAAAGAGCTGTCTTTATCATGCTTAAGGGTATGTCCTTGCACTAAATAATATTCATCAATTAATTCTCTTTCATTTTCAATATAATCAAATGAAGAATATTCTAGTGCTCCTACACTAGTAGCAATACGAGTAATCAATGAAGTGCATTCAATTGGCCCTGTTCTTGGAATGTAGTTTAATTGTGTCATCATGGCAATAACTAGAGCAACTTTTGTCTTTTTAGTCATGGCAAATAAAATTTTCAGCTCATCATCACGCACTACCCTTACGTCTCCGCTAGGGAACATAGTCATAGCCACTCATATATGCATGAAGTGTAAAGTAGGGTTGTGTAAGTGGCTATTCCTAGGTGCACTACATCTGACCTCACTAGTTAAATCTTGCCAGAATCTATGTTTGTTGAACTTAGGCAAAGCGTCTAAATCTAGCAAACAACGTTTATGAAAGCCTAGGATTTCACTTAATTCTTTCCATAGGATGTTGTATTCTTTTTGAAATAATCTAAAAGTAATACCATCAAATCCTATTTTGAGTGTGCAAAGGAATTGTATGGAGAGAAGGTGTGAACCTCTCTCCGCTATGTGTGCAAAGTTTTCCCATCCTAGTGCACGCAAATGGAAAAAAATTCTGAATCCATACCTATTTTAGAGATCAAATCCGGATCATAAGATTTCATATGAGAAAACTCACGATCTTGGAAGAGCTTGTGTGCTTGATCTTAAACTTCACTTTGTATGTCGAGGTCGTCATCGTGGAGAAGTTGGTGCGGGTTGCTTCTCTCACCCATGGGAGTGCCCTCTCCTACACTCCTCCGTGAACTTGGTGTAGCAACGGAAGAGGGACCTACACTTTAGTCTCCACCATGGCTTGAGCTTGCAGCCTCCTTCCTCTTCCCAAACAACCTATTCATTCCTTTCATGGCCACAACAAACAAGAACACAACAAGGCAAAAACTCAAAAGAGGTGATGGTAGCAAAAGCAAAACCCCCGACGAATTTTCTCTTGAAGAGCTTGAGAGCAAATTGCAAATGCAAACAAAAGCGAATCTTTTTGAGTTGGATTTTGAGCAAGAGCACTTCAATGAAGATCAAGAAAAACAATTTGAGCAAGAGTGACTTTGGGGAGATGTGAAATGAGGTGAAGTATGAGGAAAAGTGCTCCTCAAGGCCACCATTTATAGTGTGCACTCCCCAACGGTCACAAAAGAATCAAATGTAGCCATTGGAGGAAAGAAAGCCAAAACGGCCCTTTCCCCTAGTCGGCCGAACAGGGGGGTCGGCCGAACTGACAAGTGGGCCCCCGTTCTCCCTTTTGGCATGTGGTTCCCCAACGGCTATGGAATTAGCAAGTTGGTGAATTTCGGCTTTTGCAACTTAGAGAAATTGTTTCTCCGAATAAAAACTCATTTTCAAAACCCAACAATTTTCTTTTATGAAAAAAAAGAAATAAAAATGATAGTTGAGAATATATGATTCTAAACTTGCTAAGGAAAACCAAATATGCAGTGGGGAAAATCAAACTAAATGGGGAAAAACAAAAGAAGAGAAAAGAAAAATAAAGAAAGGATAACTACCAATTTAACCTATTGGCTAGGTCTCACCACCATCCGATGAGATGGACATTCCTCCTTCTTCATTTCTTGACGTTCGGGCTTGTAGGGATGGGCTCGGACAACTTGTTTGCTTCTTCCTCCATTCCTTCTTTGGCGGCTTGGTGGACTTGGACCTTTGGTGTCTACAGCACTTCAGTTTGCGTAGAACCAATGTTTCACTCTCCCAACTAGAGAGAACAGAAACAGCCTAAGACGGACAACATCAGAAGATACGTACTTTATCTTAAAAGTGTTGCAGATCTCAAGGAACTGTTGCAGGTTAGCACTTGCATCCTCGTTAGCTTTCCCACAAAATTGGTTGGCTTGCACCATAGTGATCAAGCCAGTCTTGGTTTCAAAGTTCACGTCTCCCGTGTTAACAGTGGGCCTAACAGGCACATTGTTAGTAGAGGGAGCCAAAAACTCACGAAGGGTCTTCTGGGCCATTGGTGTTTCGGTTGTTGGTGTAGCTACTCTGGCTTGCTTTGCGGCTCGAAGCTTCTGAACAGTAATGACACGAGGTCGATCTCTCAGAAGGGATTCGGTATTGTTGACGGCTGTTATATACCAATTTCAGCCGTCAATATAACTCAATTATGTGAAGGATTGATCATTTCTTGCACACATCACCTTTCTACTTGACCTATTTCCACTTGTACTTGGAGAAATATGTGTATGCAGATATTTATACAGGAATTGAGGAAAAGTATGGGGAGCAATCCTATAAAATATCATCCTAGCCAATCAGGCGACGACACGTGGCACCACATGGATCAAATGGCCCACAAACAGAAGTATCCGAGGCCATCCAACGGTGTAGCACCAATATCAATCAATGGGACCCACCTGGAAGCCACCTGGAGGAAGTACGAGCTATTTGGAGCCCTGACCAGGTCGGCCGAACCAGGGGGTCAGCCGACCTGGTCCTGGCGCCAAACGCGATCAACTTCCACGTGTTGGCTCCTCCCGGCTCCCTGGAGTCAATGACGACTGATTCACGCGCTTTTAATGGCGGGAACCGACCTCAACACTAGTATAAATTGGACCCCATACCCCTCACTTCAACACACACCACTTGGGCATCATTCTATTGTATACACTATCTTCCATAGTCCTTAGAGGAGTTAGGATGTAGAGAGGAGAGCCTCTAGTCCCAAGTCCAAATTGGGAAAGGAGTAGAAGGAGTCTATCTTCCCAATTCCACATTAGGAAAGGTATGTCTCATGTATTCCTTCTTGTATTTGTGACTTTGTGCTCAATAAAAATATTATCTTTAGTCTTCTTTTATACGTATACATGTACTCTCATGATTACATCTTATGGTCATAAACACTATAGACCCCCACTATAGTCTATGTAGTTATGATATGATTATGTTAATATGAATAACTATGCTATGCAATCAACATTGGTTCAACGATGATTTTACTTCATTGCCTTAGGATGGCTTGTGCTGTAGCTCTTAAGGTATTTGCTTAGTATGCTAGCATGGTTCTAGGATATTTAAGTAGCGTTGGATGTCTCGTAGACCCACGGATTGAAGAGGTAGGCAGTAGGTGGTGACAGCCCTATCTGTCCTTTGTAATCCTCCACGTTCGGCTATGCCACAAGCTCTTGGCGGGAGTCGCCTTAGTATTGCTAGGGGTAAGCCCATGCCCGATGTGTTGAATAGCATTGCATAGGAATTCAGAGCATTATAGGAGAAACTCTCTAACTCTTAATCCAATCTCCCTCTAGGACCCATTTACCCTTTAGAATAGATTGCCTAGGTGTGTGTCACACTACCCCTATTATCAACTTACCCCCTGTCTGGATAATTTATTAGTATCCCATAGCTTGATCATAAGAGTAGTATATACTTTACTCCATTGCTTTCCTTTGGGATAAATATGATACCCTGGGGAATACTCATGGGTGAAATGCTACAACGGTATCTTCTGTGCGCTTGCGGATCTCATCTCTTTTACCGGAGATGATCTGTGGTGTTAAGAAATACGAACAAGCATTTTTGGCGCTATTGCCGGGGATGATTTGTTAGTATACCTTGGGAGCCGTCAACAAGCATTTCTGGCGCCGTTGCCGGGGAGGGCAAAGGAAGTGAAGGATAGCTATCACTTGTGATTAAGCTATAGGTACTAATAGTTATTAGACAGTATTACCCTTGTTTGTTTTCTCCTTTGTGTGAAAATAGGGTAGTGTTGGCCGACCCATTGTATGGGATGGCCAATGAGGACGCAAGTGCTAAACTGCAAGATGATTCAAGGCCTACCTCAACAAATGTCCGCTCGGCAACACGATTGCCTTTTGCGGGAGAATTTCATCTTTCAGTAGGAGCCAAAGTCATCCATACCCAAGCTTGGGGAAGGCTCCAAGAAGTTCTTCTTGGTTTTCCTCCACCATGGGGTGGATAGTTGGCTCTTCATCAAACACTCATGTCTTGGGTTGGCTCCACCAATCCATGACCACATTCATGCTGGAGCTGAAGGAGTCCTATTCTCATTCATCATGGATGAGAAGAAGGTCTCCACTCAAGGGGTGGATTGAAGAGTGCTCGAGTTCCCATAGCTTGTCATGCACACCACTTCACAAGTTGTATATGCTAGTTATGGAACTACACCTCCCATTGAAGTGTCATGAATATTCAAGTCGTTGGAGATTTGTTTGTATAATCCAAGTCATGGATATTCACATGATTTGTGAAAATCCATGTCATCATGGGACGTGTGGGAATTATTTCCCTAAGACCCATGAGGACCTTTTTCAAACAACAACTCCCATGGCTACCATTCACAAGGAGGTCAAGGGTGGAATTAACATCACCCTTGTATTCAAGGTGGCTATGGCTTTTCAAGGGATTTAAGTTCAACTAACCTACCTTGAAGTATATTGGCCACGCAGAAATCAAGACAACATTCACATGAAGATCTTGTCCAAGGACAAGAACTTAAGGAGCATTCAAAATCCAAGATATCCCACATCACTTGTCGGGATTCCCACACTTCGAACAAACCCATTAAACCTAGGGCAAATGACATTGTGGATGAAGCGTTTCTTTGTTTGATTGTGGAGTCCACATGTCATCATGCCCAAGGAAGCCTTTGATGCATGATCAAGGTATGGGTTGATTCAATGGAGTATCAATATGGTCAGAGTGGCACCCCTAAGAAGGACAAAGCCTCACCATGCTCATGAAGGAATACATTTAAAAGGGAGAACTTTTCGCTACAACAACACGTCTATATCAATACAATGGGGAGAGGCTAGCGCCAGCAGGTGACCGACATGTCCAAATGACAGCCAAATGAGTTTGGCATGTCAAAACAGAAGAAATCGTCCACATCTTCAACTCCGGGATTGGACAACAAATCATTGCGCTGAACAGAACGGAGGTAAGTCCTACTCATCGTACTTCAAAAATTTGGTGAGTCCTCGCCAATAGGTTAATTGGTAGTTATCACTCACCAGACTTCAAAATTCGGTGAGTCCTTACCAATAGGTTAATTGGTAGTTATCTAATATTTGTTTTCCAAATTGCATCAACCCTTGCATTTGCATGTTTGAAATTCCACACTTGCATGTTGGAAAGTAAAATTTCCAACCATCATAAAACTAAAAATTTGAATTAGGGGAGAAATTTAATTGGATATGAACTACGTGCATGACCACCTGAATTTATCTTCCTAGTTCAAATCAAAAAGATTTGCTTTGACCCTCATTGCCTTTACAAGTTATTTCAAGCTGGGCAAGACAATTTGAAAATTGGGTTCAATTTGCTTTTGGCTAAAGTAATCCATTTTCGAGTTGTTTTGTGTGTTCTTGATTAAAGTCCAGCTAAGTCAAAATTTTGAAGAGGTGGTATGGCAAGAAAGTGGAAGGTTTCATCAAGCTCAAGTCACCATTGGGAGGATTTGAGAACACTTCTCTCCTTCAAACTCATTTTGAGTTTGAGGAAGAGAAATATTCAACATGATGACCCAATGGAGGAGCCAGAACCAAATCCATTGCCAAATCCAATCTCAACTTGGCATTTCACATCAACCATCAAGCCTACGCTGAAAATCAAGGTTGTGAGTTTCTCACACAAAGACCTTCGTCACCAACTGCTCTTCAAATGAGGTATGAGTTTAGAATTTTTCATTGTTTGGTTTGCCATAGAATTGAATGTATTTGCTTGCATTTGTGAGGAAGGTTGACATTTCCTCATCATTTAATTCGCATGCATCCTCACAAGAGTAAGTGTGGGTATTAACTTTTGGATCTCCAAAAGGAAATCCCACCTTACTTGGAAAAATCTAAAACAAGTACCTAGAATCCTTTAAGCATTGTTTTGTAGACTTAGTCATTTTTGTCTAGGTTTAGAAAATAAAACTTTTGGACATGACTTAATTGGTGAATTGGCATATAGAAACTTGGGCATAGTGACAGCCATAATTTGTAATTGAGCTTCATGCATAGATGATGTCACTAGATTTCAAACTCCTAGGAATAAGTGATATCCTTGCTCTAAAATTCAATTGCATTTTTTGGAGGAGTCACTAAATTTTAAATTCCTAGTGAAGTTCAGGAGGATAAAATTGAGAATCTTGTTTGTCATAGTCTAAATGATAAAATTTGCTCTTGAAAGCTAAGATGGTTAGAAACTTTAAAAGATGTAGGGATCTATATAGTATATTTCTGTCACATGCATTGCTATGAGTAGGAGCTTTAGAAAATATGCAACATGAATTCTCCATAAAGCTCCACTCTTATCAATGAATAACACATTGATCATGGATACACTTGACATTGGAACCAATACAACTTTGATTTTGTTCTTCCCCGTATGTACAAATGAAAGTTCGGTTACCTAACCCAAACGTTCATTTGTACAAGTATCGGGAGCTAACCATCCCTCGCTATTCAAGAGAGGAAGTTTGCAGGAGCAATATTGCTACGCAGGAATTCAAGAAGCTGATTGTTGGGATCCCTAGAGGATCCCATTTTAACATCTCTTGGCCAAGGAGTAAACGAGGATGGTTGATACCTATCGGAAATTATTCCCAAAGGTCAATAATAACTATACGAGGCTAGAGATTTGAAATGGGAACCCTCCATGAGCAACCAATGGGCTGCCACAAATGGGTGAGAGCATTATGCTCTCAACTATTCTAAGCACTCATTCAAGCTCAAGGGATTTGCCACCATCATTGGGTGCAAGTTGTTCCTATGTGGCTAGAAGCCAAGGAATGACAAATCACACTTAACACATGGAGACCCTGATGTGCAGACGATCAACATCAAAAACACTCTATTCAACCACACTCATGGTGTCCATAGGAGGCAACACAACAATCAACACTCAACCCTCCATTGTCAAAGCCACGCTGCAACAAGGATAGGCCAACTCATGGCCTACCTCCGTCGTTAGGGTTTCAACCCCTATCACGGACCTTGATCAAGAATAAGCTTGGGAGAGGACCCCCACTTGAGGTAACTTGTATCACACCCACTACATTTTTATTTCAAATCATCCATTGCATATTAACTTTCCATTCATCCACCATGCATCTAAAAAAACATAAAAATAGGAACTTAGATTTGCTTTGCTTATCAAATAAAGATGTGCGGTAAGAATGATTTAGAATTCACATAGATGAAATGATGAATAGTTGCTCTGTTTTATTTTTCCTAAGTCCCTAGTTTACAACTTGCTACTCTTCGAATATTTCTTAGCTTAATCTACTTCTAGGTTGTTGGGAGATTTGAATTAGTAATAAGGCTGCTATTCCTATTTTGAAAGTGAAACTTAGATTTTTGGAGAAATTCTATCAAGATTTAAGTTTCCCTCATTTGATTGGAAATACCTACCAAAGCCATATGATATTCATACATAGACAACACCTTATGCATATGCTATTTGCTTTCACATTGAGCCTAGTCAAACTAGTATAGACCTATGTGAGAAATCATTCAATTCTTTTTGAATTCAAGACTTCACTTGCACATGCTATACTTCTACACTAGAAGGAAGCAAAATTCCATCATATCCACCATTCCACAATAAAAAGAGGAACTCCATGATATTCATACTTAGCACTCTCTTCAATTTATTGCATAAAAAGGAGTAGAAGACATGGCTACAAGAAAAAGAAAAATGAAATGCATGCTTATATCATAAGCATGAGAGAAAAAAAGAAATAATATGCTTACTCCATAAGAATCAAAAAAAGGGGGGTAGCCATGTTTCATCCTTGCAATACTAGGTAGAGTATTTTGTTGTGCACTTGGTACTTTCGAAAGGTAGAACATTGTAGCAACTCCTGATCATCAACCTTAAGTCTTAACTTTGCTCGGAACGAGCAAAGGATAAGCTTGGGGGAGTTTGTGAACGGCTGTTATATACCAATTTTAGCCATCAATATAACTCAATTATATGAAGGATTGATCATTTCTTGCACACATCACCTTTATACTTGACCTATTTCCACTTGTACTTGGAGAAATATGTGTATGCAAATATTTATACAATAATTGAGGAAAAGTATGGGGAGCAATCCTATAAAATATCATCCTACCCAATCAGGCGATGACACGTGGCACCACATGGATCAAATGGCCCACAAAGAGAAGTGTCTGAGGCCATCCAACAGTGTAGCACCAATATCTGTAAATGGGACCCACCTGGCAGCCACCTGGAGGAAGTACGGGCCGTTTGGAGCCCTGACTAGGTCGGCCGACCTGGTCCTGGCGCCAAACGCGGTCAACTTCCACGTGTTGGCTCCTCCCGGCTCCCTGGAGTCAATGACGACTAATTCGCGCGCTTTTAGGGGCGGGAACCGACCTCAACACTAGTATAAATAGGACCCCATACCCCTCACTTCAACATACACTACTTGGGCATCATTCTATTGTATACACTATCTTCCATAGTCCTTAGAGGAGTTAGGATGTAGAGAGGAGATCCTCTAGTCCCAAGTCCATTTGATCCATCATTGCATAGCATTGCCCAATGTGTTGAATAGCATTGCATAGGAATTCATCATTGACATGACCATTAGTATCTACCTTAGGCTATGTATATGTATTAGGAGCATTGTAGGAGCAACTCTCTAACTCTTAATCCAATCTCCCTCTAGGACCCATTTACCCTTTAGAATAGATTGCCTAGGTGTGTGTCACACTACCCCTATTATCAACTTACCCCCTGTCCGGATAATTGATTAGTATCTCATAGCTTGATCATAAGAGTAGTATATACTTTACTCCATTGCCTTCCTTTGGGATAAATACGATACCCTTGGGAATACTCATGGGTGAAATGCTACAACAGTATCTTCCGTGCGCTTGCGGATCTCATCTCTTTACCGGAGATGATCTGTGGTGTTAAGAAATACCAACAAGCATTTCTGGCGCCATTGCCGGGGATGATTTGTTAGTATTTCTTAGGAGCCGTCAACAGGTATCTTCAATAAAGTTTTCTGACAAGCGGTAACCAGACATACACTACCCTGTTTTCACATAAAATGCGAAAACAAAGAAGGGTTATCGTACTAAAACCTACCCGGGTCCTATACTATTCACTCAATCATGCAATACTACGGCTGACTTCCCCGGCAACGGCGCCATAAATGCTTGTTGATATTTACTACACACTACTAACAATTCATCCCTAGCAGGGGTGCCAGATATGCTTGCTAATAGATTTTAGATCACAAATGTAAATCCTCAAGCGCACAAAATCTATCGATGTAGCATTTCCCCTTTTAGAGTGTTCCCAAAGGGTGTCATTTATATTCTCCCAAAGGAAGGCTAGGTGGAAGCAAAGCAATCATCAAATGGAGAGGCTAGGTTGGTCTAGGTAGGGTTTCTAGCAAGGATGGATAAATGATATTTGGAGTAGTGTGACACACACAAGAGTATTCTATCCTAAGGAGGGTAGATGAGGTAAAGAGGGATTAGGCTAAGAGTTAGGTAGAGACTCCTACTATGCTTCTAATGTACATATATATAGCCTAAGTTAGTTACTAATGATCATATTAATTATGAATTTTCATGCTAAGTGGATTAACACATCGGGCATGGGTTTACCCCTAGCAATACTAGGACGACTCCCACCAAGAGCCTGTGGCATAGCCGAACGTGGAGGATAACAAAGGACAGATAGGGTTGTCACCACCTACTACCTACCTCATCAATCAGTGGGTCTATGAGACGTTCGACGCTACTCATCTATCCTAGCACCATGCTAGCATATTAAGTAATTACCTTAAGAGCCTAGGCACAAGCCATCCTAAGGCAATGAATTAAATCATCGTTGAACTAATGCTAATTCATAGCATAAGTGATTCATATTAACATAATCATGTCATAGCTAATTAGACTATAGTGGAGATTTGTAGTGTTTATGATGATATAATGAAAATGGTATAGCATAATCATAAATACTACTCCTACCACATATATGAAATCCACAATCAAATAACAAACGCTTCATTCAAGTATATCAACAATAGGAGACTAAAGATAATGTCTTTATTAAGAGCAAAGTCACAAATACAAATAGGAATATAAGATCCATACCTTTCCCAATTAGGAAATGGGAAGAGACTCCTTCTACTCCTCTCCTACTTGGACTATGGACTAGAGGCTCTTCTCTCTACAGCCTAAACTCCTCTAAACCTATGGAGAATAGTGGATACGATGGATGAATACTCAAGTAGTGTGTGTTGAAGTGAGGGGTGAGGGGTCATCTTTATAACCTAGAGAAGGGTTGGTTCCCACCACCAAAAGCGCGTGAATCAGCCACCACTGACATCTTCAAGCTGGGAGGAGCCAACACGTGGAAGTTGTCCGAGTTTGGGGGAAAGATCAGATCGGCCGACTAGGGGGGTCGGCCGACTTGGTAGTCCTCCAAACAGCCTGTGCTTTCTTAGGGTGACTTCGAGGTGGATCCCATCCCTTTATATTGGTGCTACACCATTGGATGGCCTCGGATACATCTGTTTATGGGCCATTTGATCCAGGTGGTGCCACATGTCGGCGCTTGATCAGCTGGGATGATAATTTATAGGATCCATCCCGTTTTTTCACTTCAATTCTGTATGAGATACATGCATGCACCATTTTCTCCAAGGAAAAGTGGAAATGGGTTAAATAGAAAGGTGATGTGTGCAAGAAATGATATTTCCTTCACGTAATTGAGTTATACTGACGTGTGAAATTAGTATATAACAGTCGTCAACACTATGCTGAGGCGAGTTGAGGGCGGTAGCTGCAGTGGCTACCAGATGATCGACATCATTGTGCCATTGCACCATAGCTGCCAGAGGCGCATCTGGTGCTGGAGGATTCTGGAGTAGAGCCCGTGCTGCAACCAGCACATTCTTCAGATTCGTAGCTGAATCGATGATTGATGCCAGTACACCATCATGTAGCTGAGCAGTAGTTGCAGCTGCAGCAGGTTGTTCAAAGGCATGCGGTCCATTGTCTCCAGATTTATGTGTTGCAACATCGACCTGTGGATCTGTGACAGGATTGCCAAAAGGGCAGCAAGAGGTGTCACCAGCTTCATTCCGTCCTCCGGCTTGTGCAGTCGGGTCACAAGAAGCAGCAGCAGAGTTCACCATCGTTGGTGATGCTTGATTTTCTTGAGAGAAAACCCCCGTATTTGGCGTGCCAAATGTCGAAGTATAGCAATGACACTTCTCTCGGTACCACTATGAAGCAGTCTGCGGAGGTTCTTTTTTAGGAGGGGTGAATTCTCGAGAACTTTGAAAAGCGATGAACACGGGTGAACTCCAGGGATTTACGTGGTTCGGGCCATTGGAGCGTAATACCCTACGTCCACCGGAGGGTGTGTGTTGTATTGCTTGACCGAGCGCTGGGTTTAGCGTATTGAGCTCGTGTTTATCTACCGTAGCAACACGGACAATTTATATGCCAAGGTTCGGCTATTTACAGTGAGGAAGAGGCCTTAGAGGTGGTCCCAGGTAATTAAGTACCCTAGGAACGATCTGAGATACTTAATTCTGTCTTGAACGTGTATTAATGTGGCTTTCAGGGCACATTAATAGATCTTGAACTCTCACTGGTCGTGCGGCACTAATCCAGTCTTAATGATGCACTAACGCCATCTTGAAGGAACAATTTTGTAGTCTAAAATTCTCACAACGTTTTGCTTAAGTCTTGGACACATGGTAGCACCGGAGCCCTCCTCGATAGAGAGGAAGTGTCCAGATCCGTTGGACACATGGTGGCACTGGAGCATTTCTCAGCAGGGAGGCATGGTCTAGGGCTGTAGGACATGTCTATACCGGAGCCCTCCTTAGCAGGGAGGCAAGGTCCGAAGCTGCAAAACACGTGTCTATACTGGAGCCCTCCTCAGTAGGGAGGCAGGGTCCAGAGCTGTTGGACACGTGGCAGCACCGGAGCCCTCCTCAGTAGGGAGGCGGGCTCCAGAGCTGTCGGACACATGGCAAAACTCCCTCCTCAGTAGGGAGGCAGGCTCCAAAGCTGTTGGACATGTGGTGGCTTCTGGGTACCACCCTTCCGAGGAGGTGGGACCTAGTATCTTCTCTTCATTGTATGTGGGGTACCCGGTCTACAGGGTACCGACAAGTTCCCTAACCTCTCATGCAAAGATTAGGGCCTCTAAATGAATAGAGAGATGAACAAACAAGCAACTAAGGAATTATTTTGCTTGAATTAAATAAATGAACTCAAATGGAAATCATGTACATTACTTGAATTGGAAACGATCAATGAGGTACAAGGGTGTAGAGGGTTCGACAAGTCCAAACCCTATCCTTAAGTGGAAGAAGCCCAACAAGCTGAAACCTCCTCCTCCTCCTATTTCTCACTCTCTCCCTATATTCTAAGCATGGCATAATTACACCTTTGAAGTGGAGTACTAGACTCACACTTTTGGCGTGTGATGAGTGAGCCTCTACCCCCTATTTATACCCTCTAAAGGTCGGTTGGGCACCAGAATATGCACAGGAATCAGTCGACATCGTTATTAGCAAGCCGTGAGGAGCCAACTTGTGGCAACTGACCGACTTTGGCACAAGTACTAGGTCGGGTGACCTGATGATTTGACCAATCTTTCAATGGCTCATTTCACACCGAAACTTCGCTGTGATACTGTTATGTGGGCCCCCATCATGGGTGTTGTGATTCCGGAGATTTTTAGGTTGTTTTATCCTCCAAGTGGGCCCATGAATCCTCATGCTTGCGCCTGATTTGTCGAAAGGTGTGATTCTTGGATTGGCCCCTATAAATCCCTTTAATTATGGACCTAATTCACCTGCATACAAAACTACACCAACAGTTGTGGAATTTGTTAGCAAATACCTCCTACCACTATGGGTTGTCCAATTCATATCCTTTATGCAAGGAATTGATGGTCAGTTTTGGCACTTAAGGACCGTCAACAAACTCCATCACACTTAGCCTTTACTCGTCCTCGAGCGAAGCAAGAAAAAGTAAGTGATATCATAATTTTTCTACAAGTATGAATTATGTATCAGAACATTTCAACACATACCTTTGTTCAAGAACCTTTGACGTGGTTGTGGCTACCACATCATCTTGGGTTTTTGAGAGACAGAACAGTTTGAATGTAGTTCATCTGAACTCCTCCCGCTGAACTAAACTTGTAAATTGCTATATTTTCACAAGTCAAAAAAATATTGCCATACCTCAAAAGAATGCTCTCGTCTCTCTATGCGTTTAGTCCTCACTTTGGCATGAGTTGCCACTTCTATTCCTACAACTAAATATGGCTTTTTGTGGAGCTTGGTAGGAATAAAGAGAGGGCTCACTTGAAATTCATATATCACTAAGTCAAAGACTAAATCCTATGAGGGGACCAAGCAATGAAAATATAGACAAAAGAATTTTCTTGTGCACTTATTGTGGAGGTGTGTATGAGGATGACTCCCAAATGTGTACTCTCCTTTTATGCAAGGATGAAGCATGACTACTTTTTTCTCTTGTTTTTATCATACTCTTTAGTTGAGAGTATGTTTTATTTTACAGAAAGGATACAGCTCAATCGCCTGATGCGTCAGGCGACTGCTCGCGGGCGTGCGGCACAGGGGAGAAAGATGATTTATTTTTTTATTTTGTTAATAGCAATTCATAATTTGTAAGAGATATGTTAATTGTAAATAAAAATTAATAATTTTGTGATTGGATAACTTATAGAATTAAGAATTAATAATTAATTATCAAGATTAGTGATTAATGATAGTAATTATTTGTTAATTGCAAGGTGCCTGAAATTTTCTCCAATTTCAGGCACCTGAAATCTAGACAACCCGTTTATTTTATTTTCCTTCTATACATGCCTTCTACTCCTTTTTCTGCAAATATTTGTGGAGAGAGTATTTTGCAAAGGAAATATGGAGTACATTCTTTTTTTGTGGTGGATGGATGGATGAATGCTAATTTTCAATGTGAAAATTTAGCAATAGTGGAGTGCGCAAGAAATCCTTAAATCAAATATTTGTGCTAGTCACTCGATAGGGTCAAGAATTTGACAAAGTTCAATGCAAATGCAAGTGGCATATGGATGTGGTTTTCAATAAGTTGCATGATTTGGCCTTGGTGGGAATTTATGTTTTTATGAGGAGGTAGGCAAAAATCTGATGACTTCAATAATTGCATTACTAAAATTAATTTCCAGCATGGAGAGTTTCCATGTTTCACACATTTACCATATCACACCAATCAAATACTTAGATGACATGTTTTTCCTAAATTGATATGTGGTTCAAAAACATGGTAATGAAATTGAAATGAGGTGTTGACATATTCCATTCTCTAGCAAAATATGACATATGAAATTGCAAAAATTAGTTTCAAATGAGTTTATTTTAATGATATTATCATTCATAATCAAATTCAACTAAAAAATCAGGTATAAAAGGATAAGAGGTGAGAGAGCGCAAATCATCACCTACATCGGTACTTCATGCGATGTCTTGAATTGTTCTTTCGTGATGGTCTGAGCATGTTGTACTTTGGGAGGCCTGTTGGACCTCCCCCACACTTGTTCTTGTACCTGTCTTTATTTGACACAAAAACATGGAAAAGTGGAACACTCTACCGACCTTACCTACACCGGTGAGTCACAATTTATTTGACAAAGGCACTTCATATGATAGAATCAAAACAAATAAGCGCCTAAGTCCTAAGTATGAAAGTATCTATGATATTCTACATTTTTTTCTCTCCTACTTAGCCAAATGGAGATAGTGGGATGATTGGAAAGGAGTGGTGAGGGTTGAAGTTTGCTTTATTGGACATGGAAAATTTAACCAAACTTCAAGGATAGGCATTAAAATCAATCAAATTGACTACATCTTCCTCTTTGTCCAAATTTTCTTTGACTTCTAAAAAGATCTTAAGACGGTGCCCATTTACTTTGAATAAATGACCTTCATCATTTTGGAGTGTAATTGCTCCATGAGATGAAGTATCTACCACAGCATAGGGACCTTCCAATTTACTTTTTAGTTTCCCATGTCCAAAATTCTTGGCATTGTGGTGCGCCTTATCCCTCCATTCTTCCACTTCAGACATTTGCATTTTGCGCAACTTTTCAGATTTGTGGAGATTCATGTTCCACTTCTTGATAGCCCAATACGCTCTATGTTCTGATTCTATGGGTAAATGACAAGTTTTCTCGTAGACAATTTTGAAAGGTTAAATTCTAATGGGTGTCTTATAGGCGGTACGATATGCCTAAAGTGAATCGGGTAGTTTGTTCTTCCATCCATTCCCCATCTCAAGGACAGTCTTTTGCAGAATATTTTTGATTTGTTTGTTTGAAGTTTCTGATTGACTGCTTGTTTGGGGATGGAACAGAGTAGCAATGTCATGCTAACCCCAAGCTCTCTCAGAAAGTTCTGAAAGGTCTTATCAATGAATTGATACCCTTCATAACTTATGACCATTCAAGGAGTTCCAAACCGTGGGAACATGATTTAATGAAACATTTTTCCGACGGTCTTGGCGTCAGCATGTTTGCATGGTAATGCTTCTACCCATTTGGACATATAATCTATGGCCACCAGAATATACTCACAATCATATGACTTTGGAAAAGGTCCCATGAAGTCAATCCCCTCCACATCAAATAATTCTACTTGGAGATTGTATGTGAGGGGCACCACATTGTGAGCAGTGATTCCTCCATGCTTTTGGCATTCTCGGCATCTTAGAATGAATTCCTTTGTATACTCATACATTGAGAACAAAAAGAATCCGCTTTGTCAGATCTTTGCCTAAGTACGGTAAACACCGTAGTGCCCGCCATAGGGGGCCGCATGACATCTTTCGATGATTTTGATTTCTTCGATTGTTGGGACGCACCTTCTACGTAATGCATTGGAACATAACCTGATGAGGACATCGCTACCGTTGATACAACCACAACAGCAGCCCATTCACCACTTGCAGCTAATCAAGGTCCAATGACACGAGCTCGTGCACGTGAACTTAATTATCACGTGAATTCATTCCTGGCTGTTCAAATTAATTATCCTTCAAATGGGGAATTATTAAATCCTTGTGATGACCTTGTTATTATTAGGTGCTTGGGAATTTATCCAGCTAGGAGGAATGGAGGGATTAATGCAATGAAGGCTGATCCACCCGAGGGGTCCTCATAACTGCAGCAAGTACCAACTTAAAAGGGGCATAACTTTCAACTCCCAAGATTGTTTAATGCAAATAAGTACTTGATGGAAAGGTCTCTTCGTCTAACTTCCATTGGATCAAGAATCAAAGAAAGATGACGCTTGAGACGCACAAAAAAGACCGAACAAGGCTCGTGACTCCATCTCGAGTTCTAGTCTTCCTCCTCTATATAAGCAACTAGCAGCCATAGGAAGAACTTGGGTTTTGTTTTCTGTAAGTTTAGCCATTGCTACTTCCTTGTAATGCAAGTGTCGACGAGACCTTCTGATTACTTGAATCAAAAGTCCAACTTATCACACCCGTGAGTGTTTGCTTGTTATCTTGTTCTTGCTTGTTCTTCGATTGCTTGCAGGTTCAACGCTATTCTTGGCACGCCAAGAACAGCAACAACAGGAGCCAGTGTAACTATCGCTAAAGCGCAGCACCATTGTGGTTGTTGTAGTCGGGTAGCACAATGTCGACCTCCACCCAAATCGTAGTTATTAGGAGACGGTGTAACTATCGCTCAAGGCGCCACACCATTTTGGTTGTGGTAGTCGGGCAGCCAACGTCGACCTCTACCAAATTCGTTCACCACCAACATCTCTCATTGAAAGATAGGGCATCCCCCGTACCTATTGGGTTCATCCAGTGGTATCAGATTTCAGGTTGCTAGGTGAGAGATTTCATTCTCCTTGTTCTTCATTTATCTACAGTCTACTTTTGCCTACAAAAGTTCACTCTAAAAATCCTAAAAACACTTTGAGCCTTTTGCTTGGCTACTTAGCTCTCGACTTGCTGAATTCACGGTTGCCCTTTTGTGTCAAGTTGTTGGTCCTAAGTTTTTCACCGCTAGAGTTTCGATTTCGTGCCACTTTGTTCTCAGTCCATTTTCATTATCTACCCATTGTTGAGAAAAAGGCAAGTGCAAAAGAAAAGCCGCACGGATCGGCAAGAAAAAGGCACATGCAAAGAAAAAAAGTTGCACTAGTTAAAATTGCTGGAAAAAAGTTTCTCAATAGAAAAAAAAGAAACAATTTGTGTAACATTTGTTTCGAGTTTCAGAGTTCAACTTGCTATTTTGAACGCTTTGTTATACCACAAAGTTTGTATTGTCTAAACTTTTGTACTACAGTAAATTTAACATCACGTGGAGTAACGGTTCGCGTCTCTATCACGGTTTAGACTGGGACCAGCACAGTACCATCATGGAACGTTTATTCAACTTGTTGTTACTAATGTGAAGTAGTTGTTTCTTTGTGCAACTCATTTCTAGTAGCCACCTATGGCTCCACAAAATCATCTACACAGGATTGTGCTGGCAGCCACCATTTGTTGTTCTTGCTGTTTGTCAGCGCCTCCTGCATCGCGTGGTAAGAACTTGTAAGAGCTTGATTTTTTGCTAGTGAGGAAGTGATTGTGTCCTATCACCTCTTAGCAACTGCTAGGATTAATTTGCTTGCTGTTAAATTTTCTTTCTTTACTAACCATGTCAGCTAATACGAATGAGACATCTCCACATTCACCACGTACGAGGAGCATCATTCAGCATTTTGAACGCCAAGTAAAGCTGCACACGGATACCCTCAACGAGGATATTCAAGTGACCAATGAACGCATTGCTCAACTAGAGTTGACGTAGATTTGCACCAACACCAAGATGACCACATTAGAAAGCACTGCTGGGGCTATTAACACTTCTCTTGCAGCAATCATTGAGTGATTGGAGAGGATGGAACAGGGATGCAGAGAGAGGCAAAGACGTATTGATGACAGCCACGACTCCGTTGGCAGTGCTGCAAGATATGACGAGGCGGGGTATTCAGCAAATATCGAGCTTGATGATGTACCTTTCAAGTATCAACGGCAACCACGTTGCGACCATCGTGGTATGGGTGGTCGAGCCCTACGACGTGAGGTACGTGATAATGATGATTCCCTATGCAGCATTAAATTCTCCATACCACCCTTTGACAGGAAATATGATCCGGATGCATATCTGTCTTGGGAATTATCACTTGATCAAAAATTTGCATATCATGATTTCCCTGATGATAAAAAGGTTAGAGCTGCCACTAGTGAATTCACTTACTTTGCTTCTGTTTGGTGGCATGAGTATCAAACTAAAAATCCAGCTATCGTACCACAAACATGGAATGCCTTGAAACGAATCATGCATTGTCGTTTTGTTCCTTCCTATCATGCTCGTGACCTGTTGTATAAATTACGACAACTTAGACAAGGCAACAAATCTGTTGAGAAATACTATCAAGAACTCCAAATAGGCATGATGCGATGTGGCCTAGTTGAAAATGAAGAGGCTGCAATGGCTAGGTTTATGGGTGGTCTAACAAGAGAAATTCAGGACATATTGGCTTATAAGGAATACACTAACGTCACTCGATTATTCCATCTTGCTTGTAAGGCTGAAAGAGAAGTGCAGGGACGATGCACAAGAACTAACATTTCTGCAGGTCAAACTACCTCATGGCAGTCCCGCTCAAGTGATGCTGGTCTTAAGCATGATTCTCCGGACGATGCTTCCAATCGGTTGCCTAGTACTACATCAAAATCACCACATTCGCGTTCTATCGAGGCAACAAAAGAATCCACCCAAGCTGCAGCCAACTCTTCTTCTCCCATCGCTTCCACCGAGAGAACAAAAGATATTCAATGCCTCCAGTGCAAGGGTTTTAGACACCTACAAAGGGACTTCCCAAGAAAGCGTGTGGTTATTGTACGAGAAAATGGTGAGTACTCATCCGCTAGTGATTTAGATGATGAAACATATTCCATGCTTGCTGCACAAGATGCAGGAAAGAAGAATGATGATGAAGAGCACATTGGGGCTGATCATGCTGACCACTATGAGAGTCTTGTTGTGAGGCGTGTCTTAAGTGCCCAAATGCTCAAAGCTAAACAGAACCAGCGACACAATCTATGCCAAACTAGGTGTGTAGTTTTGGAACGATCGTGTCGCATTATTATTGATGGAGGAAGCTGCAACAATTTAGCAAGTGCTGCCATGATAGAGAAGCTTGGAATGACAACATTTCCACATCCACATCCCTACTACATTCAATGGTTCAATGACAGTGGTAAGCTTAAGGTAACACATCTAGTTCGTGTCGAATTTACAATTGGTTCCTACCATGATTGCATTGATCGTGATGTGGTACCTATGCAAGCTTGCTCTATGCTATATGGTCGACCTTGGCAATTTTATAAAGATACATTACATCATGGTAAATCAAATCAATACTCTTTCATGCATAATGAGAAGAAGCTTGTTTGGCACCATATGTCTCCCGATGCTGTTTTGAAGGATGACATTGCTAGAGCTTGTAAAGAGAAAAATAAGATATCTACTCAAAATAAAAATTCAAATGTTGCAAAGGAATCGGTACAACCTAAGACTGATAATTCCAAATCTGCTCATGTGAAGAAGAATGAAATAAAATTGAAGAGTGCTTGTTTTCTTGCTTCCAAATCTGATTTGTTTGAATTAAAAAATAATGCTGCAATCTGCTATGTGTTTGCTTGCAAAGAAGCTTTTTGTTCTCACTTCACGACATACCATGTGATTTGCCCTCTGTTGTCACTAAGCTTTTGCAGGAATACGCTGATGTGCTTCCACAAGAGGTACCAGCCGGGCTGCCACCATTGAGAGGGATTGAGCATCAGATTGACCTCATCCCTGGGGCTTCTTTGCCAAACCGAGCACCATACAGGACCAACTCGGAGGAGACTAAGGAGATTCAGCGACAAGTACAGGAATTACTCGACAAAAGGTTATGTGCATGAGTCCCTTAGTCCTTGTTCTGTTCTGGTTCCTATTCTTTTGATCCCAAAGAAACATGGATCATGGCACATGTGTGTAGATTGTTGAGCAATTAATAACATTACCATTAGATATCGTCATCCTATTCCTAGGTTAAATGATATGCTTGATGAACTTAGTGGCTCGATGATTTTCTCTAAAATTGACTTGCGTAGTGGATACCACCAAATTCGCATGAAGCTAGGTGCTGAATGGAAACAACGTTTAAAACCAAGTTCGGTTTGTATGATTGGTTAGTCATGCCTTTTGGTCTCACTAATGCATCTAGCCCTTTCATAAGATTAATGAATGAGATTTTACGTGCTTTCATTGGAAGATTTGTGGTAGTATATTTTGATGACATCTTGATCCATAGCACATCTCTAGAAGAACATCTTGATCATCTCCATGCTATTTTCAATGCTTTACGTGATGCACGCTTATTTGGTAACATTGACAAGTGCACCTTTTGCATGGATAGAGTCTCTTTTCTTGGCTATGTTGTGACACCACAAGGAATTGAAGTCGATCAAGCCAAGGTGGAGGCGATACACAACTGGTCGACTCCTACCACGGTCACACAAGTACAAAGCTTTCTCATACTTGTTGGATTCTATCGTTGTTTTGTGAAGGACTTTAGCACCATAGCAGGCCCACTACATGAGCTTACAAACAAGGGTGCTCCATTCACATGGGGCAAGGCGCAAGAGGCTGCATTTGAAACTTTGAAGAATAGGTTAGCTCATACACCCCTGCTCCAATTACCAGATTTCAGTAAGACTTTTGAATTGGAATGTGATGCTAGTGGTATTTGATTGGGAGGTGTCTTGTTGCAAGAGGGGAAACCTATTGCTTATTTTAGTGAGAAACTGAATGGGCCTAGTCTGAACTATTCCACTTGCGATAAAGAATTATATGCACTAGTACAAACTTTGGAAACATGGCAATATTATTTATGGCTAAAAAATTTGTTATACATTCTGATCATGAATCTTTGAAGCACATTAAGAGCCAAACTAATCTGAACCGTAGGCATGCCAAGTGGGTAGAATTCATTGAGTCCTTTCCTTATGTCATCAAACACAAGAAAGGAAATGATAATTTTATTACGGATGCTTTATCTCGCCGTTATAATATGTTGTCCCAACTTGATTTTAAGATTTTTGGCTTGGAAACAATTAAAGAATAATATTCTTTTGATGTTGATTTCAAAGATGTGCTGCTGCAATGTAAAGAAGGAAAAACATAGAGCAAGTGTTCTCACCAATGGTTTTGTGTTTCGAGCTAACAAATTGTGCATTCTAGCTGGTTCTGTATGTATCTTACTATTGCAGGAAGCACTTGGTGGAGGCTTGATGGGACAATTTAGTGTCAAGAAGAAGGAAGACATCCTAGCAAGCCATTTCTTTTGGCCAAACATGAGAAGGGATGTGGAGCGGTTTGTTGCTCGTTGCACCACCTGTCAAAAAGCTAAGTCCCATCTTAATCCACATGATTTATACATGCCTCTCCATCATCTAGTGCTCCATGGGAGGATGTTTCTATGGATTTTGTTTTAGTATTGCCTAGAATAAAGAAGGGGAGGGACAATATTTTTGTTGTTGTAGACAAATTTTCTAAAATGGCACATTTCATACCATGCCACAAAACTGATGATGCTACCCATATTGCTGATTTGTTCTTTCGAGAAGTTGTTCATTTGCATGAGGACCCAAACACTATTGTTTCAGATAGATATGCCAAATTTCTTAGTCATTTTTGAAAAACCTTATGGGCTAAGTTGGGGACAAAATTGCTCTTTTCTACCACTTGTCACCCTCAATTTTATGGACAGACCGAAGTAGTGAACCATAGTTTATCTACCATGCTTAGGGCTTTTTTGAAACATAACATCAAATTATGGGAAGAATGTTTGCCTCATATTGAATTTGTTTACAACCGTTTGTTGCATTCTACTACTAAATTATGCCCTTTTCAGATTGTATATGGCTTTATCCCTTGTGCTCCCATTGATCTTTTGGCTCTGCCACCTTCAGAGAAATTGAATTTTGATGCCTCTCGCCGTGCTGAATTAATTCTTAAAATGCATGAGCAAACTAAAGCAAACATTGAGAGCTTGAATGCTAAGTATCAACAAGCTGGTAGCAAGGGTGGAAAGCATGTTACTTTTGAACCTGGTGATTTGGTTTGGGTGCATTTGAGAAAAGGATGGATTTACTGATTTGAGAAAATCTAAATTGCTACTTAGAGCTATTGGAACCTTCAAAGTGCTTCGAAAATTAATGATAATGCATATGAAATTGAGTTGCCTGCACATTTTGGGGGTACTTCCTCTTTTAATATTGCAGATGTGAAATCATATGTGGGCGAGGAAGTTATGTTTGAGTTGAGGGCGACTCAATTGCAAGAAGGGGATGATGATGAGGACATCGCTACCGTTGATACAACCACAACAGCAGCCCATCCACAACTTGCAGCTAATCAAGGTCCAAAGACACGCGCTCGTGCACGTGAACTTAATTATCATGTGAATTCATTCCTAGTTGTTCAAATTAATTATCCTTCAAATGGGGAACTATTAAAGCCTTGTGATGACCTTGTTATTATTAGGTGCTTGGAAATTAATCCAGCTAGGAAGAATGGAGGGATTAATGCAATGAAGGCTGATTCACCCGAGGGGTCCTCATAGCTGCAGCAAGTACCAACTTAAAAGAGGCATAACTTTCAACTCCCAAGGTTGTTTAATGCAAATAAGTACTTGCTGGAAAGGTCTTTTCGTCTACTTCACATTGGATCAGGAATCAAAGGCAAATGACACTTGAACTGCACAGAAAAGGCCGAACAAGACTCGTGACTCCATCCTGAGTTCTACTCTTCCTCCTCTATATAAGCAACTAGCAGCCATAGGAAGAACTTGGGTTTTGTTTTCTGTAAGTTTAGCCATTGCTACTTCCTTTTAATGCAAGTGTCGATGAGACCATCCGAATACTTGAATCAGAACCCCAACTTATCACACCCGTGAGTGTTTGCTTGTTATCTTGTTCTTGCTTGTTCTTCGATTGCTTGCAGGTTCAAGGTTGTTCTTGGCACGACAAGAACAGCAACAAGAGGAGTCGGTGTAATTATCGCTAAGGCACAACACCCTTGTGGTTGTTATAGTCAGGTAGCACAACATCGACCTCCACCAAAATTGTAGTTATCAGGAGATAGTGTAACTGTCGCTCAAGGCGCCACACCATTCTGGCTGTGGTAGTTGGGCAGCCAACGTCGACCTCCACAAAATTCGTTCACCACCAACATCTCTCATTGAAAGATAGGGCATCCCTCATACCCGTTGGGCTCATCATACTCTATAGAGGTATGGATCATCTCACAAGTGACACCGACTTTCAAAAGTTAACCTTTTCTTATTCTCCCCTAGTGGTACGCACCTCGTAACCATGATGTCCGCATACCAAAGGTTAGAGTCGGTCACCTTGAGCAACATATAATCACGTAGGAAATCATTGGTAGGTATGTCTGGAGTATTTTGGATTTCCATACATGAGGTGTCATCAGCGATGTAATTCTATTCTCCCTTTTTATCCATTATTTCCAAGTCAAACTCTTGGAGTAGGAGAATCTATCGGATTAGCCTAGGTTTAGCCTCTTTCTTGGTGAGCAAATATTTCAAAGCGGCATGGTCTGTGTAGACTATGACTTTTGCTCCAACTAAGTATGATCTAAAGTTATCGATAGCAAAGATAACTGCTAGGAGCTCCTTTTTAGTTATGGCATAGTTAAGTTGAGCTCCTGTTAGAGTCTTGCTAGCATAGGCTATTGCGTGATTCTTCTTATCCCTGGTTTGGCTAAGGACCGCTCCAATGGCATAATCACTAGCCTCACACATGATTTTTAATGGCAGCATCCAATCCAATCAGGGGGTTGAATGATTTAGCTATATTAGTGCCATCTCGAGGATATCAAAAGATTTGTGGCACTCATCGTTGAAATCAAAGGGCACATATTAGCTAATAATCTAGTGAGGGGTTTAGCAATTCTGGAAAAATCATTAATAAATCGTCGGTAGAACCCTGCATGGCCTAAGAAGCTGTGGACACCCTTAATGCTGGTGGGAGGTGGAGTCTTTTCAATAACTTCAATTTTAGCTTTGTCCACATCAATTCCCCTTTCGGACACCAAGTGTCCTAAGACGATGCCCTCACGGACCATAAAATGGAACTTATCCCAAATTAGTACCAGATCCTTCTCTTGGCATCTTTCTAAGACCTTGTCTAGGTTCTTAAAACAATGATCAAAAGTTTTTCAATAGACATAAAAGTCATCCTTGAAAACTTCCATAATTTCCTCGATCATGTTTGAGAAAATAGGGATCATGCACCTTTGGAATGAAGCGGGTGCATTACACAACCAAAAAGACATCCGTTGATAGGCATATGTTTCGTAAGGGCATGTGAATCTGGTCTTACTTTGATCACCAGAATACCCATCAAGGAAATAAAATAAGGAATGTTTTGCTAGCCATTCAAGCATTTCATCAATGAAAGGCAGCATGAAATGATCCTTCATTGTTGCGTTGTTGAGTTTTCTATAGTCAATACGCATCCTTCACCCTGTGATGGTTTGTTGAGGAATGAGTTCATTCCGCTCATTTCAAACAACCATCATTTCTCCTTTCTTGGGCACTACTTAGACAGGGCTAACCCACTCACTATGAGGAACGGGATAAATTATCCCGACGTGTAAGAGTTTTAAGACCTCCTTCTTGACAACCTCCCGCATAGCATTGTTCAACCTCCTTTGAGGTTCCCTAGATGGTGTGCTAAACGGGTCAGTGGGAATACAATGGGTGAAAAGAGCAGGGTTGATTCCCTTAAGGTCTTGGACTGAGTAGCCTAGGATGGGTCTATGTTTTTCTAAGACGGTTATGAGTTAAGCAGTTTTTTCTTGTGAAAGCTTGTCGCTTATGATGACAGGAGCTTCCGCACCACCGTGTAGGAAAGCATATCGTAGGCCATGAGGTAGCATTTTCAACTAAATCAGGGACTTTTGTGATGGCTCTTCTTTGGGCAAACCAAATGTCACTTGCAATTCATCCTCTTCTTGAATGACTGTTCTTCTTCTTTATTTCTGGGAGAGTCTAAGAATTGAAGGGCCATAGCTTCGTCGATTGGCTCACTCTTCAGAGGAGGTTATACTAATGTGCTTTTGGATCGCAGAATGGGAATGGAAAACTTCTCTCACCGAGTTTAACATCTAGGTAATCTTTTGAGGGTGCATCCACGAGTAATTTCTCAATGGATAACCCTATCACTATATCAAAGTCTTGGACTTTGAAGACATGAAAATAAAGGCAAAAATCGATGTTCTTGTGTCTTATAGACACTTTTTATAAAATCCCATATCCTTCCGTGATATTTCCATAGGAATCTCTGAAGGATTTTCTTGTTGGAGCCCAGAGTAGATCACCCAAGATGGCTAAGGCACATCTATTCGAAATAATATTGGCTCCACCAGTGGGATTATAAAGGACATTCATTATCACCTCTCAAATAAGTCATCGAATGGTTGCCGAGGGTGAGTCTACCTGAATTATTTCAGGTGAAAGCTCAACCCCCGTCGTTCATTCCCTACTCATGATCGAGGTCAACTCCTTGATCAACCTGAAGGAATTTTCCTTTGGCTGGATCAAGGAGTGAGGGACGTAATGATGGCTTCCTTTGATAACAATAGTTCGAGGTATTCCCAAAATCTTCAATAAGATCTTCCTCAGAGCATAATGGAAACTCCAAAGGTTCAATTTCTTTTTCCTTCGGTGATTTTGGTTTGGGTGAGGATTTCATAGTCAAAACTTGAGATGAACTCGGTATGGGTTCTAATTTGACTATGGAGGAATCTCATGACTCTACTTGGCTTCCTCATGGAGAGGCTGTTCAAGATCTGCAATGAAAGAGGTATTTTCTAGAATTTGATCTAAAATTTCTCTTGTTCCATCAGGGTCTTGTGGAGGAAAGACCCTCCAATCACTATGTCGAGATATAGGGTAGATTCTTTGTTCAATCTCGTACAAAAAATTGAAACAACATTGATACCAGAATTAACAAATTTGGCCTGAATTTGTTAATAATAACATTCTTGCCCATGCTGCATCTATAGAGTCCTTCTCCCTTTGCCGGAAAGTGAGTATTTCTAAACATAAGGAAACAACATAGGTTATAGGAAAGAGTGCGAGACAAAATTTGTTTCCCAAGTGTTTCCATTTCCCATTTATTCCCTTAATGGTAGTAGTGTACCATTGCTTAGTTTTCTTCTTGAGGTAGAAAGAAACAATATCCACTTAAGAGTTCCTCGTATCATGCCTTAATTGTGACGACATAGACACAATTGCTCAAACTCTTGCAGATGGTGGTATGGGTTCTCACAATTCATTTTTGAGAAGGATTGTTTCTGAACCATGACTATTAAGCTAGGGTGGAGTTCATAGCTGGTTGAGTAAATGGGATCCGCCGATGGCGGTGGCTCACAAAACTCAATCTTGTGAGCAGAAGGGTTGGTTGCTCCATGGTGTGGATGGTAAAAGATAGGAATAAAGAAAAATAAACTTAAATACGAAGGTGAACAAGGTTCGAAGATCAACAATAATCGTTCCCTGACAACGGTGCAAGAAATCCTTGTTGACGGCTGGTACATCACAAATGAAAATACGCAAGCGCACAAAGACCGTTGTAGCACTTCCCCTTAAAGAGTATTCCTAAGGGTATCGAATGCAAGGAACATGTGTGCTAATCTTCTAACTAGTTCACACAAGAACACAAAGCTTGATGGTAGGCAAGGGGTAGAGTGGATTTCCTAAGAGAAGAGTTTTTAATTCAAGGCAAGTCGATCAATAGCAACTTGTATTGGGCACAGGATTACCCTGGTCTGCCAGGTGACTCCCGCCAAGAGCCTAAGTCGTAGCCGAATGTGGAGGATTACAACGGATGGATAGGGCTGTCACCACCTACCGCCTAGCTCTACAACTCGTGGACTATGCGATAATCAAAGTAAACGTCAAGCCTAGACACGCCTACACTGTTGATTACTTCACTAACCACTCATGCAAAGACTGGGGCCTCTAAATGAATCGAGCGATGAACGGACAAGGAACTCAGGAATTCTCTTGCTTGAATTAAATAAATGAACTCAAGTGGAAATCAAGTACCTTGATTGGAAATGATCGTCAAGGTACATGGGTGGAGAGGGTTTGACAAGCCCGAACCCTACCCTTAAGTGGAAGAAGCTTGACAAGCCGGAGCCTCCTCCTTTTCCTCCTCTTTCTTACTCTCACCCTATATTCTAAGCACTTGGGCAGCGCTATGCCTTTGGAGTGGAGTACTAGACTCAAGATTTTGGTGTGTGGAGAAGAGTGAGCCTCTACCCCCTATTTATACCCTCCAAGTTCATTTTGGCACCAGAATATGCGCGGGAACCGGTCAACATCATTATCAGCAAGCCGTGAGGAGCCAACATGTGGCGGCTGACTGAGTTTGGCAAGACTACCAGGTTGGGCGACTTGGTGGTTCAGCTAACCTTGCAACGGCTCCTTTCGCGTCGAAACTTCGTTGTGACACTGTTATGTGGGCCCCCATCATGGGTATGGGTGATTCCGATAATTTTTAGTTGGTTTTCTCCTCTGATCGGGCCCATGAATCCTCATGGTTGAGCCTGATTGGTCGGAACGTGTGTTTGTTGGATTGGCCCCTACAAATCACATTAACTATGGCCCTAATTCACCTGCATACAAAACTACACTAACACTTGTGGAATTTGTTAGTAAATAACTCCTACCACTAAAGAACTGAGCCTAGCTCAGTTGGTTAAGGGGATGTGGGTGTACACCCTGACCACCCATGTTCAAATCCTCTTTGATGCGAATTTGAGTGCCTATTTCCTTTTTAATATAAGACTATCTAGTTCCTCCTAGATTGGTCCAACATTCCAAAATGGCTTTCATAAAAAACTCCTACCACTATGTTGGTTGTCCAATTCATATCCTTTATGCAAGGAATTGAAGGACAGTTTTGGCACTTAAGGACCGTCAACAATGCACAGAGGACGCTAGACTCGCTCGACATCGCGCTGTCGAGGGTCACGATTCTTCACCCCACGATCGCCGTTGGATGAACTCCATGTGTGACAGGAGCTAGTTGTGCGCTCTCTATCAGGGAACTTTAGCGTCGTGCTCCTCGAAGCCAATCCTCGGGCGGTTGGGCTCCAAAGGACCACTGTCAGTACCCTGCGTACCGGGTACCCGACGATACCACAAGAAAAGCCACAGAGTTCCACCAGTCCGAGTTGAACACCTCCGAAGGCTCCACGTGTCCTGCAGCACTGGACCCGCCTCCCTCATTATGGTAGCTCCGGAGCTACCACGTGTAAAGCATGGCCAGACCTAACTCCTTGTATAGGAAATCTCCGGTCGTGACACGTGTCTAGTAGCCCCGGACCTAACTCCCAGTAGAGGGAAGCTCCAGTGTTGCCACGTGTATAGCAGATCCGGACCTGCCTCTCCACAGAGGGAAGCTCTTGAGCTGCCAAGTGTCGAACCTCCAGACCTAAGACAACAACGGGAAGCTAGAAGAATCTCTAACGGCGCGAACATTCAAGGGGCAGTTAATGCAACCATTACAAGACCTGATTACGTGTCATTAATGCCATGTTGATGACACACGATCAGAAGACCTTTAGTACTGGTAACACAACCATTAAGGAGCATTATCACACTGTTAAATGTACTTAATACATACAAACCGTGTATTAGGTAATTAAACACCACCGGGGCCACTTGTTGGGCCAGGCTGGCAATGTAACGGCCAATCCTTGGACTATAAAGGGGTTGTACCGCACGGTACAAAGGACAAGTCTAACCAAGTGCTCACACACACATACTCATACATACAACAACCACCCGTGGACTAGGGTATTATACTCAGGCGGCCCAAACCACATAAAATTCCTCATGTCACTATCTTGTTCATAATCTCACGTGCGCCCCAACCAATCACGAACCTCCGCAGACTACGATCTAGTAGTACCAGGGGAAGTGTCAATCGCACACTTCAACATTGGGCGCGCCAGGTAGGGGGGCCTGAGATTCTAAGATGGTGAACTCGACGGCAGCATCGTCCAACGGCAACGCCGGACAGTCTAACGGAGGAAATCCCTCCAATGCCCAACAGCCAGCTGGCGCTGCTGTCCCGGCGGGTGTTGCTGCACTAGCACCACCACCTGATCTGGCTGCCAACGCTGGACAATAGGATGGTGCCCTCATGTCGGTGACTGCATCAACAAACAACCCAGAGAATGCTCTAATCGCTGCGTGTACTATGCTCCGGTGTCCTCCAGCAGCTGGAGCTCCTCCGACAGCCATGGAACAATGGCGTACTGATGTCGAACATCTGGTTGCAGCCGCAGTCGATGCCATTAGTAACAAAGGCCCGCCCCCTGCTGGGCAGGCAACCTCTCAGCAGAGGACCATGTCTGGTAGACTTGGTCCTCAAGTTTCACAGCACATGAGACGTGATGTGTCCCAACAAGTGATGTCGCTACCCTTTAGGACAGGTCGTACTCACACTGTGTCGAGACTCTCGATGCATGATCTCCGGTCGGAGCTCGACCGAAGATACATGCAGCAGGATGGTTGCGTCCACAACGAGCGTGCTCGCAAAAGGCGAGAAGCTCGGGAAAACCCTTCTCCTTTGGGAGTAGAAGCGGCTGTTCAGCCCTGGCCATGCACCTTCGCATGGCCCGATGGCCGCAGAAGTTCTGACCTCATCTGCCAATGAAATATGACAGGACTGTCAACCCCGTCGAGTTCTTCCGAATCTACTCCACTACCATCCTCGCGGGGGGTGGCAATGAGGTCGGGATGGCTAATTACTTTCTTGTGGCTCTGACTGGGACAACCAGGTCCTTGTTCATGAGTCTTCCGCCTGACTCCATCAACAGTTGGGCGGAGCTATGCAACCAGTTCACCGCCAACTTTGGGATTTCCTACACCCGACGTGGCACAGAACTAGACCTGTTTGACGTGCAACAAAAGTCGGGGCAGCCGCTGCGATTGTTCATCCAGCATTTCTCCCAGGTATGGAACACCATTCCTTCTATCTCCAACGCGTCTGTTGTTGTAGCATTTCAACAGGGCGTCAGAGATAAGAAGATGCTGGAGAAGCTGGCGACAAAAGAAGTCACCAGCATCACGGAACTCTTCAGCCTAGCTGACAAGTGTGCTAGGGTTGTGGTGGGCTGTGAAATGCACTCCAAACCAGCTCTAGAGGCTAGCAAAAAATCCTCCAAGGCTGAAGCCACTACCTCCGGTAGTGAAAGAAGAAGAAAAAGTCCAACAGCAAGAAGAAGCTGTTGGCGCCTGCTACTGTAGCTGATGCGGCTCCGGGTGGTCGGGGGCCACGCCCCGAGAAATGTCCTCGACCATCGTCTGAAGACGGTAGCGATCAAGAGATGTGGTGTCCGATCCATAAAACAGACACTCACAATTTTTAAGATTGCCGCAAGGTCCAAAACCTTGTCGAGTGGTTCAACAAGCGCCGAGAAGAAGCTCCTCTATGCCAGCGGGAAGGAAAGCAAAAAGTCGACAAAGCTCCGGCTGATCTGGAACTAGGCTTCCAGGACCCCAAGAAGGTCATGAAGTCTGTGTACAACACCATCGACGACGTTTCTGACATCTCCGATAACGAGCGTCGGAAGACCCTCAATGCCATATATGGAGGGTCCTGGGATATCACCTCCCGTCACGTCCTCAAGACTATGCGTCGGGAGATGGCTGCCACAACTCCTACCGCCAAGGCATAGCCCCATCAGAAGTGGATGGACACTCCTATCACTTTTGATGCTTTAGACTGCCTAAGAAACAAGATCGGAGCTGGAAAACTGCCATTGATGGTGTCTCCTACCATCAATAATGTCCAGCTCTACCATGTCTTGGTGGATGGAGATTCGGCGCTCAACCTCCTCAGCTATGAAGCGTTCGTCAAGATCCAGTTGAAACTCACAGACCTTCGCCCCTCACGTCCTTTCTTCGGGGTAGGTCCGGGGGCCATTAGTCCTCTCGGCTCAATCACACTCCCAGTGACCTTCGGGACTCAGGAGAATTATATTACTGAGAAGCTGGTCTTCGACATGGCGCATATTAGCTTACCCTTCAACGCCATCCTAGGCAGGCCTGCCCTGTATAGGTTTATGGCCATAGCACACTATGGCTACCTGGTGTTGAAAATGGCGACACCTTCAGGCGTTCTCTGGATCCGCGGAGATTGTACTGCAGGATTTACTACGCTGGAAGAAATCCACGCGCTTACAACAGCGTAGGAGGAAGCATCCGGCAAGGAGCTAGCTGCTCAACCTCCAAGCACTCGTCACTGAGTCTCAACCTCTGCACCACACGTGCAGCCAAGCGGCGACACCGACATCCCTGTCAAAGTCGTCCAAATTGGTTCCAATGCTGCCCAGACCACCCGTATATCAGGAGGACTGGACAACAAATAGGAACTCGCACTCATCACTTTCCTCCGGGCGAATGTTGATGTGTTTGCCTGGCAACCGTCACAAATGTCTGGTATTCCTAAGGAGGTGATTGAGCACAACCTGAAGATATATCCCGATGCACGGGCCAATATACCAAAAGCCTTGGAAGCAATCAGTCGAGCGGCAGAACTTCATTCGACAAGAAATCAAGAAGCTGCTTGAAGCTGGTTTCATCCGAGAGGTTCATCATCCACGATGTCTGGCAAACCCAGTCGTTGTACTCAAGGTCGGCGGGAAACTTTAGATGTGTATTGACTACACCACCTTGAATAAAGCATGTCCAAAAGATCCATTTCCACTACCTAGGATAGACCAGATAGTGGACTCCACCTCCGGGTGTGAGCTATTGTGTTTCTTAGATGCATATTCTGGATATCATCAGATTCAAATGTCTAGGGAAGATGGAGAGCATACCGCCTTCATAACAGTAGATGGGTTGTATTGCTATACTGCCATGTCCTTCGGTCTCAAAAACCCTGCTTCAACCTTTGTGTGAGCCATGCACAAAATATTTAAAGAGCTCATCAGGGACTTGGTGGAGGTCTACATCAATGATAGCGTCGTGAAGGCAAAGAACAAGGAATCACTCCTTGACAACTTGCAAGCCGTCTTCGACAAGCTGCACATTATGCGCACCAAGCTGAACCCGAACAAATGTGTCTTCGGGGTTAGCTCTGGGAAGCTCCTCGGATTCTTGGTGACTCACCGAGGAATTGAGGTGAATCCGACGAAGATCAAGGCTATTGAAGACATGCGGCCCCTAGCCCGCATCAAGGATGTCCAGAAGCTAACTGGATGTCTAGCTGCGCTCAGCCGGTTCATCTTTAGACTGGCAGAATGGGCGCTTCCCTTCTTCAAGTTATTGAGGAAGTCTGGACCATTCCATTGGTCTGAAGAAGCAGAAAAGGCGTTCCAAGAGCTCAAGCAGCTCCTCACCACACTACCAATCTTGGTAGCTCCAAACCCTGGTGAGGATCTTTTGCTTTACATGTCGGCAACTACGAAGATTGTCAGTATGGTTCTGGTTGCGGAAAGATCAGAGCCACCTACAGTTCAGGAGCCCAGACCCCTCCGGGAGGGTCCGAAGCTACCTGAAGGCAAGTCTGGGTCCCAGCCCCCAGACACGGATCTTCAAGGCAAACTACACGAGGATCAACCTCTCTCATCTGAGGGAGTTCACACGGCTGAATAAGAAGTTTCGGACCCCTCCGGGAGGGTCCGGAAAGCTCAATAAGAAGGTCCAGAGCCCTCCGGGAGGGTCGGAGTTGATGAAGAAGAAGCTTCGGGACATTCAAGCAAGGCTCACTTTGTCCAGCGGCCAGTGTACTTCATTAGTGAAGTACTCCACGATGCCAAGACTCGATACATTGAGGTGCACAAGATGCTTTATGCAGTTCTTATCGCCTCAAGGAAGCTACATCACTACTTCCAAGCCCACAAGATATCAGTGGTAACCTCTTATCCACTGCGTGCTATACTGCATAACCCCAATTCTACTGAGAACATTGCAAAGTGGGCAGCAGAGCTGGCAGAGTTTGATCTTGAATTCCTGCCTCGACATGCTATTAAGAGTCAGGCATTGGCAGACTTTGTGGTGGAGTGGACCCCTTCTTCATCAAACCCATGGGGCCCCAGTGGGCAGAAGCCAAAACCCAGGTTCCGGTCTTCACCGAGCCTCACTGGACTCTCTACTTCAACGACTCCGTGCAAAAGTAGGGGGTCGGAGCTGGAGTCCTTCTCCTCGCTCTGACCGGGGAGAAGGTCAAGTACATGGTACACCTTGATTTCAAGGAAACCAACAACATGGCAGAGTATGAAGCTCTCATCTACGGACTCAAGGTGGCACTATCATATGGCATCAAGCAGATGCTGGTGAAGAGTGATTCGCATCTCATTATCACGCAAGTCAAAGGAAAATGTAGCTGCAACAATCCACAACTCGCTACTTACCTCCTTGATGTCCAGAAGCTCCAGAAAGACTTCAACGTCCTAGATCTCTGCCATGTCCAGCGTCTCAACAACGTTGAAACGCATGAACTCTCGACGAAGGCTTCCACCGGAGCTCAAGATCCCGATGGAGTTTTTGTGAGGAGGTTGTCAAGACCTACCGCTCAGCCTGCCGAACTAAGCGAAGGGAGCGAGACTAGCACCTCGAAGCTGGCAGTCCTGATGGCCCGCGCTGCAGGAAGCTATAAGAAACCTGGTGCGCAAGATCCAGAGGCTCAAGTTAGCTCCGATGCATGGATCTCGAAGATTCGAATCTACTTGAAAGACAACATCCTTCCTGAAGACGGTGCATCTGCTAACCGGATCGTCAGATTGGCTAAAAGATACACATTGGCTGATAGGATCTTGGTTCCCGATCCTTGGATGAGAATAGGAGGGTTCAATTTGTAGAGGAGAAGACGATGACGATCCGACTACACCGTCCCCAGGACGATGCGCCTTAGTGATCGATGCACCGACTTCGAAGTTGTATTGTTCTTGTTGGCACACAATCAACCTGACCACGAGGGCCTTTGTTCCTGCAAGCAATTGAAGAACAGGCACGAACAAGAAGAACAATAACTGATCTATTGAAACAATCAAAAAGTGGGGTTCCGAATACAAGTAGACGGGCGATCTAATTGACACGCGCGTGTACAAGGAAGCAGCAAAAGCTAACTTTCAAATAAACAAAACCCACCATCTAATGAGGGCGGCAGCAACTGTTTAATACCTTCCTAGGGTCGTTATAAACCCTAATCACGAGTCCCTAATGGGCTCTTAACGATACACGGGCCATGGGGCCAACTTTGGTGACGCAGCACCATGGACAGAAAAGGTCTCTAAATTAAAATAACGATTGTGCCGACTCCGAATAGATATGGATATGAGGTCAGATCCATTTGAAAGTATACTTGGCAATCTTTCTAGGAAGTACTTGAACTCCCACATCAGAGTCAGTATGAAGTCATGGTGGCCGTCACAAGTTGGTGATGTTCTGCTGTCCAAATCCAGTCTGCGTGAATTCCCTTCCCTTTGGATCCTCTGCATTGTTCCTAAGCAAAACAAGAAAGCACGTGCTTCCACGGTCTAGATAAGATGGACATAAGGCCAAAAATGAGTTCACCTGATAGTTTAGTTGACGTGCACGAGCGCGAGTAATCGGACCAAAAACCGGTAGTTGAGTGGGTGTGGATGTATCGACGCTGTTGATGTCCTCATCATCATCTTCTTCTCACAAATATGGCTTCAAATATGCAATGTTAAATGTGGGACTAACACCAAAATCCGCAGGCAACTCGAGTTTATATGCATTATCATTGATCCTTTCTAACACTTTGAATGGACCATCAGCTCGAGGTAACAATTTAGACTTTCTCAAATCAGAAAACCTATCCTTTTGCAAATGTAACCAAACTAAATCACCAGGTTCAAAAGTGATAGGTTTCTTTCCCCTACTACTAGCAAGTTTGTACTTGGCATTCATGCACTCTATATTCTTCTTAGTGGTTTCACGCAATTTTAAGATAAATTCAGTACATTGTTTAGCATCAAAAATCACTCGTTCCATTCAAGGAAGAGGTAATAAATCAATAGGAGCACAGGGTACAAATCTATAAACAATCTCAAAAGGGAATTTCTTAGTGCTAGAATGTAGGGAACGATTATAAGCAAACTCAACATGAGGCAAACACTCTTCCCACATTTTTATATTCTTTTTCAAAACAGCCCTAAGCATAGTAGGTAAACTTCTATTCACAACCTCAGTTTGACCATCAGTTTGGGGATGACAAGTAGTTGAAAATAAAAGCTTGGTCCCCAATTTTGCCCATAACGTTTTCCAAAAACAGCTAAGAAACTTAGCATCACAATCTGAAACTATTGTGTTTGGCACACCATGCAACCTAACAATCTCTCAGAAAAACAAATCAGAAACATGTGTAGCATCATCACTTTTACGACAAGGTATGAAGTGTGCCATTTTAGAAAATCTATCCATGAAAACAAAGATGCTATCCCTCCCCTTCTTTGTTCTAGGCAGTCCTAAAATAAAGTCTATAGAAATATCCTCCCAAGGCATGCTAGGAACAGGAAGAGGCATGTATAAACCATGTGGATTAAGTCGTGACTTAGCTTTTTGACATGTTGTGCAGCGAGCAACGAAGCGCTCCACGTCTCGCCTCATCCTTGGCCAAAAGAAATGACCAGCAAGTATGTCCTCGGTCTTTTTCACTCCAAAGTGCCCCATGAGCCCGCCTCCATGCGCTTCCTGTAACAACAACAAACGAACGGAGCTCGCTGGAATGCATAGCCTGTTAGCTCTAAACACATATCCATCATTGAGGACAAATTTATTCAACGTTCTTCCCTCTTTACACTTCAGCAATACATCTTTGAAATCAGTATCATGTTCATATTGACCTTTAATCGTTTCCAATCCAAAAATTTTAAAGTCGAGTTGAGATAGAAGAGTATAACGTCTAGATAAAGCATCAACAATAATCCTTTCCTTTTTTGTTTGATGACATAAGGAAAAGACTCAATAAATTCCATCCACTTAGCATGTCTACGGTTTAGTTTCCCTTGACTTCTAATATGCTTTAGTGATTCATGATCAGAATGAATAACAAATTCTTTGGGCCACAAATAATGCTGCCATGTTTCTAAAGTTCATACAAGAGCATATAATTTCATATCATAGGTAGAATAATTCAGAACAGGCCCACTCATTTTCTCAATAAAATATGCAACAGGTTTTCCTTCTTGTAACAAAACACCACTCAATCCAATCCCACTAGCATCACATTCAAGCTCAAAAGTCTTACAAAAATCAGGAAGTTGGAGAAGAGGCGCATGTGTCAACTTATCTTTCAGTATGGTAAAGGCGTTATCTTGCATGGTGCCCCAAGAAAAGGGCACTCCCTTCTTCGTAAGGTCATTCAATGGAGTAGCAATGGTGCTGAAATCCTTCACAAAGCGACGATAGAACCCAGCCAGTCCTAGAAAACTTCGCACCTGTGTGATGGTCTTTGGTACAGGCCACCCCTGAATAGCCTCCACCTTGGCTTGATCAACTTCAATTCCCTATGGTGTAACAACATAGCCAAGAAAAGAGGCTCGATCCGTTCAAAAGGTGCACTTCTCAGGGTTACCAAATAAACGTGCCTCACGTAAAGCATTAAAAACAGCACGTAAGTGATCAAGATGTTCATCTATGGATTTGTTGTAAATCAATATATCATCAAAGTACACAACAACAAATTTTCCAATGAATGCACGCAAAATCTCGTTCATTAATCTCATGAAGGTGCTAGGTGCATTAGTTAACCCGAAAGGCATGACTAACCATTCCTATAAACTGAACTTGGTTTCAAATGTAGTTTTCCATTCATCTCCTAGTTTCATGCGAATTTGGTGGTAACCACTACGCAAATCAACTTTTTAGAACACGGCAGCGCCACTCAATTCATCAAGCATATCATCTAAGCATGAAATAGGATGACGATATCAAATGGTGATATTATTGATTGCTCTACAATCCACACACATACGCCAGGATCCATCCTTTTTAGGTACTAGAATAACAGGGACGCCACAAGGACTAAGAGACTCATGTACATAACCTTTATCAAGTAGTTCTTGTACTTGGCGTTGAATCTCCTTTGTTTCTTCCGGGTTTGTCCTATATGGTGCACGGTTGGGCAATGAAGCACCGAGAATGAGGTCAACCTGGTGCTCAATCCCTCGAAGTGGTGGTAGTTCTGGTGGTTTTCACTTGGAAACACATCAGAATACTCCTGCAAAATTTTAGCAACAGCAGGAGGCAAAGAATGTTGCATATCGTAAAGGGAAATCAAAGCATCAATAGCAAATTTTGAGGGATTGAGATATCTCATTTTTCTTCTCAAATACAGATTTGGCATTGTTGTTGTTCTCAACATTAGCATGGTCCTTAGATTTAGTTTTCCTAGCTCTAGCAACATTATCTTGCACAATTGCTTCAGGAGACATTGGATGCAACACAATTTTTTTATCACGGTAAAGAAAAGAATACTAATTTGATCTACCATGATGCATAGAATCTCTATCAAATTGCCAAGGTCTTTCTAGCAAAATATTACAAGCTTGCACAGGCACATCACATTCAACAACATGCTTATATGATCCAATAGCAAAATTGATTCGCACAAGTCTAGTTACCTTTGCCTTACCGCTGTTGTTTAACCATTGAATGGAATAGGGATGTGGGTGCGGTTTGGTGCTTAGTGCCAGCTTGGCCACCATGTCACTGCTGGCCAAGTTGTTGCAGCTATCTCCATCAATGATCATACGGCAAGAACACTCTTTTTGTTTGGAATAATGTGTGTCTTTGATTTTACTCTGCTTTCTCCATTTGGGCACTAAGCACACGCTGCACAATGAGGCTTTCATAGCGCGCCGCATCTTCTGCACCAATATGCTCTTCTTGATGTTTGTCACTACCTGCATAGTCAGCTGCAAGCAAAGCATGTGTATCATTATCGAAATCACTAGCAGATGAGTACTCACCATTATCTTTAACAGTCATGCTGCACATGGCCAAATCCCTTGCGTTTGTGAAATTGAACGTCTCTAGCTCGCCCTGTAGATGCTACGGAAGAAGCACTCTCAGTGGGCCTTTGGGTTGTCTTGGTTGCTGAGCTAGTGGAAGGAGCATGTGGCTTGTTGCCGTAGGAAGAAGGTCCTACCCATCTTGGTGAAGAAGATGGCGGGGGAGCATGCCGCATCGGACGAGTAGTCGTGCGTGGTTGCCATGAGCTAGTCTTTCCTACAGAAATATTAGTCCTAGAACTAGCTCGTCATCCCTGCACTTCCCTTTCAGCTTTACAAGCAAGATGAAACAAATGGGTAACATTATTGTAATCTTTATAAGCAAGTATGTCCTGAATTTCGCAGTTTAAACCACCCAAAAATCTAGCCATAGCTGGTTCCTCATCCTCATCTAAATTACAATGCAACATACCCATTTGTAGTTCCTAAAAATACTCTTCTACACTTTTAGCTTTCTGTCTTAATTGTTGTAACTTATTTAATAGATCACGTGCATAGTAACAAGGAACAAATCTAGCCCGCATGAGCCGTCTCAAAGCTTCCCAAGTTTGGGGTATATTATTAGGAATTTTCTTGCCATGTTCTATCCACCGAAAAGAAGCAAAATTAGTGAACTCACTAGTGGCTGCTCTAACCCTTGCATTTTCAGGAAATTCGTGACATGCAAATATTTTATCAACAGAAATCTCCCAAGTAATATAAGCATCAGGGTCATATTTATCAAAAGGAGGTATCTTAAATTTGATCTTGTTAAATGTATCATCATTATTGCATACCTCACGCCAACGATGTCCACCAATACCTTGACGGTTGCGTTGTAGCCGGTGTCGTGGCCTAGCATTCTCATCTTTTCCAATTTCAGTATCTGCAGGATAGTCATCTTCATTGTCACGTACAATGCTAGGGGCATTACTCACATGTCCATCCACAGTTCGTCCTCGATCCCTCTCCTCAAGGCGTTGTAGGATGGCTTCAATAGAAGTATTCATTGTTTGTATGGAAACCTCCAACATGCTGATTTTGGTGTTGGTGACGATTTGCACATTTTCCAATTGACCAAGGCGGTCATTGGTAACACGAACATCCTCATCAAGCGCTTCTGTGTGTATCCACACTTGGCGCTCGAAGTGCTGTATAATTCCCCATGTGCGAGGTTAATGCACGTCTTCATTTGCATTTGCTCCTCCTACCATGGTTAGTAGAAAAAAGGAACAATCGAATATAAAAGGGTAACGTTATCCCTAGCTACAAGGGTGCTGTTGGGGATAGCTCGCTCACTCTCAAGCTGTTCAATCAAGCTCTTACCTGTTCTTACCAAGCTCGGCAAGGAGGTGATTATAACCAGCAAGTAATGAACAACTTCAAGAGTAGGTGTCAATCTATGGAGCTTTAGGTGGCTGAACTAGCACAAGGAACAAACTTTCACCACGTTAGTCATAACAAGTTAATAAACATTCTACGACAATACCGTGCTGGTCCTAGATTAGATTTTTCTAAAGACGCGAGCCTAGACACAAAGGAATTCACACCAGTCACACAATAGCCTACAACAGCAGCAACTGAAGCTCACTTTTTGTTTCTTTTCTTTCTTTCTTACTTTTTCTTTTTCTTTTTTTCTTTCTTTCTTTTTTTACAAAGCCCTGCAGCCCTAAAAGATTACACAAGGATCGGATGATAAGCTACCAAATACCACAGATAGCACACTTATTTTTGCAGGTTCCTTGCAGGTCTTATAAATATTGCTTTCCAAAGAAAAAATACACAGAAGATCTCGAAATCTCTTTGGTGATTGTGATGCGCACAGATGGAATTTTCAGGCAAGGTTTGATCCCTCGGGAAGATGGCGAGATAAACTTTTCCAGATTGTGCTTACACTTTCCAAAAGGACAATGTATGAAGAAGTTACGACCTTTTTCTTCCAAAACCAAGAAGATACTCGAAATAAGATGTGATCTGATTATTTCCTCTTTTGGAGATGCAAATTAGGACGTGAATATCTCCCTAATTTCGTGATGGTTGGGATGGTGTTTTTTTTTTTGCAGATCAAACGTGACAAGAACTTGAAACTCTAAAGGACTAAATACTAAGACCAGCAACTTGACTTGTCAAAGCAACCATGAACTCAACAAGTCTGAACTAAGTAGTGAAAGTAAAAGGCACAATGGTCTAGGAATAATGGAAAAATAGATCTAGTATTTTTTTGGCTTTCTTTGGACTATAGGATGATAACAGCGAAAAGAACAACAATGGTAGAACTCTCACCGATTAACCTTGCTCTGATTACCACATGATAGGATATTGGTTCCCGATCTTTCGATGAGAATAGGAGGGTTCGATTTGTGGAGGAGAAGACGTTGGCGATCCGACTACACCATCCCCACGACGATGTGCCTTAGCGATCGGTACACCGACTACGAAGTTGTATTGTTCTTGCTGGCACACAATCAACCTGACCACGAGGGCCTTTGTTCCTGCAAGCAATCGAAGAACACGCAAGAACAAGAAGAACAAGCACTGATCTATTGAAAAAATCAAAAAGTGGGGTTCCAAATACAAGTAGACGGGCAATCTACTTGACACGCGCATGTACAAGGAAGCAGCAGAAGCTAACTTTCAAATAAACAAAACCCACCATCTAATGATGGCGGCGGCTACTGTTTAATACCTCCCTAGGGTTGTGAGAAACCCTAATCCACTACAGCAATATCGATCACTTACGTCGGCCAAAGCCGACGTAAGTAAGGCATAAACCGACGTAAGTAACTTAATTACGTTGGTTTTCCTTTAATTACGTCGGCTTCTGGCCGACGTAGACATTTGGACGTAATTAAGGTAACTTACGTCGGCCACCGACGTAAGTTACCTTAATTACGTCGGTCTGCAGAAGCCGACGTAAGTTAAGTGTCGAGATGGGCCTTGGGCTGGGCCGGAGGACTTACGTCGGCCTGAGCAGGCCGACGTAAGTTAAGTGCTCTAACTTACGTCGGTTGATCCAAACCGACGTAAGTTAAGTGGTTTAACTTACGTCGGTATGGTCTGACCGACGTAAGTTAATCTGGGCTAACTTACGTCGGCATTCCCATAGCCGACGTAAGTTAAGTTTTCGAATTTTTTTTAAAAACAGAAACTGACTACCTCGCTCGATGGCGAGAACACTGAACAGATACAAAGATAATATACAGAACATATACACAGAAAAATAGATGCAAATTAAGTTCCAAAACATCAAAAACAACAAAACATCCACCGGGCTACACGCTAGCCCCTCCACTGCCTCCGGGATCTTCTCGGCGCGTTCTCGAGCCCTGCAAAAGAAACATAATCACTAGTAAGCATCAATGTCAACTCAGTGATAACATCAGAGTCCAAGTACATCAGTGATAATTGTTAGAGTTGGATTTCTTCACATTAAGTGATCTTTGGTATTGCAAACAAAAGAATGTTGCATATATAAATAGCAAACTAGCAGATATCAGAGTTGGAGACTTTAGGTAATAGGTCAAGCTTATGAACCACTAGCCCTTTGTTAACTCGAAGCACTGACAACTTATTAACTATATACTAATCATTTCTGCCATGGTCAAAAACTATTAAAGCTTGATTACAATTAACTTCCTCACCACTATAGCTATAGGAATCAATATCTGACAAGTTATCAAGATCTACCTCTATGTTCTACTTCCTTATCTCTCTATGTCAAATACTAAAATGGATACAACAATATTAAAGAGAGAGTTTATCACCTGCTCCGGTGTCTACACGCTAGCCCCTCCACTGCCTCCGGGATCTCGACGCGTTCCGGAACCCTGTAAAAGAATCATAATTAGGATAAATTAGAAGTCCATAATTAGTAGTCCACAAAACAACTAGTCAATAGTGTGAGTAACATATTTGCTAAATTAAATGTGATGCAAGTAACTTCTTTAACATAATGAAAAGGGAATCAAACTCCTAGGGATAGACAATATTACCTGCTCCGGTGTCTGCTGCGGCGGAAGCATAGGAATCTCAATGTCCTGACCGCTTTGTCGAGCAAGAGCCTGCCATTGCAAGATATTAGCAGATATATGTTACTAAGTGCTGTGAAATTTAACTACGATACTTTAAATTACTTACCGCCACCGCTGCTTGCATCTGGGCCATCATTAAGGCCGTCCTCTGCTGCTCATCTCTTGCCTCCGCTCTCGTCCTCTCCAGCTCTGCCTGAGTTTGCGTCAGCGACTCCCTCATGGCCTGGAGCTCCAGCTGGGTCTGCGAGAGACGACCACTGGTCCCAACGGTCGAAGCCTGCGACGATGAAGCACCTCTCAAAGGTCGCGTCAACCTCGAGTCGACAACTCCATCAAAAATGACAAACCTGCAAAAGAATGAAAACACTAAGTAGAAGAAGATTAATTGAAAAAGAAATGAAACACACGAAGAACTCACCGTCCGTGGGCCTTCCCGCCTCCGCTTGCGTACGCAGCTTGGGGGTCGATCGGTGCGCTTTCCCAATCGTAATCTGCACCGTGTATCTTCGCGACCTCCTGCGCGTACTTTGTCTACAAAACAAATAAATCTTATAAGCATGTCAATAATAGTACTAGTTATAATGAAATTGATGAATTTCGAAAACTTACCAGTCGGTCGGCTGTGACCTGACTACACTACCCTGGCTGAGAAGGGTCACTTCCCTTGTGACCTCTCTTCCAAACCTGGGTCGGGGTCGGCTCATGACCCATCTCTCGCTCCTGTACAGCCGTGTTAGTGAGATAAATAATATATTAGGAACACATAAATAAAATAAAAAGGTACTTACCATGCGTTTAGCCAAATGCAAGTTGCCGTCGCCGCCATAGTTGTGCTTGCCCTCGGACCCCATGTGGCACTGTCTAGCCTTCGTGGACTTGTTGATAAAAGCGTCGCTAGCCTAGTACCGACAGAGAGCTAAGTACGCCTCGATGTTACCCTGTAACCAGGAAATACTAACCTGCACATATTTCATTTTTTATCAACGCAGTTAACATACGTAGATATTGTAAATATTTAACAATATTAAAAACTTACCTCCACGTACTGCTCCTATGTCAAGTAGGAGTCCGAGTCCTTCCTAAATACACCCCTTTGCTGCTCCTGCTCCTGCTCCCGGGGGTGCCGCTTGTAGTACGCGTTGACGGCCTGAATCCGGGCGTACGACAACGCCGCCGTCGTGAGCTTCCGAGCATTGTAATGGAACACGCGTCTCGCGTGGTCCTCCATGCCCGGTTCCTCTACTTGGTACCTCAGCTTTAAGCAAACAAATATTTAAGTGATATGCAATTAAGAATTCAAACGAGTTGAAAAAATGAAATAGTTAAACTTACCATAAAATCGTGCCACACGGCTCCCTGAACCGTGCCGTGCACCGGGTGAGAGACCCGAGCGTAGTCATCCCACGACAGGGCAGGAAAACCGTCAATTACACCGGGGTAGTGCAACTTGACGATAGCACCGAGGACACTATTAACCTGCCTGTGGTGCTTCTCGGCCCCCGTGAACGAAAAGTCGTACCAACATCTATAAAATATATTAAATAATTAAGTAAAGGAAAACAACATCTAATATTTAATATACTATATACAGTATTTATACTTGTCTCCAACAGGACGGATCATGGTCCGCTGAGTAGTAACTGGAGGAGGATCCGCAAAGTGGGTCCTCCTCGTACGTCGCTCTGCTGCGACGCTGCCGCGTCATGTGACCCTGAAGGCTCTGCGGAACCCCCGGAGCCTCCAGGAAGGCTAGTGGTAGAGGGCTGCCCAGGGAGGCTAGCGCTAGCTGGCTCCGAAGGGAGGCTAGCACTAGAGGGCTCCTGTAGTGGCCCCCTAGCCTCTGAGTCGGCCTCCTGTAGCGGCCCCCTAGCCTCTGACTCTGACTCTGACTCAGAAGTCTCTGAGTCAGACTGCACAAACGAAAAGATTGACAATTAATAATTAATAACAATTGCAATTTCAAAAATAACTTTATTGTAACTAAAATTTACCTCTGTCCGCTGAAAGAACACGACAGCTGAGGGTGGAGCATGTGCCAGAAAGAGCTCACGTCGGCTAGAAAGGAATGAGCTCCCTGAGCAAGGGTCTGCTGGCGGCTCAAACCCTCTCACTGGCTTCCCCTTCCCCTTTGACGACATCCTATTGCAAGGAATAAATGATTAATATGCAAAGATAATATACAAAATTAATGTTAAATTAGTGAATAAAACGTTACTTCAAAATTCGTCAACATCACGATCATGCACCCTACTCCTTAAACCAGCCCATCGATCTTCTTCTTCCGCATCGTTTGCGCAAATCAGCAGGTTTGACTATGTCATCGATATCTTCAGTTTCTGATTCTGATTCTGTTTCCGCTTCCGCGCCAGCCTCGATATCTTGAGCGTCTCCAACTATGTTATCGAGTCCTACACCGGGCTCGACTGAGAAGGAGTCTGGCAACTCTTCCTCTTGGTAGACACAATCAACCTCAGCTTTGTCATGATAATCATCATCTCCTGGAGCGTATAACCGCTCACGAGGATTCACCTTATGTACCACCCACCAAGCTTTGAATTTATTGCATGGATAAGGTAGATAGTACACTTGCTCTACTTGGTGTGCAAGAACTAATGAATCGAATCCTTTCAACCGTTCCTTGTGTTTTACTTCGACCATGCCAAATTCGTTTACTCGAATTCCACGAATGGAATCAAACCATTCGCAGTCAAAGAATACCGCTCGAATTGGCTTGTTTGCGACAAAAGTGAATTCAAGGATTTTTTTAATAATCTCGTAGTACTGCATTTCATGATCTTGCGAATCGATTGCCCTCATCACAACTCCGGTATTACATGTTGCCATGAGAGGACGAAGAGATTCAAATTGAGTTGTACGGAATCGAAAGCCGTTGACGTCATATCGACCATAGCTTCTAACATTAACCACTCCACGGGATAGTTGTCGCAAATCTTCATGGACGTTGGCATCTTTTTGGCACTGTTCAAGATATGGAGTTATTAGAAAACGTAAGCATTCTTAAGTTATAAGAAAACATTGTTAACATTGATTAGTTATCGAGAAAACGTTACATGATCTCAAAACCAGGAGAGAAAATTAGATCCCCTGTTTATTCCTTCCCGTCGAATATGTTCTATTTGCTTGCTCGTAGGTTGATGTCTATGTCTCCAATTTTGCTTGTCGAACATACTACACGACAAAGAGAACCTTTTAGAATACATGTGTCGGAAAAGATGGTGAAAAGCATAAGTGTAGGAGAAACACTTACCTGAAATATTCATTCATTTCTTCCATATTAGCGTACATGTAGAAGAATGCAGCACACCTTTCTTTTTCGCTAACATCATACGAAGTGTAACTACCAACAGTAGTGCCTCTTGTTGCAAAAATGGAGAGATCGCTACAAGGAGGTTGCTCATCTATATTGTATCGCATTACCGAAGTATTAACATTGTTTTCCTCTGCAAAGTAAACACTTGAGAAGTATCCTACTTCCTTAAGAGTAAAAGCTTCGATGATGCAACCTTCAACCCTTGCACTGTTACCAACCATTGGTTTCAGATATCTAAGTGATCTTTCAATATGATACATCCACCTATATTGCACGGGACCGCCCACTTTCGCTTCAAATGGAAGATGAATTAAGAGATGTTGCATTGGATTGAAAAATCCTGGAGGAAAATTTTTTTCCATCTTACACAAAAGTACCGGAACCTCCTTTTCCAATTTAGTCATCATCTCTGGCGTGATTTCTTTAGCACAGAGTTGCCTATAGAAGTTGCTAAGCTCGGCTAACACCTTCCACACTGCATCGTCAAAATAGCCTCGAAACATAACAGACAGAAGTCTTTCCATGATTATGTGATAATCATGACTCTTCAACCCAATGAGCTTTCCCGTTTTCACATTCACGGCTCATCTCAGACTAGCTGCGTAACCATCTGGGAATTTCAACCTTTGCAATCATTCGAGAACTTCTTTTTTCTCTTTAGGTCGAAGACAGAAAGGAGCGCGTGGTTTACCACCATTTTTGGAGAGCTGAAGAGTTTGACGGTTACAAAGCTCGGCAAGATCCTTTCGAGCCTTTAAATTGTCTTTTGTTTTGCCCGTCATGTCCATGCATGTGCTTATGATACATTCGGCCATGTTACGCTCTTGATGCATAACATCAATGTTGTGCCTTAGAATCAACGACTTCACATACGGTAACTCCCAAAGTCCACATATGTGAGTCCAATTGTGTTTGTCTCTGTAACCTTCAAAATATCCAGGACGACCTTCATCTGGCACCAATTTGTCCAACATATCAGATATTTCTGACCCGTCAAGACGTTTCGGTGGTCCTTTAGTGACAACGGTGTTCTTTCTGAAGACATTCCTCTATTGTCTAAACAAGTGATTCGGAGGTAGCCAACGTCTATGACAATCGAAGTAAGATATCTTGCCTCCATGGGTAAGTCAAAAGCAATCGGTGTCCGTGGCACACATCGGACACGTCAACCGACCATGAGTGCTTCATCCAGAAAACATGCCGTATGCCAGAAAATCATGAACGGACCACAAATAAGCAGCTCGGAGGTTGAATTTTTGTTTCTTGTAACAGTCGTACGCTTCGACTCCTGTCCACAACATTTTCAACTCTTCGATCAACGGTTTCAAAATCACATTGAGACGTGACCCAGGATGATCTGGCCTAGGTACAATGATGCTAAGGAACATAAACTCATTCTTCATGCAAAAAGTCAGCGGAAGATTGTACGGAATGACAAAGATGGGCCAACAGGAGTATGGTGCGGCGTTTGTGTTGAACGGCGTGAACCCATCTGTCGCCAACCTGATGCGAATATTTCTCGCTTCACGAGCGAATTCTGGGTCGAACCGGTCCAGAGCCTTCCATGCCTCACCATCGGACGGGTGCGTCATGACTCCATTGTTCTCACACTCACCTTCTTTGTGCCATCTCATGTGTCTGGCCGTTTTTTTTGAAAGGAACAGCCGCTTCAACCTCAGTGTCACAGGTAAGTAACGAAGCTGCTTACGTGCGACTTCCGTCGTCACTGTATTACCATCGTTATTAACAACTTCGACAAACCTCGATTGACCACATTTCAAACATTTGTTCTCATTGGCATGCTCTCTCCAGAAAAGCATGCAGTTGTCCGGACACACATCAATCTTTTCGTGCTTCATCCCGAGACCAGAAAGAATTTTCTTCGAGTTGTACATATCCCTAGGCACTTTGTTGGGTTGTGGAAGGGCATCTTTGAACAAATCGATGAGGATGTTGTAACAATTGTTAGAAAAGAAGAACTTAGACTTAATTGCCATAAGTCTAGTCACAAAATTGAGGATTGACATTTTAGTGTGTTCATGCAGAGCCTCTTCTGAATCTTTGAGACGTTTGAAGAACTTTTTAACCTCTGCTGTTTGAGTATCTTCTATAAGCTCTGGTCGTATAGCTTCTAGCATCTCATCCATCATATCAACCTCTTGAGCATCATCACTGTCCGCTTCCACTTCTTATAAAGTTTGAGAAGTTGTCTCGCCGTGGAAGTTCCACAACTCATAATGTGACACGTAACCGTTTCGACACAAGTGCAACGTAAGTTCCACTTTGTCCGAAAACGTTCCGTTTCGGCATTTCGTACATGGGCACCGCGCCTTATCGCTATTTGACAATGAAAAAGCTCGTTCCACAAAAGCTTCTGTCTTGGCGTACCACTTATATATCTGAGTGACCACCAGTTCTGCTCTTCCAACCAGTGTACATCCAACTACGGTCTTTGCCCATGTTTGACTCTGCAGTTTAACGCGAAAGAAATTGTCGTTAATGTATTGTTATATTATGTGTCACGGCCCTACAACCTAGGCAGATAGATCCTAAACCCACCCAAGAGTGACCGAGCGGAGCGTGCTCATGACGAGACGCGTGATCCGGATTCGAACGAAATTTCGGCAGCATAACCCCGCTGTTCTCCACTGCACGCCCAAAAATGGTGCAGCAGAGAACAACAGGGTTACGCCACCGAAATCTCGTCCAAATCCGGACCCGCGTCTCGTCACAAGCCACGCCCCCTCGGTCACTCCGAGGCTGTCCAAAATGTGACAATTCCGAACCTGCACGTCTCACATGCCAATGACATGTGAGACGTGCCGATCCGAAACGGATAATACATTGCTATAGGTTACGTTGCTCATTTTCATTTTGAGGTCATTTAAGAGAGAGGAAAGAACTAGAGAAAGACTGAGAGGAAAGTTGGTCTTAGATGACAATTCCGCATCCATTTCCACCGTCCACACAATCGCGGGTCATTGACGTTCTTAAGGCGGTAAGGCGACTTAAGGCGACGGATCCCCCTGCTCCCGCGGCGCCAGCTTTCCCTGCCGCCGCCGGCTTCCCTGGCTGCCGCCGCCTTACCCTAGAAAGCAAGGCAACAGGCAACAGGGACGCCTTACAATGTCGGAGCGCCTTACCGCTTTAGCGTCGCTAAAGCGACACTAAAGCGACGCTAAAGCGATGCCTTAATAACTATATATCACGTTTCTCAGTTCACCGCCGACGCGAGCTTCTTTTGCGTGCCGCCCACCGCCTCGAGCTCCTCCGCCACCCCGATCTCCTCTGCTCACCCCTACACACGACCCACGGTTTCTCTCTCTCTCTCTCTTGGAGCTACCGGCGACGCTGTGGCACCCGATAGTGGGCCGCCCCCGACACTGCCCTCCTCATGGTGCAATTAAGCACTTAGTAATAAATAGATAAACCACTTCAGCATAATTAAACGCATAAGCAAATTAACAACTTAAATAAACCAATTAAGCATAATTAAACAAATTTAAGCAATTTAAGCATAATTAAACATAATTAAATAAACTACACCTAAGCATAATTAAGCAAATTAAGCAAAAATAAGCAAATTAAGCATAATTAAATAAACCGCTTAAGCTTAATTATGTATAATTAAGCAAATTAACCATAATATAAAAAACCACTTAAGCATATTTAAGCAAATTAACAACCATAATTAAATAAATAGTTAAGCAAGCACTGCCATCATAGAATCACTTGAGCAATAAAACACGACATCAAGCTAACAATTCTAATTAGGCTACAAGGATAGCATAACAAGTATTTGAAAGCACTAAATTTAGAGTCCAAATTGAAGTGCGTACCTGATCGATGGGACGGCCGGAGGCGAGCCGGCGGCGAGGGCGCAGGGGCGGCGAGGGCGCAGGGCCGACGGGGCCAGGGCGGGCCGGCAGCGGCGGCGCAGGGGCGGCGGGGCCGGGCGGTGGCTGGGGCGCGGAGGCGCAAGGGCGGCGAGGGCACAACAGGGGCGGCGGGGCTGGGGGCGGGTCGGCAGCAGCGGCGCAGGGGCGGGCCGGCAGCGGCGAAGCAGGGGCGGCGAGGGCGGACCGGCGGCCGGCAGCGGCAGCGCAGGGGCGGCGGGGCTGGGCGGTGGCGGGGGCGGCGGCGCAGCGGCGGCGAGGGCGGACCGGCGGCGGGCCGGCGGCGGCGGCACAGAGGCGGCGGGGGCGGACCGGTAGTGGGGTCGGGGCCGCGGGGGTCAGGGCGGCGCCGCGGGGGCGGGGCCGCGGGCGGGAGTGGGTGGCGGCCGGGCAGCGATGGCGGGGCGGCGTGCCGGCAGCGGGGCGCAGGGGCGGCTCGTAGTCGGCGGCAGCGGGGCGGCTCAGGGGTCCGCGGGGCGGGAGCAGCGTGAAATGAAACGGCGCGCACCGCTCGTGCGGTTAGGTTTAACCACAACTTACGTCGGCTGGGATTACTTACGTTAGCCGACATCAGAGCCGACGTAAGTTAGTGTTAATTTACGTTGGTCGATTAACTTACGTCGGCTGCGGGCCGGGGCCGACGTCAGTAAAATTTATTACTGTCGGTCCCTTTACTTACGTCGGCGAGCCAACGTAATTTAATTAACTTACGTCGGCTACCAGGCATCGACGTAAGTTGCTCTGGCCGATGTAAGTGATTGATATTCCTGTAGTGATCATGAGTCCCTAATGGGCTCTTAACGATACATGGGCCATGGGCCCAACTTTGGTGACGCAGCACCATGGACAGAAAAGGTCTCCAAATTGAAATAATGATTGCGGCTGACTCCGAATAGATATGGATATGAGGTCAGATCCTTTTGAAAGTAGACTTGGTAATCTTTCTAGGAAGTACTTGAACTCCCGGATCGGAGTCCGTATGAAGTCGTGGTGGCCATCACAAGTTGGTGATGTTCTGCTATCCAAATCCTGTCCGTGTGAATTCCCTTCCCTTTGGCTCCTCTCCATTGTTCCTAAGCAAAACAAGAAATCACGTGGTTCCACGGTCTAGATAAGATGGACATAATGCTAAGAATGAGTTCACCTGATAGTTTAGTTGACGTGCACGAGCACGAGTAATCAGACCGAAGACTGGTAGTTGAGTGGCTTTGGATGTATCGACGGTGTTGATGTCCTCATCCCTGGTAGAAGGGGATCTCTACCGGCGAAGTGCCAACAGCGTCCTAATGCGGTGCATTGCCCGGGAAGAAAGTCGCGAGCTACTCGCGGAAATCCATCAAGGCGAGTGTGGAAACCATGCATCTTCCCGCACGTTGGTTGGTAAAGCCTTCCGACATGGCTTTTACTGGCCTATAGCTCTCTAGGATGCAGCTGAGCTGGCAAATAAGTGTGAAGCGTGCCAGTTCCACGCGAAACAAATTCACACATCGGCTCAGTCATTGCAATTGATACCTCCTACATGGCCATTTGCTGTGTGGGGGATGAATATTTTGGGACCTTTCCCAAAAGCTGTCGGAGGTTACAGGTTCCTGTACGTCACCATCGACAAGTTCACCAAGTGGTTGGAAGCTACTCCAGTTGTGGCAATCAACAAGTAATCAGGTATCAAGTTCTTGAAGTCCATAGTCTGTAGATTTGGAGTTCTGAACAGAGTCATAACTGACAATGGAACCCAATTCACAAGTACAACATTCCAAGAATATTGTGAAGACCTCGGCATACAAGTCAGCTATGCATCAGTAGCCTACCCCGACAAGTAATGGACAAGTCGAGAGAGCAAATGCAAAATATTGAAAGGACTCAAGACGCGCACTTACGAGCGCCTGATGAAACATGGAGCCCACTGGATAGAGGACTTCTGTTCGCACTGTGGGCAAGCAGGACAACACCTAGCCGGTCAACTGGAGAGACACCCTTCTTCCTGTTATACGGAGCTGAAGCGGTCCTTCCTCCGGAGATCACCATGGGGTCACTCCGGGTCCGGACCTTCGACGAAGCCATGCAGGACAAGCTCCAGCGTGAAGACCTTGACCTCATCGACGCGGGAAGGTGCCAAGCAGCTGTTCAGAATGCACAATAGTGCCAGGCACTCCGGCGCTTCACCAAAGGCATGTGCGCAACCGACAGCTTAAAGAAGGCGATCTGGTGTTGCGGAGAATACTAACTCGTGAAAGGATGAACAAACTGTCCCCAGCTGGGAAGGTCCCCTCCGAGTGATCAAAGTATGTCGTCCCGGATGCATTCGCTTATCAACAGAGGATAGGACTCTGCTTCCCAATCCATGGAACATCGAGCACCTCCATAAGTTTTATGCTTAGTTTCACGGAGGTGAGTCTATAATTACACACAATGTAAGTTATAGAGTCTATACACAGAGTCGGGTAGGTCCTAAAGGAGAACATTCGGACCCCTCCGGGAGGGTCCGAGCAGTTCAAGCTCACCTAACTTGGCCCATGTACTGAAAGTGTGGCTTACCTACCCTGGGTTAGAACAAGATGAATAGCACACTTGGCCTGGTTTCGTACCCTAAGTGTGTCCTTGTCTCCCCTAAGATTTGGACCTATAAAGAAAGACATTGTGTATAGGCTCATTTTTCTTTCATTATCTTTTCCTTCTTGTCTATAATGAAGTTGTGCAATTCTTTTTGAGATTTAGTCCAAGTTATTCATATGATATACAAGTTAAATTATTGATCTTTTTCGGATATTAGCATTGCTAGATGGTCTACCCGCCTGAACGACAAAGCAATGACAAGTCCGGAGTGCACTATCAACTTAGACTGGTCCAGCACCCTAAGTACACCACTCTACCTATATTCCGGCAGGCCTCAGTAGGGCGGGTCCAAAAGGCATTCGGATTTGAAGAGATTACATCAATTTACTTGTTATCATGTTGAATTCCTTCAAACTTAAATTTCAAATAAGAAAAGTAAGCCGCAAACAACATATAGATGAGAGGACAAATTTTACTATTTTTCTTGTCTTTAACGTGCAAAAAAAATGGAAAGTTCATGGCGATGGTGGATGTTGACGGAGCTACTAAGCTTGGACAACCCCAAGGGGCCCGCTGTCGACGTTTCTAAGCGTTGATGGTGGGCGTCCTTAGAGCTAACAAGCTCCGAAAACTCCCATGGGGGCCAGCCATCGACGTAAAGAATTAATGGTGATCTAAACAAAGATGGTGTAGAAATCACACAGAGGGGCTCCGCCATCGACATATTATACATTGACAAGTGGACACCGTCGAAGCCAGGAAGCTCCGACGATCCCATGGGGCCTGCCGTCGAAGTTCTAAACATTGACAGTGGGCGCAATCGGACCTATCAAGCTCCAACAACCCCAGGGGGCCCGCCGTTGACAATTCTAAGCATTGATGGTGGGTGATGTCAGACCTACCAAGCTCCGACAATCCACAGAGGGCCCACCATTGACGTTTCTAAACGTTGGTGGTGGGTGCCGTCAGATCTACCAAGCTCTGACACCTCTCAGGGGGCCCGTTGTCGATACTCTATGTGTTGGCAGTGGGCACCGTCGGACCTAACAAGCTCTGACACCCCCCAGGGGGCCCGTCGTCGACGTTTCTAAGCATTGATGATGGTTGATGTCAGACCCACCAAGCTCTGACAACCCCCAGGGGGCCCGCTATCAACGTTTCTAAACATTGGTGGTGGGTGCCGTCGGATCAACCAAGCTCCGACACCTCCTTGGTGGCCCACTGTCGATGCTCTATGTGTTGGCAGCAGGTGCCATCAGACCCTACCAAGCTCCGACAACCCCAGGGGGCCCGTCGTTGAGGTCACAAAGGGTCCTTGAAGATTTTGGAAGTAAACTTTATGTAACACACTCATTTTCATGCATCATGCCATACATACATTCATATACATGTTTAACATTAATCCACATAAAGAGGAACAAGTTTAAAATTGATTTGGAACAAAACTGCACTTAAAATGCTAAAAAGTGCGGAATAGTCCGATTTTGGTGAGGACTAGTCCGATTTCTCTCTGACCTCGGTCGGACTTGTCCGTTTTTGCTACAGACTAGTCTGTTTTTGCCTCTGGACACTTTCGGACTTGTCCGATCTTATGTGGACTATTTCGGTGTTCCAAGAATCCTTGAAAATTTGCTAAGTCCCTGGACTTGTCCGGACTAGTCCGGTTTTCCAGCGGACTTGTCCGTTTTCCTCTCTGACTAAAGTCGGACTTGTCCGTTTTTTTCCAGAGTTGTCCGATTTCTTTCTGACTAACTTCAGACTAGTCTGGTCCTTCTCGGACTTGTTCGATATTTCGCGACTCTGAATTAATACTTTGTTTTATGACTTGTTTCTTGGTTTTTACGTTAAGTGGGCCTAGGGACATCGTGCCTAACTCTTTTAGAGCCCATGTGGGACCCTAAACCGGCCTCTACTCCTCTCAAACTCGAAATCTATCTAACCCTAGCCTCCACCTCTATATAAACAACCCCACCCCTTGGCTTGACATCTATTTGCCACTTTTTGACCCCACCCAAACCCTAGTTCGTGGAGAGCCACAATCAAGGGGGGAGGAGGAGATCCAAAGCAGGAAGAATAAGAGGAGGAAACGAAAGAGGATGAAGATCTCCATCAAGTTCGTTCTTCATCACCCATCATCTCCAAAGTTCATCACCAACCCTGGATCATCAAGATCCAAGTGTTACCTCCAAGTTTCTTGACTCATTGGAGTTCTAAACACCTGGTATACCTTCTATTTCCTTTTCCTTACATGAATTCGACCCCTAATCTCCAAATTCACGTCGATCTAGAAAACCCTAATCTGTTGATCTCGTAAAGTGCGGACTTGTCCGGTCCCTAGCGGACTAGTCCGATTTTCCTGGTTAAACTGTGTCAAATTAATTCTAAAATTAGATCAAATCAATTCAAAACCCGTATAAACTTGTTAAAATCTATTAGAACTAGATAGTGAACATTTAAAAGCAATCTATTAACAAGTTCTACCTTGCATTTGCATTAATCATGCATATCATGTCATATTGAGTAATATTTGTGCACTCTTTAATTGTATTCTTGTCTTGTATGTTTATTGTGCGGATTAGATGGATCTGTGTTAGAGAGTGTTGCGGGGGATCTACAGCACCAAGAGTTTGAAGTCTTTGACCCGAATCAATCCCAAGAGCAAGGCAAGTGTCCTTGAAGCATATTGATCCTATTTTGAAATAAATGTTTTGTTTGCAAAACTGCATGCTTGTGTCAATTTTGATGGGAAATCCTATGATAGGAAGTTTACTAGATTTGTTTAACCACCCTTGTCACCTAGAATATATGGTAGAGAGTCGGGATGGGATTCTTACCTTTTTGCTTCGCTTAATTAATTGGGATGGAAGAACAACTACACTACTTAACTTAATTATGAATTAATGAGATCGTGATTGACATGAACTGGCTAAATCTGATATGGTAATGGGTGATCTAGGCAAGCCTGGTATGTGGATGAGTTGGATGTTATGGTGGTTTGCTTGCTTTAGATCTAAGGACCAGTTCGTGGAGCGACCATCCAGGATTTACAGTGCCACCACGAGGCCAAGTATGTGTGCGGCGTAGCTGATTAATTAGGGCTTTGCCACTGCTATTTGGACCATTAAGGATGCTCGGGGAAGGGGTAGTCGGATTGTGTTTGTTGATGATTGGTGGGACTACCCTGGGATCCGAATGGCTCAAGAGGGGGCCCTTGGTCGAAGATGTGCTCAGTTGGAGACATCGCCACCGGTGAAACCTCTGTAGGGTCTAAATAGGCTAGTAATCCCTTTGTAAAGGCTATTTTGTGATCTCTTGGCCATACACCTACGGAAGTATGAGACGACATAATGGAGATTCTATAATCATCGAAAGGTGATGAAATCACAAACACGTGGGTAAAACGGTACAACCTCTGCAGAGTGTGTCTAAAACTATCATGATAGACGTGCTCCCGGTTATGAGCAACCTGGACCCTCACATTATTAGAGGAAAATTTAGATTTTGGAATGGTTATGGTTGGTATTATGGTTATGGATGGTTATGAATTGAATTCTGGTATTGACCACGAATATTGGTATATGATGATGGATATGGAATATGGATTGGTATTATGATAACTACATGGCTTATGATGGGTTTATTTCATATACATGTAATATATTGCTTTTCAAATGTTTTAATGTACTTTTCAGCACTTAGCCATTATTATATTCGTCATTTCAATCATCCACATGCTGAGTACGACATGTACTCACTCTTGCAATCCCCCCAACAGTTGCAGGTCAGGATTGGGAGTTTAATGGCGATAATGTGGAGTTCTAGGCCGTGTCTACCGTCAGCTCTGCCTGTGGTGTTGCATGGAGCTGCGATATACCCTGTCTAGCTATTTAGTTTGCCTAATTAGTTTATTTCCACTGCATTAGTTGAACTTGTCATTAATATTCATTATAACTTGTATTCGAGGATAATATGGTTTGTGAAATATAATTTGGTTAATTAATCTTGTTTTGTGGTAATTTTCTGTATACTCTTTTGTGAATGCACGCGTGTATGTGTGTTGAACATCCTGGGCACACATATGCATTTACTTGGTTCATTTTCAGAACCGGGTGTCACACTTTAAACCTAAGAGCTAAGCGTTATAGCTACAAGTTCAAAGTGTTCAAGTCATCAAGACATTGTCAGATCCTTTTGGTACATGTTTGCAATCAAATTGTGAACATCTTCCAGGGGGCCAACAAGATAAAGGACAATGCATTAAAGACAAATACAAAATGGAATTCATTCATTTAATAAGATTGGATTTCATTTACTCGAAGGATTGGATTACAAAATGAGGATTACAAGTAAAAGGTAGAAGAAAAAGGTCCTAGCTACTGGAGGTCCTAAGTCTTATGGAAAAACGAGGCAACTTTCTTGGCAGCTTCACGAACGCCGACTCTGGCGGCATCTTCCTCTTCAACAATGGGTCTTTCGACCACCAGATCTAGAGATAGTTGGGGGTTCTGTCTTATGAAACACGTCAGCACATATTCGGTGATGTTCTTGGCCAGAGACTTCTCCTTTGTCTCCAATTGATCAGCGATGACGTCACCCATAGCTTGTTGCTAGTAGAGCCCAATGCTACCAGTGCCTTCTCCAGCTTTGGCTCCGAGTCAGCCGGACATACCGGACTGAAGCCAAGCGGCACCAAAGATTTGTTAACATGCCCCAGGAAGTCCCAGACTTGCTGGGACTCCGTTGCGCTCGAATTCTTAAGTTCCTACACTGACCTTCTGGCATCTGCAAGCTTCGAACCTTCCCGGGCAACGCGCTTGACCTCTTTGGTATGTTGCTAAATACTCTCAGCCACCTTCTTTTCACGGTCAGCAAGCTCCGACTCCCAAAGGTGGATGCGGTTCCGGCGGTTCGCCAAGTCCTTCTCCCTACCTTTTACCTTCTCCTCTCTAGTGACGACATCAGCTTCTCTCTTTGAAAGCTCATGTCCCATCTTCAGTTCTTCTCCTCCTCTTGCTTGCACCACATTTCAAACTTTTTAGTGTGGTCGGCCAAGCTTTCCTCCCCCAGAGTCAGCCTCAAGGCGAGCTCCTCCCCTCTCTTCAAAATATCATCCTGCCTCTCCATGAGCTTCTCCTCCCTCTTGTCGAGCTCCACCCAACGCTTGAGGAGCTTTTCATTTAATTCATTGAGGTTGTCCTGACAATCGTCAGCAACCTCATTGGTCTACCTAGCATGCTGTAAAATCTCCCGGGCCTTCTCGTTGAGAGCCTTATTGGCAGCTTCCCGCTCATTCAGCAAGCGGTCCATCAGCGCTAGCCGGGCTTTCTCCTGGCCACCCACTCCCGCTGGTTTGCAATCCTTGACTGCATCACCTTCGTCTCAAAGTGAAGCCTGTTTCGCCAATGCCTCAAGGTGTTGCGCTCTTCTTCGAGAGTGTTGCTTTCATAGTCGAAGGCCAGCTGAACTTAGCGCAGAGTGGAGCAGGCGTTGTTGATATACATCACCAGAGGAATTGGCTCTAGATCAGCCTGGATCTCTCCCGCTGGCTCAAGCGGATCTTCAAAAATATCGATGGGGTCCCACGGCACAAGCGTGGTCCCCTATGACTCCACGGCACACGGGCTGACTTCTAGAGCTGATGAAGAAGGTCCCCCCGCTGGATCTTCAATCATCGGCTCCGAGGGTGGATGACCTGTAGTTGACTGTTGTGGGTGCTCCGGCTCCGACATAGACACCTCCAGAGTAATCACCTCCGGGTTGGACACTGCAGATTCGTCCAGAGCTCCCTCCGCCTCCGGCTCAGGTGTCGGGACTTCAACTTCTTCCAGCTCAGGTGCCGGTGCTTCGGTTACCTCCGACTCAGGTGCTAGAGCTTCTGCAGTCTCTGGCTCCAAGGTCAGAGCTTCAACTATTTCTGGCTCGAGGGCGAGAGCATGAGTTACCTCCAGCTCAGGCGCTGGAGCTTCTGCCATCTCTGTCTCCAGAGCAGGAACTTCAACCACCAGTGGCGAAACCATCAGCATTTAATCATGAACACCCCCCCCCCCCCCCCCCGTGGTCCGGCGCTACCACGGGAGTTCCTAGCAACGACTCTGAATCCAAGTCCATGACAGTTGGCACTGGAACTACCGTGTCTTTAGCTACCACCTGGGGAGGCACCGGGATCAAAGCTGGAGCTTCATCCTGCACAGCGTCAGTTGCTTCAACAGGCGCTGAAGTTTTGACTTTCTTCTTCGACATCGTGGAAGCAAAGATAAAACAATTAAAAAAGGAAAATAATGGATACAGCAACTCAAGGTGAGAAGACAATGCTTACCTTGGGAAGCTTCGGCCCCAGTCACCGCGGAACTTCTTCTTCTGACGTTCGGAGTCGGAGCCCACCAGACCTGGTGAGGTTGAAACTTTGGACCTTGGTCGGGACCTCTCTCGGCTGGGAAGGACCTCCGGACCTAGACACTGCAGCTGGCACTGGAGCCGGAGTCGATTTGCCGAAGCTAGCGCCCCTCGGGGACACCAGCTCTGAAGAGGGCTTGACCACCGAAGTTCTGCTTGGCCGGGGAGTAGGAGCTCCTTGAGATGGAACCGACCTGAGGGAGCTCCCATCAGCATGTCTCAGCTTCCTCTTCCAGCTAGAGGATTCGGTCGGCTCCTTGCCCTTGCCTTTGCCCTTGCTGGCGTCGTCGACCTTCTGGCTTGGAGTAGCGGTCGGAGCCACCCTCTCTGAAGCTCTGGGAATGGCAACCCCGGAGGTCCTACGCCTCTCCACCAGGCCGAGGTCGTCAAGCTCTAGCATACCCCTTCAGAGCTCCCTCCTGATCTCTGAAACCATGTTTAGAGGGAGAAATTACGTCGGCAGGGTCAACGCGTCGCGAGTAATGGCCCCGTGTTGAAACTTCTGGAGATGGAGCTTCAAAGCTTCATAATCCAAGTTGGTATTAAAACCGGCTTCAATCCGGTTGTGATCCATCTCACTATTGAAGGCCCATGCAGGCCACTCCCTCGTCTTCAGTGGCGCCCACCTGTTCACCAGGAAGTTGCCAAAAACCATTGAGGGGTCGCTCCACCCTCTACGCACTCCTGAATCCTTCTCATGATGGGATTGTATGCTTCGTATAGCTCCGGAACTGGATTCCAGGTGTCGGTGTCAACATTCGGGAGGCTCTTGGGCAACTTCAACCTCTCGTGCTCCTCTACTGCAATGATCACCGAATCTTTCTTCCAGTTGTCTCACTTTTCGGAGGGGAAGGTCTTCGAGTACTTAAAGGGGCGGTTCTTGTGCTTCACAAAGTAGTAGAAGCCAATCATCTTCCCCTTTGCGGTAGTGTGGACCGTGAAGAAGGTCTGGAAGAGCTCGATGCATGGCAGCACACCCACCCACATCTCGAAGAAGTGGACTAAGGTCGCTACTAGCAAGAAGGAGTGGGGGCCGAGGTGATGAAGCTGGAGGTCGTAGAAATCCAGTAGCATCAACAGAAAGCTTGAGAAGGGCGGGGTCAGACTCACCATGGCATATGCCAAGAAGTAGACGACCTTGCCAGTGCACTTCTTCTTGAAGGAAAGCTTCCCGAAGCGAATATCGTTGTTGAAGGAGTCACTGGACCACCCCATGTAGGTTCGGACCCTTGACAGATCTTCATCGCTAGTGATCTTGCTGCGGGGAAGACTCAACTAAATCGTGGCAAAGTGGAGCGAAAGTTGGAAGGGCTATGCAAATGTTGGAAGGCTTTGAGTGCAAGTTCGAATGAAAGCGTAAAGAGTCCTCAAACCGTGCGGGCTTTCTTTCTTAAGTAAGCCTCCGCAACGCTTGGATAGAAACTGCGTCGTCGAGATCAAGATTTCATTTCAAAAGATTACCCCGTCAATGACAAATAGGCCTGGGTCCACTTCGACGGAACAGTCAAAGTTATCACGCCAGGCCAACCGATGTCATGATGGGAAGTTGGAACCCTTAGGGCGGCGGCCAGACAGGGCGATCGGAACCGATACGGTTTTCGTATTAGGAACTGACGACCTTCAATTGCGTGAGATCCGCACGCCAGGATCTCACCTGCTGCATCAAGAAGAGCCACGCGGCGGTGGTTTAATTGCGGACCATCGCCCCAACGGCCCATGAAAAGACCTTTGAAGCCATAGTGCGGGAATCAAAGATGGCCTCACCTCAATAACTTAACCCAAAGGGTTTCTCCCAGAGATGGGCCTGGGGGCCATTATCGGTACCCTACGTACTGGGTACCCCACGATACCGCAAGAAAAGCCACGTAGTTCCACCTGTCCGAGTTGAAGACTTCCGAAGGCTCCATGTGTCCTGCAGCACAGGACCCGCCTCCCTCATCAGGGTGGCTCCGGAGATACCACGTGTAAAGCATGGCCAGACCTAACTCCTTGTATAGGAAAGCTTTGGTCGTGTCACGTGTCCAGTGGCCCCGGACCTAACTCCCAGTAGAGGGAAGCTCTGATGCTGCCACATGTATAGCAGCTCCGGACCTGCCTCCCCACAGAGGGAAGCTCCAGAGCTGCCACGTGTCGAGCCTCCGGACCTAAGAAAACAACGGGAAGATAGACGAATCTCCAACGGCGCGAACATTCAAGGGGAAGTTAAAACTACTGTTACAAGACCTGATTATGTGTCATTAATGCCATGTTATTGACACACGATCAGAGGACCTTTAGTACCGGTAACGCCACCATTAAGGCGCGTTATCACACAGTTTAATGTACTTAATACATACAGATTGTGTATTAGGTAATTAAACATCATCGGGGCCACATGTTGGGCCAGGCTGACAATGTAACGGTCAGTCCTTAGACTATAAAAGGGTTGTGCAGCGCGGTACAAAGGACAAGTCTAATCAAGCGCTCACACACACATACTCATACATACAACAACCACCCATGGAGTAGGGTATTACGCTCAGACGGTCCGAACCACGTAAAATTCCTCGTGTCACTGTCTTGTTCATAATCTCATGCGCGCCTCAAGCAATCTCGAACCTCAACGGACTACGATCTAGTAGTACCGGGAGAAGTGTTGATCGCACACTTTGACAACCACAACTTCAGAATCCTCCCATCGCTTGTCGCATCTACTCCTACATGGCTACATGATGAGTTGTTGTGATCTAAACTTCCTCCTTCACAATCATGGTTATCGTTTTTAGGTCTTGTTTGGTTCAGCTATCTGGAGAAGCTGTTGCAAAAATAAGTTAGGTGTTTTGACAGTTTGCATTTTAATGTGTTGGTCTGTTCTTACGGATTGAGAAATGTCTAAATTATCCATTATGGTTTTCTAATTTTTATATTTACTAATTATGTTTTTATCATTACTTTGACATGTACCATTGCACAATTTGATTTTGAACAACTAAAAAAACTTACATATAATTTCAAAAAATATTTTTTTCTTACCAAATTTCAAATAATGGACATAATTTATTTTAAACAAATTGAAAAACAAAAGTAGTTTTGATAGCAACTCAATAGCACTTTAGATATATTCCCCACATCATTCCAAACATGAATCATATACAACAATTAAATCCAACAAAAACACAATACATATTTCAACAAAAAGCACATAGTATCACAATCATATAATTTTTAATACGCCATATTCCAGATTGTGCAAGTTACTTGATACACTACATTTGGAAGTTTATTGTCTAGTTCAAAAGGGAAGTTTATTTTCATTGAACTTCAGGGGTAATTTTGTACCTCTCGTTGCGAAAAACAATCAAAAACTGGTGGAAGATCGCTTTTTCTTCAAGTTGTGTCACAGTTCATTTCGGAAAGCGCTTCTCTGGGAGGTGAGATAAAAAGCTACGCGTTCGGGAGGCAAAGTGCTTAAATATATTAAAAAGTTGGCTGAGAAGCTGTGTCAAACATCACCTTATTCTTCCGGGATCGGGGCACAATTTGATGCTTCGGCCGTAAGAAGAAAACGGTGGTTGTCATGTATAATAAATCATTGATCTAGAGCTGATCTATCATTCAAATGCTGCTTCGTAGCAAGGCGTCAAGCCCATCATGCTTGTCTGTTGCAACAGGAGCGATTCGAGAGCATCGTGCCGTGGGTTGGCCGAGCGATTCGAAAGCATTGTGGAGTGGGTTGGCCGAATCGGATCCGAGGAATTGGTGGCGGAGATGGTTCATCTTAGACTTGTAGAGGGCATTAAAAATGTCCTTTGTGAGAGTTCTGGATTGGTACCATATTTGAATAGGCATATGAGTGGTGACCTAGTCTTCGGATTGATTACTACTAGTGTGTTTGATGTATTCGTTTTATATAGGTCAGGTGCCTCATGTAATGCATATTACGGGCATATTACGGGTGGTCGAGCAGATTACTGTCTTGGGATCCGCATGGCTCAAGAGGGGGCTTCTCATGGCAGAGGGAAAATAGACTTCAGGTGTCGGAGCGGTGAAATCTTAGAGTATTAATGCAAGTCAAGAGAACCATGAGAAAGACCTCGTAGTGATCTCCTGGTCACACACCTACGGAAGTGTGTAATATGGTTAGCTACCACACGCGATTGGGAGGTTTATTTAGTCTACCTGGCAACAGGGGATAAAATCACGAACTGTGGGTAAAGGATACACACTCTGCAGAGTTTTGTTAAACTGTCTAAACAGTAGTGCTCACGAACACGAGCGGCTTGGGACCAAGTTCATAATTAGCACACATGGTTAAATGGTGAATGGTTTGGGTTTGGGCATTATCTATTCACTGTGGGGTTTATGGGTGGAACTCACCTAGATGTAGGTGCTTAACAACAGTAAGGGTAGGTTGTAATTGCTATAGTGCTTTACCATTAATTGCCTTCCTTGTTATGAACCACATGGCATAAACTTCCCCACTTGCTGAGTACCGTTGGTACTCAAACTTGTTAGTTGCATAATTTTCCCCAGTCTATGAAGACGAAGAGGTGGAGAACCAGGACTTCTACAGAGATCCAGACGAGATGTTATAGGCTAGCGTATCCCCCGTGCAACGCTTGTGCTTGGAGCCCTTTTATTTATTTTCCACTGCCTATGTACTTTTCTTTAGATCTGGATGGTCATTTATATAATAAGATGAAGTACTCGAACATGGCACTATTTAATGATATTTTATTTTTGTCTACACAAGTATGAGTTCAACAAATCCTAACATACATGTGAAAAGCATATGGTCGCCTTCTTAATACTAGGTGTGACACATACCCACATCCCGATCAAGGGTACATGTGTCCACCCCACTCGTTATAATAACTTGCATGGCTTCTTGCATGATCATCATCATTAGTTTTCCCCTGGCCCCAATCAACTGAATTTGCCTAAACTGCAATTCCCTGTGTTCTAAGGGGAGAATCTCAAGCTATGGAATTCTACGTGCGAAAGTTATTTTGATGTATAATCAATAGATCACACCATGTCGGTCAAGGTAGCTTCACTTTATTTTGAGGGTCAAGCAGCTTGGTGGTTATAGTCTATAGAACACAAACTGTTACTCTGTCCATGGAACACTTTATGCACTATAGGTGATTGATCAGTTTGAGCGTAGCCAGCACGAATTATACATACACAAGTTGTTTCATATTAGACAAACAGGGTCAGTCACAGAGTACATTGCAGGCCCGGGCGGAGGCACGTGCGGCCTGTGCACCGGCACAGGGCCCCCAGATTGGAGGGGCCTCGGTCCAACAAAACAGTCATGATTTTTTTTAAAAAAAATGCAAACAGTCATGAAATGATTAACTCACAGACAAACATTCAACGAACCAATCAATTGGACCGGCGTCGAGTCCCCCGCAGCACATAAACATTACCACACGACTCGAGAGGGTTCTGAGAGAGAACATGACTGTGCAATAGGCAGCATGACCACACGTGATTACAACATAGCCGGCCCAACGGGGATTCTAATAAAATACATAGTCGGTCCAACCTGACTCTCCAAACCTAACAAGCAAGCATCCGTAGGGAATGAAACTGACAACATGGCCGTTACCTCACAACTTTCAATATGTTCTAAGCTACTCTCTTCATCTCAAAATATTTGTCACTCACTAATTCATTTTTTAACTAAAAAGTGACAATATTTTGGAATGCAGGGAGTAATAGAGATAATTATTATATGTTAATTTTTTTTAGTGATTTGTAATATGTCTAACTAATGATTTATATAATGATTATGTCACTAGCTAACAAATGCTCCCTCTTCAATTTTTTTTGAAAGGCCATAATCGGCTTTTAATTATAAGTAGAGTGAAAAATATTTACAAGTGTTTGGATGTGTCCGCGATACATCCATATGCCTAAACACGACAGTAGAAATTATAAAGTATCTACTCGCTGTGTCTCGGAGATAAGAGGTGTCAAATGCTTTGCTCCCGCCCTGCCCCACAAACGGATTTCATCTTGCACAACAGCAAAATGGAATCAACATTGTGGTCGTCATCTTGAAAAATTATTTTGTTTCTGTGTGGCCAGAGGCCCCAAGTCACCGCCATAATGATGGAGTTGACTTCCTTTGCTCGGTCCGGCGAAGGGTCTATAAAAAGCTTGTCAAAACACAGGGCCAGAGAATGTTCGTTCTGAATGGATGGCGGGCATAAGGCATTATCCCCCCATCCAGGTACCAATTTTGGACCATAGTTGCATGGTGAGCGGGCATTCGAGGAATAGATGGCGGACAGTCTCTAATTGCCGGTAACAGAAGGGGCAAAAATAATTATTTGGCCATTCCCTTCGTTGCAATCGGTCCGCTGTCCAAATACGGTTTTGCATGATCAACCAAACGAAGATTTTGCATTTGGAGGGTGCCCAAACTCTCCAAACCTTCCAAGGGAAGAGGGACACCGTGCTGCCTTGGAACTGAAGCTTGTATGCAGAGCTTGCCGTGTATTGGCCCGAAGCATTATGGACCCATCTAATCTGGTCTTGCGCTCCTGGAGTCAAGGACAGGTGCATGTTGTCGATGGCCTCTCATAGTTTTACATAGTCAGGCAGCAAAAGGCTCCCTCTTCAATTAACGTCATCAATAAAATGAAATGGAAGAGTATTTCACTACCCGATTCAACTCAGCTAATTGGTAGATAGTTACTTAGTTACCCTCATAACCCTCCTATCTTCCACCTTATCAAGTCCCACCATTATTATCTTTAGTCAGACTAGAAGTCATTTTAATATTTTTGTATGGCGCCTCGAATTTTACCGGCTCGGCCCTGGTACATTGATACATTATCTGCATTAGTTGATTAGTTGCATGCCTATGAAACCAAGATAGACCCTCTATACTTTGTTACAAGATTCATTGTTGGTTTAAAAGATGATATTAGAACTTCTGTACTGGTTTAACGTTCACAAGACACAAGCCCTGGATACTGCTTGTGTCCTCGCATCTTTGCAGGAGGAGGTTGCTAAACCATCTAAAAGACAAGATTACAGAAGACAAGACTTCCCTGCTGGGTATTCTTCAGACTTCTCTGTTCACAAGTCTGCTACTCGTTCAGCCTACCCTCTAGTGCCAACCCCAAGTAATACTTCTCTGATGACCTCTGCTATCTCTTATGACAAAAGACTGCAAGGTACTTTGAAGACTGCCAACACAAGATAGATTGGAAGCTCTCAAGGCATACCATATGGCGAAAGGATTATGCAAAATATGTGCAGAGAAATCGGTTAAAGGACATAAATGTGCTCCATCAATACAGTTACATGCAGCTCAAGAAATGTGGGAATTCCTCAATATAGAAGAAAATGCACCTTCTGAGTATAATCCTCAATATCAGCACACACTCATGGCTGTCTCATGCTTCTCTGGTAGGGATGCACCAAAGAATATGAAGCTACTCGGTTCTATTCAAGACAAAGAAATATTGGTTCTCATCGACAGCGGTAGCACAACTTCATTTTTAAGCTCTCATAATGCTACTCAATTGAGTGGTATTTCTAGTCTTCGTAAGGCTATACTTGTTGCTAATGGAGACAGGCTTATCTGTCAAACTGAAATGGTGCAGGCCTCGTGGTTTATTCAGAACTGTAAATTTACTTCTAACCTCAAGATTTTGCCCTTACATTGCTATGATATGATTACTGGCATGGATTGGCTAGAGCATCACAGTCCAATGAAGATTCATTGGGGTCAAAAATGGATGAAGATATCATACAAGTCTCAGATTTTACTTCAAGGCATTCTTCCCTCGCTGCCACCTGAAACTGTCATTGAAGTGCTATCTCTGAATATTCAGAACTTCAGTATATTAATGGATCATTTACCAGAGGACATTCAAACTATCTTACAAGAGTTTATTACATTATTTGAAGAACCAACTTCTCTGCCTCCAAGTATGGCTCGTGACCACTCCATACCTTTGATACCATGGGATAGGCCATTTAACATAAGACCCTATAGATACCCTCCCAAGCTCAAAAATGAGATAGAGCAACAGGTCAGAGATATGCTTCAGAGAAGAATTATACAACCAAGCCATAGTGAATTCAACTCACTAGTGTTGCTTGCGAAGAAGAAAGATCACTCATGGCGTTTTTGTGTTAGCTTTAGGCATCTTAAGGCTTTAACTGTTAAAAGGCAGTTTCCAATACCAATTATGGAAGATATATTCCTAGAACTATCTAATGCCAAGTGGTTCACCAAATTGGACTTGTGGTCAGGCTTCCACCAAATACATCTGAGCAGGGTGAAGAACCAAAAACTGCATTCTCAACACACCAAGGTCATTTTGAATTTAGGGTCTTGGCCTTTGGTCTGATAAGATCACCTGCTACTTTTTAAGGGGCCATGAATGCAACACTTGCTCCTCTGTGCAGAAAATGTGTCCTAGTTTTCTTTGATGACATCTTAATATATAGCTCTGACTATAACTCTCATCTGTCACACTCGAGGTCTCCTCTGGAACTTCTACTCAAAGATGAATGGAAAATCAAATTCTCAAAGTGTTCTTTTGCCTATCATGAGCTACCTTACCTAGGACACATATTGATTCTGAGGAGATTACTACTGACCCAACAAAAATTGCAGCAACAGTTCATTGGCCCTCGCCAAAGTCTGTAAAAGAACTTAGAAGCTTCTTAAGCCTTGCAGGCTACTACAGAAGATTTGTGAGGAACTTTGGAATCATTAGCAACCCACTCTCTAATCCGCTCAAGAAAAACATACCATTTATTTGGACCAGCATCCATAAAGAGGCATTCAACACACTGAAAACAGCTTTATCATCTTCTCGAGTCCTAGCATTACCAGATTTTTCCCAACCCTTCTGTGTGGAGACAGATACCTCAAGGACCAGAGTAGGGGCAGTTTTACTTCAGAATGGCCATCCTATAGCATTTGTTAGTAGAGCATTGGGTCCAATGACATTAGTCTTATCAGCCTATGAAAAGAAATATTTGGCCATCCTTTTGACAGTTGATCAGTGGAGACAGTATTTACAGTTTGGAGAATTTTTGATCAAGACTGATCAGAGAAGCCTTTCTCATATCACTGACCAGCGCCTATACACTCCTTGGCAGCAAAAAGTTTTCACAAAATTGTTAGGACTTCAGTATAAAATTCTATACAAATAGGGCTCACAAAATCAAGTGGCAGATGCTCTGTCCAGAAGGTCTCTAACTAATCATCAATCCTTGGCACCGTCTGATGCTACTCCTGAGTGGTTATCTGAAGTTCTCACTAGCTATGGAAAAGACCCTCATCCACAGAAATTGTTAACTGCTCTGGCTTTGAACAGTTCATCAGTTCTCAGTTATACTCTGAACCAGGGAATTATAAGACAAAGGGAAAATTTGGGTAGGCAATGACCCTCAGTTTCATAGCAAAATTATTTTTGCCATGTACAATAGCCCTGTGGGGGGACATTCAGGTTCACCATTTACATTGAGGCGTGTAAAGCAATTATTCGCTTGGGTGGGACTAAAAACCTCAGTTTCAGAGTTTGTCAGAAATTGTGTTGTCTGCTATAAAGCTAAACCCGACGGGTCTTCATACCTTGGACTCTTACAATCTCTCCCAATACCATTATCTGCTTGGCAAATAATTTTCATGGATTTTATCGACGGTCTGCACAAGTCGGGTAATGCTAACTGCATTATGGTAGTTGTTGACACTTACTCCATGTATGGCCATTTCTTACCACTTCATCATCCATGTACTGCATCTTTTGTTGCCAAACTATTCATGGATCATGTCTACAAGTTACATGGTCTCCCAAAGGCCATTGTGTTCGACCGAGATGCAATCTTTACAAGCAAGTTTTCGCAGGCTCTATTCAACCTTGCAGGCATTGAGCTGCGTGTGTCCTCTGCTTATCACCCTCAATCAGACGGCCAAACAGAACGGGTTTATGCCCTGAGACATTCCTGAGATGCTTCGTCCATGCTTTCCAAGGAAATGGATCCGTTGGCTTTCTCTAACCGAATGGTACAATACAAGTTTACACTCAACTTTGGGACAATCATCATTTGAGGTCCATGACGGCCACTTGCCCACATCCCTAGGCATTTCTCCTGACAGCACTAACTCAAGTCATACATGGACCGCTAGCTCCAGGACAGAGCCTTGATGTCTGATCTGATCCACCAGCACCTGATTTGAGCTAAGCATAGAATGAAACTGTTGGCGCAAGATCACCAGACGCAAGAACTCGCACGCCATAACCAAACTTCTTTGCGTTTTTATAGATGGATTATAATAGTAACAGCACACCCACGTACTCACACGCACGCAATAACAAACTGTCTACCCGGTCTTCACGTCGTGCCCGCCTAGCGCGCGATCCGCCCAAGTCGGTACACAAGTTCAACCATGCACTCCCGTCAACCCTGGATCTCTTCTGATCACGAACGCCAGCTGAGTCCTGGTCCGTTATTCAAACACGATAAGGCAACGGCAAAATTAGCTAACATTTCGCCCCCTGATCTTGGTGTATGGGAATCATCTTCAGCTTCCGTGTGTTCTCGATATGCTTGACTCTGCCAAGAGCATTGGTGAGCATATCTGCAACTTGATTTTCAGTCCCAACACGAGCAAGTTCCACCAGTCCCTCTTCGACACATCCTCTAATATAATGGAATCTAGTATCAATATGTTTAACTCAATCATGATACCTGGGATTTTTGCTCAGTTCAATTGCAGACTTGTTGTCCACCATAAGTCTGAAACTCTGAACTTTCTCACCTAGCATCTCGGCTAGTAATCTGCTCAGCCACACTCCTTGACAAGCAACAGTGGCAGCTGCTATATATTCAGCTTCACAAGATGAGAGTGCAACCACTTTTTGTTAGAAAATAGGAGGCAATTTACTGAATAATTCCGGAAGAACATGAGAAAACCAGCAACGATCGGCAGACAGACGGGACGAGAAATAACGCGTACCGATTTGAAGCCGAACAAACTGTTGTAGATCTGACAACGAAAGTCCGCTGCAAGCGTTGGTGACGACATTGAGCCGCAGCGCCCGATCTCCTCGGTAGACGAGCCGTGGTGAAGAACGCGAACAGTCGTGCGGAGCGCTTCCCAAAAACCTTATTCGCCCTCTCCCGGTGCAGGATCGCAAGGGCGAGCAGTTCCGGGGACCTGCTCTCCCGATTGTCGGTGCACGCCGGCCCTCGGGATGGAGTAGACTAGAAGGCGGCGCAAGGAACGCGAACGTGGGAACGATCTGATCGTGGGATGCCCTGCCGTACCGCAGACGCCCGTATTTATAGAGTCTCAGGGAGGTGGTTCGTATGCGATCCGGAGGGTCCGGATCCGAACTGACTCCACAGTCGTAGACGCGTCCGTCTCCAACGACTTAGACTCTGACTCGGTAGCCCCAAAAATTCGGAGGCCCAAAAGCCCATAGCCCAATTATATTTTCTGCAAAAAATATAAAATCTGGGCTCGGCTCGAGGCTCGAATTCACACGAACACACGCGCGCGCGTGTGCGGGGCGAGGCGAGGCAAGGCATGGCGTGGCGAGGCGAGCGAGCGAGCGAGGAGGAGGAGGAGGAGGAGCGCGCGTGGGCCACCCCTCTCTTCCTCTCTTCTCTCTCACTCAAGGAGTGGAAGAGCAACCTCTCTTATATGTAGGGGTCGCTCCACTTCCACTTCCCATGTGGGACTAAACACTTAGCACCACTCCCTCTTGCCCTAATGTGCCTTTGAGATTTATTGGGAATAAATTCTGAATATTATATGGGTCAAGCCCATTTATTCCAGCAATCCCCCACCAGATCTCAAAGCCATTAGGAGAGAGGTCATTCTCATTCCTTGTTTGATATACTAGTGTTTCCGGCAGAGACTGTGAAGTTGAACTTCCGCCTAGATCCTCAAGTTTCATCAGATCACAACTTGAACAATGGACTACGCCTTGAATTGCAAGTTTTGTGTGAACTGACTTCACCCAAAGACCATTACCTTGACTACCAGTAGTCTACCCCGCGGGTGGAGCATATGCGTCATACTCCCTGGTCTCTTCATGAGCTTTCCAGAGATCACCTAAATCTCACAGACTGCGACATTAGAAAGTTGGAACTCATATAGGTGTGTTTCCTTCAAGACCGCCCTGTAGGACGGCATCTTCGCTACACATAGCCAACAGAAACACATTAATGCAATTCGCCAACCTACCTTACAGTTTGAGAGTACAAGTGTGCATCTTCACATAGAGAGGGTATAAAGGAAGTACTCACCTCAATGAACCACTAGCTTGTTTTCCCATGTCCTAATTCACGGGATCTCCGATCACATAGGTTAGGTTACTACTATGGTATCACATCAATATGTCTCAAACCCATCTCTCTCGATGCACTTTCTATCACATTACGTGATAGACCCTTCGTAAAGGGATCTGCCAGGTTTTTGTCTGTTTGTATGTACGAAACAGTAATAACTCCGAAGTTTCTCATTTTCCTGACAGATTTTAAACGTCTCTTGACGTGTCTTGATGATTTTGCATTATGCTTAGAACTGGTCACTTTGGCAATCACCGTCTGATTGTCACAGTTCATAAGGATTGCCGACAATGGTTTCTCAACTATAGGCAAATCCATCAAGAGCTCTCACAACCATTCTGCCTCTGCAGTGGCTGTCTCTAAAGCAGTGAGTTCTGCTTCCATGGTTGACCTCATCAAAATGGTCTATTTGCAAGACCTCCATGATATAGCGCCACCACCTAGAGTGAACACATATCCACTCGTGGCATAGAGCTCATCAACATCAGAGATCCAGTTCGAATCACTATAACCCTCAGGCACAGCCGGATGCCCAGTATAGTGAATTTCATAACTCATTGTACCTCTCAAGTAGCGCATAATGCTTTCAAGTGCATGCCAATGATCTGTACCCGGGTTTGACATGAACCTGCTTAGTTTGCTCACAGCAAACGAGATATCAGGACGGGTTGCGCTAGCTAAGTACATGAGTGAACCGATCATCTGAGAATATCTGAGTTGATCTCTTGACTCTTTTTTGTTCTTTCTAAGTATCACGCTGGGATCATAAGGCGTTGGAGAAATCTTGTTATCCATAAAACCAAAACAGCTCAAGATTATCTCAATATAGTGGGATTGACTTAAAGTAATTCCACTCTCATCCTTATTAGCTTAATATTCAAAATAACATTAGCTTCTCCCAGATCTTTCATATCAAAACACTTAGATAGAAAAGACTTGACCTCAGAAATTATATTAATGCTCGTACCAAAAATGAGTATATCATCCACATACAAGCATAATATAACGCTATCGCCCCCACCATGGCGATAGTACACGCACCGATCAGCCTCATTAATGACAAAGCCCGCAGACGTCAAAGTACTATCGAACTTCTCATGCCATTGCTTAGTTGCTTGTTTCAGGCCATACAAGGATTTCAACAATTTGCACACCTTTGTCTCTTCACCTTTTACTACGAACCCATCAGGCTGTTCCATATAAATATCCTCTTCCAACTCTCTGTTCAGGAAAGCTGTCTTTACATCCATTTGATGGATGATTAGACCATAAGAGGCAGCCAAAGAAAGTAGTACACGAATTGTCGTCATTCTGGCGACAGGTGAATAGGTGTCAAAATAGTCTTCACCTTCCTTTTGAGTATAGCCCTTTGCAACTAGTCTTGCCTTGTACTTTTCAATAGTACCATTAGGTCTGAGCTTCTTCTTGAACACCCACTTGCAGCCTACTGGTTTGCACCCGTATAGTCGTTCAGTTAACTCCCAGGTTCTATTGGAAAGAATTGAGTCCATCTCACTATGAACTGCTTCTTTCCAGTCATCTGCATCAGGTGATGCATATGCCTCTGCTATGGATCTAGGAGTATCGTCCACAAGGTACACAATGAAATCATCATCGAAGTATTTTGCAATCCGTGATCTCTTACTTTACTGAGTTATTTCATTGTGTTCCTCCTCTGGGACATTCTCAAACGGTGTATCAAGAAACTCACTAGTTGTGGTGGATTCAGGACAAATTTCAGAAGAGATCCTAGCAGTGCTATACATATCTTTCATAGGAAAAATATTCTCAAAAAATGTTGCATCACGAGATTCCATAATAGTATCAACATACATATCAGGTACCTCAGATTTAACTACTAAAAATCTATATGAGACGCTCCGATGAGCATAGCCTAGAAAAATACGATCCACTGTCTTTGGTCCCAGCTTGCGTTTCTTGGTAATTGGAACATTGACCTTTGCCAAGCATCCCCAAGTACGCAAGTATGAAAGTGATGGTTTCCTCCCAACCCACTCCTCATAAGGGGTTTTCTCTTTATTCTTGTTTGGAACGCGGTTTAGGACATGACATGAAGTCAATAGAGCCTCCCCCCACCATGCCTTAGATAAATCAGACGTGTCTAACATGGCATTCACCAAGTCACACAGTGTGCGATTTTTCCTCTCGGCTACCCTGTTTGATTGGGGTGAATAGAGAGGCGTCCTTTCATGTATAATACCGTGTTCTGCACAAAAATCATCAAATATTTTGGGAAAATACTCACCACCACGATCTGACCTAAGACGTTTGATCTTTCTCTCTAATTGAGTTTCTACTTCAGATTTATAGATTTTAAAATAGTCTAAAGCTTCATCTTTAGTTTGCAACAAGTAAACATAACAGAATCTAGTAGAATCGTCTATTAATGTCATAAAATATTTCTTTCCACCTTTTGTCAACACACCATTCATCTCGCATAGATCAGAATGTATGAGTTCTAATGGTGCCAAGTTTCTCTTCTCGGCTGCCTTGTGAGGCTTTCGAGGTTGCTTTGACTGCACACAACTATGACACTTAGAACCTTTGACAATAGTGAATTCCGGAATTAATTTGAGACTAGATAGCCGATTCATTAAACCAAAATTAACGTGACATAAATGAGAATGTCAAACACTTGCATCATCATTAATACCGCCACAAATATGGTTTACTGACTTATTATTAAACTCCAAAAGAGAAAAGCGGAACAGGCCTCCACATTCATAGCCTTTACCAATAAATTGTCCATGCTTAGACATAACTATTTTGTTGGACTCTAAAACTACTTTAAACCCATTTCTAAATAGAAGGGTACCGCTAACAAGATTCTTGTTCATAGTAGGGACATGCTGCACATTCTTCAGATGGACAATCTTTCCTGAAGTGAACTTCAGATCGAATGTGCCAACACCACGAACAGAAGCATGTGACCCATTCCCCATTAGGACGGCGGAATCCCGGACGAACTGGTAAGAAGTAAACATGGACATGTCAGAACATACATGATATTAGCACCCGTATCAAACCACCAAGATAGTGTTTGAGAAACAGAAAGAAAAGTAAAGGAATTACCGTACCCATCTGCATTGCTGGATGTCACGATGTTGACATTCTTTTTCCCTTTGTGATCTGCCCTCTCAGGACAGTTCTTGGAAATATGTCCCTACTCCCCACAGGTGTAGCAGCAACCATGATTGGCTTTGTTTGACTTCTTCTTCTTGGAAGCAGTAGTTTTGTTTGGCTTGAATAGAGACTTGTTCCCTTTGTTCTTGACATTGGGTTTCTGCACCATATTCGCATTGGCGCTAGATTGACCCTCGCCTCCTTTCTCAGTAGCGTCCTTAGCCCGAGCCTTCTCCTCAACATCAAGAGATGCTATCAGGTTTTCAACTGATATTTCCTGTCTCTTGTGTTTGAGGGCTGTGGTGAGGTTCCTCCACGATGGAGGTAACTTTGCAATAATGCACCCAGCCACAAACTTGTCGGGTAAAGGACACTTAAGGAGATTGAGCTCTCTCGCAAGGCACTGTATTTCATGAGCTTGTTCAACTACAGGACGATTGTTAACCATATTGTAGTCATGAAAATTCTCCATGATATACAGTTCACCGCCTGCATCGGCTGCACCATACTTAGCATTAAGTGCATCCCAGAGCTCCTTCCCATCTGTGACTGTCAGATAGACATCATAGAGTTTATTATCAAGAACACTTAAGATGCATCCTCTCAGGGCAGAATTGGCTTCCTCGAACCTTGAAGCCTGCCCTCGGTTACCCAGAAGATCTTAAGCGATTGGAGCCAGAGCGTGGCCTTAACTTGCCACCTCTTGAAGTGCACGCCAGAGAATTTCTCCGGCCTCAGTGCATCGGCTAGAGTCATCATGTTCAACTCAGGAAATTGCCTAATAAGGTTTTTGGATTGTTAGAAAATAGGAGGCAATTTACTGAATAATTCCGGAAGAACACGAGAAAACCAGCAACGATCGGCAGACAGACGGGACGAGAAATAACGCGTACCTATTTGAAGCTCAACGAACTGCTATAGATCTGATGGCAAAAGTCCGCTGCAGGCGTTGGTGACGACGTTGAGCCGCAGCGCCCGATATCCTTGGTAGACGAGCCGTGGTGAAGAACGCGAGTAGTCGCGTGGAGCGCTTCCCAAAAACCTTATTCGCCCTCTCCCGATGCAGGATCGCAAGGGCGGGCGGTTCCGGAGACCTGCTCTCCCGATTGTCGGTGCACGCCGGCACTCGGGATGGAGTAGACTAGAAGGCGGCGCAAGGAACGCGATCGTGGGAATGATCTGATCGTGGGATGCCATGTCGTACCACAGACGCCCGTATTTATAGAGTCCCACGGATGCGGTTCGTATGCGATCCGGAGGGTTCGGATCCGAACTAACTCCGCAGTCGTAGACACGTCCGTCTCCAACGACTTGGACTCTGACTCGGTAGCCCCAAAAATTCGGAGGCCCAAAAGCCCAAAGCCCAATTATATTTTCTGCAAAAAAATATAAAATCTGGGCTCGACTCGAGGCTCGAATTCACACGAACACACGCGCGCGCGTGTGCGGGGCGAGGCGTGGCGTGGCGTGGCGAGGCGAGCGAGCGAGGAGGAGGAGGAGCGCGCGTGGGCCACCCCTCTGTTCCTCTCTTCTCTCTCACTCAAGGAGTGGAAGAGCAACCTCCCTTATATGTAGGGGTTGCTCCACTTCCACTTCCCATGTGGGACTAAACACTTAGCACCACTCCCTCTTGCCCTAATGGACCTTTGAGATTTATTGGGAATTAATTCTGAATATTATATGGGCCAAGCCCATTTATTCCAACACTTTCAATTTCTGAGAGCACCAGGTAATCATATTTCCTCCCCAAAAGTATATAACACCAGATGTGCTTTTCTTATCATTTATTTCTCCAGCAAAGTCACTGTCACTGTAACCAACTAGCTTTAGAGAATATCCTCGATCATACCTGCAACCATAGCCTATGGTGCCAGGTCTGTATCTAAGAATCCTTTTTACTGCAAGCCAAAGCAGTTCAGAGGGCTCTTGCATAAATCTACTAGTCATTCCCACTGCAAATGTCAGATGAGGCCTTGTGTTGACAAGGTATCTGAGACAATGTAACACCCAAAATTTCAAAAATTGAAATAGAAGGGAATTATACTAGGAAAGCATCATGCATTTGCCTTTGATTTGAAAATTCAATTTCAAAATGAGCTAGAATCCGTTTGAAATTTGGAAAAATACAAATCAAATGAAAGAATAGAAAAGAGAAAAGGGAAATAAAAAGAAAATTCTGCATGGACCAAATCTCTAGCCTCAACCCATCCCCTCTCCCCTCCCCCTTTCTCTTTTCCTGCCGGCCCAACCCCTGCCACGGCCCAATTAGGCTGCGCCCCTTTCCTTCCTCTCCGTCTCACTACACGCGGACCCCACTTGTCATCCCTCTCGTCCTCCCTTCCTTTCCCGTGCGCACGACTGGGAGCCCGATGATTTCGCCGCCGATTCAAAAACTCGGCATGAAATCCTCCCCGTTTAATGCCCGGGATGGAATTCCTTCGGGGGAAATCGCCTTCCATACTTCGCCGCCCCTGCTCCCCCTATAAATTTCGGCCGGTGCCCCCATTTTTCCCTCCCCGAGCTCAAACCCTAGCCGTCGTCGGTGCAAAGTGTGCCGCCAACATTCCCGTTGCTTCACCCGCGATTTCTCTCTTTCCCTTTGCCTAACGCGTGAATCATGCTTCCAGGAACACACCGGACACATCTGCTTGGGAATTGCGCCATCGTTTCGCCGGATCCACCGAAGGTCAACGACCTCCACCGAGCTCCGCCGTCGCCATCACCTCTTTGCTCAGTTCCAAGCCTCAAAAACATCCTTGGTGAGTGAGTAATGTCCCCCTCCTTCGTTTGGTGTAGAGAACGCTTGGGTTAGGCGTCGATTTGGCCGTCTTGGCCATCGCCGACGAGGCGCACTACCGTGGCCGCCGAGCGCCGTCGTGCTCCTGGGCGCGCGCCGCCTCTGGTGCCGCCTGGGCGATGTGGCCCATCCTCGGCCGTCGATTCGAGGCCGACGGTCGAGATTAGAATAAGCATACCCCTTCGCGTATTTAAAATCCCGACCGCCCCTTTTAGATCCAATGGTCACGATTTAATCCAGCCATACCCTTTCGCAGTTTTGCATGTAACCCCCTGCGCATTTAAATGTAATTGCACATAAGCCCTGAAATTTATGAAATGGCCCCTGGACTTTAATTTATTTCTTTCAGCACTATTAAAAGAAATAAATATTGCATTTTAATGTTTTCACCAGAATTTAGGTTTTTAGCCTCTGTAAATTTATTGTTCAGTCCCATAATACATTATAAAATATTTCTAGGCCTCTGCTCTTGTCAGTTTTGCATAAAAGCCCCTGAATTATTAGTTAATTACATGAAATCATATGTGGACTCTCTCTTTTTACACAAATTGCTTTAGGATATTGTTTGTTAGCATTTTCTAATCTGATTAGGACAAAATAATGTATTTAATTTTCTGTTAATGCAGAATTTGTAATAAACACCTATGGACACTAAAATCCAAACTTCAACCCACATCACTAATTCAATTATAACCAAGGAAATAATAATAGCGACGTAACTGCGTAGGTCTTCTTTTGTGATTGCTTATTTGTGATGTGCCTATGTTTTTTTTTGGTTCCTATTTTGTGTTGCTATTTCCCGTTCCGCATGCGATGATGTTTTTAGAGTCGGTTCCCGAGCCGGCCTACAACCTTTAGGATTACCACGTCTACGACTCACACTTCCAAGGAGGCAAGTGTCCTTGACCATTTTGCACCTGTTTTACTAAGTTTTAGTTAGTTGCATGCTTAATAAATTGAATCCTATTTACTGTATCATTCCATATAATTCCTTGTCACCGGGTTGGATTGGGAGGATTTCATTATTACTGTTACGCTTAGCCATGCTTAGCATTGGGAGGGAAATTCTCTACATACATGTTATATTACTAATTGTTATGATAATTTATTGTGATATGTGAAATGAATTGTAGTGAGTAAGAATCTGGCAGGTTGGTTTGTATGGTATGGTGCAGTATGCACGAGACCCGGGTTTTAGGGTATGAACCTTGCCGGATTCTAAGGACCGGTTTATGGAGAAAGTCACCCAACTATTTTAGTACCGCCGCAAGACTAAGTATGGGGCAGCTTCATCAATTTATTAGGTTCCTCCCGGCTTAGTGCTAGTGTTTTGATAGTGCGGGGAATGGAATCAGAGTAACTGCCCTTGGATCCGCAAGGCTCAAGAGGGGGCTTCTATTGGCGGAGAGGTACTCCAGTAGATGACTCAGCGGTGAAACCTCAGTGGGCTGATGTTAGTCGGGTGTGCCTTTGTAAAGATCTCGTAGTGATCTCCTGGCCACACACCTACGGAAGTGTGAAATGTGGTTGATCACCACTAGCTACAGGGAGGTTTACTTAGTCCACCTGGCAACAGGGGATGAAATCATGGCTTGTGGGTAATGGGTACACACGCTGCAGAGTTTAGAACTGTCATAACAGCCGTGCTCACGGACAAGAGTGGCTTGATGTCCAATTCATAATTAGTCAATGGATGGGAATGGTGGATTTGGTTGTTGGGATATGGTTTACAAATGAGTTATGGTTGGGTTGATTCACTTAGTAGTAGGTGCTAGTGAAAGCTAAGGATAGGATATAATGTTGTAGTGCTTAACCCGGATTGTGGTCTTCCTTCTACAAGCTTGCATGTCATCTCTTTCTCCACTTGCTGATTACCGTTGGTACTCAAACTTGCTTGTTGTTATTCTTTCCTCAGTCTAGAATGGTGAAGAAGTGGAGAATGAAGACTTCTACGCTGATCTGGACGAGGTGTTCTAGGCTTGGCGCAACCCCCGGGCACGCCTGTGCATGGAGCCACACTAGTTTACTTTTCCGTTGCATGCTTGTAATCTTATTTGGACCTATGAGTCAATATTGTAAGAGATTTATGTTTTCGAACATGGCTTGTAATAAAGATATTACACTTTCGTCTACACATGTATGATGTAAACTGATCCTAGCATACATGTGGAAGCCATCCGGTTGTCTTGTTGGGACCAGGTGTGAGAAAGTAGTATCAGAGCCATGTTGCCCGTAGGACGCAAGCCTAGGTAGAAATGGATGACTTAAGGACCCTACTATATTTTAAAAAGTAATTTATTAAATTTCTTTGTATTCCCTACCTTGTTTACTTGTTTGTTTACTGCTTTATTTATATGTTTTGTTACTGACACTCCCCTGTTTCAAAATTTGTAGATGGCTCGCACCAAGACGACCCCCCGTAAGTCGACCGGTGGACGTGTGCCCCAGCGTAGGTTGGCCAGTTGCCATCCACACTTTGACCCCCGTCGCCCCATTGTGACCCATTCTGATGGCGGGGCCGCAGGTCGCCTGCGACTTCGTCTCCGAGCTGTGCTTCGTGCTGCTGGCTACCGTCACCACGACCTCTCGCTCTCCTACCACTCTGTTGGAGTGCAGCGCCCAGGCAGGGTCGAGTAGTCCTGCAAGATCTTCATCTACTATGACAACGAGCTAGTGAAGGTCCACCGCAGTCCTGCTTGGAGGGGCTCCCGTCGGTGCGCGGAGCAGGATGCTAGCTGGGAAGCTGCTACCTACTGGAGTCACACCTACTGTTTTTGTCTGGAGGACACAGTGCACGCCTTCGTTCTGCAGCGTCCCAGTGGCACTGCCGACTTTGTCTCTAGGCACATGGAGGAACCCGTGCACCTTCCACAGTCTCGTCAGACTGTTGACGATGTGGCACACCTCAGTGCCCGACTTCAAAAGCGCAGCAGGAGATCCAAGACGATCATGACCCCGCCCAGCGCTACGAGGCAGTGATCAGGAGGTATCGTCGGGTCACCGACGAGGTCTCGGATGGCTACACGTCTGACGCTTCGACATGGAACCCAGACTCTCCAGGCTGCCGTGATGGCCAGCGTGGGCCGCCTTCACCTGGGGAGTCTTCTGACGAGGAGCCATCCATCGAGGCATTTTCCGCTCCACAGTCACCCGCTGCCTCACCACTACACGGCCCCGAGGACGACGACGAGGACTCGGAGGAGTTCCCACTAGATGACGAGTAGTCCCCGACCTCTGCCATGACTCAAGGATAGGCACACCTCCTAATTAGTTGAATAAGAGCGATGTAGATGTACTCGTGTGACCTTGAGTTGTGCTACTTCTTTCATGTTTTTCTTTTGGTGTGTTGTGTGAGTTGTGGAATGCCTCGGCGACTTGTCCACAACCACACTTTTTTGATACTTTCTTATATGAGTGAGCTATGAATAAGGACCTTTTATTCATACTTATGTTTGTTATGATTTTGCATATAGTAAGGGGATCGTATAGTAGTCTCTCTCCTAGTTCTATTAGTTCTAAGACTATATTTTCTTCGTACTTTAGATGGCAGGCAGAGGAAGAGGCTGGTCATGGTATGCCCCTCGGTAATGACGAAGCTGACGGGTTTCACCTGCCACAATGGAATTGGAGAGGTGCGCGTGAAGCACTTGCAATGAATCACATGCAACAAATGATGGCCATGCAAATGCCGATGATGCAGAACTTGACACAAGTGGTGGTCAACATGCAGCAAGCCCAGCAAGCCCCTCCACCTCCACCACCAAATCAGCCCCAATCACAGCCAGCACCAGGACCCAGATCACATTTGAGAGAATTCCTGGATATCCAGCCCCCAACATTTGCTAGTGTTGTGGACCCCATGGATGCAAATGACTGGCTGAAGGTCATCGAGAACAAGATGAGGATAATACAATGTACAAGACATGAGAGAGTTTTACTTGCATCCCATCAACTCACTAGATTAGTAGCTGACTGGTGGACTGTATATACTGCTGCACATGAGGACCCAGATAACATCACTTGGCTGGAGTTCAAGAGCAACTTTCGAAACCATCATGTGTGTGAAGGTGAGGTTGAAGAGAAGTGTGAAGAATTTCTGAGCTTGAAGCAGGGGAACATGAGTGTTCAAGAGTACCTGAACAAGTTTACAAACCTGTCCCGCTATGCACTTGAGGATGTGTCTGTAGATGAGAGAAAGCAATACTACTTCAAGAAAGGGCTGGATAAGGAGCTTCAATATGCAATGTCCTCTTGTGACTATGCTAGCTTCTAGAAGCTAGTGGATAAGGCTTTCATAGTGGAGAGGAAGAAGAAAGAACTCGATGAAGATATCCGTAAGAGGAAGATAGTGCAGGGTCAGTCTTCTGGCAGCAACACCCACCCTCGCTTTGCCCCTCAGCTAATGGGTCCCGTGAGACACCCTCAAGGTCCTTACCATTACCCAACACAGAGATATCCTAACCCTTCCTACAGACCACTAGCCCCATACAACCAGCCGCAATGCCCACAGATGCAGATATCCCGCCCACCATGTCTAACCCCTCACCCCGCTGGCCAACCACAGTAGAATCAACAAGGTGCCAATAAAGCTCAGGGCGTCAACCCGTCACTCAAGTGCTATCTTTGTGGTGAGCCTGGTCACTACTCCACCAGTTGTCCGAAGAAGCAGCAGAACCCACATCACGGGAGAGTTAACCATGTGGCCTTGGAGCAAGCTCAGGATGCACCTGATGTTGTGATTGGTACATTCGCCATCAACTCTTTCCTCGCCACAGTATTATTTGACTCAGGTGCTACACATTCTTTCATATCTAAGGAGTTCGTAAGGAGGCATGGTATGGTAGTTACACTTATGACCCGGGTGCTATTAGTCAATTCTCCTGGAGGAGAGATGGTAATCAGGCATGTATGCCCTAATGTAAGTCTAGACATAGGGGGGTAGACTTCTCAGCAAACCTTATCGTGCTAGAGTCACGCGGCCTAGATATTATCCGGGAATGGATTGGTTGACCAAGTATCAAGGGGTAGTCCACTGTGCCACCAGAACAGTCTGCTTGACCCACACCGACGGTACAGAGGTCGAATTTGCTCCAGATCAAGTTCCAACACAGAGGATAAGACTTAATCAAACTGAGGTCGCCGAAGAGATTCGAGTTGTTAGTAAATTCCCAGACGTGTTCCCTGAGGAGTTACCAGGTATGCATCCTGACCGAGAAATTAAATTCATCATTGAGCTTGTGCCTCGAAAACGGCCCCAATATATAAGAGGCCCTGTAGAATGGACGCTCAACAGTTAGCCGAGCTAAAGGATCACATTAAAGAGCTATTGAAGAAAGGATACATCCGCCCTAGTTCATCACCTTGGGGTGCACCGGTCATATTCGTAGCGAAGAAGGATGGCACTCAAAGATTATGTGTGGATTATCTCTCAATGCAGTTACCATCAAGAACAAGTACACGCTGCCACGGATTGAGAATCTGTTTGATCAATTGAGAGAGCTTGTGTATTCTCCAAGATAGACCTTCGTTCCGGATATCACCAGTTGAAGATCCGCCCGTCGGACATACCCAAGACAGCCTTTGTCACCCGGTACGGACTTTATGAGTACACTTTTATGTCTTTTGGGTTGACCAATGCCCCTGCCTACTCCATGTATCTCATGAACAAGGTGTTTATGGAGTATTTGGACAAGTTTGTGGTGGTATTTATCGACGATATCTTGATATTCTCCAAGAGTGAAGAAGAGCACGAGGAACACCTGAGGTTGGCACTACAGAAGCTTAGAGAGCACCAGTTGTACGCTAAATTCAGTAAGTGTGAGTTTTAGTTGAAGAAGGTGTCATTCTTAGAACATGTCATATCAGAAGGAGGAATAGCAGTGGATCTAGGTAAAGTAGCAGATGTTCTCAAGTGGGAGACGCCGAAAAATGTGGGACACATCAGAAGCTTCTTGGGAATGGCTGGTTACTATCGACAATTCATTGAAGGGTTTTCAAAGATTTCTCGGTCGCTAACCAAGCTACTTGAGAAGGGAGCTACATTCAAGTTGAAACCGAAATGTGAAGCAAGCTTCGCCGAGTTGAAGAAGAGATTGACCATTGCTCCAGTGTTGGTCATGCCAAACATGCAAAAGGAGTTCTCGGTTTATTGTGATGCTACGGACAAGGACTAGAATGTGTGTTGATGCAAGAGGGATATGTGGTAGCTTACGCTTCAAGGCAGCTCAAAAAGCATGAGAAGAATTATCTGACCCATGATCTAGAATTAGTAGTTGTAGTTCATGCACTGAAGATATGAAAACACTACCTGATCGGGAAAAGGACAGAAATCTACACCCAGCAGCAAAAGCTTGAAGTACATCTTCACTCAATCGGACCTTAATCTTTGCCAACGAAGATGGTTAGAGCTCTTTAATAATTTTTATGTTGGGATCAACTATCATCCTGGAAAGGCGAATGTGGTCGCAAATGCTTTAAGTAGGAAGGCACAATGCAACAATATGAGAATACAAGCCCATCAACCGCAACTATGTGAGGAGTTTGCAAGGCTAAACCTATGCATAGTGTCTAACACAGATGCGGTAGTTATGGAAGTGAATTCCACATTGGAACAAGACATTAGAGATGGCCAAAAGGAGGATAAGAAAATCCAGAAACTTTAGAATTTGATGAAGGCTGGTAAAGCCCCATATTTCGGGGAAGATGAACACGAAACTCTATGGATAGGGAAGAGGATATGTGTGTCGAATGTCAAGGGGATCCGAGAACTGATATTGAGAGAAGCCCACAACTCGTACTATTCTATTCATCCTGGAAGTACCAATATGTACAAAGACCTTAAGGATCGATACTTGTGGCTTCGTATGCAGCGCGATGTGGCCGAATACGTGGCTCTGTGTGACACATGGTAGTTAGTCAAGGCGGAACATCAGAGACCTGCTGGATTACCTCAACCACTCAAGATACCCAACTGGAAATGGGAAGAGATAAGTATGGACTTTATTGTGGGATTGCCAAGGACTCAGTTAGGGTACGACTCAATATGGGTCGTCGTGGACCGTTTGACTAAAGTCGCTCACTTCATTCCGGTCAAGGAAAGTTACAATGGTTCACAATTGGCAGAATTGTACATGACAAGGATTGTATGTTTGCACGGTGTCCCGAAGAAGATAGTGTCTGATCGAGGTACCCAGTTTACCTCAAGGTTCTGGCAGAAGCTACATGAGTCAATGGACACCCGTTTTAATTTCAGCTCAGCGTATCACCCGCAGACGAATGGTCCGGTAGAACGCACGAATCAGATCTTGGAGGATATGTTGCGAGCGTGTGCCTTAAAGAACAGCAAGAGTTGGGACAAGAATCTGTCCTACACGGAATTCTCTTACAACAACAGCTACCAAGCCAGTCTCAGGATGTCCCCGTTCGAGGCACTTTATGGGCGAAAGTGTAGGACACCTTTATTTTTGAATCAGATTGGAGAGGGTCAAGTGTTTGGACCGGAGATACTCAGAGAAGCCGAATGACAAGTGCAAGAGATCTGGAATAATCTGAAAATAGCACAATCAAGGCGGAAGAGTTATGCAAATGCCCAACGACGTGATCTAACCCTTGAGGTCGGAGACTTTGTGTATCTCAAGGTGTCACTAGTAAGAGGTCTAAGACGGTTCAAGGTGAAGGGAAAGCTTACACCCCGTTACATTGGTTCGTTCAAGGTACTGGAGAGAAGAGGAGAAGTAGCCTATCGTCTCGAGCTACCTTCTCAACTGTCAGATGTACGTGATGTGTTCCACGTGTCACAACTAAAGAAGTGTTTGAGAGTACCAGAGGAACAGCTACCCATGGAGGCTATAGATGTGCAAGAGGATCTATCCTATGCAGAACGACCAGTCAAGATCCTAGAGATGTCGGAACGTGTCATGAGAAACAAGACGATTCGCATGTGCAAAGTGCAGTGGAAACATCACTACGAGGAAGAAGCAACATGGGAGAGAGAAGAAGACCTCAAGGCCGAGTTCCCCGATCTTTTCTCTTAGGACATCCGAATCTCGAGGGCGAGATCCCTTTCAAGGGGGTAGAGTTGTAACACCCAAAATTTCAAAAATTGAAATGAAAGGGAATTATACTATGAAAGCATCATGCATTTGCCTTTGATTTGAAAATTCAATTTTAGAATGCGCTAGAATCCGTTTGAAATTTGGAAAAATACAAATCCAATGAAAAGAATAGAAAAGAGAAAAGGAAAATAAAACGAAAAGCCCACGTGGGCCAAATCTCTGGCCCCGACCCATCCCCTCTCCCCTCCCCCTTTCTCTTTTCCTGCCGGCCCAACCCCCGCCACAGCCCAGTTAGGCTGCGCCCCTTTCCTTCCTCTCTGTCTCACTGCACGCGAACCCCACTTGTCGTCCCTCTCGTCCTCCCTTCCTTTCCTGTGCGCGCGACAGAGAGCCCGATGATTTCGCCGCCGATTCAAAAACTCGACATGAAATCCTCCCCGTTTAATGCCCAGGATGGAATTCCTTCGGGGGAAATCGCCTTCCATACTTCGCCGCCCTCGCTCCCCCTTTAAATTCTGGCTGGCGCCCCCATTTTTTCCCTCCCCAAGCTCAAACCCTAGCCTCCGGTTGTGCAAGGTGTGTTGCCGACGTTCCCGTTGCTTCACCCGCGATTTCTCTCTCCCCCTTTGCCTAACGCATGCGCCATGCTTCCAGGAACACGTCAGACACCTCTGCTCAGGAATTGCGCCATAGTTTCGCCGGATCGACTGAAGGCCGACGATCTCCACCAAGCTCTGTCATCGCCATCACCTCTCTGCTCAGTTCCAAGCCTCGAAAACATCCTTGGTGTATGAGTAATGTCCTCCTCCTTCGTTTGGTGTAGAGAATGCTTGGGTTAGGCGTCGATTTGGCCGTCTTGGCCATCGCCGACGAGGCGCGCCGCCGTGGCCGCCGAGCGCCGTCGCGCTCCTGGGCGTGCGCCACCTCTGGTGCCGCCTGGGCGATGTGGTTCATCCTCGGCCGTTGATTCGAGGCCGACGTTTAAGATTAGAATAAGCATACCCCTTCGCGTATTTTAAAACCCAACCACCCCTTTTAGATCCAACAGTCACGATTTAATCCAGCCATACCCTTTTGCAATTTTTCATATAACCCCCCACGCATTTAGGTGTAATTGCACATAAGCCCTGGAATTTATGAAATGGCCCCTGGACTTTAATTTATTTCTGTCAGCACTATTAAAAGGAATAAATATTGCATTTTAACCCCTATTTTCACCAGAATTTAGGTTTTTAGCCTTTGTAAATTTATTGTTCACTCCCTGAATACATTATAAAATATCTCTAGGCCTCTGCTCTTGTCAGTTTTGCATAAAAGCCCTTGAATTATTAGTTAATTACATAAAATCATATGTGGACTCTCTTTTTACACAAATTGCTTTAGGATATTATTTCTTAGCTTTTTTAATCTGATTAGGAAAAATAATGTATTTAATTTGCTGTTAATGTTGAATTTGTAATAAACACCTGTGGACACTAAAATCCAAACTTCAACCCACATGACTAATTCAATTACAACCAAGGAAATAATAATAGTGACGTAACTGCGTGGGTCTTCTTTTGTGATTGCTTATTTGTGATGTGCCTATGTTTTCTTGCTTCTTATTGTGTGTTGCTATTTGTCGTTCCGCATGCAATGATGTTCTTAGAGTCGGTTCCCGAGCCGGCCTACAACCTTCAGGACTACCACTTCTACGACCCACACTTCCAAGGAGGCAAGTGTCCTTGACCATTTTGCACCCGTTTTACTAAGTTTTAGTTAGTTGCATGCTTAATAAATTGAATCCTATTTACTGTATCCTTCGATATAATTCCTTGTCACCGGGTTGGATTGGGAGTATTTCATTATTACTGTTACGCTTAGCCATGCTTAGCATTATTGGGAGGGAAATTCTCTACATACATGTTATATTACTAATTGTTATCATCATTTATTGTGATATGTGAAATGAATTGTAATGAGTAGGAATCTGGCGGGTTGTTTGTATGGTATGGTGCAGTATGCACGAGACCCGGGTTTTGGGGTATGAACCTTGCCGGATTCTAAGGACCTGTTTATGGAGAAAGTCACCTAGCTATTTTAGTACCGCCACAAGACTGAGTATGGGGCAACTTGATAAATTAATTAGGTTCCTCCCGGCTTAGTGCTATTGTTTGGATAGTGTGGGGAATGGGATCAAAGTAACTGCCATTGGATACACAAGGCTCAAGAGGGGGTTTCTGTTGGCGGAGAGGTACTCCAGTAGATGCCTCAGCGGTGAAACCTCAGTGGACTAGTGCTAGTTGGGAGTGCCTTTGTAAAGATCTCGTAGTGATCTCCTGGTCACACACCTACGAACGCGTGAAATATGGTTGATCACCACTAGCAACAGGGAGGTTTACTTAGTCCACCTGACAATAGGGGATGAAATCACGGCTTGTAGGTAAAGGGTACGCACTCTGCAGATGTTAGAATTTTAATGACAACCGTGCTCACGAACAAGAGCAGCTTGGTATCCAATTCATAATTAGTCAATGGATGGGAATGGTGGATTTGGTTGGTTGGGATATGGTTTACAAATGGGTTGTGGTTGGGTTGATTCACTTAGTAGTAGGTGCTAATGAAAGCTAAGGATAGGATATAATGCTGTAGTGCTTAACCTGGATTGTGGCCTTCCTTCTACAAGCTTACATGTCATCTCTTTCCCCACTTGCTGAGTACCGTTGGTACTCAATCTTGCTTGTTGCTATTCTTTCCTCAGTCTACAATGGTGAAGAAGTGGAGAATGAAGACTTCTACGTTGATCCAGACGAGGCGTTCTAGGCTTGGCGTAAGCCCCGGGCAACGCCTGTGCATGAAGCCACACTAATTTAATTTTCCGCTGCTTACTTGTAATCTTATTTAGACATACGGGTCATTATTTTAAGACATTTATGTATTCAAACATGACTTGTAATAAATGATATTACATTTTTATCTACACATGTATGATGTAAACTGATCCTGACATACATGTGGAAGCCATCTAGTTGTTGTTGGGACCGGGTGTGACAGACACCCAATGATGCTTCTGAAAAAATTAGCATCAAACTATCTCCTATCATCAGTAGTGCTCAAATAAAGTCTCTACTCCATAGGAGTGTGTTGACGGCTGTTATATACCAATTTCATCCGTCAATTTAACTCAATTATGTGAAGAATTTGTCATTTCTTGTACACATCACCTTTCTATATAACCCAATTCCACCTGGACTTGGAGAAATATGTGTATGCAGCATTTAATGTAGGAAATGAGGAAATGTAGATGGACCAATCCTATAAAATATCATCCTAGCCAATCAGGCGACGACACGTGGCATCCCATGGATCAAATGGCCCACAAACAGAAGTATCCAAGGAGATCCAACGGTGTATCACCCATATACATCAATGGGACCCACCTGGCAGCCACCTGGAGAAAGCACACGAGAAATGGTGCAATGACCAGGTCGGCCGAACCAGGGGGTCGGCCGACTTGGTCTTTACACCAAACTCGGCTAGCCTCCACGTGTTAGCTCCTCCCGGCTCCCCGGAGTCAATGGTGACTGATTCGCACGCTTTTGGTGGCGGGAACCGACCTCAACACTAGTATAAATAGGACTCCCTACCCCTCACTTCAACACACACCACTTGGGCATCATTCTATTGTATACACTATCTTCCATAGTCCTTAGAGGAGTTAGGATGTAGAGAGGAGAGCCTCTAGTCCCAAGTCCAAATTGGGAAAGGAGTAGAAGGAGTCTCTCTTCCCAATTCCACATTGGAAAAGGTATGGCTTATGTATTCCTTCTTGTATTTGTGACATTGTGCTCAATAAAGATATTATCTTTAGTCTTCTTTTATACGTATACTTGGACAAAGCGTTTCTTGTTTGATTGTGGAGTCCATGTATGTGGAAGGTATAGTCTTTATGATTTCACTCTCATGATCACATCTTATGGTCATAAACACTATAGACCCCCACTATAGTCTATGTATTTATGATATGATTATGTTAATATGAATGACTTATGCTATGCTTCAACATTGGTTCAACGATGTTTAGGTTAGTCATTGCCTTAGGATGGCTTGTGCCATGGCTCCTAAGGTATTTACTTAGTATGCTAGCATGGTGCTAGGGTATTTAAGTAGCGTTGGATGTCTCGTAGACCCACGGATTGAAAAGGTAGGCAGTAGGTGGTAACAACCCTATCTGTCCTTTGTAATCCTCCACGTTTGGCTATGCCACAGGCTCTTGGCGGGAGTCACCCTAGTATTGCTAGGGGTAAGACCGTGCCCAATATGTTGAATAGCATTGCATAGGAATTCATCATTTACATGACCATTAGTATCTACCTTAGACTATGTATATGTAATAGGAGCATTGTAGGAGCAACTCTCTAATTCTCAATCCAATCTCCCTCTAGGACCCATTTTACCCTTTAGAATAGATTGCCTAGGTGTGTGTCACACTACCCCTATTATCAAATTACCCCTGTCCAGATAATGGATTAGTATCCCATAGCTTGATCATAAGAGTAGTATATACTTTACTCCATTGCCTTCCTTTGGGATAAATACGATACCCTTGGGAATACTCATGGGTGAAATGCTACAACGGTATCTTCCGTGCGCTTGTGGATCTCATCTCTTTAACGGAGATGATCTGTGGTGTTAAGCAATACCAACAAACCTTTTTGGCACCGTTGCCGGGGATGATTTGTTAGATATCTTAGGAAGTGTCAACAGAGTGTCACTTGCATTGCAATCCTTAGGACCTGCATGTCAGTTCTTAATCACTTTCGGTTTAATAGTAATCATCGTCCTAATCATAATTATGCACTCAATCAACGTAAATAAGAGGGATTAGTGATAAACTTACTTGTAGTTTGCTTTGAATGACTAGATCATTGATCTTCCACCTGAATCTCCTCTCCATTAGCCTCCAACATCATAGATCTTGACAAAATAGAGAGGAAGATAGGGGATCGGTCTTCCAACCGTTTCTACTCTTCTCCTAATCGGTGGGTTATGGGAGAGGTTAGTGGTGAGAGCGCTCCATTTTTATGGCACCTCTCCCCTTTTATACATCACGTAGCATGGCTGGGGACCGAGCCCAAGACGGTTAAGCATCCTGATTAAAATTAAATTAATTAGAAATAAGTGCAGTTAAATGTTGGGTCACTGGGCCTAATTCCTTTTCATTATCATTAATAATATTAATGGTTTTCCTTTTGTATCCGGTGAACCGCGATCAATACCAACATTCTCCCCCTTGATCATCTGGTTCAACCTTATTTATCCATTCTTAATAGGCATAATACACAAAGTGAGGCGTTCCAACAGCTAGTAATTTACCATTGAACTTCAACACTTATGATATATCAACCTATCTCAAATGGAAAACACTTTTACTTATGGGGAGTGGCTCCTTTTAAAGGTCCCTAATTTTCAGAATCACAAGGCTTCCATTAATCCCATGCCGGCAACATAAGTCGTATTGGGTGGTAAGCCTTTATCGTTGGATCCAAGCATATAAATTGTACTATATGCTCATCTTTGATATTTGATTCTAGATTCTATCTTTCACAACATTGACACTTTATGTCAACATGCGTGGCAGTAGCATTTAACTTGTTGTTACTCGCATAGAAAACTGCATGTTCATTGTCGCTGTATAGCACAAGTGGTTAATTAATGCTGTCATCCAGCTTGTGCTCGGGAACGAAATCTTTAGCCATACAGCCTGCTCATTGGCCTTCTATCATGCTATTAAATAACTGTACATCATAGACAAAACATTTACACTTAATGATCGATCACAATTATGATCTATGATGTACGCAATTTGTCGTCCGTTTGGAGTCCTTTCCATGATATGACTCCATGGGTGAATGTGAATAGATAACATTATCGTGGATTACTTGCTATTCACATAGCCAATAACATCAATATACGAATAACCAATTACTTTATGGTTATCGATATTTAAAGCGTTAGCATGATATATTTAACATTATATATATATATATATATATATATATATATATATATATATAACGTAAGACTTTATTTGTGGCCTTCCAATGGTCCAGTTCTGGATTTATTTGAAATATGCCTCACATTCCCATTACATAGTTCATGTCAAAGACGTATACATGCTCCTGACAGATGAAACATAAGGAACCGACTGTATCTGATCAGATTCATTTTGGTTCCACATACATTTTAATGTTCAAAAATCATTTTCTCTGACCATAACAGCAGGCGCAGGAGAGCACTTGTGCATACTGAATTTCTTTAGCACTCTCCAAAATATGATTACTTAAATAGTCCTAATGTGAAAACGGACAATCTCCATAATCTCAAAAGTAAACACATATGAGTTTTTCATCATGACATTTGTCACATATAGGACTATAAACATGAATTACTACCTTGATTTTTAACATCATTTTAGTTATTCACAACATTTTTCATAAGATCAATAGTTTGGATAACTTTATCGAACTTGAGTCATTATTATCCTGAAGCTTTCTTCAAGACATGATCATCTTAAAATGACTTGCCACATGTCTTTCTTTATTATTGTTTTATGAAAAAATCTTTCGATTTGGTCATATAAGCATTGATGTACATTTGCAGCAATCTGCATTGGCTCTAAAACATGGTGAGTCATCGTTTGAGCGTCACGAAGAACAAAACAGAGACATGCTTCTTGCAAAGAATCAATCTTCTTGACATACATGACATAATTATTTTGTTCCTCTTGCGAGTATAACAATTAGAACCATAATTATTTGAATTCATGGATTGAACACTTTTTATTTTAATACATAATAACAAATACGTAAGTATCATTTGACTTTAAGTCTAGTGAATTTGCATTACTAAGCACATTTCCACTATAAAAAGTGGTTGTGATGTTGAGATATTCGTCTTGTTAAAGTTCACCAAACATATTCGCCACAAATGTGAAAACGTCGTGATACGATATTATTCGCCACGAGTGTGAAATCGTCGCGATACCGTACTATTCACCGCGGATGTGAAAACGTCGCGATACCATATTATTCGCCACGCGTGTGAAATCGTCGCGATACCGTACTATTCGCCACAGATGTGAAATCGTTGCAACACCATACTATTCGCCACGAATGTAAAAACGTTGCCATACCGTACTATTCCCTACGGATGTGAAATCGTTGCAACACCGTACTATTCGCCGCGAATGTGAAAACGTCGCGATACCATACTATTCGCCACGAGTATGAAATCGTCGCGATACCGTACTTATCGCCACAGATGTGAAATCGTCACAAATAACGTACTATTCATTGCAATACGTTAAATCATCGCAATACGTTAAACCGTTGCAATACCATACTATTTGCCCAAACGTGGAGTCGTTGCAATACCATACTTTTTGCCACAAATGTGGCATCGTTGCAACACCATTATTTTCGTTGCAATACGTTAAATCGTCGCAATACATTAAACCGTTGCAATACCATACTATTTGCCACGAACGTGGAGTTGTCGCAATACCATATTTTTTGCCACGAATGTGGCATCGTTGCAACACCGTTATTTTCGTTGCAATACATTAAATCGTCGCAATACGTTAAACCGTTGCAATACCATACTATTTGCCATGAACGTGGAGTCGTTGCAATACCATACTTTTTGCCACGAATGTGGCATCGTTACAACACCGTTATTTTCGTTGCAATATGTTAAATCGTCGCAATACGTTAAACCGTTGCAATACCATACTATTTGCCACGAACGTGAAGTCGTTGCATTACCATACTTTTTGCCACGAATGTGACATCGTTGCAACACTGATATTTTCGTCGCAATACGTTAAATCTTCACAATACGTTAAACCGTTGCAATACCATACTATTTGCCGCCAACGTGGAGTCGTCGCAATACCATACTATTTGCCACGGATGTCAAGTCGTCGCAATAACCTATTGCCACGGCTGTTATCGCCACGAGTCGGAAAAACTATCGCGACGTTCTATTTTGTTGTGACAACAACCTATCACGATGAATTTCGACCTATTGCAACGATTTTTTTCGTCGCAATAAACCGGAATCCTGGTAGTGCACGCTCCCCTGCGACACAACGATCACGTATAGGATAAATATAGCCATAGCGGAAGAAATATCCGTAAATATTAAGAATGAGTCAAAATAATTCACAGATTTAACGTTAAAAGGTCCGTGTACGTGGCTCTTATTTTTCCTTAATCAATTTTCATGTGTTTCTCTTTAATGCAATATATGCACTTATTGGTATTTGAGAAGGCTAATGGTAAAAGCGTATCTTTTAATTAGACGTACGATTCTCCCCCTCGAAATGTGGCATAGACGATAGTGCCACAATTTTGAAGAATTAGTCGCGCTTTTCCATTTCTTCTCAACATCTCATTTCTTCATTAATATCATTAATGTTATATAAATTATTCACATGCTGAATGGAGTCATTAAGAGATAATACGTAGAATTTTCTTGTTTGGAGACGAGACAAAACATATATACATAATTATTATCTCCTGAGCATGACACCAACAATTATTGAATGGAAATGTGGAATGTACTTCAGCATGAGTTACCTCAGCTTCGACATCCGTGTATTTCCCATTTTAATTGTTCTGTCCCCTCACCTCACGGTTTGGGTTGTATGCATGGAACGGGCATTTTCATTTGATTCAATCCACTAAACATTTCCAGAAAAATCATCATAACATGATTTATGTAGAAACATAAGTTTCATCATTATTTACTTATTGCAGAGGTTGCACACATCGACCTGTACACAGCAGAAACTTATGGTGCTAAAATTGCACGTGTCATATTTCAGGTCAATTGGTTTTTAAAAGACATTTTATATGAGGCTTGTAAGAATACAGAACAAGACATTTTATATTTATCTTGAAAGGATTAACATTCATGCCTTGATCTTTAATTCCTTTTATAATTCTCCATTCATCCTAAAAAACTTTAAGAGTCATTTCAGAAAGTACTATCATATTTTGAGAGAATTATAGTTGACATTTTGATTACTCATATTTTGAAGATAATCCAACATTATTTCATTAATAATATTGTGCTTAATACAAAACATAAAATTTTGAATAGGCAAAACACTTTATTCATAATATGCTCCCCCACATTTTTGTCATCTTAATATTTCTCATAAGAGTTATCAAAGCTTATGAGCATTAATACTTTGAAATACTTTTAAAAATACTTTTACTATCATAAGAAGCTTTATGACAATATCTTATTTGTGACATTATATTCAAAATGTTTGAAGACATTGAGACGTTCATTGTGTGAGGGACAACAAGTCTGGAACACTTCTAATTTTCTTGACTTAGCCTCATAATATCACTTAAAAGCATCATTACTGAGACTTATAAAAGATTCATTAATTTCTAGGTAAATCTTATTGCAGTTCATTCAACGAGAGAAATCACTGCTCATAAAATTTTCGACATTCTCATATCGAAACATTATTATAGTGGCTGCCATTATAACATTAGACATTAATGGATTGTATGAAAATAAATTTACGTCGGTAAATAAATCATCATGCAGTAAAGGTGCAATTTTATGATATCACCTTTGGGCAGAAAATGCTCAAAACTTTCAATTTTACGCTAAATCACTGTCGTGTAGAGAATAGCATAAAATTGTAAGACATATTGAAATATGAGCATTAAACATAATATGACTCATGAACTTACATTAACATTGGTCAAAAATAATTCCAGAGTCGAAATCCTAAAAATTTTGTGTTATATCACCTTTGGGTAGAAAATAACATGAAATTCTCAAACATAATTAAACATAAGATTCAATAAATATGACTCAAAAATTAAATCGATGTTGGTCTGAAATAATTTCAGAGTCAACATTATTAAATTAAGCATCAATTATAAACATTAAATAAGTTACGTCATTTATTCATGCTTAAATGATAAAAATTAATAACCATATTATATAATCTAAACAAAATCATCTCGTTTTTCAGATTTCGTTTAGAATAAATAACATGCTTAAATATAATTCCTATGAACAAGATTTCTCTATTTACATCAGTGTAAATTATACCATAATTAAAGTCAAGCATTATTGTGTACTGAAAAATAAAATAGAGAAATGTTCCAACATTCGTGGGCCCAAACCACGACTAAATCAATCCCGACAGCATAATTAATACATTAAAATATCATTAGCCTACCATGCAACGTTAAAATGGCCCATTAACTTGTAATTCTTTAACAATAAACTTAAGGATGATATGACCATCTAATTATGCATTTAATCAATATGATTCCATTAAATCAAATAGAAAAATGCAAAAATTAGTGACAGGCTCAAACCCACAGCAAATATAAGCCCATCCCATCAACATAATTAAAATTACTATACTTGCCAGCCTAAGTTAATTTGGGACGACGTCAGCATAAGAAAATGGCCATTTAGCCCACAATCAGTCCAGTAGAAAAAGGGAAAAATAAAATTACTTGTGGGTCACATAAAACCTGGGCCGAAGCCCATGGCCGTAAATGGCCCATTAGTCCCACGCTGGCTCCTTGAGCACCGCCGTAATCTGTGTTGTCCATCAAAAATTAACGGCCAAACACAATTCGCGGAGCAGCCAAAAAACCGGCGGCCTCTGGAAAACCCTAGCTCATTCCTCCCACTCCCCCTCGAAAAATTTGGATCTCAGGGCGGTGGTGCACTCGGTGGAGCAAGCACGCGTTTGTTCGGGAGCACAGCTCTGATTCGGATGCATATCTGTCTTGAGAATTATCAGTAGATCAAAAATTTGCATGCCATGATTTTTCTGATGATAAAAAGGTTAGAGTTGCCACTAGTGAATTCACTGACTTTGCTTCTGTTTGGTGGCATGAGTATCAAACTAAAAATCCAGCTACCATACCACAAACTCGGAATGCCTTGAAACGAATCATGCGTCATCATTTTGTTCCTTCCTATCATGCTCGTGACCTGTTGCTGAATTACAACAACTTAGGCAAGGTAACAAATCTGTTGAGGAATACTATCAAGAACTTCAAATATGCATGATGCGTTCTGTCCTAGTTGAAAATGAAGAGGCTGCAATGGCTAGGTTTATGGGTGGTTTAACAAGAGAAATTCAGGACATATTGGCTTATAAGGAATACAATAATGTCACTCGATTATTCCATCTTGCTAGTAAGGCTGAAAGAGAAGTGCAAGGACGACGCACAAGAACTAACATTTCTGTAGGTCGAACTACCTCTTGGCAGTCCCGCTCAAGTGCTGCTGGTACTAAGAATGATTCTCTGGACGATGCTTCGAATCGGTTGCCCAGGACTACATCAAAATCAGCACCTTCGCATGCAATCGATACAACAAAAGGATCCACCCAAGCTGCAACCAACACTTCATCTTCCATTGCTTCCACTGGGAGAACAAAAGACATTCAATGCCTCCAGTGCAAGGGTTTTGGGCACCTACGAAGGGACTTCCCAAGCAAGCGTGTGCTGATTGTATGAGAAAATGGTGAGTACTCATCCGCTAGTGATTTAGATGAGGAAACATATGCCATGCTTGCTGCACAAGATGCAGGAAAGAAGAATGATGATGAAGAGCACATTGGGGCTGATCATGCTGACCACTATGAGAGTCTTGTTGTGAGGCGTGTCTTGAGTGCCTAAATGATCAAACATGAACAGAACCAGTGACACAATCTATTCCAAACTAAGTGTGTAGTTTTGGAACGATCGTGTCACATTATTATTGACGGAGGAAGCTGCAACAATTTAGCAAGTGTTGCCATGGTAGAGAAGCTTCGGATGACAACACTTCCACATACACATCCGTACTACATCCAATGGTTCAATGACAGTGGTAAGCTTAAGGTAACACATCTGGTTCGTGTCGAATTTGCAATTGGTTCCTACCATGATTACATTGATTGTGATGTGGTACCTATGCAAGCTTGCTCTATGCTATTTGGTCGACCTTGGCAATTTGATAAAGATACATTACATCATGGTAAATCAAATCAATACTCTTTCATGCATTACAAGAAGAAGCTTGTTTTGCACCCTATGTCTCCTGATGCTATTTTGAAGGATGACATTGCTAGAGCTTGCAAAGAGAAAAATAAGAGATCTACTCAAAATGAAAATGAAAATGTTGCAAAGGAATCGGTACACCCTAAGACTGACAATTTCAAATCTGCTCATGTGAAGAAGAATGAAATAAAATTGAAGAGTGCTTGTTTTTTTTCTTCCAAATCTGATTTGTTTGAATTAAAAAGTAATGCTGCAATCTGCTATGTGTTTGTTTGCAAAGAAGCTTTGTTCTCACTTCACGACGAACCATGTGCTTTGCCCCTGCTGTCACTAAGCTCTTGCAGGAATACGCTGATGTGTTTCCATAAGAGGTACCAGCCGGGCTGCCACCATTGAGAGGGATTGAGCATCAGATTGACCTCATCCCTAGGGCTTCTTTGCCAAACCGAGCACCATATAGGACCAACCCGGAGGAGACTAAGGAGATTCAACGACAAGTACATGACTTACTCGACAAAGGTTATGTGCGTGACTCCCTTAGTTCTTGCTCTGTTCCTGTTCTTTTGGTCCCAAAGAAAGATAGATCATGGCGCATTGCATAGATTGTCAAGCAATTAATAACATTACCATTAGATATCGTCATCCTATTCCTAGGTTAGATGATATGCTTGATGAACTTGATTTTCTCTAAATTTGACTTGCGTAGTGGATACCATCAAATTCGCATGAAGCTAGGTGATGGATGGAAAACAACATTTAAAACAAAGTTCGGTTTGTATGAGTGGTTAGTCATGCCTTTTGGTCTCACGAATGCACCTAGCACTTTTATGAGATTAATGAATGTGGTTTTACGTGCTTTTATTGGAAGATTTGTGGTAGTATATTTTGATGACATCTTGATCTATAGCACATCTCTAGAAGAGCATTTTGACCATCTATGTGCTGTTTTCAATGCTTTACGTGATGCACGCTTATTTGGTAACATTGACAAGTGCACCTTTTGCACGAATAGAGTCTCTTTTCTTGGCTATGTTGTGACACCACAGGGAATTGAAGTCAATCAAGCCAAGGTGGAGGCGATACACAGCTGGCCGACTTCTACCACGGTCACACAAGTACAAAGATTTCTCGTACTTGTTGGATTCTATCGTCGTTTTGTGAAAGACTTCAGCACCATAGCAGACCCACTACATGAGCTTACAAAGAAGGGTGCTCCATTCACATGGGGCAAGGCGCAAGAGGCTACATTTGCAACTTTGAAGAATAGATTAACTCATACACCCCTTCTCCAATTACTAGATTTCAGTAAGACTTTTGAATTGGAATGTGATGCTAGTGGTATTGGATTGGGAGGTGTCTTATTGCAAGAGGGGAAACCTATTGCTTATTTTAGTGAGAAACTGAATCGGCCTAGTCTGAACTATTCCACATACGATAAAGAATTATATGCACTAGTACAAACTTTAGAAACATGGCAACATTATTTATGGCCTAAAGAATTTGTTATACATTCTGATCATGAATCTTTGAAGCACATTAAGAGCCAAACTAATCTGAACCGTAGGCATACCAAGTGGGTAGAATTCATTGAGTCGTTTCCTTATGTCATCAAACACAAGAAAGGAAAAGATAATGTCATTGCGGATGCCTTATCTCACCGTTATAATATGTTGTCCCAACTTGATTTTAAGATTTTTGGCTTGGAAATAATTAAAGAATAATATGCTTTTGATGTTGATTTCAAAGATGTGCTGCTGCAATGTAAAGAAGGGAAAACATGGAACAAGTTTGTTCTCACTAATAGTTTTGTGTTTTGAGCTAACAAATTGTGCATTCCAGCTGGTTCTGTGCGTATCTTACTGTTGCAGGAAGCACATGGTGAAGGGTTGATGGGACACTTTGGTGTCAAGAAGACGGAAGACATCCTAGCAAGCCATTTCTTTTGGCCAAAGATGAGAAGAGATGTGGAGCGGTCTGTTGCTCGTTGCACCACCTGTCAAAAAGCTAAGTCCCGTCTTAATCCACATGGTTTATACATGCCTCTCCCTGTTCCTAGTGCTCCATGGGAGGATGTTTCTATGGATTTTGTTTTAGGATTGCCTAGAACAAATAAGGGGAGGGATAATATTTTTGTTGTTTTGGATAGATTTTCTAAAATGGCACACTTCATACCATGCCACAAAACTGATGATGCTACCCATATTGCTGATTTGTTCTTTCGAGAAGTTGTTCGTTTGCATGGGGTTCCAGACACTATTGTTTCAGATAGAGATGCCAAATTTCTTAGTCATTTTTGGAAAACCTTATGGGCTAAGTTGGGGAGAAAATTGCTCTTTTCTACCACTTGTCACCCTCAAACTGATGGACAGACCGAAGTAGTGAACCGTAGTTTATCTACCATGCTTAGGGTTGTTCTGAAACATAACATCAAATTATGGGAAGAATGTTTGCCTCATATTGAATTTGCTTACAATCGTTCGCTGCATTCTACTACTAAATTGTGCCCTTTTTGGATTGTGTATGGTTTTATCCCTCGTGCTCCCATTGATCTTTTGGCTCTGCCACCTTCAGATAAATTGAATTTTGATGCTTCTCGCCATTCTGAATTAATTCTTAAAATGCATGAGCAAACTAAAGCAAACATTGAGAGCATGAACGCTAATTATCAACAAGCCGATAGCAAGGGTAGAAAGCATGTTACTTTTGAACCTGGTGATTTTGTTTGGGTGCATTTGAGAAAGGATAGATTTCCTGATTTGAGAAAATCTAAATTGCTACCTAGAGCTGCTGGACCCTTCAAAGTGCTTCGAAAAATTAATGCATATGAAATTGAGTTGCCTGCACATTTTGGGGTTACTTCCTCTTTTAATATTTTAGATTTGAAACCCTATGTGGGCGAGGAAGACACATTTGAGTCGAGGATGACTCAATTGCAAGAAGGGGAGGATGATGAGGACATCACTACCATTGATACAACCACAACAACAGCCATTTACCACTTGCAGCTAATCAAGGTGCAATGACACGCGCTCGTGCACGTCAACTTAATTATCAGATGAATTCATTCCTGGCTGTTCAAAGTAATTGTCCTTCAAATGGGGAACTATTAAAGCCTTGTGATGACCTTGTTATTATTAGGTGCTTGGGAATTGATCCAGCTAGGAGGAATGGAGGGATTAATGCAATAAAGGCTGCTCCATCCGAGGGGTCCTCGTAACTGCAGTAAGTATCAACTTAAAAGGGGCATAACTTTCAACTCCCAAGGTTGTTTAATGCAAATAAGTACTTGCTGGAAAAGTCTATTCGTCCACATTCCATTGGATCAAGAATCAAAGACAGATGACGCTTGAGCTGCTCAGAAAAGGCCGAACAAGACTCGTGACTCCATCCTGAGTTCTAGTCTTTCTCCTCTATATAAACAACTAGCAGCCATAGGAAGAACTTGGGTTTTGTTTTCTGTAAGTTTAGCCATTGCTACTTCCTTGTAACACAAGTGCCAACGAGACCTTCTGATTACTTGAATCAGAACCCCAACTTATCACACCGTGAGTGTTTCCTTATTATATTTTTCTTGCTTGTTCTTTATTTGCTTGCAAATTCAAGGCTGTTCTTGGCATGACAAGAACAGCAACAATAGGAGCCGGTGTAACTATCTCTAAGGCGCAACACCCTTGTGGTTGTTGTAGTCGGGTAGCACAACGTCGACCTCCACCCAAATCATAATTACCAGGAGACAGTGTAACTGTCGCTCAAGGCGCCACACCATTCTAGTTGTGGTAGTCGGGCAACCAACGTCGGCCTCCACCAAATTCATTCACCACCAACATCTCTTATCGAAAGATAGGGCATCCCCCGTACCCATTGGGTTCATCACTTCATGCGCGCGCGAGGCGCGATTGGCAAGCGGCGGCCGATTGTTTGTGCGCGAGGCGTGGCCGTTCGGCAGCAAGCGTGCGTCTTGCCATTCATGCGCGGGCATAGCTCGCGGGATGCAGCACCTGGCGCCAATTCATGCGGGTCCTTTCCCAATCCAACTCATGAGAGCCGGTGGGTTGCGGCGGCATTGTCTCCGTGGAGGAAACGACGGAGCCCGTATCAGCTAAGTTGCCCACCTTTTCTTTGCATTGACTTAATCGATTCGAATCCATTCTTTCTCTTGATTGCTTTTGATTCTAATCGGTGAGATTTCATTTGGGGAAAAGTGGCTAGGGTTAGGTTTCAGGAAATTTGTGGATTTATGCATCATAATTCGAACATTTCTAATCTTAATCACTTTCGGTTGATTAGGAAGGCTCTGATGCCATTGTTAGTTCTTAATCACTTTTAGTTTAACAGTAATGGTCGTCATAATCACAATTATGCACTCAATCAACATAAATAAGAGAAATTAGTGATAAACTTACTTGTAATTTGCTTTGCATGACCAGATCTTTGATCTTCTACTTGAATCTCCTCTCCATTAGCCTCCAACATCATAGATCTTGACAAAACAGAGAGGAAGATAGGGGATCGGTCTTCCAACCGTTTCTACGTCTTCCCCTAATCGGTGGATTACGGGAGGGGTTAGTGGTGAGAGCACTCTGTTTTTCTGGCATCTCTCCCCTTTTATACTTTGCGTAGCACGGTTGGGGACCGAGCCCAAATTGGTTAAGCGTCCCGATTAAAACGCAATTAATTAGGAATAAGTACAGTTAACATTTGGGTCACTGGGCCTAATTCCTTTTCATTATCATTAATAATATTAATGGTTATCATTAACAATACCAACACTACATTCTCTAGTACTTTTAAGGCATATGCTTTCTAACTAAGGAAAATGCCACTATGAGTTTGTTTTACCTTTATACTAAGATAGTAGGACAAAACTCCCAAGTTTGCCATGCTGAAGATTTGTTTCATTTCTTTCTTGAATGCTTATATTTCTTTCACACTTGGGCCAGTGACTATTATGTCATCTACATAGATCCCAATATCAACATGTCCGCTCCTGTCCCTCTTCTATATAAAGTATGTTCAACTTCACTTCTAATAAACCCAAGCCTGCCTAATTCTTGATCAAGCTGTATGTTCCAAGCCCTGGGAGCTTGTTTAAGCCCATACAAAGCTTTCTTGAGCTTCAAAACTTTTCCTTGATACTTCTTGACATCAAAGCGAGGAGGCTGTTGGACATACACCACTTGCTCTAGCTCCCCATTCTAGAAAGCTGATTTTACATCAAGATGATGCACCTCCCACCTTTTGTTTGCAGCTAGAGCAAGCATTGTTCTTACTGTCTCCAATCTGGCTACTGGTGTAAAGACTTCCTCATAATCAAATCCCTATCTTTGTGAATGCCCTTTGGCAACTAATCTGGCCTTATACTTGATTATGTTACCTGTTGGATCTTTCTTGACTTTAAATACCCATTTAAGTCCAATTGCTTTGCAACCAGGTGGGAGATCAGAAAATAACCAAGTCTTGTTTTCCTCTATAGCCTGATGTTCTGTCAGCATTGCTTCTCTCTAGTTCCTTTCTTGCAGAGCTTGATCAACAGTGGCTTGCTCTTCTGCTGCCATCAAACATAGGCCACTGTATTCAAGGTCTTGCAAGAGCTCACTGTTGTCCATCACATCACTGACACACCTGAACCTTTGAGGGACTCCTTCAGAGTCCACTTCTTGTCCAGTAGGTGGTGTTACCCACTGAACTCCAGCTGGTGGGTTCTGCACATTTTGATCAGCTTGAGGTGTTCTTGGAGTTGCAGGCTCCTGAGGAAACTGATCTTCATTTTTCAAGTTGATTTTCAGTAGTTTGTGTCCATCTGACAGTGAATATGGAGTCAAAGTCTTACATATTACTATCTGCTCCTTTCCACTTCCATGTTCTTTTTTCATCAAATAGAACATCTCTGGACACAATAATCTTGTTTTCTGTAAGATTTTGTATTTGATTCATAACCCAAGAGCACACAAGATGTTGCTCTGTCAGATATTCTTGTCTGACCGGGCCCAACTTTCTTGGAAAACGCTACACATCCAAAAACCCTGATGTGCTTCACCACTGGCTTTCTACCAGTCCAAGCTTCAAATGGACTCATGCCCTTCAAGCTCTTTGAAGGTGATCTGTTCAGCAGGTACACTGCAGTAGATACAACCTATCCCTAAAAATATGCAGGAATATTCATTGCCTTTAGCATACATCTAGCCATTTCCGTGACCATTTGATTTCTTCTCTCCATTACACCATTTTGTTGGGGAGTATATGGTGCAGTGGTAAAATGCTTGATCCCACAATCTCCTAAATAAGCACTGAAGGCATTGGAATTAAAATCACCTCCTCAGTCTATTCTGAAGCTTTTCAGTCTTGCACTATGTTTAGTTTCAGCCTGAACTTTGATCGGCCTGAAAAAATGCAGTGCTTGATCCTTGGTAGCCAATAATTCAATCCGCATGTATCTGCTGTAATCAGGAACTACAAGAAGAAAATATCTCTTACCCCAGGTGTAGGTTGATCAATGTAGCCACATAAATCCCCATGAAAGAGACCAAGCCTCTTGTCAGCTCGATATGTAGAAGCATGTGAAAAAGGTTTGCGATGCTGTTTTCCAAGAGAACAACTATCACATACCTGTTCCACCTGATCTATGGCTGGAATTCCCAAAGCCATCTTCTTCATCCCAAGGTCTCTTAGAGCTCTGAAATTTAAATGACCAAACCTCATGTGCCATAGCCATCCTTCATCAGAGATCTTGGCCATCAGACATACTGGAGGCTTGACTGGTTTCAGAGTTGCAACATAGAGTCTGTTTGAGGCTCTTGAGGCTTTGATGAGCAATGTATTGTCCAGACCATAAATGCACATGCTCCCATCCTCCATCACAATTCTGCACCCCCTCTTCCAGTTGTCCAAGACTGATAATTTTACTCTTCAACTTGGGAATGAAATAGATGTCAGTGTACCTTATGTTCTTCATATAAGCCACTGAAGACTACAGATAATTCTGTTGGAATATGATCCAAATTCTGATCTCACTGGGGACGTCTAGGGGACATATATTTCACATTATTTGCTAACAGATTCCAGTCCACATGTATCCACTTGTGATCCATCACCAAAGCGTACCTTGCCCTTTACAGAATCATCAAGTGAGGATAAAATGACTTCTCTCCAGTCCTATGATTACTGGCACCACTATCAAGGTACCACTAAACATCTTCTCCAAAACTTTGAATTGCACCTTCTTCATTTAGATGAGCCTCTTGTGTCCGAACCATAGCCTTGGTCAGTAACAAAGCTGGGTGATCACCATCTATTCTGGTCAGATATGCCTCTTCTTCTTTCAGATCATGCTTTGACTTTCTGCAGTCTCTGATCCAATGGCCCCAAACACCATAGTTTCTACACTTCCCTTTTCTATGTGGAGTTCCTTCAGACGTGACCTTGCCTTTGTTGTCATGTTGTTCTAGGCATCCTCCTGCCTTTGCTTTCCCTTGAGAGGTAACTCTAGACTTGTTATTTGTCAATGAATTCTCTAACGTTAGACGGTGCTTGTATTTTGCCAGCCATTCATCTTTGGCTAGCAATAGACATCCGGACTTGTCCGTGACATCCCCATTGCCTCCGAGTCTATCTTCTACATCCCTTAATCTCTCCACCAGTTCTTCCACTGAGAGCTTGTTGAGATCAAGGAGAGTCTCAATAGACAAGGCTATATGCATGTAACGAGGTGGAACTACACGCAAAAAATTCTTAAAAACCTTGACCTCCTCAAGTGACTCACCGATTTCTGAACTGAATGTTCTCAAACTCTTTGATCAATTGCTGGGCATCAGCTTCACTCACACTGTCGAAGTGTAGCAACGACACTTCCCTGCTACTACTATGGAGCAGTCTGCGGAGGTTTTTTTTAGGCGGGGTGAAAACTCAAGACTAAGATCAGGGTGAACACGGGAGATTTATGTGGTTCAGGCCGCCGGAGCGTAACACCCTACATCCACGGGAGTTTGTGTGTTGTATTGCGTGTGTCTGGGTATGCGAGAGTGTGAGTGTCTCCTGAGTAGCTTGTGTTGTTCTTCGCGATTGCTCGTCCATTTTATATGCTAAGGCCCAATAATTTACAATTTCATCGGGACCCGAGAGGTGGTCCTGGGCTATTAAGCTCCCTATACACGATCTAAGGCACTTAATAATGATTTAATTGCATATTAACATGCCCTCATGGTGATGTTACTATGGCTGAAGACCCCGCTGATGGTGCACTATTGATGTGAAGTTAATGACGCGCTAACCTGGTCTTGAAGGGGCTGATTTATGGTCTTGAATGCCCATGCCATCTTGGACAGGTGGAGACTCCGGAGCCCTCCTAACCGAAGAGGAAAAGTACAAAACCACAAGACACGTGGCAGCACCGAAGCCATCCTCAACAGGGAGGCGGGTCTGGAGCTGCAGGATACGTGGCCGCACTGGAGCCATCCTTAGCAGGGGACGGGTCCGGAGCTGCAGGACACGTGGCAGCATCGGAGCCATCCTTAGCAGAGAAGCGGGTTCGGAGCTGCAGGACACGCAGTAGCACCAGAGCACCCATAACAGGGAGTTGGCTCTGGAGCTGTAGGATACGTGGCAGCACCAAAGTGATCTCTATAGCCAATACGATTTCCGTATCGCTTCCCAGCGCAATCTGTGTAGCCTTGCTAGGTCACCTTCCTCGTGTTCCTCCTGACTTCTCATCATGACATCGGTTCGCCTGGTGCGACTTGTTTGTCAAGTGGACACAGGCCCCCTTGTCTTTGGCGAAGGTAATCATGTGGAGCGTAAACAAGTTCCCCGTGCAACTGCCTTCCAAGCATCACAAAGAATAGTTAAAATAGGAATTTAGCGCAACGAAGAAACTCTTACACTCTTATATGCTTTCTTGCGCATAGATCTTTTCGCTTCCTTCTTTGCCCTCCTAGCTCGTCAGCAAGAGAGATATTGTGAGGGTTCAAAATCTGATGGGTTGGTAAGATTCTTGTTTTAACAACATGATGCGCTGCGGGAGCCTTCCTTTCATCAAGAAAAGCTCCGACGACATTGTCTTCTTCACGGCTTATGCTATGATCGGGTTAGTTCCTCCGGTTTCTCTCTTTCTCCTAATGCTGCTGAAGGTGTACGGGCTGCAGCTTCAGCATCTCATCCCACATTCCATTCTGTTTGTGGCGGTCTTCGTCCACCTTTGTGAAACATGGTTGTGTGTGAGGCCCTCAGTGCTGCTCTTCAAGGCATTCTTCACCCTGCGGGCATCTGAAAGAAGTTCCAACTACATAGGAGCCTACTACTTCCAGAGACGCAGGAATTCGCCGTTCCACTACATTTATTACATCTCCTCTGGAAAGTGGGAGAACCGGAAGTATGACTGGGTGATAGTCCGAACTAATCAACACGACTGCTTGGAGTTGCCAGTCGGTGTACCCACCACACACAATGACTTCTGGGAGCTCACCCCAGATCTACCAGTGGAGTATAACCCGGTGTTAACCTTGATCTGACACATAACTGAAGGAGGGTTGACATCGCTGATGGTGCTCTGTGATTTCTTATCGCGGCATCTTACACCTCTTCATCAAAGGGAGCATCCAGCCTAGAGGTATGGCAGAGTAATGGATTTCACTCGGTTAGAGCATGGCAATGGAACCGACTTGGACTAGAAGGCCCTGCTACTTGTTCCATCGAAGTTGTACAGTGGTGCCGTTTCTAACAACAACACCTGCCTCCCTCCGACATATTAACGATCTTCACCTTGTCGGAGCTAAGATTACGGCTGTTGAAGGAGATGCCGACTCTTGACGACACTGGCATCGCAGTACGGCAGGTAGCAGATTCCTCTAGGGGTAAAATCATCCCTGGCGTCCCGACCCCCAGCCATCAGAGAGGGTTCGAGTCCGACTCTTGCGATGGCAAGGGAAAAACTCAGCCGGAGCCCAGCTAGCAGAAAGGTTCCTAGTCCGATTCTGGCCGGAGCAAGGGGAAAGAGTCTACTGATCCTTCCAGCAAGAAGAGGAGGTTGGAATGGATGGACGCGGGCTCTGCCAGGACACCTCCGCCAAAAGCAGTGCCAACATCGGTGGTGCGCCCAACTTTAAGGTCTATGGTGGTCAATTATTTGACCTCCTCCAATATCTTAAGTTTCGGAGCCAATGCCAATGGTGAGCACAGGGTCCGAAGCACCTCCAGCTGAAGCCCCGAAGACAGGAAACGCGACACCAATTCCGATCATCTAGGTGGCTCCAAAGCCAGTGGCTTCCATGAAGACTCCCGGAGCCAAGTCTAGAACATCTGCTTCACAGCGACGGTGGGTTCAAACAACTCTGGCTGCCCACGCAAGAAGTTTCGCTCTAGTTGGAGCTGCTAAGGTCCCAGGTATGGAGCATTATTTGAAACTTGTCTTCTTTTTTATTCCTTGCCTCTTGCTGATCTTTCTTTGTCTCTATTTCCAGAGCGACAAAGCTAGATGATGTTCCTTCTGCTACGAATGATGGCAATCCAGCTCCACCATCCTTGACGGTGGGAACTGAGGTGCCACTGGAAAGCTACACTAATGCTGTGGTTGGTGATGTCAGAACGGCTGGTCCGACAACTGATGTCGTAGCAACTTCGGAGGTCGCGGTAGATACTATGATAGAGCTGGAGCCAACAGCTGACACAGGGATGACTTCGGGGCTAGTTGTCGATGACGCGACTGCGCCGAACCCGTCGGCAGATATCTCATCAGGGACGAAGCTGACGATAGAGTCGGAGCCAGTGGTTGCGACAACACCAGAGCCGATGGCTGATGGTGAAGCAGTGTTAGAATCAGCGGCCGACACCATGACAACGCAAGTGCCGACGGTGGGTGACACCCAGAGATCAGCGCAAGTACCTCCATAGCAGATGAAGACTTGCTGGGGTCCAGTCTAGTATCGTGGACTCCAACAATCGTTCCTGAGGCAATGGGAGCGCCAGCGGACCCAATGGAAGGTCCGGAACCGATCCATCTGTCCTTATCCATTGAAAATGCATGCTCTAGTCTTCACCAAGTACAACTTGGCTTCAACCATGAGCACAACGCTTTGAAGGCAGAGCGGGAAGCTCTACGGCGGTGGCAGAAACTGCTGAACTTCAAGACAAAGCTCACAAAGACCCGACTGGTAGATGAGAGGGATCGTCTTGCAGCTGAACGGGCGAGCCTGAGGCGTATTAATGAGCTGCTCAACAACTGGAAGGCTACCAATGAGCACTGGATTTTCAAACTCTCCAAGTGCACAACGAGGCGGTAGCTTCCAATGAGTTGGTCGATGCCCGCTTCAACTCTCTTAATGAGATGAGGCAAGAGCTCCTCCAACGCCAGGATACCATTGCAAAGAAGGAGCAGGAGCTCCAAGAACAAGACGTGGGGATCTCTCAAAAGCTGAAGCATGGGAAAAAAATATTTGGATCTCCATGCTGAGTTATTAAAAACTTGCTTTGAAGAGGAGAAGAAACGTCTGTGGCAGGCGGGACAAGAACTCAGCAATCCGGAGCTTGTTGTGTCCGCTAAAGAGGAAGAGATGAAATGTGAAGCCAAGAACCTGGGGGCTCAAAAAGATCGGGTAACCCTCTGAGAGAAACAGATCGCTGTTACCATCAAAATGAGGTATCTTAAATTTGATCTTGTTAAAAGTATAATCATGATTGCGTACCTCACGCCGACGATGTCCACCCATACCTTGACGGTTGCGTTGTAGCCGACGCCGTGGCCTAGCTTCCTCATCTTCCCCAATCTCCGTATCCGCAGAATAGTCATCTTCATTGTCACGTAAAATACTAGGACCATTGCTCACTGAAAGTGCATCTAGGTATCCCTTGTGGGTTTTGTTTGATTCATGACAAACAAATGAGATCCTAATCAAATTGTTGAGATGAGCGCAGGTTTTAATGAAAACATGGAGTAAGCGCAAAAAGAAAGGAGAATGAGGATCTATATGGAAAAGAGCTCAAGAGCTGAATAGATTAGATCGTTGTGTATGGAGTGTGTTGGAGAAACACACCCCAAGAGCTCAATCACAAGAAAACTCACTCACTGCACTAATTTATACAGGTTCGGACTAATCCGACAATATCCGGACTAGTCTGATAACCCCTCTGTTCAAAATCGGACAAGTCCTCCCAGTGCGGATTTGTCTGCACAATCTGAGTCTGCACAGACCGAACTAGTCTGATATCACCATGGTCTAGTCCGATATCTTTCTGACTAAAATTGGACTAGTCCTCCCCAGTGCGGACTAGTCCTCTATATTTCACAGATTTGCACGAAATGGGACAAGTCCGAAATCACCACGGACTAGTCCGATAACCACTCTGACTAAAATCGGACAAATCCTCCAAATGCGGACTTGTCCCCAATTCACTAAGGAGATCACAAAGCTGGACTTGTTCGAAATTAACCAGACTAGTCGGAACTTTTGCAGAGCCTAAATCAGACTGGTCCGCCCTAAGCCGGACAAGTCCGATCATCCTGAGAACTTAGGGTTTCCTACACGCCGCACACCGGACTAGTCCGGACTCCACGACGGGCTAGTCCAGACCCTCGAAACCCTAACGGTAACTTTTGGAAACACCATATAAATAGATGTGCACCACCCTACTTTCAACTCTCTCGACTCCCTGCGCTGTCAGACCCTCCAAGATCTCAGAAAACACTTCTCTCCATGCAATCCAATGCAAGAAAGATTAAATCCTTGAGGATTCACTTTGGATCAAAGGAGAGACACGATTCCACACATTTGAGCTCTTGGGTTTGATTCTCTAACACACTCCTGTTGTTTCATTGTTGATCTTAAGAGTGTGTTCTTGGTGGTGTTCGACTTGTAATCTTGGGGAGCCCTCAACTTGTGAGAAGGCCCCTTGAACTTGGTGATTTACCCTTTGTGATAGTGGAAGAGAATTAACCTTTGTGGTGATTCGACGAGGTTAGGGTCAGTGAAGACCCGATCCTTTCGTGGGCTCCTCAACGTGGACGTAAGTTGCCTTTGTGGGAACCGAACCACGGGATAAAAATCTTGTGTCTTCACTTTGTGCATTTTGTTCTTACTTTTCATTGATATCTAGGGTTTCACCTGATCTTATTCATATTACGTTAAAACATTGAATATCAGGTTAGCTTGTGCCACATCCAGTTTCATAGAAGTATTACACTCTAATTACAAGTATATTTCTGCTGCATACAGTCTAGGATTGAGATAATCGATCAAACTTGACCGATCTAGTCCGCACACACCGGACTAGTCTGCACTCTACCAGACTAGTCCGATTTCCTGGTATTTGATCAAGTTGCTAAGTGTTGCAGGTTCTGACTAAAATTAAAAAAGGCCTATTGACCCCTCTCTAGGCCACATTCAATTGGTATCAGAGCGGGACTCTTTGCAAGAGACTAATCACTCGAAGAGAACATGTCGGACATGAATGATGTGCACAAGAGTCTCAACCAAGAGAAGGCTAAAGATAAAAAAGCTCAAAAATTGGAGAAGTGCCTCGATGCCATTCAGGACTTCGAGGATGACGATGAGGAGACACTTGAACTCAAGGCGCTCCTAAGGAAGAAAGCCCTCTCCAAAGGGAAAGTGAAGATCCAAGACAATAAGAAGGGGAGTAGTCACACGGACTACTCCCGATATACTTTCAACTACAATCGCTTAAATTCTAACAATAGCCATTATCTGTCTATTCCTTTAGGAAAAGCCCCACACTTTGACGGGAATGATTACTCAATGTGGAGGCAAAACATGAAAATGCACTTAATCTCACTCAATCCCAGCTTCTGGCATATTGTGTGTACATGAATAGATATCCCAGACGACGATAAAGAGCTCACACCAAGCCAAGAGCAAGCAATTCATCGAAATGCTCAAGCTACAACAGTCATCACATCTTCACTAAGTTGGGACGAGTTCACCAAGGTGGATGGACTCGAGATTGCAAAGGAAATCTGGGACACATTGCAAACTGCACATGAAGGCGATCGTCATGTGCGAGAGGCGAAGATCGAAATGATTGAAGGCGAATTGGGAAGATTCGCCATAGAAGAAGATGAGTCGCCACAGGACATGTACAACCGGTTAAAAACTCTCACCAACAAGGTTCGAGCATATGGGAGTAAGAAGTGGAATGATCACAAGGTAGTGAAGCTCATCCTTAGAGCTTTCATGCCTCGCAATGTTACCCTATGATCAATGATTAGAGAAAGCCCCGGGTACAAGAAAATGACCTCGAACGAGCTACTTGGAAAAATCATCGACTTCGAGATGATGGAGAAGCAAGCTAAACATGTCAAGGAGATTGCTGACCTCACCTCGGCAAAGAAGAAAGGGGTCGCCCTAAAATCTACTTGCAAGCCCTTATCAAATGAAGCTCGAGAAGCTCAACAAGAAGAGGAAAGCGATGACAAGAGCAACGATATTGACGAAGAGGACATGATCCTCTTTATGAAGAGATTCAAGAAAATGATGAAGAAAAGACAAGGGGGAAAATCAAGTGAAGGAAAATACAAAGAAAAATCAAGACCGAAGCTGAGGCGGGCATGCTATAATTGTGGTGAATATGACCACTTTACAGTTGATTGTCCGTATGAAGAAAACAAGAAGAAGACGAAGGAACGAAGCCTCAACCCAAGAAATTCTTCAAAAAGAAGAAGCAAGTTGGACAAGCGCACCTAGGAAAGCAGTGGGACTCAAATGATGAGTCCTCATCCGAAGAGGAAGAGGAGATGGCTAGCATAGCCATCGAGAAGACAACTAAGAAGTCCACCCTCTTCCCAAATCTCAGCGCATGGAAGGGCAACGACACTTGCCTCATGGCGCAAGAAGGTAAACAAAAGGTAACAACAAAATCTACCTCTTCGCGTTCTTTTGATAGTGATAGTGACAACTATAGTGATGATGAGGATATGCTAGCTGGCTTAGATAAGAAAACTGCTGCCAAAATGAAATTCTTGATGGATAAGCTTGTTGATAGGGAGGGGCTGATTGATCTTCAAGAAGATATGATCATCCTGCAAAAGGAGGAGTATCTCAAGATCAATGAGCTCCTTGAACTTGAAAAGGAGCAAAGCAAATCACTTGAACTTGAGTTAGCTTCAAGCAAGGAAGCTTGTTTGAAGTTAAGCGACTCAAATGCAATCATCAAGGAATAACTTGTTAACTTAACCAAAGTTAACAAGATCCTTGAAGTGCACGTTGAGTTACTCAAACAAAGTGACCCTTCATCCTCTTCAAGCTCGCCCTCTCAACCCCTTAAAACTGACACTAGCTTGAAAGACAAGTCAACCTCTACGAAGGACAAGCATCCTTCCCAAAGTGGCATATTTGACAAGGAGAAGGTCAAATATGCTCGTAGTGCATACTTGGCCACAAGACCTCCTAATGTCAAATATGGCATTGGGTATTCCTATGGTGAAAAGCAAAATGCTAGAAACCATAAGAATAACAAGGAGTGCATTGCATTTGTGAGGGGAAACTCCTTACAAACTAGAAAGACTAATGATACTAAATAATCCAAGATAGTTAACACATATGAAAATCGAAATAGTCCGGTCCCTACACAGACAAGTTCGGTCTTCCGGACAAGTCCGGTTTCCCGTACTAGTTCTGTTCATGAACAACAACAACTATTGTTTAGAACTTTTGATGCATCATATGTACTTATGAAAAGTTTTGGTAAAGTTTATGCTCATTATGTTGGGCCACACCATGGGAACACCAAGTTTCATGTGTTGTAAGACCTATGTGTGCTGAATACATTGGCTTGTAGTGAATACACTTGCTTTGACGATAAAAGTTTTGAATATCACCAAAACACCTTTTTTATCAAGGTCCGACTCTAGCACCGAGCTACAGCAAGGTCCGACGGTAGGTTCAGCTTGTTTTGGGTAGCTCCGGCTACGTTAGATGCTAGGTCCGACTTGTTGGTAAGGTCCGACTAGTTTTTGTTAGCTCGGCTCAAGGTCCGGGTTGCTCTGGAAAGGTCCGGAACTTGACCGCAATGCTTCTGTTTTTCATTTGTGATGTTTCGTACTTGCTTTACATCTCTGGAAAGATTGCTTAGTATTCATTCGCTAAGTCTTTGGTGCGTTTTTGGTTGACATGAATGATATCGTGTTACTGTGGTTTTGCAACATGCTTATGTGAGGTTCTCACGTATGGTGTTGTGTTCGGAACTAACTTGAGTCAAGTCGAGGACTTGGGCTCGTATGGATTGGTTGTTTATTCATGAGCAGGTGTTGCTTGAGTTCAAGACATGGTTGGTGACAGGATCCATTGGACTAGTATCAGGGAGGAGATGAGGTTCCAACAACCAAATTCAGGAGGAATTGTGGTTGAGCTGATCAGGAGGTTGCGCAACATGATTGAATCAAGAACAATGCATGTGAAGGTATCGTGGACGTCATTGGAAGATGTTTGCACGTGTGCAAGGAGTGCATGGACGTGGCTGCATGGTTCCGAGGTGTGATGAAGAGATGTGGACGTAAAAAATTGGTCGGAAAGGTCCAACAGACTAGGTTATGGACTCAGGTTGCGGCTGAGTCGGGTTTGAATCAAATATGGAAAGATTTGAGTTGGTTATGATTGGATTTCATGTGGGTCACGAATTTGAGTAGTTTAGGAATGTGGGATAAGTTCCTAAGGTGTTTGGAAGTCTTAAGATTGCTTCTATCTGCGTATAGAAGAATCCTAAGCAGTTATGGAAAGTTACGATTCGTGAACAGAGTAGGATTAGGTTCCTGATTTGAGTTGAGTTGGCTTTCGAGCTGGTTATATAAGCAAGGGAGCCCAGAGCTCGTGGTGTACGACTTTGGGGCTGTTCCTCTTGTGTTCTATTAAATATAATTCGTAATTTGAAGGAACTTTTTGTGCCTTGTTCGTCAGACTTGTTCCAGACAAGTTTTACTCGTCGAGTTTCTGGACAGCACTACCTTTTGTCAGTGGTTTTATCATAACTCGAGTTTTACAGATCCAATTGACGTGATTCTTTTTGGGTTGTCTTCACAACTTGATTATCTATCATCTTTCAAAATTTCACGGTCATTGGATTTGTGGTCTATGATCTACACGAGTTTCTTTGCAGTGTTCCAAAACTGTTTTTTTCTCGGATAGGGCAGATTGACCTTTGTTTGATCCTTCGATCATAAATTGAGTTTTTCTCGACGGATTTGAGTGATTCTTGTTGTGTTGTCTTCGTGACTTGATTCTCTATGATATCTATCACTTTTGTCACGGTGAAACACGTTTAGATTAGTCTCACGCACGATTTCTTTAACAGATCATTTTTCTGCCGAAGGGGTTGGGGTTTAATTGTTTCCGCTGCGTAAGATTTTTAAATCTACCATTTACCCCCCCTCTGGTAGCTTTTCATGTGCTATTCGATCCTATAATTGGTATCAGAGCCACGGTGCTCTAGTCTTTGTGATTTGCGCGTGTTTTTGACTAATCATCATAGAGAAGTACTCTGCCAAACCTTGTGTGTTCGCTGGTATTGATTTTCAGGTTTGGAAGGCACACATGGAGGCTTTCAGCCAGGCACAAGGCTTTGCAATATGGGAGAAGGTATACAATCCTTACGAAGTGCCATCAAACGATCAAGTTACAACTACAAATCTGAGAGATATCAACAACAACAACAAGGCTCGGAACTTGATCATACAAGGATTAACACAAAGCGACTTCGACCGTGTTGCACACCTCCGATCTGCATACGATGTGTGGAAAGCACTTTGTGACTACCACGAAGGATCCAACACGATCAAAGAGGTAAGGCAAGACATGTTCAAGAAAGAATACATGCGCTTCGAGATGCAACCCGGTGAGTCTATTGATGACCTTTTTGCTCGCTTTAATAAGATTCTCAGCAACTTGCGTAGTGTCAATGTTAATTTTTCAGATGCTGAAAATGCTAGGCAATTGCTAAGTGCATTAGATATGTCAATTTGGGAGATGAAAGTCACATCTATTCGTGAATCTACTGTCATGAGTTCACTCACTTTATATGTGCTATATTCCAAGTTAAAAACTCATGAAATTGACATAATCTCACGTAAGAACCCCAACAAGTCTATTGCTTTTGTTTCTCAACGTGACATGCCTAGTTCCGGTCAAATATCATCTTGTGGTACACTTGCTTTGCTGTCCTCTCTAACCCTTGAACAGATTGAGGAGTTTCCACAGGAGGAGCTAGTGCTCATCTCTACCCGGTTCTCAAAAGCATTGCAAAATGTGAGAACTAGAAGGAGATGAAGCTCCGGACCTCAACGATGCTTTGAATGTGGTAAGACAGGACATTTTCATTCAGATTGCCCTAACCTTTCAGGTCCTACTTCCCGGGATGAAAAGAAAACAAGAACGAAGCACTCCTCTACAAAAGATACGAAGAAAAAGAAGGGTTTTACATGACGTCAATTGGTGAGCAGTTTTATCTCATCACTCCAGGAACTTGGCTCAAGCGACGTGGACAGTGGAAGTGATGAAGATGATTTGGCAAACTTGTGCTTCATGGCGGGCAAGTCAAGATCAAGTATGGAGGAGGCAGAACACAACAGCGATAATGAAGAGTTATGTCCTACTTGCGAAGAAATGTGTGATGCTATTTCTCGTGCCACTATTATTGTTAAGAAAAAGGACAAAAAGCTTAGGGACAATGCTGTTAAAATTGAGTCACTAGAATCTGAAATTAATCGTTTGAAATCCTTGATTCCTAGTGATGATTCTTGTTCCTCATGTGAGTTAATATATGAACAATTATCCTCCCTAAGAAGTGCACATACCTCCACACTTGATAAACTTGAACTTTAAATTGAAAAGAACAAAAAGCTTGCCGCACTTAATATTGGAAACTTAAAAGATGCTTCTTGTTCTACAATTGATTTGCATTGTTCTAGTTGTGATGATATTGATAAGAAACTAAAAGATGCTATGAATGAAATTTCAATATTGAATAATGCTTTATGTTCTCATGAAGTTAAATATTGCTCCAATTGCAAATTAAAAGGAAAAACTTCATGTGCAAACTGCCTAGACTTGTCTAAGAGACTTGATGACATGAATAGGACACTAGATCGGTTTTGTAATGGGAATAAGAACATAAACTTGCTGCTGAATTCTTCCAAGTCTTGCAAAGATAAAACTAGTTTAGTTTTTGATTCTCATGCTCATGCTAAGGCACATCCACCTAAAAGTGTAAAGTCATTAGGAAGTGGTTTGATTCAAATAGTTCCTAAACAAAAAGAAGTGGTTTTCAAATCTGCAGGAGTGTTGTCTCATTCGGTTTCAAATAAAAATATTGTTTGCTCATCTAGACATGAACACAAAGTTAAATTTCATTGTACCTACTGTGGTAGAGATGGTCATGTCATAGATTTTTGTTATAGACTAGCTAAACAATAGAAAAGGGAAATAATGGTTGCTAGATCTCATAACTTTCATGCAAAATTTGCTGCACATATTGAACCAAATGTACAACCTGCTGTTTTGAGTCAAAAACATTCAAAGTTTACCTCTGGACCTTCTGTTTTTGCCTCCGGAGCTATTGATTTTTGTGCTACACAAGTAACACCTTATATGTCAGTAGTTAAGAATAAAAAATCTCAAACTTTGACTCATAAACCTGCTGTTTTGTCTCAGCTTTCGTGTGTTTTTCCTGCTGCACGTCGTGTGACTCAGTACTGGATTCCTAAATGCCTTTTGACTAACCCCAGTATTGAGTCATCGACATATTGTGCTTCTATGTAGGTTACACGTTTGAGGAAGGAGAACATTTGGATTGTGGATTCAGGTTGCTCAGGCCACATAACCGGTAACAAAGATTAATTCTCCTCCCTCTCTTTTGTGTCATGTGTAGAGAATGTTACTTTTGCCGATAATTCTTCAACTCCTATAATTGCTAAGGGTTCGGTTAGAGTAAATGATCACTACACTTTGAAGGATGTGGCACTTGTCAAAAATTTGAAATACAACTTCCTTTCTGTTTCACAATTGCTAGATGAAAATCTGGAAATTATTTTCAATAAAAACTGCTGGAAAGTTGTAAGTTCAAATAGTGAGCTTATTTTTAACATGTATCGGTTTGGAAGAGTTTTTAAAGCTGATTTTGATATGTCTTCCTCTAAGCATAGATGTCTAGTTGCTAATGATTCAAAGGACCTATATTTTTGGCATCGTAGACTTGGTCACGTAGGCTTTGATCACCTAACGCGTGTTAGTGCTCTTGATCGCATACGTGGGCTGCCTAAGCTTAAAGGGGACAAAGAACTAATGTGCTCTTCTTGTAGACATGCTAAGATGGTTGCAGGTTCACATACTCCTCTCACAATGATCATGACAACTGAACCATATCAACTTTTGCATCTTGACACCGTAAAACCTTCACGTGTTCAATCCTTCGGAGGTAAATGGTATGTACTTGTGATTGTTGATGATTATTCTAGATACTCTTGGGTTTACTTTATGGCGTCTAAGAATGAAGCTTTTAGTTACTTTAGGACTTTATTTCTTAGATTATCAATTGATCACCCAGGATCTTTAAAGGCAATTAGAAGTGATAACGGAACTGAATTTAAAAATTAATCTTTTGATCACTTTTGTGCTGAAAATGGAATAGATCATCAATTTTCTTCACCATATGTACCTCAACAAAACGGTGTTGTAGAAAGAAAGAACAGAACCTTAGTTGAGATCTAGGACTATGCTTGATGAATATCAAACTCCTAGGAAATTTTGGGCTGATGCGATTGCAACCGCTTGTTATGTCTCAAATCGTGTTTTCTTGCACGCTAAGCTAGGTAAAACACCATATGAGATCCGGTCTGGACATAGGCCTAGTGTTACACACTTTCGGGTCTTTGGTTGCAAATGCTTTGTTAAGAAACATGGTAATCTTGATAAATTTGAACCTCGATCCATTGATGGCATGTTTCTTGGTTATCCATCTGATACTAGAGGCTACCGTGTGCTTTTACTTGACACTAACAAAATTGTGGAGACTTGTGAAGTGTCTTTTGATGAATCTAGCCCAGGTACTAGTTCAAACATTGCATGTCCAGATCCATATCTGCAGGGGCGAGCATTTTCGTTGAAGATGAGGAAGAATTGGAGCTGCTGCACAAAAATTCAGCAGCTAAAGACTTTGGTTCAGCTCCGGATGTTAATTCTCAACCAGCACCGACAACCATCAATGCTGATTCAAATCATCCTCAAGTCACACGCTCATCGATTGTGATGAACATGAAGAAGAAGAAGCTTGTGAGACATTTGTTCCCCTACGGTTTTACAAAGATCATCCCCCACAACAGATGATTGGAAGCTTGCACGAACGAGTCACACAGTCCAGGTTTTGCGATCCAAACTCTTATTCAAACGAAGTATACAAAAGATCTCCTAAGGCGCTTCAACATGGACAAAATCAAGCCTCTTTGGAAACCAATGGGGACAACAACAACACTTGTACATGATGAAGATGGTGAACCCGTGGATCAAAAAGAATATAGAAGCATGATCAGATCACTTTTGTACCTCACGACATCAAGACCAGACATACAATTCAGCGTATGTCTTTGTGCACGGTTTCAAGCCTCCCCACGTGCTTCACATCGTCAAGTTGTCAAAAGGATTCTCAGGTACTTACATGGAACTCAAGAATTTGGAATTTTTCTTCCTTCTTCCTCAACCGTTATTTTGAAAGCTTTTTTAGATGCTGATTTTGGGGGTTGTAGGATTGATAGGAAAAGTACTTCTGGTGCTTATCATTTTCTTGGTAATTCACTTGTTGCTTGGTCCTCTAGAAAACAAAATTCAGTTGCACAATCCACAGCCGAATCTGAATATGTAGCTGCTGCTAGTGCTTGCTCTCAAATCCTTTGGATTGTTCAAACACTTAAGGACTATGGGGTTGATCTAGATAGTGTTCCACTGTTCTGTGATAACACTAGTGCCATTTGCATTGCTAAAAAACCCATGCAACATTCTAGAACTAAGCACATTGACATTAGGTGTCACTTTCTTCAAGATAATGTTGAAAAAGGAAACATTGTGCTTCACCATGTAGATTCCGAACAACAATTGGCTAACATTTTTACAAAACCTTTGGATTTCACTTGTTTTTGTTACATTCGTAGTGAAATAGGGGTTATGCATCCTGATGGCTCAAATTGAGGGGGAGTTTTGAAACTTGGGAATTCTATGTGTGAATCTGAAATTAAAATAATATGAGCATAGTATTTCATACATATATGACTTTGTGATTCCTTTTACATGCTGAAAGTTCTTACTACATTACTCATGTTATACATTTTGTAGTTTTTGCCATGTCTAGTAATTGGAATAATTACTTACACTAAAACTGGTCATGGTCGAACTTTCTTGCTGTTTTAAACTTGTTACATATTCACAAGTGCTTTTAATCATTAAGAATTAATCAAGTAATCAACTCACATGTTGAGTTTTTATGAACAAATATAAATTGAGAAAAGATCAAGAGAATATGCATGCATCGCACTTCTTCTTTTGAGATGGCTTATCATTGCACTTAGATATGAACTTGGAAGAAGTTGTGTATGACTAAAACCATGTCCTTAAGCTTCTGATTGTCAAATGACATAGGCTTGACTTGGTTGGTTAGAATAAGGCAGATGCACATATAATCTCTTGAAAATATCATATGATCTAAATTTATGCTTTGAAAATTAATAAAATGCAGCAACTAGTGTCATGATTTCAAGTTTTGAAATAGTTAAGTTTGTGAGATCATGACTTACTTAAATTGAAAATTACATTTGATCTCTAGCATGACTTACACTACTTTATGTATTTCATTGATGTGATAATGTAAGGTACTTGATAGTATGACTTGGATGAGCTTTGTTTATATGTATATGTTATAATATGCTCATAACAACTAAAGAGGGAGAGATAATTTGTTTATATGCTCATGACATGCTGAATACATTGTCAAAGGGGGAGAGATAAACATGAAGAGAAAGAGAATATGTGCATAAGGAGAGATAATAAAGGGGGAGAGATAATATGATATATTTTTTGGATTTTCTTCTCATTTTACTTTTGATTTACAAAGGGGGAGAAATTGCCTTCAAAACTTTTATGTGAATAAGCCAATGTTTGGATTTTAAGTGGTGTTGCCAATGCATTCATCAAGGGGGAGATTGTAAGACCTATGTGTGTTGAATACATTGGCTTGTCGTGAATACACTTGCTTTGACGATAAAAGTTTTGAATATCACCAAAACACCTTTTTATCAAGGTCCGACTCTAGCACCGAGCTACAACAAGGTCCGACAGTAGGTTCCGCTTGTTTTGGGTAGCTCTGGCTACGTTAGATGCTAGGTCCGACTTGTTGGTAAGGTCCGACTAGTTTTTGTTAGCTCGTCTCAAGGTCCGGGTTGCTCTGGCAAGGTCTAGAACTTGACCGCAATGCTTTTGTTTTTCATTTGCAATGTTTCGTACTTGCTTTACATCTATGGAAGATTGCTTAGATTTATTTGCTAAGTCTTTGGTGCATTTTTGGTTGACATGAATGATTTCGTGTTACTGTGGTTTTGCAACATGCTTATGTGAGGTTCTCATGTAAGGTGTTGTGTTCGGAACTAACTTGAGTCAAGTCGAGAACTTGGGCTCGTATGGATTGGTTGTTTATTCGTGTGCAGGTGTTGCTTGAGTTCAAGACATGGCTGGTGACGGGATCCATTGGACTAGTCTTAGGGAGGAGATGAGGTTCCAACAACCAAATTCAGGAGGAATTGTGGTTGAGCTGATCAGGAGGTTGCACAGCATGATTGAATCAAGAACAATGCATGTGAAGGTATCGTGGACGTCATTGGAAGATGTTTGCATGTGTGCAAGGAGTGCATGGACGTGTCTGCATGGTTCCGAGGTGTGATGAAGAGATGTGGACGTAAAAAATTGGTCGGAAAGGTCCAACTGACTAGGTTATGGACTCAGGTTGTGGCTGAGTCGGGTTTGACTCAAATATGGAAAGATTTGAGTTGGTTATGATAGGATTTCGTGTGGGTCACGAATTTGAGTTGTTTAGGAATGTGGGATACGTTACTAAGGTGTTTGGAAGTCTTTGCTTCTATCTGTGTATAGAAGAATCCTAAGCAGTTATGGAATGTTACGATTCGTGAACAGAGTAGGATTAGGTTCCTGATTTGAGTTGAGTTGGCTTTCGAGCTGGTTATATAAGCAAGGGAGCCCAAAGCTTGTGGTGTACGACTTTGGGGCTGTTCCTCTTGTGTTCTATAAATTCGTAATTTGAAGGAACCTTTTGTGCCTTGTTCGTCAGACTTGTTCCAGACAAGTATTACTCGTCGAGTTTCTGGACAGCACTACCTTTCGTCGGTGGTTTTATCATAACTCGAGTTTTACAGATCCAATTGACGTGATTCTTTTTGGGTTGTCTTCACAACTTGATTATCTATCATCTGTCAAAATTTCACGGTCATTGGATTTGTGGTCTATGATCTACACGAGTTTCTTTGCAGCATTCCAGAACTGTTTTTTTCTCGGATAGGGCAGATTGACCTTTGTTTGATCTTTCGATCATAACTTGAGTTTTTCTTGACGGATTTGAGTGATTCTTGTTGTTTTGTCTTTGTGAATTGATTCTCTATGATATATATCACTTTTGTCATGGTGAAACACGTTTATATTAGTTTCACACACGATTTCTTTAACAGATTATTTTTCTGCCGAAGGGGTTGGGGTTTAATTGTTTCCGCTGCGTAAGATTTTTAAATCTACCATTCACCCCCCTCTGGTAGCTTTTCACGTGCTCTTCGATCCTACATGTGTGGGTGCCCAAATATCTTGTAACTAACTTCAAAGGACACAAACAAGCTTGGGTACCTAAAACCAAGGCATGATTTGATTTTGTAGGCCTATTCCTCCGGTGGATCAAAATGGGTGCTAGACAGTGGATGCACCAACCATATGACCGGATAAAGAATGATGTTCGTTGAGTACAAAGAGAATGAGGATCCAAGCGAGGGCATCTATTTTGGAGACAATAGTCAAGGAAGGGTGCTCGGTACCGATAAAATTGCAATATCATCTCAACATACTCTTTCTCACGTTTTACATGTCAATTCCTTAGATTATAACCTGTTGTCCATATCTCAATTATGTGACAAAGGTTATAATTGCTTGTTTACTAATGAGGGTATGACTGTCTGTAGAAGGAGTGATGACTCGGTTGCATTCAAGGGTATGTTGAAGGGAAAGCTTTATCTTGTTGACTTCAACAAAGATAAAGCCAAACTTGACACATGCTTGATTGCAAAGACCAACATGGGTTGGCTGTGGCATAGACGGCTAGCACATGTTGGTATGAGGAATCTTCAAAAACTCCTTAAGGGGGATCACATCCGAGGTTTAAAGGATGTTGTTTTTGAGAAAGATAGGCCTTGTAGTGTGTGCCAAGTCGGAAATCAAGTTGGAGCACCTCATCCTGCGAAGAACGTCATGACTCCGCTCGAGCTACTTCACATGGACCTATTCGGTCCAATTGCTTACATAAGCATCGGCAGTAACAAATATGACTTAGTGATTGTTGATGACTTTTCACGCTTCACTTGGGTTTTGTTTTTGCATGATAAGACAGAAACTCAAGAAACCCTCAAGAAGTTCTTCAAGTGCGCCCAAAATGAGTTCTCATTGAAGATCGAAAACATACGAAGCGACAATGGCACGGAGTTCAAGAACACTCAAGTTGAGGAGGACCTAGACGAAGAAGGGATAAAGCATGAATTTTCAGCACCATACTCACCTCAACAAAATGGAGTGGCAGAAAGGAAGAACCGAACCCTCATAGAGATGGCAAGAACGATGCTCGATGAATACAAGACCTCAGATTGGTTTTGGGCGGAAGTGGTTAACACCGCTTGCCACGCCATAAACCGACTCTACCTTCATCGACTACTCAAGAAGACATCATATGAACTACTCACCGGTAACAAGCCTAATATTTTGTATTTTCGAGTTTTCGGTTCCAAGTGCTATATTTTGAACAAGAAACCTAGGACTTCAATGTTCACTTCGAAGTCTGATGAAGGTTTTTTGTTTGGTTATGATTCAAACTCTTATGCCTATCGTGTCTTCAACAAGACCTCCGGACTTGTTGAAGTAGCACATGACGTAGTGTTCGATGAGACTAACGGCTCTCAAGAAGAGCAAGTTGATCCATGTGTGCTAGATAGAGAAGAATCTCCATGTCAAGCATTGAGAAGAATGGTGTTGGGCGATGTTCGTCCACAAGTGCCACCTCCAAATGCAAATGAAGAAGATGAACCACAAGAGGAGGCAAACGATCAAGGGGGAGCTTCCACACAAGATCAACATCGAGAAGACAAAGATGACCAACAAGTCAATGAGGGCAACCATCTAGGAGGAGAAGAAGATGACCATGAAGATTCAACTCCTCAAGTGCCACATCCAAGAGTACACCAATGCATCTAGAGAGATCACCCAATCGACAACATAATCGGTGACATCCAATAGGGAGTAACGACTAGATCTCGCATAGCTAATTTTTGTGAACATTACTCCTTTTTATCCTTTATGGAACCATGCAGGATTGAGGATGCATTGAAGGATCTGGATTGGATGGTGGCGATGCAAGAAGAACTCAACAACTTCAAATGGAACGAAGTGTGGGAACTCATCAAAAGACCCAAGTTCAACGTTGTCGACACCAAATGGGTCTTCCGCAACAAACAAGACGAACACGGGGTGGTGATAAGGAACAAGGCACGACCTGTGGCTAAAGGGTATTCACAAGTCAAAGGTTTGGATTTTGATGAAACCTTTGCTCCTGTAGATGGGGTTGAATCTATTAGAATATTACTTGCATATGCTACTCACCATGATTTCAAGCTCTATCACATGGATATGAAAAGCGCCTTCCTCAACGGACCAATCAAGGAGGAGGTGTATGTGGAGCAACCCCCCCCCCCCGGATTTGAAGATGAAGAGTTCCCTGACCACGTCTTTAAACTGCGTAAGGCTCTCTACAGCCTCAAACAAGCTCCTAGAGCTTGATATGAGTGTCTTAGAGATTTCTTAATTGAAAATGGTTTTTAAATTGGCAAAGCTGATTATACATTATTCACGAAGCATTTTGATAATGATCTCTTTGTTTGGCAAATTTATGTTGATCATACCATTTTTGGTTCAACTAACAAATCTTTCTGTGAAGAATTTAGTAAGATTATGACAGTAGGTTTGAAATATGTATGATGGGAGACCTAAAATACTTCTTGGGATTCCAAGTGAAGCAACAGAAGGAGGGGACGTTCATAAGCCAAACCAAGTACACTCAAGACATACTCAAGAAGTTTGGAATGGACAAGGCGAAGCCTATAAAGACTCGCATGGCAACAAATAGACACTTGGATCTCAATGAAGATGGACCAAACATCGATCAAAAGGTGTATCGCTCCATGATTGGATCTCCACTTTACTTATGTGCATCTAGGCTAGAAATTATGTTGAGTGTATGTTTGTGTGCAAGGTTTTAAGCCAACCCAAAAGAGTGTCATTTGACCACTGTAAAAAGAATCTTGCGGTATTTAGTTCATACACCCAACCTAGGCCTTTGGTATCCTAAAGGTTCCAAGTTCAATGTCATTGGATACTCTGATGCAGATTATGCCGGATGCAAAGTAGATAGAAAAAGCAACACCGGTACATGCCAATTTCTAGGTAGATCTCTGGTTTATTGGTCCTCCAAGAAACAAAATTCCATTGCCTTATCCACGGGCGAAGCGGAGTATGTTGCAGCCAGGAGTTGTTGTGCACAAATCCTTTGGATGCGACAAACTCTAAGGGATTACGGTTACAATATGAGCCGTATTCCACTCCTTTGTGATAATGAGAGTGCTATTAAGATTGCCCATAACCCTGTTGAGCACTCTAGAACCAAACATATTGACATCCGACACCACTTTTTGAGAGACCACTGAATGAAAGAAGACATAGCTATTTCCCATGTCAACAACGAAAAACAACTAGCGGACATATTCACCAAGCCACTTGATGAAAAGCGTTTTTGCGAGCTCCGAAATGAACTAAACATCCTTGATGCTCGTAATGTGGCTTGAAAAATTGCATACCTGTATGGATTTTTCAAAATATGTTGATTGTGTTGTGAAAATCATCTCTCTCAAATTTCTCTAAAAAACTATTTCAATTACTTGATCTTGATGAATTATAGTCATTGCTTGATTGTTCTATGCTTACTGATCATATTCATCAACATTACTTGATTGTTAAGGCCCCCATTTTTTTAGAACCTTCAAATATATATGAATGGGCTAAACTAAAATGTTCTGGTGACCACAGACTAGTCCATGGTTATTCGGACTAGTCCGCACACTGCAGAATAGTCCGCAGAGTGTCCGGTAGTCCGGACTAGTCCGGCCAACCACGTACTAGTCTGAGTTTTGGACTCCATAACACTAGCCACCGCCAAAACCTAATATTCTTCATCCTCACAACTTGCCCCATGCTCTCTCTCCTTGCTCGAGTGCTCCCAAGACGATTTCCTCCGTTCTGCATCGAATCCCTCCATGTTTGGGTGGAAAACGATCTCCATTGCATAGGGATTGAAGACCACGGACTTGTCCGCACCTTCAACCCCTCCATCTCCAAGAATCAAGGATTTTCGGTAAAATTTCCTCCCAAACCCTAGAAATCATTATTTTCTTCATTGTTGACTAAATAGCTTAGTTCCTCTCGGTTAATACATGACTCCTGAACTCAACCCTAATTTCTCATTCCTCAATGCACTTCCTTGTCATCAATTCTTATCCATACATTGTGCAATGCTCTCTCAGGACAATGTCAAACAAGAACATCTCCGACTTTGAAGATGAGGTGGAACAAGACTTGTTGCCGCGTGCTTCAGAGTCACGTGCTCAGAAGAGGCAAGAGCATCCCTCCAAGCATGCACCTTCCCCACCTCAGGTGCGGCGCAAGGTGCTTGCCAAGAAGCATGCGTCCAAGGCTAAGGACGCAACTAGCTCCAGCTCGGCGGCTCTTCGCCAAGTGAAGGGAAAAGGAAAGGGAATTGCATCAGGCCCAGTCGGCCCCCTCAAGATGCATTCTACGAGGCAAGGAAATAGAGATCCCTACGAGGAGAAGTTCAACGGCAAGGGAAGCAATGCTGCTTCCAAACTCAGATTCATGGATTGCTACAGCCGACCTAAGAAGGCTGCTGATGCTAGGTTTTGGAGCAATTTTCATGCTGACTTCTACAACTCATTTTACCTTACCATGAAGACTCCGATGGTCCACAGCCAGTAGATCGACTGGAATCACTTTGAGAGCAAGAGCTGTTCAGCATTTGATGAGGTTATAAATGCAGTGGAGAGGCATGGACTGAAGTTGTTGTTTGCCATCAGATTTAACTGTAATGATGAGATAATTGCTCAGTTCTATGCGACTTGTTTCTTTGCTAGTGATGAGGAGGAAAGGGTGACTTGGATGACTCATGGATGTATACCATAACTTATGATGATTTTGCAAGACTCCTTCACGTAGAAGACACCGACGACAATGAGTTGACCAAAATCGATGTCTTGGAAAAGGATAAAAAAGACTTCCTCTATGACACTACCCTGAAGTACAACCCCTCTCAACCAAGAACATGAAGCCCTCTTCATGGTTCTCAACAGGGTGCTGAGGACGACAATAGCACCAAAAGATGGGGATGCAGGAAGTGTCCAAGGTTACTTGAGGACCTTGATGAAAGTGATAAGCAAGGAAGTTTGAATCTTTGACTATATCTGGAATTATATGGTCAACATCTCCTGCACGCCGAACAGATCCTGTGGCTATGCCCCCTACTTGATGTTCATGATTGAGAAGGTCACAGGGATTGAGTTCGTGAAGGACGTGGAGCACACTCCTTAGAGGCCCAAGAAGCCTCCTCAAGCCACTGTCCAAGCTGCTCCATCCCCTGCATCCAGTGCCAAGGAGAGCTAGAGGAGATGAGAGGACTGCTCTCTCCACTAGGGCCCCTCCCCAAAAAGGGTCTCCTAGTGGAATCTTGAAGTACTTGGCAGCAATCTTTGCCTCATGCAAGAAGGCCGAAGTGAATACTCACAAATTGAACAAGGCGAGGAAGGCATATATGAGATATGTCAAAGAAAATGTCAAGCACATTTGCCAAAAGCTGAAGATCAACCTATTGGATCCCCAGTCATCTTTGAAGATTCAACCTCTGATTTCACTGAGCTCGGACCTTTGACTCCCTCCGAGCTTGCCTACTTTGGCAATGGGGCACTTCGAGTGGGTCTGCTCCTCCTCCTCCACAACAGGAAGATGAAGATGAAGATGAAGATGAGGAGAGAACCGACAGCAAGGAATGAGCCACTAGATACCTCATCTCCTTCTTTTTGGTGTCTTGATGCCAAAGGGGGAGAGATTGAGGGGGAATCACTAGTCCTAGCTGTAGGTTGAGAGATGAGATCTTCATAACTTCATTTGTGTATCTTTTTGTGTCTCTCTTGGGTTGTAAAACTTTAATACTATTATCTCTATCTTTTGTTTTGTGGTGTGATGGAATGACTTTGCTTATGTTATGAAATTTGTGATTTTGCTTTGAAATTGACATATATGCTTGATATTGGTATTTTAATGTCAATCACTTCATTATCATCACGATTATTGCTCACACTCACGTAGTTTTACATCCCACCATAAAGAGTGCCCATATGACCTATGTTTTCATTGCTTAACTTATACCTAACTCATATGTGCACACTTTATGAAAATTCTGCATTTCTATCATATTTTGTGAAATCTCAATTAGTTGTCATCAATCAACAAAAAGGGGGATATTGAAAGTGCATCTAGGCATCCCTTGTGGGTTTTGGTTGATTCATGACAAACAAATGAGATCCTAACCAAATTGTTGAGATGAACGCATGTTTTAATGAAAACATGGAGTAAGCGCAAAAAGGAGAATGAGGATCTATATGGAAAAGAGCTCAAGAGCTGAATAGATTAGATCATTGTGTATGGAGTGTGTTGGAGAAACACACCCCAAGAGCTCAAACACAAGAAAACTCACTCACTGCACTAATTTATACAGGTCTGGACTAGTCCGACAATATCCGGACTAGTTCGATAATCCCTCTGTTCAAAATCGGTCAAGTCCTCCTAGTGCGGACTTGTCTGCACAATCCGAGTCTGCACAGACCGGACTAGTCCGATATCACCACGGACTAGTCCGATATCTTTCTGACTAAAATCGGACTAGTCCTCCCCAATGCTGACTAGTCCTCTACATTTCACAGATTTGCACGAAATCGGACAAGTCTGAAATCACCATGAACTAGTCCGATAACCTCTCTGACTAAAATCGGACAAGTCCTCCAAATGCGGACTTGTCCCCAATTCACTAAGGAGATCACCACAACTGGACATGACCGAAATCAACCGGACTAGTCTAAACTTTTCCAGAGCCTAAATCGGACTGGTCCGCCCGAAGCCGGACAAGTCCGATCTTCCTGAGAACTTAGAGTTTCCTACACGCCACACACCAAACTAGTCCGGACTCCACCACGGACTAGTCCGAACCCTCGAAACCCTAACGGTAACTTCTGGAAACACCATATAAATAGATGTGCACCACCCTACTTTCAACTCTCTCGACTCCTTGCGCTGTCACACCCTCCAAGAGCTCAGAAAACACATCTCTCCATGCAATCAAACACAAGAAAGATCAAATCCTTGAGGATTCACTTTGGATCAAAGGAGAGACACGATTCCACACGTTTGAGCTCTTGGGTTTGATTCTCTAACACACTCCTGTTGTTTCATTGTTGATCTTAAGAGTGTGTTCTTGGTGGTGTTCGACTTGTAATCTTGGGGAGCCCTCAACTTGTGAGAAGGCCCCTTGAACTTGGTGATTTACCCTTTGTGATAGTGGAAGAGAATTGGCCTTCGTGGCGATTCGATGAGGTTAGGGTCAGTGAAGACCCGGTCCTTTTGTGGGCTCCTCAACGTGGACGTAGGTTGCCTTTGTGGGAACCGAACCACGGGATAAAAATCTTGTGTCTTCACTTTGTGCATTTTGTTCTTACTTTACATTGATATCTAGGGTTTCACTTGATCTTGTTCATATTATGTTAAAACATTGAATATAAGGTTAGCTTGTGCCACGTCCAGTTTCATAGAAGTATTATACACTAATTACAAGTATATTTCTGCTGTATAGAGTATAGGATTGACATAATCGATTAAACTTGATCAATCTAGTCCGCACACACCAGACTAGTCCACACTCTACCGGACTAGTCCAATTTCCCGGTATTTGATCAAGTTGCTAAGTGTTGCAGGTTCTGACTAAAATTCAAAAAGGCCTATTCACCCCCATCTAGGCCACATTCACTCACCTGTCCATCTGCGGTGCATCCACGATCTCTCTCCTCAAGGCGCTGTAGGATGGCTCCAATAGAAGTGTTCAATGTTTGAATGGAAATATCCAACGTGCTAATTTTGGTGTTGGTGTCGATCTGCACATTTTCTAATTGACCAAGGCGGTCACTGGTAACACGAAAATCCTCATCAAGCGCTTCTGTGCGTATCCGCACTTGGCGTTCGAAGTGCTGTATAATTCCTCCTGTGCGAGGTGAATGCACATCTTCATTTGTATTTGCTCCTCCTGCCATGGTTAGTAGACAAAAGGAACAATCCAATATGAATGGGTAACGTTATCCCTAGCTACAAAGGGTGCCGGTGGTGATAACTTGCTCACTCTGAACCTGTTCAATCAAGCTCTTACCTGTCCTTTCCAAGCTTAGAAATGAGGTGATGGCAACCAGCAAGTAATGAACAACTTCAAGAGCAGGCGTCAATCTATGGCTTTAGGTGGCTGAACTAGCACAAGGAGCAAACTTTCACCACGTTAATCACAACAAGCTGAATAAATATTCTACGACAGTACTGTGCTGATCTTAGTCTAGACCGTACTAGAGACGCGAGCCGAGACACCAATGTCATCACCAAAAACACCCCAAACAACAATCTGATTTTTTTTTCCTTTTTTTTCGTTTTTTTTTGTTGGGGTGGTCACCCAAACTCTCTCTAGATGGAATCAGGAGACCCTAGAACAAAATTTGCACATGCGGCTTTTGATCTTGCACTTGCCTTTTTTTTCTTCTCTAATTGCTTGTGGCTTTTGTGCGGCTTTTGATTTTGCACTTGCCTTTTTTTTTCTTCTCTAATTGCTTGTGGCTTTTGTGCGGCTTTTGATTTTGCACTTGCCTTTTTCTTGTTGTCAAACTCAAATTACTAATCTGAATCAAACTCAAAGTAGCAATCTGATTCGAACTTGAACTAGTAATCAGACTCAAACTCGAACTAGCAATCTGACTCAAACTCGAAGTAGCAATTTGATTTAAACTCGTAATCTGACTCAAACTCGAACTAGCAATCCGACTCAAACTCAAAGTAGAAATATGATTTGAACTTGTAATCCGACTCAAACTCGAACTAGTAATCCGACTCAAACTCGAGGTAGCAATCTGATTCAAACTCAAACTAGTAATCCGACTCAAACTCGAACTACGAATCTGACTCGAACTAGGTGACCGAATGTGACACAAACTTGAAACTCTAGTGGTGCAAAACTAAAGACCAGCAGCTTGACTCGTCGAAGCAACCATGAACTCAACAAGTCTTGACTAAGTGGAGAAAGTAAAAGGCACAATGGTCTAGGAATAATGGAAAAAAACAGATCTGGTATTTTTTTGGGCCTTTTCTGGACTATAGGATGATAACAGCGGAAAGAAAAGTAATGGTAGCACTCTCACCGATTAACCTTGCTCTGATTACCACTTGATAGGATCTTGGTTCCCGATCTTTCGATGAGAATAGGAGGGTTCGATTTGTGGAGGAGAAGACGTTGGCGATCCGACTACACCGTCCCCAAGACGATGCGCCTTAGCGATCGGTACACCAACTCCGAAGTTGTATTGATCTTGCTGGCGCACAATCAACCTGACCACGAGGGCCTTTGTTCCTGCAAGCAATCGAAGAACATGCAAGAACAATAAGAACAAGCACTTATCTGTTGAATCAATCTAAAGTGGGGTTCTGGATACAAGTAGACGAGCGATCTAGTCGACACACGCGTGTACAAGGAAGCAGCAGAAGCTGACTTACGAATAAACAAAAACCCACCAGCTAATGAGGGCGGCTGCTACTATTTATTACCTCCCTAGGGTCGTGAGAAACCCTATTCACGAGTCCCTAATGGACTCCAAATGATACATGGGCTATGGGCCCAATTTTGGTGATGCAGCACCCTGGACAGAAAAAGGTCTTGGTATTAAAATAACTATTGCGGCCGACTCAGAATAGATATGGACATGAGGCCAGATCCGTTTGAAAGTAGACTTGATAATCTTTCCAGGAAGTACTTGAACGCCCAGATCGGAGTCCGTATGAAATCGTGGTGGCCGTCACAAGTTGGTGCTGTTCTGCTGTCCAAATCCCGTCCGCGCGAATTCCCTTACCATTGGCTCCTCTCCATTGTTCCTAAGCAAAACAAGAAAGCACGTAGTTCCACGGTCTAGATAAGATGGACATAAGTCCAAGAACGATTTCACCTCATAGTTTAGTTGACGTGCACGAGCGCGAGTAATCGGACCAGAAACCGGTAGCTGAGTTGGTGTGGATGTATCGAGGGTGTTGATGTCCTCATCACGTATCTTGCTATCCGAGGCGAGCTGCGGGACACGCGGCGGCCCCGGGGCTGGTCTCCGCTGGGGAGGTCAGACCTGATCCTCTGTGACGCGTGGCAGCTCTGGGGCTCATCAGCGGACGTGGCAGCTCCAGGCCCTTTCCCTTGAGGGGGTGTTGGCCCTTGAACTCCATGCCATGTGGCTGTGCCGGTGGCACTCTCCCCAAGGTTGGGTGAGGTCCCGTCCCTACACGTGGCATCTCGGGAGGCCATCACACTGGAGGGGCCAAGTCCCATCTTCAAGGCTTACGTGGCAGCGCCGCAACTCGATCTTGAGGGAGGCAAAGGCCCTGGCGCCTATAGGACACGCGGGAGCTCCGGACGTGCCTTGGTGTCTTCATCATGTGTGCGACGTTACCCCTTCCGCAGGGTACCGACAAAAAACCTATTATAAATAGAGGTGTATGGCCATACATCAATCACTCTCGACTCCCTGCACCATCACACCTTCTAAGAGCCCAAAATTCACATCTCTCCACACATCATAAGCCTAAAAAGATCAAATCTTTGAGGATTAGCAATTGAACAAAGGAGAGACTTGTTCTAGACATCTTGAGATCTTGGGTTTGATCTCTCGCACACTCTATTTATTTTATTGTATATCTTTTGAGTATGTTTGGTGGTGTTCATTGTTGTAATTCTTGGGGAGCCATCAACTTGTAAGAAGACCCCTTGAACAAGTTATTTGCCCCTTCGTGGTTAGTGGAAGAGAATCAACCTCTATGGCGATTCGACGAGGGTAGGGTTCGTGAAGACCCGGTCCTCTGTGGACTCCTCAACGGGGATGTAGATTTCCTCCGTGGAATTGAGCATTGGGATAAAATCGTGTCTTGTGCACTCTTGTTTATTATAGTTCATCATATTCTAGGATTTGCATAATCTTGTGTAACTCACGTTGAAACATTGGAATTAAAATTGATCTTTGCCATACATTGACTCATTGCTGTAATATATCCAAGTTGCCAATTACTTTCCGCTGCATAGGGTTCTAGAAGTGGAATTATCAATCAATCTTGATCTTTCTAGTCCACGCATACTGGACTAGTCCGCACTATACCGGACTAGTCCGATCTCCCTATATTTGATCAATTTGTTAAGTGTTTCAGGGATCGACAAAAATTCAAATAGCCTATTCACCCCGCTCTAGGCTACATTCAATTGGTATCAGAGCTAAACTCTTGAAAAGAGACTCACCGCTCGAAGAGACGAAGCTGGACATCAAGGATGTACACAAGAACTTCAACAACGAGAAGGGCGATGATGAAAAGGCCCAAAAGCTGGAGAAGCTCCTCGATGCCATTCAAGACTGTGAGGACGATAACGAGGAGATGCTTCAACTCAAGGCTCTTCTCTGGAAGAAGGCACTATCTCCATAAGGAAAGAAGAAGACTCAAGATGAGAAGATGAAGGGGAGTAGTCACACTGACTACTCCCGACATCATTTTGACTATGAACATTTAAATTCTAATGATAGTCATTACTTATCAATTCCTTTAGGGAAAGCACCTTATTTTGATGGCAATGACTACTCAATGTGGAGAGAAAACATGAAAATGCACCTTATATCTCTTAACCCAAGTCTTTGGCATATAGTGTGTATAGCGATAGATATCCCGGATGATGATGAAGAGCTGACTCCAAGCCAAGAACAAGCCATTCATCGGAATGCTCAAGCTGCAGCTGTGATCACTTCATCACTGAGCCGAGACGAGTTCACCAAGGTGGATGGACTCGAGATTGCCAAAGAGATATGGGACACTCTACAAACCGCACATGAAGGTGATCGTCGTGTATGTGAAGCCAAGATTGAGATGATTGAAGGTGAATTGAGAAGATCTACTATAGAAGAAGATGAATCACCACAAGATATGTACAATTGATTGAAGTCTCTCGTCAACGAAGTCCGAGTATATGGCAGCTAACAGTGGAATGATCATGAGGTCGTGAAGTTTATTCTTAGAGCATTCATGCCTCGCAACATAACTCTTTGCTCTATGATTACAGAAAGCCCCGGTTATCGGAAAATGACCCCGGACGAACTTCATGGCAAGATTATCAACTTTGAAATGATGGAGAAGCAAGCCAAGCATGTTAAGGAAATTGCCGATCTTACCTCGGCAAAGAAGAAAGGAGTTGCCTTGAAGTCAACTTATAAACCCGTATCAAAAGAAGCTCGAGAAGCTCATAGAGAAGATGACAACGATGATGAAAACAGTGATATCAATGAAGAAGACATGATCTTGTTCATGACGAAGTTCAAGAAAATGATGAGAAGAAGAAAGGGTGGTAACTCAAACGAAGGAAGACAAAGGGATAAACAAAGAACCAAGATGAGACGGGCGTGCTACAATTGCGGAGAATATGATCACTTCATAGTAGATTGTCCACATGAAGAAAATAAGAGGACTAAGGACAACAAGCCTCAACCAAAGAAAATGTTAAAGAAGAAGAAGCAATATGGCCAAGCGCATCTAGGGAAGGAGTGGGACTCCAATGATGAATCCTCATCCAAAGAAGAAGAGGAGATGGCCACTATAGCCATTAAGAAGACTAACAAGAAATTCACTCTCTTCCCAACCATGGGCACATGGAAGGACACCGACCACACATGTCTAATGGCCAAGGAAGGTAAAATAAAGGTAATAACTAAATCTTCCTCCTCGCATTCTTTTACTAATGATAGTGATAATTCTAGTAAGGATGATAGCAGTGATGAAAGTGAATACATGCTTAGGGGTTTAGACAAAAAGACTGCTGCTAAAATGAAATTTTTACTTGATAAGATTGTTGATAAGGAGAAGTTAGTTAATCGTAAGGAAGATATGATCATCTCCCAAAAGGAGGAATATCTTGAGATTGAAAATCTTCTTGAACTTGAAAAGGAGCAAAGAAAATCACTAGAACTTGAGTTAGCTTTAAGCAAGGAAGCTTGCTTGAAGTTAAAAGACTCAAATTCCACCATCAAGGATGAACTTGCTAACTTAACCAAAGTTAACAAGATCCTTGAGGTACAAGTTGAGTCACTCAAGCAAAGTGGTTCTTCATCCTCTTCAAGCTCACCTTCTCAACATATAAAATCTGAAACTATTATTACTCGTGTTTGTGCCAAAAATGACACTAACTTGAAGGAAAAGCCAAACTTGACAAAGTACAAGCAACCTTCCCAAAGTGGCATATTTGAAAAGGAGAAGGTCAAGTATGCACGCAGTGCATACTCGGTCACAAGACCTCCTAATGTCAAATATGGCATTGGGTATTCTTATGGTGAAAAGCAAAATGCTAGAAGACACAAGAATATCAAGGATTACATTGCCTTTGTCAAGGGAAACTCTTCTCAAGTTAGAAAACCTAATAATGTTGATAAATTTAACATTGTGAACACATATGAACAACAACTCCTATTTAGAACTTTTGATGCTTCATATGTACTTATGAAAGGTAATCTTGGAAGAGTTTATGCTAAATATATTGGGCCACGCCATGGGAACACCAAGTCTCATGTGTGGGTGCCCAAATCACTTGTGACTAACCTCAAAGGACCCAAGCAAGCTTGGGTACCTAAGACCAAGGTATAATTTGTTTTTTGCAGGCTTATTCATCTGGTGGAGCAAAATGGGTGCTAGATAGTGGATGCACCAATCACATGACCAGAGAAATAAGGATGTTCGTGGAATATGAAGAAAATGAAGACCCAAGGGAAAGCATTTATTTTGGTGATAATAGTCAATGAAGGGTGCTTGGTACCAGTAAAATTGGAATTTTATCACAGCATACTCTTTCTCATGTTTTACTTGTTGACTCCTTGGATTATAACCTTTTATCCATATCTCAATTTTATGACAAAGGTTATAATTGTTTATTCACTAATGAGGGTGTGACTGTCTCTAGAAGGACTGATAACTCGGTTGCATTCAAGGGTGCGTTAAAGGGAAAAGTTTATCTAGTTGACTTCAACAAAGATAAGCCGAACTTGACACATGCTTGACTGCAAAGACCAACATGGGTTTGCTGTGGCATAGACGGTTAGCACATGTTGTTATGAGGAATCTTCAAAAACTTCTTGTAGGATCGAAGAGCACGTGAAAAGCTACCATGGGGGGGGTGAATGGTAGATTTCAAAAAAGCTTACGCAACGGAAACAATTAAATCCCAACCCCTTCAGCAGAAAAATGATCTGTTAAAGAAATCGTGTGTGAGACTAATCTAAACGTGTTTCACCGGGACAAAAGTGATATATATCAGAGAGAATCAAGTCACGAAGAAAACACAAGAAGAATCACTCAAATCCGTCGTGAGAAAGTAAAGTTATGATCGAAAGATCGAACAAAGGTCAATGTGTCCTACCCGAGAAAAACAGTTCTGGAACGATGCAAAGAAACTCGTGTCGATTAGAAACCACAAATCCAATGACTGTGAAATTTTTAAAGATAATAGATAATAAAGTTGTGAAGACATCCCAAAAAGAATCACGTCAATTGGATCTGTAAAACTCGAGTTATAATAAAACCACCGACGAAAAGTAGTGTTGTCCAGAAACTCGACGAGTAAAACTTGTCTGGAACAAGTCGGATGAACAAGGCACAAAAGTTCCTTCAAACTACAAATTTTATTCAATAGAACACAAGAGGAACAGCCCCAAAGTCGTGCCCACGAGTCATATGCCCACGCCAACCCCACCATCAAGTATACCGACAACATCAAGCAAGATGGAATAATCATCAAGTCAAGCTGCACCAGCTCATGTTTTCGATGGACCAATTACTCGTAGTCGAGCTAAACAGCTACAACAAGAGGTGCACGCGCTACTTTGTGAAATTCCATTTATTAATGAGAATTATATACTTCCTAAATCGTACATGTTTCTATTACTCAGGTTCACCAAAGAGGATGACAAGGACACGCCAAGACTGAACCAGAGAGGAGAACTACGTCGAACCAGTTCGGCCTGGCAGAACTATCATGAAGAAACAGTCATATCTCTTGATTCATAGAAGCTGTGAAGGTCCATGAGTACTTGTTGGAAAGGTGTTGAAGTCAACTTTCTAATGCCACTAAGTGCCGAGTGCTTTAGAGCTCCCAGCTTGGAAGCCGAGTGCTTTTGGTGCAGACTATTCAGAAGATCAATAGTCAGCCTGATATCCAAGTTTCCGTGAGAAACTGTATCACTATACAATATTTCGTGAAGCATGCTACACATGGTGTGAAAGGTTATCAAATTAGCTTTCCAATGCATCTGGTCCCATGACTTTTAGATGTCCCTAGGTGGAGTTATGATTAAAACATTGAATACCACTCAAAAAACCAGAAGACATGCGGAAAATTGATGACCACTGCATGAATGATCAAGCCAGTTGGCCTTCCACCTTCCCACGTGGCTTTTTCAGTTCAAATATATTTTTAGACTAGTTGTTGGCATAAATACACCTCTTTTTGTAAGCCAAGGGGAACTTTTTGATGAATTAAGATTATTCCAGTGATATTTGCAGCCGAGCTGCTTGAGTGTCTTACTCAACCCTTGTTCTTCCTTGTTCTTCTTGAACTTGTGGAGAGATCTCTCTGAGATCCACTAATTTGTGCTCTACGGGTTCCAGTATGGCTGCCCCGTCTTATGTGGATTAGCTCTGGTTGTGGTTCTGCGGTTGTTCGGAGATCGAGTCGAATTCTTCGTGGTTTTGGTGTCTCTCTCTCCATCGCTTGGTCGCATTCAACCTTGGTCAGGTATAAAGCTAGTTATCCGCGCTGTTTCTACAGCAAGTTATCTTGTTCTTGAGCCTCCTGTCGTGAAGATCGAGCCACCCTTCGCCGAACCAAATTCGGTGAATATCATGTGGGTAATCAGAGCTATCGTTGTCACGGTAGGCTCATTTTTTTTATCACCCACCCTCCCACCTTTTTTTCAATCTGTTACAGTTTTTACCATCCACATATTCATCCCTGTGTTTATCTTTTACATATATTTATTTGTCCTATATTCCAAAGCCTAAAAAAATAAATATAGCCCTTTTGACGGTACTGTTATCTTGTGTTTGTGTTCTTCCAGTTGCTCGTCACCACCGTTGACCTATATCTTTTGTAATCAGCACCCCTATTAGTGTTAAAAAAATAAGAGTAAAAAAAAGAGTCAAAAAAAAAGAAGAAAGAAAGAATACAGTAATAAAAAAGAGCACAAGTGAAAAGATTCTGAAGAATTTTGTGTTACGGTTGGGTGTTGAAATTTTCAGTTTTCATATCCAAGTTGGTGGTAATCTTGATAGCAGCATTTTTTTTTATCTTTTGAGCACATATTTTTCACTTGATTGGCAGTACCGTAGCCCTCCTTGCTCAGCCACCTATAGCTCCACCAAAAACATGAACCGGGACTTTCGATTTGTACTCCTTACGGCCTCTTTACCACCTTCGTTGAAGCTGTCACACCAGCACCATCACAGTTCTTGAGATCAGGCAAGAACTTGGGTAAGTAAGAGGTGAGATCGAGTGTGTCCACACACACACACACACACACACACACACACACACACACACACACACACACACACACACACACATATATATATATATATATATATATTATTTTTCTTTTTCTTGCTGCTCCTAACATGGCAGACTCAGATTCAAGTGTTCATGGTGGACACCATGGTGATAGGGAACCCCCTGTCTCACGGGATTTGATGTGTTGCATGGCTGATTCACTCATGGAGGCCATGGGCAGGCTCCTCGATGAGCGTCTTCCCGCGGATGGAGGACGTCGAGCATGTTGTGATCAAGAGGACCGTCATCGAGAGGAGTCCGGCGATGAGAATTCTGGTTTCCGCCATGGATTCAATCGCTTTGGAGATGGCCCTGACGGATCTGGTGGTGGTCGCCATGCTGATTTTAATAATTACCATGGTGGGTGTCGCGCACATAGGCGCAATGCTGATGGTCACCGCGTGCATTTTAAAGACGAAGAGTTTGAAGATCAAGATCATGAAGAAGATATCATGATGATGAAAATCCTTTCGGTCAAGGTGGCAGGCTTGATCGGCGTCATCATCGCTGGCCTGCTGATTTTGAAGAAAGGGAATACCATCATGGTCGACGTCCTCGTGACAACCCAGATAACATCGCTCGTGTCAAATTGAGTATTCTAAAGTTTACTAGAAAGGAGAATACTGATGAATTTCTTGAATGGGCTGAGCAGTGTGATCAAATATTCCGAGTACATAATCTTTCGGCTCAGTGCCGTGTGAATCTTGCTTCGGTGGAACTCTCTAGATACGCTCTCACTTGGTGGAACCAAGTGCAGGAGAATCAACGTGATTTGGGACGCAGATATATCAATACATGGGAGGAGATGAAGCAAGTGATGGGAAGGCGATTCGTGCCATCTAGCTATTAGCATGATCTCAGGAACCGGTTGCAAATGTTAAAGCAAGGGAAGAGATCAGTTGATGAGTATTTCAAGGAGATGGAGCTACTGTTGGTGCGGGCTGTAATAAGAGAAGATGCAGAGTCAACAATGGCAAGATTTCTAGGAGGTCTTAATGAAGAAATTTCTGGTTTTGTGGAGATGTTTCCATATCGTACATTGCAGGATCTTGTTGATCAAGCTATGCGAACAGAGAAGAAGATTCAGCAAGAGTCACGTGGAAAATCTTATGGCAGTTATTCTATTGCTGCCCCATGGCGCAAACAGCAGTCAAGTACTTCCTATGGTGGTGGACGATCTCAAGGGGCTGCAACCAAGTCTTCACAATCATTTGTTCCATCGAAGATGGCAGCCACCACCGTGTCATCACCAACAACTCAGCAGTGACCCGCTGCAAGTTCAGCAGCCCACAACAATGTCTCGGGAGCTACATCTTCTTCTCGAAGCAGAGAAATTGTATGCCATAAATGCCACGGCCGTGGGCACATTGCTACCCAATGCCCAAGCAAGAGGGCCATGTTGTTGAATGAGAAAGGTGAATGGGAATCCGAGAGTGATCTGGAAAATGCTGGACCGATATGTGATGAAGAAATTTAGGAGGAAGGGAATGAGATCCAGCCTAAAGAAGGAGAATATAATTGCTTTATTTCTCTACAAGTGCTTAGTGTAACAACAGAAAAGGAAGACAACGGGCAGCAACATAATTTGTTCCATACCCGTGGACTAATCAAAGATAAGGTGTGTCGCATAATCATTGATAATGGCAGTAGCAACAATATTGCTAGCCAAGAATTGGTGGACAGATTGGGACTGAAACCACGGCGTCATCCTAGTCCATACAAGATGCAGTGACTTAATGATTGTGGAGCGCTACGTGTCAGTCATACTGTGACTGTACCATTCTCTGTTGGTAAATACAATGATCATGTGGAGTGCGACGTGGTGCCTATGCAAGCCTGCCAGCTTCTGCTCGGTCGACCATGGCTATATGATCGTGATGTCCAGATTTTTGCAAGGACCAACAAGCTGTCTTTTTTGTACAAAGGAGAGCGAATTTCCTTGCTTCCTTTGACACTAGAAGAAATTTTGAAGGATGATATCAGTAAGAAACAGCGCGAGAGCGAGCACCACTTGCGAGTGAGCCACAAAAATAGTAAGGAAGAGTGTCCACAGCCAAATCAAACCCCACAGCTGCAAGGAACCCAGAAACCGGGAAAAGAGGGTTTAGTAATGATGGCTAGGAAGGGGGGTATCAAAGCATTGAGTGAACCCGATGCCATCTTCTTTGTACTTATGTACAAGGACACTTTTCTTTCTACTAATGCCTTACCCTCTACCCTGCCGAGTACTCTTTTGAATGTCTTGCAGGAATATGAAGATGTCTTTCCGGACAAAGTACCACCAGGACTACCACCTAAGAGAGGGATCGAGCATCAAATTGACTTGGTTCCTGGTGCGTCACTTACGAACAGGGCTACATACCGCACCAACCCAGAGGAGACAAAAGAAATTCAGCGACAAGTGGAGGAATTGATGAAAAAAGGGTATGTACAGGAAAGTCTTTCCCCTTGTGCTGTTCCTGTTCTTTTAGTGCCTAAGAAAGATAGGTCTTGGAGACTGTGTGTGGATTGCCGCACAATTAACAACATCACAGTAAGATATAGGCATCCCATTCCTCGCTTAGATGATATGCTTGATGAACTTAGTGGTGCTAATTTTTTTACTAAAATTGATTTAAGAAGTGGCTATCATCAAATTTGTATGAAAGAAGGAGATGAGTGGAAAACAGCCTTTAAAACAAAATTTGGATTGTATGAATGGTTAGTGATGCCCTTCGGTTTAACCAATGCACCTAGTACATTTATGCGATTAATGAATCATGTGCTTAGAACTTTCATTGGTAAATTTGTTGTGGTTTATTTTGATGACATCCTAATCTACAGCAAGACTCTTGAAGAACATGTTGCACATATCCAGAGCATGCTTGCTGTCCTGCGTAAACAAAAATTTGACGCTAACCTTGAGAAGTGCACCTTCTGCACCGACAAGGTAGTTTTTCTTGGTTTTGTTGTTTCAGGACAAGGCGTGGAGTTGGATGCTGAGAAAGTCAAGGCTGTACACGAATGGACGCCTCCACATAACGTGAGCCAAGTGAGAAGCTTCCTTGGACTTGTTGGTTTCTACCGGCACTTCGTGAAAGATTTCAGCACGATAGCTGCTCCAATCAATGAGCTGACCAAGAAAGACGTACCTTTCAAATGGGGAGAAGCACAACAAAAGGCTTTTGAAGAATTAAAGAAGAAGCTCACAACATCCCCAGTCCTTGCACTTCCTGATTTCAACAAGACATTTGAAATTGAATGTGATGCAAGTGAAGTTGGGATCGGAGGCGTGCATATGATCTCGTTCGGAGTTTGGAAACTTGGCAACACTACCTTTATCCTAAAGAATTTGTAATACATTCAGACCATGAATCATTGAAACATATTAAGGGACAACTAAAACTGAATAAATGACATGCTAAGTGGAGTGAACTTATTGAGTCCTTTCCTTATATTGTCAAATATAAGAAAGGTCAAGACAATATTGTAGCTGATGCTTTATCTCGACGTCATGCTTTGCTCGCACAACTTGATGCTAAAATTCTCGGATTGGAAAGTATAAAGGAATTATATGCCACTGATTTGTACTTTGCTAAACCATATGCCAAGTGTCGTAATGGCAATGGATGGGAAAAGTATCATGTGCATGATGGATTTTTATTTCGCACTAACAAGCTTTGTATTCCAGATTGCTCTGTTCGACTTTTACTCGTGCAGGAAGCTCATGCAGGTGGACTTATGGGCCATTTTGGAGCCAAGAAGACGGAGCAAGTGCTGGCCGACCATTTCTTTTGGCCAAAAATGCGACGATATGTAGAGAGACATGTTCTTCGCTGCGAAAACTGCCACAAAGCTAAGTCTCGTCTGAACCCTCATGGTTTATATACTCCCCTTCCTATTCCTAATGCACCTTGGGAGGACATTTCAATGGATTTTGTTCTTGGGTTACCACGGACCAAAAGGGGAAGGGATTCAATATTTGTCGTGGCTGGTCGTTTCAGCAAAATGGCACATTTTATTCCTTGCCACAAGAGCGACGATGCTTCCCGTATTGCTGAATTATTTTTCAGGGAAATCATGCGACTACATGGAATGCCACGTACGATTGTGTCGGATCGTGACACCAAGTTCTTGAGCTACTTTTGGAAGACATTGTGGGACAAACTTGGGACAAGACTCTTGTTCTTCACAACATGTCATCCGCAAACGGACGACCAAACTGAAGTTGTGAATCGAACACTATCAATGTTGCTCCGAGCTGTCCTTAAGAAGAACCTCAAACTATGGGAAGAAAGCTTGCCACATGTTGAGTTTGCATACAATAGGGCAGTACACTCGACCACTAGATTGTGTCCATTTGAAATTGTATATGGATTCACACCCACTGCTCCCATATATCTTTTGTCTTTACCCATGCAGGAACGTGCGAACTTCGATGCAAGCAAGCGAGCTGAATTCGTCAAGAACATTCATGATAGGGCTCGGGCCAATATTGAAAAGATGACCAAGAAGTATGAGAAGCACGCTAACAAGGGTCACATGAAGGTGTTGTTCGAACCAGAGGACTTGGTTTGGGTGCACCTTCAAAAGGATTGTTTTCCAGAGCTGCACAAGAGCAAGTTGCAACCCCGGGCTGACGGACCATTCAAAGTTCTATGCAAGATCAATGACAACGCTTATGAAATTGATCTGCCAAGTACTTATGGTGTAAGTACCAGTTTTAATGTGTCCGACCTCTCTCCATTCTTTGGATTGGAAGAGTCGAGGACGACTCTTTTTCAAGGGGGGAGGATGATATGCCCACGCCGACCACACCATCAAGTATACCGACTACATCAAGCAAAATGGAACAATCATCAAGTCAAGCTGCACCAGCTCATGTTTTCGATGGACCAATTACTCGTAGCTGAGCTAAACAACTACAACAAGAGGTGCACGAGCTACTTTGTGAAATTCCATTTATTAATGAGAATTATATACTTCCTAAATCGTACATGTTTCTATTACTCAGGTTCACCAAGGAGGATGACAAGGACACGCCAAGACTGAACCAGAGAGGAGAACTACGTCGAACCAGTTCGGCCTGGCAGAACTGTCATGAAGAAACAGTCATATCTCTTGATTCATAGAAGCTGTGAAGGTCCATGAGTACTTGTTGGAAAGGTGTTGAAGTCAACTTTCTAATGCCACTAAGTGTCGAGTGCTTTAGAGCTCCCAGCTTGGCAGCTGAGTGCTTTTGGTGCAGACTATTCAGAAGATCAATAGTCAGCCTGATATCCAAGTTTCCATGAGAAACTGTATCACTCTACAATATTTCGTGAAGCATGCTACACATGGTGTGAAAGGTTATCAAATTAGCTTTCCAACGCATCTGGTCCCATGACTTTTGGATGTCCCTAGGTGGAGTTATGATTAAAACATTGAAGACCACTCAAAAGGCCAGAAGACATGCGGGAAATTGATGACCACTGCATGAATGATCAAGCCAGTTGGCCTTCCACCTTCCCACATGGATTTTTCAGTTCACATCTATTTTTAGAATAGTTGTTGGAATAAATACCCCTCTTTTTATAAGCCAAGGGGAACTTTTTGATGAATTAATATTATTCCAGTGATATTTGCAGCCGAGCTGCTTGAGTGTCTTACTCAACCCTTGTTCTTCCTTGTTCTTCTTGAACTTGTGGAGAGATCTCTCCGAGATCCACTAATTCGTGCTCTACGGGTTCCAGTAGAGCTGCCCCGTCTTGTGTGGATTAGCTCCGGTTGTGGTTCTGCGGTCGTTCGGAGATCGAGTCGAAGTCTTCGCGGTTTCAGTGTCTCTCTCCCCATCGCTTGGTCGCATCCAATCTTGGTCAGGTATAAAGCTAGTTATCCACACTGTTTCTACAGCAAGTTATCTTGTTCTTGAGCCTCCTGTCGTGATGATCGGGCCACCCTTCTCTGAATCAAATTCGGTGAATATCAACGAGCTCTGGCCTCCCTTGCTTATATAACCAGCTCGAAAGCCAACTAAACTCAAATCAGGACTTTAATCCTACTCCGTTAACGAATCGAAACTTTCCATAACTGCTTAAGACTCTTCTATACACAGATAGAAGCAATCTTAAGACTTCCAAACACCTTAGAAACGTATCTCAGATTCCTAAAACAACTCAAATTCATGACCCACACGAAATCAAATCATAATCAACTCAAAACATTCCATATTTGAGTCAAACCCGACTCAGCAGCAGCCTGAGTCCATAACCTAGTCGGTTGGACCTTTCCGACCAATTCTTTACGTCAACATCTCTTCATCACGCCTCGGAACCATGTAGCCACGTCCATGCACTCCTTGCACACGTGAAACATCTTCCAATGACATCCACAATACCTTTATATACATTGTTCTTGATTCATGCTGCGCAACCTCCCGATCAACTCAACCACAATTCCTCCCAAACTTGGTTGTTAAACCTCATCTTCTCCCTAAGACTAGTTCAATGGATCCCGTCACTAGCCATGTATTGAACTCAAGCAACACCTGCACATAAACAAACAACCAAACCGTACGAGCCCAAGTCCGCGACTTGATTCAAGTTAGTTCTGAAACTACAACACCTTACGTGAGCACCTCACATAAGCATGTTGCAAAGCATATCAAAACGATATCAGCCATATCATCCAAAACACACCAAAAACTTAGCAAATGTATACTAAGAAATCTTTCTAAGAATATAGAACAAGTTCAAAACATTGCAAGATAAAAGCAGGAACATTGCGATCAAGCTCCGAACCTAGCCAAAGCTAACCGAAGCTTACCAAAGCTAGTACAACCTAGCATCGGAGCTTACCACAACTAGTCAGAACTAGTCATGCCAAAAGTCGGAGCTAGAAAAATATGTTGGAGCTAACCAACATAAGTCAGACCTAGCAAAACATATCGGAGCTTAATAAAGACATGCTGGAGCTATCAAAGACATGCCGGAGCTAAAGACAAAGCTCACCGGAGCTACCCAAAAAAATGGCAGACCTAGACAAAGCAAGTCGGACCTTACATCGGACCTTGCAGAAGCTCAGAGCTAGATTTAGACCTTGCTAAAAAGATGTTACCAATGTTACCACAGTATTCAAAACTTTTAATGTCAAAGCCAATGTATTCGTTACAAGCTAATGTATTCAGCACACATATGTCTCACAATCTCCCCCTTGATGAATGCATTGGCAACACCATATAAAATCCGAACATTGGCATGAAAAGTTTTGAGAACAATTTTACCCCTTTTTGAAAATCAAATGAGATAGAAATAAATTTCTTCCCCTATACATATTTCTCCCCCTTGCATAATTCACCTTATTATATCTCCCCCTTTGACAATGTATTCAGTAAGGTTCAAAAGAGAAATTTTAATTGTTATGAGCATATTATAACATATACATATAAAACAAAGCTCATCCAAGTCAATTTAAGCAAGTAATGATCTCACAAACTTAACTATTTCAATACCTGAAAGCATGACACTTGTTGCTGCATTTTATTATTTCTCAAAGCACAAATTTAGATCATATGATATTTGCAAGAGATTATATGCGCATCTGATTTATTCTAACCAACCAAGCAAAGCCTATGTCATTTGACAATCAGAAGCTTAAGGACATGGTTTTAGTCATACACAACTTCTTCCAAGTTCATATCTAAGTGCAATGATAAGCCATCTCAAAAGAAGAAGTGTGATGCATGCATATTCTCTTGATCTTTTCTCAACTTCTATTTGTTCACAAAAACTCAACATGTGAGTTGATTACTTGATTAGTTCTTTATGATTAAAAACACTTGTGAGCATGCAACAAGTTCAAAACAGCAAAAAAGTTCAACCATGACCAGATTTAGTGTAAGTAATTGTTCCAATTACTAGACATAGCAAAACCTACAAAATGTATAACACGAGTAATGTAGTAAGAACTTTTAGTATGTAAAAGGAATCACAAAGTCATATATGTATGAAATACTATGCTCATATTATTTTAATTTCAGATTCACACATAGACTTCTCAAGTTTGAAAACTCCCCCTCAATTTAAGCCATGAGGATTCATAACCCCTATTTCACTACGAATGTAACAAAAATGAGTGAAATCCAAAGGTTTGTAAAAATGTCGGCCAATTGTTGTTCGATATCTACATGGTGAAGCACAATGTTTCCTTTTTCAACATTATCACGGAGAAAGTGATACCTAATATCAATGTGCTTAGTTCTATAATGTTGCACAGGATTTTTAGCAATGCAAATGGCACTAGTGTTATCACAAAACAGTGGAACACTATCTAGATCAACCCCATAGTCCTTAAGTGTTTGAACAATCCAAAGAATTTGTGAGCAAGCACTAGCAGCAGCTACATATTCAGATTCAGCTGTGGATTGTGCAACTGAATTTTGTTTTCTAGAGGACCAAGCAACAAGTGAATTACCAAGAAAATGACAAGCACTGGAAGTACTTTTCCTATCAATCCTACAACCTCCAAAATCAGCATCGGAAAAAGCTTTCAAAGTAACAGTTGAGGAAGAAGGAAGAAAAATGCCAAATTCTTGAGTTCCATGTAAGTACATGAGAATCCTTTTGATGGTTTGACGATGTGAAGCACATGGGGAGGCTTGAAACCGTGCACAAAGACATACGCTGAATTGTATGTTTGGTCTTGATGCCGTGAGGTACAAAAGTGATCTGATCATGCTTCTATATTCTTTTTGATCCACGGGTTTACCATCTTAATCAAGTTCAAGTGTTGTTGCTGTTCCTATTGGTGTCCGAAGAGGCTTGCTTTTGTCCATGTTGAAGCGCCTTAGGAGGTCTTTTGTATACTTCATTTGATGCACAAAGGTACCCTCCTTGGTTTGCTTGATTTGCAGCCCCAAAAAGTACATGAGTTCTCCCATCATACTCATCTCAAATTCTGAACTCATCATAGTTGAAACCTTGGACACAAGATCATGAGAAGCACAACCAAAGATAATATCATCCACATACACTTGAACGAATAATGAGTCATTGCCATTCTTAAGCACAAAAAGAGTTTTATCAACTTTGGCCATGGTAAACCTCTTTTCAAGTAAGAATGTTTTTAACCTATCATACCATGCTCTATGGGCTTGTTTGAGACTATACAAGGCTTTGGACAGTTTGTAAACATGATTAGGAAAATCTGAATTTTCAAAACCCGGTGGTTGTTTGACATAAACCTCCTCATCTATGTAGCCATTGAGAAAAGCACTTTTAACATTTATTTGATATAGCTTAAAACCTTTAGATGCAGCAAAAGCTAACAAAATTCTTATGGCTTCTAATCTAGCAACAGGAGCAAAAGTTTCATCAAAATCTAGACCTTCAACTTGAGTGAAACCTTGAGCAACCAACCTACCATTATTCCTAACCACAACCCCATCCTCACATTGTTTATTTTTAAACACCCATTTAGTTCCAATAAAAGTGTGACCTTGAGGAGGAGGTACAAGTTTCCAAATATTATTTCTTTCAAAATTTTCTAACTCTTCTTGCATGACAACAATCCAAGATTCATTAGTGAGTGCGTGTGATATATCTTTGGGTTCAAAAGAAGCAACAAAAGCAGAATGAGTAGGAGAGTTTGGATCGCAAAACCTGGACCGTGTAACTCGTTCGTGCAAGATTTCAATAATCTGTTGTGGAGGATGAATTTTGAGAACTTGGAGGGGAGTGGACACTTCACAAGCTTCTTCTTCTTCATGTTCATCACAAATCGATGAGCTTGTGACTTGAGGAGGATCTGGACCAGCAATGGTGGTCGTCGGTGCTGGCTGTGAATCTAAATCAGGAGCTCAAACAATGTCATTAGCTGCTGAATTTTTGGGCAGCAGCTCCACCTCTTCCTCATCTTCAATGAAAATGCTCTCCCCCTGCAGATATGGATTTGGACCTGCAATGTTTGAGCTAGTACCTGGGCCAGCTTCATCAAAAGACAATTCACAAGTCTCCACAATTTTGTTAGTGTCAAGTAAAAGCACATGGTAGCCTCTAGTATGAGATGGATAACCAAGAAACATGCCATCAATGGATCTAGGTTCAAATTTATCAAGATTACCATATTTCTTAACAAAGCATTTGCAACCAAAGACCCGAAAGTGCGTAACACTAGGCCTATGCCCGAATTGGAGCTCATATGGTGTTTTACCTAGCTTAACGCGCAAGAAAACACGATTTGAGACATTACAAGCGGTTGCAATCGCATCAGCCCAAAGTTTCCTAAGAGTTTGATATTCATCAAGCATAGTCCTAGCCATCACAACTAAGGTTCTGTTCTTTCTTTCTACAATACCGTTTTGTTGGGGTACATATGGCGAAGAAAATTGATGATCTATTCCATTTTCCGCACAAAAGTGATCAAAAGATTGATTTTAAAATTCAGTTCCGTTATCACTTCTAATTGCTTTTAAAGATCCTGGGTGATCAATTGATAATCTAAGAAATAAAGTTCTAAAGTGACTAAAAGCTTCATTCTTAGACGCCATAAAGTAAACCCAAGAGTATCTAGAATAATCATCAACGATGACAAGAACATACCATTTACCTCCGAAGGATTGAACACGTGAAGGTCCTACGATGTCAAGGTGCAAGAGTTGACCCGGTTCAGTTGTCATGATCATTGTGATAGGAGTATATGAACCTGCAACCATATTAGCATGTCTACAAGAAGAGCACACAATTTCTTTGTCCCCTTTAAGCTTAGGCAGCCCACGTATGCGATCAAGAGCACTAACACGCGTTAGGTGATCAAAGCCTACGTGACTAAGTCTATGATGCCAAAAATATAAGTCCTTTGAATCATTAGCAACTAGACACCTATGCTTAGAGGAAGACATATCAAAATCAGCTTTAAAAACTCTTCCAAACCGAGACATGTTAAAAATAAGCTCACTATTTGAACCTACAACTTTGCAACAGTTTTTATTGAAAATAATTTCCAGATTTTCATCTAGCAATTGTGAAACAGAAAGTAAGTTGTATTTCAAAGTTTTGACAAGTACCACGTCCTTCAAGGTGTAGTGATCATTTACTCTAACCAAACCCTTAGCAATTATAGGAGTTGAAGAATTATCGGCAAAAGTAACATTCTCTACACGTGACACAAAAAAGAGGGAGGAGAACCATTCTATGTTACCGGTCATGTGGCGTGAGCAACCTGAATCTACAATCCAAATGTTCTCTTTCCTCAAGCATGTAACCTACATAGAAGCACAATACGTCGATGACTCAATACTGGGGTTAGTCAAAAGGCATTTAGGTATCCAGTACTAAGTCACACGACGTGCAACAGGAAAAACACGCAAAAGCTGAGATAAAACAGCAGGTTTATAAGTCAAAGTTTGAGGTTTTTTATTCTTAACTACTGACCTATAAGGTGTTACTTGTGTAGCACAAAAATCAATAGCTCCGGAGGCAAAAACAGAAGGTCTGGAGGTAAACTTTGAATGTTTTTGACTCATAATAGCAGGTTGCATGTTCCTGGCATCCGGTTTAATATGTGCAGCAAATTTTGCATGAAAGTTATGAGATCTAGCAATCATTCTTTCCCTTTTCTGTTGTTTAGCTAGTCTATAACAAAAATCTATGACATGACCATCTCTACCACAGTAGGTACAGTGAAATTTAACTTTGTGTTCATGTCTAGATGATCAAGCAATATTTTTATTTGAAACTGAATGAGACAACACTCCTGCAGATTTGAAAACCACTTCTTTTTGTTTAGGAACTGTTTGAATCAAACCACTTCCTAATGACTTTACAATTTTAGGTGGATGTTCCTTAGCATGAGCATGAGAATCAAAACCTAAACCAGTTTTATCATTGCAAGACTTGGAAGAATTCAATAGCAAGTTTAGATTCTTATTCCCATTACAAAACCGATCTAATGTCCTATGCATGTTATAAAGTTTATTGGACAGATCAAGGCAATTTTCACATGAAGTTTTTCCTTTTAATTTGCAATTGGAACAATATTTAACTTCATGAGAACGTAAAGCATTATTCAATATTGAAATTTCATTCATAGCATCTTTTAGTTTCTTTTCAAGATCATCACAACTAGAACAATACAAATCAATTGTAGAACAAGAAGCATCTTTTAAGTTTCCAATGTCAAGTGCAGCAAGCTTTTTGTTCTTTTCATTTTCAAGTTCAAGTCTATCTAGAGTAGAGGAATGTGCAGTTCTTAATGTGGACAATTGTTCATAGATTAAATCACACGAGGGACAAGAATCATCACTAGGAATCAAGGTTTTCAAATGGTTGATTTCAGAGTCTAGTGATTCAATTTTAGCAGCATTATCTCTAAGATTTTTGTCCTTTTTCTTAACAATAATAGTTGCACGAGAAATTGCATCACACATTTCATTACAGGTAGAACATACCTCATCGTCGTCACTGTTGTGTTCTGCATCCTCCTGACTTGATCTTGATCTTGTTTTGTCTGCCATGAAGCATAAGTTGGCCAAATCATCTTCATCTTCATCACTTCCAATGTCAACGTTGCTTGAGCTAAGTTCCTGGAGTGCGGAGATAAAACTGTTCACCAGTTGGCGACCTGTAAAGCCCTTCTTCTTCTTATTATCATTTGTTGAGGAGTGCTTCGTCCTTGATTGTTTTTCTTCTCGGGAAGTAGAACCTGAAAGATTAGGGCATTCTGTACGAAAGTGTCCTGTCTTACCACATTTGAAGCATCGTTGAGGTCCATAGCTTCCTCTCCTTCTAGTTCTCACATTTTGCAATGCTTTTGATAACCTAGTAGAGAGAAGTGCTAGCTCCTCCTCTTGAAATTCCTCGATCTGCTCCAGGGTTAGTGAGGACATCAAAACAAGAGTATTGCAAGATGATGATTGGCTGGAGCTAGGCATATCACGTTGTGAGACAAATGCAATAGACTTATTTGGGTTCTTACATGATAAGATGTCAATTTCATGAGTTTTGAGTTCAGAGTAAAGAACAACTAACGTAGGTGTACTCATGATAGTAGATTCATGAATAGATGTAACTTTCGTCTCCCAGATTGACATGTCTAATGCACTAAGAAGTTGCCTAGCATTTTCAGCATTAGAAAAATTAACGTTGACACTACGCAAGTTACCGAGAATTTTGTTAAAGCGAGCAAAGAGATCATCGATGGACTCATCGGGTTGCATCTCGAAGCGCATGTATTCTTTCTTGAACATGTCTTGTCTTACCTCCTTGATCGTGTTGGATCCTTCGTGATAGTCACAAAGTGCTCTCCATACATCGTATGCCGATTGGAGATGTGCAATGTGGTCGAAGTCGCTCTGAACGAGTCCTTGGATGATAGAGTTTCGGGCTTTGTTGTTGTTGTCGACGTCCCATAGGTTTTGTAGCTGTAACTTCATCATTAGGTGGTACTTCGTAAGGCTTGTACACCTTCTCCCATATTGCGAAGCCTTGCGCCTGGATGAAAGCCTCCATGTGTGCCTTCCAAACCTGAAAATCAATACCAACAAACACACAAGGTTTGGCGGAGTATTTCTCTATGATGATTAGTCAAAAAACATGTGCAAATCACAATGATTGGAGCACCATGGCTCTGATACCAATTGTAGGATTGAAGTGCATGTGAAAAGCTACCAGAGGGGGGGGGGGGGGTGAATGGTAGATTTTAAAAAAAAAAACTTACGCAGCGGAAACAATTAAATCCCAACCCATTCGGCAGAAAAACGATATGTTAAAGAAATTGTGTCTGAGACTAATCTAAATGTGTTTCACCGGGACAAAATTGATTCAAGTCACGAATAAAACACAAGAAGAATCACTCAAATTTTTCGAGAGAAACTTAAGTTATGATCGAAAGATCGAACAAAGGTCAATATGTCCTACTCGAGAAAAACAGTTCTGGAACGCTGCAAAGAAACTCGTGTAGATCAGAAACCACAAATCCAATGACCGTGAAATTTTGACATATAATAGATAATCAAGTTGTTAAGATAACCCAAAAATAATCACATCATTTGGATCTGCAAAACTCGAGTTATTATAAAACCACCGACGAAAGGTAGTGCTGTCCAGAAACTCGACGAGTAAAACTTGCCTCGAACAAGTCGGATGAACAAGGCACAAAATTTCCTTCAAACTACGAATTTTATTCAATAGAACGCAAGAGGAACAGCCCTAAAGTCGTGCCCACGAGCTCTGGCCTCCCTTGCTTATATAACCAGCTCGAAAGCCAAGTCAACTCAAATCAGGACTCTAATCCTACTCCGTTCACGAATCGAAACTTTCCATAACTGCTTAAGACTCTTCTATACACAGATAGAAGCAATCTTAAGACTTCCAAACACCTTAGAAATGTATCCCACATTCCTAAAACAACTAAAATTCGTGACCCACACGAAATCCTATAATAACCAACTCAAAACATTCCATATTTGAGTCAAACCCAACTCAGCCGCAGCCTGAGTCCATAACCTAGTCGGTTGGACCTTTCCGACCAATTCTTTATGTCCACATCTCTTCATCACGCCTCGGAACCATGTAGCCACGTCCATTCACTCCTTGCACACGTGCAAACATCTTCCAATGACATCCACGATACCTTCATATGCATTGTTCTTGATTCAAACATGTCGTGCAACCTCCCGATCAACTCAACCACAATTCCTCCTGAACTTGGTTGTTGAACCTCATCTTCTCCCTAAGAAAAGTTCAATGGATCCCGTCACCATCCATGTCTTGAACTCAAGCAACACCTGCACATGAACAAACAACCAATCCGCAACTTGACTCAAGTTAGTTCCAAAACTACAACACCTTACGTGAGCACCTCACATAAGCATGTTGCAAAGCATATCAAAACTATATCAGCCATATCAACCAAAACGCACCAAAAACTTAGCAAATGAATACTAAGCAATCTTTCTAAGAATATAAAGCAAGTTCAAAACATTGCATGATAAAAGCAGGAACATTGCGATCAAGCTTCAAACCTAGCCAAAGCTAACCGGAGCTTGAGCCAGAGCTTACCAAAGCTAGTACAACCTAGCGCCAGAGCTTACCACAACTAGTCGGAACTAGTCATCCCAAAAGTCGAAGCTAGAAAAGCATGTTGGAGCTAACAAACATAAGTCGGACCTAGCAAAATATATCGGAGCTTAACAAAGACATGCCGGAGCTATCAAAGACATGCCGGAGCTAAACACAAAGCTCACCGGAGCTACCCAAAAACATGTCGGACCTAGACAAAGCAAGTCAGACCTTACGTCGGACCTTGCAGAAGCTCAGAGCTAGAGTCAGACCTTGCTAAAAAGATGTTACCAATGTTATCGCAGTATTCAAAACTTTTATTGTCAAAGCCAATATATTTAGTACAAGCCAATGTATTCAACACACATAGGTCTCACACTCCTTAAAGATGATCACATCCGAGGTTTAAAGGATGTTGTTTTTGAGAAAGACAGGCCTTGTAAAGTGTGCCTAGTCGGGAAGCAAGTAGGAGCACCCCATCCCGTGAAGAATGTCATGACTACAACAAGACCGCTTGAGCTCCTCCACATGGATCATTCGGTCCAATTGCTTACATAAGCATCGGCGGTAATAAGTATGGTTTAGTCATTGTCAATGATTTTTCACGCTTCACGTGGGTTTTCTTTTTGCATGATAAGACAGAAACTCAAGGAACCCTCAAGAAGTTCATCAAGCGTGCCCAAAACGAATTCTCACTGAAGATCAAGAACATACGAAGTGACAATGGGACGAAATTCAAGAATACTCAAGTTGAAGAGTATCTAGATGAGGAAGGAATAAAGCATGAGTTTTCAGCACCATACTCTCCTCAAACAAACGGAGTAGCTGAAAGGAAGAACCGAACACTCATTGAGATGGCGAGGACAATGCTCGATGAATACAAGACTTCGGACAGGTTTTGGGCTGAAGCGATTAACACCGCTTGTCACGCCATAAACTGACTCTATCTTCATCGTCTACTCAAGAAAACCTCATATGAACTACTCACGGGTAACAAACCGAATATTTCATATTTTCGAGTCTTTGGTTCAAAATGTTACATTTTAAACAAGAATCCCATGGCTTTGAAGTTTGCTTCAAAGTCCGATAAAGGGTTCTTACTTGGCTATGATGCAAACTGCTACGCCTATCGTGTCTTCAACAAGGCCTCCGGCCTTGTTGAAGTGGCACCTGACGTAGTGTTCGATGAAACTAACGGCTCTCAAGAAGAGCAAATTGATCAATGTGTGCTAGATCAAGAAGAAGCTTCATGTCAAGCATTGAGAAGAATGGAGTTGGGCGATGTTCGGCCACATGTGCCACCTCAAATGTGAATGAAGAAGATGAACCACAAGTGGAGGAAAATGATCAAGGGGGAGCTTCCACACAAGATCAACCTCAAGAAGATCAAGGTGATCAAAACATCAATGAGGGCAACTATCCAGGGGGAGAAGAATATGATAATCATGAATATTCAAGACCACAAGTGCCACATCCAAGAGTACACCAAAGCATCCAAAAAGATCACGCCGTCGATAACATAATTGGTGACATCCAAAAGGGAGGTTGAAGATGCATTAAAAGATCTGGATTGGATGATGGCGATGCAAGAAGAACTGAACAACTTCAAAAGGAGCAAAGTGTGGGAGCTTGTTGAAAGACCCAAGTCCAACATCGTCGGCACTAAATGGGTCTTCCGCAACAAGCAAGACGAACATAGAGTGGTAACAAGGAACAAGGCACGACTTATGACCAAAGGGTATTCACAAGTCAAAGGTTTGGATTTTGACGAGAGTTTTGCTCCCATAGCTAGGCTTGAATCGATCGTATATTACTTGCATATGCTACTCACCATGATTTCAAGCTTTATCAAATGGACGTGAAAAGCGCCTTCCTCAACGGACCGATCAAAGAGGAGGTGTACGTGGAGCAACCACCTAGTTTTGAAGATCAAGAGTATCCCGTCCTTGTGTACAAACTGCGTAAGGCTCTCTATGGCCTCAAACAAGCTCCTAGAGCTTGGTATGAGTGCCTTAGAGATTTTTTGGTTGAGAATGGCTTCAAAATTGGTAAAGCTGATTACACTTTGTTTACCAAACACATTGATGATGATCTCTTCGTCTGCCAAATCTTGTAGATGACATCATATTTGGTTCAACTAACAAATCTTTTTGTCAAAAATTTAGTAAGATTATGACAGATAGATGTGAGATGTCTATGATGGGAGAGTTGAGATACTTCTTGGGATTCCAAGTGAAGCAACAAAAGGAAGGGACGTTTATAAGCTAAACAAAGTACACTCAAGACATTTTCAAGAAGTTTGGAATGGACAAAGCGAAACCCATAAAGACTCCCATGGCGACAAATGGACACTTGGATCTCAATGAAGACGGACCAAACGTGGATCAAAAGGTATATCGCTCCATGATTGACTCTTTACTATATTTATGTGCATCTAGGCCAGATATCATGTTGAGTGTATGTTTGTGTGCAAGGTGATAGGATCTTGGTTCCCAATCTTTCGATGAGAATAGGAGGGTTCGATTTGTGGAGGAGAAGACGTTGGCGATCCGACTACACCGTCCCCAAGACGATGCGCCTTAGCGATCGGTACACCGACTCTGAAGTTGTATTGATCTTGCTGACACACAATCAACCTGACCACGAGGGCCTTTGTTCCTGCAAGAAATCGAAGAACACGCAAGAACAAGAAGAACAAGCATTTATCAGTTGAATGAATCTGAAGTGGGGTTCTTGATACAAGTAGATGGGCGATCTAGTCGACACGCGCGTGTACAAGGAAGCAGCAGAAGCTAACTTACGAGAAAACAAAACCCACCAGCTAATGAGGGCGGTGGCTAATATTTATTACCTCTCTAGGGTCGTGAGAAACCCTAATCACGAGTCCCTAATGGACTCCAAACGATACATGGGCCATGGGCCCAATTTTGGTGATGTAGCACCATGGACAGAAAAGGTCTTGGTATTAAAATAACGATTGCGGCCGACTCCGATTAGATATGGACATGAGGCAAGATCCGTTTGAAAGTAGACTTGATAATCTTTCTAGGAAGTACTTGAACGCCCAGATCGGAGTCCGTATGATGTAGTGGTGGCCGTCACAATTTGGTGCTGTTCTGCTGTCCAAATCCCGTCTGCGCGAATTCCCTTCCCATTGGCTCCTATCCATTGTTCCTAAGCAAAACAAGAAAGCACATAGTTCCATGGTCTAGATAAGATGGACATAAGGCCAAAAACGAGTTCACCTCATAGTTTAGTTGACGTGCACGAGCGCGAGTGATCGGACTAGAAACCGGTAGCTGAGTTGGTGTGGATGTATTGAGGGTGTTGATGTCCTCATCATCCTCCCCTTCTTGCATTTGAGTCATCCGCGACTCAAGCTCATCTTCTTCTCCCAAATATGGCTTCAAATCTGCAATGTTAAATGTGGGACTAACCCCAAAATCTGCAGGCAACTCGAGTTTATATGCATTATCATTAATCCTTTCTAACACTTTGAATGGACCATCAGCTCGAGGTAATAATTTAGACTTTCTCAAATCAGGTAACCTATCCTTTCGCAAATGTAACCAAACTAAATCACCAGATTCAAAAGTGATAGGTTTCTTTCCTCTAGTACCAGCAAGTCTATACTTGGCATTCATGCACTCTATATTCTTCTTAGTGGTTTCATGCAATTTTAAGATCAATTCAGCATGATGTTTAGCATCAAAATTCACTCGTTCCGTTGAAGGAAGAGGTAATAAATCAATAGGAGCACGGGGTACAAATCCATAAACAATCTCAAAAGGGCATTTGTTAGTACTAGAATGTAGGAAACGATTATAAGCAAACTCCACATGAGGCAAACACTCTTCCCACATTTTTATATTCTTTTTCAATACAGCCCTAAGCATGGTAGATAAACTTCTATTCACAAACTCGGTTTAACCATCAGTTTGGGGATGCCAAGTAGTTGAAAATAAAAGCTTAGTCCCCAATTTTGCCCATAACGTTCTCCAAAAATGGCTAAGAAACTTAGCATCACAATCTGAAACTATTGTGTTTGGCACACCATGCAATCTAACAATATCTCGGAAAAACAAATCAGCAACATGTGTAGCATTATCACTTTTACGACAAGGTATGAAGTGTGCCGTTTTAGAAAATCTATCCACGAAAACAAAGATGCTATCCCTCCCCTTCTTTGTTCTAGGCAATCCTAAAACAAAGTCCATAGAAATATCCTCCCAAGGCATGCTAGGAACAGGAAGAGGCATGTACAAACCATGTGGATTAAATCGTGACTTAGCTTTTTGACATGTCGTGCAGTGAGCAATGAAACGCTCCATGTCTCGCCTCATCCTTGGCCAAAAGAAATGACCAGCAAGTATGTCCTCCGTCTTTTTCACTCCAAAGGGCCCCATCAGCCCGCCTCCATGCGCGTATCCTGTAACAACAACAAACGAATGGAGCTAGCTGGAATGCATAACTTGTTAGCTCTAAACACATAGCCATCGTTGAGGACAGATTTATTCAATGTTTTTCCATCTTTACATTTCAGCAATACATCTTTGAAATCAGCATCATGTTCATATTGATCTTTAATCGTTTCTAATCCAAAAAAATTAAAGTCAAGTTGAGATAGAAGAGTATAACGTCTAGATAAAGCATCAGCAATAACATTATCCTTTCCCTTTTTGTGTTTAATGACATAAGGAAAAGACTCAATAAATTTCATCCACTTAGCATGCATACGGTTCAGTTTCCCTTGACTCCTAATATGCTTTAGTGATTCATGATCAGAATGGATAACAAATTCTTTGGACCACAAATAATGCTGCCATGTTTCTAAAGTTCGTACAAGAGCATATAATTCCTTGTCATAGGTAGAATAATTCAGAACAGGCCCACTCATTTTCTCACTAAAATATGCAACAAGTTTTCCTTCTTGTAACAAAACACCATCCAGTCCAATCCCACTAGCATCACATTCAAGGTCAAAAGTCTTAGAAAAATCAGGAAGTTGGAGAGAAGGTGCATGCGTCAACTTATCTTTCAGTATGGTAAATGCGTTATCTTGTGTGGTGCCCCAAGAAAAAGGCACTCCCTTCTTCGTAAGGTCACTCAATGGAGCAGCAATGGTGCTGAAATCCTTCACAAAGCGACGATAGAACCCATCCAGCCCTAGAAAGCTCCGCACCTGTGTCATGGTCTTTGGTACAGGCCACCCCTGAATAACCTCTACCTTAGCTTGATCAACTTGATTTCCCTGTGGAGTAACAACATAGCCAAGGAAAGAGACTCGATCCATGCAAAAGGTGCACTTCTCAAGATTACCAAATAATCGTGCCTCATGTAAAGCATTAAAAACAGCATGTAAGTGATCAAGATGTTCATCCATGGATTTGCTATAAATCAATATATCATCAAAATACACAACAACAAATTTTCTAATGAATGCACGAAAAACCTCGTTCATTAATCTCATGAAGGTGATAGGTGCATTAGTTAATCCAAAAGGCATGACTAACCACTCATATAAACCGAACTTAGTTTTGAAAGCAGTTTTCCATTCATCTCCTAGTTTCATGCGAATTTGGTGATAACCACTACGCAAATCAACCTTTGAGAACACAACAACACCACTCAATTCATCAAGCATATCATCTAAGCGTGGAATAGGATGACGATATCGAATGGTGATATTGTTGATTGCTCTACAATCCACACACATACAACATGATCCATCCTTTTTAGGTACTAGAATAACTGGAACAGCACAAGGACTAAGAGACTCACGTACATAACCTTTGTCGAGTAGTTCTTGTACTTGGCACTGAATCTTCTTTGTTTCTTCTGGATTTGTCCTGTATGGTGCACAGTTGGGCAATGAAGCACCGGGAATGAGGTCAATCTGGTGCTCAATCCCTCGAAGTGGTGGTAGTCCTAGTGGTATTTCACTTGGAAACACATCAGAATATTTCTGCAAAATGTTAGCAACAGCAGGAGGCAAAGAATGGTGCATAAAAGCATCTTTGCATACCAAAGAATAGGCAACAGAGGTGGAAGCAATCAGTTCATTAATATGAGATTTCGTAGTAAACAAGCATTTTCCCTTCAGAGATATCTCATTTTTCTTATCAAATACAGATTTGGCATTGTTATGATTCTCAACGATAGCATGGTCCTGGGATTTAGTTTTCCTAGCTCTAGCAACATCATCTTGCACAACAGCTTCAGGAGACATAGGATGCAACACAATTTTTTATCGTGGTAAAGAAAAGAATACTGATTTGATCTACCATGATGCATAGAATCTCTATCAAATTGCCAAGGTCTTCCTAGCAGAATATTACAAGCTTGCATAGGCACAACATCACATTCAATGACATCCTTATATGATCCAATAGTAAAATTGATTCGCACAAGTCTAGTTACCTTTGCCTTACCGCTGTTGTTTAACCATTGAATGTAATAGGGATGTGGGTGCGGTTTGGTGCTTAGTGCCAGCTTGGTCACCATTTCACTGCTGGCCAAGTTGTTGCAGCTACCTCCATCAATGATCATGCGGCAAGATCGCTCTTTGAAGACACACTTTGTTTGGAATAATGTGTGCCTTTGATTTTGTTCCGCTTTCTCCATTTGTGCACTAAGCACACGTTGCACAATGAGACTATCATAGTGCGGTGCATCTTCTGCACCAATATGCTCTTCTTGATGTTCATCACTACCTGCATAGTCAGTTGCAAGAAAAACACATGTATCATCATCAAAATCGCTAGCAAATGAGTACTCACCGTCATCTTTAACAATTAGAACACGTTTGCTTGGGCAGTCACGCTGCACATGGCCAAAACCCTTGCACCTGTGACATTGAACATCTCTAGATTGTCCGGTAGATGCTATGGAAGAAGCACTCTCGGTGGGCTTTTGGGTGGTCTTTAGTGCTGAGCTAGTGGAAGAAGCACGTGGCTTGTTGCCGAAGGAAGAAGGTGTTGCCCGACTTGGTGAAGAAGATGGCGGGGAAGCATGCCCAATCGAAGGAGTAGTCGTGCGTGGTTGCCATGAGCTAGTCTTTCCTACAAAAATATTAGTTCTAGAGCTAGCTCGTCATCCCTGCATTTCCCTTTCAGCTTTACAAGCAAGATGAAACAAACGGGTAACATTATTGTAATCTTTATAAGCAAGTATGTCCTGAATTTCACAGTTTAAACCACCCAAAAATCTAGCCATAGATGGTTCCCCATCCTCGTCTAAATTACAATGCAACATACCCATTTGTAATTCCTAAAAATACTCTTCTACACTTTTAGCTCCCTGTCTCAATTGTTGTAACTTATTTAACAGATCATGTGCATAGTAAGAAGGAAAAAATCTAGCCCGCATGAGCCGTTTCAAAGCATCCCAAGTTTGTGGTATGTTATTAAGATTTTTCTTGCCGTGTTCTATCCACCAAATAGAAGCAAAATCAGTAAACTCACTAGTGGCTGCTCTAACTCTTGCATTTTCAGGAAACTCATGACATGCAAATTTTTGATCAACAGAAATCTTCCAAGTAATATATGCATCAGGGTCATATTTACCATCAAAATGAGGTATCTTAAATTTGATCTTGTTAAAAGTATCATCATGATTGCGTACCTCACGCCGACGATGTCCACCCATACCTTGACGGTTGCGTTGTAGCCGGCGCCGTGGCCTAGCTTCCTCATCTTCCCCAATCTCCGTATCTGCAGAATAGTCATCTTCATTGTCACGTACAATACTAGTAGCATTGCTCACCTGTCCATCCACGGTGCGTCCACGATCCCTCTCCTCAAGGCGCTGCAGGATGGCTCCAATAGAGGTGTTCAATGTTTGAATGGAAATATCCAACATGCTGATTTTGGTGTTGGTGGCAATCTGCATATTTTCCAATTGACCAAGGCATTCACTGGTAACACGAAAATCCTCATCAAGCGCTTCTGTGCGTAGCCGCACTTGGCATTCGAAGTGTTGTATAATTCCCCGTGTGCGAGGTGAATGCATGTCTTCATTTGTATTTGCTCCTCCTGCCATGGTTAGTAGAAAAAAAGAACAATCCAATATGAAAGGGTAATGTTATCCTTAGCTACAAAGGTGCTGGTGGAGATAACTCGCTCATTCTCAACCTGTTCAATCAAGCTCTTATCTGTTCTTACCAAGCTCAGAAAGAAGGTGATGGCAACCAACAAGCAATGAACAACTTCAAGAGCAGGTGTCAACCTACGGCTTTAGGTAGCTGAACTAGCACAAGGAGCAAACTTTCACCACATTAATCACAACAAGCTGAATAAATGTTCTACGACAGTACTGTGCTGATCTTAGTCTAGACCGTACTAGAGACGCGAGCCGAGACGCCAATGTCGTCACCGAAAACACCCCAAACAACAATCTGTTTTTTTTCTTTTTTTTTTTCATTTTTTCTTTTTTGGGGTGGTCACCCAAACTCTCTCTAGATGGAATCAGGAGACCCTAGAACAAAATTTGCACATGCGGCTTTTGATCTTGCACTTGCCTTTTTTTTCATCTGTAATTGCTTGTGGCTTTTGTGCGACTTTTGATTTTGCACTTGCCTTTTTCTTGTTGTCAAACTCAAATTACTAATTTGACTCAAACTCGAATTAGCAATTTGATTCGAACTCGAACTTGTAATCCGACTCAAATTCGAACTAGCAATCCGACTCAAACTCGAAGTAGCAATCTGATTTGAACTCGTAATCCGACTCCCTCGAACTAGCAATCCGAATCAAACTCGAAGTAGCAATCTGATTCAAACTCAAACTAGTAATCCGACTCAAACTCGAACTACGAATCTGACTCGAACTAGGTGATCGAATGTGACACAAACTCAAAACTCTAGTGGTGCAAAACTAAAGACCATCAACTAGACTCGTCGAAGCAACCATGAACTCAACAAGTCTTGACTAAGTAGAGAAAGTAAAAGGAACAACGGTCTAGGAATAATGGAAAAAACATATCTGGTATTTTTTGGGCTTTTTCTGGACTATAGGATGATAACAGCGGAAAGAAAAGTAATGGTAGCACTCTCACCGATTAACCTTGCTCTGATTACCACTTGATAGGATCTTGGTTCCTGATCTTTCGATGAGAATGGGAGAGTTCGATTTGTGGAGGAGAAGACATTGGTGATCCGACTACACCGTCCCCAAGACGATGTGCCTTAGCGATCGGTACACCGACTCCGAAGTTGTATTGATCTTGCTGACGCACAATCAACCTGAAAACGAGGGCCTTTGTTCCTGCAAGCAATCGAAGAACACGCAAGAACAAGAAGAACAATCACTTATCAGTTGAATCAATCTGAAGTGGGGTTCTGGATACAAGTAGACGGGCGATCTAGTCGACACGCGCGTGTACAAGGAAGCAGCAGAAGCTAACTTACGAATAAACAAAACCCACCAGCTAATGAGGGTGGCGGCTACTATTTATTACCTCCCTAGGGTCGTGAGAAACCCTAATCACGAGTCCCTAATGAACTCCAAACGATACATGGGCCATGGGCCCAATTTTGGTGATGCAGCACCATGGACAGAAAAGGTCTTGGTATTAAAATAACGATTGCGGCCGACTCCAAATAGATATGGACATTAGTCCAGATCCGTTTGAAAGTAGACTTGATAATATCCACAGGAAGTACTTGAACGCCCAGATCGGAGTCCGTATGAAGTAGTAGTGGCTGTCACAAGTTGGTGCTTTTCTGCTGTCCAAATCCCGTCCGCGCGAATTCCCTTCCCATTGGCTCCTCTCCATTGTTCCTAAGCAGAACAAGAAGACACATAGTTCCACGGTCTAGATAAGATGGACATAAGGCCAAGAACGAGTTCACCTCATAGTTTAGTTGACGTGCACGAGCGCGAGTGATCGGACCAGAAACCGGTAGCTGAGTTGGTGTGGATGTATCGAGGGTGTTGATGTCCTCATCGCAAGGTTTCAAGCCAATACTAAGGAATGTCATTTGACAGCTGTTAAAAGGATCTTGAGATATTTAGTTCATACACCCAACCTAGACCTTTGGTATCCCAAAGGTTCAAAATTCAATCTCATTGGAAACTCCGATGCAGATTATGACGGATGCAAGGTAGATAGAAAAAGTACCTCTGGTACTTGCCAATTCCTAGGTAGATCCCTAGTTTCTTGGTCGTCCAAGAAACAAAATTCCATTGCCTTATCCACGGCCGAAGCGGAGTATGTTGTAGCTGGGAGTTGTTGTGCACAACTCCTTTGGATGCGGCAAACTCTAAGGGATTACGGTTACAATATGACTCGTATTCCACTCCTTTGTAATAATGAGATTGCCAGTAAAATTACTCATAACCCTGTTGAGCACTCTAAAACCAAACACATAGACATCTGACATCACTTTTTGAGAGATCACTCAATGAAAGGAGACATAGACATTTCCCATGTCAACACTGAAAAACAACTAGCCGATATCTTTACCAAGCCACTTGATGAAAAACGCTCTTGTGAGCTCCGAAATGAACTAAATATCCTTGATGCTTGGAATGTGGCTTGAAAACTTGCATACCTATATGCCATCTTCAAAATCATGTTGATTGTGTTGAAAAATCATCTCTCCCTATTTTCTTCGAAAAACTATGTTAATTACTTGATCTGGGTAAATTATGGTCATTGCTTGATTGGTGTATGTTTACTGATCATATTCATCAAGATTATTTGTGTGTTTTTGCCCCCTATATCTGTTTAGGCACCCTCGAATATATATACGAAGGGTTTTATATCTTTCTGTCCAGGTGACCACAGACTAGTCTGTGGTTACCTCGGACTAGTCCGCACATTGTAGACTAGTCCGCGGAGTGTCTGCTAGTCTGGACTAGTTCGGTCTGACCATGGACTAGTCCGATACTTTGACTCCACAACCCTAGGGCCGGCGCAGACCTAATATTCTTCTACCTCACAACTTCTCTCATGTTCTCTCTCCTCACTCAAGTGCTCCCAAGGCAATTTTGCGAGTTCTCCATCAAATCAACTCAAGTCTCCGTGGGAATTGATCTCCACTGCAAGGGGATCGAAGACCTAGGACTAGTCCGCATCAAGAACTCCTTCAACGCAACAAATCGAAGGATTTGGTAAACTTCTCTCCAAACCCTAAAACCTTCGATTTTTCTTGTTCTTGCTCCAATAGCTTAATACTTCTAGCCAATACATGCTCTATTGATGTATTCCATTTACCATATATCACTTTTGCATTGAGTAGCCTAAAGTTTCATTGAGTTAGGTTTTGAACAGCCACACAACGGACTAGTCTGTTCTCAGGGCGGACAAGTCCGGTTCTCCAGACTAGCCCATTCCTGAAAAACGGACAAGTCCGGTATGCCCTGATAAAAACTCTAGCTTGTATGAATTCAATGCAATTACTTGTCATCCTTGCTTATCCATATCCTTTGTATCTTCCTTGTAAGAGTCATGTCAAACTCAAACGAGGATAGTCGAGGCCGAATTGGATCAAGAGACATTGCCTCATGCCTCGGTGGGCCAAACCAAGAAAAGGTAAGCCCGTGGTGCTGATTCCTAGGCCACTCCACCTAGGGTGCGGTGAAAGGTTCCAACTAAGAAACCAGCTTCCAGAGTAGCTCGCGGCCCCACACCAAACCAAGGGCAAAGGAAAGGGCTTGCCTCAGGCCCGATTGGTCCCTTGATGATGACAGCTCCAAGACAAGGGAATAGGAACCCCTCAGAAGAGAAATTCAATGGCAAAGGAAATAATGTGGCATGAAAGCTTAGGAAGATTGATGCCTATAGCAGTAAGAAAAAGGCAGCTGATCCGAGATTTTGGAGTCATTTCCACTCGGACTACTAAAGCTTTGTGTACCTCCAAATGAAGACTCTAGTGGTCCACAACCAATGGATTGACTGGAGCCATTTTGAAAGAAAAAGTTGTGGTGCTTTTGATGAGGTGGTAGAGGCTGCAGAGAGGCATGGTCTAAAGGACCTGTTTTCCTTTAGATACAACTAGAATGATGAAGTGATAGCCAAGTTTTACTCTACATGCTATTTTGCTAGCGATGGGGAAGAGAGAGTGAATTGGATGACACGTGGATCCAAGTACACAATTACTTATGCTGAGTTTGTCACGCTGCTGCACCTTGGGACACCGGCAACAATGAGATTGTTATTCACAATCTTGGTGTTTTGGAGAAGGACAAGATGGATTTTCTTTATGTTACTTGCCTCAAATACAATCCTCCCTCAACTAAGAACATGAAGCCCTTCTTCATTGTTCTCAATAGAGTGCTCCGAAAGACAATTGCTCCAAAAGATGGAGATGTCGGGAGTATCCAAGGTTACTTGAGAACCTTAATGAAAGTGATTAGCAGGAGGAGGAAGTTTGATATATTTGATTACAACTTGAATGACATGGTGAACATCTCTTGCACACCAAACCGCTCCTGTGGCTATGCACCATACTTGATGTTCATAATTGAAAAAGTCACATGAATTGAGTTTGTGAAGGATGTGGAGCATACTCCTCTAAGGCCTCACAAGCCTCCTCAAGCCCCTCATCTGGCTGCTCCCTCACCTGCCTTGATTGAGGAACACCCAGAGAAAGCTCAAGAACATACAAGGCCTTCCTCTGGCACTAGGGCCCCTTCATCTAGCAAAGGGTCCGCTAGTGGAATCATGAAGTACTTGGCAGCTATCTTTGGCTCTTGCCGCAAAACTGAGGTGAAGGTTCATAAGATGAAAAAGGCAAGAAAAGAGCAAATGAGATACGTGAAGGACAATGTCAAAGCAATTTGTCAAAAACTGGAGATTGAGCCTATTGGGTCTCCACTTATCTCAGAGGACTCTGCTTCTGACTTCTCGGAGCTTCCACCTCTCTCTCCTTCTGAGCTTGCCTACTTTGGCCTTCGGTGCACGACGAGTGGTTCCTCTCCTCCTCCTCCTCAGGCTGGAGTGAGCCAGCAACGACGAGTAGATCCCTCTTCTCCTTCTTTTTGGTGCCTTGATGCCAAAGGGGGAGAGATTGAGGGGGAGTCCTAGGTCATAGGTCCTTCTTTTGTGTCCCATTTTAAGAAGTAGGTTTTCTCAAACTTATATTATGTTCTCATTATGCCTTTGGACATGTATTATGAAGTTATGGTTATGCTTTGATATAATCTATGTTTTTATGCTCTTTAATTGACATACATGCTTGATAATCTTGATTTTGTTATGATTATGCTTTTATCTTATTCACATCAAGATTATTGGTCACACACACATAGTTTTGCATCCCACCATAAAGAGTGCGCATATGAATGTTAATTCAACTTTTGCTATTGTTTCTCAAAATTCATATGTGCACACTTTATGAAAATCTGAATTTTTTATCATATTTGTGCAATCTCAATTGGTTGTCATCAATCACCAAAAAGGGGGAGATTGAAAGTGCATCTAGGCATCCCTTGTGGGTTTTTGTTGATTAATGACAAACAAATTAGATCCTAACAAAATTGTTGAGATGAGCGCATGTTTTAAAGAAATGAGGAAGAAAGTACAAAAAGAAAGGAGAATGAGGATCTAAAGGAAAAGAGCTCAGGGGCTGAAAAGATTAGATTATTTTGTTTGGAGTGTGTTGGAGAAACACACCCCAAGAGCTCAAGTGAAAAAGATTACACTCACTGCACAAAAATCAACATGTGTGGACTAGTCCAATATACACCGGACTAGTCTGATATCTCTCTGACTAAAAAAAGACAAGTCCTCCCCCAGTGCGGACTTGTCTGCAACCCTTCACATTTGCACAACACCGAACAAGTCCGATATTGATCGGACTAGTCCGAAAACTCTCTGACTAAAATCGGACAAGTCCCTCCAAGTGCGGACTTGTCCTTAGTCCTACACGGTGTTCATCACACCAGACTAGTCCGATATCCACCAGACTAGTCCCAAATGTTTCTGACTAAGATCGGACTAGTCCGCACCTTAGTTCTACTTGAAATTCACCCCGAAACCCTACCTCTCCACCCCTATATAAACAACCCAATACCCCACACCTCTCCATCACATTGGGAAACCCCGTGTTGCCGTCTTTGATTGTGTGCTGCCATCAAGCGAAGATCCAGCAACAAGGAGGAGAAGAAGAAGGAGAAGGATCAATCAAGCACGATCTTCATCAACTTCTTGACATCAACGTTCTTCATCACCAAATTGTCCTCAACACCTCTCATCAAGCCCTAGACGTCAAGATTCAAGTGTTGCACCCAATTCTCGATCCTTGGATCTCTAAACACACAGTACACCCTCTACATATATTTGTCCACATCAATTTACCCCTTGATCTCATTGTCCAGAAAACCCTATTTCTGCAGTTCTGGACAGGGCGGACTAGTCCGGCCTTGACCGCGGACTAGTCCGGCGTTGCAATCTGTTTTAGCTGAATTGAATCCAAATTGACTCAAATCAATTCGAAACTGTTCAAACTTGTTAAAACCCATTGTAACTAGTTAGTCAACATTAATAGCAACCTATTAACTAGTTTTACTTCACAATTGCATTAAGCATGCATATCATGACATATTGAGTAATATATGAGCATTTATTGATTGTAATGTTTGTTTTGCATGATTGTTGCACAGAATAGAAAGTGTCCCTGTAGAGAGTGCTTTTGAGGAACTGTAGAACTAGAAATTTGAAGCCATTGATCCAAACCATGCTCAGGAGCATGGTAAGTGCCCTTCTTCATTTTGATCTAGGTTTTTAAATGTTTTGTTTGCAAAATTGCATGCTTGTGTCAAATTGATGGGAAAACCCAATTGAAGGAGTTTACTAGTTTTTTATGACCATCCTTGTCGCTTGAACACAATGTAGAGAGTCAGGAAGGATATTTCACAATTTTTTCTTCGCTATACTAAATTGGGTTTGGGAAACATTCATATTACTTAATTATGAACTATTGAACACATGAATGGTGGAATTTGATAATACCCTTTAGCAACATGGTGCCTAGGGATCTAAGCAAGCCGGTTATTTGGAATGGTTGGAATGTTTTTGTGGTTTTGCTTGCTTTAGATCTAAGGACCGGTTCATGGAGCGACCATCTAGGATTTATAGTGCCACCACAGGGTCAAGTATGGGTGCGGTTTAGGTGACTAATTAGTGTATTGCCAGTACTATTTGGACCATTAGGAAAGCTCAGGGAAGGGGTAGTTGGATGGGTCTGTTGTGAGTGTGGGACAACCCTGGGATCCGAATGGCTCCAGAGGGGACCCTTGGTTGGATGTGCTCAGTTGGAGACATCACCATCGATGAAACCTCAGTGGGGTCTAAATATGCTAGTAATCACTTTGTAAAGGCTATTTTGCGATCTCTTGGCCACACACCAAAGGAAGTGTGAGACAACATAATTGAGATTCCTTAGTCATCGAAATGTGATAAAATTACGAACTTGTGGGTAATGTGGTACAACCTCTGCAGAGTTTGTTAAAAACTATCAAGATAGTCGTGCTCCCTGTATGAGCGACCTGGACCCTCACATATTAGAGTTATGAACCTTGAACATGGTTTAATGCTTGGAATTGAATTGGGAACTGGTATTGGTTTATTTATTGGTTTTGGTATATGCAATTGATGAAATTGAGACATATGAGCAATTATGAATTGACTATGGATGATTATTGATGGTATTGGTTATCTAAGTTGAAATTAATGTTATTCGAGTTATTTTGGGAAGGACCTCACTTAATGATCGTATAATTGCATTTTCAACTGTTTTGAATGTACTTTTATGCAATTTACCATTTACTTATTATTCCTTGTTTAAGCTACATGTCATACTTTCCCACATGTGCTAAGTACAACATGTGCTCACCCTTGCTATTCCCCCAACAAATTCAGACGCAGACGTCAATATGGAGTACCAGGAGGTCTTTGAGGAGTTCTAGGCATGTGTGTTACCGTCAAGCTTGCTTGTGGAGTTAGAGTCATTAGTGTTTAGTGTTTTCTTCTGCGGTTTTATTAGAGCTTGTATTCAAGACTATTTGGTTTGTAATAAGGTACTATTATTAGTGTTATTATTCGAGACATGGTTTAAACTGTATATCATTTGTGAATCACTTGTGTATGTGTGTTAAACATCCTGGACACACATATGCATTATGCTTGGTTTATTTTCAGAACCGGGTGTCACAGTTCGACCATGACAAAACATGTATATATTGTAGAGAATCAAGTCATGAAACTAATGCAACAAGTATCAGTTGAAAACAATGAATAGAACTCAATTTATGATCAAAAGATTGAGCAAAGGTCATCTGTTCTATCCTTGCAAGAACAGATCTGCTACGCTGCAAAGAAACTCGTGTAGATAAAAAATCACTAAACTAATGACCGTGAAACTTTCAAGATGATATTAAATCATGTTATGAAGACAACACAAAAGAATCACGTCAATTGGATCAGTAAAATGCATGTTATGATTGAAACACCAAAGCGGCGTTAAGCTGCGCAGAAACTCACCGAGAAAACTTGCCAAAAACAAGTCGGACGAACAAGGCACAAAAGCTCGTATAAACTATGAACGTTATTTAATGAAACACAAGATGAATATACACAAGTCTTGCTCTCCACGAGTCGTGAACTCTTTATTATATACCAGACCGTAAGGCTAAACAATCCAAGCTTAGACTCCTACTCCTACTTAGATTCAACCAAAACTTTCCATAACTTTTCAAGACTCTTCCATACGCAGATAGAAGCAATATTAAGACTTCCAAAGACCTTAAGAACATCCTGAACATACCTAAAACAACTCAACTTCGTGCCACACATGAAATCTAACCAAATTAAACCAAAACATTGCATAAACAAACCATAACCGCCTCAGCGTAGCCGGAGCACGTAATCCTATCGGTTGGACCTTTCCTGTCATATCTTCTTATCATAACTCTTCTCCTATGCCTTGTAACAATTTTTCCACATCCATGCACCTCTTACACACGTGCAAACACTTTCCAGAATGTCCACCATACCTTCATATGCATTGTTCTTGACCTAAACATGATGTGTAACCTCCCGATCAAATCAACCACAATTCCTCCCGAACTTTGGTTGTGGAACCTCATCTTCTCCCTAAGACTAGTTCAATGGAACACCATCACCAGTTGTGTATTGACCTCAAGCAATAGCTGCACATGAACAATCAACCAATTTTCTGAGCACAAGTCCTCTACTTGACTCACATTAGTCCAAAAACCATAACACCTCGTGTGACACCTCACATAAGACAGTTGCAAAACATAACAAGGTATAGTCCTTCATGATCAGCCAAAACGCATCAAAAACTTAGTATAAGGATACTCACAAAACTTCCCATAAGACAAATCAAGTTTGAAACATTGCAAGTTAAAAACAGAGCAGCCGAACATAAACGTTAAGATCAGATAGTCTAAAGTGTGCAGAGCAGTAGCTGTTACTCCCAATACGAATTGAGAAAGTTGAGACAATCTGAACTGATTAAAAGGTAACTGTTACTCTTGATACACAGTGAAAAGTTTGAACAGTTTGAAGTATGTTGTGCATCACAAATTGAAGGTAACTTTTGCCCCCGAATGCACATTTGAAAAGATCAGATAGTCCAAGTTAAGTTTCTCATATATATTCAAAACTTTACATTTAAACCCTCACTTTTAAAATAATTGTCAATGTATTCAGTACCTATGTCTCACAACCTTGCAATGAATTAATTGGCTATGGTACCTCACCCTTTTTCTTAGACATTACGTGGCTTATGTCTCCTCTTTTTCTTGGGTGGTTAAGGGATAGAACACCAAAGTGAGCATGCATCACCTAAAATCTAAGTTCCACTTGAATACCAAAGAGTTTCAAATTGTGTTTAGTTTCAAGTTCCTAAAATGATGCCCTCAATCACTCCTGGTAAGTGGAATTGTTTTCCTCACCAAGGCAATGCCTTTCTTGTCCTACATCTAAATAAGGCTTTTAAGTGGAGCTTGGTAGGGATCAAGAACAAGAATATTTGCAACACATATATTGCTAAGTCAAAAGAGAATGCCTTAGGATAAAACAGATCATACTTTTGATCAAGATTGCACATGTGTGATGGAATGTAGTGGAGTGGAAATTTGGAGATAACTCCTTTGTGGACTCTCTTTTTTGTGAGGATGAAACATGGCTACTTATTTTCTTTTTCTATTTTTTCCTCATGCTCTTATATATGAGCATGCTTTTTCTTTTTCTATTCTTGTAACCATGTCTTCTACTCCTCTTTTCCAAAAAATTTGAAGAGAGTATTTTGCATGAAGAGTATGGAGTATCTTTTGATGGTGGAGTGGTATGATGGAGTTTTGCTAACTTCTAGTATAGAAGTTTAGCCTGTACCTGTGAACGACTCACGGAAGATGTGCGAGGTCGACTACGCCAACATCCAGGTACGTCACCGTCCGCTGCCACCGTTTTCCAATGCGCCACCGCTGCAACGTGTTCACCTGCCGCTGCTCGTCATCCTTTCGCAGGGTCGGGATGCGTTGGTGGATGCAGCCAGATGGTTGCTCTTGCAGGTGTATGGTAATTACGTGAGTGTTTGGTCGGGTCATGTGGTTAGTCCAGATGCACCCTAAACCCGGTGTTGAGGCCGTGTATTTGTCATTTGTGCATACACTCTAGTGACATGTGACAAAGTGCTCAGTCATCAATTGCGTTTGGTTTGACGTCAAAGTTGATTGGAGATAGATCATCCATTTCTTTATGTCTTGGATCATCCAAATTAACGTTTGGTTGGATGGACTGGATGATCCAATTTTTCGTTGGTAGGTTGGATGAAACTTGATTGAGATTATTGAATAATCAAAGTTGATAATTTCATAATATTATTCGTGCGCATGATGATCGATCGTGCACACCGACCGCCGAGTTATTCAGATCGCTGAGCAAAGTTCGGATGTGGAGTTCGTGTGTGCTCGTGCGCCCTGCAAGATTCAATGCGCTCGTGTACGTGGCAATCATCAGGGCAGGGTGGTACAGTCGCGGGAACTGTGCAGTGCGCCCTTGGCTGTAAGATTTGGAGCGTGAACATACGTGGCAACCATCTGGGGATGCAACTTCGGTGCTCCCGTTTGTGCTTCCATGCGTACTCCGCGCTTATGTATCATCATCTAATTGGTTGAAGTTAAATCAGACATTATGTTAGGTAAATGGAAGGGCCAATAAAATCATGACACTTAAGTAGGAGCACGCATGGAAGCACTGAATGGGAGTATACAAGCAGTGTCCTCGGATGCAACTTCATGTAGCTCCATCCTATTGCAACGATTGTGGTCCCGTGGCGATAGATCCTAACGCCACGAACAAGTGAATCGTGGCAAGACATCATAATGCAACGATTGTGTTTCGTTGCATTAGTATCCTGATGCCACGAAGAAGTGAATCGTGGCCACACATCCTAATTGCTACGATTGGGGTTCGTGGCCATTGATACTAACGCCACGAACCAGAATATCGTGGCAACACATCCTAATGCAACGATTGTATTCCGTGGCGATAGATCCTGTAATGCCACGAACCAGTAATTCGTGGCAACAGATCCTAATGCAACGATTGTGGTCTGTTGCATTAGCATCCTGACGCCACGAACCAGTGAATCGTGGCAAGACATCCTAATGCAACGATTGTGTTTCTTTGCATTAGCATCCTGACACCACGAAAAAGTGAATCGTGGCCACACATCCTAATTGCTACGATTGGGGTCCATGGCCATTGATACTAACGCCACGAACCAGAGTATCGTGGCAACACATCTTAATGCAACAATTCTGTTTTGTTGCATTACGGTCCAAATGCAACTGTTTGCTGATTCGTGGCAACAGATCCTAATGTAACGATTGTGTTCTGTGGCAATAAAGCTGTAACGCCACGAACCAGTAATTCGTGGCAACAGATCCTAATGCAATGATTGTGTTCTGTGGCAATAAAGTTGTAACGCCACGAACCAGTAATTCGTGGCAACAGATCCTAATGCAACGATTGTGGTCCGTGGCGGTAGATCCTGTAACGCCACGAACCAGCAATTCATGGCAACGGATCCTAATGCAACGATTGTGGTCCGTGGCGATAGAACCAGTAATTCATGGCAAGAGATCCTAATGCAACGATTGTGGTCCGTGGCGGTAGATCCTGTAACGCCACGAACCAGTAATTCATGGCAACAGATCCTAATGCAACGATTGTGGTCCGTGGCGATAGATCATGTAACGCCACGAACCAGTAATTCATGGCAACAGATCCTAATGCAACGACTGTGTTCCGTGGTATTAGCATCCTGACGCCACGAACTAGTGATTTGTGGCAACAGATCCTAATGCAACGATTGTGGTCCATTGCATTAGCATCCTGACGCCACAAACTAGTGATTCGTGGCAACAGATCCTAATGCAATGATTGTGTTCCGTGGCGATAGATCCTAGTGCCACGAACTAGTGAATCGTGGCAAAAAGCCAAGCTTACTGCAACGATTTAGTATTCGTTGCAGTACAATCATTGCAACAGGTCGGAATCCTTGTAGTGATACTAGTTTGACTAGGCTCCAGGTGAAAGCAAATAATACATACATCGGGTTTATCAAATTTCAACATCATATGGCTTTGGTAGGAATTTCTATCAAATGAGGAACTTTAATTAGATCCGTTTTAGAAATACTCTGAAGAAACAACTTTCACTTTTAACTAGGATTTTAGCAAGCATTATCACTATATCATATCTGACAACAACCTATAAATAAATTAAGCTTATGCTACCCACAAATTTCAAGTTCAAGGCAAAAGTATTCTAAGCCAATAAATGCAATACTTGGAGAATACTAAGTTATACACTAGGGACTAAGAAAAAAATAAAACAGAGCAACTTTTCATCATTTCAACTTATGCAAAGTAAAAATATTCTTACTCCAGATGTTTTATTTTTTTAAACTATCTTATGGTACATTAGAGATGCAAATGATGTGGAAAGAAAGAAACAAAATAATGGAATGTAAATGGGATGTGATACAAGTTACCTCAAGTGGGGGTCCTCCCCCATGCTTGTTCTTCTTGGGGGTCCTTCGTGATAAGGGATGAATCCTTGATGACCGAAGTAGGCCATGAGGTCGGTGTTGACATTTCTTACATCACAGATTATCTCTCAAAAGAGATGAGGTCCGCTAGCGCATGAAAACTGTCGTGTAGCATTCACCCAAGGGTATTCCCAAGGGTATCATATTTATCCCAAAGGAAGATAATGGAGTAAAGTAGACACTACTCTTATGATCAAGCTCTGGGATACTAATCAATTATCAAGACAGGGGTAAGTTGATAATATATGGGTAGAGTGACACACACCTAAGCAATCTATTCTAAAGGGTAAATGAGTCCTAATGGAGATTAGACTAAGAGTTGGGAAGTTACTCCAACAATGCTTCTAAAATACATATACATAAATTAGGTTTATACTAATGAGCATGTCAATGGTGAATAGTTATGCTAAGTTGTTCAACACATCGGGCACGGGTTGACCCCTAGCAACACTAGGACGACTCCTGTCAAGAGCCTGTTGCATAGCCGAATGTGGAGGATTACAAAGGACAGATAGGGCTGTCACCACGTATTGCCTACCTCTTCAATCTGTGGGTCTACGAGAAATCCAACGCTACTTAACTATTCTAGCACCAAGCTAGCATATTAAGTAAATACGTTAAGAATCATGACATCTAAAGGCAATGACTAACCTAAACATCATTGAACCAATGTTGAGACATAACATAAATTATTCATATCAACATGATTATATCATAACTAATTAGACTATAGTGGGGGTTTGTAGTGTTTATGACCATGGAATAGGAGTTGTATAGTATAATCATAAAGGCTGCTCCTACCACATACATGGAATCCACAATCAAACAAGAAACGCTTCATCCAAGTATATGAATAAAAGAAGACTAAAGATAATATCTTTATTATGCATAAAGTCACAAATATAATAAAAGATACATGAGTCATACCTTTCACAACTTGGACATGGGACTAGAGGCTCTCCTCCCTATAGCCTAACTCCACTAAGGACTAAGAGAACTAGTGTATACAATAGAATGATGTTCAAGTGGTGTGAATTGAAGTGAGGGATGAAGGGTCCTATTTATAGCTTGGAGAACGGTCAGTTCCCGCAACCAAAAGTGTGCGAATCAGTCGCCACTGACTTCTTCAAGCCGGGAGGAGCCAACACGTGGCGTTTGACCGCATTTGGCGCTACGACCAAGTCGGCCGACTAGGGGGTCGGCCGACATGGTCCTGGCTCCAGATGGTCAGTTCTTTCTCCAGGTGACTAACAAGTGGGTCCCATTCCATGGTATGGGTGCTACACCATTGGATGGCCTCGGAAACTTCAATTTGTGGGCCATTTGATCGATGTGGTGCCACGTGTCGACGCTTAATTGGCTGGGATGATATTTTATAGGATCCATCCCTTGTTCCACTTCAGTTCTGTGTAAAGTGAATGCATGCAGCAATTTCTCCAAGTAGAAATAGGTTAAATAGAAAGGTGATGTGTGCAAGAAATGATATTTCCATCACATAATTGAAGTTTATTGACGGGTGAAATTGGTATATAATAGCCGTCAACAAACTCCCCAAATCTTATCCTTTGCTCTTCCCGAGCAAAGTCAAGACATTAGGTTGATGATCAGGAGTTGCTACAATGTTCTACTTTTCAAAAGTACCATGTGCACAACAAAATACTCTACCTAGTATTGCAAAAATTAGCATGGTACTTCACCCATCCTAAGTCATTATGGGGCTTATGCCTTCTCCTATTCATGGGTGGTTGAGAGATAGAACAGCAAATGGAGCACACATACCCTAGAAACCAAGTTCCACTCAAATTCCGAAGATTTCAATTTAGATTTTAAGTACCTCAATTTGATTCCCTTAGTCTCTCCTTTATGTGTAGTGGAAATATGTCCTCACCAAGGCATTTTGTTTAAATTTATCCTACCACTAAATAAGGCTTGTGTGTGGAGCTTGGTAGGGAATATTGTAGGCATATTTGCAACACATAATGTTGCTAAGTCAAAAAAGCAAGCCTTAGGAGAAATTAATTCAAAATAATTTGATTCAAGACTTGTGCGTGTGTGATGGAATGGAAGTGGATGTGGATTTTTTAGATGACTCCTTTTTGAGTGGACTCTCTTACTTTGCAGGGATGAAACATGGCTACTTTTCTTTCTTTCTTTCTTTTTTCTCATGCTTATGATGTAAGCATACTTTTTTCTTTTTCTTTTTCTTGTAGCCATGTCTCTTACTCTCTTTTTATGCAATAAATTTTGAAGAGGGTACTAAGCATGAATGATATGGAGTTTCTCTTTTTATTGTGGAATTATGGTATGATGGAATTTTGCTTACTTCTAGTGTAGAAGTATAGCATATGCAAGTGAAGTCTTGAATTCAAAAAGTAATGAGTGAAATCTCACATAGGTATATACTAGTTTGACAATGCTCAATGTGAAGACAAATAGCATATGCATAAGGTCTATCAATGTAATGTATCATATGGCTTTGGTAGGTATTTCCAATCAAATGAGAGTAACTTAAATCTTTTTTAGAATTTCTCTGGAAATCTAAGTTTTACTATGAAACTAGGAATAGCAGCCCTATCACTATATCATATCTCATAACAACTTAGAATTGGATTAATCTTTTGCTACCCACAATTTCTAAATCAAGACAAAAGTAATTCTAGCCAATGAAAGCAATATTTTGGAGAGTAGTAAGTTGTAAACTAGGGACTTAAGAATTAAAACAGAGCAACTATTCATCATTTCATCTATGTGAGTTCCAAACCATTCTTACCGCACATCTTTTATTTTATTAATCTAACCTATACTACATCATTATTAATCTCTTTTTTAGATGCAAATGTGGTTGAAAGAAATAAATAAAATAATGGGATGTGATACAAGTTACCTCAAGTGAGGGTCCTCCCCCAAGCTTGTTCTTGTTCAAGGTCCGCACTTGGGCCTGAAACCCTAACGATGGATGTAGGCCATGAGGTTGGCCTATCCTTGCTGCAGCATGGCTTTGGTATTGGAGGGTTGAGTGTCGATATTGGATTGCCCTTCTATGGGTTTCATGAGTGTGGTCGAGAAGAGTGTTGTCGATGTTGCTCATCCACACTTCAAGGTTTCTATAGGTTGGATGTACCTTGGTATTCTTTGGCTAAGGTAGTGATAACCCTTAGCATAAAGGCATGACGTGCACTCAACATGCGCAGAGTGTGTTCTGTCATTCTTTGGCTAAGGTGTATCATACCTTCTTGCCATAACGGAATAACTTGTAGCCCTCATGCATTGGTTGTGATCCGTCATTCCTTGGCTAAGGTAGTGATACCTTTTAGCCACAAAGGAGTGACATATACCCAACATGTGTTGAGCATGATCTGTTATTTCTTTGCTAAGGTACAATATACATATAACTACAAAGGGATGATGTGCACTCAACATGGGTTGAGTGTGATCCGTTGTTCCTTGGCTAAGGTATAAAATACCTTCTGGCCACATAGGAACAACTTGCACCCAATATACATTGAGTGTGATCTCGTCATTCCTTGGTTAAGGTTCATCATGCCTTTTAGCCACAAAGGAATAATCTTACACCCAATGATGGTGGCAATTCCCTTGAGCTTGAATGAGTGCCTTGGAATAGTTGAGAGCATAATGCTCTCACATATTCGTAGCAGCCCATTGGTTGCTCATGGAGGGTTACCATTTCAAATCTCTGGCCTCGTATAGTTATGATTGACCTTCGGGCTTAATTTTTTATAGGTGGCAACCATCCTAAATTACTCCTTGGCCAAGAGATGTTGAAATGGAATCTTCTTAGGGTTTCCAACAATCGAATCTCTAAATGCTTGCATAGTAATATTACTCCTGCAAACTTCCCCTCTATGATAGAGAGGGATGGTTAGCTCCCGATACTTGTACAAATGAATTTATGGGTTGGTAACCGAATCTTCATTTGTACGCATGGGGAAGAACAAGACCAAAGATGCATTGGGTCCAATTCCAAGTGTATTCATGAACAATATTTGATTCATTGATAAGAGTGGGGCTTTATAGATAAATCAATTTGCACATTTTCTAAAGCTCCTACTCATAGCAATGCAAGTGATACACTATATGGATCCCTTGACCTTGTAAATTTTCTAACCATCATAATTTTTTTGCAAGAGCAAATGCTATCCTTTAGATCATGGCAAACAAGACTCTCAATCTTATCCTCCTGAAAAAATTTCATTTATTGCTAGGAATTTGAAATTTATTGATCCATGCATGAATGAGTTTCAAATCAAAACTATGGACATCACTATTCCTAGGTAGCCACATACCAATTCAACCATTAAGTAATTCATAAGCAGTATGTCAGTACCCTGCAGACGGGGTACCCTCGCACACAGGATGGAGACACCAAGATATGTCCGGAGGTGCCACGTATCCTGAAGGTGGCAAGACCTCGGCCTCCCTCAAGATCGAGCTCCGGTGCTGCCACGTGTGCCTTGAAGATGGGACTTGGCCCCTCCAGGTGGGATGGGCTCCCAAGACGCCATGTGTAGAGACGGAACCTCATCCAACCTTGGGGGAGAGCTCCAGTACAACCACGTGGGTAGGGGTGTCGGGTCCAACACCCCCCCCCCCCCCCCCCACAGCAAAGGGTCCGGAGCAGCCACGTGTCCCGCAGCTCGCCTCGGATGGTAAGATGCGGGAGATAAGGGATGGTGTGCCCAGCCCAAGTCATACATTGAAGACGCACATCCACCTCCGGCGCACAACACGGAGCACGCCAACGGTCAGAGACTGCTGTGACCGATCACATCGCAGTGAAGGTGCTGCAGGCCTATCCCACTTAGCCAAGTGGGTAGTTATCGGCAACAAGACAGGCTGACGGGACACCTTCTGCCATCATCAGCAACGACGCGTGGGCTACTGACAGTTCAGACGGCAAGATGGTGAGTCTTCAGTCCACGGTCAGAGCAAGCTTGTGCGAGTAGCCATAGATCTTTAGGATAAGATCGCCCCGGGACCACCTGTTGGGCCCCGGGTCCCACTTGTAAGGTGTCTGGCCTTAGCTATAAAAGGCCCGAACTGCCACCATTACAAGGATCGAACATCACACACGCATACACACATACTAGCAATACCATCCACCGTGGCGTAGGGTGTTACGCTCCTTGCGGCCCGAACCACGTAAAAAACCACTATGTCACACTCTCATCCGCTAGAACACTTGATTGAGGCCTAAGCCCCACCGAACAAAGAAACTCCACGGGCTGCTCCTTAGCAGATCCGGGAGAAGTATCACATTAACACTTCGACACATTACCTAGGCAGAAAATGTCTAAGTCAATTTTAGTAATGCTTATGAAATTCTAGGTACTTGTTTAAATTTATTCCCAAGTAAGGTGACATTCCTTTTTGATGAATCAAAATAGCAATGCCAACACTTACTCTCGTGAGGGTGCATAAGATTTGAATGATGAGAAGGTGTAAACCTTCCTTACAATGTAAGCAAAAGTCATTCAACCCTAATGCAATTCAATCAAAAGAAAATTTTAAACTTGTAACTCAATTGAAGAGCGGTCCAGGTTGAAGGTCATTGTGTGAGAATTTCACGACCATGAATTTTGGTGTATCCTTCATGTTCAATGTATTTTGCTAAGTTGAGGTTCGAATTGAATGGGCTTCATCTTACTCCTCCACTGGGCAACCATCTTGAGCATTCCTCTGCCATGAACTCAAAATGAGATTGATGGAGGGATATGTGCTTGATGGGGCCTTCCAACCTCTTTGCAAATTTTTCCTTGGCTGCACTAAAATCTAGAACAAACAAAACAACTCGAAAGCGGGTTACGTTAGCACAAAAGCATGTTGTACCCTTTGCCAAATTGTTTTGCCCAACTTGAAAGAACTTGCAAATGCATTGAATATTAAGAGAAATATTTTTGGTTTTAATTAGGAAGATGAATTCAAATGGTTACACCCAAGGTTCATATCCAAATAAATTTATTTCTTAATTCAAAATTTTAGTTTTATGATGGTTGGAAATTTTATTTTCCAACATGAAAGTGTGAGAATACTAAATGCAAATGTAAAGATTGATGGGAAATTCAAACATGCAATTAGGAAAACAAATATGCGATAACTACCAATTAACCTATTGGCAAGGACTCACCAAATTTTTAGTCTGATGGGTGGGACTTACCTCTGTCCTGTTTAGTATGATGATTTGTTGTCCAATCTTGGAGTTGACGATGTGGACAACTTCTCTTGATTGATATGTCAAATCTCTTTTGGCGTGTTAGTTGGACATGTGGGCCACATGATGGCCCTAGCCTCTCCATGATTTTGATGAAGACTTGTTGATGTAGTGACGACTTCTCCATCTTTAAGATATTCCCTTATGACCATTGTGAGGCTTGTCCTTCTTTAGGGGTGTCACTTCGACCTTCTTGATATTTCTTAAGGTCAACCCATATTTTGATCATGGATCAGAAGCTTACTTGGGCATGATGACATGTGGAGTCCACAATCAAACAAGAAACGCTTCATCCACAATGTCACATGCCCTAGGTTGCATGAGTTTGGTCGAAGGGTAGGAATCCCAACAAGTGATTGTGGGACATCTTGGATCTTGAATGCTCTTTATGTTTCTTGTCCTTGGCCAAGAGCTTCATGCAAATGTTTTCTTGATTTCTTCCTTGGCCATGGACAAGATACTCCAAGGTAGGCTAGTTGAACTTAAATCCCTTGAAATCTCTATAGACTCCTTGATTACAAGGGTGATATTGATTCCACCCTTGACCTCCTTGTTGGTGATAGCCATTGGAGTTGTGTTTGAAAGGAAGAATCCCTATGGGTCTTAGGTAAATGATTCCCCAAGTGGCCCATGTTGACATGGATTTTCATAGATCATGTGAATATCCATGGCTTGGATCATCCAAACACTTCTCCATTGGCTTGACCTTCATGATACTTCAATGAGATGTGTAGTTCCTTAGCTAGCATGTCCACCTTGTTAAGTGGTGTGCATGCCAAGCTAAATATAAAACCCTCATTTTCATGCATCATGCATTGCATAAGTTCATATACATGTCTAACATTAATACACATAAAAAGAAATAAGTTTAAAATTGATTTAGAGCAAAATCGCACTTAAGAATTCTTGGAAGTGCGGACTAGTCCGTTTTTGGTGCGGACTAGTCTAGTTTCTCTCTGACCTTTGTCGGACTTGTTCATTTCTCTGCGGACTAGTCTGTTTTCTCTCTGAACAGTTTTGGACTTGTCTGTCCTGCAGACTAGTATGGTATTCCAGTTCCTTGGAAATTTTGCTAAGTCCCTGGACTTGTCCGGACTTGTCCGGTATTCCAGCGGATTTGTCCATTTTTCTTCTGACTAAAATCAGACTTGTCCGGTTTTGGCCAGACTTGTCTGATTTCTCTCTGACCAAGTTTGGACTTGTCCGATATAGTCCAGACTTGTCCTATATCTCTCTGTCTAACTTCGGACTAGTCCGGCCCTTTTGTGGACTTGTCCGATAAATTGTGACTCTGAGTTGATCCTCTGTTTCGTGACTTGTTTTTGGGTTTTACCTTAAGTGGGCCTAAGGACATCGTGTCTAACTCTTTTTGGAGCCCATGTGGGACCCCATACCGGCCTCAACCCTCCTCAAACTCGAATTAATTGAAACCCTAGCCTCCACCTCTATATAAAGAACCCCACCCCTTCACTTTGCATCATTTTGCCTCGATTGAAAGACCACCCAACCCTAGCTCGTGGGAGCTGCCATCAAGGAGGGAGAAGGAGATCCCGAACAAGAAGAAGAAGAGGAGGAAATGAAAGAGGATCAAGATCTCCATCAAGCTTTCGTTCTCCATCAACAAGTCACCATCAAGATCTTCGTCAACCCTAGATCGCCAAGATCCAAGTGTTACCTCCAAGACCGTTGGTTCATCAGACGTAGGCAAGCGTTTTGATATATATTGTGATGCATCGAGACAAGGACTTGGATGTGTGCTTATGCAAGAAGGTCAAGTGGTTGCCTACGCTTCGAGACAATAGAAAAAACATGAGCAGAATTACCCAGAGCATGATTTGGAACTTGCAGCCGTGGTACACGCATTGAAGATTTGGATACACTACATTCTTAGTCGTAGGTGTGAAATTTATACGGATCATAAGAGTCTCAAGTACATATTCACACAAACGGATCTGAATTTGAGGCAGCAAAGATGGTTGGAGCTCATCAAGGATTATGATGTGGGAATCAATTATCATCCAGGGAAGGCTAATGTAGTGGCCGATGCTTTAAGTCGGAAAGGAGTAAGCCACCAACTTGCGGTTAGAGAATTGCCATCCAAGTTATGTAAGGAGTTTGAACTGTTGAATCTTGTATTTGTGAATGAGATGGGAATAATGGAGTTAAATCCGACATTGGAGCAGGAGATTCGAGAAGGTCAAGCAAAGGATGAGGAAATTCAGGAAATTAAGGAAAGGACCCAAGGGGGGAGAGAATTTAGGTTCGATGAGGATGAACGTGATACCTTATGGCTTGGAAAAAAGGATTGTCGTGCCTAATGTGAAGCATATTCGGGAAATAATATTAAGAGAGGCACACGACATGCCATACTCAATCCACCCCGGTTGTACGAAGATGTACAAGGACTTGAAGACATGTTATTGGTGGGCTAGCATGAAGAAGGACATAGTTGAATATGTAGCTTTGTGCGATGTGTGCCAACGAGTCAAGGCGGAACATCAAAGGCCATCGGGATTATTGCAGCCATTGAAGGTCCCGGAATGGAAGTGGGAAGAGATCGGTATGGACTTTATAGTTGGATTGCCACGTACACAGTCCGGTTATGACTCAATTTGGGTAATCGTGGATAATTGACCAAGTCAGCTCATTTTATTCCTCTCAAGACCACCTATACCATCGCGAAGCTAGTAGAGCTATACATGGAGCACATCGTGTGCCGACATGGGGTTCCAATGAAGATAATCTCGAATAGAGGTTCTCAGTTTACCTCTAGGTTTTGGCAAAAATTGCATGAAGCGTTGGGAACAAGGTTGAATTTCAGCTTAGCATATCACCCTCAAACGGATGGACAAACTGAGAGGACCAATCAGATTTTAGAGGATATGTTAAGAGCTTGTGCTTTAAAGCATGGGAAAAGTTGGGACAAGAGCTTGCCATATGCATACTTTTCGTACAACAATAGTTACCAAGCAAGCTTGAAAATGTCGCCCTATGAAGCACTATACAGAAGGAAGTGTAGGACACCTTTATTCTGGAATGAGACAGGAGAAAATCAAGTATTTGGTCTTGATGTCTTGTTAGAAGCTGAAAAACAAGTTCAGACTATTCGCGAAAACTTGAGGGTCGTTCAATCAAGGCAAAAGGCTATGCGGACAATAGGAGAAGGAAACTAGCCTTTGAAGTAGGAGATTATGTTTACCTTAAGGTGTCACTAATGAGAGGTCATAAGAGGTTTAACATAAGAGGCAAGCTAGCACCTCAATATATTGGGCCATTCAAGATTTTGGATAAAAGAGGAGAAGTAGCATATTTATTGGAGATGCCAGCTCACTTATCGGATGTTCATGATGTATTTCATGTTTCCCAGCTAAAAAGGCGTTTAAGAGTACCGGAAGAACAAGTGCCAATGGAATAATTGGAATTAGAGGCAAATTTGACATATGCTGAGAAACCGGTCATGAGAAACAAGATTATTAGATGGTGTAAAGTTCAATGGAAGCATCACACTGAATCAGAGGCAACTTGAGAGCTGGAGGATGATCTCAAGAATGATTTTCCCTATCTCTTCTCTTTCACATCGAATCTCGAGGGCGAGATTCATTTTAAGAGGGGCAGAATTGTAACACCCTCGTTTTCAGGCATCATGCATTGACTAAGTTCATATACATGTCTAACATTAATCCACATAAAAAGAAATATTAAAATTAATTTAGAGCAAAACCACACTTATGACTTCTAGGAAGTGCGGACTAGTCTATTTTTGGTGCGGACTAGTCCGATTTCTCTCTGACCTTCGTCAGAGTTGTCCGTTTTTCTGCGGACTAGTCTGTTTTTCTCTATGAACAGTTCTAGACTTGTCCGGTCCTATGCGGACTAGTTCGGTATTCCAATTCCTTGGAAATTTTGCTAAGTCCCTAGACTTGTTTGGACTTGTTCGGTATTCCAGCGGACTTGTCCGTTTTTTCTTCTAACTAAAATTGGACTTGTCCAGTTTTGGCCAGACTTGTCTCATTTCTCTCTGACCAAGTTTGGACTTGTCTGATATAGTTTGGACTTGTCCGATATCTCTTTGTCTAACTTCGGAGTAGTCCGGCCCTTTTTCAATCTTGTCTGATAAATCGTGACTCCGAGTTGATCCTCTGTTTCGCAACTTATTTTTGGGTTTTACCTTAAGCGGGCCTAAGGACGTCGTGTCTAACTTTTTTTGGAGCCCATGTGGGACCCCACATCAGCCTCAAACCTCCTGAAACTCGAATTCATTGAAACCCTAGCCCCCACCTCTATATAAACAACCCCACCCCTTCACTTTGCATCTATTTGCCTCGATTGAAAGACCACCCAACCCTAGCTCGTGGGAGCCGCCATCAAGGAGGGAGAAGGAGATCCCGAAAAAGAAGAAGAATAGGAAGAAACGAAAGAGGATCAAGATCTCCATCAAGCTTTCGTTCTCCATCAACAAGTCACCATCAAGATCTTCATCAACCCAAGATCGTCAAGATCCGAGTGTTACCTCCAAGACCCTTGATTTATTGGAGTCCTAAACACATGGTATTCCTTCTATTCTCTTTTTTCTCACATGAATTCGACCCCATTTCTCCAAATTCATGTCGATCTAGAAAACCCTAATCCGCTATTCCTGCGCAGTGCGGTCTAGTCCGGCCCTGCTGCGGACTTGTCCAGTCTTGCAATCTGAATTTTGTTGAATTAAATTCTAAATTGATTTGAATCAATTCCAAACCCGTTCAAACTTGTTCAAAGCTATTAGAACTGGTTAGTAAACATCATTAACAACTCATTAACTAGTTTTGCTTTGCATTTGCATTAATCATACATGTCATGACATATTGAGTAATATATGTGCACTTATTGATTGAGATTCTTGTCTTGTATGTTCGTTGTGCGGTTTACACGGATTTGCGCTAGAGAGTGCCGCAGAGGATCTCCAGCACCAAGGATTTGAAGTCTTTGATCCTAAACAAGCTCAAGAGCAAGGCAAGTGTCATTGAACATATTGATCCTGTTTTTGACAATAAATGTTTTGGTTTCAAAACTGCATGCTTGTGTCAATTTGATGGGAAATCCTAAGATAGGAAGTTTACTAGCGTTGTTTAACCACCCTTGTCACCTGGAATACATGGTAGAGAATCGAGAAGGGCTTTTACCTTTTTGCTTTGCTTAATTAATTGGAATGGGAAAACAACTATACTATTAAATTATGCATTAATGAGATTGTGGTTAATATGAACTGGTCAATATGAAATGGTAAAGGGTGATCTAGGCAAGCCTGGTATGTGGATGGGTTGGATGTTATGGCGGTTTGCTTGCTTTAGATCTAAGTCCCGGTTCATGCGAGAATAAGCCAGGACAACAGTGCCACCACGAGGCCAAGTATGGGTGCATCGTAGCTGATTAATTTGGGTATTGCTAGTATTGAATGAATCATTTGGCGCATCGGGGAAGGGGAGTCAGATTGGGTTTGGATATGGTTGGCGGGACTCCCTGGGATCTGAATTGCACAAGAGGGGGCCCTTGGTTGAAGATGTGCTCAGTTGGAGACATCGCCACCGGTGAAACCTCAATGGGTCCGTACATGCTAGTAGTCCCTTTGTAAAGGCTATTTTGTGATCTCTTGTCCATACACATATGGTAGGGTTTTGGCATAATGGATGTTTTTCTTTAGTCGCCGACAGGTGATGAAATCACAAACACGTGGGTAAAGGGGTACAACCTCTGCATAGTGTATTAAAACTATCATGATAGTCGTGTTCTCGGTTATGAGCACCTGGATGACCTACATGATTAGAGGAAACTTGGGGTTTGGTTATGGTTTGGTACTGGTTATGGTTGATAATATGGTGATGGATGGTTATGGATTGAATTATTGTATTAGATACGGTTAATGGTAATGAGAAATCTGGCATAATTGTGATGGATATGGAATATGGACAGGTATTATGTTATTACTCAGGGTTTCTAATGGGTTTGTTTCACATACATATAATATATTGCTTTTCAAATGTCACACTCCCAAACTCCCGAGAAGTCTTTTTTTTAATGTACTTTTTCAGCACTTAGCCTTTATTATATTCATCATTTGAATCAGCTACATGTCATACTTTCCACACTTGCTGAGTACGACATGTACTCACCCTTGCAATTCCCCAAACCAACAGTTGCATATCGAAATTGGGAGTATAACGATGATAATGTGGAGTTCTAGGCCGTGTCTGCCGTCATCTTTGCCTGTGGTGTTGACTGGAGTTGCGCTATACCCTATTTACTTATGCTGCTTAGCTGCTTAGCTTGCTTAATTAGTTTATTTCCACTGCATTAGTTGAACTCGTCATTAATATTCATTAGATCTTGTATTCGAGGATATTATCCATTCTATAATAAAAGTGCTTAATTAATTTTGTTTTGTCGTAATTTTCTATATATCCTTTTGTGATTGCACTCGTGTATGTGTGTTGAACGTCCTGGGCACACATATGCGTTCACTTGGTTCATTTTCAGAACCAGGTGTCACAAATTGGTATCAGAGCCACAGGTTGACCGTAGGACACAACCTAGATAGAATGGACACTTTAGAGCTCATAGGAGCACTCAGGAATCGATGTGTTTTTGCTTGGTGTGATGTTTGCTATATATTGTTGCTTGTGTGCTTAGTAGAGAATTTCAGGATGCTTTAGCATTGCCATGTCCATATAGGCTAGTATAGGTAGTTGTGTAGTTTCATATCCCTTGATGCATATAGTTGTGGACGTTTTCTAAACTCTTATCTCTTTCTTTTCTTCAGATGGTGAGGACTCGCAACTAGAGGGATGACAATGATGAGGAGGAGAACAATGGAGCACCTCAGGACAATAATTGACAAGGACCTGCCCAGGGAGTTGTCAACCTTGAGCAGCTATTGGCTATGCAGAACCAGCTCATGCAGACCATGATACAGACTATGGGATAGCTGCAGGCTGGTAACATCAACAATCAGCCCCACATGCCTCCAGCACCACCCCCACCGCCACATAACCAATTGGGAGAGTTCATGAGGACTAGGCCACCAACCTTTGCTCAAGTTGCTGACCCTATGGATGCTGATGATTGGCTCAAGTCTGTGGAGAAGAAGCTAGCTATTTTCCAATGCAGTGACCGAGAGAAGGTGCTATTCGCCCCCCATCAACTAGTTGGAGCTGCTGTCAATTGGTGGGACTCTCTATGCAACGCCGATGAGAACCAAGAGAGAATTACTTGGGCTGAATTCAAGGAGAGCTTCCGTTCTCATTATGTGCCCGAGGGTGTTATGATCTTGAAGAGGCAGGAATTTGAAAATCCGAGGCAGGGAAGATCAAGCATGAGTGAATACCTAAACAAAGTCACTCAACTATCAAGTTATGCGCCTGAGGATGTGAGCCAAGACAGCCGGAAGCAATACTCGTTCATGAGCGGCTTGAACAATGAGATCCAAGTACAATTGCTGAACTGTGATTATGCCAATTTCCAGAAGCTTGTGGACAAAGTAATTGTTGTGGAGAACAAGGTCCGTGAGATGGAGCAAGACAACAAGAGGAAAACGCCATATCAAGGACAGCAACAAGAAAGTAATGTGCGCCCTCGCTTTGCACACACAATGCGCCATATTACAGCTCTTCTGCGCCTGCTCAACGCCCTAGATATGCACCGCACCCAACTCAGTTTGTGCAGCAATGCTCTATTATGCAAGCACCTAGGCCTCCAATGCCTTGTGCACCTCGAGCCAATTTTCCTGGTGCAAATGTGCAGAATCAGGCTCATCCCAATAATTCTGGTGCAGTTAGGAAGTGCTACACATGTGGAGAAGCAGGACACTTTGCACATCAATGTCCTAAGTCAGGCCTTGGTCAAGGAAGCAATGCTCAAAGACAAAACCCAAGACCCAACGGAGTACAGTCGCAAGGAAATCGTGGACAGCAGAATTTTGCTCATGGCAACGTGAACCATGTCTCTACAAAGGATGCGCAACAAGCGGATGACGTGGTGATTGGTATGTTCCTCGCAAACTCCAACCCAGCAACTATGTTATTTGATTCTGGAGCATCACATTCATTCATTGCATTGAAATATGTTGTCAAGTATAGTTTGCCTATCTCTCATACGAAGTTTACTCTATTGGTTAAGTCTCCTGGAGGAGAGATGAGGACAAATATAGTATGTCCAAAAGTAAGCCTTAGAATAAGGGGTGGACTTCTTTGCCAACCTCATTGTTTTGGATTCTCAAGGACTGGACATTATACTTGGTATGGACTGGCTGAGAAAGCACAATGGAGTCATTGAATGCGCCATAATGACGGTGAAGTTGACCAACGAGGAAGGGATCACCATAGAATTTGAAGCATCTCAACACGCACCGAAGCAATTGGAGTTGAACCACATGGACGGTGCCGCAATTGAGGAGATTCCAGTGGTGTGTGAATTTTTGGAGGTGTTCCCGGATGAGTTGCCAGGTATGCCACCTGATCGAGACATTTAGTTTGTTATTGAATTAATACCTGAACTGCACCCATAGCTAAGAGGCCGTATAGGATGCCTCCTAAGGAATTAGCGGAGCTCAAAAAGCAGATTCAAGAGCAACTGGAGAAGGGTTTTATTCGCACAAGCTCTTCATCTTGGGGAGCGCCCGTTCTTTTCATGGATAAGAAGGATGGATCCCAAAGAATGTGTGTGGATTACCGAGCTCTCAATGAGGTGAAAATCAAGAACAATTATACCTAGCCATGTATAGAAGACTTGTTTGATCAGTTGAAGTGTTCTTGTGTCTTCCTCAAGATTGATTTGAGGTCGGGATACTTTCAAATAAAGATTAGACCATTAGACATACTCATGACAGCTTTTAGGACACGGTATGGATCATTTGAGTACACCGTGATGTCCTTTGGATTAACGAATGTGCCTGCCTACTTTATGTATATCATGAATAAGGTATTCATGGAGTACTTGGATAAGTTTGTTGTGGTGTTCATTGATGACATTATGATCTATTCAAAGGATGAGAAGGAACATGAGTAACACTTGAGGCTCACATGCAGAAATTGAGAGAGCACCAATTGTATGCCAAGATCAGCAAGTGCCAGTTTTGGTTGAAAGAAGTGTCGTTTCTGGATCATATTATTTCAGGAGGAGTTTCGATGGACCCAGGAAAAGTGATGTATCTGTTGAAGTGGGAACCGCCACAAAATGTAAAGGAAATCCGGAGTTTTCTTGGAGTTGCTGGATATTACCGTAGGTTCATCAAAGACTTTTCCAAGATATCCAAGCCCATGACGGAGTTGCTAATGAAGGGGAAAGCATTTCAATAGACTCAAGCTTGTCAAGAAAGTATTGAGGAGTTGAAGAAAAGGTTAACAACAACCCCAGTTTTGGTTTTGCCGGACGTAAGCAAGAGTTTTGATATATATTGTGATGCATCGAGACAAGGACTTGGATGTGTGCTTATGCAAGAAGGTAAAGTGGTTGTCTACGCATCGAGACAATTGAAGAAACATGAGCAGAATTACCCAACACATGATTTGGAACTTGCAGCCGTGGTACATGCGTTGAAGATTTGGATACACTACATTCTTGGTCATAGGTGTGAAATTTATATGGATCATAAGAGTCTCAAGTACATATTCACACAAACAGATATGAATTTGAGGCAACAAAGATGGTTGGAGCTCATCAAGGATTATGATGTGGGAATCAATTATCATCCAGGGAAGGCTAATGTAGTGGCTGATGCTTTAAGTCGGAAAGAAGTAAGCCACCAACTCGCAGTTTGAGAATTGCCATCCAAGTTATGTAAGAAGTTTGAACGGTTGAATCTTGGATTTGTGAATGAGATGGGAATAATGGAGTTAAATCCGACCTTGGAGCAGGAGATTTGAGAAGGTCAAGCAAAGGATGAGGAAATTTAGGAAATTAAGGAAAGGACCCAAGGAGGGAGAGAATTTAGGTTTGATGAGGATGAACATGGTACCTTATGGCTTGGAAAAAGGATTGTCGTGCCTAATGTGAAGTGTGACACCCGGTTCCAAAAATCAACCAAGTGAACGCATATGTGTGCTCAGGATGTTCAACACACATACACGAGTGCATTCATAAAAAGAGTATACAGAAAATTACCACAGAACAAGATTAATTAAGTACTTTTATTGCACAATCAAATTATCTTCGAATACAAACTCTAATGAATTATCAATAACAAGTTCAACTAATGCAGCGGAAATAAACTAAATAAGCAACTAAGCAAACTAAGCAGCATAAGCAAAAGGGATATATGCGCAGCTCCAATCAAAACCACAGGCAAGCTAACGGTAGACACGACCTAGTACTCCGCATTATCATCATTAAACTCCCAATCCTGACCTGCAACCATTGGGGGGGGGGGGGGATTGCAAGAGTGAGTACATGTCGTACTCAACAAGTGTGGAAAGTATGACATGTAGCTGATTCAAATGATGACTATAATAATGGTTGAGTGCTGAAAAGTACATTAAAACATTTGAAAAGCAATGTATCATATGTATGCGAATAAACCCATCATAAACCATAATTCAAAACTTAATATCCATATCCATGATCCATCATCCATATACCAGATTTCACCATTACCATTAATCATATCCAATACCAGAAATTAATCCATAGCCATATTACCAACCATAACCAAACCAAAACCATTACTAAACCATAACCATTAACAAACCATAAACATTACCAAACCAAGTTCCCTCTAATCATGTAGGTCATCCAGGCGCTCATAACCGGGAGCACAGCTATCATGATAGTTTTATTAGACACCTTGTAGAGGTTGTACCACTTTATCCACTTGTTTGTGATTTCATCACCCGTCGGCGACTAAAGAACCTCCCTTATGCCAATTACACTTCCTTTTGCTTATGGCCAAGAGATCACAAAATAGCCTTTACAAAGGGATTACTAGCCTGTTTAGATCCCACTTAGGTTTTACCAGTGGCGATGCCTCCAACTGAGCACATCTTCAACCAAGGGCCCCCTCTTGAGCCATTCGGATCCCAGCCCTAATTAATCAGCTACACCGCACCCCCTCATGGTGGCACTGTAGTCTTGGCTTATTCTCGCATGAACCGGTCCTTAGATCTAAAGCAAGCAAACCACCGTACATCCAACCCATCCACATACCAGGCTTGCTTAGATCACCCATTCCCATATCATATTAACCAGTTCATATTAACTATAATATCATTAATGCATAAGTAAATGGTATAGTTGTTCTCCCATCCCAAGTAATTAAGCGAAGCAAAAAGGTAAAAAGCCCTTCCCGATTCTCTACCATGTATTCCAGGTGACAAGGGTGGTCAAACAAAGCTAGTAAACTTCCTACCATAGGATTCCCGTCAAATTGACACAAGCATGCAGTTTTGAAAACAAAACATTTATTTTAGAAACAGGATCAATACGGTCAAGGACACTTGCCTTGCTCTTGGGATTGGTTTGGGTAAAAGCCTTCAAAATCTTTGTGCTAGAAATCCTCTGCGGCAATCTCTAGCGCAAATCCGTCTAATCTGCACGATAAACATACAAACAACAATTACAATAAAAAAGTGCACAATTATTATTCAATATGACATGACATGCATGATTAATGCAAATGCAAGGTGGAACTTGTTTAAGAGTTGCTTTTAATCATAACTAACTAGTTCTAATAGGTTTTAACAAGTTTATACAGGTTTGGATTTGATATGATCTAATTTTATAATTAATTCAACAGAAATTAACCAGGAAAATCGGACTAGTCTGCTAGGGACGGGACAAGTCCGCACTGCGCGAGATCAGCAGATTAGGGTTTTCTAGATCGACGTGAATTTGGAGATTTGGGATTGAATTCACGTAAGAAAAAGAAAATAGAAGGTATACCAGGTGTTTTGGATTCCAATGAATCAAGAAACTTGGAGACAATATTTGGATCTTGGTGATCTAGGGTTGATGATGAACCTGGAGATGAATTGGTGATGAAGAATGAAACTTGATGGAGATCTTGATCCTCTTTCGTTTCCTCCTCCTCTTCTTCTTGCTTGGGATCTCCTTCTCACTCCTTGATGGCGTCTCTCCATGAACTAGGGTTTGGGTGCGGTGGAAAAGTGGCAAATAGATGTCAAGCCAAGGGGTGGGATTGTTTATATACAGGTGGAGGCTACAGTTAGATGGATTTTGAGTTTGAGATGAGTAGAGGCCGGTTTGGAGTCCCACATGGGCTCCAAAAGAGTTAGGCACGACGTCCCTAGGCCCACTTAATGTAAAACCCAAGAAACCATTCGTGAAACAAAAAATCAACTCGGAGTCGCGATTTATCGGACAAGTCCGAAAAGGATCGTACTAGTCCGAAGTTGGACAAGGGGAAATCGGACAAGTCCGCACTGGATATCGGACAAGTCTGAATTTATCCAGAGGGAGAAAACAGACAAGTCTGGCCAAAAATCGGACAAGTCCGACTTTAGTCAGAGAGGAAAACGGACAAGTTCGCTGGAAGACCGGACTAGTCCGGACAAGTCGAGGGACTTAACAAATTTTTCAAGGAATTGGAACACCAGACTAGTCTGCACAAAATCGGACAAGTCCAAAAATGTCCAAAGGCAAAAATAGACTAGTCCATAGCAAAAATGAACAAGTCCGAATGAGGTCAGAGATAAATCGGACTAGTTCGCACCAAAATCGGACTAGTTCGCACTTCCCAGAATTCTTATGTGCGGTTTTGTTCTAAATCAATTTTAAACTTGTTCCTTTTTATGTTGTTAATGTTAAACACATGTATGAATGTATGCAGGGCGTGATGCATGAAAATGAGGGTGTTACAAACCTACCACCCTTAAAATGAATCTCGCCCGCGAGATTCGACGCGGAAGAGAAGAGATAGGGAAATTACTTCCTGAGATCATCCTCCAATTCCCATGTTGCTTCTGATTTTGTATGATGCTTCCATTGAACTTTACACCATCTGATGACCTTCTTCCTTGTGACCCTCTCTTTGGTTTCCAATATTTTGATCGGTTGCTTGGCATAAGTCAAATCTGCCTCTAATTCTAATTCTTCTATTGGCACTTGTTCTTCCGGTACCCTTAAACACTTCTTGAGCTGGGAAACATGAAAAAGACCATGAACATCCGAAAGATGAGTTGGCATCTCCAACTTGTATGCTACCTCTCCTCTTTTGTCCACAATCTTGAATGGTCCAATATAGCTAGGTGCTAGCTTGCCTCTTATGTTAAACCTCTTTCGCATAGGTGACACCTTGAGGTAAACAAAGTCTCCCACTTCAAAGGCTAGTTTTCTTCTCCTATTGTCCGCATAGCCTTTTTGCCTTGATTGAGCGGCCCTCATGTTTTCCCGAATAACCTAAACTTGTTTTTCAGCTTCTAGCAACACACCCGGACCAAATACTTGAGTTTCTCCTATTTCATTCCAAAATAAAGGTGTCCTACACTTCCTTCCATATAGTGCTTCATAAGGTGACATCTTCAAACTTGCTTGGTAACTATTGTTGTACAAAAATTCTGTATAAGGAAAGCTCTTGGCCCAACTTTTCCCCTGCTTCAAAGCACAGGCTCTTAACATGTCCTCCAAAATATGATTGGTCCTCTCAGTTTGTCCATCCGTTTGAGGATGATATGCTGAACTAAAATTTAACCTTGTTCCCAAAGTTTCATGCAATTTTTTCCAGAACCTGGAGGTAAATTGAGAATCTCTATTTGAGACTATTTTCTTCGGGACTCCATGTCGACACACAATATGCTCCATATACAATTCTGCAAGATTCGCGGTGGTATGGGTGGTCTTGACAGGAATAAAATGAGCTGACTTGGTTAAACGATCTACAATTACCCAAATTCAGTCATAACTGAACTAAGTACGCGGTAAACCAATTACAAAGTCCATACATATTTCTGCCCACTTCCACTCCGGAATTTCCAATGGCTGCAATAATCCTGCTGGCCTTTGATGTTCCGCCTTATCTCATTGGCACACATCACACAAGGCTACGTATTCAGCTATGTCCTTTTTCATGCTAGCCCACTAATAACACATCTTCAAGTCTTTGTACATCTTGGTACAAACCAGGTGAACTGAATATGGCGAGTCATGTGCCTCCTTTAATATTGTCTCCCGAATATGCTTCACATTAGGCACGGCAACCCTCTTACTAAGCCATAGAGTATCATGTTCATCTCATCAAATCTGAATTCTCTCTCCTCTTGGGTCCTTTCCTTGATTTCTTGAATTTCCTCATCCTTAGTTTGACCTTCCCAAATTTCTTGCTCTAAGGTTGGGTTTAACTCCATCATCTCCATCTCATTTACAAATCCAAGATTCAACCGTTCAAACTCCTTGCATAACTCGGGTGGTAATTCTCGAACTGTGAGTTGGTGACTTAGTCCTTTCCTAATCAAGGCGTTGACCACTACATTGACTTTCCCTGGATGATAATTGATCCCCCAAATCATAATCCTTGATGAGCTCCAACCATCTTCGTTGCCTCAAATTGAGGCCCGTTTGCGTGAAAATATACTTAAGGCTCTTATGATCCGTATAAATCTCACACCTATGTCCAAGGATGTAATGTCTCCAACTCTTCAATGCGTGCACCACAGCTGCAAGTTCCAAGTCATGCGTTGGGTAATTCTTCTCATGTTTCTTCAATTGTCTTGATGCATAGGCAACCACTTGACCTTCTTGCATGAGCACACATCCAAGTTCTTGTCTCGATGCATCACAATATATATCAAAACTCTTGCTTACATCCGGCAATCCCAAAACTGGGGTTGTAGTTAACCTCTTCTTCAACTCCTCAAAACTCTCTTAACAAGTTGGAGTCCATTAAAAAACCTTTCCCTTCATTAGCAATTCTATCATTGGCTTGGCTATCTTAGAAAAGTCCTTGATGAATTGATGGTAATATCCAGCCATCCCAAGAAAACTCCGGATCTCCTTTACATTTTGCGATGGCTCCCACTTTAACACATCCCTCACTTTTCTAGGTCAGCCGATACTCCTCCTCCCGAGATGATATGACCCAAAAATGACACCTCTTTCAACCAAAACTGACACTTGCTGAATTTGGCATACAATTGGTGCTCTCTCAATTTCTGCAACGTATGCCTCAAGTGTTCCTCATGCTCCTTCTCATCCTTCGAGTAGATCATTATATCATCAATAAACACCATGATGAACTTGTCCAAGTACTCCATAAAGACCTTATTCATGAGGTACATAAAATATGCAGATGCATTGGTCAATCCAAAGGACATCACAGTGTACTCATAAGATCCATACTGTGTCATAAAAGCCGTCTTAGGTAAGTCTGACGGGCTAATCTTCATTTGAAAGTATCCAGACCTCAAATCAATCTTAGAGAAGACACAAGCACCCTTCATCTGATCAAACAAGTCCTCTATACGGGGCAAGGTATACTTGTTCTTGATGGTTACCTCATTGAGACCTCGGTAGTCTACACGCATCCTTTGGGATCCATCCTTCTTGTCAACAAATAGAACGGGCGCTCCCCAAGGTGAAGAGCTGGGCCGAATAAAACCCTTCTCTACTTGCTCTTGAATTTGCTTCTTGAGCTCTACTAATTCCTTAGGTGGCATCCTATATGGCCTCTTAGCTATAGGTGCAGTTCCAGGATGTAAATCAATAACGAACTCAATGTCTCGGTCAGGTGGAATACCTGGCAACTCATCCGGGAACACGTCCAAAAATTCACACACCACCGGAATTTCCTCAATTGTAGCACCATCCATGTGATTCAGCTCCACTTGTTTTGGTGCATGTTGAGATGCTTCGAATTCTATAGTGATCCCTTCCTCATTAGTCAACTTCACCATCTTCGTGGCACACTTAATAACTCCATTGTGCTTCCTCAACCAGTCCATACCAAGTATAATGTCCAATCCTTGAGAATCCAAAACAATGAGGTTGGCAAGGAAGTCTACCCCCCTTATTCTAAGGCTTACTTTTGTACATTCTATATTTGTCCTCATATCTCCTCCAAGAGACTTAACCAATAGAGTAAACTTCATATGGGAGATAGGCAAACTATATTGGCCACATATTTCAATGCATTGAATGAATGCGATGCTCCAAAATCAAACAACATAGTCGCAGGGTTGGAGTTGGCTAGAAACATACCAATGACCACGTCATCCTCTTGTTGAGCATCTTCTGTAGAGACATGGTTCATGTTGCCACGAGCAAAATTATGCTATCCACGATTCCCTTGTGGCTGTCCTCTATTGGGTCTTGGGTTTTGCCTCGGCGCATTGCTTCCTTGACCAAGGCCTGACTTAGGACATTGATGTGCAAAGTGTCTAGCTTCTCCGCAAGTATAGCACTTCTTAACTCCACCAGAATTATTGGGACAAGCTTGGTTCTGAGCATTGGCACCAGGAAAGTTGGCACGAGGTGCAAAAGGCATTGGAGGCCTAGGTGCTTGCATAACAGGGCGCTGCTACACAAACTGAGTTGGGCGCGGTGCAAATCCAGGGTGTTGCACAGGAGCAGAGGAGTTGTAATAAGGCGCATTGGGTGGTGCAAAGCGAGGGCGCACATTACTTTCTTGTTGCTGTCCTTTGATATGGCACCTTTATCTTATTGTCTTTTTCCATCTCACGGACCTTGTTCTCAACCACAATTGCTTTGTCCACAAGCTTCTGGAAGTTGGCATAGTCACAATTCAGCAATTGCACTTGGATCTCATTGTTCAAGCCTCTCATGAACAAGTATTGCTTCCGGCTATCACGACTCACATCCTCATGCGCATATCTTGAGAGTTGAGTGAATTTATTGAGATATTCACCCGCACTCGATCTTTCTTGCCTTAAGTTCTCAAATTATTTTATCTTTAAAATCATAACTCCTTCCTGCACATAATGAGAACTGAAACTCTCCTTGAATTCTGCCCTGGTGATCCTCTCCTGATTCTCATGAGCGTTGCATAGCGAATCCCACCAATCCGCAGCTGCTCTAACTAGTTGATGAGAAGCAAAAAGCACTTTCTCCCTGTCGCTACATTAGACAATAGCAAGCTTTTTCTCCATAGACTTGAGCCAATCGTCGGCGTCCATAGGGTCAGCGGCCTGAGCAAAGGTCGGCGGCCTAGTCCTCATAAACTCTCCCAACCGGTTATGAGGAGGCGGGGGTGGCGGTGGAGGCATGTGAGGTTGATTGTTGACGTTACCAGCCTGCAGCTTCCCATAGTCTGTATCATGGTCTGCATGAGCTGGTTTTGCATAGCCAATAGCTGCTCAATATTAATAACTCCTTGGACAGGTCCTTGTCCATTATTGTTCTGAGGTGCTCCATGGTTCTCCTCCTCATCATCTGAAGAAAAGCAAGAGATAAGAATTTAGAAGACGTCCCCAACTATATGCATCAAGGGATATGAAACTAAGCAACTAACTAATCTAGCCTACGTGGACATGGCAATGCTAGAGCATCCCACAATCCTCTATTAAGCACACAAGCAAACAATATATAGCAACAGCACACAAAACAAAAACACATTGGTTCTTGAGTGCTCCTTTGTGCTCTAAAGTGTCCATTCTATCTAGGCTGCGTCCTACGGTCAACCTGTGGCTCTGACACCAATTTGTGACACCCGGTTCCGAAAATGAACCAAGTGAATGCATATGTGTGCCCAGGATGTTCAACACACATACACAAGTGCATTCACAAAAGAGTATACAGAAAATTACCACAGAACAAGATTAATTAAGTACTTTTATTACACAATCAAATTATCCTCGAATACAAACTCTAATGAATTATCATGACAAGTTTAACTAATGCAGTGGAAATAAACTAAATAAGCAAACTAAGCAGCATAGGCAAAAGGGATATATGTGCGGCTCCAATCAACACCACAGGCAAGCTGACAGTAGACACGGTCTAGTACTCCGCATTATCATCATTAAACTCCCAATCCTGACCTGCAACTGTTGGGGGGGATCGCAAGAGTGAGTACATGTCGTACTCAGCAAGTGTGGAAAGTATGACATGTAGCTGATTCAACTGACGAATATAATAATGGTTGAGTATTGAAAAGTACATTAAAACATTTGAAAAGCAATATATCATATGTATGTGAATAAACCTATCATAAACCATAATTAAAAACGTAGTACCAGTCCATTTTCCATATCCATAACCCATCATCCATATACCAGATTTCACCATTACCATTAATCATATCCAATACCAGAAATTAATCCATAACCATATTACCAACCATAACCATTACCAAACCATAACCATTACCAAACCAAGTTCCCTCTAATCATGTAGGTCATACAGGCGCTCATAACCGGGAGCACGACTATCATGATAGTTTTATTAGACACTCTGCAGAGGTTGTACCACTTTACCCACGTGTTTGTGATTTTGTCAACCATCGGCGACTAAAGAACCTCCCTTATGCCAATTACACTTCCTTTGGTGTATGGCCAAGAGATCACAAAAGAGCCTTTACAAAAGGATTACTAGCCTATTTAGACCCCACTGAGGTTTCATCGGTGGCGATGCCTCCAACTGAGCACATCTTCAACCAAGGGCCCCCTCTTGAGCCATTCGGATCCAAGGGTAGTCTCACCAATCATCAACAAACGCAATCCAACTACCCCTTCCCCGAGCATCCTTAATGGTCCAAATAGCACTAGCAAAGCCCTAATTAATCATCTACGCCGCACCCATACTTGGCCTCGTGGTGGCACTGCAGTCCTTAGATCTAAAGTAAGCAAACTACCGTACATCCAACCCATCCACGTACCAGGCTTGCTTAGATCACCCATTACCATATCATATTGACTAGTTCATATTAACCATAATATCATTAATGCATAAGTAAATGGTATAGTTGTTCTCCCATCCCAAGTAATTAAGCGAAGCAGAAAGGTAAAAAGCCCTTCCCGATTCTCTACCATGTATTCCAGGTGACAAGGGTGGTCAAATAAGGCTAGTAAACTTCCTACCATAGGATTTCCATCAAATTGATACAAGCATACAGTTTTGCAAACACAACATTTATTTTAGAAACAGGATCAATATGGTCAAGGACACTTGCCTTGCTGTTGGGATTGGTTTGGGTCAAAGCCTTCAAACTCTTGGTGCTGAAGATCCTCCGCGGCACTCTCTAGCGCAAATCCGTCTAATCTGCACGATAAACATACAAACAAGAATTACAATCAAAAAGTGCACAATTATTACTCAATATGACATGACATGCATGATTAATTCAGATGCAAGGTGGAACTTCTTAAAGAGTTGCTTTTAATCATAACTAACTAGTTATAATAGGTTTTAACAAGTTTATACAGGTTTGGATTTGATTCGATCTAATTTTAGAATTAATTCAACAAAAATTATCCAGGAAAATCGGACTAGTCCACTAGGGACCGGACAAGTCCGCACTGCGCGAGATCAGTAGATTAGGGTTTTCTAGATCGACATGAATTTTGAGATTTGGGGTTGATTTCACGTAAGGAAAAGAGAATAGAAGGTATACCAGGTGTTTAGGACTCCAATGAATCAAGAAACTTGGAGACAACACTTGGATCTTGATGATCTAGGTTTGATGATGAACTTGGAGATGAATTGGTGATGAAGAACGAAACTTGATGGAGATCTTGATCCTCTTTCGTTTCCTCCTCTTCTTCTTGCTTGGGATCTCCTTCTCCCTCCTTGATGGCGTCTCTCCATGGACTATGGTTTGGGTGGGGTGGAAAAATGGCAAATAGATGTCAAGCCAAGGGGTGGGGTTGTTTTTATAGAGGTGGAGACTAGGGTTAGATGGATTTCGAGTTTGATATGAATAGAGGACGGTTTAGAGTCCCACATGGGCTCTAAAAGAGTTAGGCACGACGTCTCTAGGCCCACTTAACGTAAAACCCAAGAAACCAGTCGTGAAACTAAATATCAACTCGAAGTCGCGATTTATCCGACAAGTCCGAAAAGGACCGTACTAGTCCGAAGTTGGACAGAGGGAAATCGGACAAGTCAGCACTGGATATCGGACAAGTCCGAATTTATCTAGAGGGGAAAAACAGACAAGTCTGGCCAAAAATTGGACAAGTCCGACTTTAGTCAGAGAGGAAAACGGACAAGTCCACTGGAAGACCGGAGTAGTCCGAACATGTCGAGGGACTTAGCGAATTTTTCAAGGGATTGGAACACCAGACTAGTCTGCACAAAATCGGACAAGTCCGAAAATGTCCAGAGGCAAAAACAGACTACTCCGCAGCAAAAACGAACAAGTCCAAATGAGGTCAGGGAGAAATCAGACTAGTGCGCACCAAAATCAGCCTAGTCCGCACTTTCTCAAAATTCTTAAGTGCGGTTTTGTTCTAAATCAATTTTAAACTTGTTCCTTTTCATGTTAGTCAATGTTAAACACATGTATGAATGTATGCAGGGCGTGATGCATGAAAATGAGGGTGTTACATGAAGCATATTCGGGAAATAATATTAAGAGAGGCACACGAGTCGCCATACTCAATCCACCCCGGTTGTACGAAGATGTACAAGGACTTGAAGACATGTTATTGGTGGGATATCATGAAGAAGGAAATAACTGAATATGTAGCTTTGTGCGATGTGTGCCAACGAGTCAAGGCGGAACATCAAAGGCCAGCGGGATTATTGCAGCCATTGAAGATCCTGGAATGGAAGTGGGAAGAGATCGGTATGGACTTTATAGACGGATTGCCATGTACGCAGTCCAGTTATGACTCAATTTGGGTAATCGTGGATAATTGACCAAGTTAGCTCATTTTGTTCCTATCAAGACCACCTATACCATCGCGAAGCTAGCAGAGATATACATTGAGCACGTCGTGTCCCAACATGGGGTTCTAAAGAAGATAGTCTCGGATAGAGGTTCTCGGTTTACCTCTAGGTTTCGGCAAAAATTGCATGAAGCATTGGGAACAAGGTTGAATTTCAGCTCAACATATCACCCTCAAACGGATGGACAAACTGAGAGGACCAATCAGATTTTACAGGATATGTTAAGAGCTTGTGCTTTAAAGCATTGGAGAAGTTGGGACAAGAGTTTGCCATATGCAAAATTTTTGTACAACAATAGTTACCAAGCAAGCTTGAAAATGTCGCCCTATGAAGCACTATACGGGAGGAAGTGTATGACACCTTTATTCTGGATTGAGATAGGAGAAACTCAAGTATTTGGTCCTGATGTGTTGCTAGAAGCTGAAAAACAAATTCAGATTATTCGAGAAAACTCGAGGGCCGCTCAATCAAGGCAAAAAGGCTATGCGGACAATAGGAGAAAGAAACTAGCCTTTGAAGTAGTAGATTTTGTTTACCTTAAGGTGTCACCAATGAAAGGTCATAAGAGGTTTAACATAAGAGGCAAGCTAGCACCTCGATATACTGGGCCATTCAAGATTTTGGACAAAAGAGGAGAAGTAGCATATAAGTTGGAGATGCCAACTCACTTATTGGATGTTCATGATGTATTTCATGTTTTCCAACTAAAAAGGTGTTTAAGAGTGCCGGAAGAACAAGTGACAATGGAAGAATTGGAATTAGAGCTAGATTTGACTTATGCTGAGAAACCGGTCAAAATCTTGGAAGCCAAGGAAAGGGTCACGAGAAACAAGATTATTAGATGGTGTAAAGTTCAATGGAAGCATCACACAGAATCAGAGGAACTTGGGAGCTGGAGGATGATCTCAAGAAGGATTTTCCCTATCTCTTCTCTTTCGCGTCGAATCTCGAGGGCGAGATTCATTTAAAGGGGGTAGCTTTGTAACACCCTCATTTTCACGCATCATGCATTGCATAAGTTCATATACATGTCTAACATTAATCCACATAAAAATAAATTAGTTTAAAATTGATTTAGAGCAAAACCGCACTTAAGGATTTTGGGAAGTGTGGACTAGTCTGTTTTTTGTGCGAACTAGTCCGATTTCTCTCTAACATTCGTCGAACTTGTCCGTTTATCTGCGGACTAATTTGTTTTTCTCTCTGAACAGTTTCGGACTTGTCCGGTCCTATGCGGACTAGTCCGGTAATCCAATTCCTTGGGAATTTTGCTAAGTCCCTGGACTTGTCCGGTATTCCAGTGGACTTGTCCGTTTTTCTTCTTACAAAAATCGGACTTATCCAGTTTTGGCCAGACTTGTCTGATTTCTCTCTGACGAAGTTTGGACTTGTCCGATATAGCCTGGACTTGTCTGATATCTCTCTGTATAACTTCGGACTAGTTTGGCCCTTTTGCGGACTTGTCCGATAAATCGTGACTTCGAGTTGATCCTTTGTTTTGCAACTTGTTTTTGGGTTTTACCTTAAGTGGGCCTAAGGACAGTGTGTCTAAATCTTTTTGGAGCCCATGTGGGACCCCACACCAGCCTCAACCCTCCTCAAACTCGAATTCATTGAAACCCTAGCCTCCACCTCTATATAAACAACCCCACCCCTTCACTTTGCATCCTTTTGCCTCGATTGAAAGACCACCCAACCCTAGCTCATCGGAGCCGCAATCAAGGAGGGAGAAGGAGATCCCGAACAAGAAGAAGAAGAGGAGGAAACGAAAGAGGATCAAGATCTCCATCAAGCTTTTGTTCTCCATCAACAAGTCAACGTCAAGATCTTCATCAACCCTAAATCACCAATATCCAAGTGTTACCTCCAAGACCCTTTATTCATTGGTGTCCTAAACATCTGTACCTTCTATTCTTTTTTTTCTCACATGAATTCAACCCTGTTTCTCCAAATTCACGTCGATTTAGAAAACCCTAATCCGTTGTTCCTACGCAGTGCGGACTAGTCTGGCCCTGCTGCAGACTTGTCCGATCTTGCAATCTGAATTTTGTTAAATTACAATCTAAATTGATTTGAATCAATTCTAAACCTATTCAAACTTGTTAAATGATATTAGAACTAGTTAGTAAACATCATTAACAACTCATTAATTAGTTTTTCTTTGCATTTGCATTATTTATACATGTCATGATATATTGAGTAATATATGTGCACTTATTGATTGTGATTCTTGTATGGTATGTTCGTTGCGCGGTTTAGACAGATTTGTGCTAGAGAGTGCCGCGGAGGATCTCCATCACCAAGAATTTGAAGTCTTTGATCCCAAACAAGCTCAAGAGCAAGGCAAGTGTGCTTCAACATATTGATCCTGTTTTTGAAAATAAATGTTTTGGTTTCAAAACTGCATGCTTGTGTTAATTTGATGGGAAATCCTATGATAGGAAGTTTACTAGCGTTGTTTAACCACCCTTGTCACCTGGAATACATGGTAGATTCGGGAAGGGCTTTTTTCCTTTTTGCTTCGCTTAATTAATTGGGATGAGAAAACAACTATACTATTAAATTATGCATTAATGAGATTATGGTTAATATAAACTGGTAAATATGATATGGTAAAGGGTGGTCTAGGCAAGTCTGGTATGTAGATGGGTTGGATGTTATGGTGGTTTGCTTGCTTTAGATCTAAGGACCGGTTCATGCGAGAATAGGCCAGGACAACAGTGCCACCACGAGGGCAAGTATGGGTGCGACGTAGCTGATTAATTAGGATATTGCTAGTATTGAATGGATCATTTGGCGCACTGGGGAAGGGGAGTCGAATTGGGTTCGGATACGGTTGGCGGGACTCCCAGGGATCCGAATGGCACAAGAGGGGGCCATTGGTTGAAGATGTGCTCAGTTGGAGACATCGCCACCAGTGAAACCTCAGTAGGTCCGTACATGCTAGTAGTCCCTTTGTAAAGGCTATTTTGTGATCTCTTGACCATACACCTATGGTAGTGTTTTGGCATAATAGAGGTTTTTCTTTAGTCGCCCACAGGTGATGAAACCACAAACACGTGTGTAAAGTGGTACAACCTGTGTAGAGTGTATTAAAACTATCATGATAGCCATGCTCCCAGTTATGAGCACCTGGATGACCTACATGATTAGATGAAACTTGGGGTTTGGTTATGGTTTGGTACTGATTATGGTTGATAATATGGTGATGGCGGGTTATGGATTGAATTATGGTATTGGATATGGTTAATGGTAATGAGAAATCTGGCATAATTGTGATGGATATCAAATATGGACTGGCATTATGTTATTACTCATGGTTTATGATGGGTTTTCTTCACATACATATAATATATTGCTTTTCAAATGTTTTAATGTACTTTTCAGCACTTAGCCTTTATTATATTCGTCATTTGAATCAGCTACATGTCATACTTTCCACACTTGCTGAGTACGACATGTACTCACCCTTGCAATTCCCCCACCAACAGTTGCAGGTCAGAATTGGGAGTATAACGACGATAATGCGAAGTTCTAGGCCATGTCTGCCGTCATCTTTGCCTATGACGTTGACTGGAGTTGTGCTATACCCTATTTGCTTATGCTGCCTAGCTGCTTAGTTTTCTTAATTAGTTTATTTCCATCGCATTAGTTGAACTTGTCATTAATATTCATTAGAGCTTGTATTTGAGGATATTATGAATTTTGTAATAAAGTGCTTAATTAATTTTGTTCTGTAGTAATTTTTTGTATATCCTTTTGTGATTGCACTCATGTATGTGTGTTGAACGTCCTGGGCACACATATGCGTTCACTTGGTTCCTTTTCGAAACCGGGTGTCACACTAAAGGAAGTAGAGCATTCTTCAATCCACCCCTTGAGTAGAGACCATATTATCAGTCATGATCAATGATAATATGTCTCCTTCAGCACCAGCACAAATGTAGTCACGGATTGGTGGAGCCAACCCATGACATGAGTGTTCGATGAAGAGCCAAGTATCCAGCCCATGGTGGAGAAAAACCAAGAAGAACTATTGGAGCCTCCCCCAAGCTTGGGGATGGATGACTTTGGATCCAACTAGAAGCTGGAACCTTTTGCGAAAGGCAATTGTGTTGTCTAGCAGACATTTGTTGAGGTATGCCTTCGATCATCTTGCAATTGAGGACTAGCATCCTCATGGCCATCCCATAAAATGGGTTAGCCAACACTACCCTGTTTTCATCACATAAAGGAGAAAACAAACAAGGGTAATCCTGTCTAATAACTACTAGTACCTATAGCTTAATCATAAGTGATAGCTATCCTCTCCTTTGCCTTCCCCGAAATGGCGCAAAAAATGCTTGTTGACGTTTCTTACATCACAGATCATCTCTCGAAAGAGATGAGGTCCGCAAGCACACGGAAACTATCGTTTAGCATTTCACCAAAGAGTATTCCCAAGAGTATCGTATTTATCCCAAAGGAACACAATGGAGTAAAGTAGACACTACTCTTATGATCAAGCTATGGAATACTAATCAATTATCAAGACAGGGGTAAGTTGATAATATATGGGTAGTGTGACACACACCTAAGCAATCTATTCTAAAGGGTAAATGTGTCCTAATGGAGATTAGATTAAGAGTTGGGGGGTTACTCTTACAATGCTTCTAATATACATATGCATAGCCTAGGTTAGATAGTAATGAGCATGTCAATGGTGAATAGTTATGCTAAGTTGTTCAACACATTGGGCACAGGTTTACCCCTAGCAATACTAGGACGACTCCCGCCAAGAGCCTGTGGTATAGCCGAGCGTGGAGGATTACAAGAGACAGATAGGGTTGTCACCACCTACTGCCTACCTCTTCAATCCGTGGGTCTACGAGACATCCAACGCTACTTAACTACCCTAGCACCATGCTAGCATATTAAGTAAATACCTTAAGAATCATGACATCTTAAGGCAATGACTAACCTAAAAATCGTTGAACAATTGTTGAGACATAGCATAAATTATTCATATCAACATGATCATATCATAGCTAATTAGACTATAGTGGGGATTTGTAGTGTTTATGATGATGGAATAAGTGTGGTATAGCATAATCATAAAGGCTTCCTACCACATACATGGCATCCACAATCAAACAAGAAATGCTCATCTAAGTATATGGATAAAAGAAGACTAAAGATAATATCTTTATTATGCATAAAGTCACAAATGTAAGAAAAGATACATGAGTCATACCTTTCCCAACTTGGACTTGGGACTAGAGGCTCTCCTCCCTATATCCTAACTTCACTAAGGACTAAGAGAACTAGTGTATACAATAGAATGATGCTCAAGTGGTGTGTGTTGAAGTGAGGGGTGAGGGGTCCTATTTATAGCATGGAGAAGGGTCGGTTCCCACCATCAAAAGTGCGCGAATCAGTCACCACAGACTTCTTCAAGCCAATAGGAGCCAACACGTGGCGTTTGACCATGTTTTGCGCCAGGACCTAGATGGCCAACTAGGGGGGTCGGCCGACCTGGTCCTGGCCCCAAACAGCCAGTTCTTCCTCAAGGTGACTGATAGGTGGGTCCCATTTTATGATATGAGTGCTACACTGTTGGATGGCCTCAGATACTTCTTTTGTGGACTGTTTGATCCATGTGGTGCCACGTGTCGATGCTTGATTGGCTGGGATGATATTTTATAGGATCCATTCCCTTGTTTCACTTCAATTCTGTGTAAAATGCCTGCATGTACCAATTTCTCCAAGTACAAGTGGACATAGGTTAAATAGAAAGATGATGTCTGCAAGAAATGATATTTCCTTCACATAATTGAGTTATATTGACAGGTGAAATTGGTATATAAGAGCATCAACAGTCGGCCTGTTGTTGTTGCAGCGTGGTGTCGACGTTGTTGAACTATGCATCCCCGGTGAGGAGGTCTGCGACAGTGACTTTGAGTTCCCCGCCAACAACAACAGGGGTCTTGAGGTCAATTCATTCTTCACCCCAAGCCAGACTTTCTATTTTGGAAGCCTACATTTCGTCGCCGACAATACCGACATCCTCGAGAGAGTCTACAATGTCCACACCAACAATGCTTCAATGGTTTCTTTTGTCATGATGATCGACCATGACACCTCGCCTCTCCAACAAATCTTCGAGGAAATCGCGGGCGGCGACTCAAACACTGACGATGCCACCAATGTAAGTAACCACCCATGCGAATGCTACGCCACCGAAATGGGAGAAGGCATCTACGACGGAACACCCACCAACACTCCATCGGAGTTCAAGCCGGCGTAGCTGGAGGCATGGGCCCTCCGGATCGGAACAGCGTCAGTGGTCATTGCGGAGCAGGCTGACCCACCAGCAACACACGGGATCACAACTCCCGCTGGACAATCGCGGTCGGGCACGAAAAGAGCCGCACACTTGCTCGCGCCATGTCCCGGCCTGAATCCAGGCACAACGCCTCTAGGGCATTTCACATTTGCGTCAACATTCCCACCAGCACGAACGACCCCCCGCACTTCGAGCGGTCAAGCCAGAATGTGGCAGCGGCAGCCACCATACTGCGCGGTGCGCCAAAGCTCGCTGAGCCCAAATCTTGGCTAGCCTTTCATAACCTCCAGTTCCTATTGGACTGGTCAGCCACGTAGCACGAGAAAGATCCTTTGTCCTACAGCAGGAGGCATCAGATCGGGGTGGGAGTCAAGGACACATCATGGGTGAAATTGGACCATCGAGGCCACACACCCCGACCGAGGTAAGCAAGATCCAAGCCTTGACGCATGCTCCTGGGCCAAAGGCCTTAGGTAGATGAGTGCGTGACGCGGTGTTTCCAAACCATTTCTGCACATCAAACAACATCGCCAAGTACGGTGGTGAAACAAACCCCAACATGGGATTCAAGGATTACCGTCTGGCATGCCGGGCTGGAGGCGCCACAGATGACCTCTTCCTAATCCAGTATTTCCCCCTATATCTGGCCAAATTAGCTCAGGCATGGCTCAAGTACCAGCCTGTTAACACCATTCGCAATTGGGCCAAGCTCTAATCCACCTTCACCAGTAACTTTCAGGACCGCACATACATTTGGGGAACTTATTGGACCAAAAAGGATGCAAGCAAAGGTCGGTGTAAACCCTCCGCGAATACATACGACAGTTCTCCAAGAAGTGTAATGAGGTTCATGATGTCGTCAACACTGATCAAGCCAAGGAGCACGAGGGAACTGCTTGACATGGCAACCAACCACGCCTCTGGCAAAGAGGCGGTAGGTGCTATCTTCGATGCACCGAAACTGAAGTCTAAGAATCCCTAAGGAAGGAATAGCCACAACAGGCGTTGCCCCTCGGATGGACGTTTGGGGGCTAGTCGCCGTTGCCGACCACCGCATGGAAAATAGACATACCAAGCCGCCAACCGACTACTTTGAGAAAGTCCTGGATAAACCATGTACCAATCACGCGACACCAGTCTAGCACACCCTCAAGGATTGCATCCTCCTCAAGCACTTTCTCGGAAGGAAACTCAGAAGCCCGAGCGACAAAGGATAGGGGCACACACCCTCAAGTCCCGAACTAGAAGAGTCCGTCTTCCGTGAGCCCACCGGCCTTATCTAGGACCCGCTCAACAGGCACTGGCGGGGGCTCAGAGATGGCGTAGAGCCATGGATCAGCGACCGGGAACATGGGGACGACATGAAAAGAGTCGGGGGCTGCACTAGGAGAAGTCCGAAGACAATGGACCAAGAACCCAGGAATGGCATCGAAGAACTCGGGGCCGCGTAGGCAAAAGGAATGGGCAGGAGTCCCTAGGTGACCCCGAAAGGCTCGGGCGACGATTGGCTCAAGTTGCGCCGATGCTCCACCACATGAAGCAAACTAATACTATGGGGGATCCCACGAGCCACTGACGCACCCCGCTCTGGATGGCCGTGGGAATCAAGGTGGTACCAACCCCTCGACACAACATGCTTTTGTCATGAATCAAGTGCATCCCTAAGGCTAGAGCACAACTTTGGAGCCGCGAGTGCGCCAAACAAAGACGCCGTCGTACTGCTCTGTGACATAGTGACAAATTATTAGCAGTGCTCAGATCGCGCCATTCACTTGGCTTCACACGAGGGCTCCGTGGTGAAACCACCCCCACCTTTGCATCTCGAAGTCCAGGCCGTGATGCGACAATCTGATTTTCCCCGCCACGACCCAAATGTGGGCGCGAGGGCAAAAAGGGGGGCAACTGGCAAAACAAGCAACAATATATCCATACATCATGTCGACATTGATACAAAAAAACCCTACATAAAATTCCCTAAGGAGAGGATATGCGGACCACCACACGTGCCGGCAAGATTCACCTCTGAACCGCCACCAGAGCTTGATCATGGATGGCCTCGGGAGTCACGAGTGTGGACAATGAGGCAGCAGTGGGCCGCATATCCCTCCGGCCGCATATCTCGGGCAATCTCGGTGAGCTTCTCTACTGATCCTCCTGATGAACCCAACGAGTACGGGGGATGCCCTATCTTTCGATGAGAGATGTTGGTGGTGAATGAATTTGGTGGAGGCCAGCGTTGGCTGCCTGACTACCACAACCAAAATGGTGTGGCACCTTGAGCGACAATTACACCGTCTCCTGGTAACTACGATTTGGGTGGAGGTCGACGTTGTGCTACCTGACTACAACAACCACAAGGGTGCTGCGCCTTAGAGATAGTTACACTGGCTCCTATTGTTGCTGTTCTTGCCGTGCCAAGAACAGCCTTGAACCTGCAGGCCATCGAAGAACAAGCAAGAACAAGATAACAAGCAAACACTCACGGGTGTGATAAGTTGGGGTTCTGATTCAAGTAATCGGAATGTCTCATCGACACTTGTGTTACAAGGAAGTAGCAATGGCTAAACTTACAGAAAACAAAATCCAAGTTCTTCCTATGCTGCTAGTTGTTTATATAGTGGAGGAGGACTAGAACTCACGATGGAGTCACAAGTCTTGTTCGGCCTTTTCTGAGAATCTCAACCGTCATCTGCCTTTGATTCTTGATCCAATGGAAATTAGACGAAGAGACCTTTCAAGCAAGTACTTATGTGCATTAAACAACCTTGGGAGTTGAAAATTATGCCCCTTTTAAGTTGCTACTTGCTGCAGTTACGAGGACCCTTCGGGTGGAGGAGCCTTCATTGCATTAATCCCTCCATTCCTCCTAGCTGGATCAATTCCCAAGCACCTAACAATAACAAGGTAATCACAAGGATTTAATAGTTCCCCATTTGAAGGATAATTATTTTGAACAACTAGGAATGAATTCACCTGATAATTAAGTTGACGTGCACGAGCACGTGCCATTGGACCTTGATTAGCTGAAAGTGGTGAATGGGATGCTGTTGTGGTTGTATCAACGGTATCGATGTCCTCATCATCCTCCCCATCTTGCAATTGAGTTGTCCTCGACTCAAATGTGTCGTCCTCGCCCACATATGGTTTCAAATCTGCAATATTAAAAGAGGAAGTAACCCCAAAATGTGCAGGCAACTCAATTTCATATGTATTATCATTAATTTTTTGAAGCACTTTGAAGGGTCCAGCAGCTCTAGGTAGCAATTTAGATTTTCTCAAATCAGGAAATCTATCATTTCTCAAATGTACCCAAACCAAATCACCAGGTTCAAAAGTAACATACTTTTGAACCCAAACCAAATGCAGCGAACGATTGTAAGCAAATTCAATATGAGGCAAACATTCTTCCCATAATTTGATGTTATGTTTCAGAACAGCCCTAAGCATGGTAGATAAACTACGATTCACTACTTCAGTATGTCCATCAGTTTGAGGGTGACAAGTGGTAGAAAAGAGCAATTTTGTCCCCAACTTAGCCAATAAAGTTTTCCAACAATGACTAAGAAATTTGGCATCTCTATCTAAAATAATAGTGTTTGGAACCTCATGCAAACGAACAACTTCTTGAAAGAACAAATCAGCAATATGGGTAGCATCATCAGTTTTGTGGCATGGTATGAAGTGTGCCATTTTAGAAAATTTGTCCACAACAACAAAAATACTATCCCACCCCTTCTTTGTTCTAGGCAATACTAAAACAAAATCCATAGAAACATTCTCCCATGGAGCAATAGGAACAGGGAGAGGCATGTACAAACCACGTGGATTAAGACGGGATTTAGCTTTTTGACAGGTGGGGCAACGAGCAACAAACCGCTCCACATCTCTTCTCATCTTTGGCCCGAAGAAATGGCTTGCTAGGATGTCTTCCGTCTTCTTGACACCAAAGTGTCCCATCAACCCTCCACCATGTGCTTCCTGCAATAGTAAGATACGCACAGAACCAGCTGGAATGCATAATTTGTTAGCTCGAAACACAAAACCATTAGTGAGAACAAACTTGTTTCATGTTTTTCCATCTTTACATTGCAGCAGCACATCTTTGAAATCAGCATCAAAAACATATTGTTCTTTAATTGTTTCCAAGCCAAAAATCTTAAAATAAAGTTGGGACAACATATTATAACGGCGAGATAAGGCATCCGCAATGAAATTATCTTTTCCTTTCTTGTGTTTGATGATATAAGGAAAGGACTCAATGAATTCTACCAACTTGTAATGCCTACGGTTCAGATTAGTTTGGCTCATAATGTGCTTCAAAGATTCATGATCAGAATGTATAACAAATTCTTTAGGCCATAAATAATGTTGCCATTTTCCAAAGGTCGTACTAGTGCATATAATTCTTTATCGTAAGTGGAATAGTTTAGACTAGGCCCATTCAGTTTCTCACTAAAATAAGCAATAGGTTTCCCCTCTTGCAACAAGAGACCTCCCAATTCCATACCACTAGCATCACATTCCAATTCAAAAGTCTTACTGAAATCTGGTAATTGAAGAAGGGGTGTATGAGTTAACCTATTATTCAAAGTTGCAAATGCAGCCTCATGAACCTTGCCCCATGTGAATGGAGCACCCTTCTTTGTAAGCTCATGCAGTGGGCCTGCTATGGTGCTGAAGTCTTTCACAAAACAACGATAGAATCCAGCAAGTCCGAGAAAGCTTCGTACTTGTGTGACCGTGGTAGGAGTCGGCCAGATGTGTATCGCCTCCACCTTGGCTTGGTCGACTTGAATTCCTTGTGGTGTCACAACATAGCCAAAAAAAGAGACTCTATCTGTGCAAAAGGTGCACTTGTCAATGTTACCAAATAAGCGTGCATCACGTAAAGCATTGAAAACAGCATGGAGATGATCAAGGTGCTCTTCTATAGATGTGCTATAGATCAAGATGTCATCAAAATATACTACCACAAATCTTCCAATAAAAGCACGTAAAACCTCATTCATTAATCTCATAAAAGTGCCAGGTGCATTCGTGAGACCAAAAGGCATGACTAACTACTCATACAAACCAAACTTTGTTTTAAACGCTGTTTTCCATTCATCACCTAGCTTCATGCGAATTTGATGGTATCCACTACGCAAGTCAATTTTAGAGAAAATCGTCGAGCCACTAAGTTCATCAAGCATATCATCTAACCTAGGAATAGGATGACGATATCTAATGTTAATATTATTAATTACTCGACAATCTACACACATGCGCCATGATCCATCTTTCTTTGGGACCAAAAGAACAGGAACAGAGCAAGGACTAAGGGACTCATGCACATAACCTTTGTCTAGTAAGTCATGTACTTGTCGCTGAATCTCCTTAGTCTCCTCCGAGTTGGTCCTGTATGGTGCTCGGTTTGGCAAAGAAGCCCCAGGGATGAGGTCAATCTGATGCTCAATCCCTCTCAATGGTGGCAGCCCGGCCGGTACCTCTTGTGGAAACACATCAGCGTATTCCTGCAAAAGCTTAGTGACAACAGGGGGCAAAGCACATGGTTCGTCGTGAAGTAAAAACAAAGCTTCTTTGCAAGCAAACACATAGCAGATTGCAGCATTATTTTTTAATTCAAATAAATTAGATTTGGAAGCAAGAAAACAAGCACTCTTCAATTTTATTTCAGTCTTCTTCACATGAGCAGATTTGGAATTGTCAGTATTAGGGTGTACCGATTCCTTTGCAACATTTGAATTTTCATTTTGAGTAGATTTCTTATTTTTCTCTTTGCAAGCTCTAGCAATGTCATCCTTCAAAATAGCATCAGGAGACATAGGGTGCAAAACAAGCTTCTTCTCATTATGCATGAAAGAGTATTGATTTGATTTACCATGATGTAATGTATCTTTATCAAATTTCCAAGGTCGACCAAATAGAATAGAGCAAGCTTGCATAGGTACCACATCACAATCAATGTAATCATGGTAGGAACCAATTGCAAATTCAACACGAACCAGGCGCATTACCTTAAGCTTACCACTGTCGTTGAACCATTGGATGTAGTAGGGATGTGGATCTGGAAGTGTTGTCATCCCAAGCTTCTCTACCATGGCAACACTTGCTAAATTGTTGCAGCTTCCTCCATCAATAATAATGCAACTCGATCATTCCAAAACTACACACTTTGTTTGGAATAGATTGTGTCGCTGGTTCTGTTCAGCTTTGATCATTTGGGCACTCAAGACACGCCTCAAAACAAGACTCTCATAGTGGCCAGCATGATCAGTTCCAATGTGCCCTTCATCATCATTCTTCTTTCCTGCATCTTGTGCAGCAAGCATGGCATATGTTTCCTCATCTAAATCACTAGCGGATGGGTACTCACCATTTTCTCGTACAATCAGCACACGCTTGCTTGGGCAGTCCCTTCGTAGGTGCCCAAAACCCTTGCACTGGAGGCATTGAATGTCTTTTGTTCTCCTGAAGGAAGTAATGGAAGAAGTGTTGGCTGCAGCTTGGGTGGATCCTTTTGTTGTCTCGATTGCACACTCTAACATTTTTATCATCAGCGAAATCATTACATGCAATTTTTTGATCTACTAATAATTCCCAAGAGAGATATGCATCCGGATCATATTTCCCATCAAAGGGTGGTATGGAGAATTTAATGTTGCATAGAGAATCATCATTGTCATGTACCTCACGTCGTAGGGCTCGACCACCAGTACCACGATGGTCGTGACGTGGCTGCCGTCGATACCTGAAAGGTCCATCATCAAGCTTGGTATCTGCTGAACACTTCATCTCGTCATATCTTGCATCGCTGCCAACAGAGTCGTGGCTGTCATCAACACGTCTTTGTCTCTCTTCGCGTCCAACCTGTTCCATCCTCTCCAATCGCTCAATCATTGCTGCAAGAGAAGTGTTAATAGCCCTAGCGGTGCTTTCTAATGTGGTCAGCTTGGTGTTGGTGCAAATCTGCGTTGACTCTAATTGACCAATGCGTTCATTGGTGACTTGAATATCCTCGTTGAGGGCATCTGTGTGCAGCTTTACTTGGCGTTCGAAATGCTGAATGATCCCCCTCGTATGTGGTGAATGTGTAGATGTCGCATTCGCATCCGCTGACATGGTTAGTACAGAAAGGAAATACAACAGCAATCAGATTAATCCTATCAGTTGCTAAGAGGTGGTAGGACACAATCACTTCCTCACTAGCAAGAAATCGAGCTCTTACAAGTTCTTACCACGCAATGCAGGGGGCACCGGCAAACAGCAAGAACAACAACAACCGGTGGCTGCCAACACAATTCTGTGGTGTTGTAGATGATTTTGTGGAGCTGTAGGTGGCTGCTAGAAATGAGTTGCCCAAAAGAACAGCTAGTACCACATTAGTCACAACAAGTTGAATAAACGTTCCATGATGATACTGTGCTGGTCCTAGTCTAAACCGTGATAGAGACGCGAGCCGTTACTCCACGTGATGTTAAATTTACTGTAGTAGAAAAGTTCGGACAGCATGAACGTTGTGTTTTAACAAAACATTCAAAACAGCAAGTTGAACTACGAAACTTGAAACAAATGTTACACAAATTGTTTCTTTCTTTTGTATTGAGAAAATTTTTCTAGCAATTTTAGTCAGTGTGGATTTTCTTTCTTTGCACGTGCCTTTTTCTTGCTGATCCGTGCGGCTTTTCTTCCTTTGCACGTGCCTTTTTCTTGCTGATTCGTGCGGTGTTTCTTTTGCACTTGCCTTTTTCTCAACTTTGCGTAGATAATGAAAATGGACTGAGAACAAAGTGGTACGAACTCGAAACTCTTGCGGTGAAAAACTTAGGACCAGCAACTCGACACAAAAGGCAACCGTGAATTCAACAAGTCGAGCTAAGTAGCCAAGCAAAAGACTTAAAGTGTTTTTAGGATTTTTAGAGCGAACTTTTGTAGGCAAAAGTGGACTGTAGGTAAATGAAGAACAAGGAGAAGGAAATCTCTCACCGAACAACCTGAAATCTGATACCACTTTATGAACCCGACGGGTACGGGGGATGCCCTATCTTTTGTTGAGAGATATTGGTGGTGAATGAATTTGGTGGAGGCCGACGTTGGCTGCCAACTACCACAACCAGAATGGTGAGAAGCCTTGAGCGATAGTTACACCGTCTCCTGGTAACTACAATTTGGGTGGAGGTCGACGTTGTGCTACCCGACTACAACAACCACAAGGGTGCTACGCCTTAGCAATAGTTACACAGGCTCCTGTTGTTGCTGTTCTTGCCGTGCCAAGAACAGTCTTGAACCTGCAAGCCATCGAAGAACAAGCAAGAACAAGATAACAAGCAAACACTCACGGGTGTGATAAGTTGGAGTTCTGATTCAAGTAATCAGAAGGTCTCATCAACACTTGCGTTACAAGGAAGTAGCAATGGCTGAACTTACAGAAAACAAAACCCAAGTTCTTCCCATGGCTTCTAGTTGTTTATATAGAGGAGGAAGACTAGAACTCAGGATGGAGTCACGAGTCTTGTTCGGAATTTTCTAAGAAGCTCAAGCGTCATCTGCCTTTGATTCTTGATCCAATGGAAATTAGACAAAGAGAGCTTTCCAGCAAGTACTTATTTGCATTAAACAACCTTGGGAGTTGAAAGTTATGCCCCTTTTAAGCTGGTACTTGCTGCAGTTACGAGGACCCCTCGAGTGGAGCAGCCTTCATTGCATTAATCCATCCATTCCTCCTAGCTGGATCAATTCCCAAGCACCTAATAATAACAAGGTCATCACAAGGCTTTAATAGTTCCATATTTGAAGGATAATTATTTTGAACAGCCACGAATGAGTTCACCTGATAATTAAGTTGACGTGCACGAGCGCGTGCCATTGGACCTTGATTAGCTGCAAGTGGTGAATGGGCTGCTGTTGTGGTTGTATCAACACTAGCGATGTCCTCATAACCTACGGCCACATATCCCTCTCCCACGGCCTGAAAGTCCAAGAGGGCCCCGGAGCTTCCGAGCCCCGCTCATAGAGCCATCACTTGATTTGGAATATCACAGAGGCAGGCCGCCAAAGAGGCCCCACTTGCAACCACAGGCTCCAACAGCCCGAGCGCCGACTCACATACCACCGCTGCGGCATGGCGGACCTCTGCAGCCTCCTTTTGGATAGCCGTGAACGAGGGGATGCCCCCAAGTGGGTCTCCAGATAGGTTTCCACCCCTGATGGCCCAAGCACTATGACGGAAACGTGGGTTGCGACCCTCTGAATGGCATCCAGCTCATTCCACCAGATCTGGGTGCTATTCTTTGTCCACCGAGGGTCATCTTCAGGGCTGCAGAGGGCCCGATCAATTAATACAGTTGACCAAAAGCAGAAAATACTCTGGACACAACAATGGAGGGGAAGGCCAACTGCTTGTTTCCCTCTGGGAACATCGCAGGCTATCGCGATAGCCTCATGCACTTCAATATGTGTCTGGACCAGCTCCACGTCTGACCTTTCATGCGCAGCCGTCTCCTGCACCTTTTCCTGAGTCACCCGGGCGGGTCACGATTGGGCCTCAAAGGCATCCGCCCGGGCATGCTCAAGCTTCACTTGTAGAGGCATCTACGCCCCCACTGAACCAAGGTGAAGCTCAGCCTCCCAGGAGGCCCATGTCCCTCTGGCAACTTGTTGGGTCGAATTCGAGCAAATACAAGATGTCACCTCTCTGTAGGGCTTGGGATGGAAGCACCCACGAAACGCCAGGCCAAGGCAAGACATATCGAGTCATCGGAAGTCGCCCCCCTTAGACGACGTAGCACCAAGGAGAGGTCCTAGCGCCTATCTGCAAGATTCATTCGAATGTTGGAAAGTTGGGAGTAGACACGGAAATGCCTTCGTAAAGCTGCTCCCACTCGGCCTCCTCCCTGATCATAGATGTATCCATGGACTCTTCACCCTTCTACAATGGATCAGACCACTCAGCAGAATGCGACACCACAACAAGCGCGCCCTCCAGCACCATCTCGCCCTCTGGACCACATGGCACAAGTGGCAGGGCTAGGGCGGCATGAGACACGACATATAACTTTGGAATCACCAGCTTTGATGCTCCAACAGAGGTTGGCACTATTTCTTCCAACACCACAAGCTCCACTGATGAGGAGGGATCCGCTGCCGAACGATCGGCTCCCATCGAACTCCGCACCAAGGGTGCCGTCCGCAGCTGGTACTTCCTACGAGGTGGGAAAAGAACCAACATGGACTATGGTGTGGCTCAAGCCGGACCGGACAGAAAACCCAAAACGTAGGAAGGAGATTACCAACCTCGGGGAGACTCGAATCTCTCTCAACAGAATGGGGGCTGATGGAACAGGCGCAGTGGTGGGGGATGCCGGTCGGGTCCCCGAGATCTTGTCGCCTTACTACGGTGACGATGCCAAACCAAGGGGTCTCGATTTCCCTTTGCTCGACGGTGACTGTCGACGCTCCCACCTTCCCTTTACCCTTCAAAGCGTAGGCAGCCTGCGACGACCCCACCTTCTCCTTATTGTTACTGGCGGCAGAGACGACCTTCGCCGCCCCTATTTTTTCCTAGTCTTCCCCGACGAGGGCAACCGTCTTCGCCGCCCCTGCCCTCTCCTAACTAGCGTTGCCTTGGACTTTGGCTCCCCTTGCACCACTGCACTGGAGTGCGATTGGTAGACTGTCAGGTCTACTAAAAGGCTAGGTAGAAGGCCGGTCCGCTGATAGTGGGAGCGGATCAGTATGGCCGCCATCGTCTTCTTCCCAATCTTATTGTCAACCCACCGAATGATATCAATCTTACACAACTTTGGAATGACTCTTGGCTCCGGAGGAACGTACTCACACATCAACAACGCCCGATCCCAAATCGGTTAAATCCTCTGTCCGACGAAGAAGATCCGGAGAGCCATGACCCATGTGAGGTCGGCCTCCTTCATCGACCTCACCGTGACAACATACTGCTCCATCTCGCATTCTTCTGCCCAGGTGACGCGGTGGTTTCTAGACTCACATTCCTCGGGAAAGAATCTGGAGAAGGAGGAACCTCAAGTTTGAAGCTACGGACGTACATCCATGTCTGCCGCCAACCCTTGAATGTGCTAGACGTGAAGAGCTCGATGTAGCTTGATTCCCTTGCCCACCAGAGCTCGATAATGGCTCAGTCCAAAACTGGAAGCTGCCCCTTCTCCTGGTCCAGCAGCACCTGAATAAAACGCCTCCAGAGCGAGAGACAAAGGGGATGCCCAAGAAGGCCTCGCACAAGGTAGTGAACAAGGAGATGTGAACAACGCCAAGAGGGGTCAGGTGGTTTATTTCCAAGCCCCAATTGTGCAGGAGCTACAAGATGAAGAGGCTCGCCGATCGCCCCAATCCCCACTGGTGGAAGGTTGATTTATGCTATCGGGCGTGGAGGTTACGGGGAAGCCTCGACCCGCGCGAAGCGGTAGACGTGGGGGCCATCATTTAGGATGAGCTCCCATGCCTACTGCATTGTAGCAGGCTCGATGGCCGAAGCGACCACTGGCGGCACCACACGCCCCTGGCTCTTCATAACCAGTGTTGCTTCCAATATCTTGTTTCGCGCGCGGTGTCTCTAAAACCCTTGGAAATTAGCGGTAACCTAAAAGACTGCTGCGGTGACCCTTATCCTTCTAATTCGTACTTGTGCCGACTCCAAGTTATACGGCACCTCCTCGTCTCCCACAAGGAAAGCCTGCAGATCAGCAAGCCTGGGTAAGTAGGTAAGTTTTCGGCTCACTTCATGCTAGGGTTGATGATGGAGAGTTGATGATGATTTGGTGATGAAGATCGTTGATGTCGAATAGTTGATGAAGATAGAGCTTGCTTGATCCTCCCTCTTCTCCTCCTCCTTCTCCTTGCTGCGAGCTCTTCTTGATGGCGGCACACGACAAGAACACGGCAGCGAAGGTTTTCTCAATGGGTTGGAGGGTGTGAGGGTATTGGGTTGCTTAAGTAGGGGTGAGGTGGTACTGTTTTGGGGTGGATTTCAAGTAGAATTTTGTGGGGGGACGAGTAGGGGTCATGGTGGGGTCCACTTGGGCTCCACAAAGGTTGGGCACAATGTTTTTGGTCCCAGTTATGGTAAATGCCCAATAACTTGTTGTGGAAGAAAAATAGAATCTGAGTTGGACTCTGAAAACCGGACTAGTCCGCAAGGAGGTCGGACAAGTCCATTTTGGAACAGAAAGGATTTCGGACAAGTCCAGTGCTGGAGGCCGGACAAGTCCGGGGCTGGCAAGAAAATTGATCCGGACTAAAATTTGGGAATTACCGGACAACTCCGATAATTCCTAGAAACCAACATCGGACTAGTTCGCTCAGAGTACGGACAAGTCCGGACAACATCAGAACCTCGATCGAACTAGTCCGTGCAATTTGCCGGACAAGTCCGGGGTCCCGAAGAACATAATTATCTGGACAGGAAGGGAATATCAGACTATTCCGGGGTGGCGATCGGATAAGACTGTTGACAGACAGAATTAAATTGTTGTTTAGCCTAAAATTCATTTTAACCTTGTTCCTTTTATGTTGTTTAATGTTAAACATGTATAAGGTTCTATGCAATGCATGACAGATGAAAATGAGGGTGTTACAAATCTACCCCGTTAAAATGAATCTCGCCCTCGAGATTTGACGTGGAAGGAAAGAGATAGGGAAATTCTCTGCTGAGATCCTCTTCTTGCTCCCAGGTTGCTTCTGACTCTGCATGATGCTTCCATTGCACTTTGCACCATCGAATCACCTTGTTCCTTGTGACCCTCTCTTTGATTTCCAAAATTTTGACAGGTTGCTCAACATAGGTCAAATCTTCCTCAAGCTCCTATTCTTCCATCGGTACTTGCTCTTCTGGTACCCTCAAACACTTCTTGAGCTGAAGAAAATGAAACACATTATAAACATTAGAAAGATGTGCTCGCATCTCCAACTTATACGCTATTTCTCCATGTTTGTCGAAAATCTTGAATGGTCCAATATAGCGAGGTACCAACTTGCCTTTGATGTTAAATTGCTTGTGACCTCGCATGGGTAACACTTTGAGATATACGAAGTATCCCACCTCAAAATCTAAGCTTCTTCGTCTATTATCTGGGTGGCCTTTTTGTCTCGACTGAGCAGCTCTTAGGTTTTCGCGAATTGTGTGAACTTGCTTTTCAACATCTTGTATTAAATCAGGTCCAAATACTTGAATTTCTCCTGTTTCATTCCAAAACAAGGGTGTTCTACACCTTCTCACATACAATGCTTCATATGGCAATGTTCTTAAACTTGCTTAATAACTGTTGTTGTAGGAGAATTCAGCATGTGGCAGACTTTTGTCCCAACTTCCTCCATACTTTAGCGCATAAGCTCTTAGCATGTCTTCTAATATCTGATTTGTTCTCTTGGTTTGTCCATCCGTTTGAGGGTGATATATAGAACTGAAATTCAATTGAGTTCCCATCAATTCGTGCAGCTTTTGCCAGAACCTTGAGGTAAATTGAGAACCTCTACCAGACACTATTTTCTTTGGTACTCTGTGTAAACACACTATTCTTCCCATTTACAATTCTGCCAATTTTGCCCCACTATAGGTAATCTTGACAGGAATGAAATGCACTGAGTTTGTCAACCGATCCACAATAACCCATATTGAATCATATCTCACTGCAGTGCGAGGTAAACCAACTATGAAGTCCATGGCCACTTCTTCCCACTTCCATTATGGTATCTTCAATGGCTACAATAGTCCAGCAGGCCTTTGATGTTTATCCTTGACTAGTTGGCATACATCACATAATGCAACATATTCAGCTATGTCCCTTTTCATGCCATCCCACCAATGGCAAGTTTTCAAATCCTTGTACATTTTTGTACAACCTGGATGAATTGAATAAGGCGAGTCATGTGCCTCCTTTAATATCGTCTGCCGTAGACGCTTCTCATTAGGCACAACAATTCGTTTCCCAAGCCATAGTGTACCATGCTCATCCTCATCAAATCAAAATTATCTCCCTTCTTAGATCATTTCTTTAATTTCCTTGATTTCCTCATCCATGGTCTGGTCTTCTCTTATTTCTTGCTCCATTGTTGGGTTTACTTCCATTGTTCCCATCTCATTTGGGAATCCGAGATGTAACCGTTCAAACTCGTTGCATAGCTCAGATGGCAACTCCCTAACGGTGAGCTGGTGGCTTGCTCCCTTTCGGCTCAAAGCATCAGCCACTACATTGGCTTTTCCTGGATAATAATTGATTCTCACATCATAATCCTTAATGAGTTCCAACTATCGTTGTTGCCTCAAACTCAGATCCGTTTGCATGAATATGTACTTGAGACTCTTATGATTAGTATAAATATCGCATCTATGGCCAAGAATGTAATGTCTCCAAATCTTCAACGCATGCACTATGGTTGCAAGTTTGAGATCATGCGTAAGATAATTATGCTCATGTTTCTTCAATTGCCTGGATGCATAAGTTACTACTCGGCCTTCTTGCATCAATACACAACCAAGTCCTTGCCTTGAAGCATCGCAAAAGATATCAAAACTCTTGCTTACATCTGGCAACGTCAACACTGGTGCAGTTGTCAATCTCTTCTTTAATTCCTCAAAACTGTCTTGACAAGCTTGAGTCCATTTGAAGGGCTTCTCCTTCATTAACAGATCAGTCATGGGCTTCGCTACCTTGGAAAAGTCCTTGATGAATCGACGATAATATCCGCCATTCCAAGAAAACTCCTTATTTCCTTCACATTCTGCGGCGGTTCCCACTTTAGCACATCTCTAACTTTTCCTGGGTCAACCGACACTCCTCCAGAGATGACATAGGCTAGGAATTATATATCCCTCAACTAGAATTGGCACTTGTTAAACTTAGCTTACAATTGGTGCTCTCTCAATTTCTACAACGTCAGCCTTAAATGCTCTTGGTGCTCCTCTTCTCTTTTTTAGTACACCATAATATCATGTATGAATACTACTACGAACTTATCCAAATACTCTATGAAGACCTTATTCCTGAGATACATGAAGTATGCGAGTGCATTAGTCAATCCAAATGAACTGATCGTATACTCATAGGGTCCATACCGTGTCCTGAAAGTCGTTTTGGGTATGTCTGATGGTCTAATCTTCATTTGGAAATATCATGACTGAAGATCAGTATTAGAGAATATTCTAGCTCCCTTCGTTTGGTCGAAAAGATCCTCTATGTGGCGCAGCATGTACTTATTCTTAATTGTCACCTCGTTGAAAGACCGGTAATCCACACACATTCTTTGGGACCCATATTTCTTATCTGTGAAAAGCACTGGGGCTCCTCATGGCGACGAGCTTGGGCGTATAAAACACTTCTCTAATTCCTCTTGAATCTGCTTCTTGAGCTCTGCTAATTCCTTAGGAGGCATCCTATGTGGTCAATTTGCTATAGGTGCAGTTCCAGGTATTAAATCAATGATGAACTTGATGTCACGATCAGGTGGCATACCTGACAATTCCTCATGAAACACTTCTGGATACTCATGAACAACCGGAATTTTCTCCAAAGTTACTCCTTCTACATGATTTACCATTGCCTTCTCGGTTGTTGGCTGAGCTGCCTTGAATCCTATATTGATTCCTTCTTCGTTTGTCAATTGCACTGTTCGAGTGGCACACTAAATCACTCCATTATGCTTCCTTAGCCAATCCATTCCAAGTATGATGTACAAGCCTTGTGAATTCACGACTATAAGGTTGGCGAGGAAATCTACACCACCCCCCCCCCCCCCCCCCCCGTATGGAAATACTTACTTTTGGACATACTATACTTGTCGTCATCTCCTCTTCAGGAGATTTAACCAACAAGGTATACTTCAGGCATGATATAGGCATGCTATGCTTTCCAACATACTTTGATGAGATGAATGAATGAGATGCTCCAGAATCAAATAATATAGTAGCGGCGTTGGAGTTTGCGAGAAACATACCAATCACATCTTCAGCTTGCTGATCCTCTTCAGCAGATATATGGTTCACCTTGCCATGAGCGAAATTCTATGGTCCTCGGTTGCCTTGAGTTGCCCCTCCATTAGGCCTAGGATTCTGCCTTGGAGCATTGTTCATTTGTCCTTGACCTGATCTCGGGCATTGATTTGCAAAATGTCCCACTTGACCACAAGTAAAGAAAGTTTTTATACCACTGTTGCCAGAGAAATTAGGGAGAGGTTGATTCTAAGCGTGGGCAATCATATTTGGACGTGGTGCAGGCTGAATAGGTAAGCGAGGTGCTTGCATGGAAGTGTGTTGCTACATTGGCTATTGCGACCGCGATGGATAAGCAGAGCGGTATGCTATAGTAAATGGGTTGTAATATGGTACAGCAGGCGGTGCATAGCGAGGGCGGTCATTGATTCCTTGCAGCTGTCCATGATATGGCATTTTCCTCTTGTTGTCTTGTTCCATCTCATGAACCTTTTTTTCAACCACAGTGGCCTTGTCAACAAGCTTATGGAAGTTAGCATAATCAGTGTTGAGCAACTGGACTTGGATTTCATTATTGAGACCGCTCATAAACAAGTATTGCTTCTTGTTGTCGGTACTGATGTCCTCTAGAGCATACCTAGACAGTTGAGTGAATTTGTTGAGATACTCACTCACACTAATCCTTCCGTACTTGAGGTTTTCAAATTCTTTTCTTTTCAGTATCTTGACTCCCTCAGGTACACAGTGAGAACAAAACTTCTCCTTAAATTGAGCCCAAGTGATTCTGTCTTGATTAGCATGGGCATTGCAAAGGGCTTCCTACCAATCTGCAGCAGCTCAACCAACTGGAGTGAGGCAAAAAGGACCTTCTCCCTGTCACTACACTGGACGACAGTAAGTTTCTTCTCAACAGATTTCATCCAATCATCAGCTTCCATAGGATCATTGGCTTGAGCAAAGGTAGGCGGTCTGGTCCTCATGAACTCTTTCAAATGGTTGTGGGGTGGCGGAGGTGGTGGTGGTGGTGGAGGCATGTAGGGCTGGTTGTTGTTATTGGCTTCCAGTTGTCCCAAGGTTTGCATTATGGTCTACATGAGCTGGTTTTGCATGGCTATGAGGCGCTCCATGTTGCTAGCTTCCGGTCCAAGGTTGACATTCCCAGGAACCTCGTTCTTCTCATCCTCCCCATTGGCATTCCTTTCATTACGGGTCCTCGACATCTATTGGTGAAAGAATAGTTGAGATGGGAGAATTTAGAATTTGAAAAGAAACGCCCCCAACTATATGCATCGAGGTATATGTAACTAAACAACTCTCTTATTATTACAAAAAAAACTATTTGAGGATGTGGACAAGCACCCCACAACTCTCTACTACGTGCGGATGTGGAAAAAATACTAAGCGTCCCACAACTCGCACCAAGCACACAAGCACAAGCACAGAACATGAGAATTCAGCACACCACACTAAATATAACTATTATGATCTAAACACCTTTCTAACTTCTAGACAGGAGACCTAGACTTAATTTTGTGAGTCGTGGCTGTCCTGGCCGTGAGGCGGTGAAGGCAACGCCGGCGCCGAGTCATACATGGGCGCAGGCCAAGGTGAGTTGGCCATCCATGTAGGCGCTAGAGAGGTTGCTACACCATTGACCTCCACGGTGGCACGGACTTCCTCTCGCTTTTCCATGATGAACAATTTCTTATGGAGGTAGCAGATCTCTTTCATGGCATCAACACAACGATTTCCCAAATTCACCAATACTTCTTGAGATCTGTCAATGGCACGAGAACCGATTTGAGCTCCTTCTTGTGGTCTTATGATTTCCATTGATCACTCCTGCGACGCGGGTGCAGCGCAAAACTAGTACCTTCAATCTGCTCTCGATAGATGTGGCACAATCTAGGGAGTGCTTCGCAAGCAACATCATCAATAGCTTGCTCACAGGTGGATCTCAATGTGGGTGCAAAGTGTCGGGTCACCACCTCATCTTTGCCAAGATTAGTAACTTGAGCCATCCATTCTTCACGATCATGGCGAGGAATCCTCTTAACATAGTATTCGGGGTGCATTTTGCATAAATCAAGAAACTACTTCAATTGCTTAGCTGCAAATCCTCCATCAGTGCCGGTGGAATGGAATTCTTGGGCAAAACGGGAAACTGGGTGTTTGTCCTCCTCTCTTGCTTCACTAGGATGCGATGAACTCCTTTGGGCTTCGGGTACCTCTTTTGGGGCTGCGGGTTCATCCTCTTGTGGTTCCTTGTCATGAGGTTCCTCCTCCTCATGTTCCTCGTCTTCACCTCCTTATGTGTATCACCTTCCTCCTCATCATCATTATAGAATTCCACCTCCTCAGGATCTTCCTCCGTCGTGTTGGAGTGTTCATGCTCAACTTCCTTTGTGGAAGAACTCACTTATTCCTCCTCTTGGGCTGGTTCCATTCGCAGCTCCTTGTGAGGCCTAAGCTTGCTTCCAAGCGGTGGAAAACAAGCTCTCTTGCAGGCTGTCATTTTGGTGTAAGCCATCTATAAGAAAATATGAGAATATTAGAGGAAAACATAAATATCAGTTCTAAAATTGCAGCAGCCATAAATTTAGATGAGATTATGTGCATTTGCTAAAAAAGATGGAAAAGTGGCAAAAATTGCAACAGCAGTAAAAACACAAATTTTCCCACATTATATAGCTAGTGGAAGGCAAAATAATGCAAACCATGCGAATTTTGAATAGGGAAGAAGTCCTAAGTGATTTGTGGTGTCCGTTCTACCTAGTTTGCGTCCTACGGTCAAACACGGCTCTGACATCAATTTGTGACACCCGGTTCCGAAAATGATCCAAGCGTAGTGCATATGTGTGCCCAGGATGTTTAACACACATACACAAGTGATTCACAAACGATATCCAGATTATAACCATGTCTCGAATAATAATACTAATAATAGTACCTTATTACAAATTCAAATAGTCTTGAATACAAGCTCTAATAAGACTGCAGCAGAAACACTAAACACTAATGACACCAACTCCACAGACAAGCTTGACGGTAACATGCACACCTAGAGCTCCTCAAAGACCTCCAGATACTCCACATTGTCGCCTGCAACTGAATTTGTTGGGAATAGCAAGGGTGAGCACATGTCGTACTCAACAAGTGTGGGAAAGAATAATATGTAGCTTAAACAAGGAATGATAATTAAATAGCTATTTCTTTAAAAGTACATTCAAAACAGTTGAAAATGCAATAATATGATCATTTAATGAGGTCAATCCCTTAACATCCCAAATACAATTAATTTCATATCCAATACCATAATTCCAACATAAATAATCAGAACCATCAATAATATGCCATATTCAACTCATAATTGTCCATTCGTCTCACTATTACCATTTTCATATTCCAAATCCAATTACTGTTACACTACCGATTTACAATTCAACTCCAGCCAATAACAACAACAACAACCAGGTCTTTGTTCCAAACAAGTTGGGGTCGGCTAGAAATGAAACCCAACAATTTTAAAGAAAAGTAATAGAAAATAAGATGAGAGTAAAAAATAAAAATAAAATAAGATTCTACATTTTATTTATTTTAGAAATGGATTAATGAGAAAGAAGATAAGAGTAACAAAATACAAATAAACTAAGGTTCTGGCACATGAATTGCTATAGATAGTACACTTGCTCTACTTGGTGTCCAAGAACTAATGAATCAAATCCTTTCAATCGTTCCTTGTGTTTTACTTCAACCATGCCAAATTCGTTTACTCGAATTCCACGAATGGAATCAAACCATTTGCAGTCAAATAATACTGATCGAATTGTCTTGTTTCTGACAAAAGTGAATTCAAGGATTTTTTGAATAATACCGTAGTAATGAGTTTCACGTTCTTGCGAATCGATTGCCCTCATCACAACTCCGGTATTACATGTTGCCGCAAGAGCACGAAGAGATTCAAATTGAGTTGTATGGAATCGAAAGACATTGATGACATATCGACCATAGCTTCTAATGTTAACCACTCCATAGGATAGTTGTCACAAATCTTCATGGACATTGACATCATTTTTGCACTGTCCAAGATATGAAGTTATTAGAACACGTAAGCATTCTAAAGTTATAAGAAAATGTTGTTAATATTTATAATTTAACGTGAAAATGTTACATGATCTCGAAACAAGGAAAGAAAATTAGATCCCCCGTTTATTCCTTCCCGTCGAATCTGTTCTATTTGTTTGCTCGTGGGTTGATGTCTATGTCTCCAGTTTTGCTTGTCGGACATATTGCGTGAAAAGAGAACCTTTCAGAATAGATGTATTGCAAAAGATGCAGAGAACATAAGTGTAGGAGAAACACTTACATGAAATATTCATCCATTTCATCCATATTAGCGTACATGTAGAAGAAAGCAGCACGCCTTTCTTTTTCGCTAATGTCGTAGGAAGTGTAGCTAACAACAGTAATGCCTCTTGTTGCAAAAATGGAGAGATTGCTACAAGAAGGTTGCTCATCCATATTGTACCGCATTTCCGAAGTATTAACATTGTGTTCCTCTGCAAAGTAAACACTTGAGAAGTATCCTACTTCCTTAAGAGTAAAAGCTTCAGCGATGCAACCTTCAACCCTTGCCCTATTACCATCCATTGGTTTCAGATATCTGAGTGATCTTTCAATATGATACATCCACCTATATTGCACGGGACCACCCACTTTTTCCTCAAATGGAAGATGAATTAAGAGATGTTGCAGTGGATTGAAGAACCTTGGAGGAAAAAAAATTTCCATCTTACGCAAAAGTACCAGAATCTCCTTCTCCAACATAGTCATCATCTCTAGTGTGATTTCTTTAGCACAGAGTTGCATATTGAAGTGGCTAAGCTCGGCTAACACCTTCCACACCGCATCGTCAAAGTAGAATCGAAACATAATAGGTCGGAGTCTTTCCATGATTATGTGATAATCATGACTCTTCAACCCAATGAGCTTTCCTGTTTTCACATTCACAGCTCATCTCAGACTTGCAGCCTAACCATCTGGGAATTTCAACCTTTGCAACCATTCGAGAACTTCTTTCTTTTCTTTAGGTCGAAGGCAGAAAGGAGTGCATTGTTTACAACCATTTTCGGAGAGCTCAAGAGATTGACAGTTACAAAGCTTGGCGAGATCCTTTCGAGCCTTTAAATTGTCTTTTGTTTTGCCCGTCATGTCCATGCATGTGGTTATGATACATTCGGCGATGTTACGCTCTTGGTGCATGACATCAATGTTGTGCGTTAGAATCAATGACTTCACATACGGTAGCTCCCAAAGTCCACATATGTGAGTCCAACTGTGTTCGTTTCTGTAACCTTCGAAATATCTAGGCAGACCTTCATTTAGCACCAATTTGTATAACATATCAGATATGTCTGACCCTTTAAGACGTTTCAATGGTCCTTTAGTGACAACGGTGTTCTTTCTAAAGATATTCTTCTGTTGTCTAAACACGTGATTCGGAGGCGACCAACGTCTATGACAATAGAAGTAAGATATCTTGCCTCCATGAGTAAGTCGAAAGCAATCTGTATCCGAGGCACATATCGGACATGTCAAGCGACCATGAGTGCTCCATCCAAAAAAACATGCTGAATGCCAGAAGATCATGGACAGACCACAAATAAGCAGCTCGAAGGTTGAATTTCTACTTCTTGTAACAGTCATACGCTTTGACTCCTGTCCACAACATTTTCAACTCTTTGATTAACAGTTTCAACATCATGTTGAGACGTGACCCAGGATGATCAGGCCCAGGTACAATGAGGCTAAGAAACATGAACTCATTCTTCATGCAAAAAGCTGGTGGAAGATTATACAGAATGACAAAGACAGGCCGGCATGAGTATGGTGTGGCATTTGTGTTGAACGACATGAACCCATCTGTCGCCAACCTGATGCGAACATTTCTCTCTTCATGACCAAATTCTTGATCGAACTTGTGCAGCGCCTTCCATGCCTCACCATCGGACGAGTGCGTCATGATTCCATTGACCTGACGCTCACCTTCTTTGTGTCATCTCATGTGTCTGGCCATTTTTTTTTGAATGGAACAGCCGCTTCAACCTAGGTGTCACAGGTAAGTAATGATGCTGCTTACGTGTAACTTCCATCGTCACAGTATCACCATCGTCATTAATAGCTTTGAAAAACCTCGCTTGACCACATTTTAAACATTTGTTCGCATTGGCATGCTCTCTCCAAAAAAGCATGTAGTTGTCTAGACAAAAGTCAATCTTCTAGTACTTCATATCGAGACTGGAAAAAGTTTTCCTTGAGTTGTACATATCTTTAGGCACTTTTTTGGGATGTGGAAGGGCATCGTTCAACAAATTGATGAGCTCATTGTAACAGTTATTAGAAAAGGAGAACTCAGGCTTAATTGTCATAAGTCTAGTCACAAAATTGAGGATTGTTATTTTTAGTGTGTCCATGCAGCGGCTGTTCTAAATCTTTGAGAAGTTCAAAGAACTCTTTAACCATTGCTGTTTTGTGGATCCTCTGTAAGATCTGGTCGTATAGCTTCCAGCATCTCATCCATCATATCAACCTCCATGGCATCATCATTGTCCGCTTCCACTTCCTGTACAGCTTGAGAAGCCGTCTTGCCGTGGAAGTTCCACAACTCATAATGTGACACATAACCATTTCGACACAAGTGCATCGTAAGTTCCACTTCATCCCGTTTCATTTTCATCACCGAGCGACCTCATGGATTCTAACGGCCTTGACCATGCATCTCCTTCCTTGTGCCTTGCCTCCGGCCCTTTGGGAGGTGGGAGACTGGAACTGGGAGCGGAGAACGGTAGAGTCAGGCAGGATTGGGCACAAGGCCCTTGGCTTCTTATCTTGGGCCGCCACCCATCGCGGTTGACGTAACCAGGACGCCTCCGCTGAGGACATCTAACCAGTCAGTCCATGTCTCCAACTAACCAATCTCCAGCCCACACGGCCCACCTCTCTTATCTTCCTCACACAACGCTGCTCACACCTCTTGCTCTCCTGGAGCCCTCGGCCACCCCCAACGCGGTGACACCCGACAGTCGGCTGCCCCCTATGCCGCCCTCCTCATGGCACCCAAGCTCGGTGCCCCAATTGCACCTCCCTCACACCGGCCACCCCCGGCGCTGTAACCCCCCGGCGGCCGGCGGCCCCCATCTTCGCCCTCCCCACCGAGGTCGAGCTCAGCGCATAATGAAACTAATTAAGCATAATATACACTAAACTAATTAAGCGTAATCTATACCAAGCAAATTAAGAATAATTAAGCAAATTAACCACTAAAGCATAATTAAATAAACATAATCTACACTACGCAAATTAATTATATTTAAGCCAATTGACTTCTTAAGCATAATTATAAACAATTAAACAAATTAAGCATAATTTAAACAACTAATATAAATTTCAAATTTGAAATTCAAATTTAAATTGAAATTTCAATTCAATTTCAATTTTGGTGTGGGAGGGGGAAGGTGGGGGGCTCTGCAGGGAGAGTGAGGGTGGGGCAGAGGGGGGGAGGGGGGCGCTCTGGGAGTGGGGTGGGGGGGGGGGCGCTCGGGGAGGGGGTGGGGGGGAGGGGAGCTAAGGTGAGGGGGAGTGGAGGGGAGGGAGGTTGAGAGGAGTCCTTACCTGGCGAGGAGGCTGTGGCGCGGACGGGGAGGCACATTGGGGCGCGATGGTGGCGTTAGGCGCGACTGGGGCGGTGTCGGGCGCGGCGGTTGCGTCGGGCGGCGGTTGTGGCGATGTCCCCCTCAAGGCCATTCTCGAGAGTGAGGCCAGAGAACATTATCCCGTACGGCGACATCAACCTCTGGGTGACCTTTGGGACACCTGACAACAACAAGATTGAGGGTATCCTATTCGACGTTGCAGACATCAACCTCCCATTCAACGCCATTATCGGCAGGCCAACCCTGTATCGATTAATGGATGTAGCCGACTACGGCTACATTGTCCTGAAGATGCCAACTCACTCTGGTGTCCTCAGGATCCACGAAGACCGCACTGCTGTGGTGTTAGCCTTGAAGAAGCTCCAAGCCATCACAGCAGACCCAACACCAACCAAGGGTGGTGCTGGACGGAGTCAGCCTCCACCGAGCACGTGCCAGCACGTCTCACCTGCAGCACCTTGTCTGCAGCCTTCCGACAGCACCGACACTCCCGTCAAAGCTGTTAAGATAAGTTCTGACTTTGCTCAGACCCATCGCAAGGCAGTGGGCCAAGGCAGAAAGTAGGGGCGCCTGTTCAACGCCCCACAGGTAGACATTGATGACAAGTTACCAGGCAATTGTCACAGCTTCCGTCGAAGCCTTGGGCACCCTGTATATTAGCTTAATAGGACACTTTAAAGGTGTTCATAGTGTCTAGGAGCAGCATTTGGGCTCCAAGATGGTCATGTCCAAAGCGCACAGTCAGCTTAGCTTTGTCGCGAACTCTAAGCTTGTGTACCCTACCTTCCTCAGCATCCGGAAGCAAGCAGTTGCCCTCTTCTGTAAAAGTTTGTCTCCTCCTATCAATACCAATATAAAAAAATCAATGTCTTACTTCGTGTTTCCCTAACCAATGTTCATTTAAATTACGCGCTAATTTTATGATCAACCATGCTAGACTCGTTTACTGTATATTCCTACAATATACACGGTTGAACACTCTAAATCTCTCACCCTTGCTAGAGTTGTGCAATCCTAATGCAGGCGAGCTTGCTTGAGGTACCTGCGATGTGTGAAGGGCTCTCACGGCTGCCCTCATACTTGGAGTTCTGTGAAGCCGGATGGCCTCCCAGGAAAGGCCTAGGCCAAGCTAGAGGTCCAAGGCGTGTAACTGCTTAGCCTGGTCCTGTACCTTGAGCATGCACATCCTGCCTCTCAGTTCCATGGCCGAGTACTGGGGCCAGAAGGATCGCACCCTAAGGACGGCAGGAGCTGAGACCCGAAACACTAAAGCATTGAATTACCCAAGCCCCGTGTGTCAACTCAGGAAAGTGAGACATGACAAAGATAAGGAAGAGAGACAGGTAAAACCGACGAGCAACCTAGTGAATCCTTTAACATGTGCAAGACAGCCAGCCCCAGCACCACCCAAGGGGCCTGCCGTCGACGAATCTTCGACGATGGTGGACGACGCCGACAGCTCCAGCACATACCGAGGGGCCTGTCATCGACATGCTAGCATGTTGACAACATCAACAAGAGCGAATAAGTGAGTACACTCTCCTGCTTCGCTTTTGTTGCTATCAAGTTTCTCTAGTAATAGCCTGTACACTAGGGGCCCGCCGTCAACAAATATGTAACCATGGTGGACGACACCAGAGCATCCAGCTCTGGAACCTCCCATGGGGCTTGCCATCGACGAATCTACGACGATGGTGGCCGACGCCTGAGCACCCAACCCCAGCACCTCCCAAGGGGTCTGCCATTGACAAATAATCAACGATGGTGGACGATGCTAGAACATCCTGCTGCAGCACCTCCGACAGGGCCTGCCGCCGACGAATCTACGATGATGGTGGGCAATGCCATAGCATGTAGCTCTGGCACCACCCAAGGGTCTTGCTGTAACCATCCCATCATGTTGACGACATCAACAAGCGTGGATAAGTGAGTACACCCTCCTGCCTCGCTCTTGTTGCTAACAGGTTTCTCTGGTGATAGCCTGTACACCAGAGGACCGTCGTCGATGAATCTTTGACAATGGTGGGCGACGCCAGAGCAGCCAGCTCTGGCACTACCCAAGGGGCCTGCTGTCGACGAACCTACGACGATGGTGGACGAAGCCGGAGCATCCAGCTTTGGCACCTCCCAGGGGGCTTGTCGCCGACAAATTTGTGACGATGGTGGGCGAAGCTGGAGCACCCAGCTCTGGCACCTCCCAGGGAGCCTGCCGCCGACGTCCCAATATGTTGATGACAACAACAAGCGCGGATAAGTGAGTACACTCGTCGGCCTCGCTCTGGTTGCTAATAGGTTTCTCTTGTAATAGCATGTACACCAGGGGCCCACCATCGACGAATCATCGATGATGGTGGGCACTGCTAGAGCAGTTAGCTCTGGCACTACCCAAGGGGCCTGCCGTCGATGAACCTATGTTGATGGTGGACAACGCCGGAGCACCCAGCGCCTACACCTCCCTGGGGTCCTGCCGCCGACGTCCCAACATGTTGACGACAGCAACAAGCGCGTACAAGTGAGTATACTCTCTTGCCTCACTCTTGTTGCTAACAAGTTTCTCTGGTGATAGCCTATAACCTGGGGCCCGCCGTTGACAAATCTTCAACGATGGTGGACGACATCAGAGTATCCAGCTCCGACACCTCCCAAGGGGCCTGCCGTCAATGAATCTACGACGATGGTGGGCGATGCTATATCACCCAGCTGCAGCACCTCCCTAGGAGCCTACCATCGACAATTCTACGACGATGGTGGGCGACACCGCAACAGTCAGCTCTGGCACCACCCAAGGGGACTGGCGTCGACAAACCTACAACGATGGTGGGTGACACCAGAGCACCCAGCTGCGACACCTCCTAGGGGCCTGCCGCCGATGAATCTACAACGATGGTGGGCGACGCCGGAGCAGTTATCTCCGGCACCACCCAAGGGGTCTGCCGTCAACGAACCTACGACGATGGTGGATGACGCCAAAGCATCCAGCTCCGGCACGTCCCAAGGGGCCTACTGTCGGCAAATCTGCAACGATGGTGGGCGACAGCAGAGCACCCAACTCCGGCACCTCCCAAGGGGCCTGTCGCCGACGTCTCTACGACGCTGGAGGGCCCCTGGAAGGACCACACCGAGGTCAGCCACTCATTCTCCCCCACTCCACTGAGGACAGTAGAAGACATCCTACGCTCAGTTGGTAGGCATACCCAGCAACCGGGCTACGTGTACCAAGGGGCCCCTAAGGGGGATTCATAGGCAAGATGTCAACTAACAACAAATTGCCATGTCTACTATGCAAACGTTTGTTCCTCAAAAGCTAACGACATCAAGAAAAGCTCTTCATGACCTTACGCAGCTAAGGACTTGAGGTAACAAGTTGAGAAGCACAAGATAAGCCAAAAAAAAACACAAAGTCACATTCATTGAAGAATATTTACAAAGGGGCAAACCCCGGATACAAAAGAAAGGCTGCCAGCCTCAATCCCTGGAAAAATTGCACGATGACATGTTTGGCGGCATTCTTGACCTCTACGGCTTCCATCTCCTCGCGCTCTTCAACGGGACAATAAAAAACATGCTCCAATGGCAGATCAGGGTACCACCTCTCGTAGCACAACAAGACATGGGATGCCACCATCTCCGCCACTGCCCTACCCTTGAATTCCAATTGTTGAGCTAGCTGACGCTCCTGCAAATCGAGCTCCCAGGCGCGACGCTTTATCATGTGCTCCCAGGCTTGGACGTCGAGATCATGAAGGAGAAGTTCCTGATGCTCAGCTAAATGTTGTGCCCCATCCCGAGCAAGGTCGCTCTCCCATAGCTCAAGATCTTCAAGGCCAGACTACAGCCTGTCCCGATCTGCCTTAGACGAGCCATCATCGCCTAGGTCGCCACCTCTTGCTCGGTAACAACATTCTCCCGCTCAGCAAAAGTATCTTCGCGATGGCCCATGGCCTCTTGACCCTCTTCAAGGGTGCACAGGCGGGCGTCAGCCGTGTCATTGGCTACCTTGGCGTCGACCAGAATCTTCTGGGACATTGCGTCCATGGCCTCTGCCAAGTGGGGCCTCAACTCTAGCTCCTTGCTATCCTTCTGATACTTCGCCTTCGTCTCGGCAATCCTGGACCTCAGAAGGTCCTCCCAACCTTGGAGGCGCTCGCCCGCAACATGCAGCTTCGCCCACTCCACAACGGTAGCCCCCTGCGCCCGCCGGAGGTTGGATTACATCAGGAGGATCCTGGACTGCGTCAAGTCCATGATGTCAGAGAGGCGCTCTGGCTGCACCAAAGTTATGGAAGGCCACCCGACGATCATCTCGGGGACCTCTTCCTCCCGTAGCGGTGAAGGCAAGGCCACTTATACCAAAGACCTTGTCCCCAGAGACTGAGTAATTACCTCTAGTATGACGGCTGAAGGTGCCTCCGACACGACAGGCAGAGATGCAGCCGAAGATGCTTCACTTCCCGCATGGGGTACGGTCACCAGAGCATCACTCTCCTGTAGCAGGTTTGGTTGTCTGCTCCGCCTGTACAGCCGTAGCCTCCGGGGCCGACTTTGTAGTGCTCCGGGATAGTACCACCGGTGGTAAGGGCGTCACAACAGCTCACGTGGCCTTACAAATCAAAACAAATGCCTGATCAATCAACAAAAGCAGGCGAGATAACGAAGTAAGCATTGGTGAGAATGCCTTACCGACATCCCCTGAAGCTCCAGCGAGCCTCCACCTGAAGCTGCGAGTCCTGATGACGGCGTGGCAGGTGAGGTCGTCCCAGCCGAGCCTCCACCGAAACCACCAGTGACGCCGACGCTCACCGACTCCAACAGAGCCACTTCTAGAGCCTCCTCCCGAGCTATCATCGATGTTGACCCGAGGCATCTTGGCCTGAGGCTCCGTAGACGTAAGGCTCCTGGAGCCCCCTGTGTCACCTAGGACAGTGCTGGTAGCAGGGATGCTAGACAATGTGTTGACCACGAGACGTTGGTGGAGCCACAGCTTGACGCACTGAGCCTCCCCCCGAAGAACCGCCAACACCCAAAGCGGAGGAGGGGCGCGCCGGAGGACATTTACATGGAGCGAAGGCCACCTGCGGCGGCGCCTTCGGTGGTGACCGAGGGCGCTTCTCCTCAACAACCTTGACCACCGGGGACTTCCCCTTCTCTATGTCGGGGACCGACACTTTTCCCTTCCCAGCGTCGGCAACCGGTGCCTTGCCTCTCCCACCATCAGTGCTCGTGTCTTCCACCTGTGACACCTCGGAGCTGGGGCAGGTGTAGACTCCTGCGGCGAGTCGACGATGGCCAACCCACGTTCCGCATCGCCAACCTGTCGCGGTGCAAGACCGAGCGCATCCAGGTTCGACATCTCCTTTAGACTCTTTGTACGATGGTCCCAATTTGTGCAAAGCAGTGGGCAAGATCGTGAGGAGATGAAGACCTCGTGCGACAGCAGGTCGTCGCACGCCTTCGACATTGCGTCGAGTAGCTCTTGCATGGTCATCTCTATGGCGCGACCTAGCACCAGTCGGGTGCTGTCCTGTGGCCCTAAGTAAAGCCATGCATGGCGGCTACAGTGATTGAGGGGAGCCATGCATCGGTGAACAAAGTGCGCCATCACCATCGGCTCCGACAAGCCATGATCCGCCAAGAATTGGAACCTCTCCATCACTAGGGGGTAGGCCTGCTCCACCTCCGGGTGCTCCTACCAGGTCTCATTCCTGATTATCCGCCATCCGGTGAGCATGACCATGCGATCGTGGGCATCGACCTATATGATCACCCAGTCCCTCCTCTAGTTGGCCCACTTCGCTGTGGAGAGCGGGGCGATGTACTTGAAGAGTTTGTTGGCCCGATGCTAGAAGTAGTAGCTGCCAAAGAAGTTTGTTTTGTTCTTCTTCCCGGTCCGCCTCAGCACGAAGAACTGCCGAAACACTAGCATGGATGGGAATACCGTGACGAACATCTCGGAGAAGTGCGGGAACACCACCGCCGCCACTAGAGAGTTCAGCGACAATTGGTGAAGCTGGAGCCCAAGGACCTCCAGGAGTGTCACCAGGAAGGAGGAAACAGGAGGAACAAACCAAGAGTATGCATACACTTGAAAGAAGACGATCTCCTTCTCCCCCAACTTCAAATGCTGGGGGCCCAGGCGGATCAGAGCCCCCCACGCCACGTCCTACCGGCCGAACAGGCGCCTCACAAGCGCTACGTCAACTTTGCAAGAAAGAGGCAAGGCTGAGTCCATTGGGGCAGGAGTCGAGAACCACAAAGGTGGGAAGAGAGTGGATGCAAAGAAGGAAGACGATAGCTCTAACGTTGGGATGTGCATAAGGAAGAACCACCTTTGCCCCTAAAGGTTTCCTTTCAACTCCCAGTTAGGCATTCGAGCGCACTAAGCTGATTGCTTGGGGTCAAAACCCACTGCTCAACCCATAGCATCACTAACGGTAGCGCCCATGCCCCGTGACAGAGGGATGGGCTTGAAGGGGCATCGACCCAAGAAGGCAACCCAACCGTTTTCATAAAGGAGAGAGTAGAAGGAGCAGAAGTGCAGCAGCTGCATTGGGAACCGTTGCAGTAAAGAAACTGCATCAAGCAAAGATCCCTTCACCACAAGCCCTCAACCAGAGAGGGACGCGTGGCCAAGATGACAGAGATGCACACCGCTCCGGCTGATCACGACAAAATTAAAAGGCAGCGCGGGAGAGCCATAATAGGGCTCCACCGTCGGGCTCATCGCCTCCCCCTAGGGTGGACCCAGGGGCCACTGTCAGTACCCGATATACGGGGTACTCTCACACACAAGCTAGAGACGCCTAGGTTCCCCGCCTTCTAGCAGAAGCAGGTCCCAGGGGTGCCACATGTTCAGAAGGCCCGGACCCCTCTGCCTCAAATGCGGTGTCTAGGGTACCCGCAAGAGACCCTAAATAAGAGTTCATCTCCCCTTCGAGATGAGCTCCCAAGCAACCACGTGTCCAACAGGTAAGGATCCCCCTCCCCCGTGAGATAGGGCTCTGGTGCTGCCACGTGGTCCAAGGCATCAGACAGGCCACCTCCTATATAGGCGGGCTCCGGCGCTACCACATGTCCCGCAGCCTAAGTGCCCCCACTCTACTCATGAATGGACTCTGTTGCTGCCACGTGGTCCATAACACATAACCGAACCTCCCCCGCGGAGGTGAGCTCCCTAGCTGCCACGTGGTCCGTAAGACGACCCGATGTCCTCCACGGAAGTGAGCTCCCAAGCTGCCACGTAGTCCATGCACTTGACCTGGACGAAGAGTTGCGGGAATTAGAGGGCAGTGCACCTTGTCCCTGTCAAGGATTGAAGATACGCGGCTTCCCCAGATGCATGGTGCAATGCACGCCTAATGTCAGGTACCACTTCAACCAATCACATCGCAGTGAAGACGCTGCAGGCCTATCCCACTCTGCCAAGTTGGTAGCTTACAACAACAGAGACAGTTGGACTGGACATACCGCGTCATTGTCAGAAACAACGCATGGGTCACTGGTGACTCAAGCGGCAAGACGGCGAGTCTTCAAAGCAACGGTTAGAGGAAACTTATGTGAGAAGCCTTAGCCCTTTAGGATAATATCGCCTTTGGACCAATTGTCGGGCCCTAGACCCCACATGTAAGGTGTCCGACCTTGTCTATAAAAGTACAGGACCGCCACCATTACAAAGGACCAGAATCCAATCCCCGATACACACACGCATTCACACACACTAGCAATACAATCCACCGTGGAGTATGGTGTTATGCTCCTTGCGGCCCGAACCACGTAAAAACCACTATCTCATACACTCTCATACGCGCGAACACTCGATTTAGGCCTAAGCCCCACCGAATAAGAACCTTCACGGGCTGCTCCTTAGCATATCCGGGGAAGTGTCACATTAACAATTTGACACGTACATAGCTAACAGATTGAGCTAACATATCACAGTCACATGTCGCGATGTTCTCCTAAATATCTAGTGACATTGAAAATTGAGGCATTCTGAATGGCTCCGATTCGGGTTGATTTGATCAATCCTTTGAGATTTTCGTAGTTATTTCAGATATGCAATCTATAGTGAGTATGTAATATCTTTTCGCGCAAGAAATCGTTCTATGTTGAACTCATTTTTGCAGGGGATGATGTGAATGTTGTGGCCTTAATGTGATGTGATCATCTACGTGTAATAGTTATGCAGTCTACTATTGCAAATTTGCCACAACCGGGTTGAGGTTGTCACATAATAGTATGATGACCTACGTGTCGACATGTGATGCTCGATCTCTTATGTAATTTAATTTGTAGGATTAGCTGGGTTAGCTTCTTTTATGTTCATGGAGATATATTCAAACATGGTGGCGATGGTGATCAACACAAGAAAGGAGGCATGGCAGCATGGATCATGATGGAACCATGACGATGAATACCACTATGAATCTAAAGGCCATACTATTGTCAATGTGATATGATCATATGCCTATGATGTTTATGTATTACTAATTTTTTCATTCTTTTCATATGGTGGATGTTTCACCATGATAGAATAGCTTTTCTCGCAAAAGTCGAGTATTTGATGCCATTTATCAATAACTGCACCTATATTGTTTTGATCTTAGTGTGGTAGGTTTGCCAAGGAAAAATACCATCATCTATCATGATGCATAGGGTGAATGTTGGACATTCACATGCATAGTGTTGGTTTACTCAACAAAGCTATCAAAATGGTTTTTGAGCTTTATGGCATAGAGTTGGGAGTCGAGACATTGGATGTCACCCAACAAACAAGAGAAATATAGACATATGATTAAGAATTTTTATTTACCTATGTCACTAATTTTATAGCAGTGAAGCCAAAGCTCACTGGGAATTAGTGAATATGGATGTTGGACACTTATATGTTGGTAGAGGGAGGATGCGATAACATAGTGCTCAAACCTTGTGTATTTATTTTCTATTGTAGATCATGTCTGCTAGTAACAATTCCTGTTTCAATTTGCGATTTGTACTTGAAAAGGAAAAGCTCAATGGAGCTAACTTTATTGATTGGTACCGCAACATGAGAATCATTCCTAGGTAAGATAAAACCGAGTATGTTCTTCAGCAGCCATACCCTGATGACCCAGCAGCTGATGCAACTGTTGCGGCACATAGACCTTATCAGAAGCAATGTGATGATGCGCTTAATGTAAGCTACCTCATGCTCACAACTACTTCTACTGATCTGCAAAAATAGTATGAGCATACATATGCTTATTCTATGATTGAGGGACTACGTGGAATGTTTGAGAACCAAGCTAGGGCTGAGAGATACAACATCTCAAAGTCCTTGTTCTCATGCAAGCTGGCAGAGGGTAGCCTGATCAACCCTCATGTAATCAAAATGATTGTTTACATTGAGACTTTGCACAAACTGGGTTCTAAACTCAAGGATGATCTGGCTATTGACTTTGTTCTCCAATCACTCCCACCGAGCTACGAGCCATCTATATTGAATTTTCAAATGAATGGCATGGAGAAAACATTGGCTAAATTTGTATGAGATGCTTGAAACAGCCGAAGAAAGCATTAAGAAAAACACCAATCATGTGATGATGGTTCAACAGGAGAATAAAAAGAAGAACGTGTGATGCATCCTAAAGGCGGAGGCAAGGGAAATATTCCCGATGAGCCCTCAAGCTCAAAGTCTAAGCCAAAGGGCAAATCTGGCCCTTCTCCTAGTGATCAATACTTTCACTGTCATGCTAAGGGGCATTGGTATAGGAACTGCAAGAAGTACGTGGAGGATCTAAAGAAGAAGAAGGGATGTGAGACTTTCACTTCAGATATAAATGTTATAGAAATTAATATTGCTACATCTTCTAGTGAATCATGGGTATTTGATACTTGATCGATGATTCACACTTGCAAACAGTTGCAGGATCTAAGTGTGACTAGAAGATTTTCAAAAGGCGAGTTGGGTGTTCGTAACGGCAATGGAGCAGCAATTGCAGTCATAGCTGTCGAGACCTACCACTTGTCGTTACCCTCAGGATTAGTTTTGGAATTCAATAATTGTTATTGCATTCCTACTTTGAGCAAGAACATGATCTCTTATTCATGTTTAGAAGAAGTTGATGGTTATGAGATTGTAATAAAGAACAAATGTTATTCTATTTATTATAATAATATTTTCTATGCTCAATGTTCGTTGGTAAATGGATTATACGTTCTTGATCTTGAGGATAAAAGTGTCTATAACATTAATACCAAAAAGGCTCGACCAAATGATCTAAATCTCACATTTATTTGACATTGTCGCTTAGTCCATAAAAATGTGAAATGCATTGAAAAATTCCATAAAGATGGTTTACTAAGCTCATTTTGTTTTGAATCACTTGACACATGCGAGTCTTGTTTGCTTGGGAAGATGACCAAAGCATCCTTCATTGGTCAATGTGAGAGGGCGAGTGACTTGTTTGAACTTATACATACTCATGTGTGTGGACCAATGAGTTCAATAGCCAGGGGTGGTTTCTAGTACTTCATTACTTTTACCGATGACATAAGTAGATATGGATATGTCTATCTAACAAGGCAAAAGTTTGAGTCCTTTGAAAAGTTCAAAGAATTTCATAATCCAATGTCAATTGGGCAAAACAATTAAACTTCTACGATCTGATCGTTGAGGTGAATATTTTAGCCATGAATTCTATAATCATTTAAAGCAATGTAGAATTGTTCCACAACTGACTCCACCTGGAACGCCTCAATAAAATGGGGTATCTGAGAGGAGGAACCGAATCTTGTTAGACATGGTTAGGTCAATGATGACCCAAAACTGATCTTCCACTATCCTTTTGGGGTTATGCCCTTGAAGCTGCTGGATTTACACTAAGCAGAGTTCTAGTTAAGTCTGTTGAGAAGACACCATATGAGTGTAGGATCGAAGAGCACGTGAGAAGCTACCAGAGGGGGGGCTGAATGGTAGATTTGAAGTTTTTTAGCCAAAGCAACAAAAACCCCTTGTCAAAAAACAATCTGATAACAAAACCGTGTGTGCAATTGATGTAAACTTGTTCAACTGTGAAAAAAGTAGTGGAGATTATAGATAATCAAGTCACGGAGAAACCACAATAAGAATCTTGCGAAATCGATGAGTAAAACTCAAGTTATGATCAAAACACTTAACAAAGGTTAAAATGTTCTAGCCGAGTTGAAAATAGATTTGCTATGCTGCAAAGAAACTCGTGTAGATCAAAAACCGCAAGTCCAATGATCATAAAATTTTCGCAGATGATAGATCATCAAGTTGTGAAGTAACACAAAAAGAGTCACATCAATTGAATCAGTAAAACACGAGTTATGATTGAAACACCGATGCAACATCTGGCTATATAGAAACTCAATGAATAAAACATGCCAAGAAGAAGTCGGACGAACAAGGCACTAAAGCTCCTCTAAACTATGAATTTTATTAATAAAAACACAAGAGGAATAACCCCAAAGTCGTGCATCCACGAGCTCTGGCCTCCCTTTCTTATATAACCAACCCTTAGGCCAATCCAATCCTAACTAGGCTCCTACTCCTACTCAGTTTCAACTGAAACTTTCCATAACTGCTCAAGACTCTTCCATATGTGTATATAAGCAATCTCAAGACTTCCAAACACCTTAGGAACATCCCAAACATTCCAAAAACAACTTAACTTTGTGCTCACCACGAAATCTAACCAAAACAAGCTCGAAACTTTCCATATTCAAACAATAACTGTAAAGCAAGTTTGAAACATTGCAAATGAAAAACATAGCAATCGTATGAATATTTCAGCACAGAGAAGGTTTGGACATCCAAAACAGCAGCTATACATTATACAAGAAAATTTTCGAAAATCCGAAGCAAGTTCCCGCAAGTTCGGACAATCCAATGTATTTCTCAGATATAATCACAACTTTGCATGTAAACACTCACTTTTAACATAATTGCTAATGTATTCAGCACATAGGTCTCACAATCTCCCCCTCGATGAATGCATTGGCAACACCACAACTAAACCGAACACTAGCTCATTCACGTTTCATGAAAAAATTGGACAAAAGAAATTTCTCCCCCATTTTGAAAATTAAAAATCAAATAAGAAGAAACCTAAAAATTCTCTCCCTAAGTATGTTCACTCCCTCAAAGAAGAACGTGTAAATCAAAACACTCGTGAATGTGCATGTGTGACCAATTTCCCCCCTTGGACAATGTATTCAGCAAGGTACAAAAGAGAAATTTTAATTTGTTATGAGCATAATATGACATATACATATAAAACAAAGCTTATCCAAGCCGTACTATCAAGTAACTTACACTATCACATCAATGAGTTATATAAAGTAGTGTAAGCCATGCTAGAGATTAGATGTAATTTCCATTTAAGCAACCCACGATCTCACAAACTTAACTATTTCAAAAACCTGAAAGCATGACACATGTTGCTGCATTTTTAATTATAATTTAAAGCACAAATTTTGATCATATGTCATTTGCAAGAGATTATATGCTGCATCAGTCTAATTCTAACCAACCAAGCCAAGCCGATGTCATTTGATAATCAAAAGCTTAAGGACATGGTTTTAGTCATACACAACTCCTTCCAAGTTCATATTAAAGTGCAATGGTAAGCAATCTCAAAAGAAGAAGTGTGATGAATGCATATTCTCTAGATCTTTTATGATTTTTTATTTGATCATAAAAGCTCGTCATGTGGGCTATTGATTAATTGATTTTTCATTATTAAAAGCACTTGTGAGCATGTAACGAGTTCAAAATGGCAACAAAGTTCAATCATGACCAGATTTAGTGTAAGTATTTATTCAAATTACTAGTCATGGAAAAAACTATAAAATGTATAACATGAGTAATGTAGTAAGAACTTTAAGAATGTAAAAGGAATCAGAAACTCATATATGTATGAAATACTTATGCTCATATTAACTTTAACTTTAGGTTCACACATAGACTTCCCAAGTTGCAAAACTCCCTTTCAATATAACCCGTGAGGTTGCATGACCCCTATTTCGCTATGAATGAATGAAAAAATAATGAAATGCAAAGGTTTTGTGAAAATATTAGCAATTGTTGTTTGGTGTCTACATGGTGAAGCACAACTTTTCTTTTTTAAACATTATCACGGAGAAAGTGATACCTAATATCAATGTGCTTTGTTCTAGAGTGTTGCACGGAGTTTTTAGCAGTGAAAATGGCACAAGTGTTGTCATAAAATAGGGAAACACCATCTAAATAAACCTCATAGTCCTTAAGTGTTTGAACAAATCCAAAGAATTTGTGAGCGAACGCTAACAGCACCTACATATTCAGATTTATCTGTGGATTGTGCAACTGAACTTTGTTTTCTAAAGGACCAAGCAACAAGTGAATTACCAAGAAAATGACAAGCACCCAAAGTACTTTTCCTATCAATCCTACAAACCCTAAAATCAGCAACAGAAAAAGCTTTCAAAGTAACGATCGAGGAAGAAAAAAAGAAAAATGCCAAAGTCTTGAGTACCATGTAAATACTTGAGAATCCTTTTGACAGCTTGATGATGTGAAGTTCGTGGGGAAGCTTGAAATCTTGCACAAAGGCAAACACTGAATTGTATGTCTGATCTTAAAGTTGTGAGGTACAAAAGTGATCCGACCATGCTTCTACTCTTTTTGATCAATCAAGTCACCATCTTTATCTAGTTCAAGTGTTGTCATTGTTCCCATTGATGTCTGAATAGGCTTGCTATTTTCCATGTTGAAATGCCTAAGAAGATCTTTCGTACAATTTGTTTGATGCACATGATTCCCTCCTCAGTTTGCTTGATTTGCAGCCCCCGAATGTACATGAGTTATCCGCATACACTTGAACGAATAATGAGTCATTGCCATGCTTAAGCATAAAAATAATTTTATCTACTTTTTCCCATAGTAAACCCCTTTTCAAGTAAGAATGTTTTTAACCTATCATACCATGATCTAGGGGCTTGCTTAAGACCATACAAAGCTTTGGACAGTTTACGAACATGATTAGGAAAATCTGGATTTTCAAAATTGGGTGGTTGCTTAACATAAATTTCCTCATCTGTGTAGCCATTAAGAAAAAGACTTTTCACATCCATTTGATATAATTTGGAACATTTAGATGCAGCAAATGCTAATAAAATTCTTATGACTTTTAATCTAGCAACAAGAGCAACAGTTAATCAAAATCTAGACCTTCAACTTGTGTGAAACCTTGAGCAACCAACCTAGTTTTATTCCTAACCACAACCCCATCCTCACATTGTCTATTTTTAAACACCCATTTAGATGCAATTAATATGTGATCATGAGGTGGAGGTACAAGTTTCCCAACGTTATTTCTTTCAAAATTTTCTAACTCTTCTTGTATGGCAATAATCCAAGATTCAATAATGAGTGCGTGTGATATATATTTGGATTCAACAGAAGCAACAAAAGCATAATGAGCATGAGAGTTTGGATCAAAAAACCTAGATCGTGTGACTCGTTCATGCAAGCTTTCGATAATCTGTTGTGGAGGATGACTTTTGAGGATTCGGAGGGGAGTAGACACTTCACAAGATTCTCCTTCCTCATGTTCATCACAAATCAAAGATCTTGTTGCTTGAGGATGATCTGGACTAGCAGTAGAAGTCATTGGCACTGGTTCTGAATCAAAATCAGGAGTTGGAACGATGTCATTAGCTGCTGAATTTTCAAGCAGCAGCACCACTTCTTCCTCATTTTTAATAAAAATACTCTCCTTGTCTATATGTATCTTGACCTGCAATATTAGAGCTAGTACTTGCCCTATCTTCATCAGAAGAAACGTCACAGTCTCCACAATTTTGTTAGTGTCAAGTAAAAGCACACGGTAGCCTCTAGTATGAGTTGGATAACTAAGAAACTTGCCATTAACAAATCTAGTTTCAAATTTATCAAGACTACCATGTTTCTTAACAAAGAATTTGCAACCAAAGACCGTAAATTGTGTGACACTACGCTTATGTCGAAACCCAAGCTCATATGTGGTTTTTCCTAGCTTACCACACACGAAAACACGATTTGAGACATAACAAGCAGTTGCAATTGCATCAACCCAAAACATCCGAGGAGTTTGATATTCATCGAGCATAGTCCTAGGAATCTCAACTAAGGTTTTATTCTATCTCTCTACAACACCATTTTGTTGAGGTACATAGGGTGAAGAAAATTGATGATCTATTCCTTTTCAGCAAAAAAGTGATCAAATGATTGGTTTTTAAATTCGGTTCCATTATCACTTCTAATTGCTTTTAAAGGTCCTGGGTGATCAAGTGAAAATCTAAGAACTAAACTTCTAAACTAACTAAAAGATTCATTCAGATGGTACAAAGTAAATCCAAGAGTATCTAGAATAGTCATCAACAATTACAAGCACATACCACTTACCTCCAAAAGATTGAACACGTGAAGGACCTACGGTTTCAAGGTGTTAAAGTACCGTCGGTGCTGTTTTCATGGTAATTGTAAGTGGAGAGTGTGAACCTACAACCATTTTAGCGTGTCTACAAGAAGAGTAAACAATTTCATTGTTCCCTTTAAGCTTAGGAAGCCCACAAATTCGATCAAGACCACTAACACGAGTAAGGTGATCAAAGCCTACGTGAGCAAGTCTACAATGCAAAAAATATAAGTCTTTTGATTCATTAGCAACTAGACACCAATGCTTAGAGGATGACATGTTAAAAACAACTTTAAAAACTCTTTCAGACCGAGACATATTAAACATAAGCTCACAATTAGAATCTACAACCTCTCAAAAATATTATAGTGATAATAATTTCAAGATTTTCATCTAGCAATTGTGAAACGGAAAGGGAGTTGTATTTTAGATTTTTAACAAGTGTCACATCCTTCAAGGTGTAGTGATTATTAACTCTAACCGAACCCTTAGCAATTTTAGAGATTGAAGAATTACTAGCAAAAGTAACATTCTCTACATGTGACACAAAAGAGAGGGAGGAGAACCATTCTTTGTTACCGGTCATGTGATGTGAGCAACCTGAATCCACAAGACAAATATTATCATTTCTAAAGCGTGTAACCTACAAAGAAGCAGAATACATCGATGACTCAATACTGGGGTTAGTCAAAAGGCATTTCGGAATCCAGTACCAAGTCACACAACGTCCAACAGAAATAACATACGAAAGATGAGATAAAACTACAGGTTTATGAGCCAAAGTTTGAGGATTTTTGTATTCAACTACTAACCTATGAGGTGTTTCATTTGTAGCATGAAAAACGGTAGGTTTGGGAGCAAACATTGCATGTTTCTTACTCATCACAATATGTTGCAAGCTCCAAACATTCGGTTCAGCATGTGCAGCAAGTTTTGCTTGGTTGTGACATGATCTAACTAGCATTCTTTGCTTCTAATCTTGTTTAGCTAGTATATAACGAAAATCTATGACATGACCATCTCTACCACAGTAGGTACAATGAAATTTTCCATTGTGTTCATGTCTATATGAGCAACCCAGATGTATATTAGTAACTGAATGAGACAACATTCCCGCAGAATTAAAAACCACCGTTTTTTTGTTTAGAAATTGTTTTAATCAAACCACTTCCTAATGACTTAACAACCCTTAGGTGGATGTGCCTTAGCATGAGCACAAGAGTCAAAATCTAAACCAGTTTTATTGTTGCAAGACTTGGAAGAATTCAACAGCAAGTTTAGGTTCTTATTTGCATCACAAAACTCCTCTAGTGTTCTATGCATGTCATCAAGTTTACTTGACAGATCAAGGCAATTTTCACATGAAGTTTTTCTTTTTAATTTGCAATTAGCACAACAGTTAATCTCATGAGAACGTAAAGCATTGTTCAGAACAGAAATTTCTTTCATAGCATCATGTAGTTTCTTATTAAGATCATCAAAGTTAGAATAGTGCAAATTCCTTTCAATTTCAATTTCAAGTCCCGGCGTATGCACACTTCTTAAGGAGGATAATTTTCTATAAATCAATTCACACGAGGAACATAAATCATCACTAGGAATCAAAGATTTCAACCGACTAATTTCATATTATAGTGATTCAATTTTAATAGCAGTGTCCCTAAGCTTTTTGTCATTTTCTTTAAGTATAACAGTTGCACAAGAAGTAGCATCACACATTTCATTGCAAGTGGGACATACCTCTTTATTGCTACTGTTGTGTTCTGCTTCCTGCAAACTTGATCTGTAGTTGCCCGCCATGAAACACATAGTTGCCAAATTGTTTTCATCTTCATCACTCCTAAACTCCACATCGCTCGGGTTGTTATCTAGGAAGGCGGAGAGAATGTGTTCCATCACTTACCATTTTGTAAAAGTTTTATTTTTCTTGTTGTTGTCGCAAGAAGAGGACTTGAACTTATTTTGCTTTGGAAGGACCTGAAAGGTTAGGGCAAATGTTATGTAAATTTCCTGTATTGCCACATTCAAAGCATCATTGAGAACCACCACTTCCTCTCTTTCTATTTCTGACATTTTGCAATGCTTTTGAGAATCGAGTAGAGAGAAGTGCTAGCTCATCAATGGGAAAATCTTAAATCTATTCAAGGGTTAGAGAGGACAGCAAAGCAAGTTTACCACATCATGAAGATGTGCTAGAACTAGGCATATCAAGTTGTGACTCAAATGCAAGAGACTTGTTGGGATTTTTAAGTGAATTTAGGTCAAGTTCATGAGTTTTCAACTTAGAATATAGAACATTTAAAGTAAGTGTACTCATCACAGTAGATTCATGAATAGATGTAACTTTCATCTCTGAAGTGGTCATGTCTAATGCACTTAACAATGTCCTAGGATTTTCAGCATCTGAAAAATTAACATTGACACTATGCAAGTTGCTGAGATTTTTATTAAAGTGGGCAAAGAAATCATCGATTGACTCACCGGGTTGCATATCAAAACTCATGTATTCCTTTTTGAACATATCTTGTCTTAGCTCCTTGACTGTGTTAGAGACTTCGTGGTAGTTGCATAGTGCTTTCAACACGTCATACGCGGATCAAAGATGTGCAACACGATCGAAGTTGCTTTGAGTCAATCCTTGAATAATCAAGTTGCGCGCCTTGTTATTGTTGTCGATGTCCTTCATGATGGAATTTGTGACGTCATCATTTGATGGCACAAGTGAAATGCTTGAAGACTTTTTCCCTTACGATGAAGCCTTGCGCCTGTATGTAAGCCTCAACGCGAGCCTTCCAAATATGAAAATCAATGCCATCGAACACACAAGGTTTTGCGCAGTATTTCTCCATGTTGATTAGCCAAAGCACGTGCAAAACACCGAGATTATAGCATTATGGCTTTGATACCAATTGTGGGATCGAAGAGCACGTGAAAACTTACCAGAGGGACTGAATCATAGATTTATACTTTTTAGCAGAGCCAACAAAAACCCCTCGGCAGAAAAACAATCTGATAAATAAACTGTGTGTGCAGCTGATCTAAACATGTTCAACCATGACAAAAGTCATAGACATTATAGAGAATCAGGTCACAGAGACACCACAACATGAATCACAAGAAAACATCGTGTAATGATCTAAACACTGAGCAAAGGTTAAACTGTTCTAGCCAAGTTAAAAACAGATATTCTAAGATGCAAAGAAACTCGTGTAGATCAAAAACCACTTATTCAATGAACGTGAAATTTTCGCAGATGATAGAGCCTCAAGTTGTGAAGAAAACACAAAAAGAATCACAACAATTGAATCAGTAAAATGCGTGTTATGATTGAAACACTGATGCAACATCTAGCTATCCAGAAACTCGATGACAAAAAACTTTCCAAAACAAAGTCAGAAGAACAAGGCACTAAAGCTCATCAAAACTATGAATTTAATTAATCAAAACACGATCGGAACAAACTGAAAGTCGTGCACCCATAAACTATGTCCTCTCTTGCGTATATAACCAGCCCTTAGGCCAACCCAATCTTAACTAGGACTCCTACTCCTATTTAGTTTCAACCAAAACTTTCCATAACTGCAAAAGACTATTCCATGTGCAGATAGAAGCAATATTAAGATTTCCAAACATCTTAGGAATGTCCCAAAGATCCCTAAAATAACTCAACTTCGTGCTTACCACGAAATCTATCCAAAACAATCTCGAAACTTTCCATATTCGAACCATAACCACATAAGTCGTAGCCTGAGGCATAAACCAGCCGATTGAACCGTTCCGACCACATCATCATGTTCATAACTCTTATAAACGCCTTGGAACTATGTTGCCAAGTCCATGCACCCCTTGCACATGTGCATACACTTTCCAACAACGTTCACGATACCTTCATATGCAATGTTCTTGACCCAAACATGATGCGTGACCTCCCAGTCAAATCAACCACAAGTCCCCCGAACATGGTTGTTGAACCTCATCTTCTCCCAAAGAAACACCTTCACCAGCCATGTCCTGACCTCAAGCAACACCTTCACATGAACAAACAAGAAACTCTTCTCAGCACAAGTCCGCGACTTGACTCACATTAGTCCGAAAACCACAACACCTTATGTGAGCACCTCACATAAGCATGTTGGAAACATAGTAAGATAATATTCACCATGATCAGCCAAAACACATCAAAAAGTTAGGAAAGAATACTAAGCAAACCTTCTCGTAGGTGTAAAGCAAGTTTGCAAAATTGCAAATAAAAAACATAGCAGCCGTACGAAAAATTCAGCACATAGAAAGTTTGGACAGTCCAAAACAACAGCTATGCATTATACAAGAAAAGGCCGGACACTCCGAAGCAAGTTCCCACAGGTTTGGACAATCCAAAGTGGATTTCTCGGATATAATAAAAACTTTGCATGTAAACACTCACTTTTAACATAATTGCCAATGTATTCATCACATAGGTCTCACAATGAGATGTGCACGGAGAAACACCCCAAATTTTCTTTCCTCAAAGTTCGGAGGTGTGATGCTTATGTCAAACGTTTAATGTCAGAAAAACTCACTTCTGAATCAGGCAAATGTTTTTCCGTGTGATATCCTAGGGAAACCAAAGGATATTATTTCTATAATAAAACTGTGGGTAAAGTGTTTACCGCTTGTAGTGGTGTCTTCTTGGAGAAAGAGTTGCTCTCAAAATGAGTTAGTATGAGCAAGGCACATCTTGAAGAATTCAAGAAATATTTGAAAATGTTTCGACACCCACTAATCCTATACAGGATGTACAAGATGTTGTGCAACCTGTTGATGAAACACCAGCCCCACGAAGGTCTACATGGGCATGTCGTACGATAGAAAAGTTAATGCTTCTAACCATGGAGCAACATGACATGGCATTGTTGGACAATAATGAGCCCACAACCTATACCGAAGCAATAAAGGGACCTTACTCTAAGAAATGGCTTGGGGCCGCAAAATCCGAAATTGAATCCATGCACGAGAATCATGTTTGGAACTTGATTGATCCGATCGAAGGTGTGAGACCTATCGATTGTAAATGTATTTTCAAGAAAAAGACATACATGGATGGAAATGTTCATATCTAAAAACACGATTGGTGGAGAAACGTTTCAAACAAATTCAATATGTCGATTATGATGAAACTTTCTGACCTATCACAATGCTAAAGTTTGTTCGGATTATCCTAGCAATTGCTGCATATTTTGATTATGAAATATAGCAGATGGATGTTGAAACAACATTTCTTAGTGGAAGTCTAATTGAGAATGTGTACATTACACAACCTGCGTGTTTTGTTGATCTTAAAAGTGCTAGTAATATATACAAACTTCAAAATTTTATCTATGTATTGAAGCAAGCATCTCAGAATTGGAATCTACGTTTGATGAAGTTTTCAAAGTGCTTGGTTTCATCAAAAGCATAGAAAAACCAGGTCTTCACAAGAAGTTTAGTGGGAGCGCAATTGTATTTCTGGTCCTATATGTAGATGACATATTATTTATGGGAAATGACATTCCAATGCTTGATGATGTTAAATACCCATTAAGAAAAAGTTTCTCTATTAAGGATTTAGGAGAGGCAGCGTACATTTTGGGCATAAATATAGTTCAATATGCAAGATTCTAAGAAAGGTTTCTTGCCAATGTCACATGCCATTTATCTAAGCAAGACTCAGTGTCCTCCGATAATTGATTAGCAAAAGAGGGTGAGAACGATTCCTTAAGCTTCGGCTATTGGATCCATCATGTATGCCATGCTATGTACACGCCCAGATGTATCATATGCTCTAAGCATCACGAGCAGGTATCAATTAGATTATGGTGAGGCTCATTGGACAGTCGTCAAAAACATCCTTAAGTACCTGAGAAGAACTAAGGATGAATTCTTAATATTTGGAGGTGAGGAAGAGCTCATTGCAAAAAGATACATCGATGCTAGCTTCCAAAATGATAAGGATGATTCTAGACCGCAATCCAATTTTGTATTCTGCCTCAATGGAGGGGCAGTGAGCTGGAAAAGTTCCAAGCAAGATACAATAGCATATTCAATGATGGAGGTGTAGTATATTGCAGTTTCTGAAGCAGCAAAGGAAGTCGTTTGGATAAGAAAATTTGTTTCTGAGTTGGGTGTTGTTCCTAGAGCGTCTTGTTCTGTAGATCTCTATTATGACAATAGTGGAGCTATCGCATAGGCGAAGGATCTTATATCACACAAAATATCCAAACATATACTACAACGCTATAACCTCATTCGAGAGATCATCGTTCGAGGTAATGTGAAGATATGCAAGGTGCACTTCAAATGTTGCAGATCCGTTGACAAAGCCTATTCCACAATCAAAGCATGAGGAGCACATGAGATATATGGGTATTAGATACTTACATCATTGATCATTTTGTGTAGTGGGAGACTTGTGTCATAGCTATGTTTATGTACTATTAAATAAATTGTTATATGAGTAATCATTATTTACATTGATCATCAAGTATGTGACTTGTTCGTGAAACTCTTTGTAGTAATGTTGCTCTGAATCATTGCTAGTCTATATCATTATATGAGATAATGATGACACAAAGACTAGCATATGTACTAATTGATGATCACATTTCATGGATCATAGACATGGAGATATCACTTAATAATGTGAACATATGTTAGTGAACATGGTGTTGGATTGACCCACTCCGAGACATTGTTGGGATTGTTATATTCTTATGTGTGTTGATGGTTGGTACGTCACAGATGATAATATGCAAGCGTACAGAGAAACCATTGTAGCACTTCCCCTCAAAGAGTATTCCTAAGGGTATTGAATCCAAGAAACGTGTGTGCTAGTCTTCTAACTACTTTGCCCAAGGACATAAGCTTGGTGATAAGCGAGGGATAGAGTGGATTTTCTAAGAGATGGGTTTCAAATTCAAGGCAAGTTGATCAATAGTTAGTTGTATTGGGCACGGGCTTACTTTGGGCTGTCAGGCGACTCCCAACAACATATCGTCACGGAGGAAATCATTGATGGGTATGTCTGATGTATTTGAGATCTCCATACGTGAGAGGTGATTAGCGACATAATTCTCTACTCCCTTTTGATCCATTATCTCCAAGTCAAACTATTGGAGTAGGATAATCCATCAAATTGGCCTAGGTTTAGCATCTTTCTTGGTGAGCAAATATTTCAAAGCAGCATGGTCTGTGTAGACTATTACATTTGCTCCAACAAAGTATGATTTAATCTTATCGATAACAAAGACAACTGCCAAGAGCTCCTTTTCAGTTGTGGCATAGTTAAGCTAAGCTCATGTTAGAGTCTTGCTAGCATAGGCTATTGCATGATGCTTTTTATCCTTGGTTTTGCTAAGGCCGCTCCAACACATAATCACTAGCACCACACATGATTTTGAAAGGCATCGTCCAATCAGGGGGTTGAAGATTGGAGCTATGATGAGTGCCTTCTTGAGGATGCCAAAAGATTTGTGGCACTCATCATCGATATCAAAGGGCACATCTTTAGATAATAGGCTAGTGAGGGGTCTAGCAATTCTGAAAAATCCTTGATAAATCATCAGTAGAACTCACATGGCCTAAGAAATTGCAGATAACCTTAATGTTGGTGGGGAGGTGGAAGTTTTTCAATTACCTTAATTTTAGCCTTGCCCGGTTAAATCCCCCTTTCGAACACTAAGTGTCTTAAGACGATGCCTTCATAGACCATAAAATGGCATTTTCCCCATTTTAGCACCCAGTCCTTCTCTTCGCATCTATGTAAGACCCTGTCTAGGTTCTCAACACAATGATGAGAAGTTTTCTGTAGACCGAAAAGTCATCCATGAAAACTTCTACGATTTCCTCGACCATGTCTGGGAAAATAGACATCATGCACCTTTGGAACGAAGCGGATGAATTACACAACCCGAACGACATCTGCCGATAGGCGTATGTTCCATAAGGGCATGTGATGGTGGTCTTACTTTGATCACTAGTGTGGATGGGAATTTGATGGTAACAAAAATACTCATCAAGGAAACATAAGAAGGAATGTTTCGCTAGCCGATCAAGCATTTCATTAATGAAAGGCAGTGGGAAATGATCCTTCATTGTTGCCTTGTTAAGCTTTCTATAGTCAATACACATCCTGCACCCTGTGACAGTTTCTTGAGGAATGAGTTTTGTCGAAGTGTTCCAACGACACTTCCCCCAGTACTACTAAGAAGTAGCCCACGGAGGTTCGTATTTAGGCAGGGAGCAAAATCAAGATCCAAGAGCAAGGTGACAAAAGGTGTTTTATGTGGTCCGAGCTGCCTGAGCGTAATACCCTACTCCACGAGGTGTTCGTGTATTGGATTGCTTTGTGCAATTATGCTGATGAGCTAGTCTGAATTACTTTTGTTCTACCGTGCAACACAGTCCTTTTATATGCCAAAGGCTGGTTGTCACAGTATGTGCCATTGCTCGACAGGTGGCTCTGACTGTAATAACCACCCTATACATGATCTATGGGTATTAAGGGGGTTAATAGTGTGATAACACGCCATAATGGCAGCGGTACCGGCCTTGATAGTCCTCTTATCGTGCGTCATTAATATGGCATAATGACGCGTTAAACAGGTCTTGTAACGGCCAATTGATAGCTCTTGAATGTTTGTGCCGTTGTAGATCCAGATGTCCTCTCGTTGTAGACATAGATTCAGACGTGTCACACGTGGCAGCTTTGGTGCTTCCCTCTGCAGGGAGGTAGGTTCGGAGCAACTGGACACGTGGCAGCACTGGAGCTTCTCTTGTTTGAGAGGCAGGTCCGGCACCCCGGTACACGTGGCAGTGCTGGAGCCACCCTAAGGAGGGAGGGAAGTCCGGCACTACGGGACACGTGTTGCCTCCAGAAGTCCACAACACTTGAAGATGGAACTCAACGCGTCTTCTTCTGGTATGAAGGGATACCTATTATGCATGGTATCGACCGTGGCCCCCGGGCCCACCTCTAGTGAGATTGTGAGGTTTCGATGTCGGAGGTGGGGACATTATCTCTTCCGTGTTGCTGCTGCAGTTTTCCTTTTGAGACATGCAGTCCTTCTTGATTTGGTAGAAAGATACATGACGTGCAAATCTTACGCAACTGAAGGACGCTCGTTCCATATACGATTTACATATCTGTTCCCAACGCAATCTTTGTAGCCCTGTCAGGTTGCCACCCTCGGGCTTCCAACTTCTCATCATGACAACGATTCACCTGGTGTGACTTTTTTGGCGAAGTGGACCTGGGTCCCCTTATCATTGATGATGTAACTTTGTTGAGCATGATCAAGGTTCGGATAAAGGTGCCATCCAAGCGTTGCAGAAGCTTAGTAAAGGGAGAGGCGTTGCAAGGAAATAAAACTCTTACGCACCAATATGTTCTTGCTCATAGAGATCTTCGCTTGAACCCTTGCATCGCGCTCCCACTTTTGCTCCACTTTGCAGGGATGGAACTCGCACTTCCCCTAGCAAGATTGTGAGTGAGGGGATCTTACAAGAGTTTGGAAGCTGATGGGATGGCAAAGCGACTCCTTCAACAATGCTATTCGCTGCGACAAGCTCCCATTCAAGGATTAGTCCCCCGGCAACATTGTCTACTTCTCAGCATATGCCATGGTTGTGATGATTCCACAAGTATCCTGCTTCTTGCTGATGCTGCTGGAGTCATACGGGCTCCAACTGCAACATCTTGGACCTGATTCGATATTGCTGGTGGCGATCTTCGTCCTCTTCTGCGAGATGTGGGTAAGTGTGCCACCCTGCGTGTCGTTGTTCCGAACCTTCTTCACATTCCGGGCGACAGGCAAAGGTTACAACTTGTTGGGATTATACTACTTTGTAAGGCGTAGGAATCCGCCGTACAAGTACATCAAGTCATTTCCTTCCGAAAAGTGGAAGACTTTGAAGACTAACTGGGTCGTTATCAGGGTGGACCATCATGAACAGCTGGAGCTGCCAGAAGGGTTCCCGACAACAGAGTTCGGCTCGTGGGAGGAGCTATCCAAGCTGACTGAAGAGTACAATCCCATGCTATCAAGAATCTAAAACATGGTCGACAGAGGATTGGCGTCTTTGATGCTCCTCGGCAACTTACTGACCAACCGCTGAGCTCCACTCAAGGAGCCATAATTTGCAGCTTGGTCATACTCCAGAGAAATTGATTACCTCTGGATTGATGTTTTTCAGGGAACCAAGTTAGATGAGCATGCCTTGAAGCTCCATCTACAGAAGTTATACAGTGGAACTCTATCAGGAGATGATATCGTACCTCCGGCAGAGTTCTTGCCTCTGTGTGTAGTTCCGGAGGTCAGGAAGGAGCTACAGAAGGTGATGACACTCCTTGACGATACATGTCTTGCGGTGCGAAAAAGAAGCACTCCGCCAGTAGGGATTGTAATCCCGAAACTTCGGGACCCTACCCACATGAAGGGTCTGACTCTGCACCTGTCAGTGGAAAGGGCAAAGCTCCTGCAGAACCAAGTCAGAAGAAGTCTAACTCAAGTCGAGGCAAAGGGAAAGATATTGTCGATGCCTCTAGTTGGAAGAGGAAGCTAACCCAAACTGATGGCAGCTCTGTTAGAGCAGCTCCAACGCAAGCAGTGCCACTGCATCGCCCAACCTTCAATCAGTGCTGGTTGTGCCTCCAGCAATGGAAACCCTGGCTCCGACGACCAAGGAGAGCTCTGGGCCTAGGAAATAATCTTCAGATCCAGTGCCTATGGAGGGTGTCAGGTCCGGCAAGTCTACTACAGTCCTGGTGCCAGCTGTAGGCTCTGGGTCTAGAGTGACGGAGATCGCAGCTCTAGCGATGCCGGTGTCTACCACGAGCCCTCAGATGATGTTCGGAGCTTCTGCCTTACCGGCAACGGTACATTCTGACTCTCACCATCCAAGAAAGAGATTTCGTGCCGACTGGAGCGGCAGTGTCCCCAGGTAATGATCGGCACTTGAACTTGTGTTTTCTTTTTGTTTTTTACTTTTCCTTGAATTCTTTATTCCTCTATTTCCATAGTATTGAGAGGAGTAGCTACTACTCTGGCACCTGACAGCGGCATGGTCACAGAGACTGCACTAATCGTAGCCCCCCCCCCCCCCCCCCCCCGCTCATGATACGGATTCTTTTATGGTCATGGTGTATGACACGGTAGTTCTAAATTCAACTGACATCGAGATGACCTCTGTGCCAGCGGCTGAAGAAGTTGTGGTTGCGATGGACCACGAAGAAGAAATGTTAGAGCAAGCTTCAGCTGCTCCGGAGCCAGCATCGGAGGTACCAGCATAAGTGCTGGAGATTTTTGAACCTGCGGCAGAAGTGCCAGCACCAGCACCGGAGGTACCAACTGTCTCGGCTTACATCGCTATGCTAGAGGTTGTCATGTCTTAGCCGATTTCTACCTCCGAAGCTACAGCAGATGCTACACCACTAAAGATCTAGTTGCGGGGCCTTCTACATTTACGCCAGAGGTCAATGAGCTCTCGGAACTCATTGCTGACTTTGAGCTGTTGGATTCCATGCTTGTGCCATGGGCCTCGACAACTATTCCGGAAGACTCGAGGGAACTAGAGGAACCTCAGGCAGGTCATGAGCCAATACCCCTGGACATGTCGATTGAGAACGCCTGCTAGAGCCTCACGAAGTTTAGCTTGCATTCGACTAAGAGCTCAAGGCCCTCGAGGATGAGCGTGACACTCTAAGGCACTGGCGCAAGCTGGTCTACTTCAAGACGAATTTGATGCAGACTCGGGTAGTGGACTTTAGAGATTCGCTCAATGCTGAGAAAGCTCTGCAGACGCATCTGAACAAGGTGCTAGATGAAAGAGAGGCTACAATAAAAGCCCTCGATGACAAGACTCGAGAGATCTATGAGCATGCGAAGAAAGTCAATGAATTGGCAAATGATCGCTCTGAGAGTCTCAATGATTTGAAGGAATAGCTCCTCAAACACTGAGATTCACTAGAAAATAAGGAGAAAGAGCTCCAGAAGAGAGAAGACAAAATCTCTCAGAAGATAGCATAGGGCAAGCAGGACCTGGCCATCCGCGAGAAAAAATTTATGTCTTTGCGCGAAGTTGAGAAGCAGCAGATATGGCTGAAGGGAGAAGGAGTCAGCAGGAGGGAGACTGCTATCTCTGCCAGGTAAGCTAAGGTGAAAGCTAAGGAGAGGAACCTTGCCGAGAAGCAAGACCGCATGAACCTTTTGGAGATTTTGGAGAAGCAAATCACGGACCAAGAGAGGCAGCTGGCTGAACAGATTCAGCAGCATGCTAAAGAGGTCGAGCGGTTTTCAAAGGAGGGCTCTGCGAAGCTATCATCCGTAAGAAATTCGTTGGAAGAGCTCTGGAGTACGAGGTCAATAAAGTCCCAATGGGTCTGGGACATCGTTGGGCGAGCGGAAGATGCTCTGATGCCACTGCAATTTAGTCCGATCCGACTGGTTAACCCAGAGCTAGAGATGGACAAAGCTTTGGTGGTGCTCAACTCTGCCGGAGTTAAGCTAGATTCACTGGAAGATGTGATCAAGAACCAACTCGAGACTGAGGGAAAATCCTCAGAGAAGAATGTCGCAGAATATGTGCTAACATGCTTCTGTAGTTGGGATCCCTCTATGTCTCTAGCTCTTGTAATTGTCGGACCCATCGCCAAGGAGGAAGAAGCCACCAAGGCAAGTGTCCAAGAAGCTGCCTAGAAGGTTGCTACGCACTTCTAGCGGAACTCCAGTAGCTAGGATTCTTCCCTTTTTTACCTTCACCATGTAAATCTCCAAATTTTAAATGAATGAAGTCATTTTGAACTCCATTCTTGTCTTCAATGTATCATTGCCTTTATCTTGTTGGCCCCCCTGGTAGATGTGCTCAATTGATCGAGGACATCTGCAATAAGGAATTTGGCAATGTCTTGAATTTCTTTTGATAGCTAGGAAATCATAGCTACTGTGATAGCTTCGAGGTCTGAGTCCTGCATCATCGACGGCGGGTTCCCGGGACTTGTCAGAGCTTATGTTCTTCGACGGCGCCCACTGTCAACATATGAAGTGTCAATGGCGGGCCCCCTTGGTGATGTCGGAGCTATTTTCTTCGACAGCGCCCACTGTCAACATATGAAACCTCAAAGGTGGGCCCCTTGGGTGATGCTGGAGCTAGGTGCTTTTGCGGCACCCACCATCAACATGCAAGTCATCAAATTATTCTTTTTTCCTGCACATGAGAGACAAGAAAAGCAGTAAAATTCATCCCCTTGCCTATAGCTTATTGCGGCTCATTATCCTTCTTTGAGTTTTAGGTCCTAATAAACTCATTGTGATAAAGTATACTAATTAAACTTCCATAGGTCTGTGTGTTGTCTGGACCCGCCTTACAGAGACCTACCAGAATAGGTAGAGTGGCCTACTTAGGGTGCTGGGCCAGGCTAAGTCGATAGCGCACTCTTGACCTGTCAATGGCATTGGTTTTTAGACGAGTAGGCCATCCAGCAATACTAGGATCCAATTGATGATTACCAATAAAACTTGTATATATCATATGAATCTTTAGGACTAACATTCAAGTGGATTGCGCAACATCACTATTGAAAAGAAGGTATAAGAGGAAAAATAATGAGCATGTGCAAAGTAAATGCACGTAGAATCTGTTTTTATATAAATGTATTTCATTATAGGTCCAAATAACAGTGGAAGGCAAGGACACACTTAAAGTACAGGACCAAGTTAAGTTTGCTATTCATCTTGGACCAACCCAACTATTTTCATAGATTCTATGAGATACATTTTATACAAATACGGACTCACCTCCATGCTACTAAGTATAGAACGTACAGAGATGCTCAATATTCCAGGGATTGGGAAGTGGTATCCCATCCTTTGTTGCCAAGCGAACGCATCCGGGGTGAGAAACTTTCATAACTCAGCCAGCTGAGGAAAAGTTTGTTCATCCCTTCTCGACTGAGTATTCGCCGCAGCACCAGATCGCCTTCCTCCAACTGCCGGTTGCTCACATGCCTTTGATGATAGCGCCAGAGCGCCTTGTGGTATCACGCATTTCGGATAGCTACTTGGTACCTTGCCTTGTCGACGAGGTCTAAGTCATCACACCGGAGTTGGTCCTGCGTGGCTTTGTCGTAGGTCTAGACTCGGAGATCCCCATGGCGGAATGAAATCTTCGCCTCCGTACACCATGAAGAAGGGTGTTTCTCATGTTTCCTATCTCAGTGTCATTCGGCTTGCCCACAATGCAGATGGAAGTTCTTCTATCTTGTTGGCACCATGCTTTTTTAAGCGCTCATAAGTGCTCGTCTTGAGTCCCTTTAGAATTTCTGCTTTTGCTCTCTCGGCTTGGCCATTGCCTGCCGGATGAGCTACTGATGCGTATCTGAAAATTATTCTTTGATATTCACAATACTCTTGGAATGCTGCATTTGTGAACTGGGTTCTGTTGTCAGTGATGACTCTGTTCGAAACTCCAAATCTGCAAACAATGGACTTCAAGAACTAATGGTAGATTGCTTGTTGATTGTCACAACTGGAGTTGCTTCTGGCCACTTTGTGAACTTGTCAATGGCGACATATAAGAATAGGTACCCTCCAATGGCTTTTGGGAAAGGTCCCAAAATATCCACCCCCACACATCGAATGGCCATGAGGGAGGAATCATTTGTTGTGACTGCGTCGATGTATGAATTTTCTTCGCACGGAACTGGCACGCCCCGCACTTCTTGACTAGCTCGACTGCATCCTGGAGTGATGTTGGCCAGTAAAAACCATGCCGGATGGCCTTATCGACCAGCGTGTGGGATGACGCATAATTTCCACACTCGCCTCCATGGATCACTGCGAGAAGTTCGCAGCCCTCTTCCTAGGAAATGCATTGCGTTAGAATGTCGTTGACACCACATTGATAGAGATCCCCTACTACAAATGCGTACCTTTTAGCCAAACTGACAATTTGCTCAGCGGACACACCATCTTCAGGAAGGATGTTGTCTTTCAGGTAGTTCCGGGCCTCTGAGCTCCATGCATGAGAACTTACTTGAGCTTCTGGATCTTGCGTGCTTGGTTGCTCGGAGATTCCGGTAGCGCCTACAATCTTTGGTGGATGTTGACGTTTCCTACACACAACTAACAATTCATACCAAGCAGGGGTGCCAGAAATACTTGTTAATGGATTTTAGAATACACATGTAAATCCGCAAGTGCACGGAATCTATCGATGTAGCATTTCTCCTCTAAGAGTATTCCCAAAGGGTGTCATTTATATTCTCCCAAAGGAAGGCTAGGTGGAAGAAAAGCAATCATCAAATGGAGAGGCTAGATTGGTCTAGGTAGGGTTCTAGCAAGGATGGATAAAGGATATTTGGAGGTAGTGTGACACACACAAGAGCATTCTATCCTAAGGGGGGTAAATGAGGTAAAGAGGGACTAGGCTAAGAGTTAGGTAGATACTCCTATTGTGCTTCTAATGTACATATACATAGCCTAAATTAGTTACTAATGATCATATCAATTACGAATTCTCATGCTAAGTGGATTAACACATCGGGCACGGGTTTACCCTAGCAATACTAGGATGACTCCTGCCAAGAGTCTGTGGCACAACCAAACGTGGAGGATTACAAAGGATAGATAGGGTTGTCACCACCTACTGCCTACCTCTTCAATCCATGGTTCTACGAGATGTTCAATGCTACTTATTTATCCTAGCACCATGCTAGCATATTATGTAATTACCTTAGAAGCCTAGGCACAAGCCATTTTAAGGCAATGAACTAACCAATGATAATGCATAGCATAAGTGATTGATATTAACATAATCATGTCATAGCTAATTAGACTATTTTGGGGGTTTGTAGTGTTTATGATGATATAATGAGAATGGTATAGCATAATCATAAATACTACTCCTACCGCATATATGGAATCCACAATCAAACAAGAAATGCTTCATCCAAGTATATGAACAATAGAAGACTAAAGATAACATCTTTATTAAGAGCAATGTCACAAATACAAATAGGAATATGAGAGCCATACCTTTCCCAATTAGGAATTGGGAAGAGACTCCTTCTACTCCCCTCCTACATGGACTATGGACTAGAGGCTCTCCTCTCTACAGCCTATACTGCTCTAAACCTATGGAGAGTAGTGGATACAATGGATGAATGCTCGAGTGGTGAGTATTGAAATGAGGGGTGAGGGGTCCTATTTATAGCTTGGAGAACGGTCAGTTCCCACCACCAAAAGTGCGCAAACCAGTCACGACTGACTTCTTCAAGCCGGGAGGAGCCAGCACGTGGAAGTTGAACGGGTTTGGCGCCAGGAAGGGGTCGGCCGAACCACCAGGTCGGCCAACCTGGTCCTAGCTCCAAACAGCCTGTGCTTTCTCCAGGTGGCTTTCAGGTGGGTCCCTTTGACTGATATGGGTGCTACACCATTGGATGGCCTCAGACACTTCTGTTTGCAGGCCATTTAATCCATGTGGTGCCACATGTCGGTGCTTGATTGGCTGGAATGATAATTTATAGGTTCTATCCCCTTGTTTCACTTCAATTCTGCATAAGATACCTGCATGAACCATTTTCTCAAAGAACAAGTGGAAATAGATTAAATAGAAAAGTAGTTTGTGCAAGAAATGATATTTCCTTCACATAATTGAGTTATATTGACGGACGAAATCGGTATATAACAACTGTCAACAAACTCCGCCAAGATTATCCTTTGCTCGCCCTGAGCAATGTCAAGACTTCAGGTTGATGATGAGGAGTTGCTTCAATGTTCTATTTTTCAAAAGTACCATGTGCACAACAAAATACCTTACCTAGTACTGCAAAAATGTGCATGGTACTTCACCAATCCTAAGTCATTATGGAGCTTATGCCTTATCCTATTCATGGGTACTTGAAAGATAGAACAGTAAATGGACCACACATACCCTAGAAATCAAGTTCCAATGAAATTCCAGAGAGTTCAGTTTGGATTTTAGGTATCTCAATTTGATTCTCTTGACTCTCATTTATTTGTATTGGAAATATGTCCTCACCGAGGCATTTTGCCTAAATTCATCGTACCTCTACATAAGGCTTGTGTGTGGAGCTTGGTAGAGGAATATTGTAGGCATATTTGCAACACATAATATTGCTAAGTCAAAAGAGCAAGCCTTAGGAGAAATCAATTCAAAACAATTTGATTCAAGACTCGTGCATGTGTGATGGAATGGAGTGGATGTGGATATTTGAGATGACTGCTTTTTGAGTGGACTCTCTTATTTTGCAGGGATGAAACATGGCCACTTTTCTTTCTCTCTTTTTTCTCATGCTTATGAAGTAAGCATGCATTTTCTATTTTTTCTTGTAGCCATGTCTTCTACTGCCTTTTTATGCTATAAATTGTGAGGGAGTACTAAGCATGAAGGATATGGAGTTTCTCTTTTTATTTGGGAATGGTGGTATGATGGAATTTTGCTTACTTCTAGTGTAGAAGTATAGCATGTGGAAGTGAAGTCTTGAATTCAAAAAGTAATGAATGAAATCTCACAAAGGTCCATACTAGTTTGACAAAGCTCAATGTAAAGACAAATAGCATATGCATAAGGTCTATTAATGTAATGTATCACATGGCTTTGGTAGGTATTTCCAATCAAATGAGAGTAACTTAAATTTTTTTAAAATTTCTCTGGAAATCTAAGTTTCACTTTCTATCTATGAATAGCAGTCCTATCACTATATCATATCTCACAACAACTTAGAATGGTTTAAGCTTTTGCTACCCACAATTTCCAAGTCAAGGCAAAAACAATTATAGCCAATGAGAACAATATGTTGAAGAGTAGTAAGTTGTAAACTAGGGACTTAGGAAAGTTAAAACAAAGCAACTATTCATCATTTCATCTATATGAATTTCAAGTCATTCATAACGCACATCTTTTATTTTATTTGAAAACAAATCTATCCTTTTTTATATGCAAGGTGGATGATGGGTGAATGCAAAATAAATATGCAAAGGGTGTGATACAATTTACCTCAAGTGGGGGTCCTCCCCCAAGCTTGTTCTTCACTCACCTTCGTGATGAGGGTTGAACCCTTGATGACGGAAGTATGCCGCGAGATTGCCTTGTTGTTGTTGCAGTGTGTATTTGAGGTTGGTGAATTGAGAGTCCATGTGTTGTTGCCAGTCTTGGGTACTTTGGACATGCCCTTGGAGAGTGTTTTAGATGACACCCGGTCTCACTTCAAGCTCTTCCATACGCCTAGTGAGATCTGTCATTCCTTGGCTATAGTCACGATGACTTCTAGACGAAGAGGAACGACATCTTCTCATGGATGTTGGAGGCAAGCTGCTAGAGCTTGAAGTGTATAGGGATGGCTCCCACGTGGCACCTGGCCATCCATGCCAAGACGGACCTTCAGTCTCATACGATGGAGGTTGAGTCCATCCAGGTGCATCACCAGTTGGATTCTTTTCCTCTTTGTACTCATGGACCGTGGAGGATGTCGAGTGCATGGCCGCTCTCCTTGCACAGCTTCTAGTTACCCTGCCAGTGATATTACTTCTTATTGCTTCCCCGATAGGAATAAGGTCAATGGTTAGCTTCCGACATTTGCACCAATGATAATCCGGGTTAGGTAACCGAATTTTATTGACAAAGCCGGGATAATAAAATAACAAAGATACATCTTGATCATGCTTAAGGGTATGTCCTTGTACTAAATAATCTTTATCAATTAATTCTCTTTCATTTTTACTATACTCAAATGAAGAATATTCTAGTGCTCCTACACTAGTAGCAATACGAGTATCAATGAAGTTCATTTAATTGGCTCTGTCCTTGGAATGTAATCTAACCATTGTGTCATCATGGCAATAATTGGAGCAACTTTATATTTTTAATCATGGCAAATAAAATTTTCAGCTCATCATCACGCACTACCCTTACATCTCCTCTAGGGAACATAGTCATAGCCACCCATCTATGCATAAAGTGTAAAGTAGGGTTGTGTAAGTGGCTACTCCTAGGTGGACTACATGCTTAGGCAAAGCGTCTAAATATAGCAAAAAATGTCTATGGAAGCCTAGGATTTAACTTAATTCTTTCAATAGGATGTTGTATTCTTTTTGAAATAATCTAAAAGTAATATCATCAAATCCTATTTTGAGTGTGCATAGGAATTGTATGGACAGAAGGCGTGAACCTATCTCTTCTATGTGAGCAAAGTTTTCCCATCCTAGTGCACACCAACTCAAAAAGAATTCGAAATCCATACCTATTTTTGAGATCAAATCCGGATCATAAGCTTTCATATGAGAAAACTCACGATCTCGTAGGAGCTTGCGTGCTTGATCTTCAACTTCACTTTGTATGTCGAGGACATCGTCGTGAAGAAGTTGGTGCGGGTTGCTTCTCTCACCCATGGGAGTGTCCTCACATACATTCCTCCATCATAAACTTGGTGTAGCAACAGAGGAGGGCTGTGCACTTGAGTCTCCATCATGGCTTCAGCTTGCAGCCTCCTTCCTCTTTCCAAACAACCTCTTCATTCCTTTCATGGCAACAACAAGCAAGAACACCACAAGGAAAAAACTCCAAAGAAGTGATGTTAGTAAAAGCAAAACCCCCGACGAATTTTCCCTTGAAGAACATGAGAGCAAATTGCAAATGCAAACAAAAACAAATCTTTTCTAGTTGGAAATTGATCAAGAGTACTTCAATGAAGAGCAAGAAAAACAATGTGAGCAAGAGTGGCTTTGGGGTGGTATTAAATGAGGTGAAGTGTGAGGAGAAGTGCTCCTCATGGCCACCATTTATAGTGTGCACTCTCCAACGGTCACTAGGGAATCAAATGTACCCATTGGAGAAGAGAGCCAAAATGGCTCTTTCCCCTAGTCAGCCAAACAAGGGGGTTGGCCGCACTGACAAGTGGGCCCCCTTATTCTCTCTTTTGGCAGGTGGCTTCTCAACGGCTATGGAATTAGCACGTTGGTGAATTACCACTTTTGCAACTTATAAAAATAGTTTTCTGAATAAAAACTCTTTTTTCAAATCATAACATTTTTTTCTGGAAAATAAAGAAATAAAAATGATAGTTGAGAATACAAGATTGTCAACTTGCTATGAAAAACCAAATATGTAGTGGGGAATAATCAAACTAAATAGGGTAAACCAAATGAATAGAAAAGAAAAAACAAATAAAAGGATAACACTAATTTAACCTATTGGCTAGGTCTCACCATCGTCCGATGAGATGGACACTCCTCCTTCTTCACTTCTTGACATCTGGGCCTGGAGGGATGGGCTCGGATGGCTTGTCTTGCTTCTTCCGCCATTCCTTCTTTGGCGGCTTGGTGGACTTGGGCCTTTGGGGAGGCTCGGACTTCTCAGTCTTCCTGGGGTGTCGGCATGGACGATAAGACGGGTTCTCAGCATAGATCAAATTCCTCATGAATGCAATGAGCGGGTCCACCTTTGGAGGTGTGATATCGACCTCTTGAATGTGTTAAACATTCGGCCCATATTTGATACGGATCATGGAGCATTGCTCCAACTTTGGGCAAAATTAAAACTTCTCCTCCTTGCCATTGATATGGAAGTGGATTTCTCCAGCTCCCAAAGCTATGCAAGCCTTCGCGGTGATTAGGAATGCTCGCCCAAGAACAAGCGGTGTATCCTTCTAGACCTCCATGTCGAGCACCACAAAATCCACGGGTATGAAGCAAATCCAGATTTTCACCAGAACATCTTCAGCGATACCCGGAGGATAACGGACTGAAGATTCGGCCAGTTGGATCTGCATTGGTGTTGGGGTAAGCTCCGTGAAGTTCAACTGGTTGAAAACCACCTTGGGCGTTACACTCACACTTCCTACAAGCTCACAAAGGGCCTTGTCAAAGTGGTGAGCCCCAATTAAGCATGATATTGTAGAACATCCGGAATCCTTCTGCCAGTTGCCTCCTTGTGGAGAAATCATGTTGGATCTCCAAGGGAGATTCGGGATGTCCTGGCCTCTTGCCATTCTCCACTGGAGGAACAGTAGTTGCCAGTTGAGCCAACTGAGTTTCCAACTTCTTGTTGAAATCACTGATTCCTGAAGCCTAAGGATAGTCCTTCAATCATGGCATTAATGCTTTACCGGGTCTTGTCATTAGCCGACAGCTTCTCGAATATAGCATCATTGATCTTCAGCTGGCCAATGGAAAGTTCTCTAAAGTTGGGTTGATTTCCATAATTGCCATTGTTGTTGTACCATCCACGAAAGAATGGGCGCGTTTGGCCCCACCCTTGACCTCCTGGATGATATCCATTGTGGTTTCCATTGTTGAATATGTATAGGGCATCCTCACGGGTTTCTGGACCATCATTGTCCAAATGGCTCGTGTTGCCACAGACTTCACAAGTGATGTGAGAGTCTAAGGCATAGGCAATGCCACATACCTAACTATTGCCTTGTTTATAAATTTTCACTACAGGAATATCGATCAATTACGTCGGCCGAAACCGACGTAATTAAGGCCTAAACCGACGTAAGTAACTTAATTACGTCGACTTTTCCTTAATTACGTCGGCCATTGGCCGAAGAAGCGGTTTGGACGTAATTAAGGTAACTTATGTCGGCCACCGACGTAAGTTACCTTAATTACGTCGGTCTGCAGCAGCCGACGTAAGTCACGTACCGGGATGGATCGCAGGCTGGGCCGGAGTTCTTACGTCGGTTGCTGCAGACCGACGTAAGTTATGTTCTCTAACTTACGTCGGTTGTTCCAAACTGACGTAAGTTAAGTGGTTTAACTTACGTCGGTATGGTCTGACCGACGTAAGTTAAGCTGTGCTAACTTACGTCGGCAAGGCCATAGCCGACGTAAGTAAAGTTTTTGATTTTTTAAAAAAAAATCAGAAACTGACTACCTCGCTCGATGGCGAGAACACAAAACAGGCAAACATATACACATATACACAGAACAGACCACACAGTTTCAAAAATATTGAAACATCGAGAAAAATGCAATTTGAGTATCGGGCTACACGCTAGCCCCTCCACTACCTCCGAGATCCTCTCAGCGCGTTCCCGAATCCTGCAGAAGAAACAATACATACAAAAGTTTAGTTTTAGAGGACTTCCATATATTTCCAACCATGTACAATACATTCATTCACAATCCTAAAGCATGGAGGTAAAATATATGAACAGATTGAGATTATGGCAAAAATAAAATACCATTTCACCATGAAAGAATGAATGATTTTCTAGTAGAACAATTTATGTTCTTATGTCATTTTTCATGATTTTAAAGTCGGAATCTGCCCTAAATGTGAATATGAAACTTATAGTGCCGAAATTGAACTGAACTTTAATTAGAATGCCCAAACTGAAACTAAAACAGTTAGGCAGTGCTTTGAATTGGTTAGACCTGATTGCTAATAGAGGGAGGCCGAGCAGATTGCTAATAAATTGAAACTGAAACTAAAGGGAGGCCGAACTAATACTAAAGAAAGAGTCTATCACCTACTCCGGTGTCTGCTACGGCAGAAGCGTAGGAATCTCGATATCCTGACCGCTGTGTCGAGCAAGAGCCTACCATTGCAAAATATTAGAAGATTTATGTTATTGAAGTGTTGTGAAATTGAACTACGGTACTTTAAATTACTTACCGCCACCGCTGCTTGCATCTGCGCCATCATGGCGACCGTCCTCTCCAGCTCTGTCTGGGTTTGCGTCAACGTCTCCCTCATGGCCTGGAACTCCAGCTGGGTCTGCGAGAGACGACCACTTGTCCCAACGGACGAAGCCTGCGACGATGAAGCGCCTCTCAAAGGTCGCGTCGACCTCGAGTCGACAACTCCATCAAAAATGGCAAACCTGCAAAGGAATGAAAACACTAAGTAGAAGAAGATTAATTGAAAAAGAAATGAAACACACGAAGAACTCACCGTCTGTTGGCCTTCCCGCCTCCGCTTGCGTACGCGGCTTGGGGGTCGATTGGCGCGCTTTACCAATCGTAATCCGCACCGTGTATCTTCGCGACCTCCTGCGCGTACTTTGCCTACAAAACAAATAAATCTTGTCAGCATGTCAATAACAGTATTAGTTATAATGAAATTGATGAATTTCAAAAACTTACTAGTCGGTCGGCGGCGACCTGACTACAATGCCTTGGCTGAGATGGGTCACTTCCCTTGTGACCTCTCTTCCAAACCTGGGTCGGGGTCGGCTCATGACCCATCTCTCGCTCCTGTACAGCTGTGTTAGTGAGATAAATAATATATTAGGAACACATAAATAAATTGAAAAGGTACTTACCATGCGTTTAGCCAAACGTAAGTAGCCGTCGCCGCCATAGTTGTGATTGACCTCGGACCCCATGCGGCTCTGTCTAGCCTTCGTGGACTTATTGATGAAAGCGTCGCTAGCCCAGTACCGACAGAGAGCTTAGCACGCCTCCATGTTACCCTGTAACCAGGAAATACTAATCTGCACATATTTCATTGTTCATCAAAGCAGTTGACATACGTAGATATTGTAAATATTTAACAATATTAAAAACTTACCTCCGCGTACTGCTCCTCTGTCAAGTACGAGTCAGAGTCCTTCATAAATACACCCCTTTGTTGCTCCTGCTCCTGCTCTCGGGGGTGCCGCTTGTAGTACGCGTTGACGGCCTGAATCCGGGCGTAGGACAATGCCGCCGTCGTGAGCTTCCGAGCGCTGTAACGGAACACGCGTCTCGTGTGTTCCTCCATGCCCGGTTCCTCTACTTGGTACCTCTGCTTTATGCAAACAAATATTTAAGTGATATGAATTAACAATTCAAACGAGTTGAAAAAATGAAACAGTTAAACTTACCATAAAATCGTGCCACACGGCTCTGTGAACCGTGTCGTGGACCGGGTGAGAGACACGAGCGTATTCATCCCACGACAGGGCAGGAAAACTGTCAATCACACTGTGGTAGTGCAACTTCACGATAACACCCAGGACACTGTTAACCTGCATGTGGTGCTTCTCAGCCCCCGTGAACGAAAAGTCGTACAAACATCTATAAAATATATTAAATCATTAAGTAAAGGAAAACAACATCTAATATTTAATATACTATATACAATATTTACCTGTCTCCAACAAGGCGGATCGTGGTCCGCTGAGTAGTAATCGGAGGAGGAGCCGCAAAGTGGGTCCTCCTCGTCTGTCGCCTCTGCTGCGACGCTGTCGTGTCCTGTGACCCTAAAGGCTCTGCGGAACCACCAGAGTCTCCAGGAAGGCTAGTGGTAGCCAACTGCACTGGGAGGCTAGCGCTAGCCGGCTCCAAAGGGAGGCTCCAAAGGTAGTGGCCCCCTAGCCTCTGAGTCGGGCTCCTGTAGCGGCCCCCTAGCCTCTGACTCTGACTCTGACTCAGAAGTCTCTGAGTCAGACAGTACAAAAGGAAAAGATTCACAATAAATAATTAATAACAACTGCAATTTCAAAAATAACTTTATTGTAACTAAAATTTACCTCAATCCGCTGAGAGCACACAACCGCTGAGGGTGGAGCGTGTGCCAGAAAGAGGGAACGTCGGCTAGAAAGGAACGAGGTCCCTGAGCAAGGGTCTAGTGGCGGCTCAAACTCTCTCACTGGCTTCCACTTCCCCTTCCCCTTCCCCTTTGATGACATCCTGTTGCAAGGAATAAATGATTAATATGCAAAGATAATATACAAAATTAATGTTAAATTAGTGAATAAAATGTTACTTCAAAATTCATCAACATCACGATCATGCACCCTACTCCTTAAACCAGCCCATCAATCTTCTTCTTTCGCATATCATTTTCATTTGCGCAAATCAGTAGGTTCGACTATGTCATTGATATCTTCAGTTTCCGATTCTGATTCTGTTTCCGCTTCCGTGCCAGCCTCGATATCTTGAGCGTCTCCAACTAAGTCATCGAGTCCTACACCGGGCTCGACTGAGAAGGAGTCTGGCAACTCTTCCTCTTGGTAGACACAATCAACCTCAGCTTCGCCGTGGTAATCATCATCTCCTAGAGCGTATAACCGCTCACGAGGATTCACCTTATGTACCACCCACCAAGCTTTGAATTTTTTGCATGGATAAGGTAGATAGTACACTTGCTCTACTTGGTGTGCAAGAACTAATGAATCGAATCCTTTCAACCGTTCCTTGTGTTTTACTTCGACCATGCCAAATTCGTGTACTCGAATTCCACGAATGGAATCAAACCATTTGCAGTCAAAGAATACTGCTCGAATTGGCTTGTTTGCGACAAAAGTGAATTCTAGGATTTTTTTAATAATCCCGTAGTACTTCGTTTCATGATCTTGCGAATCGATTGCCCTCATCACAACTCCGATATTAAATGTTGCCGCGAGAGGATAAAGAGATTCAAATTGAGTTGTACAGAATCGAAAGCCGTTGACATCATATCGACCATAGCTTCTAATATTAACCACTCCATGAGATAGTTGTCACAAATCTTCATGGACGTTGGCATCTTTTTGGCACTGTCCAAGATATGGAGTTATTAGAAAACATAAGCATTCTTAAGTTATAACAAAACATTGTTAACATTGATTAGTTATTGAGAAAACGTTACATGATCTCGAAACCAAGAGAGAAAATTAGATCCCCCGTTTATTCCTTCTCGTCGAATATGTTCTATTTGCTTGCTCGTGGGTTGATGTTTGTGTCTCCAATTGTGCTTGTCGAACATACTACACGACAAAGAGAACCTTTTAGAATACATGTGTCGGAAAAGATGGTGAAAAGCATAAGTGTAGGAGAAACACTTACTTGAAATATTCATGCATTTCTTCCATATTAGCGTACATGTCGAAGAATGCAGCACGCCTTTCTTTTTCGCTAACATCGTACGAAGTGTAACTACCAACAGTAGTGCCTCTTGTTGCAAAGATGGAGAGATCACTACAAGGAGGTTGCTCATCTATATTGTACCGCATTACTGAAGTATTAACATTGTTTTCCTCTACAAAGTAAACACTTGAGAAGTATCCTACTTCCTTAAGAGTAAAAGCTTCGGCGATGCAACCTTCAACCCTTGCCCTGTTACTAACCATTGGTTTCAGATATCTAAGTGATCTTTCAATATGATACATCCACCTATATTGCACAGGACCGCCCACTTTCGCTTCAAATGGAAGATGAATTAAGAGATGTTGCATTGGATTGAAAAATCCTAGAGGAAATTTTTTTCCATCTTACACAAAAGTGTCGGAACCTCCTTTTCCAATTCAGTCATCATCTCTGGCGTGATAGCTTTAGCACAGAGTTGCCTATAGAAGTGGCTAAGCTCGGCTAACACCTTCCACACTGCATCGTCAAAATAGCCTCGAAACATAACAGGCAAAAGTCTTTCCATGATTATGTGATAATCATGACTCTTCAACCCAATGAGCTTTCCCGTTTTCACATACACGGCTCGTCTCAGACTAGCTGCATAACCATTTGGGAATTTCAACCTTTGCAACCATTCAAGAACTTCTTTTTTTTTCTTTAGGTCGAAGACAGAAAGGAGAGCGTGGTTTACCACCATTTTCGGAGAGCTCAAGAGTTTGACGGTTACAATGCTCGGCAAGATCCTTTCGAGCCTTTAAATTGTCTTTTGTTTTGCCCGTCATGTCCATGCATGTGCTTATGATACATTCGGCCATGTTAAGCTCTTGATGCATAACATCAATGTTGTGCCTTAGAATCAACGACTTCACATACGATAACTCCCAAAGTCCACATATGTGAGTCCAATTGTGTTTGTCTCCATAACCTTCAAAATATCCAGGACAACCTTCATCTGGCACCAATTTGTCCAACATATCAGATATTTATGACCCGTTAAGACGTTTCGGTGGTCCTTTAGTGACAACAGTGTTCTTTCTGAAGACATTCCTCTATTGTCTGAACAAGTGATTCGGAGGCAGCCAACGTCTATGACAATCGAAGTAAGATATCTTGCCTCCATGGGTAAGTCGAAAGCAATCGGTATCCGAGGCACATATCGGACACGTCAACCGACCATGAGTGCTCCATCCAGAAAACATGTCGTATGCCGGAAAATCATGAATGGACCACAAATAAGCAGCTCGGAGGTTGAATTTCTGTTTCTTGTAACAGTCGTACACTTCAACTCCTGTCCACAACATTTTCAACTCTTCGATCAACGGTTTCAACATCACGTTGAGACGTGACCCAGGATGATCTGGCCCAGGTACAATGAGGCTAAGAAACATAAACTCATTCTTCATGCAAAATGCCGGTGGAAGATTGTACGGAATGACAAAGACCGGCCAACAAGAGTACGGTGCGGCGTTTGTGCTGAATGGCGTGAACCCACCTGTCGCTAACCCGATGCGAACATTTCTCGCTTGACGAGCGAATTCTGGGTCAAACCGGTCCAGCGCTTTCCATGCCGCACCATAGGACGAGTGCGTCATGACTCCATTGTTCTCACGCTCACCTTCTTTGTGCCATCTCATGTGTCTGGCCGTTTTTTTTGAAAGGAACAACCGCTTCAACCATGGTGTCACAGGTAAGTAACGAAGTTGCTTACGTGCGACTTCCGTCGTCATAGTATTACCATCATTATTAACAACTTCGACAAACCTCGGTTGACCACATTTCAAACATTTGTTCTCATTGGCATGCTCTCTCCAGAAAAGCATGTTGTTGTCCGGACACACATCAATCTTTTCGTGCTTCATACCGAGACCGGAAAGAATTTTCTTCGAGTTGTACATATCCTTAGGCACTTTGTTGGGTTGTGGAAGGGCATCTTTGAACAAATCGATGAGCATGTTGTAACAATTGTTAGAAAAGAAGAACTTAGACTTAATTGCCATAAGTCTAGTCACAAAACTAAGGATTGACATTTTAGTGTGTCCATGTAGTGCCTCTTTTGAATCTTTGAGATGTTTGAAGAACTCTTTAACCTCTGCTGTTTGAGGATCTTCTGTAAGCTCTGGTCGTATAGCTTCTCATCCATCATATCAACCTCTGTGACATCATCATTGTCTGCTTCCACTTTTTGTACAGCTTGAGAAGTTGTCTCGCCGTGGAAGTTCCACAACTCATAATGTGACACGTAACCATTTCGACACAAGTGCATCGTAAGTTCCACTTTCTCCAAAAACATTCCGTTTCGACATTTCGTACATGGGCACCGCGCCTTCTCGCTATTTGACAACGAAAAATCTCGTTCCACAAAAGCTTCTGTCTCGGCGTACCACTCATCTGAGTGACCACCAGTTATGCTCTTCCAGCCAGTATACATCCAACTGCAGTCTTCACCCATGTTTGGCTCTGCAGTTGAACGTGAAAGAAATTGTTGTTAATGTATTGTTATGTTATGTCACGGCCCTACAACCTAGGCAGATAGATCCTAAACCCACCCAAGAGTGACCGAGCAGAGCGTGCTCATGACGAGACGCGTGATCCGAATTCGAACAAAATTTCGGCAGCATAACCCCGCTGTTCTCCACTGCACGCCAAAAAATGGTGCAGCAGAGAACAACAGGGTTACGCCACCGAAATCTCGTCCAAATCCGGACCCGCGTCTCGTCACAAGCCACTCCCCCTCGGTCACTCCGAGGCTGTCCAAAAAGGGACAATTCCGAACCTGCACGTCTCACATGCCAATGGCATGTAAGACGTGCCGAACCAAAATGAGTAATACATTGCTATATGTTATGTTGCTCATTTTGATTTTGAGGTCATTTAAGAGAGAGGAAAGAACTAGAGAAAGAGTAAGAGGAAAGTTGGTCTTAGATGACAATTCCACATCCATTTCCACCGTCCATGCAATCGCGGGTCATTGGCGTTCTTAAGGCGGTAACGCGACTTAAGACGACGGATCCCCCTGCTCCCGCGGCGCCGGCTTTCCTTGCCACCGCCGGCTTCCCCGGCCGCCACCGCCTTACCCTAGAAAGCAAGGCGATAGGGACGCCTTTTGATGCCGGAGCGCCTTACCGCTTTAGCGTCGCTGCTAAAGCGACGCCTTAATAACTACGTTCAATGACAAAATATACCGCGTTTCTCAGTTCACTGCCGGCGCGAGCTTCTTTTGCGTGCCGCCCACCGCCTCGAGCTTCTCCGCCGGCGCGAGTTCCTCTCAGCACGAACTTCTCCGCATGTTGCATGACGCACCAAGTTGCGCCGCCGGCCCGACACTGCCCTCCTCATGGTGCAATTAACCACCTAAGAATAAATAGATAAACCACTTGAGCATAATTAAATGCATAAGCAAATTAACAATTTAAATAAACCACTTAAGCATAATTAAACAAAATTTAAGCAATTTAAGCTTAACTAAACATAATTAAATAAACCACCTAAGCATAATTAAGCAAATTAAGCAAAAATAAGAAAATTAAGCATGATTAAATAAACCGCTTAAGCTTAATTATGCATAATTAAGCAAATTAAGCATAATAAAATAAACCACTTAAGCATATTTAAGCAAATTAACTACCTAACCATAATTAAATAAACAATTAAGCAACTTCAGCAAAATTTAAAAAATTTCAAATTCAAAATTGAATTTGGTTTCAATTCAAATTGAAATTTGACTTTCAATTGGGGTGGGGAGTAGGGTGTGGGTGGGGGGGGGGGGAGGCGCGGAGCCGGGTGAGGGTAGGGAAGGGTAGGGGGAGGGGGGCCGGGAGGGGAGGGGGAGGGGGGGCTGGGGAGGGGAGGGGAAGGGGGGCTGCGCTCGGCCGTGGAGGGGAGGGGGAGGGGAGGTGGAGGGGGACGGGGAGGGAGGGTCGGACGGCGGCTGTCGGCCAGGGAGGGCGGGGCGGCGCTCGGGGAGCGACCGGGGGGTCGGGCCGGCGCTCAGGGAGGGGAGGCGGGGAGCGGAGAAGGGGAGGGGAGGGGAGGAGCATACCTAGCGGCGGCGGCACGGTGGCGGCGTCGGATGGCGGCAGCGACAAAGGATGGCGAAGCGGCAGCGGCGGAGGAGCTCAACGGCGGTGACGGGTTGGAAAGCACTGCGTGCGGGTAAGAAAGGGAAAAGAGAAAGCGCGTGGGGTAGGTTGAAAGACTTAGCTTACGTCGGCTAAATAGTTAAGTGACATCGACCTATTTAGCTTACGTCGGCTAGCCTTCCAGCCGACGTAAGTTAATCCTTACTTACGTTGGCATCTTTATTTATGTCGGCTAGTTGTTCAGGCCGACGTAAGTTTACATTTATTGCTGTCGGTCTTCTAACTCACGTCGACCGCCGACGTAAGTTATTTAATTTACGTCGGCCGGCCGACGTAAATAAAGTTGGCCGCCATAAGTGATAGCGTTTCTTGTAGTGTTTCTACATAAGGAGGTCCAATTTGGCAGCGATCATGTCCACCTCCTTCATGGTTTGCATGCCTCACTGGTAGGTATGGCAACGCTCGTCGCTCCAACCGATGTTTGACACCATCTTCTAAATCAAAACATTGTCTTTGGGCACCATCAATGAGAAGAAGGCACCTTCAGCAGCAGCATCAACGTGGTCACGGGCCGAAGGGATCATCCCGTTGTAGAAGCTTTGGATAATTAGTGAATCATCCATCGTATGGTGGGGCAGGCTAGGGTATACTCCTGAAGCCTTTTCCTAAGCCTTGGAAATAGACTCCTTTGCATCTTGCTGGAGGCTGGAAGTTCTTCCACATGGGGCATTCACTACAGGAATCCCGACGATTTACGACGGCCGAAGCCGTCGCAAATAAGCCGGATGCCGTCGCAAATAAGCTATTTGCGACGGCTTTCTTTATTTGCGACGGCTTACGGCCGTTGCAAATATGTCGTCGCAAATAAGTTTATTTGCGACGGCCACCGTCGCAAATAAACTTATTTGCGACGGCTAGGAGAGGCCGTTGCAAGTTGTTGCTGCGGGCTGGTGGGCCTCGCGATCTTATTTGCGACGGCCCAGCCGTCGCAATTAAAGCTTATTTGCGACAGCATGGCCGTCGCAATTAAGTTCCACTATTTGCGACGGCCAGGCCGTCGCAAATAAGTTCAGAGGGCAGGGCCCACGTGTCCTCCTCTGGGACCCACGACTCTATTTGCGACGGCCGGGCCGTCGCAATTAATGCTTATTTGCGACGGCCAGGCCGTCGCAAATAACTGTGGCTTAATTGCGACGGCTTGTACACTTATTTGCGACGGTACTGTATAAAAAGCCGTCGCAAATAAGGTTTTTTATTTTTTTTTAAAAAACAGAAAACTCTAACCGGCTCGATGGCCAGATTCACAACAAACACAATATACACAGCATACACAATATATACACAGCATACACAAACATCATCACAATCACAAACTAAAATTCCGATACATCTCACATCGTCATCAACAAAGTAAATAAAAGGGCTCACTCGCCCATCTAACCTCCGAAGCCACCTCCGAAGTCGAAGTCGTCGTCGTCGCGCCTCAATCCAGGCAGCGGTAGCGAAGGCGACGGCGTTTGTGCAGCCGTCGCGGATCCCTGCAATTAATAAAACTTAGAGTTAGAATATATGCATCAACATCTCTCTCCCTCCCTCTCCCTCTATCTTCATCTAGATCACCCTCTCTTCCTCTCTCTTTTCATTTCTCTCTTTGTCTCTCACTCTATCTTTCTTGCTCACTCTATCTCTCTATTGCTATCCTTTTCCCTCTATCTTCCTCCCTCTATCTCCATCTACATCTCCCTCCCTCTATCTTCCCCTCTCTCTATCTCCATCTACATCTTACTCTCTCTTCATTCCCATCCTACTCTATCTATCTTTCACTCTTTCTTCTGTCTCTCTTTCTTCTATCTCTTTTTTTCTTCTATCTCAATCATTTTCTTCTATCTAACTATCTCTTTCATCTATCTCAATCTTATTACGCTGGAGAAGAAGGATTACATAGAGACTTACCTGACCCGCTGAAGAAGGATCGCCTGGGAGGACCGGTGGTAGTACCGGTAGCTGGATTCCCAGACCCTGCGCCCGAGCGATGGCCTGTCATTGCAAACATTAAATGCTACCTATTAGTAAGTCATTTACGCTGAATTAATGAGAATTTTAGTTTTTAATTTGTTACCTCCATTGCTTCCCGCATCTGCGCCAACGCTGCTGCCTGTGTTTGGATCGTGGCCTCCATCACCCTCCTTTCCTCCTCATGCCGCCTTTCATTTTCTTCTACAGTTTCTCGGAGGGACTGCATCTCAATGTCCCTCTGCGAGCGGCGACCTCCCGTACCCGAAGCCTGCGTGGAGCTGCCTCTCGCAGGTCTACCCGCCCTCGAGTCAACAACTCCGTCGAATATGGCGAGCCTATAAAAAAGAGAGTCAGTAATATGAAATTAAAATATCTTGAATACTTTGAATTGAAAATGATAAAATGACTTGCAAACTCACCTTCCGTGTGCTTTTCCACCACCGGTTGCATACGCGGCTTGAGGATCGATCGGTTGACGTTCCCAATCGAAATCCTCGCCGTGTATCTTCCTAGCCTCCTCCCCGTACTTAGCCTGCAAAACAATAAAATCGTGTAAGTTCAACAATCTATATAGTTATATGTAATATGAATGGTTTCTAAACTTACCAATCGCTCGGCTGCAGCCTGACTGCACCCCGTCGGCTGAGAAGGGTCCCTGTGACCTCTCTTCCAAACCTCAGCAGGGGTGGGCGGCACCCCCATCTTGCGCTCCTGTCAATACGTGTTAGTACGAACAATATATTATTAATATATAAACATAAGTTACACACACTTACCATGCGTTTAGCTAAACGCAAGTGGTTATCTTGCCCGTGTCTGCTCTTCCCCTCCACCCCTCTGCAGTCTCGAGCCTTCCCGGACTTAGCTTTAAACTCGTCGCTAGCCCAGTAGCGACAAAGGGCCCGAAATGCATCGTTCCGACCCTGCAACCAGCTCACGTGGCCCTGCACATAGTTGAAAGTCGTTAAAAGTACCATCGAGGACATTATCAGAAAAAAATACTTACTACACTCCACGTACCTGCGCGTACTCCTCCTCCGTCAGGTGCCTCTCGCTCTCTTGCCGGAAGTGTAACACGTGCTGCTGGTTCGCCTTCAAGTGCTCATTAATAATTTGAACACGGGCGTTCGACAAAGCTTGTCGAAGCGCCTTGGCAGTGTTGAAGTGAAACACTCGCCTCGCATCCTCAAACATGCGATGGTCGTCCGGGTCCTCTAAAGTATATCTTGCCTGCGATAAAGAATATATTGAAGAGATGTGCACTAAAAGAGTTTAATAGTTGTAACTTAGAAACTTTTTTACATACTTACCATAAAATCGGCCCATACGGCCTCCTGAAGGTTGCCGTGCTACTGGTGATGGACGCGTGCGTAGTCCTCCCACGAAAGAGCAGGCACTCCGTCGATGACCCCGGGATAATGCAAACGCACTATGGACCCGAGGACACCGTTCACCGGTCTCTGGTGTTTCTCACCGGTGAAAGACAAGTCGTCCCAACTCCTGTAAGATATTTATTCATTCATTCATTACTTAAGTAATCAAAAGAAACTAAAATTGAAAACTATAATTTTTATTACCTGTCTCCGACTGGACGAATCACGACCCTCTGTGAAGGGACCGCGGGAGGACTGACAAAGTGAGTCCTCCTCGTCCTCCGCGTCTGCTGGGGCGCCACGTCAGGTGACCCAGACGGCTCCTCACCAGCCGGGTCAAAGGCCTCAGGAACAAAGTCATCGCCAGCCGGGAGCTGGCTGGCCGAGGGCTGACTCGCCGAGGGCTGCCTCGCCGAGTGCTGGCTGGCCGAGGGCTGCCTCACCGAAGGCTGGCTCACCGAAGGCGCCGCAGCCTCTGAGTCAGCCGGTGAGGACTACAACATTCAAATGATTCATAAGTAAGTTTAATGTGAATTTGAATTTAAAGAATTTGTCAAAAACGAGTGACATTTAACTGTGAAGAAGCTCTAGAGCTGGTCTGAACGTGCCCCAGCAGCTGAGAGCGTCTGCTGCCAGTCGACGAGGCACCAACGAAAGCGTCCTCAGGTCTAGAGGGGTAGAACCCCCTCGTCGGCGGCACCTTCTTACCCTTCTTTGACGCCATCCTATTGTAATTAGATAATTAGTAAATATGCAAATAAAATATATAAAATTCATGTTACTATATTCAAGAAAACATTACTTGTAGTCACTTTCAAAATTCATCAACATCATTGTCATGTGCCTGTGCCCTACTCCTTAAACCAGCCCAACGATCTTCCATCGTGGCTTGTTCTAATTTTCGTTTTCGCGTATCATCTGCCTCTACATCTTCAACGTCTTCAACATCTCCAACTAATTGATCGAGTCCTGGACCAAGCTCGACGATAAAAGTGTCTGGCAACTCTTCTTCTTGGTACACTTCTTCAACGTCTTCGCTATCATGGTAACCATCATCCCCAGGAGTATATAGCCGCTCACGAGGATTCACCTTATATACCACCCACCAAGCACTGAGCTTCGTGCATGGATAAGGTAGATAATACACTTGTTCAACTTGATGCGCAAGAACAAATGTATCGTAACCCCGTAGTCGGTCCTTATGTTTCACTTCCACCATTCCAAATTGGTTTTCTCGAGTTCCATGAGTACGATCAAACCAGTCACAGTCAAAGAAGACAACTCGAAGGGTCTTATTTCCGGTAAAAGTAAATTCAAGGATTTTGTTAATGATACCATAATAATCGGTTAAATTCCCTTGAGTGTCCATTGCTCTCGTCACAACACCGGAATTTGATGTTGCCGCAAGAGGACGATGAGCTTCAAAATGAGTTGTACGGAATCAGAAGCCATTTACGTCATATCGACCATAGCTTCTAACATTCACCAATCCATAAGATAGCTGCCGCAAATCTTCATGGACACTGTGAGTCCGACACTGTTATAAAAGACGAGAGAATATTACATAATACTTCTTTAATAATAGTAATTTATAATACATAGAAGACGAGAGAATATTACATATTCTCGAAACCAAGATAGAAAACTCTGTCCCCCATTTATTCCTTCCTTTCGCATCGCTTCTACTTGTTTGGCCGTAGGTTGATGCCTATGTGGCCAATATTGTTTGTGGAACTCGCTGAACATGAAAAAACATCTTTTAGAGTACATGTGTAGCAAAATATGTAGATTAGCATAAACATAGGAGAAACACTTACTCGAAGTATTCCTGCATGCCTTCTATATTTGCGTACATGTAGAGTAAAGCAACAGTCCTTTCCTGTTCGGATAGCACGTAGGTCGTGTAGCTACCAACGGTGGTGCCTCTCGTTTGAAAAATGGAAAGGTCGCTTAGAGGGGGTGTTTCGTCCACATTGTACCGCATAGCCAAAGTATTGATATTGTTTTCTTCCGCAAAGTAGACACTTGAAAAGTATCCAACTTCTTTAAGAGCATATGCTTCAGCGATGCACCCTTCCACCCTTGCCCTGTTGCCAACCATTGGTTTCAGATATCGTAGCGCTCTTTCAATGTGATACATCCACCTATATTGCACAGGACCGCCAACTTTAGCTTCGAATGGAAGATGGATAAGCAGATGTTGCATTGGATTGAAGAAACCCGATGGAAAAATTTTTTCCATCTTACATAAAAGTATGGGTATCTCCTTCTCTAACTTATCCATCATCCCGATCTTGATTTCTTTAGCACAAAGTTGTCTATAGAAATAGCTGAGCTCGGCTAAAACCTTCCACACCGCATCATCTAGATAGCCTCGGAACATAACAGGTAGGAGTCTTTCCATTATAATGTGATAATCATGACTCTTCAACCCAGTGAGGTTTCCTGTGTTAACATTTACGGCTCGTTTCAGGCTAGCTGCGTAACCATCTGGGAATTTCAAAGTTTTCATCCATTTCATAACTTCTTTCTTTTCTTTCGATCGAAGACAGAAAGAAGCACGTGGCTTTCCACCACTTTCAGAGATTTCAAGAGTTGGACGGTGACAAATGTCTGCCAAATCTAGTCTAGCTTTGTAATTGTCTTTCGTTTTGCTAGGCATATCCATGCAAGTGCTTATGATACTTTCGCTCATATTACGCTCCTGATGCATGACATCAATGTTGTGCATTAGAATCAACGACTTCACATATGGTAGCTCCCAAAGTCCACATATGTGAGTCCAATTGTGTTCCTCTCCATAACCTACGAAATATCCAGGACGACCTTCATCAGGCACCAGTTTGTCCAACATATCAGAAATTTCTGACCCGTTGAGACGCTTCGGTGGTCCTTTAGTGAAAACAGTGTTCATTCGAAAGACATGCCTCTGCTGCCTAAATATATGATTCGAGGGCAGCCAACGTCTGTGACAATCGAAGTAAGATATTTTGCCTCCATGAGTTAGTCGAAAGCAATCCGTGTCTGAAGCACATATCGGACACGTCAGACGACCGTGAGTGCTCCATCCGGAAAACATGCCGTATGCCGGCAAATCATGGACGGACCACAAATAAGCAGCTCGAAGGTTGAATTTCTGCTTCTTGTAACTGTCGTACGCTTCGACTCCTGTCCACAAGACTTTCAATTCTTCGATCAGCGGTTTTAACATCACGTTGAGACGTGACCCGGGGTGATCAGGTCCAGGTACAATGAGGCTGAGAAACATGAACTCGTTCCTCGTACAAAAAGCAGGTGGCAGGTTGTACGGAATGACAAAGACAGGCCAACATGAGTATGACGTGGCATTCGTACTGAACGGTGAGAATCCGTCTGTCGCTAATCCAATGCGAACATTCCTCGCATCACGAGAAAAGTCTGGATCGAAACGGTCTAGCGCCTTCCATGCATCACCGTCGGACGGATGCGTCAAGAATTCTTTGTTCTCACGTTTACCTTCTTTGTGCCATCTCATGTGTCTTGCGGTTCTTTTTGAAAGAAACATCCGCTTCAACCGAGGTGTCACAGGCAAGTAACGAAGCTGCTTATGTGCGACATCTGTCATCACATTATCGCCATCGTCATTAACAACTTCGACATACCTCGATTTACCACATTTCAAGTACATCTTCTCATTGGCGTGCTCTTTCCAGAATAGCATGCAGTTGTCTGGGCACACATCAATTTTCTCATACTTCATACCGAGACCAGATATCTTGATCTTTGACTGATACATATCTGGTGGCGCTTTGTGAGGTTGTGAAAGGATATCGCAGATCAATTTCTTGAGATCATTGTAGCAGTTGATGGAAAAAAAGTACTTGGACTTAATTGCCATAAATCTGGTCAAGAAAGCAAGTACGTTCACAGCCGTGTGTTCATGCAACGGCTCTTGTGATTTCTTCAGCTCCTCGAAGAACTTCTCTGCCTCATTTGTAAGAGGATCCTCCGCTTCAAGAGCTTCTAGCATCTCATCCATCCTATCAACCTCTGTTATATCATCATCCTCATCCACTTCGGCTATGACTCGAGAATTAGTCTCGCCGTGAAAGGTCCACACTTCATAATGTGGAGTGAAACCGTTTCGACATAAGTGAAACGAAAGCTCCAATCTTCTCAAAAACTTGGTGTTCCGGCACTTTGTACATGGGCACCGCACCATATCTTCCGTTGACAACGAAAATGCTCGATCCAAAAATTGATCTAACTTGATAAACCACTCATCGGAATGACCACCAGTTCTGCTCTTCCAGCCAGTATACATCCAACTGCGGTCTTCACCCATGTTTGACTCTGCATTTTAACGAGAAAGAAATTGTCGTTAATGTATTGTTGTGTTATGTCACGGCCCTACAACCTAGGCAGATAGATCCTAAACCCACCCAAGAGTGACCGAGCGGAGCGTGCCCATGACGAGACGCGTGATCCGGATTCGAACGAAATTTCGGCAGCATAACCCCGCTGTTCTCCACTACACGCCCAAAAATGGTGCAGCAGAGAACAACAGGGTTACGCCACCGAAATCTCGTCCAAATCCGGACCCGCGTCTCGTCACAAGCCACGCCCCCTCGGTCACTCCGAGGCTGTCCAAAAAGGGACAATTCCGAACCTGCACGTCTCACATGCCAATGGCATGTGAGACGTGCCGATCCGAAACGGGTAATACATTGCTATAGGTTACGTTGCTCATTTTCATTTTCAGGTCATTTAAGAGAGAGGAAAGAACTAGAGAAAGAGTGAGAGGAAAGTTGGTCTTAGATGACAATTCCACATCCATTTCCACCGTCCACGCAATCGCGGGTCATTGACGTCCTTACCAACCCGTTCGCTTCGGTGTCGACTTGACGCATACGGTACCACTACAATGGTCTACACGGCACGATCACACTTATTACATGTCGTGTCCTTCCGGGTTGGTCCGAGCCGACCTAAAACCCCTTTATTTATATATATTAAGTAGTCACTCAAGAACATTATATGAATGCACTAAAGTCCAAACATACACTAAACAGAATAGAAATTCAGAATGACAGACCAAGCTATAGACAAAAATATATAAAGCATATAAAGCATTTACAAAATCTAATTATGCATTTACTACAAAATCTGAATAAAAAACATATTAGCCACAATGGACAAGTGTGAAATCACAAGTGTAATACAAGAGAGCATATAAAGCATATTAGTCAATTATGCAAGACAAAAAACATATTAGCAAAAAAGATAGCCTAAAATCCAATCCATTTTTCAAGATATACTGTACTGTATACCTTTATATCGAATGAAATGGAGGACAGTTCTAGGCGTTGATCCCATCCCAGACCGTACGTGTGGTGGTGCTGACTCAAAGACAGCCTGTGTTCATATAGCTTCGACCGCAGAGTCGTGTGTGCAGCGCCAGCCTTCCAATTCGTTAACAATGAGAACCACCCACTACTACCCGTATCGAGCCTTGTTAGCCCATGACATTTTTTAACTATAATTAGTTCAAATTTTTTATTTATTTGACGATGTAAGGAGTAAATGTTACTGCTTCCATTCTGAAATAATTGTCGTTTCAAACAATAAAAAAATTAAAAATAAACTAATGAAGGTTGTCCTAATAACAAATAAATTAAATGGAGTATCTCTCTAATACTCCCCCTATTTATTTTTATTTATCACCAACTAGATTATTTTTAACTAACCATACAGAAAAAGAAAAAACAAGATCTATCGTGTATTAACAAGGCTTCTTCTTCAGATGCTGATCTTTTGTCGTTTACAACATTTTTTGTTTGTTTGTCCAGTTATAGATTTGAGCGGACGGAGCAAATGAATTTGCCTCGGAACTCTAGCTCGATTCATTCACTCGGTGCATGTGGTACGTTTCCCCGAGCACAAACAACAATATCACCTACGTATAACATGGCCCAACTTTCTGGCTTCATTCATCGATCTCTGCAGCCAGTACCCAACCTAGCTATGCAATCATGGAGCGGGCAACCAATGATCGGAGAGAGATATTCCAACAAAAGGGAAAAATTGACACCTATACTAGCTCATCACCATAGGGGTTAGGTTGCAGCAGTTCACAGAACCTGTTCTCACAAAAAGCAAATACACAGGGGTTAGGGTTTGGGGGCGCTCACCTCGGAGGCGTTGGGGGCCGGGGGCGGCGGGGGCGCAACGGGGACGCGGAGCTCCGGGGCCGGCGAGGCCGGCGGCGGCGACGCCGGGGGCGCGGCGGGACGGGGCGGCGGGGGGCGCGGCGACCCGAGGCCAGGGGCGGCGACGCCGGGGCCGCGACGGACCTGGGGCGGTGAGCCGGGGCGGCGGCGGGGCGGCGACGGTGTGGCGGCGGCGGGGCGACGACGGCGGGCGCAGCGAGTGAACGAGTGAACGAAGTGAACGAGAATGAACCGTCGGGTCGGGATAAAGGCCCTTATTTGCGACGGTACCCTAAATTGCAACGGCCTGACAATACGGCCGTCGCAATTAATGTTACTTGCGACGGCCTTCTTGGCAGCCGTCGCAAATAAACATTTATTTGCGACGGCTACCTTATTTGCGACGGCTCTAGGGTTGGCCGTCGCAAATAAGTCGTTATTTGCGACGGCTCGGTGGCGGACCGTCGCAAATAAGCAGTTATTTGCGACGTCTTTTTTATTTGCGACGGCCAGAAGCGTGCCGTCGCAATTTAATCTATTTGCGACGGCTGGCCGTCGCAAATAAATCTAGCCATCGCAAATGATCGCTTTTCCTGTAGTGATTGGTCTTTCCTAATGGGAAAAACATGGCAAGGAATGCCGTAGAACACTTCTCCCAAGTGTCTACAGCACTTCGATTCGCGTAGAACCATTCTTTTGCTCTCCCAAGAAGAGAGAACATAAATAGCCTAAGACGGATAGCATCAGGAGATATGTCTTTGATCTTAAAGGTGCTACAGATCTCAAGGAACTGTTGTAGGTGAGCACTTATCCTCATTAGCTGTGACACCCGGTTCCGTAAAGGAACCAAGCGTAATGCATATGTGTGCCCATAATGTTTAACACACATACACAAGTTATTCACAAACGATAAACATATTATAATCATGTCTTGAATAATAATACTAATAATAGTACCTTATTACAAATCAAATAGTCTTGATTACAACTCTAATGAAACTGCAGCGGAAAAACTAAACACTAAAGACTTCAACTCCACGAGCAAGTTTGACGGTAACATGCGCACCTAGTACTCCTCAAAATCCTCCTGGTACTCCACCTGGTTGCCTGCGTCTGGATTTTGTGGGGGAATAGCAAGGTGAGCACATGTCGTACTCAGCAAGTGTGGGAAAGTATGACATGTAGCTTAAATAATGCATGATAATAAAATGGGCTAATTGCATAAAAGTACATTCAAAATAGTTGAAAATGCTATTATATCATTATTAGGTGAGGTCCTTCCCAGATAACCCAAATAATTATCAATTCCAACTTAAATAACCAACTTCAGCAATAATAATCCATAATCAACTCATAACTGCTCATTTATCTCAATTTCAACAATTCCATATACCAAAGCCAAATAATTAACCAATACCAATTCCGAATTCAATTCCGGCCATTAAACCATATTAAAGTCCAAATTCTAATCATGTGAGAGTCTAGGTTGCTATTGACCGGTAGCACGACTATCATGATAGTTTTTGAAACACTCTGCAAAGGTTGTACCACTTTACCCACAAGTTTTAGAAACACTCTGCAAATGGGATCTCAATTGTGCCGTCTCACAATTCCATAGGTGTGTGGCCAAGAGATCACAAAATAGCCTTTACAAAGTGATTACTAGCCCATTTAGACCCGATTCAGGTTTCACCGATGGCGATGTCTCCAACTGAGCATATCTTCAACCAAGGGCCCCTTCTTGAGCCATTCTGATCCCAAGGTACTCCCACCAATCTCCAAAAAAGACCCAATCCGACTACCCCTTCCCTGAGCATTGTTAGTGGTCAGAACAACACTGGCAGTTCACTAATTAGTCAGCTAAGCCACACCCATGCTTGGCCTTGTTGTGGCACTGTAAATCCTGGATGGTCGCTCCATGAACCAGTCCTTAGTTCTAAAGCAAGCAAACCGCCAAAACACTCCAACCCATTCCACATAACCAACTTGCTTAGATCCCTAGGCACCATGTTGATACGGGGTCATTATTACCAATCCTCATCATTCATATGTTCATTAGTTCATAATTAAGCAATTGTAGTGGATCTCAAACCCAATAGAGTATAGCGACGCAAAAATGTAAAATACCCTTTCGGACTCTCTACATAGTGTTCAAGCGACAAGGGTGGTCATACAAAACTAGTAAACTCCTACAATTGGGTTCTCCCATCAATTCTGACACAAGCATGCCATTTTGCAAACAAAACATTTAAAACAGAATCAATATGATCAAGGACACTTGCATTGCTCTTGGGATTGATTTGGATCAAAGACTTCAAAACTCTGGTTCTGCAGGTCCTCAAAAGCACTCTCTATGGAAACTCCTTCTATTCCGAGCGACAAACATGCAAAACACACAATTCAATCAAACAATGCTCATTTAGTACTCAATATGCCATGATATGCATGATTAATGCAATTGTGAGGTAAAACTTCTTAATGAGTTGCTATTAATGTTTACTAACTAGTTACAATAGTTCCCAAGAAGGTTGAACAAGTTTGAAATTGATTCGAGTCAATTTGAAACTAATTCAGTTGAACAAGTTTGGAATAGATTCGAGTCAATTTGAAACTAATTCAGCACAGTTCTGGTTTAGAGGCCGGACTAGTCCGTGTTCAGGGGCCAGACTAGTCCGCCCTGGACAGAATTGGATTTTAGGGTTTTCTTGATCTGCGAGAATTGGGGTTGAAGTTGCATGAAAACATGAATGTAGAGGGTATACCACGTGTTTAGAGATCCAAAGATCAATGTTTTGATGTGGGACTTTGGATCTTGGCAATTAGGGCTTGATGGAGTTGAGTCGATGAAGAACTTGAATGAAGAAAAACAATGATCAATGAATGTTGGTCTTGATTGATCCTCCTTCGAGTTCTCCTCCTTCTCCTTGCTCTTGGCTCTCCTCTTGACGTCAGCAACAATGCAAAGGTGGCAGCAAGGGTTTTCAATTTGGGGTGGGGAGGTGTGGGGTATTGGGTTGTATATATAGAGGTGTGGAGTTAGGGTTTGGGGTGAATTCAAAGTAGAATTCGGTGGGGGACGAGTAGGGGCCGAGGTGGGTTCCAATTGGGCTCCTCTGGGGTTGGGCACAAAGTCCTTGGGCCCGAATTAGGAAATTATACAAAAACTAATCGTGGAGAATAAAAGAATCCGAATTGAGTTCAGTAGGCCAGACTAGTCTGCGTGGGTGGGCGGACAAGTCCGTTGTGGTCCAGAGACAAAATCGGACAAGTCCGGTTAATTTGTCGGACCAGTGCAGGGAACATCAGGAACTAAATCGAACTAGTCTGTGCAATGTGCCGGACAAGTCTGTAGCCCTAAAGAAACTAAATTTCCTGGACTAGAAGGGAATTACCGGACTATTCGGGGTTTGTGGGCTGGACAAGTCCATTCCCTGACAGATTTAATTTCCTTTTTTGACCTAAATTCATTTTAATCTTGTTCCATTTTGTACCACTTAATGTTAAACATATGTGGGGATGTATGCAATGTATTATGCATGAAAAAGAGGGTGTTACAAACCTACCCCCCTTAACATGAATCTTGCCCTCGAGATTCGATGCAGAAGGAAAGAGATAGGGAAATTCCTTCTTGATATCCTCTTCTCACGCCCAAGTTGCTTCCGATTCTGTAATATGCCTCCATTGCACTTTGCACCATATAATCACCTTGTTTCTTGTGACCCTCTCCTTGGTGTCGAAAATTTTGATAGGTTGCTCGGCATAGGTCAAATCTTCCTCAAGCTCCAATTCTTCCATCGATATTTGCTCTTCCGGTACCCTCAAGCACTTTTTGAACTGAGAGACATGAAATACGTCATTTACCTCGAAAAGGTGTGCAGGCATTTCCAATTTATAACCAAAAGCTTGAATGGCCAAATATAGCAAGGTGTCAACTTGCCTTTGATGTTAAATCGCTTGTGACCTCGCACATGTGACATTTGAGATATACGAGGTCTCCCACCTCAAAAGATAGGCTTCTTCGTCAATTATCCGCATAACCCTTCTGTCTTCATTGGGTAGCCCTTAAGCTCGCGCGGATGGTCTAAACTTGCTTTTCAGTATCTTGTATCACATCAGGTCCAAATACTTGGTTTTCCCCTATCTCATTCCAAAATAAGGGTGTCCTACACCTTCTCCCATACAATACTTCATATGGCGACATTTTCAAGCTTGCTTGATAACTGTTATTATAGGAAAATTGAGCATATGGCAAAATTTTGTCCCAACTTCCGCCATACTTTAGCGCACAAGATCTTAGCATGTCTTCCAAAATCTGATTTGTTCTCTCGGTCTGTCCATCTGTTTGAGGGTGATATGCAGAACTGAAATTCAATTGAGTCTCCATTGATTCGTGTAGCCTTTGCCAGAACCTCGAGGTAAATTGAGAACCCCTATCAGACATTATTTTCTTGGGCACTCCGTTTAAACACACTATTCTTCCCATATACAATTCTGCTAGCTTCGCTCCACTGTATGTTGTCTTGACAAGAATAAAATGAGCTGATTTGGTCAACCGATCAACAATAACCCATATGGAGTCATACCCAGACTGGGTTTGAGGTAATCCAACTATGAAATCCATACCAATCTCTTCTCACTTCCATTCTGAAATTTTTAATGGTTGCAACAATCCAGCTGGCCTTTTATGTTCAGCCTTAACTCGTTGACATACATCACATAGGGCTACATACTTAGCTATGTCCTTTTTCATACCATCCCACCGATATCGCGTCTTTAGGTCCTCGTACATCTTTGTACAACTGACATGGATAGAGTAAAGTGAGTCATGTGCCTCCTTTAATATCAATTGTCAGAGTCTCTTATCATTAGGCACAACAATCTGTTTTCCAAGCCATAAATTCTCTCCCTTCTTGGGTCCTTCCCTTGATTTCCTGGATTTCCTCATCCCTTGTTTGTGCCTCTCGAATTCCTTGTTCCAGGGTTGGGTTCACTTCCATTGCTCCCATCTCATTCAAAAACCCAAGATTCAACCATTCGAACTCCTTGCATAGCTCAGGTGGCAACTCCCGAACGGTAAGATGGTGGCTCGCTCCCTTTCTACTCAAAGCATCAGCCACTATACTGGCTTTCCCTAGATGATAGTTGATTCCCACATCATAATCCTTAATGAGTTCCAACCAACTTTGTTGTCTAAAATTCAGATCCATCTGCGTGAATATGTACTTGAGACTCTTATGATCTGTATAAATCTCACATCTATGAACAAGAACGTAATTCTCCAAATCTTCAGCGCATGCACTACGGCTGCGAGTTTGAGATCATGCATTGGATAATTCTGCTCATGTCTCTTTAATTGCCTGGATGCATATGCAACCACTTGACCTTCTTGCATGAGCACATATCCAAGTCCTTGCCTCGAAGCATCACAATAAATGTCAAAACTCTTGCTCACATCTAGCAATACAACCACATATGATGTGGTCAATCTTTTTTTTAGCTCCTCGAAACTGTCCTGACAAGCTTGAGTCCATTTGAAAGGCTTCTCCTTCATTAATTTTTAGTCTCGGGCTTCGCTATCTTGGAAAAGTCCTTGATGAACTGACGGTAATATCCAGCCATTCCAAGAAAACTCCTTATTTCCTTCACATTCTGCGGTGGTTCCCATTTAAGCACATCTCTAACCTTCCCTGGGTCAACTGAATCTCCTCTGCCAGATATGATATGACCTAGGAATGATATCTCCCTCAACCAGAATTTGCACTTGTTGAAGTTGGCATACAACTGATGCTCTGTCAATTCCTGCAATGTCAACCTTAAATGCTCTTCGTGCTCTTCCTCACTATTCGAGTAGATCATGATGCCATCAATGAACACCACCACAAATTTATCCAAATACTCCATGAAGACCTTATTCATGAGGTACATAAAGTATGCAGGTGCATTAGTCAATCCAAATGACATGACCGTGTACTCATATGATCCATATCGTGTCCTGAAAGCTGTCTTGGGTATGTCTGACGATCTAATCTTCATTTAGAAATATCCTGACTGAAGATTGATCTTAGAGAATATTCTAGCTCCCTTCCTCTGGTCGCAGATCTTCAATGTGGGGTAGTGTATACTTATTCTTGATTGTAACCTCGTTGAGAGATCGGTAATCGACACACATTCTCTAGGATCCATCCCTCTTATCTACGAAAAGGATTGGGGCTCCCTACGTATAAAACCCTTTTCTAGCTGCTCTTGAATCTTTTTCTTGAGCTCTGCTAATTCCTTAGGAGGCATCCTATATGGCCTCTTTGCTATAGGTGGAGTTTCGGGTATTAAGTCAATGACGAACTCGATGTCACGATCAGGCGGCATACCTGGCAATTCCCGAGGAAACACGTCTGGGTATTCCCAGACATTCGAGATCTCTTCCAAAGTTACTCCTTCTGCATGATTCACCATTGCCTTCTCAGTCATCGGCTGAACCGCTTTGAACTCTACACTGACTCCTTCCCCATTTGTCAATTGAACTGTCCGAGTAGCACCCTAAATTACTACATTATGCTTCCTTAGCTAATCCATTCCAAGTACGATGTCCAAGCCTTGAGAATTCAGGACTATGAGGTTGGCAACGAATTCTACCCCCCCCCCCCCCTTATGGAAATACATACTTCTGGACATGCTATATTTGTCCTCATTTCTCCTCTAAGAGATTTAACCAATAATGTAAACTTCAGGTATGATATGGGCATGCTATGCTTTTCCACATACTTTGATGAGATGAATGAATGTGATGCTCCAGAATCAAACAATATAGTCGCGGGGTTGGAGTTTGTGAGAAACATACCAATCACAACATCCTCAGCTTGCTGAGCCTCTTATGCAGACACATGGTTCACCTTGCCACGAGCGAAATTATGTGGTCATCGGTTGCCTTAAGTTGCTCCTCCATTAGGCCTTGGAACATTGTTCATCTGACCCTGACCTGACCTTGGGCATTGATTAGCAAAATGTCCTGTCTGACCACAAGCATAGCAAGTCTATCCACTAGTAGGACCAGCAAAATTTGGGTGAGGCTGGTTCTAAGCATAAGCAGGCATATTTGGGCGTGGCGCATACTGCATAGGTAAGCGAGGTTGTAAGATCAAAGAGCACGTGAAAATTTACCAGAGGGAGGGTGAATGGTAGATTTAGAAAATCTTACGCAGCGGAAACATTTAAATCCCAACCCCTTCGGCAGAAAAACGATCTGTTAAAGAAATTGTGTGTGAGACTAATAAAAACATGTTTCACTGGGACAAATGTGATATATATATATATATATATATATATATATATATATATATATATATATATCAGAGATAATCAAGTCAGGAAGAAAACACAAGAAGAATCACTCAAATCCGTCGAGAGAAACTCAAGTTATGATCGAAAGATCGAACAAAGGTCAATCTGTCCTACCCGAGAAAAACAGTTCTGGAACACTGCAAAGAAACTCGTGTAGATCAGAAACCACAAATCCATAGACCGTGAAATTTTGACAGATGATAGATAATCAATTTGTGAAGACAACACAAAAAGAATCACATCAATTGGATCTGTAAAACTCGACTTATGATAAAAAAACCCGACGAAAGATAGCGCTGTCCAGAAACTCGACGAGTAAAACTTGTCTGGAACAAGTCGGACGAACAAGGCACGAAAGTTCCTTCAAACTACAAATTTCATTCAATAGAACACAAGAGGAAAAGCCCCAAAGTCGTGCACCACGAGCTTTGGCCTCCCTTGCTTATATAACCAGCCCTTAGGCACACCAAATCTCAACTAGGACTCTAATCATACACTGTTCACGAATCAAAACTTTCCATAACTGCTTAGGACTCTTCTATACGCAGATAGAAGCAATCTTAAGACTTCCAAACACCATAGGAACGTATCCCACATTTCTAAAACAACCCAAATTCGTAATCCACTCGATACTTTCCATATCGAGCCATAACTGACTCCGCCGCAGCCAAAGTCATCAACCGATACGATCCGATCCTTCCAACCAGGTCTTCCCATCCATAAGCCATCTTCGGAACCATGTTGCCACGTCATGCACTGCATGCATACGTGCAAACACCTTCCTTCGATGTCCAATAACCTTCATATGCACTGCCCTTGATTCAATCTTCCTGCGCGACCTCCTGACCCACCCAACCACAATTCCTCCTGAATTTGGTTGTTGGAACCTCATCTCCTCCCTGAGACTAGTCCAAAGGATCCTGTCACCAGCCATGACTTGAACTCAAGCAACACCTGCACATGAACAAACAACCAATCCGTACGAGGCCAAGTCCGCAATTTGCCTCAAGTCAGTTCCAAACACAACACCTTACGTGAGCACCTCACATAAGCATGTTGCAAAGCATATCAAAACGATATCAGCCATGTCAACCAAAACACATAAAAAACATAGCAAATGAATACTAAGAAATCTTTCTAACAATGTAAAGCAAGTTCGAAATATTTCACATTAAAAGTCAGAACATTGCGATAAAGCACTGGACCGTGCCAAAGCTAACCGAAGCTTGAGTTGGAGCTTACCAAAGCTAGTACAACCTAGCGTTGGAGCTTACCAAAGCTAGTCAGACCTAGCACCGGATCTAACCAAAACTAGTCGGAACTAGTCATCCCAAAAGTCGGAGCTAGAAAAACATGTCGGAGCTAACCAACATAAGTCAGACCTAGCAAAACATATCAGAGCTTAACAAAGACATGCCGGAGCTATCAAAGACATGCCGGAGCTAAATTCGGACCTTCCTAAAAAGATGTTATAGCAGCATTCAAAACTTCTATTGTCAAAGCCAATGTATTCAGCACACATAGGTCTCACAATCTCCCCCTTGATGAATGCATTGGCAACACCATTTAAAATCTGAACATTGGCATGAAAAGTTTTGAGAACAATTTTTCCCCCTTTTGTAAATCAGCAATAAAGTGTGAAGAAAAACAAATTCAAATTCTCCCCCTGAGAAGAGTCGTGCCAAAACAATTGTGAATATGTGCAATGTGTAATCAATGTCTCCCCCTTGCATATTTGTTTTTTAAGAATTTACATATTATCTCTCCCCCTTTGACAATGTATTCAGCAAGGTTCAAAAGATAAATTTTAATTGTTATGAGCATATTATAACATATACATATAAAAGAAAGCTCACCCAAGTCATACTATCAAGTAACTTACACTATCACATCAATGAAATACCTAAAGTACTTTAAGCCATTCTAGAGATCAAATGTAATTTCCAATTTAGCAAGTCATGATCTCATAATCTTAACTATTTCAAAACTTGAAAGCATGAAACTTGTTGCTGCATTTTATTATTTTTCAAAGCACAAATTTAGATCATATGATATTTGCAAGAGATTATATGCGCATCTGCCTTATTCTAACCAACCAAGCCAAGCCTATGTCATTTGACAATCAGAAGCTTGAGGACATGGTTTTAGTCATACACAACTTCCTCCAAGTTCATATCAAAGTGCAATGATAAGCCATATCAAAAGAAGAAGTGTGATGCATGCATATTCTCTTGATCTTTTCTCAACTTATATTTGTTCATAAAAAAACAAGTGAGTTGATTACTTGATTAATTCATTATGATTTAAAGCACTTGCGAGCATGCAACAAGTTCAAAACAGCAAGAAAGTTCGACCATGACCAAATTTAGTGTAAGTAATTATTCCAATTACTAGACATGGCAAAAACTACAAAATGTATAACACGAATAATGTAGTAAGAACTTTCTACATGTAAAAGGAATCACAAAGTCATATATATATGAAATACTATGCTCATATTATTTTAATTTCAGATTCACACATAGACTTCCCAAGTTTCAAAACTCCCACTCAATTTAAGCCATGATGATGCATAACCCCTATTTCACTACGAATGTAACAAAAACGACTGAAATCCAAAGGTTTTATAAAAATGTCAGCCAATTGTTGTTCGGTATCTACATAATGAAGCACAACAACATTATCATGGAGAAAGTGATGCCTAATGTCAATGTGCTTAGTTCTAGAATGTTGCACAGGGTTTTTAGCAATGCAAATAGCACTAGTGTTGTCACAAAACAGTGGAACACTATCTAGATCAACTCCATAGTCCTTAAGTGTTTGAACAATCCAAAGAATTTGTGAGCAAGCACTAGCAGCAGCTACATATTCAGATTCAGCTGTGGATTGTGCAACTGAATTGTTTTTTCTTGAGGAACAAGCAACAAATAAATTACCAAGAAAATGACAAGCACCGAAAGTACTTTTCCTATTAATTCTACAACCTCCAAAATCAGCATCGGAGAAAGCTTTCAAAGTAACGGTTGAGGAAGAAGGAAGAAAAATGCCAAATTCTTGAGTTCGATGTAAGTACCTGAAAATCCTTTTTGACGCATTGATGATGTGAAGCACGTGGGGAAGCTTAAAACCGTTCACAAAGATATACGCTGAATTGTATGTCCGGTCTTTATGCCGTGAGGTACAAAAGAGATTCGATCATGCTTCTATATTCTTTTTGATCCACAGGTTCACCATCTTCATCAAGTTCAAGTGTTGTTGTTGTTCCCATTGGTGTCCGAAGAGGCTTGCTTTTGTCCATGTTGAAGCGCCTTAGGAGGTCTTTTGTATACTTCGTTTGATGCACAAAGGTACCCTCCTTAGTTTGCTTGATTTTCAGCCCCAAAAAGTACGTGAGTTCTCCAATCATAATCATCACAAATTCTGAACTCATCATAGCTGAAAACATGGACACAAGATCATGAGAAGCACAACCAAAGATAATATCATCCACATACACTTGAACGAATAATGAGTCATTGCCATGCTTAAGCACAAAAAGAGTTTTATCAACCATGCCCATGGTAAACCCCTTTTCATGTAAGAATGTTTTTAACCTATCATACCATGCTCTAGGGGCTTGTTTGAGACCGTACAAGGCTTTGGACAGTTTGTAAACATGATTAGGAAAATCAGAATTTTCAAAACCCGGTGGTTGTTTTGACATAAACTTCCTCATCTATGTAGCCATTAAGAAAAGCACTTTTAACATCCATTTCATATAGCTTAAAACCTTTAGATGCAGCAAAAGCTAACAAAATTCTTATGGCTTCTAATCTAGCAACAGGAGCAAAAGTTTCAGCAAAATCTAGACCTTCAACTTGAGTGAATCCTTGAGCAACCAACAGAGCCATATTCCTAACCACAACCCCATCCTCACTTTGTTTATTTTTAAACACCCATTTAGTTCCAATTAAATTGTGACCTTGAGAAGGAGGTACAAGTTTCCAAACATTATTTCTTTCAAAATTTTCTAAATCTTCTTGCATGGCAATGATCCAAGATTCATTAGTGAGTGCGTGTGATATATCTTTGGGTTCAAAAGCAGCAAGAAAAGCAGAATGAGCATGAGAGTTTGGATCGCAAAACCTGAAATGTGTAACTAGTTCGTGCATGCTTCCAATAATCTGTTGTGGAGGATGAATTTTGAGAACCCGGAGGGGAGTGGACACTTCACAAGCTTCTTCTTCTTCATGTTCATCACAAATCGATGAGCTTGAGACTTGAGGAGGATCTGAACCAGCAATGGTGGTCATCGGTGCTGGTTATGAATCAAAATCAGGAGCTCGAATAATGTTATTAGCTGCTGAATTTTCGGGCAGCAGCTCCACCTCTTCCTCATCTTCAACGAAAATGCTCTCCCGCTGAGGATATGGATCTGGACCAGCAATGATTGAGCTAGTACCTGGGCTAGCTTCATCAAAAGACACTCCACAAGTCTCCACAATTTTGTTAGTGTCAAGTAAAAGCACACGGTAGCCTCTAGTATGAGATGGATAACCAAGAAACATGCCATCAATGGATGTAGGTTCAAATTTATCAAGATTACCATGTTTCTTAACAAAGCATTTGCAACCAAAGACCCGAAAGTGTGTAACACTAGGCCTATGTCCAAACAGGAGCTCATATGGTGTTTTACCTAGCTTAGCATGCAAGAAAACACGATTTGAGACATAACAAGCGGTTGCAATTGCATCAGCCCAAAATTCCCTAGGAGTGTGATATTCATCAAGCATAGTCCTATCCATCTCAACAAAGGTTCTGTTCTTTCTTTCGACAACACCATTTTGTTGAGGTACATATGGTGAAGAAAATTGATGATCTATTCCATTTTTAGCACAAAAGTGATCAAAAGATTGTTTTTTTAAATTCAGTTCCATTATCACTTCTAATTGCTTTTAAAGATCCTGGGTGATCAATTGATAATCCAAGAAATAAGGTTCTAAAGTGACTAAAAGCTTCATTCTTAGACGCCATAAAGTAAACCCAAGAGTATCTAGAATAATCATCAACAATAACAAGAACATACCATTTACCTCCGAATGATTGAACACGTGAAGGTCCTACAGTGTCAAGGTGCAAAAGTTGACCCAATTCAGTTGTCATGATCATTGTGAGAGGAGTATGTAAACCTGCAACCATCTTAGCATGACTACAAGAAGAGCACACAATTTCTTTGTCCCCTTTAAGCTTAGGCAGCCCACATATGCAATCAAGAGCACTAAAACGCGTTAGGTGATCAAAGCCTATAAGCTCACTATTTGAACTTACAACTTTGCAGCAGTTTTTATTGAAAACAATTTCCAGATTTTCATCTAGCAAATGTGAAACAGAAAGCATGTTGTATTTCAAATTTTTAACAAGTGCCACATCCTTCAAAGTGTAGTGATTATTTACTCTAACTGAACCCTTAGCAATTATAGGAGTTGAAGAATTATCGGCAAATATAACATTCTCTACACGTGACACAAAAGAGAGGGAGGAGAACCATTCTTTGTTACCGGTCATGTGGCGTGAGCAACCTGAATCCACAATCCAAATGTTCTCCTTCCTCAAGAATGTAACCTACATAGAAGCACAATACGTCGATGACTCAATACTGGGGTTAGTCAAAAGGCATTTAGGTATCCAGTACTGAGTCACACGACATGCAGCAGGAAAAACATGCAAAAGTTGAGATAAAACAGTAGGTTTATGAGTCAAAGTTTGAGGTTTTTTCTCTTAACTACTGACCTACAAGGTGTTACTTGTGTAGCACAATAATCAGTAGCTCCGGAGGCAAAAACAAAAGGCCTGGAGGTAAACTTTGAATGTTTTTGACTCATAACTGCAGGTTGCATTCGGTTTAATATGTGCAGCAAATTTTGCATGAAAGTTATGAGATCTAGCAATCATTCTTTCCCTTTTTTGTTATTTAGCTAGTCTATAATAAAACTCTGTGACATGACCATCTCTACCACAGTAGGTACAATGAAATTTAACTTTGTGTTCATGTCTAGATGTGCAAGCAATATTTTTATTTGAAGCCGAATGAGACAACACTCCTGCAATTTGAAAACAACTTCTTTTTGTTTAGGAACTGTTTGAATCAAACCACTTCCTAATGACTTTACAATTTTAGGTAGATGTTCCTTAGTATGAGCATGAGAATCAAAACCTAAACCAGTTTTATCATTGCAAGACTTGGAAGAATTCAGCAGCAAGTTTAGGTTCTTATTCCCATTACAAAACCGATCTAATGTCCTACGCATGTCATCAAGTTTATTGGACATATCAAGGCAATTTTCACATGAAGTTTTTCCTTTTAATTTGCAATTGGAACAAGATTTAACTTCATGAGAACGTAAAGCATTGTTCAATATAGAAACTTCATTCATAGCATCTTTCAGTTTCATTTCAAGATCATCACAACTAGAACTATGCAAATCAATTGTACAACAAGAAGCATCTTTTATGTTTCCAATGCCAAGTGCAGCAAGCTTTTTGTTCTTTTCGATTTCTAGTTCAAGTCTATCTAGAGTAGAGGAATGTGCAGTTCTTAATGTGGATAATTGTTCATAGATTAAATCACACGAGGGACATGAATCATCACTAGGAATCAAGGTTTTCAAATGGTTGATTTCAGATTCTAGTGATTCAATTTTAGCAGCATTATCCCTAAGCTTTTCGTCCTTTTTCTTAACAATAATAGTTACACGAGAAATTGCATCGCACATTTCATTACAGGTATAACATACCTCATCGTGAAAATTGTTGTGTTCTGCATCCTCCTGACTTGATCTTGATCTTGTTTTGCCCGCCATAAAACATAAGTTGGCCAAATCATCTTCATCTTTGTCACTTCCATTGTCCACGTCGCTTGAGCCAAGTTCCTGGAGTGCGGAGATAAAACTGTTCACCAGTTGGCTACCTGTAAAGCCCTTCTTCTTCTTCTTATCATTTGTTGAGGAGTGCTTCGTCCTTGATTGTTTTTCTTCTCGAGAAGCAGAACCTGAAAGGTTAGGGTATTCTGTATGAAAGTGTCCCTTCTTACCACATTTGAAGCATCGTTGAGGTCCGGGGCTTCCTCTCCTTCTAGTTCTCACATTTTGCAATGTTTTTGAGAACCTAGTAGAGAGAAGTGCTAGCTCCTCCTCTGGAAACTCCTCAATTTGTTTAAGTGTTAGAGAGGACAACAAAGCACGTGTACCACAAGATGAAGATTGACCGGAGCTAGGCATGTCACGTTGTGAAACAAAAGCAATAGACTTGTTTGGATTCTTACGTGATAAGATGTCAATTTCATGAGTCTTTAGTTTAGAGTAAAGCACATCTAATGTAAGAGAACTCATGACAGTTGATTCACGAATAGAAGTAACTTTCATCTCCTAGATTGACATGTCTAATTCACTAAGAAGTTGCCTAGCATTCTCAGCATTAGAAAAATTAACATTGACACTACGCAAGTTACTGGGAATTTTGTTAAAGCGAGCAAAGAGATCATCTATGGACTCATCGGGTTGCATCTCGAAGTGCATGTATTCTTTCTTGAACATGTCTTTCCTTACCTCCTTGATCGTGTTGGATCCTTCGTTATAGTCACAAAGTGCTCTCCATACATCGTATGTCGATCAAGATGTGCAACGCGGTCGAAGTCGCTCTGAGTGAGTCCTTGGATGATCAAGTTTCGGGCTTTGTTATTGTTGTCGACGTCCCATAGGTTTGTAGCCTTAACATAATAGTTTGATGGCACATCATAAGGCTTGTACACCTTTTCCCATATGGTGAAGCCTTGGGCCTGGATGAAAGCCTCCATGCGTGCCTTCCAAACCTGAAAATCAATACCAGCAAACACACAAGGTTTGGCGGAGTATTTCTCCATGATGATTAGTCAAAAAGACGTGCAAATCAAAATAATTAGAGCACCGTGGCTCTGATACCGATTGTAGGATCGAAGAGCACGTGAAAAGCTACTAGAGGGGGTGAATGGTAGATTTAAAAAATCTTACGCAGCGGAAATAATTAAATCCCAACCCCCCTCGGCAGAAAAAACGATCTGTTAAAGAAATCGTGTGTGAGACCAATCTAAATGTGTTTCCCCATTACAAAAGTGATATATATCAGAGATAATCAAGTCACGAAGAAAACACAAGAATAATCACTCAAATCCGTCGAGAGAAACTCAATTTATGATCGAAAGATCGAACAAAGGTCAATATGTCCTACCCGAGAAAAACAGTTCTGGAACGCTGCAAAGAAACTCGTGTAGATCAGAAACCATAAATCCAATGACCGTGAAATTTTGATATGTGATATATAATCAAGTTGTGAAGACAACCCAAAAAGAGTCACGTCAATTGGATCTGTAAAACTCGAGTGATGATAAAACCACCGACGAAAGGTAGTGCTGTCCAGAAACTCGACGAGTAAAACCCTTCTGGAACAAGTCGGACGAACAAGGCACAAAAGTTTATTCAAACTACGAATTTTATTCAATAGAACACAAGAGGAACAGCCCCAAAGTCGTGCACCACGAGCTTTGGCCTCCGTTGCTTATATAACCAGCCCTTAGGCCAACCCAATCTCAACTAGGACTCTAATCCTACTCCGTTCACGAATCGAAACTTTCCATAACTACTTAGGACTCTTCTATACGCAGATAGAAGCAATCTTAATACTTCCAAACACCTTAGGAACGTATCCCACATTCCTAAAACAAACCAAATTTGTAACTCACATGAAATCCTATTATAACCCACTCGATACTTTCCATACCGAGCCATAACCAACTCCGCCGCAACCAAAGTCATCAACCGATACGATCCGATTCTTCCAACCAGATCTTCCCATCCATAAACCATATTCGGAACTATGTTGCCACATCATGCACCGCATGCATACGTGCAAACACCATCCTTCGACGTCGAGTAACCTTCATATGCACTGCCCTTGATTCAATCATCCTGCGCGACCTCCTGACCCGCTCAACCACAATTCCTCCTGAATTTGGTTGTTGGAACTTCATCTCCTCCCTGAGACTAATCCAAAGCATCCTGTCACCAGCCACGACTTGAACTCAAGCAACACCTGCACATGAACAAACAACCAATCCGTACGAGCCCAAGTCCACGACTTGACTCAAGTCAGTTCCAAACAAAACACCTTACGTGAGCACCTCACATAAGCATGTTGCAAAGCATATCAAAACGATATCAGCCATATCAACCAAAACACACCAAAAACATAGCAAATGAATACTAAGCAATCTTTCTAACAATGTAAAGTAAGTTCGAAACATTTCACATTAAAAGTCGGAATATTGCGATGAAGCACCGGACCTTGCGAAAGCTAATCGACGCTTGAGCTGGAGCTTACCAAAGCTAGTACAACCCAGTGTCGGAGCTTACCAAAGCTAGTCGGACCTCGCGCCGGAGCTAATCAAAACTAGTCGGAACTAGTCATCCCAAAAGTCAGAGCTAGAAAAACATGTCGGAGCTAACCAACATAAGTCGGACCTAGCAAATCATTTCGAAGCTTAACAATGACATGCCAGAGCTATCAAAGACATGCCGGAACTAAAGTCGGACCTTTTAAAAAGATGTTATGGCAGCATTCAAAACCTTTATTGTCAAAGCCAATGTATTCAGCACACATAGGTCTCACAGAGGTGCTTGTGTAGGTGGGCGTGGCTGCACTGGCTGTTGCGGTCGCAAGGGATAGGCACGACGATATGCAGCAGCAGATGGGTTGTAATAGGGTGCAGCAGGTGGCGCATAGCGAGGGCAGGCATTGCTTCCTTGCGGCTGTCCTTGATATGGCATCTTCCTCTTGTGGTCTGGTTCCATCTCCTGAATCTTGTTCTCAACAACAATGGCCTTGTCAACCAGCTTCTGGAAGTTTGCGTAGTCAGCATTGAGCAACTAAACTTGAATTTCATTGTTGAGTCCCCTCATGAACAAATATTGCTTCTTGCTATCAGCGTTGATGTCTTCTGGAGCATATCTTGACAGTTGAGTGAATCTATTGAGGTATTCATTCACACACATCCTTCCTTGCCTGAGGTTTTCAAATTCTTGTCTTCCCAGTATCATAACTCCCTCTAGCACATAGTGAGAACGGAACTTCTCCTTTAACTTAGCCCAGGTGATTCCCTCTGGATTTTCATGAGCATTGCATAAAGATTTCCTCCAGTCTACAGCTGCCCCCATCAACTGGTATGAGGCAAAAAGAACTTTCACTCTGTCGCTGCACTTGACAATAGCATGTTTCTTCTCAACAGACTTCAGCTAGTCATCAGCTTCCATTGGATCAACAGCTTAAGCAAAGGTAGGTGGCCTGGTCCTCATAAACTCTCCCAAACGGTTGTGATGTGGCGGGGGTGTTAGTGGCGGCGGCATGTGAGGCTGATTGTTGTTGCCATCTTGCAGGTGTCCTATTGTCTGTATCATGGTCTGCATGAGCTGGTTCTATATAGACAATAGCTGCTCAATATTGATAGCTCCTTGTGGTCCTAGGTTGTTCTGAGGTGCTTCATTGCTCTCCTCCTCACCATTGGCATTCCTCTGGTTACAAGTCCTCGAAATCTGTTGGTGAAAGAATAGTAGAGATGGAAGAATTCAAAATTTGAAAAGAAACGCCCCAACTATATGCATCAAGTTATATGTAACTAACAACCCCTTTATTAATACTAATAACCCTATTAGAGGATGTGGACAAGGATCCCACACTCTCTACTATGCTTGGATTTGGACAAAATGCTAATCGTCCCACAATTCGCACAAAGCACACAAGCACAAGCACACCAATAAAATTCAGCACACCACACTAAACATGACTAAGACAATCTAAACGCTTTTTCTAACTTCTAAATAGGAGACCTAGACTTAATTATGTTAGTCGTGGCTGTCCTAGCCATTAGGTGGTGGAGGCGATGGCTTTGGTGAAGCATACATGGGCGCACGCCAGGGTGAGTTGGTCGTCCATGTAAATGCTGGAGAGGTTGCTACACCATTGACCTCCACGGTAGCACGAACTTCTTCTTGCTTCTCCATGACGAACAGCTTCTTACAGAGGTAAGGAATCTCTTCCATAGGATCAGCATAGCGATTTCCCAAATTCACCAATACCTCCTGAGATCTTTCAATAGCGCGGGAACTGACTTGAGCTCCATCCTGAGGCCTTAAGATCTCCCTTGTCCCCTTCTTGCATTGCGGGTTCAGCGCAAAGCTAGTTCCTCCAATTTGCTCCTGATATATGTGGCGCAATCTAGTAAGTGCATCCCAAGCGACATCATCAATAACTTGCTCCCTGGTGCTTCTCCATGTGGATGCAAAGTGTCGAGTGACCACCTCGTCTCTGGCAAGAACTGTAACTTGAGCCCTCCATTCTTCACGTCCATGGCGAGGAATCCTCTTGACTTAGTACTCCGGGTGCATCTTGCATAGGTCAAGAAAGTCCTTGGATTGCCTGGCTGCAAATCCTCCATCAGTGCCATCGGAACGGAGTTCTTAAGCTTCACGGTAAACTAAGCATTTTTCCTTCCTTCTGGCTTCACTAGGTTCCAATGAGCTTCAGGTGCCTGCTCTTGTGGTTCCACCTCATCTTGGGCTTCATACTCATTTTTCTCATGTATATCATCCTCCCCCTCCTCGCTATTGTAGCGTTCCACCATCTCAGGGTTTTCCTCTTCCTCATCATCAGCATAGGACTCCACCATTTCAGGGTCTTTCTCCGTCGGGTTGGAGTGTTCATGCTCAACTTCTTTTGTGGGAGAATTCACTTCTTCCTCCTCTTGGGCTGGTTCCATTTGCGGCTCCTTGTGAGGCCTAAGCTTGCTTCCAAGGGGTGGCAAACGAGCTCTCTTGCGGGCTATCATTTTGGTGTGAGCCATCTACAAGAAACATAAGAAAAATAGAGGAAAACACAAATATCAGTTCCGAAACTGCAGCAGCCATATGCAAAAACAGCAAAAATTTTGCGGCAGCAAAAGCGCAGCTTTTCCCCACTTTATATAGCTAGTGGGATGCAAAATAGTGCAAAACAGGCTAATTTTGAATAGGAAAGAAGTCCTAAGTGATTTTTGTTGTCCGTTCTAACTAGGCATGCGTCCTACGATCAAACATGGCTCTAATATCAATTTGTGACACCCGGTTCCAAAAAAGAACCAAACGTAATGCATATGTGTGCCCAGGATGTTTAACACACATAAACAAGTGATTTACAAACATAAACAGATTATAACCATGTCTCGAATAATAATACTAATACTAGTACCTTATTACAAACCAAATAGTCTTGATTACAACTCTAATGAAACTACAGCGGAAAAACTAAACACTAAAGACTTCAACTCCACAGGCAAATTTGACGGTAACACGCGCGCCTAGTACTCCTCAAAAACCTCCTGGTACTCCACCTGGTTGTCTGCGTCTGGATTTGGTGGGGGAATAGCAAGGGTGAGCACATGTGGTACTCAGCAAGTGTGGGAAAATATGACATGTAGCTTAAACAAGGCATGATAATAAAAGCACATTCAAAATAGTTGAAATGTAGTTGTATCATTATTAGGTGAGGTTGTAGGATAGAAGAGCACGTGAAAAGCTACCAGGGGGGTGAATGGTAGATTTAAAAATCTTACACAGTGGAAACAATTAAATCTCAACCCCTTCAGCAGAAAAACAATCTGTAAAATAAATTATGTGTGAGACTATTCTAAACGTGTATCAACGTGAAAAAAGTGATATATATCAGAGAGAATCAAGTCACGAAGAAAAAACAAGAAGAATCACTCAAATTCGTCGAGAGAAACTCAAGTTATGATCAATAGATCGAACAAAGGTCAATCTGTCCTACCCGGGAAAAACAGTTCTGGAACGCTGCAAAGAAACTCGTGTAGATCAGAAACCACAGATCAAATAATCGTGAAATTTTGTCACATAATAGATAATCAAGTCTTGAAGACAACCCAAAAAGAATCACGTCAATTGGATATGTAAAACTCGAGTTATGATAAAACCACCGATGAAAGGTAGTGCTGTCCAGAAACTCGATGAGTAAAACTTGTCTGGAACAAGTCGGACGAACAAGGCACAAAAGTTCCTTCAAACTACGAATTTTATTCAATAGAACACAGGAGGAACAGTCCCAAAGTCGTGCACCACGAGATTTGGCCTTCCTTGCTTATATAACCAGCCCAATCTCAACTAGGACTCCAATCCTACTCAGATCACGAATCGAAACTTTCCATAACTGCTTAGGACTCTTCTATACGCAGATAGAAGCAATCTTAAGACTTCCAAACACTTTAGGAACGTATCACACATTCCTAAAAAACTCAAGTTCATGACCCACGCGAAATTCCATCATAACCAACTCAAATCTTTCCATATTTGAGTCAAACCCGACTCAGCCGCAGCCTGAGTCTATAACCTAGCCAGTTAGACCTTTCCGATCTATTCTTTACATCCACATCTCTTCATCATGCCTTGGAACCATGCAGCCACATCCATGCACTCCTTGTACATGTGCAAACATCTTCCAACAATGTGCACGATACCTTCATATGCATTGTTCTTGATTCAAACATGTTGCGCTACCTCCTGATCAACTCAACCACAATTCCTCCCGAACTTGGTTGTTGAACCTCATCTTCTCCCTAACACTAGTTCAATGGATCCCGTCACCATCCATGTTTTGAACTCAAGCAATACCTGCACATGAACAAACAACCAATCCGTACGAGCCCAAGTCCACGACTTGACTCAAATTAGTTTCGAACACAACACCTTACGTGAGCACCCCACATAAGCATGTTGCAAAACCATAGTAAAACGGTATCAGCCATATCAACAAAAACGCACCAAAAACTTAGTAAAAGAATACTAAGCAACCTTTCCATAAGTGTAAAGCAAGTTCGAAACATTTCACATGAAAATTTGGAACATTACGATCAAGCTCCGAACCTTGCCAAAGCTAACCAGAGCTTGAGCTGGAGCTTACCAAAGCTAGTACAACCTAGTGTTGGAGCTTATCAAAGCTAGTACAACCTGGCGCTGGAGCTAACCAAAACTAGTCGGAACTAGTCATCCCAAAATTTGGAGCTAGAAAAACATGTCGGAACTAACCAACATAAGTCGTACCTAGGAAAACATATCGGAACATAACAAAGACATGCCGGACCTATCAAAGACATGCTGGAGCGAAAGACAAAGCTCACCGGAGCTACCCAAAAATATGTCGGACCTAGACAAAGAAAGTCAGACCTATTGTCGGACCTTGCAAAAGCTCGGAGCTTAGAGTCGGACCTTGCTAAAAAGATGTTATGGCAGCATTCAAAACTTTTATTGTCAAATCCAATGTATTCAGCACACATAGGTCTAACAATCTCCCCCTTGATGAATGCATTGGCAACACCACTTAAGATTCGAATATTGGCTTATTCACATTAAAAGTTTTGAAAACAATTTCTCTCCCTTTGTAAAACAGAAATAAAATGAGAAAAAGAAATTCTCCCCTTGAAAGGAATTGTGCCAAAAACAACTGTGAATATGTGCAATGTGTAATCAATTCTCCCCCTTGCATACTTATCTTTAAAAATTCACATATTATCTCTCCCCCTTTGACAATGTATTCATCAAGGTTCAAAAGAGAAATTTTAATTGTTATGTGCATATTATAACATATACATATAAAACAAAGCTCATCCAAGTCATACTATCAAGTAACTTACACTATCACAACAATGAGATTCATAAAGTAGTGTAAGCCATGCTAGAGATCAAATGTAATTTTCAATTTAAGCAAATCATGATCTCACAAACTTAACTATTTCAATACCTGAAAGCATGACACTTGTTGTTGCATTTTATTATTTTTCAAAGCACAAAATTAGATCATATGATATATGTAAGAGATTATATGCGCATATGCCTTATTCTAACAAACCAAGCCAAGCCTATGTCATTTGACAATCAGAAGCTTAAGGACATGGTTTTAGTCATACACATCTTCCAAGTTCATATCTAAGTGCAATGATAAGCCATATCAAAAGAAGATGTGCGATGCATTCATATTCTCTTGATCTTTTCTCAATTTATATTTGTTCATAAAAACTCAACATGTGAGTGGATTACTTGATTAGTTCTTTATGATTTAAAGCACTTGTGAGCATGCAACAAGTTCAAAACAGCAAGAAAGTTCGACCATGACCAGATTTAGTGTAAGTAATTATTCCAATTACTAGACTTGGCAAAAACTACAAAATGTATAACACGAGTAATGTAGTAAGTATTTTCAGCATGTAAAAGGAATCGCAAAGTCATATATATATGAAATATTATGCTCATATTATTTTAATTTCAGATTCACACATAGACTTCTAGGGTTTGAAAACTCTCCCTCAATTTAAGCCATGAGGATGCATAACCCCTATTTCACTATGAATGTAACAAAAACGAGTGAAATCCAAATGTTTTGTAAAAATGTCGGCCAATTGTTGTTCGGTATCTACATGGTGAAGCACAATGTTTCCTTTTTCAACATTATCATGGAGAAAGTGATACCTAATATCAATGTGCTTAGTTCTAGAATGTTGCACATGGTTTTTAGCAATGCAAATGGCACTAGTGTTATCACAAAACAGTGGAACACTATCTAGATCAACACCATAGTCCTTATGTGTTTGAACAATCCAAAGAATTTGTGAGCAAGCACTAGCAGCAACTACATATTCAGATTCGGCCGTGGATTGTGCAACTGAATTTTGTTTTCTAGAGGATCAAGCAACAAGTGAATTACAAAGAAAATGACAAGCACCGGAAGTACTTTTCCTATCAATTCTACAACCTCCAAAATCAGCATCGAAAAAAGATTTCAAAGTAACGGTTGAGGAAGAAGGAAGAAAAATGCCAAATTCTTGAGTTCCATGTAAGTACCTGAGAATCCTTTTGACGGCTTGACGATGGGAAGCACGTGGGGAGGCTTGAAACCGTGCACAAATACATACACTGAATTGTATGTCCGATCTTGATGCCGTGAGGTACAAAAGTGATCCAATCATGCTTCTATATTCTTTTTGATCCACGGGTTCACCATCTTCATCAAGTTCAAGTGTTGTTGTTGTTCCCATTGGTGTCCGAAGAGGCTTGCTTTTGTCCATTTTGAAGCACCTTAGGAGGTTTTTTGTATACTTCATTTGATGCACAAAGGTACCCTCCTTGGTTTGCTTGATTTGCAGCCCCAAAAAGTAGGTGAGTTCTCCCATCATACTCATCACAAATTCTGAACAAATCATAGCTGAAAACTTGGACACATGATCATGAGAAGCACAACCAAAGATAATATCATCCACATACACTTGAACGAATAATGAGTCATTGCCATGCTTAAGCACAAAAAGAGTTTTATTAACCTTGCCCATGGTAAACCCCTTTTCAAGTAAGAATGTTTTTAACCTATCATACCATGCTCTAGGGGCTTGTTTGAGACCGTGCAAGGCTTTAGATTGTTTGTAAACATGATTAGGAAAATCTGAATTTTCAAAACCCGGTGGTTGTTTGACATAAACCTCCTCATCTATGTAGCCATTAAGAAAAGCACTTTTAACATCCATTTGATATAGCTTAAAACCTTTAGATGCAGCAAAAGCTAACAAAATTCTTATGGCTTCTAATCTAGCAACAGGAGCAAAAGTTTCATCAAAATCTAGACCTTCAACTTAAGTGAAACCTTGAGCAACCAACCTACCCTTATTACTAACCACAACCCCATCCTCACATTGTTTATTTTTAAACACCAATTTAGTTTCAATTAAAGTGTGACCTTGAGGAGGAGGTACAAGTTTCCAAACATTATTTCTTTCACAATTTTCTAACTCTTCTTGCATGGCAATAATCCAAGATTCATTAGTGAGTGTGTGTGATATATCTTTGGGTTCAAAAGAAGCAACAAAAGCAGAATCAGCATGAGAGTTTGGATCGCAAAACATGGACCGTGTAACTCGTTCGTGCAAGCTTCTAATAATCTGTTGTGGAGGATGGATTTTGAGAACCCAAAGGGGAGTGGACACTTCACAAGCTTCTTCTTCTTCATGTTCATCACAAATCGATGAGCTTGTGACATGAGGAGGATCTGTACCAGCAATGATGGTCGTCAGTGCTGGCTGTGAATCAAAATCAGGAGCTCAAACAATGTCATTAGTTGCTGAATTTTTGGGCAGCAACTCCACCTCTTCCTCATCTTCAACAAAAATGCTCTCCCCCTGCGGATATAGATCTGGACCTGCAATGTTTGAGCTAGTACCTGGGCTAGATTCATAAAAAGACACTTCACAAGACTCCACAATTTTGTTAGTGTCAAGTAAAGCACACAGTAGCATCTAGTATGAGATGGATAACCAAGAAACATGCCATCAATGAATCTAGGTTCAAATTTATCAAGATTACCATGTTTCTTAACAAAGAATTTGCAACCAAAGACCCGAAAGTGCGTAACAGTAGGCCTATGTCCAAACCGGAGCTCATATGGTGTTTTACCTTGCTTAGCGCGCAAGAAAACACGATTTGAGACATGACAAGCGGTTGCAATTGCATCAGCCCAAAATTTCCTAGGAGTTTGATATTCATCAAGCATAGTCCTAGCCATCTCAACTAAGGTTCTGTTCTTTCTTTCTACAACACCGTTTTGTTGAGGTACATATGGTGAAGAAAATTTTTTATATATTCCATTTTCATCACAAAAGTGATCAAAAGATTGATTTTTAAATTCAGTTCCGTTATCACTTCTAATTTTTTTTAAAGATCCTGGGTGATCAATTGATAATCTAAGAAATAAAGTTCTAAAGTGACTAAAAGCTTCATTCTTAGACTCCATAAAGTAAACCCAAGTGTATCTAGAATAATCATCAACAATAACAAGAACATACCATTTACCTCCGAAGGATTGAACACGTGAAGGTCCTACGGTGTCAAGGTGCAAAAGTTGACCCGGTTCAGTTGTCATGATCATTGTGAGAGGAGTATGTGAACCTGCACCCATCTTAGCATGTCTACAAGAAGAGCACACAATTTCTTTGTCCCCTTTAAGCTTAGAAAGCCCACGTATGCGATCAAGAGCACTAACACGCGTTAGGTGATTAAAACCTACGTGACCAAGTCTACGATGCCAAAAATATAAGTCCTTTGAATCATTAGCAACTAGACACCTATGCTTAGAGAAAGACATATCAAAATCAGCATTAAAAACTCTTCCAAACCGAGACATGTTGAAAATAAGCTCACTATTTGAACCTACAACTTTGCAGCAGTTTTTATTGAAAATGATTTCCAGATTTTCATCTAGCAATTGTGAAACATAAAGCAAGTAGTATTACAAATTTTTGACAAGTGCCACATCCTTCAAAGTGTAGTGATCATTTACTCTAACCGAACCCTTGGCAATTATAGGAGTTGAAGAATTATCGGCAAAAGTAACATTCTCTACACGTGACACAAAAGAGAGGCAGGAGAACCATTCTTTTTTACCGATCATGTGGCGTGAGCAATTTGAATCCACAATACAAATGTTCTCCTTTATCAAGCATGTAACCTACATAGAAGCACAATACGTCGATGACTCGATACTGGGGTTAGTCAAAAGGCATTTTGGTATCCAGTACTGAGTCACACGACGTGCAGCAGGAAAAACACGCAAAAGCTGAGATAAAATAGCAGGTTTATGAGTCAAAGTTTGAGGTTTTTTACTCTTAACTACTGACCTATAAGGTTTTACTTGTGTAGCACAAAAATCAGTAGCTCCGGAGGCAAAAACATAAGGTCCGGAGGTGAACTTTGAATGTATTTGACTCATAACAGCAGGTTGCTTGTTCCTGGCATTCGGTTTAATATGTGCAGCAAATTTTGCATGAAAGTTATGAGATCTAGCAATCATTCTTTCCCTCTTCTGTTGTTTAGCTAGTCTATAACAAAAATCTATGACATGACCATCTATACCACAGTAGGTACAATGAAATTTAACTTTGTGTTCATGTCTAGATGAGCAAGCAATATTTTTATTTGAAACCAAATGAGACAACACTCCTGCAGATTTCAATACCACTTCTTTTTGTTTAAGAACTGTTTGAATCAAACCACTTCCTAATTACTTTACAATTTTAGGTGGATGTGCCTTAGCATGAGCATGAGAATCAAAACCTAACCAGTTTTATTATTGCAAGACTTGGAAGAATTCAACAGCAAGTTTAGGTTCTTATTCCCATTACAAAACCGATCTAATGTCCTATGCATGTAATCAAGTTTATTGGATAGATCAAGGCAATTTTCACATGAAGTTTTTCCTTTTAATTTGCAATTGGAACAAAATTTAACTTCATGAGAACGTAAAGCATTGTTCAATATAGAAATTTCATTCATAGCATCTTGTAGTTTCTTATCAAGATCATCACAAGTAGAACAATGCAAATCAATTGTAGAACAGCTAGCATCTTTCAAGTTTTTATCATTAAGTGCAGCAAGATCTTTGTTCTTTTCAGTTTCTAACTCAAGTTTATCAAGTGTGGAGGTGTGCACACTTCTTAATGAGGCAATTGTTCATACATTAAATCACATGGGGACATGCATCATCACTAGGAATCAAAGTTTATAAACAGTTGATTTCAGATTCTAGAGATTCAATTTTAGCAGAACTATCCCTAAGCTTCTTGTCCTTTTTCTTAACAATAATAGTGGCACGAGAAATAGCATCACACATTTCTTCGCAAGTAGGACATATCTCTTCATTGTCGTTGTTGTGTTCTTCCTACTCCATACATGATCTTGACTTGCCCGCCATAAAGCACAAGTTTGCCAAATCGTCTTCATCTTCATCATTTCCAATGTCCATGTCGCTTGAGCCAAGTTCCTGGAGTGCGGAGATAAAACTGTTCACCAGTTGACGACCTGAAAAGTCCTTCTTCTTATTATTATTATTTGTTGAGGAGTGCTTCGTCCTTGATTGTTTTTCTTCTCAGGATGTAGAACCTGAAAGGTTAGGAAAATCTGTACGAAAGTGTCCTGTCTTACCACATTCGAAGCATCGTTGAGGTCCGCAGCTTCCTCTCCTTCTAGTTCTCACATTTTGCAATGCTTTTGAGAACCTAGTAGAGAGAAGTGCTAGCTCCTCCTCTAGAAACTCCTCAATCTATTTAAGTGTTAGAGAGGACAACAAAGCAAGTGTACCACATGATGAAGATTGACCGGAGCTAGGCATATCACGTTGTGAAACAAAAGCAATAGACTTGTTTGGATTCTTACGTGATAAGATGTCAATTTCATGAGTCTTTAGTTTAGAGTATAGCACATCTAAAGTAAGTGTAGTCATTACAGTAGGTTCATGAATGGATGTAACTTTAATCTCCCAAATTGACATGTCTAATGCACTTAACAATTGCCTAGCATTTTCAACATATGAAAAATTAACATTGACGCTACGCAAGTTGCTGAGAATTTTATTAAAGCGAGCAAAGAGATCATCAATTGACTCATCAGGTTGCATCTCGAAGTGCATGTATTCTTTCTTGAACATGTATTGCCTTACCTCCTTGATCATGTTGGATCCTTCGTGACAGTCACAAAGTGCTCTCTATACATCGTATGCCGATCGGAGATGTGCAATGCGGTCGAAGTCGCTCTGAGTGAGTCCTTGGATGATCAAGTTTCGGGCTTTGTTGTTGTTGTCCACGTCCCGTAGGTTTGTAGCCGTAACTTGATCGTTAGGTGGCACTTTGTAAGGCTTGTACACCTTCTCCCTTATTGCAAATCCTTGCGCCTGGATGAAAGCCTTCATGCGTGCCTTCCAAACCTGAAAATCAGTACCCGCAAACACACACGGTTTGGCCGAGTATTTCTCCATGATGATTAGTCAAAAACACGTGCAAATCACAATGATTGGAGCACCATGGCTCTGATACCAATTGTAGGATCGAAGAGCACGTGAAAAGCAACCAGAGGGGGGGGGTGAATGGTAGATTAAAAAATCTTACGCAGCGGAAACAATTAAATCACAACCCCTCCGGCAGAAAAACGATCTGTTAAATAAATCGTGGGTGAGACTAATCTAAACGTGTTTCACTGTGACAAAATTGATATATATCAGAGAGAATCAAGTCACGAAGAAAACACAAGAAGAATCACTCAAATCCGTCGAGGGGAACTCAAGTTATGATCAATAGATCGAACAAAGGTCAATCTGTCCTAACCGAGAAAAACAGTTTTGGAACGCTGCAAAGAAACTCATGTAGATCAGAAACCACAAATCCAATAACCGTGAAATTTTTTCAGATAATATATAATCAAGTTGTGAAGACAACACAAAAAGAATCACATCAATTGGATCTGTAAAACTCCAGTTATGATAAAACCACCAACGAAAGGTAATGCGGTCCAGAAACTCAACGAGTAAAACTTGTCTGGAACACGTCGGACGAACAAGGCACAAAACTTCCATCAAACTATAAATTTTATTCAATAGAACACAAGAGGAGCAGCCCCAAAGTCGTGCACCATGAGCTTTGTCCTTCCTTGCTTATATAACCAGCCCAATCTCAACTAGGACTCCAATCCTACTCAGATCACGAATCAAAACTTTCCATAACTGCTTAGGACTCTTCTATCCGCAGATAGAAGCAATCTTAAGACTTCCAGACACCATAGGAACGTATCCCACATTCCTAAACGACTCAAATACATGACCAACACGAAATCCTATCATAACCAACTCAAATCTTTCCATATTTGAGTCAAACCCGACTCATCCGCAGCCTAAGTCCATAACCTAGTCGGTTGGACCTTTCCGACCAATTCTTTATGTCCACATCTCTTCATCACGCCTCGGAACCATGCAGCCACGTCCATGCACTCCTTGCACACGTGCAAACATATTCCAACGACGTCCACGATACCTTCATATGCATTGTTCTTGATTCAAACATGTTGCGCAACCTCCTGATCAACTCAACCACAATTCCTCCCGAACATGGTTGTTGAACCTCATCTTCTCCCTAAGACTAGTTCAATGGACCCCGTCACCAGCCATGTCTTGAACTCAAGCAACACCTGCACATGAACAAACAACCAATCCGTATGAGCCCAAGTCCGCGACATGACTCAAATTAGTTCCGAACACAACACCTTACGTGAGCACCTCACATAAGCATGTTGCAAAACCATAGTAAACGATATCAACCATATCAACCAAAATGCACCAAAAACTTAGTAAAATAATACTAAGCAAACTTTCCATAAGTGTAAAGAAAGTTCGAAACATTTCACATGAAAATTTGGAACATTACGATCAAGCGCCGAACCTTGCCAAGGCTAACCGGGGCTTGAGCCGGAGCTTACCAAAGCTAGTACAACCTAGCGCTGGAGCTAACCAAAACTAGTCGGAACTAGTCATCCCAAAAGTCGGAGCTATAAAAATATGTCGGAGCTAACCAACATAAGTCGGACCTAGCAAAACATATCGGAGCTTAACAAATACATGCCGGAGCTATCAAAGACATGCCGGAGCTAAAGACAAAGCTCACCGGAGCTACCCAAAAACATGTCGTACCTAGACAAAGAAAGTCGGACCTATTGTCAGACCTTGCAGAAGCTCAGATCTTAGAGTCGGACCTTGCTAAAGATATGTTATGGTAGAATTCAAAACTTTATTATCAAAGCCAATGTATTCACCACACATAGGTCTCACAGAGGTCCTTCCCAAATAACCCAAATAATCATCAATTCCAACTTAAATGACCAACTTCAGCAATAATAATCCATAATCAACTCATAGCTACTCATTTATCTCAATTTCAATAATTCTATATACCAAAGCCAAATAATTAACCAATAACGATTCCCAATTCAATTCCAGCCATTAAACCATATTAAAATCCAAATTCTAATCATGTGAGGGCCCAGGTTACTATTGATCGGTAGCACGGCTATCATGATAGTTTTAGACACACTCTGCAGAGGTTGTACCGCTTTACCCACAAGTTCCTGATTTCATCACCTTTCGATGACTATGGAATCTCAATTATGCCGTCTCACACTTCCATAGGTGTGTGACCAAGATATCACAAAATAGCCTTTACAATGTGATTACTAGCCCATTTAGACCCCATTGAGATTTCACCGGTGGCGATGTCTCCAATTGAGCACATCTTCAACCAAGGGCCCCCTCTTGAGCCATTCGGATCCTAGGGTAGTTCCACGAATCATCAACAGACCCAATCCGACTACCACTTCCCCCAGCATTCTTAGTGGTCCAAACAGCAATGGCAATTCACTAATTAGTTAGCTAAGCTGCACCCATACTTGGCCTTGTGGTGGCACTGTAAATCCTGGATGGTCACTCCACGAACCGGTCCTTAGATCTAAAGAAAGCAAACCGCCAAAACAGTCCAACCCATTCCACATAACCAACTTGCTTAGATCCCTAGGCACCATGTTGCTACACGGTCATTATTACCAATCCTCATCATTCATATGTTCATTAGTTCATAATTAAGTAATTGTAGTGGATTTCCAACCCAATGGAGTATAGCGATGCAAAAATGTAAAATACCCTTCCCGACTCTCTACATAGTGTTCAAGCGACAAGGGTGGTCATACAAAATTAGTGAACTCGTACAATTGGGTTTTCCCATCAATTCTGACACAAGCATGCAATTTTGCAAACAAAACACTTAAAACAAGATCAATATGATCAAGGACACTTGCCTTGCTCTTGGGCTTGATTTGGATCAAAGACTTTGAAACTCTGGTTCTGCAGGTCCTCGAAAGCACTCTCTACGGCAACTCCTTCTATTCCGAGCGACAAACATGCAAAACACACAATTCAATCAAACAATGCTCATTTGATACTCAATACGCCATGATATGCATGATTAATGCAATTTCCCAAATTTGGAATTGATTCGAGTCAGTTGAAACTAATTCAGCACAGTTCAGGTTTAGAGGTCGGACTAGTCCGTGTTCAGGGGCCGGACTAGTCCGCCCTAGACAGAATTGGATTTTAGGGTTTTCTTGATCTGCAAGAATTGGGGTTGAAGTTACATGAAAACTTGAATGTAGAGGGTATACCACATGTTTAGAGATCCAAAAATCAAAGTTTTGATGTGGGACTTTGGATCTTCGCAATTAGGGCTTGATGGAGTTGAGTCGATGAAAAACTTGAATGAAGAACAACAATGATCAATGAATTTTGTTCTTCATTGATCCTCCTTCGAGTTCTCCTCCTTCTCCTTGCTCTTGGCTCTCCTCTTGACGTCGGCAACAAAGCAAAGGTGGCAGCAATGGTTTTCAATTTGGGGTGGGGAGGTGTGGGGTATTGGGTTTTATATATAGAGGTGGGGAGTTAGGGTTTGGGGTGAATTCTAAGTAGAATTCGGTGGGGGACGAGTAGGGGCCGAGGTGGGTTCCAATTGGGCTCCTCTGGGGTTGGGCACGAAGTCTTTGGTCCCAAATTAGGCAATTACTAAAAAACAAATCATGGAGAATAAAAAAAATCTGAATTGAGTTCAGTAGGTCGGACTAGTCCGCATAGTCGGCTGGACAAGTCCGTTGTGGTCCAGAGGCGAAATCGGACATGTCCGGTTAATTTGCCGGACCAGGCCGGGGAACATCAGGAGCTAAATCGGACTAGTCCGTGCAATGTGCCGGACAAGTCCGCAGCCCTGAAGAAACTGAATTTCCTAGACCAGAAGGGAATTACCGGACTAGTCCGGGTTTGTGGGTTAGACAAGTCCATTCCCTGGAAGATTTAATTTCATGTTTTGACCTAAATTTATTTAATCTTGTTCCATTTTATACCACTTAATGTTAAACAAGTGTGGGGATGTATGCAATGTATTATGCATGAAAATGAGGGTGTTACATTAGCCTTCCCACAAAATGGGTTGGCTTGTACCATAGTTATCAGACGAGTCTTGATTTCAAAGTTCACGTCTCCTTTGTTAATAGTGGGCCCAACATGCACATTGTTAGCAGAGGGATTAAAAAACTCACGGGCCATTGGTGTTTCAATTGTTGGTGCAGTTACGCTAGCTTGCTTTGCTGCTCAAAGCTTCTGAGGTGTAACAACACGAGGTCGATCTCTTAGAAGGGATTTGGGATCTTCAACAAAGTTTTCCGACAAGCGAAAACAAGACATACAATACCTTGTTTTCTCATACAATGAGAAAAAAAGAAGGGTTATCCTACTAAAATCTACCAGGGTCCAATCCTATTCACTCAATCATGCAATACTTCGGCTGCCTTCCCTGGCAACGACGCCAGATGTTTCCTACGCACAACTAACAATTCATTCATATCAGGGGTGCCAGAAATGCTTTTTAATAGATTTTAGATTACACATGTAAATCCTCAAGCGCACGGAATCTATCGATGTAGAATTTCCCCTCTAAGAGTATTCCTAAAGGTTGTCATTTATATTCTCCCAAAGGGAGGCTAGGTGGAAGAAAATCAATCATCAAATGGACAGGCTAGGTTGTTCTAGGTAGGGTTATAGCAAGGATGGATAAAGGATAATTGGAGGTAGGGTGACACACACAAGAGCATTCTATCCTAAGTGGGGTAAATGAAGTAAAGAGGGACTAGGCTAATAGTTAGGTAGATACTCCTACTGTGCTTCTAATGTACATAAACATAGCCTAAAGTAGTTACTAATGATCATAGCAATTATGAATTCTCATGCTAAGTTGATTAACACATCAGGCACAGGTTTACGCCTAGCAATACTACGATGACTCCCGTCAAGAGCCTGTGGCATTGCCGAACGTGGAGTATTACAAAGGACAGATAGGGCTATCACCACCTACTGCCTACCTCTACAATCTGTGGGTCTACGAGACATTCAGCGCTACTTATTTATCCTAGCACCATGCTACTGTATTAAGTAATTACCTTAGAAGCCTAGGCCTAAGCCATCCTAAAGCAATGAAATAAATCATTGTTGAACCAATGTTAATACATAGCATAAGTGATTCATATTAACATAATCATGTCATAGCTAATTAGACTATAGTGGGGGTTTGTAGTGTTTATGATGATATAATGAGAATAGTGTAGCATAATCATATATACTATCCTACCACGTATATGGAATCCACAATCAAACAAGAAACGCTTCATCCAAGTATATGAACAATTGAAGACTGAAGAGCAAAGTCACAAATACAAATAGGAATATGAGAGCCATACCATTCCCAATTAGGAATTTGGAAGAGACTCCTTCTACTCCTCTCCTACTTGGACTATGGACTAGAGGCTCTCCTCTCTACAGCCTATACTCCTCTAAACCTATGGAGAGTAGAGGATACAATGGATGAATACTCAAGTGGTGTGTGTTGAAGTGAGGGGTGAGGGTCCTATTTATAGCTTGGAGAACGGTCGGTTCCCGCTACTAAAAGCGTGTGAATCAGTCACCACTGACTTCTTCAAGCTTAGAGGAGCCATCACGTGGAAGTTGGACAGATTTGGCGATACGAAGGGGTCGGCCGAACCACCAGGTCGGCTAACCTGGTCCTGGCTCCATACAGCCTGTGCTTTCGCTAGGTGGCTTCCAGATGGGTCCCATGCATTGATGATATGGGTTCTACATCGTTAAATGGCCTTGGATACTTCTGTTTGTGGGCCATTTGATCCATGTGGTCCCACTTGTCGGTGCTTGATTGGTTGGAATGATAATTTACAGGATCTATCCCTTTGTTTCACTTCAGTTCTGTATAAGATACCTGCATACAACATTTTCTCCAAGGACAAGTGGAAATAGGTTAGATAGAAAGGTGATGTGTGCAAGAAATGATATTTCTTTCACATAATTGAGTTATATTGATGGGTGAAATTTGTATATAATAGCCATCAACAGTGGACGCCATGGTAAAATGGCCACCGGGACCACCAGCTTCGGGGTGTTGGTCTTGCCACCATCACTTAATTCGACACGCTGAGCAGCAGGTGTCGATAATCTCCTGACAAAAACCCTGTCTGGTTCCTGAGCCCTGTTTGAAGCTTTCGTCGAGATATCATCAGCTTCAGCGTTGTTAAGCCGTTGGACATGGTAGAGGTCCATAACTTGAAACTCCTTTTCCAACTTCTGGACTTCAAGTAAATATGCAGCAGGCTGAGGGTTATTGCAACTACATTCACCTTTGACTTGTTTGATGATTAGTTGCGGATCTCCCTTCACTAGCTACTGCTAGACACAAAATGATAACACCGTGTTGAGTCCGAGGATCAGAGCTTCATCTTCTTCTATGTTTTTTGTCACCTTGAAGTCAAGGCATAACATGTACCTGACCTTCTCCCCAGACAGAGCGAGGAGAAGGATTCCTATTGGGCCCCCTGCTTCTGCACAGACCAATCGAAGTAGAGAGTCTAGTGACACTCAGCAAAGACTGGGACCTTAGGTTCCAGCTTTTGTTTATTGAGGCCCCCCCCCCGACATGATGGAGAAGTTGTCCATTCTGCCACGAAGTCAGCCATCGCATGACACTTGATTGCAGGTCGAGGCAGGAATTCGAGATTGAATTATGCCAGCTCTACAACCCACTTGGCAATATTTCCCGTTGAATTGGGGTTATGCAAAATAGCACGCAGTGGATAAGATTGTACCACTCCTATCTTGTTGACTTGGAAGTAATGATGTAGGTTCCTTGAGGCAATAAGAACTGCATGCAACACCTTATGCACCTCAATGTATCAAGTCTTAGCGTCATAAAGTACTTCACTGATGAAGTATACCGGCCACTGGACAGTTCGAACCCTCCCAGAGGGGTCCGAAGTTTCTTCTTTATCAATTCGGACCCTTCCGGATGGATTCAAATCTTCTTCTTGAATAGTAGATACTCTCTCAGATGAGAGAGGTTGATACACAGGCATCTTGCCTTTAGGATCTGTGCCTGGGGGCTAGGACCCAGACTCACCCTCAGGTAGCTTCGGACCTTCCTGGAGGGATTTGAGCTCCTGAGTTGAAAATGTCTCTAGTGTTTCTGCAACCAGGACTGATGAGTAGGTTTAGGCCCGATCTTCTGAAAGGTATGTCAATTGGGGTGGAGAACTTGACGTTGATGATCCGCAGCACTCGAGCGGTACGAGTACCCCTGCAATCACTACACCACGGCTCCGTTGGTTATCAACCATGCTGCACACGCTTGACCTCGCCAAGAAGGCTAATCCCTGCAAGTGCAACCGAGAACACGAGCAAGAATGTAGAAGACACGATCTGAAATCGCGAAGTTGGGATCTCACAAACCGTAGAATCGCGATATTATTGATCTAAGCAAAACCCACCGAAAATGACCGGCGGCTGCAGTATTTATAGGCCAGGGTTCGACCAAAACATGATTAGACACGTCCCTAATGGACTCTTACGGGATACAAGGCCCAGAGGCCCGATTCGGTGGCGCAGCACCAGACAAAAATCTGGACTCGACTTGTTTCGACGATTCCCAATGACTTCGAGGAATTTTGAGGTGGGACCAGAACCATTGGAAAGTTTATCTTCTCCTCTTTCCGTGCTTATGTAGAACGTCGAAAACGGAGTCCGTATGCCTCCTTGGCGTCTATTTTAAGGTGGACTGCTCCTGGACTCCGAGTTGAACTCGAGTTCGAGTTGTAAACTGTTTCCATCAACTTGTGGACGTCCCAGCTGGTTCTCCACGCTCCCAAGGCCTCCTTCCTTCACTTTTTGATCTCCTCCATTATTCCTAATAACAATTAAATCATCACATAGCAATCTATTCTCAAACTCACATGCAAAAGAAGTTAGGAACAAATTCACCTGCTGATTTAATAACCGTGCTCGTGCTCTTGTGATTGGTCCTTGCAGTTCAATGTGTGTCTCCGCTGTTGTGATGTCCTCATCATCCTCCCGCTCTTGAATTGGAGTCGTCCTCGACTCAAGTTCATCTTCTTCTCCCAAGTACGGTCGCAAATATGAAATGTTAAATGTAGGACTAACCCCAAAATCGGGATGCAATTCAAGCTTATATGCATTATCATTAATCTTTTCGACGATCTTAAAAGGACCAGCAGCTCGTGGCATAAGTTTAGATTTTTCTCAAGTCGGGAAATCGCTCTTTTCTCAAATGTAACCACACCAAATCACCCGGTTCAAGTTTTACTTCTTTTCTACCTTTACTACCTGCAATCCTATACTTCTCATTCATCATTTCAATATTTTTCTTTGTAGTTTCATGCATCTTAAGAATGAATTCAGATCGTTGTGTAGCATCCAAATTTATAGTTTCAGAAGGAGGCAAAGGTAGTAAATCAATAGGAGCACGGGGATTGAAACCATACACTACCTGGAATGGACTTACCTTTGTCGTGGAGTGAACGGATCTGTTGTAGGCAAATTCTTTATGTGGTAAACACTCCTCCCACAACTTCAAATTTGTTTCCAAGACAGCCCGCAACATAGTGGATAAAGTACGATTAACTACCTCGATCTGTCCATCCGTTTGTGGGTGACATGCATGAAAACAGCAACTTGGTTCCCAATTTATACCACAAAGTTCTCCAAAAGTGACTTAAAAATTTTGCATCACAATCAGAAACAATGGTATTTGGCACATCATGTAAACGAACAATTTCTGTTATAAATAAATCAGCAATGTGTGAGGCATTATCATTCTTATGACAAGGTATAAAGTGTGCCATTTTGGAAAAACGATCAACAACTACAAAAATACTATCCTTCCCCCTCTTACTCCTAGGCAATCCAAAAACAAAGTCCATAGAAATATCCTCCCAAGGTGCACTAGGAACAGGAAGAGGCATATAAAGACCATGTGGGTTAAGGCGAGACTTAGATTTGTTGCATGTAGTGCATCGTGACACGTAGCGCTCGACATCACGCCTCATCTTTGGCCAAAAGAAGTGTTTGTACAGCACGTCTTCAGTTTTCATCACTCCAAAATGTCCCATCTAACCTCCTCCATGTGCTTCCTGCAAAAGTAATAGACGAACGGAGCTAGCTGGAACACATAGCTTGTTAGCACGATAGTGGAGACCCTCTCGCATCACATATTTATTCCAAGTTCTTCCTTCTCTACAATTTTCAAAAGCATCTTTGAAGTCCAAATTAGTAGGATATAATGCTTTTATTGTTTCCAAACCAAAGATTTTATGATCTAGTTGGGACAGCATGGTATAACGCCTAGATAATGCATCGTCAATGATATTTTCCTTCCCTTTCTTATGCTTAATGATGTATGGAAACGACTCTATGAACTCAATCCATTTAGTATGTCATTTATTCAGATTGGTTTGACACTTAAGATACTTCAATGATTCATGATCGGAATGTGTGACAAACTCCTTAGACCAAAGATAATGTTGCCAAGTTTATAATACATGCACTAAGGCATACAATTCCTTATCATAAGTAGAATAATTCAGACAAGGACCATGAATTTTTTCACTAAAGAAAGCAACGGGTTTACCTCCTTGTATGAGAACGCCTCCAATACCAATGCCGCTTGCATCGCATTCTAGCTCAAAGGTCTTGTCAAAATCAGGAAGTTGTAGCAATGGTGCTTGTGTAAGCTTCGATTTGAGAGAATCAAAAGTGTGTTGCTGCTGTTCTCCCCATCGAAATGGCACTCCCTTCTTTGTTAGCTCATGTAGAGGTGCTGCAATGGTGCTGAAATCCCACACAAAGCGCCGATAAAAACCTGCAAGACCAAGAAAACTACGAACCTGTGTGACGGTTGTTGGGGCTGGCCAGCTGGTGATTGTTTCAATTTTTGCCTCATCCATCTCAATTCCCTGCGAGGAAACGCCATAGCCAAGAAACGAGACTCGATTGGTGCCAAAGACGCACTTTTCGAGGTTACCAAACAAACGTGCATCTCTCAAAACAGTAAAAACAGCACGTAAATGATCAAGATGTTCATCATATGACTTGCTGTAAATGAGGATATCATCGAAGTAAACCACCACAAATTGTCCAATGAAAGCACGTAAAACCTCGTTCATTAATCGCATAAAGGAGCTGGGTGCATTAGTTAAACCAAAAGGCATGACTAACCACTCATAATGTCCAAACTTGGTTTTAAATGCAGTTTTCCATTCATCTCCTAGTGCCATTCTAATTTGGTGGTAACCACTACGCAAGTCAATTTTTGTGAAGATGATAGCACCACTCAATTCATCAAGCATGTCATCTAATTGAGGAATAGGATAACGATATCGAATGGTGATGTTATTAATCGCTCAACAATCAACACACATGCGCCAATTACCATCTTTCTTAGGAACCAAAAGAACAGGAACAGAACAAGGGCTAAGACTTTCATGAATGTACCTGCGGTCCAAAAGATCTTGGACTTGTCGCTGAATTTCCTTAGTTTCTTGTGGATTCGCCATGTATGCTGCACGATTTGGCAAATTTGCTCCTGAAATCAAATCGATCTTGTGTTCAATGCCTCTCATCGGTGGTAAACCAGGGGGTATCTCGGAGGGAAACACATCCTCAAACTCCTGCAAAAGGTTAGCAACAGCAGGGGGCAATGCAATAGACAATTCATGAAGTGAAAACATGACTTCTTTGCAAACTAAAGCATAGCACATCCCCTTAGCATCGAATAAATCAGCAAGTTGAGATTTAGTTGCGAGCAACGATGGTGATTTTAACTTAATAACTTGCTGTTTTTCAGATTCTAATTTTGTTGCTTTGCCCTCACGAATTTTACTCTTCTCAAAATGCACAATTTCAGCAGGAGTCATAGGGAGCAAAGTGATTTTCTTTCCCTTATGTATGATAGTATATTTATTGGTTCTACCATGATGAATAGCATCTGTATCAAATTCCCAAGGACGACTCAATAAAAGAGAACAAGCATCCATAGGAACAACATCAAAATCAGCAAAAACCATGGTATGAACCAATTGAAAAATGTATTCTCGCTGTTTGTGTTACCCGAACCTTACCTCTGTTGTTGAACCATTGAATGTGGTACGGATGAGGGTGTGCTCTTGTTGTCAAACCGAGTTTCTTGATGACGTCCGTGTTTACCAAGTTATTGCAGCTACCTCCATCAATTATAGTGTGTACACGGCAGTCCTTGACGACGAGAAACATGTGGAAGCGGTTGTGTCGTTGTAGCTTGTCGTCGGTCTCCACTTTGGAGCTCAAGACACGCTGCACAATGATGCTCCTATAGTTCTCTGTCGCCGCTGTACCAAGTACCTCTTCTTCGGTGTGTTCGTTATTTGGATCTGTAAATTCAGTAGCAAGAGAATATTCATCTTCAACATCCGAAGTACTATCATACCCGCCATCGTCGTGTGCTATGTATGCTCGTTTGCTCGGGCAATCTCTCATCATATGACCAAGTCCCTGACAGCGGTGACACTTAATGTCGGAAGTACGACCCGTAGAAGGAGTGGACGACGAAGGCTTGAATGATGTCGCCTTGCTGCCTTCCGGCATGCGAGAAGGTGGAGCAGCAGGTATAGTTCGTTGGCCGCCATTGGGTGGTCTAGGCGCTGCATGGGGGGTCGAAGATGGTGCTGTTTTGGATGGTGTAGTCGCTGCACGTGACATGAAGTTGCTCCTTGTGCGTTGTTGCTGTTGTTGTCGGCCCTGCAATTCTTTTTCTGGCAACATAGCATGCTGAAACAATCTGTTAACAGTATCATATTCCTTGTAATCAACAATGTCCTGAATTTCATGCCTCAACCCCCCATAAAAACAAGCTATTTTATCATCCATGTCCTCTACTACCCCACAACGCAGCATACCCTTTTGTAACTCTTTATAATACTCCTCTACGGACATGTTACCTTGGTCTAAATGCTGCAATTTTTTGCGAAAGTCCTGCTGAAAAGATGGAGGAACAAATCGAACACGCATAGCTTCCTTTAATCTATCCCATGTTGGAGGATCAGTTCTAGTTTTAACAAGTTCATTCCACCATATGATAGCAAAGTCCTTAAACTCACTAGTGGCTTGACGAACTCTATGTTGTTCAGGAACAATATGGGAATTAAATTTTTTCTCTACTGTCATCTCCCAATCAAGATAAGCCTCAGCATCATAAGCACCAGAAAAAGAGGGTATAGTAAATTTCACTTTAGCAAAAGGATCATCAGGAGGGCGATTATAATTGTTATGATTATTACCTCCCATACCTCGATGATAAAGTGGCAGTCTTGGCTGATTATTGTGATCTTCCAGTTCATCATAAGCATTGTCTTCTTGTCTTCCAGCAAGAGGCAACCGAGCCTCAAAAGTATTCATCCGAAGAGCAAGGTCATCCAATTGGCAAGTCAAGTTCGCCAATGACTTCTCCGTTGTTGCGTTGTATTTGGCGAACATATCCGTCATGGTCTTCATCATATCACGTAACTCAGCATGTTGAACACATTCGTCATCATTGTCTTCTCCTGCCATTGTTAGTAGGAAACAAAGGACAACAAAAAAATATGTTATCCCTATCAACTACAGTGACAATGTGGAAGGTGGAAGAAAACAATCTCTCTCGCTCAAGCGTCTTACCACGCTCTTACAAGTGTTCTTACCGACACAGTAGGTGGTGTGGACGGTGAGATGAACCAATGAAGCGTGGGGTGATTGCAAAGGTACCTGTTATGCTCAAGAGAAAGGTGGAGCTTGGATGGCACAATATGGTGGCTAATAAGCAGAAAATTGTTAATAGCTAAACAAAGTTGAATAAGTATTCAATGTAGGAAACTATTGCTGGTCAACCGAGTGCCCTAGAGCCTAGCACAACACAAGGAAGTATCAAGGCAAAAGAAAGACAGAATGATATAACCAACAAAACAGCACCAAGTGGTATAGGCCAATTGCTTTAATATGCGTGCTCTTCACTATTTTTTTCTTTTTTGTAATATTTTTTGATATTTTTTCTTTACTCAAGAGCACAAATATAGGAAGCACACAAATTTTCAGCTCAATTGGATGTAATATGCGGCCTATAGAAAATCAAGAAGATTCTTTAAAATTCGTGCTGAAACTTCGGAGGCCGGATAGCCTATCTTCCGAGGGGAATTTGAGCAATATAATTCCGCCAAACGCGGCTATGCCGCCGAAAATCAGATGCGAAATTTCACATAGATGAATTTGAAAAAAAAATCGCCCGATTTCGAGTTCGTATGCGAAAGTTATGGCCGTTTTAAGGTAGGCTGTCCGAGTTACGTTTTTTTGGATGTTGATTCCAACTCGGTTTGAGAACAGAACTCGCATTCGGATATGAAAAGGATCGGGAATTTGCGCAATAACTAATGGGGTGGTGTGTGATGATTCAAGGATGAGTGGCACAAAGGTTTGTCACCTAATCTAGGGCTGGTGATGCGGGAGTTCACGCAAGGCGGCTAGCTAGGGCAAACCGATGAACGTGGTGGATCGGTTTGTTATTTAGGGATTGTGGAATAGGTGTCGAACAGCAAGAAAACAAGGACGAAACACGATAACTAGGACCCAAAACACAAAGCTAAACCAGCAACAAGACTCAACCACACGAATGCAAACTCAACAATGCAAACTGAAAAACGAAACTGCATGCACTATAGTCTGGGAAGCGGTGAAAACGATCTAATTTTTTTGTGGCTTTTCTGTGGACTCTAGGTACGAAACAAAATTGATCTAATGGAAGGAAAAACAAAGATACCTCATGGGCAACCTGTAAATCTGATACCAATTGATGAGTAGGTTTAGGCCCGATCTTCCGAAAGGTATGTCGTTTGGGGTGGAGAACTCGAAGTTGATGGTCCACGGCACTCGAGCGGTACGAGTACCCCTGCAATCACTACACCACGGCCCCGTTGATTATCAACCGTTCTGCACATGCTTGACCTCGCCAAGAAGGCTAATCCCTGCAATTGCAACCGAAAACGCGAGAAAGAACGTAGAAGACACAATCTGAAATCGCGAAGTTGGGGTCTCACAAACTGTAGAACGGCGATATTATTCATTTAAGCAAAACCCACCGAATATGACCGGCGGGTGCAGTATTTATAGGCTAGGGTTTGACCAAAACACGATAAGACGCGTCCCTAATGGATTCTTACGGAATACAAGGCCCAAAGGCCCGATTCGGTAGCGCAGCACCGGACAGAAATCTGGACTCGACTTGTTTCGACGATTCCCAATGACTCCGGAGGAATTTTGAGGTGGGACCAGAACCATTGGAAATTTTATATTCTCCTCTTTCCGTGCATATGTATAATGTCGAAAATGGAGTCCGAATGATTCCTGGGCGTCTGTTTTAAGGTGGACTGTTCCTGGACTCCGAGTTGAACTCGAGTCTGAGTTCTAAACTGTTTCCACCAACTTGTGGACGTCCCAGCTGGTTCTCCATGCTCCCAAGGCCTCCTTCCTTCACTTGTTGATCTTCTCCATTATTCCTAATAACAATTAAATCATCACATAACAATCTATTCTCAAACTCACATGCAAAAGAAGTTAGGAACGAATTCACCTGCTGATTTAATAACTGTGCTCGTGCTCTTGTGATTGGTCCTTGCAGTTCAATGTGCGTCTCTGCTGTTGTGATGTCCTCATCAAGGGCCATGCTGACAACCTCCATAGTTGTAGCGATATAAAGTAGAAGAGGCTCACCAGGTTCTGGAGCTACCATGATTGTTATTGTGGTGAGGAGCTGCTTGAGCTCTTGGAATGCTTTCTTTGCTTCTTCAGACAAATGGAATGGGCCAGACTTCCTCAAGAGTTTGAAGAAAGGAAGTGCTCCCTCTGCCATCCTTGAGATGAACTGGGTGAGTGAAGCTAGACATCCAGTAAGCTTCTGGACATCCTTGATGCGGGTTGGAGGCCGCATGGCTTCAATGGCTTTAATTTTTGTCGGATTTGCTTCAATTGTTCGGTGGGTCACCAAGAAACCAAGAAGCTTTCCTGAGTTAACCCCGAAGACACACTTGTCAGGGTTGAGCTTCATGCATGTCAGGCGCATCTTGTCAAAGACAGATTGATGGTTGTCCAGCAGTGAGTCTTTGTTCTTCACCTTGACAACGATGTCATCAACATAGACTTCCACTTGGTCTTGGATCAGCTCCAAAATGGTTTTGTGCATTGCTCGCACAAAGGTGGAGAGTGCATTTTTTAGACCATAAGGCATTGTTGTGTAACTATAGAGACCATCTATCATAATAAAAGCAGTGTGCTCTTCATCTTCCTTAGATATTGGAATTTGATGGAAACCAAAATATGCATCTAAGAAACATAAAATCTCACACCCGGAGGTAGAATCCACAAGTTGATCTATTCTTGGTAGTGGAAAGGTGTCTTTTAAACATTCCTTATTCATAGTGGTGTAGTCGATGCACATCCGAATTTTCCCGCCGGCCTTTGGAACAACGACTAGGATTGCCAGCCATCGCAGATGATGTACCTCTCGGATGAATCTAGCGTCAAGAAGTTCATTGACTTCTTCTCAGATAAAGTTCTGCTGCTCTACAGATTACTTCCAGGGCTTCTGTTGTATAGGCCGTGCGTGAGGGTATATATTCAGATGGTGCTCGATCACCTCCCCGGGCATCCCAGGCATTTGTGATAGTTGTCATGCAAACACGTCGACATTTGCCCAAAGGAGAGTGACAAGTGCGAGTTCCTATTTGTCACCTAGACCTCCCGATATATGAGTGGTCTGAGTGGCATTAGAACCAATTTGTACGACTTTGACAGGAATGTCGATGTCGCTGCTTGGCTGCACACGAGGTGCAGAGGTTGAACCGCACTGGCGCGAGCTTGGAGGTTGCTGAGCAGTCTGCTCCTTGCTGGTTTCAACTTTTTGTGCTGCTATGAGCGCATGAAGATTCTCCAACGCTGTGACTCCAGTAGTGTGGTCCCCTCTGATGTGGAGGATGCCTGATGTAGTTGGCATCTTCAACGCTAGGTAGTCATAGTGGGCGACAACCATGAACCTATAAAGAGCTGGCCTACCTAGGATGGTGTTGAAGGGTAAGTTGATGTGTGCCACAACAAATACCAGCTTCTCAGACTGGTAGTTCACTAGTGTCTCGAAGGTCACCGAGAGAGTAACAGAGTCGAGAGGTGTTATAGCTTCCGGACCCACTCCAAAGAATGGGTGCGAGGGCCTCAGGTCCGAGAGGCTGAGCTTGAGCTTCACAAAGGACGCAAAGCTGATTAGATTGAGACCTGCGCCACCATCCACCAAGACATGAAAGAGCTGGATATTGTTGATAGTCGGGGAGACCATCAGGGGAAATTGTCCAGCACCTGCCATGTTCTTCGGACAATCTGAAGCATCAAAGGTGATGGGAATGTCCATCCACTTCTGATGGGGCTCCGCCTTGGAGGTGGGAACAGCAACATCCATCTCCAAACGAAAAGTATTCACAATGCACCGAGACGTAATGTCCCAAGACTCTCCATACATCATATGGAGAGTCTTTTGATGTTCATCTCCTTAGTTGGTGTCAGAGTCGTCGACGGTGTTGTAGACCTCCTTTAACGCCTTCTTGGCATCTTGGAAGCCTAACTCCTGATCAGATAGAGCTTCATCGGCTTTTTATTTTCCTTCTCGGTGGCTGAAAGGTGTATCATCTTGATGCTTGCTGTTGCGTTTGGCAAGCCTCTTGACCTCACAACAGTCTTCAAGCTTGTGGGCCGTAGACTTGTGGATCGGACACCACATCTTGTCTCCATCTTCACCCGATGGTTGAGGTCACTGTCAGGACTTGGTCCACGTCCACTTGGTGCTGCGGTAGTGGCAGTTGTAGGTGTGCCGGCAAGTGACTTCATCTTGCCACTTGACTTCTTTTTCTTTTTGCCACTGCTAGTGGCAGTAGCTCCGACTTTGGAGGCAGACTGACCATCCTCCGCAGCTGGTTTGGAGTGCATTTCATGGCCCTCTGCAGCTCTGGTACATTTGTCAGCCAGGCTGAAGAGTTCCGTGACACTACTGACATCCTTGGTTGCCAGCTTCTCCAACATTTTCTTGTCTCGAACACCCTGTCAGAAGGCGACAACCACATATGCGTTCAACATAGAAGGAATTGTATTACATACCTGATAGAATCTAAGGATGAAGGATCGCAATGACTCTCCTGGCTTTTGCTGTATAGCAAAAAGGTATAGCTCGGTGCTCGGCCGGGTACAGGAGCTCCCGAAGTTAGAGGTGAACTGGCGGCTTAATTCCCCCCAACTGTAGATGGAGTCAGGGGGTAAGCTCATAAACCAGGACCTAGCAGTCCTAGTCAAAGCCACTGGGAAGTAAGTGGCCATGGCGGCCTCATTCCCTTTTGTTGTGAGGATAGTGGTGGTGTAGATTTGAAGAAATTTGACGGGGTTGACAGTTCCGTCATACTTCTCTGGCAAATGAGGCTGGAACTTAGGTGGCCACTCCACCATGCGAAGATGTAAGGCGAGGGCCGAACAGCCGCTACTGACTCCCAGAGGAGATGGGTTTTCACGAGCAAGTCACCTTTTGTGACTACGCTAAATGTTGACACGGCCATCCTGCCTCATGTACCAGCGTTCGAGCTCTGACCAGAGATCTCGAGTCCGGAGCCTTGATGCCGTATGAGTACAACGACCTCCTGAGAGCAGAGACATCGCGTGCTGAGAGGCCGCATGTCTCCTAAGCTGCAATGCCATAGGACCAAGTCTTCCAGACAAGGTCCTGTTATGGGATGGTGCCTGCCCTGCATCGGGCAGACCCTGGTTGTTGAGCATTGTGGCTACAGCTACAACCAGATGCTCCACATCAGCACGCCGTTGCTCCCAGCGCTAGAGGATGTTGGAGGAGAGTTCGCGCTGCGTTCAGCTTGTTCTCTGGGTTGTTGGTTGATTCTATGACCGACGCAAAGTCACCATCCTGATCTGTAGTGTTTGCTACTGCAGCAGGTGGTGGTGGTGGTGGGATGAGGTTCGCCGGGATGACATTTGCTAGCTGCTGAGCATCAGCGGTATTTGCACCATCTGTTTGTGCAGTCGATCTATTCGAAGCAGTAGAGTTCACCATCTTGGAGATCTTGAAATTGACCCCCTACCTGTCGCGCCAAATGTCAAATTGTTCCAATGACACTTCCTCCGATACTACTAAGAAGTACCTCGCGGAGGTATTTAGGCAGGGAGCAAAATCAAGATCCAAGAGCAAGGTGACACAAATGAGTTTTACGTGGTTCGCGCCGCCTGAGCGTAATACCCTACTCCATAGGGTGTTTGTGTATTGGATTTCTTTGTGGCGATTATGCTGATGAGCTAGTCTGAATTACTTGTGTTCTACCGTGCAACATAGTCATTTTATATGCCAATGACTAGTTGTTACAGTATGTGCTGTGTCCTGACAGGCGGTCCCAGTTGTAATAACCACCCTGTACACGATCTACGGGTGTCAAGGGGGGTTAATAGTGTGATAAAGTGCCTTAATTGCAGCATTACCTGTCTTGGTAGTCTTCTGATCGTGCATCATTAATATGGCATTAATGACGCGTTAACCAGGTCTTGTAATGGCCAATTGATAGCCTTTAAATGTCCATAACGTTGGAGATCCTGATGTCTTCTTGTTGTAGACATAGATCCGTACGTGTGACACATGGCAGCTCTAGAGCTTCCCTCTGCAAGGAGGTAGGTCCGGAGCTACTGGACATGCGGCAGCACCGAAGCTTCCATTGTTGGAGAGGCAGGTCCGGCACCCGGGACACGTGGTAGTGCTGGAGCCACCCTGAGGATGGAGGTAGGTGCAAAGCTACTGGACATGTGGTAGCGCTGGAGCCACCATAAGGAGGGAGGTAGGTACGGCATTACGGGACACGTGTTGCCTCCGGAAGTCCACAACACTTGAAGGTGTAACTCAACCCGTCTTCTTCTGGTACGAAGGACATCTAGTATGCAGGGTACCAATAAGTTTGTTCCTCTCATTTAAATAGACTGTCATTCCTCCTTTCTTGGGCACTACTTGGACAGGGCTAACCCACTCACTATGAGCAATGAGATAAATTATCATGGCGTTCAAGAGTTTCAAGAACTCCTTCTTGACAACCTCGTGCATATCATTGTTCATCCTCCATTGAGGTTTCCTAGATGGTATTCCTAATGGGTCTGTGGGAATGCGATGGGTGCAAAGAGCAAGACTGATACCCTTAATGTCTTGGAGTGTGTAGCCTAGAACGGGTCTATGCTTTTCTAAGATGGTCTTGAGTTTCAAAGTTTTGTCTTGTGAAAGCATGTCACTTATGATGACAGGAGCTTCCGTATCATTGTGTAGGAAAGCATAGCATAGGCCAGGAGGTAGGGTTTTCAACTAAATCAGGGGCTTTTGTGATGGCTCTTCTTTGGGCAAATCAAATGCCTCCTACAATTCAACCTCTTCCTGGATAAATTGTCCTTCTTATTCATTTTCAGGAGAGTCTAAGAATTGAAGGGCCATGGCTTCCTCGATTTGCTAGATCACACAAAATATCCAGACATATACTATGACGCTATCACCTCATTCGAGAGATCATTGATCGAGGTGATGTGAAGATATGCAAGGTGCAGATGGATTTGAATGTTGCAGATCCTTGACAAAAGCGTCTTCCACAATCAAAGCATGAGGTGCACACAAGATCTATGGGTATTAGATACTTGCATCAGTGATCATATTGTGTAGTGGGAGTCTTGTGTCATAGCTATGTTTATGTACTGTTAAATATATTGTTATATGAGTAATCTGATAAACTCAACGGGTACAGGAGATGTCCTATCTTTCAATGAGAGATGTTGGTAGTGAACGAATTTTGTTGAGGCCGACGTTGGCTGCCCAACTAACAAAACAAGAATGGTCTGGCGCCTTGAGCGACAGTTACACCGTCTCCTGATAACTAGGATTTGGGTGGAGATCGACGTTGTGCTACCCGACTACAACAACCACAAGGGTGCTGCGCCTTAGTGATAGTTACATCGACTTCTATTGTTGATGTCCTTGCCATGCCAAGAACAGCCTGAACCTGCAAGTAATTGAATAGCAAGCAAGAACAAGATAACAAGCAAACATTCACGGGAGTGATAAGTTGGAGTTCTGATTAAATTAATTGGAAGGTCTCATCTACACTTGCGTTACAAGGAAGTAGCAATGGCTAAACTTACAGAAAACAAAACCCAAGTACTTCCTATGGCTGCTACTTACTTATATAGAGGAGGAAGACTATCTCAGGATTGAGTCATGAGTCTTGTTCGGCATTTTCTAGGGAGCTCAAGCATTATTTTCCTTTGATTCTTCATCCAATGGAAAGTAGACGAAGAGAACTTTCCATCAAGTACTTATTTACATTAAACAACCTTCAGAGTTAAGAGTTATGCCCTTTTTAAGTTGGCACTTGCTGCAGTTACGAGAAGCCCTCGGGTGGAGCAGCTTTCATTGCATTAATCCCTCCTTCCCTTCTAGCTAGATCAATTCCCAAGCACCTAATAATAACAAAGTCATTAAAAGGCTTTAATAGTTCCCCATTTGAACGATAATTAATTTGAACAACCAGGAACGAATTCACCTAATACTTGAGTTCTCGTGCACAAGCGCATGTCATTGGACCTTGATTAGCTGCAAATGGTGAATGGGCTGCCGTTGTGGTTGTATAAACGGTAGCGATGTACTCATCATGATCATTATTTACATTGATCATCAAGTATGTGACTTGTTGATGAAACTCTTTGTTAATAGTAATGTTACTCTAATCATCCCTAGTCTATATCACAATATATGAGATATGATGACACATAGAATATATTAATTGATGATCACATTTCACGGATCATAGATATGGAGATATCAAATTGATAACGTGAACATATGTTAGTGAACATGGTGTTGAATTTACCCATTCTGAGACACTATTGGGATTGTTATTTTCATATGTGTGTTGACGGTTGGTACGTCACAGATTAAAATCCGCAAGTGTACAGAGAAACCGTTGTACCACTTCCCCTTAAAGAGTATTCCTAAGGATATCAAATTCAAAGAATGTGTGTGCTAATCTTCTAATTAGTTCGCCCAAGGACACAAGCTTGGTGGTAGGTGAGGGATAGAGTGGGTTTCCTAAGAGAAGGGTTTTTAATTCAAGGCAGTCGATCAATAGTTACTTGTATTGGGCACAGGCTTACCCTGGTCTACCAGAAAACTCCCGCCAAGAGCTTATGATGTAGCCGAACGTGGAGGATTACAACAGATGAATAGGGCTGTCACCACCTACCGCCTACCTCTAAAACTCATGGACTACAAGATAATCAAAGGTAACGTCAAACCTAGACACCACGCCTAAGCTATGGATTACTTCCCTAACCTCTCTAACAAAGACTAGGGCCTCTAAATGAATATAGCAATGAACGAACAAGCAACTAAGGAACTAACTTGCTTGAATTAAATAAATGAACTCAAATGGAAATCCATTACCACTTGAGATGGAAAGAACTGTCGAGGTACAAGGGTAGAGAGAGTTCGACTAGCCTGAATCCTATACTTAAGTGGAAGAAGTGTAGGATTGAAGAGCACGTGAAAAGCTACCAGAGGGGGGGTGAATGGTATATTTAAAAAATCTTACGCAGCAGAAACAATTAAATCCCAACCCCTTCGACAAAAAAAAACGATATGTTAGAGAAATCATGTGTGAGACTAATATAATCGTGTTTCACCAGGACTAAAGTGATATATATCAGAGAGAATCAAGTCAAGAAGAAAACACAAGAAGAATCACTCAAATCCGTCGAGAGAAACAAAAGTTATGATCGAAACATCGATTAAAGGTCAATCTGTCCTACCCGAGAAAAACAGTTCTGGAACGGTGCAAAGAAACTCGGGTGGATCAGAAACCTGAAATCCAATGACCGTGAAATTTTGACAGATAATATATAATCAAATTGTGAAGACAACCCAAAAAGAATTACGTCAATTGTATCTGTAAAACTCGAGTTATGATGAAACCACTGACAAAAGGTAATGCTATCCAGAAACTCGATGAGTAAAACTTGTCTGGAACAAGTCGGACGAACAAGGCACAAAAATTCCTTCAAACTACGAATTTTATTCAATAGAACACAAGAGGAACAGCCCCAAAGTCATGCACAACGAGCTCTGGCCTCCCTTGCTTATATAACCAGCTCGAAAGCCAACTCACCTCACATCAGGACTCTAATCCTACTCCGTTCACGAATCGAAACTTTCCGTAACTGCTTAAGACTCTTCTATACGCAGATAGAAGCAATCTTAAGATTTCCAAACACCTTATAAATGTATCCCACATTCCTAAAACAACTCAAATTCATGACCCACACGAAATCCTATCATAACCAACTCGATACTTTCCATACCAAGCCTTAACCGACTCCGCCGCAGCCAAAGTCATCAACCGATACGATCCGATCCTTCCAACCAGATCTTTCCATCCATAAACCATCTTCGGAACCATGTTGCTACGTCATGCACCGCATGCATACGTGCAAACATATTCCTTCGACGTCCAGTAACCTTCATATGCACTGTCCTTGATTCAATCATCCTGGGCGACCTCCTGACCCGCTCAACCACAATTCCTCCTTAATTTGGTTGTTGGAACCTCATCTCCTCCCTGAGACTAGTCCAAAGGATCCTGTCACCAACCATGACTTGAACTCAAGCAACACTTGCACATGAACAAACAATCAATCCGTACGAGCCCAAGTCTGCGACTTGACTCAAGTCAGTTCCACACACAACACCTTACGTGAGCACCTCACATAAGCATGTTGCAAAGCATAGCAAAATGATATCAGACATATCAACCAAAACACACCAAAAACATAGTAAAAGAATACTAAGCAAACTTTCCAACAATGTAAAGCATGTTCGAAACATTTCACATTAAAAGCCGAAACATTGCGACCAAGCTTCGAACCTAGCAAAAGCTAACCGGAGCTTGAGCCGGAGCTTACCAAATCTAGTACAACCTAGTGCCGGAGTTTACCAAAGCTAGTAAAACCTAGTGCCGGAGCTTACCAAAGCTAATCGGAACTAGTCATCCCATAAGTCGGAGCTAGAAAAACATGTCCGAGCTAACCAACATAAGTCAGACCTAGCAAAACATATCGGAGCTTTACAAAGACATGTCGGAGCTATGAAAGACATGCCGGAGCTAAATACAAAGCTCACCGGAGCTACCCAAAAACATGTTGGACCTAGACAAAGAAAGTCAGACCTATTGTCGGACCTTGCAGAAGCTCAAAGCTAGAGTCGAACCTTGCTAAAAAGATGTTATGGCAGCATTCAAAACTTTTATTGTCAAAGCCAATGTATTCTGCACACATAGGTCTCATAATCTCCCGCTTGATGAATACATTGGCAACACCTTTTAAATCCGAACATTGGCATGAAAAGTTTTGAGAACAATTTCCCCCCTTTTTGAAAATCAAATGAGATAGAAATAAATTCCCCCCCTTGCATAATTCACCATATTATCTCTCCCCCTTTGACAATGTATTTAGCAAGGTTCAAAACAGAAATTTTAATTGTTATGAGCATATTATAACATATACATAAAAATTAAAGCCCATCCAAGTCATACTATCAAGTAACTTACACTATCACAACAATGAGATACATAGAGTAGTGTAAGCCATGCTAGAGATCAAATGTAATTTTCAATTTAAGCAAGTCATGATCTCACAAACGTTAACTATTTCAATCCTTGAAAGCATGACACTTGTTGCTGTATTTTATTATTTTTCAAGGCACAAATTTAGATCATATGATATTTGCAAGAGATTATATGCGCATCTGCCTTATTCTAACCAACCAAGCCAAGCCTACGTCATTTGACAATTGGAAGTTTAAGGACATGGTTTTGGTCATATACAACTTCTTCCAAGTTCATATCTAAGTGCAATGATAAGCCATCTCAAAAGAAGAAGTGTGATGCATGCATATTCTCTTGATCTTTTCTCAATTTATATTTGTTCATAAAACAGCACTTGTGAACATGCAACAAGTTCAAAACAGCAAGAAAGTTCGATCATGACCCAATTTAGTGTAAGTAATTATTCCAATTAATAGTCATGGCAAAAACTACAAAATGTATAACATGAGTAATGTAGTAAGAACTTTCAGCATGTAAAAGGAATCACAAGTCATATATGTATGAAATACTATGCTCATATTATTTTAGTTCAGTTTCACACATAGACTTCCCAAGTTTCAAAACTCCACCTCAATTTAAGCCATGAGGATGCATAACCCCTATTTCACTACGAATGTAACAAAAAAGAGTGAAATCCAAAGGTTTTATAAAAAATGCCAGCCAATTGTTGTTCAGTATCTACATGGTAAAGCACAATGTTTCCTTTTTCAACATTATCTCGGTGAAAGTGATACCTAATGTCAATGTGCTTAGTTCTAGAATGTTGCACACGGTTTTTTGCAATGCAAATGGAACTAGTGTTATCACAAAACAGTGGAACACTATCTAGATCAACCCCATAGTCTTTAAGTGTTTGAACAATCCAAAGAATTTGTGAGCAAGCACTAGCAGCAGCTACATATACAGATTCGGCTGTGGATTGTGCAACTGAATTTTGTTTTCTGGAGGACCAAGCAACAAGTGAATTACCAAGAAAATGACAAGCACCGGAAGTACTTTTCCTATCAATCCTACAACCTCCAAAATCAGCATTGGAAAAAGCTTTCAAAGTAACGGTTGAGGAAGAAGGAAGAAAAATGTCAAATTGTTGAGTTCTATGTAAGTACCTAAGAATCCTTTTTATGGCTTGACGATGTGAAGCACGTGGGGAGGCTTGAAACCGTGCACGAAGACATAAACTGAATTGTATGTTCGGTCTTGATGCCGTGAGGTACAAAAGTGATCCGATCATGCTTCTATATTCTTTTTGATCCACAGGTTCACCATCTTCATCAAGTTCAAGTGTTGTTGTTGTTCCCATTGGTGTCCGAAGAGGCTTGCTTTTGTCCATGTTGAAGCGCCTTAGGAGGTCTTTTGTATACTTCGTTTGATGCACAAAGGTACCCTCCTTGGTTTGCTTGATTTGCAGCCCCAAAAAGTACATGAGTTCTCCCATCATACTCATCTCAAATTCTAACTCATCATAGCTGAAAACTTGGACACAAAATCATGAGAGGCACAACCAAAGATAATATCATCCACATACACTTGAGCGAATAATGAGTCATTGCCATGCTTAATCACAAAAAGAGTTTTATCAACCTTGCCCATGGTAAACCCCTTTTCAAGTAAGAATGTTTTTAACCTATCATACCATGCTCTAGGGGCTTGTTTGAGACCGTACAAGGCTTTGGACTGTTTGTAAACATGATTAGGAAAATCTGATTTTTCAAAACCCGGTGGTTGTTTGACATAAACCTCCTCATATATGTAGCCATTAAGAAAAGCACTTTTAACATCCATTTGATATAACTTAAAAGCTTTAGATGCAACAAAAGCTAGCAAAATTCTTATGGCTTCTAATCTAGCAACAGGAGCAAAAGTTTCATCAAAATCTAGACCTTCAACTTGAGTGAAACCTTGAGCAACCAACCTAGCCTTATTCCTAACCACAACCCCATCCTCAATTTGTTTATTTTTAAACACCCATTTAGTTCCAATTAAAGTGTGACCTTGAGGTGGAGGTACAAGTTTCCAAACATTATTTCTTTCAAAAGTTTCTAACTATTCTTGCATGGTAATAATCCAGGATTCATTAGTGAGTGCATGTGATATATCTTTGGGTTCAAAAGAAGCAACAAAAGCAGAATGAGCATGAGAGTTTGGATCGCAAAACCTGGACCGTGTAACTCGTTCGTGCAAGCTTCCGATAATCTGTTGTGGAGGATGAATTTTGTGAACCTAGAGGGGAGTGGACACTTCACAAGCTTCTTCTTCTTCATGTTCATCACAAATCGATGAGCTTGTGACTTGAGGAGGATCTTGACCAGCAATGGTGGTCGTCGGTGCTGGCTGTGAATCAAAATAAGGAGCTTGAACAATGTCATTAGCTTCAGAATTTTTGGGCAGCAGCTCCACCTCTTCCTCATCTTAAATGAAAATGCTCTCCCCCTGCAGATATGGATCTGGACCTGCAATGATTGAACTAGTACCTGGGCTAGATTCATCAAAAGAATCTTCACAAGTCTCCACAATTTTTTTGTGTCAAGTAAAAGCACACGGTAGCCTCTAGTATGGGATGGATAACCAAGAAACATGCCATCAATGGATCTAGGTTCAAATTTATCAAGATTACCATGTTTCATAATAAAGCATTTGCAACCAAAGACCCAAAAGTGCGTAACACTAGGCCTATGTCCAAATCGGAGCTCTTATGGTGTTTTACCTAGCTTAGCACGCAAGAAAACACGGTTGCAATCGCATCAGCCCAAAATTTCCTAGGAGTTTGATATTCATCAAGCATAGTCCTAGCCATCTCAACTAAGGTTTTGTTCTTTCTTTTTACAACTCCGTTTTGTTGAGGTACATATGGTGAATAAAATTGATGATCTATTCCATTTTCATCACAAAAGCGATCAAAAGATTGATTTTTAAATTCAGTTCCGTTATCACTTCTAATTGCTTTTAAAGATCCTAGGTGATCCATTGATAATCTAAGAAATAAGGTTCTAAAGTGACTAAAAACTTCATTCTTAGATGCCATAAATTAAACCCAAGAGTATCTAGAATAATCATCAACAATCACAAGAACATAACATTTACCTCTGAAAGATTGAACACGTGAAGGTCCTACGGTGTCAAGGTGCAAAAGTTGACCCGGTTCAGTTGTCATGATCATTGTGAGAGGAGTATGTGAACCTGCAACCATCTTAGCATGTCTACAAGAAGTGCACACAATTTCTTTGTCCCCTTTAAGCTTAGGCAGCCCACGTATGTGATCAAGAGCACTAACACGCGTGAGATGATCAAAGCCTATGTGACCAAGTCTACGATGCCAAAAATATAAATCTTTGGAATCATTAGCAACTAGACACCTATGCTTAGAGGAAGACATATCAAAATCAGCTTTAAAAACTCTTCCAAACCGTGACATGTTAAAAATATGCTCATTGTTTGAATTTACAACTTTGAAGCAATTTTTAGTGAAAATAATTTCCAGATTTTCATCTAGCAATTGTGAAACAGAAAGCATGTTGTATTTCAAATTTTTGACAAGTGCCACATCCTTCAAAGTGTAGTGATCATTTACTCTAACCGAACCCTTAGCAATTATAGGAGTTGAAGAATTATCGGCAAAAGTAACATTCTCTACACATGACACAAAAGAGAGGGAGGAGAACCAATCTTTGTCACCGGTCATGTGGCGTGAGCAACCTAAATCCACAATCAAAATGTTCTCCTTCCTCAAACTTGTAACCTACATAGAATCATAATACGTCGATGACTCAATACTGGGATTAGTCAAAAGGCATTTAGGAATCCAGTAGTGAGTCACACGACGTGCAGCAGGAAAAACACGCGAAAGCTGAGATAAATCAACAAGTTTATCAGTCAAAGTTTGAGGTTTTTTATTCTTAACTACTGACCTGTAAGGTGTTGCTTGTGTAGCACAAAAATTAGTAGTTCCGGAGGCAAAAACAGAAGGTCCGTAGGTAAACTTTGAATGTTTTCGACTCATAACAGCAGGTTGCATGTTCCCGGCCTTCGGTTTAATATGCGCAGCAAATTTTGCATTAAAGTTATGAGTTCTAGCAATCATTCTTTCCCTTTTCTGTTGTTTAGCTAGTCTATAACAAAAATCTATGACATGACCATCTCTACCACAGTAGGTACAATGAAATTTAACTTTGTGTTCATGTCTAGATGAGCAAGCAATATTTTTATTTGAAGCCGAATGAGATAACACTCCTGCAGATTTGAAGACGACTTCTTTTTGTTTAGGATCTGTTTGAATCAAACTACTTCCTAATGACTTTACAATTTTAGGTGGATGTGACTTAGCATGAGCATGAGAATCAAAACCTAAACCAGTTTTATCATTGCAAGACTTGGAAGAATTCAGTAGTAAGTTTAAGTTCTTATTCCCATTACAAAACCGATCTAATGTCCTATGCATGTTATCAAGTTTATTGGACAGATGAAGGCAATTTTCACATGAAGTTTTTCCTTTTAATTTGATATTGGAACAATATTTAACTTCATGAGAATATAAAACATTATTCAATACTGAAATTTCATTCATAGCATCTTTTAGTTTCTTTTCAAGATCATCACAACTAGAACAATGCAAGTCAATTGTAGAACAGCTAGCATCTTTCAAGTTTTTATCATTAAGTGCAGCAAGCTCTTTGTTCTTTTTAATTTCTTTATCAAGTCTATCTAGAGTGGAGGAGTGTGCAGTTCTTAATGTGGACAATTGTTCATAGATTAAATCACACGATGGACAAGAATCATCACTAGGAATCAAGATTTTCAAATGGTTGATTTCAAATTCTAGTGATTCAATTTTAGCAGCATTATCCCTAAGCTTTTTGTCCTTTTTCTTAACAACAATAGTTGCACGAGAAATTGCATCACACATTTCATTACAGGTAGAACATACCTCATCGTCGTCAGTGTTGTGTTCAGCATCCTCCTGACTTTATCTTGATCATGTTTTGCCCGCCATGAAGCATATGTTGGCCAAATCATCTTCATCTTCGTCACTTCCAATGTCCACGTCGCATGAGCAAAGTTCCTGTAGTGTGGAGATAAAATTGTTCACCAGTTGGCGACCTGTAAAGCCCTTCTTCTTCTTCTTATCATTTGTTGAGGAGTGCTTCATCCTTGATTGTTTTTCTTCTCTGGAAGTAGAACCTGAAAGGTTAGGGCATTCTGTACGAAAGTGTCCTGTCTTACCACATTCGAAGCATCGTTGATATCTGGAGCTCCCTCTCCTTCTAGTTCTCACATTTTGTAATGCTTTTGAGAATCTAGTAGAGAGAAGTGCTAGCTCCTCTTCTGGAAATTCCTCGATCTGCTCCAGGGTCAGTGACGACAACAAAGCAAGAGTATTGCAAGATGATGATTGGCCAGAGCTAGGCATATCACATTGTGAGACAAATGCAATAGACTTATTTGAGTTCTTACGTGATAAGATGTCAATTTCATGAGTTTTGAGTTTAGAGTAAAGCACATCTAAAGTAAGTGTACTCATGACAGCAGATTCACGAGTAGATGTAACTTTCATCTCCCATATTGACATGTCTAATGCACTAAGAAGTTGCCTAGCATTTTTAGCATCAGAAAAATTAACATTGACACTACACAAGTTACTGAGAATTTTGTTAAAACGAGCAAAGAGATCATCGATGGACTCACTGGGTTGCATCTCAAAGCGCATGTATTCTTTCTTGAACATGTTTTGCCTTACCTCCTTGATCGTGTTGGATCCTTCGTGATAGTCACAAAGGGCTCTCCATACATCGTATGCCGATCGGAGATGTGCAACGCGGTCGAAGTCGCTTTGAGTGAGTCTTTGGATTATAAGGTTTCGGGCTTTGTTGTTGTTGTCGATGTCCCGTAGATTTGTAGCCATAACTTGATCATTAGGTGGCACTTCGTAAGGCTTGTACACCTTCTCCCATATTGCGAATGGCGCCACCTAGATGAAAGCCTCCATGCGTGCCTTCCAAACCTGAAAATCAATACCAGCAAACACACATGGTTTGGCGGAGTATTTCTCCATGATGATTAGTCAAAAAAATGTGCAAATCACAATGATTGGAGCACAGTGGCTCTGATACCAATTGTAGTATCGAAGATCACGTGAAAAGCTACCAGAGGGGGGTGAATGGTTGATTTAAAAACTCTTACGCAGCAGAAACAGTTAAATCCCAACCCCTTGGGCAGAAAAACGATATGTTAAAGAAATCGTTTGTGAGACTAATCTAATCGTTTTTCACCGGGAAAAAGTGATATATATCAGAGAGAATCATGTCATGAATAAAACACAAGAAGAATCACTCAAATACGTTAAGAGAAACTCTAGTTATGATCGAAAGATCAAACAAAGGTCAATCTGTCCTACCCGAGAAAAACAGTTCTGGAACACTGCAAAGAAACTCGTGTAGATCAGAATCCACGAACCCAATGACCGTGAAATTTTGACAGATAATAGATAATCAAATTTTGAAGACAACTCAAAAAGAATCACATCAATTGGATCTGTAAAACTCGAGTTATGATAAAACCACCAACGAAAGGTAGTGCTACCAAGAAACTCGATGAGTAAAACTTGCCTGGAACAAGTTGGACGAACAAGGCACAAAAGTTCCTTCAATCTACGAAATTTATTCAACAGAACACAAAAGGAACAGCCCCAAAGTCATGCACCACGAGCTCTGGCCTCCCTTGCTTATATAACCAGCTCGAAAGCCAACTCAACTCAAATCATGACTCTAATCCTACTCCGTTCACGAATCAAGACTTTCCATAACTACTTAAGACTCTTCTATACGCAGATAGAAGCAATATTAATACTACCAAACACCTTAGAAATGTATCCCACATTCATAAAAAACTCAAATTCGTGACCCACATGAAATCCTATCATAACCAACTCGATACTTTCCATACCGAGCCATAACTGACTCCGCCGCAGCCTAAGTCATCAACCGATATGATCCGATCCTTCCAACTAGATCTTTCCATCCGTAAACCATCTTCGGAGCCATGTTGCCACGTCATGCACCGCATGCATACGTGCAAACACCTTCCTTTGACATCAAGTAACCTTCATATGCACTGCCCTTGATTCAATCATCATGCGCGTCCTCCTGACCCGCTCAACCACAATTCCTCCAGAATTTGGTTGTTGGAACCTCATATCCTCTATGAGACTAGTCCAAAGGATCATGTCACCAGCCATGACTTGAACTCAAGCAACACCTGCACATGAACAAACAACCAATCCGTACGAGCCCAAGTCCGCGACTTGACTCAAGTTAGTTCCAAACACAACACCTTACGTGAGCACCTCACATAAGCATGTTGCAAAGCATAACAAAACAATATCAGACATATCAACCAAAACGCACCAAAAACTTAGTAAAAGAATACTAAGAAAACTTTTCAACAAAGTAAAGCAAGTTCGAAACATTTCACATTAAAAGACGGAACATTGCGATCAAGCTCCGAACCTAGCCAAAGCTAACTGGAGCTTGAGGCGGAGCATACCAAAGCTAGTACAACCTAGTGTCGGAGCTTACCAAAGCTAGTACAACATAGCGCCAGAGCTTACCAAAGCTAGTCGGAACTAGTCATCCCAAAATTCGGAGCTAGAAAAACATGTCAGAGCTAAACAACAGAAGTCGGACCTAGCAAAACATATCGGAGCTTAACAAAGACATGATGGAGCTATCAAAGACATGCCGGAGCTAAAGACAAAGCTCACTGGAGCTACCCAAAAACATGTCGGACCTGGACAAAGAAAGTCGGACCTTGCAGAAGCTCGGAGCTAGAGTCGGACCTTGCTAAAAAGATGTTATGGCAGCATTCAAAACTTTTATTGTCAAAGCCAATGTATTCAGCACACATAGGTCTCACAAGAAGCCTGACAAGCCGGAGCCTCCTCCTCCTCTTTCTCACTCTCTCCCTATTTTCTAAGCACTTGGGCAGCTCTACACCTTTGGAGTGGAGTACTAGACTCAAACTTTTGGTGTGTAAAGTGAGGGAGTACCTACCCCCTATTTATACCCTCTGAAGGTTGGTTTGGCGCAAGAATATGCTTGGGAATCAGTCCCCATGGTTATCAGGGAGCCGTGAGGAGCCAACACGTGGAGGCTAATCGAGTTTGATGCAAATACCAGGTCAGGCGACCCCAGGGATCGGTTGATTGTCCAGTGGGCTTAAACACTATGTTTTTCCACCGGGAGGCTGTGTTATGGGCCCCCATCATGGGCATGGGTGATTCCAGTAATCGTTAGTCCGTTTTCTCCCTGTGTGGGCCCATAAATTCTTGTTCTTGCAGCTGATTGGTCGAAAGGTCTATTTTCTTGATTGCTCCCTCCAATTCCCTTTAGATATGGGTGTTGACGGCTACTAACGTCACAGATCATCTCTCGAAAGAGATGAGGTCCGCAAGCGCACAGAAACTGTCGTGTAGCATTTCACCCAAAAGTATTCCCAAGGCTATCGTATTTATACCAATAGAAGGTAATGGAGTAAAGTAAACAATACTCTTATGATCAATCTATGGGATACTAATAAGTTATCAAGATAGGGGTAAGTTGATAATATGGGTAATGTGACACACACCTAAGCAATCTACTCTAAGGGTAAGGTTGTCCTTGCGAGGATTAGGCTACGAAACAGAGATACTCCTACTATGCTCTAATGACTCATATACATAGCCTAATAAAGTACACATGAATATGCTAATGGTGAATACTAGGGCTTAGTGGCCCAACATATCAGGCACACGTTTACCCCTAGCAATACTAGGCGACTCCCGCCAAGAGCCTATGGCATAGCCAAACGCGGAGGATTACATGGGACAGATAGGGTTGTCACCACGTACTGCCTACCCCTTCAATCCGTGGGTCTACGAGACATCCAACGCTACTCAACTATCCTAGCACCACGCTAGCATATTAAGTAAACACCTTAATAGACATGGCACAAGCCATCCTAAAATAATGAACTAAATCATCATTGAATCAATGTTGGGACCAAGCACTAAGATATTCGTATTAACATTATCATATTATTACCTAATTGGACTATCGTGGTGGTGTATGATGTTTATGATAACATAATAATGAAACTATGTATAGATCATAACAACATCTACACCTAGTACATACATGGACTCCACAACCAAATAAGAAATGCTTTGCCCAAGTATATAAGTAGATAAAGACTAGCAATGATATTATTATAAAGCACAAAGTCACAAATACAAGAGAAGATACATGAGCCAGATATTTCCCAATTTGGACTTGGGACTAGAGGCTCCTCTCTATAGCCTAACTACCACTAATGTACTAGGAGAACTAGTGTATACAATAGAGTGATGCTCAAGTGGTGTGTTGTAGGATCGAAGAGCACGTGAAAAGCTACCAGAGGGGGGGTGAATGGTAGATTTAAAAATCTTATGCAGCGGAAACAATAAAACCCTAATCCCTTCGGTAGAAAAACGATCTGTTAAAGAAATCGTGTATGAGACTAATCTAAGCGTGTTTCATCGTGACAAAAGTGATATATATCAGAGAGAATCAAGTCACGAAGACAACACAAAAAGAATTACTCAAATCTGTCGAGAACAACTCAAGTTATGATCAAAAGATCAAACACTGATCAATCTGACCTACCCGAGAAAAACAGTTTCTGGAGTGCTGCAAAGAAACTCCTTTAGATCAAAAACCACAAATCTAATGACCGTGAAATTTTGACAGATGATAGATAATCAAGTTGTGAAGACAACCCAAAAAGAATCACGTCAATTGGATCTGTAGAACTCGAGTTATGATAAAACCACCGACGAAAGGTAGTGCTGTCCAGAAACTCGACGAGTAAAACTTGTCTGGAACAAGTCGGACGAACAAGGCACAAAAGTTCCTTCAAACTACGAATTTTATTCAATAGAACACAAGAGGAACAGTCCCAAAGTCGTCTGCCCGAACTTTGGCCTTCCCTTGCTTATATAACCAGCCCTTAGGCCATCCCAATACAACTAGGACTCTAATCCTAATCGGATCACAATCGGAACTTACCATAACTGTTCAAGATTCTTCTATACGCAGATAGAAGCAATCTTAAGACTTCCAAACACCTTAGGAACGTATCCCACATTCCTAAACAACTCAATTTCGTGACACACACGAAATCCTAACATAACCAACTCGATACTTCCCATACCGAGCCATAACCGACTCTGCCGCAGCCAAAGTCTTCAACCGATACGATCCGATCCTTCCGATCAGATCTTCCTTCCATAATCCGTCTCTAGAAGCATATTGCCACGTCATGCACCTCATGCATACGTGCGAACACCTTCCTTCGACCTTCATATGCACTGCCCTTGATTCAATCATCCTGCGTGACCTCCTGACCCGCTCAACCACAGTTCCTCCTGAACTTGGTTGTTGGAACCTCATCTCCTCCTGAGACTAGTCCAATGGATTCCGTCACCAGCCATGACTTGAACTCAAGCAACACCTGCACATGAATAAACAACCAATCTATACGAGCCCAAGTCCTCGACTTGACTCACGTTAGTTCCGAACACAACACCTTACGTGAGAACCTCACATAAGCATGTTGCAAAACCACAGTAGAAACGATATCAACCGTATCATCCAAAACGCACCAAAAACTTAGCAAATGAAAACTAAGCAATCTTTCCAATCAAGTAAAGCAAGTACGAGACATTGCAAATACAAAGCAGAAGCACTGCGGTCAAGTTCCGGACCTTGCCAGAGCAACCCGGAGCTTGAGCCGGAGCTAAGCAGAAACACTGCGGTCAAGTTCCGGACCTTGCCAGAGCAACCCGGAGCTTGAGCCGGAGCTAACAAAAGCTAGTAGAACCTAGCGCCGGAGCTTACCAAAACTAGTAGATCCTGGATCCGGAGCTTATCAAAACTAGTCGGAACTAGTCAACCCAAAACCCGGAGCTAGACAAAGTACGTCGAAGCTTAGCATCCCGGAGCTAACGAAAATATGCCGGAGCTATCAAATATATGCCGGAGCTAAAGATAAAACTCACCGGAGCTAACCAAAGCTGGTCGGACCTTACCAAGAAGTCGGACCTAGCATCAAACGTAACCGGAGCTACCCAAAGCAAGCCGGACCTATCGTCGAACCTTGATGTAGCTCGGAGCTAGAGTCGGACCTTGATAAAAAGGTGTTTTGGTGATATTAAAAACTTTTATCATCAAAGCCAAGTGTATTCACTACAAGCCAATGTATTCAGCACACATAGGTCTTACAATCTCCCCCTTGATGAATGCATTGGCAACACCATTTAAAATCCGAACATTGGCTTATTCACATAAAAGTTTTGAAAACAATTTCTCCCCTTTTGTAAAACAAACGTAAATGAAAATCTCTCCCCCTTTTGAAAATGAAAATGTCTCCCCCTTTATTATCTCTCCTTTTTTTTTTGAATGTGTGATTAATCTCTCCCCCTTTGACAATGTATTCAGCAAGGTAAAAGAGAAATTTTAATTGTTATGAGATATAAACAAATTATCTCTCCCTCTTTAGTTGTTATGAGCATATTATAACATATACATATAAACAAAGCTCATCCAAGTCATACTATCAAGTACCTTACATTAACACATCAATGAAATACATAAGGTAGTGTAAGCCATGCTAGAGAGCAAGTGTGATTTTCAATTTTAGCAGGTCATGATCTCACAAACTTAACTATTTCAAAACCTGAAAGCATGACACTAGTTGCTGCATTTTATTATTTTCAAAGCATAAATCTAGATCATATGATATTTGCAAGAGATTATATGCGCATCTGCCTTATTCTAACCAACCAAGCCAAGCCTATGTCATTTGACAATCAGAAGCTTAAGGACATGGTTTTAGTCATACACAACTTCTTCCAAGTTCATATCTAAGTGCAATGACAAGCCATCTCAAAAGAAGAAGTGCGATGTATGCATATTCTCTTGATCTTTTCTTAATTCATATTAGTTCATAAAAAAACTCAACATGTGAGTTGATTACTTGAAAAATTCTTAATGATTAAAAGCATTTGTGAACATGTAACAAGTTCAAAACAGCAAGAAAGTTCGACCATGACCAGATTTAGTGTAAGTAATTATTCCAATTACTAGACATGGCAAAAACTACAAAAAGTATAACACGAGTAATGTAGTAAGAACTTTCAGCATGTAAAAGGAATCACAAAGTCATATATGTATGAAATAATATGCTCATATTATTTTAATTTCAGATTCACACATAGACTTCCTAAGTTTCAAAAACTCCCCCTCAATTTAAGCCATGAGGATGCATAACCCCTATTTCACTACGAATGTAACAAAAACGAGTGAAATCCAAAGGTTTTGTAAAAATGTCAGCCAATTGTTGTTCGGTATCTACATGGTGAAGCACAATGTTTCCTTTTTCAACATTATCATGGAGAAAGTGATACCTAATGTCAATGTGCTTAGTTCTAGAATGTTGCACGGGGTTTTTAGCAATGCAAATAGCACTAGTGTTATCACAGAACAGTGGAACACTATCTAGATCAACCCCATAGTCCTTAAGTGTTTGAACAATCCAAAGAATTTGTGAACAAGCACTAGCAGCAGCTACATACTCAGATTCGGCTGTGGATTGTGCAACTGAACTTTGTTTTCTAGAGGACCAAGCAACAAGAGAATTACCAAGAAAATGACAAGCACCAGAAGTACTTTTCCTATCAATCCTACAACCCCCAAAATCAGCATCCGAAAAAGCTTTCAAAGAAACGATTGAGGAAGAAGGAAGAAAAATGCCAAATTCTTGAGTTCCATATAAGTACCTGAGAATCCTTTTGACGGCTTGATGATGTGAAACACGTGGGGAAGCTTGAAACCGTGCACAAAGACATACGCTGAATTGTATGTCCGGTCTTGATGCTGTAAGGTACAAAAGTGATCCGATCATACTTCTATATTCTTTTTGATCCACAGATTCACCATCTTCATCAAGTTCAAGTGTTGTTGCTGTTCCCATTGGTGTCCGAAGAGGCTTGCTTTTGTCCATGTTGAAGCGCCTTAGGAGATCTTTGGTATACTTTGTTTGATGCACAAAGGTACCCTCCTTGGTTTGCTTGATTTGCAGCCCCAAAAAGTAAGTGAGTTCACCCATCATACTCATTTCAAATTCGGAACTCATCATTGCTAAAAACTTGGACACAAGATCATGAGAAGCACAACCAAAGATAATACATACACTTGAACGAATAATGAGTCATTGCCATGATTAAGCACAAAAAGAGTTTTATCAACCTTTCCCATTGTAAACCCCTTTTCAAGTAAGAATGTTTTTAACCTATCATACCATGCTCTAGGGGCTTGTTTGAGACCATATAAGGCTTTGGACAGTTTGTAAACATGATTAGGAAAATCTGGATTTTCAAAACCTGGTGGTTGTTTGACATAAACCTCCTCATCTATGTAGCCATTAAGAAAAGCACTTTTAACATCCATTTGATATAGCTTAAAACCTTTAGATGCTGCGAAAGCTAACAAAATTCTTATGGCTTCTAATCTAGCGACAGGAGCAAAAGTTTCATCAAAATCTAGACCTTCAACTTGAGTGAAACCTTGAGCAACCAACCTAGCCTTATTCCTAATCACAACCCCATCCTCACTTTGTTTACTTTCATATACCCATTTAGTTCCAATTAAAGTGTGGCCTTGAGGTGGAGGTACAAGTTTCCAAACATTATTTCTTTCAAAATTTTCTAACTCTTCTTGCATGGCAATAATCCAAGATTCATTAGTGAGTGCGTGTGATATATCTTTGGGTTCAAAAGAAGCAACAAAAGCAGAATGAGCATGAGAGTTTGGATCGCAAAACCTGGACCGTGTGACTCGTTCATGCAAGCTTCCAATCATCTGTTGTGGGGGATGATCTTTATAAAAACGTAGGGGAACAGATGTCTCACAAGCTTCTTTTTCATTAGGTTCATTGTAGATTGATGAGCTTGTGATTTGTGGACGATCAGGACCAGCAGAGGTGACAACCGGAGCTTGTTCAATGTCCGGAGCTGGACACGTGTCAACTTCGGAACTACCAGGCAGTATCACCGGCTCTTCTTCATCTTCGAAAATACCCTCCCCCTGAGAATATGAATATGGTCCTGCAACACCGGAGCTAGTACCTGAGCTAGCTTCATCAAAAGACACTTCACAAGTCTCCACAATTTTGTTAGTGTCAAGTAAAAGCACACGGTAGCCTCTAGTATGAGATGGATAACCAAGAAACATGCCATCATTGGATCTAGGTTCAAATTTATCAAGATTACCATGTTTCTTAACAAAGCATTTGCAACCAAAGACCCGAAAGTGTGTAACACTAGGCCTATGTCCAAACTGGAGCTCATATGGTGTTTTACCTAGCTTAGCACGCAAGAAAACACGATTTGAGACATAACAAGCGGTTGCTAATGCATCAGCCCAAAATTTCCTAGGGGTTTGATATTCATCAAGCATAGTCCTAGCCATCTCAACTAGGGTTCTGTTCTTTCTTTCTACAACACCGTTTTGTTGAGGTACATATGGTGAAGAAAATTGATGATCTATTCTATTTTCAGCACAAAAGTGATCAAAGAATTGATTTTTAAATTCAGTTCCATTATCACTTCTAATTGCTTTTAATGATCCTGGGTGATCAATTGATAATCTAAGAAATAAAGTTCTAAAGTGACTAAAGACTTCATTCTTAGACGCCATAAAATACACCCAAGAATATCTAGAATAATCATCAACAATAACAAGAGCATACCATTTACCTCCGAAGGATTGAACACGTGAAGGTCCTACGGTGTCAAGATGCAAAAGTTGACATGGTTCAGTTGTCATGATCATTGTGAGAGGAGTATGTGAACCTGCAACCATCTTAGCATGTCTACAAGAAGAGCACACAATTTCTTTGTCCCCTTTAAGCTTAGGCAGCCCACGTATGCGATCAAGAGCACTAACACGCGTTAGGTGATCAAAGCCTACGTGACCAAGTCTACGATGCCAAAAATATAAGTCCTTTGAATCATTAGCAACTAGACACCTATGCTTAGAAGAAGACATATCAAAATCAGCTTTAAAAACTCTTCCAAACCGAGACATGTTAAAAATAAGCTCACTATTTGAATCTACAACTTTGCAGCAGTTTTTATTGAAAGTAATTTCTAGATTTTCATCTAGCAATTGTGAAACAGAAAGCAAGTTATATTTCAAATTTTTGACAAGTGCCACATCCTTCAAAGTGTAGTGATCATTTACTCTAACCGAACCCTTAGCAATTATAGGAGTTGAAGAATTATCGGCAAAAGTAACATTCTCTACACGTGACACAAAGGTGAGGGAGGAGAACCAATCTTTGTTACCAGTCATGTGGCGTGAGCAACCTGAATCCACAATCCAAATATTCTCCTTGCTCAAGCGTGTAACCTACATAGAAGCACAATACGCCGAGGACTCAATACTGGGGTTAGTCAAAAGGCATTTAGGAATCCAGTACTCATCATCGTCACTGTTGTGTTCTGCTTCCTCCTGACTTGATCTTGATCTTGTTTTGCCCGCCATGAAGCATAAGTTGGCCAGATAATCATTATCTTCATCACTTTCAAAGTCTACATCACTTGAACTGAGCTCTTGAAGCGCGGTGATGAAGCTGTTGATCATCTTACGTCCTATGGTACCTTTCTTCTTCTTGTTGGAATTTCCAGAGGAGGTCCAGATCTTGCTTTGTTTTTCTTCCCGGGTGGTCGGACCTGAAAGGTTAGGGCATTCTGTACGAAAGTGTCCTGTTTTACCACATTCAAAACAGCGTTGAGGTCCGGAGCTTCCTCTCCTTCTAGTTCTCACATTTTGCAATGCTTTTGAGAATCTAGTAGAGATGAGTGCCAACTCCTCTTCTGGAATTTCTTCGATCTGCTCCAGGGTTAGTGAGGACAACAAAGCAAGAGTATTGCAGGATGATGATTGGCCGGAGCTAGACATATCACGTTGTGAGACAAATGCAATAGACTTGTTTGGGTTCTTACGTGCTAGGATGTCAATTTCATGAGTTTTTAGTTTAGAATAAAGTACATCTAATGTAAGAGAACTCATGACAGTTGATTCACGAATAGATGTTACCTTCATCTCCCAAATTGTCATGTCTAATGCACTAAGAAGTTGTCTAGCATTCTCAGCATCAGAAAAATTAACATTCACGCTACGCAAGTTGCTGAGAATTTTATTGAAACGAGCAAAGAGGTCATCAATCGACTCACCTGGTTGCATCTCAAAACGCATATATTCTTTCTTGAACATATCTTGTTTTACCTCCTTGATTGTGTTGGAGCCTTCATGATAATCACAGAGAGCTCTCCAAACGTCGTATGCTGACCGGAGGTGCGCGACACGATCAAAGTCGCTTTGAGTGAGTCCTTGGATGATCAAGTTTCGGGCTTTGTTGTTGTTGTCGACATCCCGGAGGTTCGTAGCCGTAACTTGATCGTTAGGCGGGACTTCATAAGGTTTGTACACCTTTTCCCATATTGCGAAGCCTTGCGCCTGGATGAAGGCCTCCATGCGTGCCTTCCAAACCTGGAAATCAATACCAGCAAACACACAAGGTTTGGCGGAGTACTTCTCCATGATGATTAGTCAAAAACACGTGCAAATCTCAAAGATTAGAGCACCGTGGCTCTGATACCAATTGTAGGATCGAAGAGCACGTGAAAAGCTACCAGAGGGGGGGTGAATGGTAGATTTAAAAATCTTATGCAGCGGAAACAATAAAACCCTAATCCCTTCGGTAGAAAAACGATCTGTTAAAGAAATCGTGTATGAGACTAATCTAAGCGTGTTTCATCATGACAAAAGTGATATATATCAGAGAGAATCAAGTCACGAAGACAACACAAAAAGAATTACTCAAATCTGTAGAGAACAACTCAAGTTATGATCAAAAGATCAAACACTGGTCAATCTGACCTACCCGAGAAAAACAGTTTCTGGAGTGCTGCAAAGAAACTCCTTTAGATCAAAAACCACAAATCTAATGACCGTGAAATTTTGACAGATGATAGATAATCAAGTTGTGAAGACAAACCAAAAAGAATCACGTCAATTGGATCTGTAGAACTCGAGTTATGATAAAACCACCGACGAAAGGTAGTGCTGTCCAGAAACTCGACGAGTAAAACTTGTCTGGAACAAGTCGGACGAACGAGGCACAAAAGTTCCTTCAAACTACGAATTTAATTCAATAGAACACAAGAGGAACAGCCCCAAAGTCGTCTGCCCGAACTTTGGCCTTCCCTTGCTTATATAACCAGCCCTTAGGCCATCCCAATACAACTAGGACTCTAATCCTAATCCGATCACAATCGGAACTTACCATAACTGTTCAAGATTCTTCTATACGCAGATAGAAGCAATCTTAAGACTTCCAAACACCTTAGGAACGTATCCCACATTCCTAAACAACTCAATTTCGTGACACACACGAAATCCTAACATAACCAACTCGATACTTCCCATACCGAGCCATAACCGACTCTGCCGCAGCCAAAGTCTTCAACCGATACGATCCGATCCTTCCGATCAGATCTTCCTTCCATAATCCGTCTCTAGAAGCATATTGCCACGTCATGCACCTCATGCATACGTGCGAACACCTTCCTTCGACCTTCATATGCACTGCCCTTGATTCAATCATCCTGCGTGACCTCCTGACCCGCTCAACCACAGTTCCTCCTGAACTTGGTTGTTGGAACCTCATCTCCTCCTGAGACTAGTCCAATGGATTCCGTCACCAGCCATGACTTGAACTCAAGCAACACCTGCACATGAATAAACAACCAATCTATACGAGCCCAAGTCCTCGACTTGACTCACGTTAGTTCCGAACACAACACCTTACGTGAGAACCTCACATAAGCATGTTGCAAAACCACAGTAGAAACGATATCAACCGTATCATCCAAAACGCACCAAAAACTTAGCAAATGAAAACTAAGCAATCTTTCCAATCAAGTAAAGCAAGTACGAGACATTGCAAATACAAAGCAGAAGCACTGCGGTCAAGTTCCGGACCTTGCCAGAGCAACCCGGAGCTTGAGCCGGAGCTAAGCAGAAACACTGCGGTCAAGTTCCGGACCTTGCCAGAGCAACCTGGAGCTTGAGCCGGAGCTAACAAAAGCTAGTAGAACCTAGCGCCGGAGCTTACCAAAACTAGTAGATCCTGAATCCGGAGCTTATCAAAACTAGTCGGAACTAGTCAACCCAAAACCCGGAGCTAGACAAAGTACGTCGAAGCTTAGCATCCCGGAGCTAACGAAAATATGCCGGAGCTATCAAATATATACCGGAGCTAAAGATAAAACTCACCGGAGCTAACCAAAGCTGGTCGGACCTTACCAAGAAGTCGGACCTAGCATCAAACGTAACCGGAGCTACCCAAAGCAAGCCGGACCTATCGTCGGACCTTGCTGTAGCTCGGAGCTAGAGTCGGACCTTGATAAAAAGGTGTTTTGGTGATATTAAAAACTTTTATCATCAAAGCCAAGTGTATTCACTACAAGCCAATGTATTCAGCACACATAGGTCTTACATGTGTGTTGAAGTGAGGGGTCCTATTTATAGCTTGGAGAAGGGTTGGTTCTCGCCACCAAAAGCGCACGGATCAGTCACTACTGACTTCTTCAAGCCGGGAGGATCCAACACTTGGTAGCTGGCTGAGTTTGGAGGAAAGACCAGGTCGACCGACTAGGGGGTCGGCCAACTTGGTAAGTCCTCCAAACAGTCAGTGCTTTCTCTGGGTGACTTCCAGGTGGGTCTTATCCCTTGATATGGGTGCCACACCGTTGGATGGTCTCGGATACTTTTGTTTTCGGGCCATTTGATCCATGTGGTGCCACATGTTGGGGCTTGATTGGTTGGGATGATATTTTATATGATCCATCCCCTTGTTTCACTTCAATTTTGTATAAAATACCTGCAGGCACCAATTTCTCCAAGTACAAGTGGAAATAGAATAAATAGAAAGGTCATTTCTGCAAAAAATGATATTTACCTCACATAATTGAGTTATATTGATGGGTGAAATTGGCATATAATAGCCATCAACAAACTCTCCCAAGATTATCCTTTGCCTGTCCCTAGCAAAGTCAAGACTTTAGGTTCATGATAAGGAGTTGCTACTATGTTCTATTTTTTCAAAAGTACCATAAGCACAACAAAATACTCTACCTAGTATTTAAAAAATTGGCACGGTACTTCACCCATCTTAAGTCATTATGGGGCTTATGCCATCTCCTATTCAAGGGTGGTTGAAAGATAGAGCAGCAAATGGAGCACACATTCCATAGAAGTCAAGTTCCACTCAAATTCCGAAAAGTTCAATTCAGATTTTAAGTATCTCAATTTGATTCTCTCAAGTCCCTCCTTTGTGTGTATTGGAAATAAATCCTCACCAAGGCATTTTGCCTAAATTCATCCTACCTCTACATAAGGCTTGTATGTGGAGCTTGGTAGGGAGTATAGTAGGCATATTTGCAACACATAATATTGTTAAGTCAAAAGAGCAAGCTTTAGGAGAAATCAATTCAAAAACTATTTGATTCAAGACTTGTGCATGTGTGATGGAGTGGAAGTGGATGTGGATGTTTGAGGTGACTCCTATACATGTAGACTCTCTTATTTTGCAGGGGTGAAACATGTCTCCTTTTCTCCTTTTTTTTTCTCGCTTTTTTTCTCATGCTTTTGATGTAAGCATGCATTTTGTTTTTCTTTTTCTTCTTCTTTTTTTGTATCCATGTCTTATACTCCCTTTTTATGCAATAAACTTGAAGAAAGTACTAAGCATGAATGGTATGGAGTTTCTCTTTTTATTCTGGAATGGTGGTATGATGGAAATTTGCTTACTTCTAGTGTAGAAGTACAACATGGGCAAGTAAAGTCTTTAATTCAAAAAGTAATGAATGAAATCTCACATAGGTCTATACTAGTTTGACAAAGCTCAATGTGAAGACAAATAGCATATGCATAAGTTCTATTAATATAATGTATCATATGGCTTTAGTGGGTATTTCCAATCAAATGAGAGTAACTTGAATCTTTTTAGAATTTCTCTGGAAATCTAAGTTTCACTTTCGAACTAGGAATAGCAGCCCTATCACTATATCATATCACACAACAACATAGAATGGATTAAGCTTTTGCTACCTACAATTTCCAAATCAAGGCAAAAGCAATTTTAGCCAATGAAAGCAATATTTTGGAGAGTAGTAAGTTATAAACTAGGGACTTAGGAAAATTAAAACAAAGCAACTATTTATCATTTCATCTATATGAATTCCAAATCATTCTTACCGCACATCTTTTATTTTATTTCAAAAGCAAATCTACTCTACTTATTTTAGGTTTTTTTATATGCATGGTGGATGATGGAAAATAAATATGCAAGGGTTGTGATACAAGTTACCTCAAGTGGGGGTCCTCCCCCAAGCTTGTACTTGGTCAAGGTCCGTTATAGGGGTTGAAACCCTAATGATGGATGTAGGCCATGAGGTTGGCCTAACCTTGTTGCAGCATCACTTTGGCATTGGAGGGTTGAGTGTCGATGTTGGATTGCCTTCCATTGGATTCATGAGTGTTGGAGAGGAGAGTGTTGTTGATGTCCCTCATCCACACTTTAGGGTTTCCATAGGTATGATGTACCTTGTTATTCCTTGGCCAAGGTAGTGATAACCCTTTAGCACAAAAGCATGACGTGCACTCAACATGCATTAAGTGTGTTCCGTCATTCTTTGGCTGAGGTGTATCATACCTTCTTGCCATATAGGAATAACTGGTACCTTTCATGCATTGGTTGTGATCCGTCATTCCTTGGCTAAGGTAATGATAACCTTTAGCCACAATGGAGTATCTTCTACCCAATATGTGTTGAGTACGATCTGTTATTCCTTGGCTAAGGTAAAATATACCTATAACCACAAAGGGATGGCGTGCAATCAACATGGGTTGAGTGTGATCCGTTGTTTCTTGACTAAGTTATAAAATACCTTATGGCCACATAGGAACAACTTGCACCCAATATACATTGGATGTGATCTTGTCATTACTTGGTTAAGGTACATCATACCTCTTGGCCACAAGGGAATAACTTTCACACAATGATGGTGGTCGTTCCCTTGAGCTCGAATGAGTGCTTAGAATAGTTGAGAGCATAATGCACTTACATATTCGTAGCAGCCCATTGGTTGCTCGTGGAGGGTTTCCATGTCAAATCTTTGTCCTTGTATAGTTATGGTTGACCATTGGGCTTAATTTCTAATAGGTAGCAACCATCCTAATTTACTCCTTGGCCAAGAGATGTTGAAATGGAATACTCTTAGGGTTTCCAACAATTGGATCATTGAACGTCTGCATAGTTATTTTACTCCTGCAACTCCCTTTCTATGGTAGAGAGGGATGGATAGCTCCCGATACTTGTACAAAAGAACTTTTGGGTTAGGTAACCGAATTTTCATTTGTACATACGGGGAAGAACAAGACCAAAGATGCATTGGGTCCAATTTCTAGTGTATCCGTGAACAATGTGTGAATCATTGCGAGGAGTGGGGCTTTATAGATAAATCAAGTTGAACATTTTCTAAAGCTTGTACTCATAGCAATGCAAGTTATATAAATACACTATATGGATCCCTTCATCTTGTATGTTTCTAACCATCATAGTTTTTTTTACAAGAGCAAATATTTATCATTTGGGTCATGGAAACACGATTCTCAATTTTACCCTCCTGAAATTTTTTTGATTTTCTTGCCTAGGAATTTGAAATTTAGTGATCCATGCATGAAGGAGTTTTATATAAAAATTATGGACATCACTATTCCTAGGTTTCTACATACCAAATCAACCATTAAGTCATTCCATAATTATTACCTGGGTAGAAAATGTCTAAGTCAATTTTACGAATGCTTATGAAATTCTAGGTACTTGTTTAAATTTATTCCCAAGTAAGGTGAAATTCCTTTGTGAAGAATAAAAATAGCAATGCCAACACTTACTCACATGACAGTGCATAACAATTGAATGATGAGAAGGTGTAAACCTTCCTTACAAATGTAAGCAAAAGTCATTCAATCCTAATGCAACTCAAACGATGAAAAAATTTGAACTTGTACCTCAATTGAAGTGCAGTCCAGGTTGAAGGTCGTTGTGTGAGGATTTCACAACCATGAATTTTGGTGTAGCCTTTATCAATGCCAAGTTGAGGTTGGAGTTGAATGGGCTTCATCTTGTTCCTCCATTGGACCACCATCTTGAGCATTTCTCCACCATGAACTCAAAATTAGATTGATGGAGATATATGCGCTTGACGGGGCCTTCCAACCTTTCTGCAAATTTTGTCTTGGCTGCACTAATATCAAGAACAAACAAAACAACTCGAAAACGGGTTATAGCTCAAAAGCATGTTGCACCCTTTGTCAAATTGTCTTGCCCATCTTGAAACAACTTGCAAATGCAATGAATATTTAAGAGAAATATTTTTTGTTTGAATTAGGAACATGAATTCAAGTTGTTATTCCCAAGGTTCATATCAAAATAAATTTATTTCCTAATTCAACATTTTAGTTTATATTGGTTGGAAATTTTACTCTCCATCATGCAAGTGTGAAAATTTAAACATGCTAAATGAAAATGCAAAGATTGATGGGTAATTCAAATATGCAATGGGGAAATCAAATTTGAGATAGCTACCAATTAACCTATTGGCAAGGACTCATCGAATTTTTGAAGTCTGATGAGTGGGACTTACCCCCGTCCTGTTTAGTGTGATGATTTGTTGTCCAATCCCGGAGTTGAAGATGTGGACAACTTGTCTTGACTGACATGCCAAAACTCCTTTGGCGTGTCGGTTGGACATGTGGGCCACATGGTGGCCCTAGCCTCTCCGTCATCTTGATGAAGACTTGTTAATGTAGAGACGACTTCTCCCTCTTGAAGATATTCCCTTATGAGCACGGTGAGGCTTGTCCTTCTTTAGGGGTGTTACTTCGACCTTTTTGTTATTCCTTAAGGTCAACCCATACTTTGATCATGGATCAAAAGCTTCCTTGGGCATGATGACATGTGGACTCCACAATCAAACACGAAATGCTTCATTCACAATGTCACTTGCCCTAGGTTGCATGGGCTTGGTCGAAGGGTAGGAGTCCCAACAAGTGATTGTGGAATATATTGGATCTTGAATGCTCTTTAAGTTTATTGTCCTTGGCCAAGAGCTTCATGTAGATGTTTTCTTGATTTCTTCATTGGCAATGGACAAGATACTCCAAGGTAGGCTAGTTGAACTTAAAACCTTGAAATCCCTACAGCCTCCTTGATTACAAGGGTGATATTTATTCCACCCTTGACCTCCTTGTAGGTGATAGCCATTGGAGTTGTTGTTGGGAAGGACGAATCCCCATGGGTCTTAGGGGAATGATTCCCCATGTGACCCATGTTGACATGGATTTCACAAATCATTTGAATATCCATGGCTTGGATCATCCAAACACTTCTCCATTTGCTTGATCTTCATAATATTTCAATGGGATGTGTAGTTCCTTAGCTAGCATGTCCACTTTATTAAGTGGTGTGCATGCCAAACTAAAGGAACTAGAGCACTCTTCAATCCACCCCTTGAGTAGAGACCATATTCTCATTCGTGATGAATGAGAATAGGGCTCCTTCAGCTCAAGGACAAATGTAGTCATGGATTGGTGGAGCCAACCCATGACATGAGTGTTGGATGAAAAGCCAACTATCCACCCTATCTTTGTGGAAAACCAAGAACAAATCTTGGAGCCTCCCCCAAGCTTGGGGATGAATGATTTTGGCTCCTACTGGAAGCTGAAATGTTTCTGTAGAAGGGAATGGTGTTGCCCAGCAGACATTTGTTGAGGTACACCTTGAATCACCTTGAAATGGGTTAGCCAACACTACCCTATTTTCACCACAAAGGAGAAAATGAACAAGGGTAATCCAGTCTAATAACCATTAGCACCTATAGCTTAATCACAAGTGATAGCTATCCTTCACTTCCTTTGCCTTCCCTGGCAACGCCGCTAGAAATGCTTGTTGACGGCTACTAACGTCACATATCATCTCTCCTAAATGGATGAGGTCCGCAAGAACATGAAAACTATCGTGTACCATTTCACCAAAAAGTATTCCCAAGGGTATCGTATTTATCCTAAATAAAAGCAATGGAGTAAAGTAAACACTACTCTTATGATCAAGCTATGGGATACTAATAAGTTATCATGACAGGGGTAAGTTGATAATATGGGTAGTGTGACACACACCTAAGCAATCTACTCTAAGGGTAAGGTTGTCCTAGCGAGGGTTAGACTATGAGATGGAGATACTCCTACTGTGCTCTAATTACTCATATACATAGCCTAATAAAGTACACATGAATATGCTAATAATGAATACTAGGGCATAGTGGTCCAACATATCGGGCACGGGTTTACCCCTAGCAATACTAGGCGACTCCCGCCAAGAGCCTGTGAAATAGCCAAACGCGGAGGATTACAAAGGACAGATAGGGCTATCACCACCTACTGCCTACCTCTTTAATTTATGGGTCTATGAGACATCCAATGCTACTTAACTATCCTAGCACCATGCTAGCATATTAAGTAATCTTCTTAAGAGCCGCGGCACAAGCCATGCTAAGGTGATGAACTAAATCATCGTTGAAACAATGTTGGGACCAAGCACTAACATATTCATATTAACATTATCATATTATTACCTAATTAGACTATGGTGCTGGTGTATGATGTTTATGATAACATGTTAATGGAATCATGTTTAGATCATAACAACATCTACACCTAGCACATACATGGATTCCACAACCAAACAAGGAACACTTTGCCCAAGTATATAAATAAATAAAGACTAATAATGATATTATTATAAAACACAAAGTCACAAATACAAGAGAAGATACATGAGCCATACCTTTCCCAATTTAGACTTGGGACTAGAGGCTCCTCTCTACAGCCTAACCTCCACTAAGGAACTAGAAGAACTAGTGTATACAATAGAGTGATGCTCAAGTGGTGTGTGTTGAAGTAAGGGGTGAGGGTTCCTATTTATAGCTTGGAAAAGGGTTTGTTCGCGCCACCAAAAGTACGCGAATCAGTCACCACTGACTTCTTCAAGCCGGGAGGGGCCAGCACGTGGAAGCTGACTAAGTTTAGAGGAAAGACCAGGTCGGCTGACTAAGGGGGTCGACCGACCTGGTAAGTCCTCCAAACTGTCTATGCTTTCTCTGGTTGACTTCCTGGTGGGTATCATCCCTTGATATGGGTGCTACACCGTTGGATGGCATCGGGTACTTCTGTTTGTGGGCCATTTGATCCATGTGGTGCCACATGTCGGTGCTTGATTGGTTGGGATGATATTTTATAGGATCCATCCCTTTGTTCACTTCAATTCTGTATAAAATACTTGCATGCACCAATTTCTTCAAGTACAAGTGAAAATATGTTAAATAGAAAGGTGATGTGTGCAAGAAATGATATTTCCTTCACATAATTGAGTTGTATTGATGGGTGAAATTGGTATATAACAGCCGTCAACAATGGGCCTAATTCACGTGCGTACAAAATTACACCAACACTTGCGGAATTTGTAAGTAAATAACTCCTTGGTTATCCAATTCATATTTTTTATGCAGGTAATTTACAGTCGGATTTGGCATTTAAGGACTGTCAACAATGTGCCATCAATTGGTCTTCAGTGATAAACCTGCTAGAACATTAGGCCTAAGTTCTCCATTGTTTCTCACTGTGTGTATTCGTGTACTTTGAGACTACCAAACGTTACTCCATAATTGGGTAGTCATAAAAGTAGTCTTCACATACATAATGAAATATGGAATGGGATGTCTGCGGATTATGATGAAAATTTCCCCTTGTAAATAACAGGGGAGATATCGATGGGCCCCTCAAGATAGTTGGATTGGAAAGTGCATGACCATGCTAAGGTGATTAAAGGTTAATCACAATGACTAAAAGTTAGTCAAGAAATGAATCCACTATTTCATCGAGTGAGTGATAGAGCTATCACAAGATGGCACTCATCTCACCTTAAGCTTGACTCATATCGTGAGGCAAAGGGAATAGCATGTGAATGTATCTAAGTTCAGTTGATGTTGATGGCTGGTACTTCACAGTTGAAAATCCGCAAGCGCACAGAGAAACTGTTGTAGCACTTCCCCTTAAAGAGTATTCCCAAGAGTATCGAATCCAAGAAATGTGTGTGCTAATCTTCTAACTAGTTCTCCCAAGGAAACAAAGCTTGGTGGTACCAAGGGATAGGGTGGATTTCCTAAGAGAAGGGGTTCAAATTCAAAGCAAGTCGATCAATAGCAACTTGTATTAGGCACAAGCTTACCCTGGTCTGCCAGGCGACTACCGCCAAGAGCCTAGGTCACATTCGAACATGGAGGATTACAACGGACGGATAGGGCTGTCACCACCTACCACCTAGCTGTACAAAACATGGACTATGAGATAATAAAAGGTAACGTCAAGCCTGGACACCACGCCTACGCTATCGATTATTTCCCTAATCTCTCTCGCAAAGACTAGGGCCTCTAAATGAATAGAGCAATGAACAAACATGAACCTAAGGAAATAACTTGCTTGAATTAAATAAATGAATTCAAATGGAAATCATGTACCTTACATGAGATTGAAAGAACTGTTGACGTACAAGGAGAGGGTTCGACAAGCCCGAACTGTATCCTTAAGTGGAAGAAGCCTGACAAGTCAGAGCCTCCTTCTCCTCCTCTTTCTCACTCTCTCCCTATTTTCTAAGCACTTGGGCAGTGCTACGCCTTCGTAGTGGAGTACTAGATTCAAGCTTTTGGCGTGTGGAGTGAGGGAGCCCCCTACCCCCTATTTATACCCTCCAAAGGTCGGTTTGGCACCAGAATATGCGAAAGAATCAGACACTATTGTTATCTCCAAGCTGCAAGGAGCCAACACGTGGCGGTTGACCGTGTTTGGCGCGTTTACCACTTTGGCCAAACTGGTGGTTCAGTCGCGCTCCCAACAGCTCCAATCACGCCAAAACTTCTCTATGACATTGTTATGTGGGCCCCCTTCATCGGTATGGGTAATTCAGATGCTTTTAGTTGGTTTTCTCCTCCGAATAGGCCCATGAGTCCTCATGCTTGCGCCCGATTGGTCGAAAGATGTGTTTCTTGGATTAGCCCCTATAAATGCCTCTAATTAAGGGCATAATTCACCTGCATACAAAATTACACAAACACTTGTGAAAATAGTTAGTAAATAACTTCTACCACTATGTTGGTTGTCCAATCCATATCCTTAATGCAGATAATTAACGGTCGGATTTGGCAATTAAGGACCTTCAACAACCCCCACACTTAGTCCTTTACTCATCCTCGAGTGAAGACAAAGAAGAAATAAGTGATATCATATTTCAGCTACAAGTATGGAATATGTATATAGAACATTTCAACACATACCTTTGTTCAAGAACCTTTGATATGTGGCTACCACATCATCTTGGGTTTTTGAGAGATGGAACCGCTTGAGTAGTTCACCTGGACTCCTCCTACTGAAATAAACTTGGAAATTGCTATATTTTCACAAGACAAAGAGATATTGTCATACTCCTCAAAAGAATTCTCTCGTCTTGCTATTTGGTTAGTCCTCACCTTGGCATGAGTTGCCACTTCTTTTCCTACAACTAAATATGGCTTTTTGTTGAGCTTCATAAAGATAAAAGTGGCTTACTTGCAATTCATATGTTACTAAGGCAAAAACGAGATCCACATGAGAAGACCATGCAACAAAAACCAATGACTAAAGAAATTCTTTTGCACTTATTATAGATGGTGGATGAAGAATGGTCATGATGACTCCAATGGATCACTCTCTTTTTCTTCTTTTTTTTTGTGCAAGGATGAAGCATGGCTACATATTGGCTCTCTTTTTTTTATTTTTTTTGAATTCTCTCTCTCTTTTTTTGGGACCTCTTACGGTCATGCCTTCTAATCTTTTATGTGCATCTTTTTATTCAGAACTTGCATGGAGTATCTTTTGATGATGGATGTGTGAAAATCATGGAATATGGTGGAGTGCACAAGGAATTCCTAATCAAAGATTTCATGCATGCCACTAAAAAGGGTCAAGAGTTTGATAAAGTTCAATGAAAATGCAAAGTGACACAGTTCAATATTTCTATTATATGGCCTTGGTGGGCATTTAAATTCTAATGAGAGAGGATGGCAAAAATCTGATGACTTTAAAAATTGCAATATCAAAATTCAATTCCAGCATGGAGAATTTACAAGTTCCACTCATGTACCATATCACGCCAATCAAATACATAGATGACATGTTTTTCCTAAATTAATATGTGGTTCAAGAACATGATAATAAAATTGAAATGAGGTATAGAAATATTACATTCTCTAGCGAGATATGATATATGAAATTGTACAATTTTAATTTCCAATGAGTTGACTTTTAATGATATATCATGCATAATCAAATTCAACTCAAAAATCAGGTATAGAGGGATAAGAGGTGAGAGAGCGCAAACCATCACCTTAATGAAGAAGGGTGTGCCAAGCCATCATGGCTTTGTCGAATCTTCTCGTGGTCCTTCATGTGATGCCTTGAATTGTTCTTTCATGATGGTCCGGGCATGTTGCACTATGGGAGGCCTGTTGGACCTTCCCCATACTTGTTCTTGTACCTATCTTTATTTGACACGAAAACATGGAAAAGTAAAGACTCTACCGGCCTTACCTACACCGGTGAGTTATTTGACAAAGGCACTTCATATGATGGAATCAAAATAAGCATGTAAGTCCTAAGTAGGAAAGTATTTAGGATATACCCATCAAAGAAAAAAAAAGAAGGAATGTTTCGCTAGCCGCTCAAGCATTTCATCGATGAAAGGCAGCGGGAAATGATCCTTCATTGTTGCCTTGTTGAGTTTTCTATAGTCAATGCATATCCTCCACCGTGTGATGGTTCATTGAGGAATGAGTTCATTCCTCTCAATTCGAAGGACTGTCATTCCTCCTTTCTTGGGCAATATTTGGACCAGACTAACCCATTCACTATGAAGAATAGGATAAATTATCCCAACGTGCAAGAGTTTCAAGAACTTCTTCTTGACAACCTCCCACATAGCTTTATTCAACCTCCTTTGAGGTTCCTAAGCGGTGTGTTAAATGGGTGGGTGGGAATGCAATGGGTAAAAAGAGCAGGGCTTATTCCCTTAAGGTCTTGGAGTCAGTAGCCTAGGACAGATCTATGCTTTTCTAAGACGGTCATGAGTTTGGCAGTTCATCTTGTGAAAGCTCGTCACTTATGATGACAGGAACTTCTGCATCACCATGTAGGAAAGCATAGCGTAGGCCAAGAGGTAGTGTTTTCAACTCAATCAAGGGCTTTTTGATGGCTCTTCTTTGGGAAAATCAAATGTATTTTGCAATTCATGCTCTTCTTGGATGAATTGTTCTTCTTTTTCATTTTCAGGTGGATCTAAGAATTGAAGGGCCATGGCTTCCTCGATTGGCTCACTCTTGGGGGAAGGTTCCGCTATTGTGTTCTTGGATCACAAAATGGGGATGGCAAACTTCCTCCCTCTGAGTTTAATATCTAGGCTACCTTTTGAGGGTGCATCCACGAGCTATTTCTCAATGGGTAACTCTATCATTACATCGAAGTCTTGAACTTCAAAGACATGATAATCAGAGAAGTACTTGATGTTCTCATGTCTTATAGTTACGTTTTGTAAAATCCCATATCCTTCCTTGATGTTTCCATATGAGTCTCTGAAGGATTTTCTTGTTCGAGCCCAGGGTAGATCACCCAAAATGGCTAAAGAACAATTCTCGGAAATGATATTGGCTCCAACTGTGGGATTACAAAGGATGTTCACCATTACCCCTTGAATAAGACATCAAATGGTTGCTGGGGGTGAGTTTACCCAAAATATTTCAGGTGAAAGCTCAACCTCCGTCGTCCATTCCCTACTCATGATTCAGGTCAACTCCTTGATCGTTTCCTGAAGGAATTTTCCTTTGGGCGCATCAATGAGTGAGGGATGTAATGATGGTTTCCTTCCATAGCAATACCTCGAGGCATTCCCAAAATATTCAAAAAGACCTTCCTCGAAGCACAATGGAAACTTCGAAGGTCAAATTTCTTCTTCCTTCGGTGTCTTTGGTTCGGGTGAGGATTTCATAGTCACAACTTGAGGTGAACTTGGTATGGGTTCCTTGGTGAATATGGGAGAATAATCATGTCTCGACTCGGCTTCCTTTTGAGGAGGTTCATTAAGACAAGTGATGAAGGATGTATTTTCTAGAATCTGTTCTAGAATTTCCTTTCCTTCATTCGGTGTCTTATGGAGGAAAGAGCCTCCAGCTGTTATGTCGAGGTATAAGGCAGAATACTTTTCAAGCCTCAAACAAAAATGTTGCAATAACTCATGTTCATAAATGGACAAGTTTGGGCCTGAATTGGTTAGCGTTGAGAATCTAGCCCAGGCTGGACCTATAGATCCCTTCTCAATTTGTTGAAAGTTAAGAATTTCCCTTCTTAGAGAGGCAACTTGATAGAGTGGAAAGAATGCAAGACAAAACTTGTCTCGAAGTTCTTTCCATTTTCCATTTGTACTCTCAACGGTATGAGTGTACCACTGCTTCGCAGTTCCCTTGAGGGAAAAGGTAAATGATTTCCACTTATGGGTTTCTTGTGTCATGCCCTTTATTAGAAGGCATGAACACAATTGCTCAAACTCCCGCAGGTGAAGGTAGGGATTCTCACAATCCGTCCATTAGAAGGATTGCTCCAGAACTATGGCAATAAAGTCAGGGTGGAGTCAATAGCTAGTTGAGCGAATGGGATACGCCGATGGCGGAGGCTCACAGAACTCACCCTTAGGAGCCTATAGAGAAAGAATGGTGCGCTGCTCCATAGTTTAGATGGTTGAAAGATAAGGAATAAAGATAAAAAATAGAAACGAGAGTGAACAAGTTCAAAGATCAAAAGTAATCATTCCACTGCAATGGCGCCAGAAATGCTTGTTGATGGCTGGTACATCACAGACCAAAATCTGCAAGCGCACAAAGAAACCGCTGTAGCACTTCCCCTTAAAGAATTTTCCCAAGGGTATCAAGTCAATGGAACGTGTGTGATAATCTTCTAACTAGTTCACCCGAGGACACCAAGTTTGGTGGTAGGCAAGGGATAGAGTGGATTTCCTAAGAGAAGGGGTTCTAATTCAAAGCAAGTCGATCAGTAGTAGCTTGTATTGGGCACAGGCTTACCCAGGTCTGCCAGGCGACTCCCGCCAAATGCCTACATCGAAGTCGAACATGGAGGATTACAAAGGACGGATAGAGCTGTCACCACCTATTGCCTACCTCTACAACCCATGGACTACAAGATAATCAAAGGCAACATGAAGCCTAAACACCATGCCTAGGCTATCGATTACTTCCCTAATCTCTCTAGCATAGACTAGGGCCTCTAAACAAATAGAGCAATGAACAAACTAGAAACAGGGAATTAACTTGCTTGAATTAAAGAAATGAACTCAAATGGAAATCATGTACTTTACTAGAGATTGATAGAACTATCGAGGTAATGGTGGAGAGGGTTCAACAAGCCCGAACCCTATCCTTAAGTGGAAGAAGCCCGACAAGCCGGAGCCTCCTCCTCCTCCTCTTTCTCACTCTCTACCTATTTTCTAAGCACTTGGGCAGCGCTACGCCTTTGGAGTGGAGTACTAGACTCAAGCTTTTGGTGTGTGGAGTGAAGGAGCCCCCTACCTCCCTATTTATACAACCCAAAGGTTGGTTTGGCACCAGAATATGCGAGGGAATCAGCTGCAATTATGATATCCAAGCCATGAGGAACCAACACAAGGCGGTTGACCGCGTTTGGCGCGTTTACCACTTTGGCCGAACTGGTGGTTCAGCCGCACTCCCAACGGCTCCAATCCCACCGAAACTTCTCTGTGACACTGTTATGTGGGCCCCTATCATGGGTATGGCTGATTCCAGTGATTTTTAGTTGGTTTTCTCCTCTGAATGGGCCCATAATCCTCATGCTTGCACCTGATTGGTTGGAAGGTGTGTTTCTTGGATTGGCCCCTGTAAATACCTCTAATATGGGCATAATTCACCTGCATACGAAATTATACCAACACTTGTTGAAATAGTTAGTAAATAACTCCTACCACTATGTTTTTTGTCCAATCCGTATCTTTAATGCACGGAATTGACATTCGGATTTGGCACTTATGGACCGTCAACGGTCTATATGATGTTTATGTACATACGAGAGTCAGTATGTTCTGCTAGGTACCTCTACTAACTTGTTATTGGAAGCGGTTTCAATTAACAACCGACTGCACATGAACCTAAAGGGTCACACAATTAAGGGGTTGGTATATGGAAAAGCTTGTCTATATGATCGTCTCTAGTGCAAGTGGTAGATTGTTGGTGATATGTCCAAGAGGCAATCATAACAATTCGAATTAATGTGTAACACCCTCATTTTCATGCATCATGCCCTAAATGCACTCATATACATGTTTAACATTAGCCCACAACAAGCGGAACGAGTTTAAAATTGATTCGGAGAATTTAAAATTGATTTGGAGCAAAACCGTACTTAAAACGCAGGAAAGTGCGGACTAGTCCGATTTTACTGAGGACTAGTCCGATTTCTCTCTGACTAAAAACGGACTTGTCCAATTTTGTGCGGACTAGTCCGATATTCCATGAATCCTTGAAAATTTGCTAAGTCCGTGGACTTTTCCGGACTAGTCCGGTGTTCCAGCGGACTTGTCCATTTTTACTCTCTGTTCAAATTCGGACTTGTCCGATTTTTGGCCAGACTTGTCCGATTTTCTCTCTGGACGACTTCGGACTAGTCCGGTCCTGTCCGGACTTGTCCGGTATTTCGCGACTCCGAGTTGATCTTTTGTTTTACGACTTGTTTCTTGGGTTTCACATTAAGTGGGCCTAGGGACGTCGTGCCCAACTCTTTTAGAGCCCATGTGGGACTCTAAAACCGGCCTCTACTCATCCCAAACTCGAAATCCATCTAACCCTAGCCTCCACCTCTATATAAACAGCCCAACCCCTTGGTTTGACATCTATTTGCCACTTTTCCACCCACCCAAACCCTAGTTCGTGGGGAGCCACCATCAAGGAGGGAGGAGATTATCCCAAGCAAGAGGAAGAAGAGGAGGAAACGAAGAAGGATCAAGATCTCCACCAAGTTTCGTCCTTCACCACCAATTCATCTCCAAGTTCATCACCAACCCTAGATCTTCAATATCCAAGTGCTACCTCCAAGTTTCTTGATTCATTGGAGTTCTAAACACCTAGTATACCTTCTATTCTCTTTTCCTTACGTGAATTCAACCGCTAATCTCCAAATTCACGTCGATCTAGAAAACCCTAATCCGCTGATCTCGCAGAGTGCGGACTTGTCCGGTCCCTAGCGGACTAGTCCGATCTTTCTGGTTAAATTGTGTTGAATTAATTATAAAATTTGATCTAATCGAATCCAAACCTGTATAAACTTGTTAGAAGCTATTAGAACTAGTTAGTTATCATTAAAATCAATCTAGTAACGAGTTCTAACTTGCATTTGCATCAATCATGCATGTCATGTCATATTGAGTAATATTTGTACACTTTTTGATTGTGTTTCTTGTCTTGTATGTTTATTGTGTGGATTAGACAGATTTGCGCTAGAGAGTGCCACGGAGGATCTACAGCACCAAGAGTTTGAAGGCTTTGACCCTAATCAACAGCAAGAGCAAGGCAAGTGTCCTTGAAGCATATTGATCCTGTTTTTTTTTTAAATAAATGTTTTGTTTGTAAAACTGCATGCTGTGTCAATTTGATGGGAATCCTATGGTAGGAAGTTTACTAGACTTGCTAAACCACCCATGTCACCTGTAATTTATGGTAGAGCGTCGGAATGGACTTTTTACCTTTTGCTTCGCTTAATCAACTAGGATGGGAATAACTATACCACTCAATTTAATTATGCATGGATTAGATTATGGTTAACATGAACTGGTTAAATATGGTATGGTAATGGATGATCTAAGCAAGCCTGGTATGTGGATGGGTTGGATGTTATGGTGGTTTGCTTGCTTTGGATCTAAGGACCGGTTCATGCGAGAATAAGCCAGGACTACAGTGCCACCACGAGGCCAAGTATGGGTGCGGCGTAGCTGATTAATTTGGGCTTGCTAGTGCTGTTTGGACCATTGTGGATGCTCGGGGAAGGGGTAGTCGGATTGGGTTTGTTGAGGATTTGTGGGACTACCCTGGGATCCGAATGGCTCAAGAGGGGGCCCTTGGTTGAAGATGTGCTCAGTTGGAGGCATCGCCACCGGTGAAACCTCAGTGGGGTCTAAATAGGCTAGTAATCCCTTTGTAAAGGCTATTTTGTGATCTCTTGGCCACACACCAACGGAAGTGTGTGATGTGACCGACGGGTCATGGGCATAAGGGAGGTTCTTAGTCGCCGAAGGGTGATGAAATCACGAACACATGGGTAAAGAGGTACAAACTCTGCAGAGTTAATTAAAACTATCATGATAGTCGTGCTCCCGGTTATGAGCACCTGGACAACTTCCATGATTAGAGGGAATTTGGTATTGGAATGGTTATGGTTTGGTAATGGTTACGGATGGTTATTGATTAATTTCTGGTATTGAATATGGTTTTGGCAAATGATGAAATCTGGAATCGTGGATGAGGATGGTGAATTATGGACTGGTATTATGGTATTATTTATGGTTTATGATGGGTTTGATTCATATAATTATAATATATTGCTTTTCAAATGTTTTACTGTACTTTTTAGCACTTTGCCACTATTATTGTCGTCATTTGAATCAGCTACATGTCATACTTTCTACACTTGCTGAGTACGACATGTACTCACTCTTGCAATCCCCCCCCAACAGTTGCAGGTCAGGATTGGGAGTTTAATGGCGATAATGCGGAGTTCTAGGCCGTGTCTACCGTCAGCTTTGCCTGTGGTGTTGATTGGAGCTGTGCATATATACCCTATTGCTTATGCTGCTTAGTTGCTTAGTTTGCTTAATTAGTTTATTTCCGCTGCATTAGTTAAACTTGTCATTAATATCTATTAGAGCTTGTATTCGAGGATATAATGAATTATGTAATAAGAGTACTTATTTAATAATTTGAGCTGTGGTAATTATCTGGTTATCATTTGTGAATCACTCGTGTATGTGTGTTGAACATCCTGGGCACACATATGCGTTAGCTTGGTTCATTTTCGGAACCGGGCGTCACAGATTGGTATCAGAGCCACAGGTTGAACGTAGGATGCAGCCTAGATAGAATGGACACTTTAGAGCACATAGGAGCACTCAAGAATCGATGTGTTTTTGCTTAGTGTGCTGTTTGCTATATATATATATTGTTTGCTTGTGTGCTTAATAGAGGATTTTTGGGATGCTTTAGCATTGCCATGTCCACCTAGGCTAGTGTAGCTAGTTGTTTAGTTTCATATCCCTTGATGCATATAGTTGGGGACGTTTTCTAATTCTTACCTATCGCTTTTCTTCAGATCGTGAGGACTCGCAACCAGAGGGATGGCAATGATGAGGAGGAGAACAATGGAGTACCTCAGAACAACAATGGGCAAGGACATGCTCATGGAGCTATCAACATTGAGCAGCTATTGGCTATGCAAAACCAGCTCATGCAGACCATGATACAGACTATGGGACAGCTGCAGGCTGGCAATATCAACAATCAGCCCCACATGCCTCCACCGCCACCCCCGCCTCCTCATAACCGATTGGGAGAGTTTATGAGGACTAGGCCGCCAACCTTTGCTCAAGCCGAAGACCCTATGGATGCGGATGATTGGCTCAAGTCCGTGGAGAAGAAGCTAGCCATTGTCCAATGCAGTGACCGGGAGAAGGTGCTATTTGCTTCTTATCAACTCGTTGGAGCAGCCGCCGATTGGTGGGATTCACTATGCAATGCTCATGAGGATCAAGAGAGAATCACCTGGGCAGAATTCAAGGAGACTTTCCGTTCTCATTATGTGCCAGGAGGTGTTATGCTCTTGAAGAGGCAAGAATTTGAGAATTTAAGGCAAGGAAGATCAAGCGTGAGTGAATATCTCAATAAGTTCACTCAACTCTCAAGATATGCGCCTGAGGATGTTAGCCGGGACAGCCGGAAGCAATACTTGTTCATGAGGGGATTGAACAATACGATCCAAGTACAATTGCTCAACTGTGATTATGTCAATTTTCAGAAGCTTGTGGACAAAGCAATTGTGGTTGAGAACAAGATCCGTGAGATGGAGCAAGAAATCAAGAGGAAGGCACCATATCAAGGACAGCAACAAGGAAGTAATGTGCGCCCTCGCTTTGCGCCGCCCAATGCGCCTCATTACAGCTCCTCTATTCCTGCTCAGCGCCCTAGTTATGCACCACGCCCAACTCAGTTTGTGCAGCAGCGCCCTGTTATGCAAGCACCTAGGCCTCCAATGCCTTATGCACCTCGTGCTGATTTTCCTAGAGCCAATGCTCAAAACCAAACTCGTCCCAATAATTCGGGTGGAGTTAAGAAGTGTTATACTTGTGGAGAAGCTGGACACTTTGCGCATCAATGTCCTAAGTCAGGCCTTGGTCAAGGGAGCAATGCACTTAGGCAAAACCCAAGACATAATGGAGGACAGCCACAAGGAAGCCGTGGACAGCAGAATTTTGCTCGTGGCAACGTGAACCATGTATCTACGGAGGATTCTCAACAAGCGGATGACGTGGTCATCGGTATGTTTCTCGCCAACTCCAACCCCGCGACTATGTTATTTGATTCTGGAGCATCACATTCATTCATTGCATCGAAGTATGTTGCCAAGTATAGTTTGTCTGTCTCTCATATGAAGTTTACTCTATTGGTTAAGTCTCCTGGAGGAGAGATGAGGACAAATATAGTATGTCCAAAAGTAAGCCTTAGAATAAGGGGGGTAGACTTCTCCGCCAACCTCATTGTTTTGGATTCTCAAGGATTGGACATTATACTTGGTATGGACTGGTTGAGGAAGCACAATGGAGTTATTGAGTGTGCCACGAAGACGGTGAATTTGACTAATGAGGAAGGGATCACCGTAGAATTTGAAGCATCTCAAACCGCACCGAAGCAATTGCAGTTAAATCATATGGACGATGCTGCAATTGAGGAGATCCGGTGGTGTGTGAATATTTGGATGTGTTTCCGGATGAGTTGCCAGGTATGCCACCCGATCGAGACATTTAGTTTGTGATTGATTTAATACCTGGAACTGCACCTATAGCTAAGAGACCGTATAGGATGCCTCCTATGGAATTAGCGGAGCTCAAGAAGCAAATTCAAGAGCAATTAGAGAAGGGTTTTATTCGCCCTAGCTCTTCACCTTGGGGAGCGCCCGTTCTATTCGTGGACATGAAGGATGGATCCCAAAGGATGTGCGTGGATTACCGAGCTCTCAACAAGGTAACAATCAAGAACAAGTACACCTTGCCCCGTATAGAGGATTTGTTTGATCAGATGAAAGGCGCCTGTGTGTTTTCCAAGATTGATTTGAGGTCGGGATACTTTCAAATGAAGATTAGACCATCGGACATACCCAAGACAGCTTTTAGGACACGGTATGGATCTTATGAGTACACCGTTATGTCATTTGGATTGACAAATGCGTCTGCCTACTTTATGTACCTCATGAATAAAGTCTTCATGGAGTACTTGGACAAGTTCGTTGTGGTGTTTATTCATGATATTATGATCTACTCAAAGGATGAGAAGGAACATGAGGAACACTTGAGGCTTACGTTGCAGAAATTGAGGGAGCATCAATTGTATGCCAAGTTCAACAAGTGTCAGTTTTGGTTGAAAGAGGTGCCATTTTTGGGTCATATCATCTCAGGAGCAGGAGTATTGGTTGACCCCGGAAAAGTGAGAGACGTGTTGAAGTGGGAGCCACAGCAAAATGTCAAGGAAATAAGGAGTTTTCTTGAGATGGCCGGATATTACCGTCGGTTTATCAAGGATTTTTCCAAGATAGCCAAGCCTATGACGGAGTTGCTAATGAAGGGAAAGGCGTTCCAATGGACTGAAGCTTGTCAAAACAGTTTCGAGGAGTTGAAGGAGAGGTTAACAACAGCCCCAGTTTTGGTATTGCCGGATGTAAGCAAGAGTTTTGATATTTATTGTGACGCATCAAGACAAGGACTCAGATGCGTGCTTATGCAAGAAGGTCAAGTGGTCGCCTATGCGTCAAGACAATTGAAGAAACATGAGCAGAACTACCCGACACACAATTTGGAACTTGCAGCCGTGGTACATGCATTAAAAATTTGCAGACACTATATTCTTGGACATAGGTGTGAAATTTATACGGATCACAAGAGTCTTAAGTATATTTTCACACAGAACAATCTGAACTTGAGGCAACGAAGATGGTTGGAGCTCATCAAGGATTATGATTTGGGGATCAACTATCATTCGGGAAAAGCCAATGTAGTGGCCGATGCTTTGAGTAGAAAAGGAGTAAGTCATCAACTCACAGTTCGAGAGTTACCATTTGAGTTATGTAAGGAGTTTGAACGGTTGAACCTCGGGTTTGTAAATGAGACGGAGATGATGGAGTTAAACCCAACCTTGGAGCAAGAAATTCGAGAGGCACAAACGACAGATGAGGAGATCAAGGAAATCAAGGAAAGGACCGAAGAAGGGAGAGAATTCAGATTTGATGAAGACGAATATGGTACCTTATGGCTTGGAAAGAGGATCGTTGTGTCTAATGTAAAGCATATTCGGGAGACAATATTAAAGGAGGCACATGACTTGCCTTACTCAATTCACCCCGGTTGTACGAAGATGTACAAGGACTTGAAGACTTGCTATTGGTGGGATAGCATGAAAAAGGACATAGCCGAATATGTTGCATTGTGTGATGTGTGTCAATGAGTCAAGGCGGAACATCAAAGGCCAGCCGGATTATTGCAACCGTTGAAGATTCCGGAATGGAAGTGGGAAGAAATTGGTATGGACTTCAAAGTTGGGTTACCACGTACTCAGTTCGGGTATGACTCAATTTGGGTAATTGTGGATCGCTTAACCAAGTCGGCTCATTTTGTCCCTGTGAAGACCAAATATACAGCTGCACGATTGGCCGAAATATACATGGAGCATATTGTGTGTCGACACGGAGTACCGAAGAAGATAGTCTCGGATAGAGGTTCTCAATTTACCTCCAGATTTTGGCAAAAATTGCATGAAGCTTTGGGAACGAGGTTGAATTTTAGTTCAGCATATCATCCTCAAACGGATGGACAAACCGAGAGGACCAATCAGATTTTGGAGGACATGTTAAGAGCTTGTGCTTTAAAGCTTGGGAAAAGTTGGGACAAAAGCTTGCCATACGCGGAGTTTTCATACAACAATAGTTACCAAGCAAGCTTGAAGATGTCACCATATAAAGCACTTTATGGGAGGAAGTGTAGGACACCTTTATTCTGGAATGAGGCAGGAGAAACTCAAGTATTTGGTCCGGATGTGTTGCAAGAAGCCGAAAAGCAAGTCCAAATAATTCGTGAAAACTTGAGGGCTGCCCAATCAAGACAAAAAGGCTATGCGGATAATAGGAGAAGGGAATTAGCCTTTGAAGTGGGAGATTTTGTTTACCTCAAGGTGTCACCAATGAGGGTTCATAAGAGGTTTAACATAAGGGGCAAGCTCGCACCTCGCTATATTGGACCATTCAAGATTTTGGACAAAAGAGGAGAAGTAGCGTATAAGTTGGAGATGCCAGCTCATCTTTCAGATGTACATGATGTCTTCCATGTTTCCCAGCTCAAGAAGTGTTTGAGAGTACCGGAAGAACAAGTGCCAATGGAAGAATTGGAACTAGAGGAAGATTTGACGTATGTCGAGCAACCGGTCAAAATCTTGGAAACTAAGGAGAGGGTCACAAGGAACAAGGTCATTAGATGGTGTAAAGTTCAATGGAAGCACCACACCGAAAAAGAAGCGACGTGGGAATTGGAGGATGATCTCAAGAAGGAATTTTCCTATCTCTTCTCTGTCGCGTCGAATCTCGAGGGCGAGATTCATTTTAAGGGGGGTAGGTTTGTAACACCCTCATTTTCATGCATCATTCCCTACATGCACTCATATACATGTTTAACATTAGCCCACAACAAGAGGAACAAGTTTAAAATTGATTCGGAGCATTTAAAATTGATTTGGAGCGAAACCGCACTTAAAACGCAGGAAAGTGCGGACTAGTCCGATTTTACTGAGGACTAGTCCGATTTCTCTCTGACTAAAAATGGACTTGTCCGATTTTGTGCGGACTAGTCCGATATTCCATGAATCCTTGAAAATTTGCTAAGTCCCTGGACTTTTCCGGACTAGTCCGGTGTTCCAGCGGACTTGTCCATTTTTCCTCTCTGTTCAAATTCGGACTTGTCCGATTTTTGGCCAGACTTGTCCGATTTTCTCTCTGGACGACTTCGGACTAGTCCGGTCCTGTCCGGACTTGTCCGATATTTCACAACTCCGAGTTGATCTTTTGTTTTACGACTTGTTTCTTGGGTTTCACGTTAAGTGGGCCTAGGGACGTCGTGCCCAACTCTTTTAGAGCCCATGTGGGACTCTAAAACCGGCCTCTACTCATCCCAAACTCGAAATCCATCTAACCCTAGCCTCCACCTCTATATAAACAGCTCAACCCCTTGGTTTGACATCTATTTGCCACTTTTCCACCCACCCAAACCCTAGTTCGTGGGGATCCACCATCAAGGAGGGAGGAGAAGATCCCAAGCAAGAGCAAGAAGAGGAGGAAACGAAGAAGGATCAAGATTTCCACCAAGTTTCGTCCTTCACCACCAATTCATCTCCAAGTTCATCACCAACCCTAGATCTTCAAGATCCAAGTGCTACCTCCAAGTTTGTTGATTCATTGGAGTTCTAAACACCTGGTATACCTTCTATTCTCTTTTCCTTACGTGAATTCAACCGCTAATCTCCAAATTCACGTCGATCTAGAAAACCCTAATCCACTGATCTCGCAGAGTGCGGACTTGTCCGGTCCCTAGCGGACTAGTCCGATCTTTTTGGATAAATTGTGTTGAATTAATTATAAAATTTGATCTAATCGAATCCAAACCTGTATAAACTTGTTAGAAGCTATTAGAACTAGTTAGTTATCATTAAAAGCAATCTAGTAACGAGTTCTAACTTGCATTTGCATCAATCATGCATGTCATGTCATGTTGAGTAATATTTGTGCACTCTTTGATTGTGTTTCTTGTCTTGTATGTTTATTGTGTGGATTAGACGGATTTGCGCTAGAGAGTGCCACGGAGGATCTACAGCACCAAGAGTTTGAAGGCTTTGACCCTAATCAACAGCAAGAGAAAGGCAAGTGTCCTTGAAGCATATTGATCCTGTTTTTTTTTAATAAATGTTTTGTTTGTAAAACTGCATGCTGTGTCAATTTGATGGGAATCCTATGGTAGGAAGCTTACTAGACTTACTAAACCACCCTTGTCACCTGGAATTTATGGTAGAGCGTCGGAATGGACTTTTTACCTTTTGCTTCGCTTAATCAACTGCGATGGGAATAACTATACCACTCAATTTAATTATGCATGGATTAGATTATGGTTTACATGAACTAGTTAAATATGGTATGGTAATGGATGATCTAAGCAAGACTGGTATGTGGATGGGTTGGATGTTATGGTGGTTTGCTTGCTTTGGATCTAAGGACCGGTTCATGCGAGAATAAGCCAGGACTACAGTGCCACCACGAGGCCAAGTATGGGTGCGGCGTAGCTGATTAATTTGGGCTTGCTAGTGCTGTTTGGACCATTGTGGATGCTCGGGGAAGGGGTAGTCGGATTGGGTTTGTTGAGGATTGGTGGGACTACCCTGGGATCCGAATGCCTCAAGAGGGGGCCCTTGGTTGAAGATGTGCTCAGTTGGAGGCATCGCCACCGGTGAAACCTCAGTGGGGTCTAAATAGGCTAGTAATCCCTTTGTAAAGGCTATTTTGTGATCTCTTGGCCACACACCAACAGAAGTGTGTAATGTGACCGACGGGTCATGGGCATAAGGGAGGTTCTTAGTCGCCGAAGGGTGATGAAATCACGAACACGTGGGTAAAGAGGTACAAACTCTGCAGATTTAATTAAAACTATCATGATAGCCGTGCTCCCGGTTATGAGCACCTGGACAACTTCCATGATTAGAGGGAATTTGGGATTGGAATGGTTATGGTTTGGTAATGGTTATGGATGGTTATGGATTAATTTCTGGTATTGAATATGGTTATTGGTAAATGATGAAATTTGGAATCGTGGATGAGGATGGTGAATTATGGACTGGTATTATGGTATTATTTATGGTTTATAATGGGTTTGATTCATATAATTATAATATATTGCTTTTCAAATGTTTTACTGTACTTTTTAGCACTTTGCCACTATTATTGTCGTCATTTGAATCAGCTACATGTCATACTTTCCACACTTGCTGAGTACGACATGTACTCACTCTTGCAATCCCCCCCCCCAACAGTTGCAGGCCAGGATTGGGAATTTAATGGCGATAATGAGGAGTTCTAGGCCGTGTCTACCGTCAGCTTTGCTTGTGGTGTTGATTGAAGCTGCGCATATATACCCTATCGCTTATGCTGCTTAGTTGCTTAGTTTGCTTAATTAGTTTATTTCCGCTGCATTAGTTAAACTTGTCATTAATATCTATTAGAGCTTGTATTCGAGGATATAATGAATTATGTAATAAGAGTACTTATTTAATAATTTGAGCTGTGGTAATTATCTGGTTATCATTTGTGAATCACTCGTGTATGTGTGTTGAACATCCTGGGCACACATGTGCGTTAGCTTGGTTCATTTTCGGAACCGGGAGTCACATAATGTCTGTTGGATATTTGATCCATAAGCAATTTGGGTAACAATCGTCCCGTGGTCTAAAAGCTCATTAGTACGCCTATGGATATGAAGGGTAGGGTCACGGGCTGATTACTCCATCATGTGACAGCCCTAGACGCCACCTCTCATGGGCCTCACGCCAAAACTCTTGCCGTGTGCGCAGTGCTAGGACACCGGGTGCACGGCGTTCCTCCCCGTATATGTGGACTCTGTGGAGGCGTTGCTACTGCTGTTGCACTAATCGGCTACAGTGGTGTGACAACATTGTTGTGACGAGGACGAGGAGGAGATGGTCTACGGCGCCACGACGTCGCTGTCATGATGAGCACAAGGAGGAGACGAACGTGATCATTTACTTCCCCTACACGAAGTGTGTCTACATTTCGCTGCACTGCGCATCTAGTGGTAATGATCTATGACCTCTGTACTCGCATGTTTCCTGGGTGATGCGGTAGAATTGCTAGAGTAGCATACTGCCTATTTCCCATCATGTAATGCAAGTGTCACTTGGTTATTTCTCGCATCGCTATTGTATGGAATGGATGAAGTTGGCACACATGTGCTGATTGACTAAATCATGTGGATGCAAAATGTTGCATACTCACTCTACCCACAAGGTGGGAGGCTCGAGTCAAGGTGGTGGGGATGACTCCTCACTGCCGGAGCACCACGACGCAGCAGCAACCAGCCCCACCGCTGCCACCACCTGAACTTCCGAGGAGTCTTGCATGGGTTCTTGCCACTGTGCTCGGCTCACGCAATGAGCAAACTGGGTTGTTGTGGATTCAAGTGCAGAATTCATCCCGTCAAGGGAGGCAACAAACAATGGGCAGTGCCAACACCATTAGAGTTCGTATTCAGACTTCTTGGTGACGCATCCACCGGTCTAAACGGAGGCCTATGAGCCTCAGGAAGCGGATAACAAACTCCGCAGCACTGAGGCGAATTAAGGCTGCTCCAATACACCGAACAGCAGAAGGCGATGTTCACAACACTACAGTTGCACGATGTCACTGGTGCATGGTGGGTGAACCACATTGCCTCACTACTGGCTGGATACATGGTGACATGAGCCATATTTTGGAGGTATTCCGCGCCTACCATATACCTCCTGGTATCATAAAGAGGAAGCTTCATGAGTTCCTGGAGCTGAAACAAAGCGGGAGGAGTGCTTAAGAGTACTCCTTCATGTTCAATCATATGGCACGGTTCGCAATGGACTATATTGGAATGGAGGACAAAAAAGCGAGATACATTCTTCAGGGGTCTGAACCCCAAAAATGAAAGCTCAGCTCACACAGTTCAACCGCAGCACCTTTAATGACATCGTCAATGCCTCGATTGTATAGAAGGATGGTCAGCATGAGTTCATTTCTGATAAGTGGAAACAGAGTGCACAATCGAGCAGCAGTGGTGGTGCTGCACAAAAGTACTGTTTGGTGTATCACGCACCATACGGTCAAAGGTGGCAGCCACCGACACAACCACTGCAATTCCATCATCAGTCTTTCAATGTGCCCAGCTTCCGACTGCTGTTTCCACCACAGCAGCAGAAGCAATGGATGGTCCCGCATGCGCATCCACCTCCACCCCGTGCACTGAGATTTCATCTGTAGATTGGAGGGAACCCGACACAATACGCGTGCTACACGTGTGGTCGTGTTGGGCATTTTGTGAGGGATAGCCCAGAGCTGCGACGGGGCAGCGGACAAGCACCGTATCAGGGCGCAAATAAGCACGGTAACCAGCTCAAGAAATCAGCACAAAAACCTGGCAACATCCACCACATAGCTAGCGAAGAAGTGGCGGAAGGTGAACCCATCCCCCCGGGTATGTTTTATTTAGTTGATCATCCCGTAGTCATATTCTTTGACTCCAGTGCCACCCATAATTTTCATTAGTGTTGACAGTCCTTAAATGCTAAATTTTATTATCAATTCACTACATAAAGATTATAAATTGGAGAACACAACATAGTTGTAGGACTTAAAACTAATAAATTCCACAAGTGTTAGTGTCTGTTTGCATGCAGGTTAATTAGGTATCAAAATACCCAAGAATACTAGGAGCAATACTAAAAGTTTCCATTCAAATAATGAAGCGATGACATGTGGCATCACATGGATTCATGACTCACTCTCAGGCATATCCGAGGAGATCCAACGGTGATTCACGCGGGAAAGGGGGACAAGGCCCACCTGGCAGACACCCCGAGAAAGCACGGCTGAGGGGGGGGGGGGGTCACGACCAGGTCAGCCGACCCCCTGGCTCGGCCGACATGGCCCTGTGCCAAACACGGTCAGCCTCCACGTGTCGGCTCCTCATGGCTCCCCAATGGCACTAATGACTAATTTGGGCGCTAATTGTGGCGTGAAACTGACTGAACTCGTGTAAAAATACCCCCTCACTCCCTCACTTCTCCATACACCATTAGTTTGAGAATAGTACTCCACTCATATGGTTTAGAGCTGCCCAATTGGCCAGTCAAGTAGGAGAGTGAGGAGGAGATAGGAGGAGGAGGAGGCTTGGGATTGTCAAGTCCCTTTTTCACACATGTACCTATATAGAAGTTCTGCGAGGAGTAAGAAATTTCCATGAATCCAATACTAGTTCGATTTCTATTCATAGTGGTTTTCTTACATAACTGCTTGTGGGTTCACTGCTTTGGTTTATTAGAGGCTCTAGTCTTAGCTTTACATTCAAAATGATTAGAGTTGTGAATTAGAACATAAGTGTGCTGCTTAGGTTAGAATTCATCAGTGGATGTCTCATAGAACCACAGATTGAAGAGGTAGGCAGAAGATGGTGACAGTCCTATCTGTCCTTAGTAATCCTCCATCTCGGCTACGCTATGGGCTCGTGGCAGGAATCGTCCTGGTCTTGCCAAGGGTAAACTCGTGCCCGAAGCAAGAAGCTATCATAGACTACTGTGGCTTAGACATCAAACAATTGAATTCCTCTCAAATTCTTACCTACTAAATAAATTGTGTGTCCTTGGGAGGACAAACAAGAAGATCTCACACACGTTCCTTGGATTCCTTGGGAATACTCCTTAAGGGGAAGTGCTACAGCGGTTTATCCGTGCGCTTGCAGCTTCCATCTGTGACATATCAACCGTCAACAAAAATTTATGGCGCCGTTGTGGGGGAACAATTACTTCGAACCTTGTTCACTCTCATATCTATTTTCTTTTATTTACTTCTTACCTTTCCACCGTTACCATGGAGCAGCCCACCATTCTTTCTTATTCTGCCCCAAAGGGCAAGTTTTGTGAGCCACCACCACCAACATAACCTATTTGCTCAACCAGCTATGAACTCCACCATAGCATTAAAGCCATTGTTCGGGAACAATCCTTCTCAGGAATGGATTGTGCAAACCCTTACCACTATCTGTGAGAGATTGAACAATTCTGTTCTTGCCTTTTACTTAAAGGTAGGACACAAGAAACTCTCAAATGGAAGATGTTTCCTTTTATATCAATGAAAAAGTGAAACAATGGTACACCAATAATGTTGGAGAACGAATGGTGATTGGAGAGAATTATGACACAAATTTTGTCTTGCTTTCTTTTCAATATATCAAATTATTTCCTTACATATGGAAGTACTAGGCTTCCAACACATCGAGATGGGATCGATAGCTGCAGCCTGGGATAGGTTTTCACTTTTCCGAAATTCCGGCCCAAATTTGTTAATCCCTTATCCATTGTTATTGCAACGTTTCTTCACGATACTTACAAAGAGTATGCCATATATCTCGACATTACGGCTGGAGGGTCCTTCCTCCATAAGTCGCCAGAAGAAGGTAAGGAACTTCTAGATCAAATTCTAGAAAATACCTCCTTCATTATCGGTCTTCACGAACCTCACCCAGAGGAAGCCACGTCGAGCGTCGACGACACTCCTATAGCCAAGGCAGAGCCTGCATTATGCCCATCATCTGCCTTTCTTGTAGAGTAGGATCGAAGAGCACGTGAAAAGCTACCAGAGCGGGGGGGGGGGGGTTAAATGGTAGATTTAAAACATTTTCAGTGGAAGCAATGAAAACCCCTCGACGGAAAAATGATCTGTTAAAGAAATCATTTGTGAGACTAATCTAAACTTGTTTCGCCGTGAAAAAGTGATATATATCAGATATAATCAAGTCAAGAAGACGACACAACAACAATCACTCAAATCCGTCGAGAGAAACTCAAGTAACGATCGAAAGATCAAACAAAGGTCAATCTGTTCTACCGAGTAAAAAACAGATATGCAATACTGCAAAGAAACTCGTGTGGATCAAAAACCACAAATCCAATGACCGTGAAATTTCGACGAATGATAGATAATGAAGTTATGAAGACAACCCAAAAAGAATCACGTCAATCGGATCTATAAAAATAGAGTTATGATAAAACCACCAAAGAAAGGTAGTGCTGTGCAGAAAACTCGATGAGAAAAACTTGTCTGGAACAAGTCGGACGAACAAGGCACAAATGTTCCTTTAAACTATGATCTTTATTCAATAGAACACAAGAGGAACAGCCTAAACGTCGTCCACACGAGCTCTGGCCTCCCTTGCTTATATAACCAGCCCTTAGGCCAACCCAATCTCAATTAGGACTCTAATCCTACTCAATTCACGAATCATAACTTTCCATAACTACTTGAGACTCTTCTATACGCAGATAGAATCAATCTTAAAACTTCCAAACACCTTAGTAACATATCCCACATTCCTAAAAAAACTCAAATTTATGACCCACACGAAATCCTATTATAACCTACTCGATACTTTCCATACTGAGCCATAACCGACTCCGCCGCAGCCAAAGTCATCAACCGATACGATCCAATCCTTCCAACCACATCTTTCCTTCCTTAGCCCATCTTCGGAACCATGTTGCCACGTGATGCACAGCATGCATACGTGCGAACACCTTCCTTCGATGTCATGTAACCTTTATATGCAAAACATTTGATTCATTCATCCTGCGCGACTTCCTGACCCATTCAACCACAATTCCTCCTGAATTTGGTTGTTGGAACCTCATCTCCTCCCTGAGACTAGTGCAAAGGATCCTGTCACCAGCCATGACTTGAACTCAAGCAACACCTACACATGAACAAACAACCAATTCGTACGAGCCCAAGTCTGCGACTTGACTCAAGTTAGTTCCGAACACAACACCTTACGTCAGTATCTCACATAAGCATGTTGCAAAGTATAGCAAAACGATATCAGACATATCAACCAAAATGCACTTAAAACTCAGCAAATCAATAGTAAGCGATCTTTCCATATAAAGCAAGTGTGAAACATTGCAAGTTAAAAATAGAACCACTGCGATCAAGCTCCGAACCATGCCAAACCTAACTGGACCTTGAACTGGAGCTTACCAAAGCTAGCAGGACCTAGCGCTGGAGCTTACAAAAGCTAGTAAAACCTAGCGCTGGATCTAGAAAAACATGTCGGAGTTCACCAACATAAGTCAGACCTAGCAAAACATATCAGAGCTTAACAAAGACATGTCGGAGCTATCAAAGACATGCTAGAGCTAAAGACAAAAATCACCAGGGCTACCTAAAAACATGTTGGACCCTGACAAAGCAAGTCGGACCTATTTTGGGACCATGCAGAAGCTCGGAGCTAGAGTCGGACCTTGCTAAAAAGGTTGTTTTGGCAGAATTTTAGAACTTATATCATCAAAGCCAATGTGTTCAGTACAAGCCAATGTATTCAGCACACATAGGTCTCACAATCTCCCCCTTGATGTATGCATTGGCAACACCACTTAAAATCCGAACATTGGCTTATTCAAATTAAAAATTTTGAAAACAATTTCTCCCTCTTTGGCAACACCACATAAACAATTTTTCCTTTTGAGAAAAATCGTGCCAAAAACACTTGTGAATATGTGCATCGCGCAATCAATTTCTCCCCCTTGCATACTTCTCTTAAAAATTCACATTTTTTTCTCCTCCCTTTGACAATGTATTCAGCAAGGTTCAAAAGAGAAATTTTAATCGTTATGACCGTATTATAACATATACATATAAAATAATGCTCATCCAAGTCATACTATCAGGTAAATTATACAATCACATCAAAGATATACATAAAGTAGTGTAAGCCATGCTAGAGACCAAATGAAATTTTCAATTTAAGCAAGTCATGATCTCACAAACTTAACTATTTCAAAACCTGAAAGCATGACACTTGTTGCGGCAATTTTTTTTTTAAACACAAAATTTTAACATATGACATTTGCAAGAGATTATATGCCGCATCTGCCTTATTCTAACCAACCAAGCCAAGCCTATGTCATTTGACAATCAGAAGCTTAAGGACATGATTTTAGTCATACACAACTTCTTCCATGTTTATATCTAAGTGCAATGATAAGCCATCTCAAAAGAAGAAGTGCGATGCATGAATATTCTCTTGTTCTTTTCTCAATTTATATTTGTCCATAAAAACTCAACATGTGAGTTGATTACTTGATTAATTCTTTATGATTAAAAGCACTTGTGAGCATGCAACAAGTTCAAAACAGCAAGAAAGTTCGACCATGACCAGATTTAGTGTAAGTAATTAATACAATTACTAGACATGGCAAAAACTACAAAATGTATAACACGAGTAATGTAGTAAGAACTTTCAGCATGTAAAAGGAATCACAAAGTCATATATGTATGAAATACTATGCTCATATTATTTTAATTTTAGATTCACACATAGACTTCCCAAGTTTCAAAACTCCCCCTCAATGTAAGCCATGATGATGCATAACCCCTATTTCACTACGAATGAAACAAAAACGAGTGAAATCCAAAGGTTTGGTAAAAATGTCAGCCAATTGTTGTTCGGTTTCTACATGGTGAAGCACAATATTTCCTTTTCCAACATTATCACGGAGAAAGTTATACCTAATGTCAATGTGCTTAGTTCTAGAATGTTGCACGGGGTTTTTAGCAATGCAAATGGCACTAGTGTTATCACAAAATAGTGGAACACTATCTAGATCAACCCCATAGTCCTTAAGTGTCTGAACAATCCAAAGAATTTCTGAGTAAGCACTAGCAACAGCTACATATTCAGATTCAGCTGTGGATTGTGCAACTGAGTTTTGTTTTCTAGAGGACCAAGCAACAAGTGAATTATCAAGAAAATGACAAGCACAAGAAGTACTTTTCCTATCAATCCTACAATCCCCAAAATCAGCATCCGAAAAAGCATTCAAAGTTACAGTTGAGGAAGAAGGAAGAAAAATGACAAATTCTTGAGTTCCATGTAAGTTCTGAGAATCCTTTTGACGGCTTGAAGATGTGAAGCACGTGGGGAGGCTTGAAACTGTGTACAAAGACATACGTTGAATTGTATGTCCGGTCTTGATGCTGTGAGGTATAAAAGTAACGATCTTGCTTCTATATTCTTTTTGATCTACGGGTTCACCATCTTCATCAAGTTCAAGTGTTTTTGCTATTCCCATTGGTGTCCGAAGAGGCTTGCTTTTGTCCATGTTGAAGCGCCTAAGGGGATCTTTTGTATACTTTGTTTGATGCACAAAGGTACCCTCCTTGGTTTGCTTGATTTGCAGCCCCAAAAAGTACGTGAGTTCTCCCATCATACTCATCTCAAATTTTGAACTCATCGATCCTAGCTGAAAACTTAGACAAAAGATCATGAGAAGCACAACCAAAGATAATATCATCCGCATACACTTGAATGAATAATGAGTCATTGCCATGCTTAAGCACAAAAAGAGTTTTATCAACCTTGCCTATGGTAAACCCCTTCTCAAGTAAGAATGTTTTCAACCTATCATACCATGCTCTAGGGGCTTGTTTGAGACCGTACAAGGCTTTGGACAGTTTGTAAATATGATTAAGAAAATCTGGATTTTCAAAACCCGGTGGTTGTTTGACATAAACCTCCTCATCTATGTAGCCACTAAGAAAAGAACTTTTAACATCCATTTGATATAGCTTTTAACCTTTAGATGCAGCAAAAGCTAACAAAATTCTTATGACTTCTAATCTAGCAACAGGAGCAAAAGTTTCATCAAAATCTAGACCTTCAACTTGAGTGAAACCTTGAGTAACCAACCTAGCCTTATTCCTAACCACAACCCCATTCTCACTTTGTTTATTTTTAAACACCAATTTTGGTTTCTATTAAAGTGTGATCTTGAGGTGGAGGTACAAGTTTCCAAACATTATTTATTTCAATTTTTTCTAACTCTTCTTGCATGGCAATAATCCAAGATTCATTAGTGAGTGTGTGTGATATATCTTTGGGTTCAAAAGAAACAACAAAAGCAGAATGAGCATGAGAATTTGGATTGCAAAACCTGCACTGTGTGACTCGTTCGTGCAAGCTTCCAATATTTGTCATGGAGGATGACTTTTGAGAACCCAGAGGAGAGTGGACACTTCACAAGCTTCTTCTTCTTCATGTTCATCACAAATCGATGAACTTGTGACATGAGGAGGATGTGGACCAGCAATGGTGGTCGTTGGTGCTGGTTGTGAATCAAAATCAGGAGCTAGAACAATGTCATTAGCTGCTGAATTTTCGGGCAGCAGCACCACTTCTTCCTCATCTTCAACGAAAATGCTCTCCCCCTGCGGATATGGATCCGTACCTGCAACATTTGAGCTAGTACCTGTGCTAGCTTCATCAAAAGACACTTCACAAGTCTCCACAATTTTGTTAGTGTCAAGTAAAAGCACACCGTAGCCTCTACTATAAGCTAGATAACCAAGAAACATGCCATCAATGGATCTAGGTTCAAATTTCTCAAGATTACCATGTTTCTTAACAAAGCACTTGCAACCAAAGACCCAAAAATGTGTAACACTATGCCTATGTCCAAACCGGAGCTCATATGGTGTTTTACCTAGCTTAGCGCGCAAGAAAACACGATTCGAGACATAACAAGCAGTTGCAATCGCATCAGCCAAAAAATTCCTAGGAGTTTGATATTCATCAATCATAGTCCTAGCCATTTCAACTAAGGTTCTGTTCTTTCTTTCTACAACACTGTTTTGTTAAGGTACATATGGTGAAGAAAACTGATGATCTATTCCATTTTCAGCACAAAATTGATCAATAAGTTGATTTTTAAATTTGGTTCTATTATCACTTCTAATTGCTTTTAAAGATCCTGGGTGATCAATTGATAATGTAAGAAATAAAGTTCTAAAGTGACTAAAAGCTTCATTCTTGGATGCCATAAAGTAAACCCAAGAGTATCTAGAATAATCATCAACAATCACAAGAACATACCATTTACCTCCAAAGGATTGAACACGTGAAGGTTCTACGGTGTCAAGGTGCAAAAGTTGACCCGGTTCAGTTGTCATGATCATTGTGAGAGGAGCAAGTGAACCTGCAACCATCTTAGCATGTCTACAAGAAGAGCATACAAATTTTTTGTCTCCTTTAAGCTTAGGCAGCCCACATATGCGATCAAGAGCACTAACACGCATTAGATGATCAAAGCCTACATGACCAAGTCTACGATGCCAAAAATACAAGTCCATTAAATCATTAGCAACTAGACACCTATGCTTAAGCGAAGACATCGAAATCAGCTTTAAAAACTCTTCCAAACGATGACATGTTGAAAATAAGCTCGCTATTTGAATTTACAACTTTGCAGTAATTTTTAGTGAAAATAACTTCCAGATTTTCATCTAGCAATTGTGAAATAGAAAGCAAGTTGTATTTCAAATTTTTAACAAGTGCCACATCCTTCAAAGTGTAGTGATCATTTACTCTAGCCGAACCCTTAGCAATTATAGGAGTTGAAGAATTATCGGCAAAAGTAACATTCTCTACACATGACACAAAGAGAGGGAGGAGAACCATTCTTTATTACCGGTCATGTGGCCTGAGCAACCTGAATCCACAATCCAAATGTTCTCCTTCCTCAAGTGAGTAACCTACATAGAAGAACAATACATCGATGACTCAATACTGGGGTTAATCAAAAGGCATTTGGGAATCCAATACTGAGTCACACGACGTGGAGCAGGAATAACACGCGAAAGCTGAGATAAAACAGCAGGTTTATGAGCAAAAGCTTGAGGATTTTTGTACCCAACTACTGTCCTACAAGATCTTACATGTGTAGCACGAAAACAGTAGGTTTGGAAGCAAACTTTGCATATTTTCGACTCAGTACAGCAGATTGCATGTTCCTATCATTCGGGTTAGCAAGTGTTGTAGATTTTGCATGAAAGTTATAAGATCTAGCAGTCATTCTTTCCCTTTTCTGTGGTTTAGCTAGTCTATAACAAAAATCTACGACATGGCCATCTCTACCCCAGTAGGTACAATAAAATTTAACATTGTGTTCATGTCTAGATGAGCAAGCAACATTTTTATTTGGAAACGAATGAGACATCACTCCTGCAGATTGAAAACCACTTCTTTTTGTTTATTCCAAATGACTTTACAATTTTAGGTGGATGTGACTTAGCATGAGCATGAGAATCAAAACCTAAACCAGTTTTATCATTGGAAGAATTCAGCAACAAGTTTAAGTTCTTATTCCCATTACAAAACCGACCTAATGTCCAATGCAGGTTATCAAGTTTATTTGATAGATCAAGGCAATTTTCACATGAAGTTTCTCCTTTTAATTTGCAATTAGAACAAATATTAACTTCATGAACACGTAAAACATTGTTCAATATAGAAATTTCATCCATAGCATCTTGTAGTTTCTTATCAAGATCATCACAAGTAGAACAATGCAAATCAATTGTAGAACAGCTAGCATCTTTCAAGTTTTTATCATTAAGTGCAGCAAGCTCTCTATTCTTTTCAATTTCTAACTCAAGTTTATCAAGTGTGGAGGTGTGCGCACTTCTTAATGAGGACAATTGTTCATATATTAAATCACATGAGGAACAAGAATCATCACTAGGAATCAAGGATTTCAAATGATTAATTTCAGATTCTAGTGACTCAATTATAACAGCATTGTCCCTATGCTTTTTGTCCTTTTTCTTAACTATAACAGTGGCACGAGAAATAGCATCACACATTTCTTTGCAAGTAGGACATACCTCTTCATTGTCACTGTTGTGTTCGGCCTCATCCATACTTGATCTTGACTTGCGCGCCATGAAGCACAAGTTTGCCAAATCATCTTCATCTTCGTCACTTCCAATGTCCACATCGCTTGAGCCATGTTCTTGAAGTTCGAAGATAAAACTGTTCACCAATTGACGTCCTGTAAAACCCTTCTTTTTCTTCTTATCGTTTGCGGAGAAGTGCTTCGTCCTTGTTTGCTTTTCATCCCGGGAAGTAGGACCTAAAAGGTTAGGGCAATCTGAACAAAAATGTTTTGTCTTACCACATTCGAAACATCGTTGAGATGCGGAGCTTCTTCTCCTTCTAGTTCTCACATTTTGCAATGCTTTTGAGAATCTAGTTGAGATGAGTGCTAACTCCTCTTCTGGAAATTCCTCGATCTGCTCCAGGGTTAGTTAGGACAACAAAGCAAGAGTATTGCAATATGATGATTGACCAGAGCTAGGCATGTCACATTGAGAAACAAAAGCAAGAGACTAGTTGGAATTCTTATGTGAGATTATGTCAATTTCATGAGTTTTCAATTTAGTATAAAGAACATCTAATGTAAGTGTACTCATGACAGTAGATTCACAAATACATGTAACCTTCATCTCCCAAATTGACATGTCCAATGCACTTAGTAATTGCCTAGCATTTTCAGCATCTGAAAAATTTACATTAACACTATGTAAGTTGTTGAGAATTTTATTAAAGCGAGCAAAGATGTCATCAATGGACTCACCGGGTTGCATCTGAAAGTGCATGTATTCTTTCTTGAACATATCCTGCCTTACCTCCTTGATCGTGTTGGATCCTTCGTGGTAGTAACAATGTGCTTTCCACACATCGTATGCAGATCGGAGGTGTGCATCACAGTCGAAGTCGCTTTGAGTTAATCCTTGTATGATCAAGTTTTGAGCCTTGTTGTTGTTGTCGACATCTCTATTATTTGTAGTTGTAACTTGATTGTTTGACGGCACTTCGTAAGGCTTGTACACCTTATCCCATATTGCGAAGCCTTGAGCCTGGATGAAAGCTTCCATACTTGCCTTCCAAATCTGAAAATCAATACCACTAAACACACAAGGTTTGGCAGAGTACTTCTCCATGATGATTAGTCAAAAACACGTGCAAATCACAAAGATTAGAGCACCATGGCTCTAATACCAATTGTAGGATCAAAGAGCACGTGAAAAGCTACCAGTGGTGGGTGAATGGTAGATTTAAAACTTTTTCACCGGAAGCAATGAAATCCCCTCGGCAGAAAAATGATCTGTTAAAGAAATCATGTTTGAGAGTAATATAAATGTGTTTCACTGTGATAAAAGTTATATATATCAGAGAGAATCAAGTCAAGAAGACGACACAAAAAGAATCACTCAGATCCTCGAGAGAAACTCAAGTTACGATCGAAAGATCGAACAAAGGACAATCTGTTCTACCGAGTAAAAAACAGATCTGCAATACTGCAAAGAAACTAGAACAAAACCCACAAATCCAATGACCGTGAAATTTTGACAGATGATATATAATCAAGTTGTGAAGACAACCCAAAAGGAATCACGTCAATCAAATCTATAAAACTCGAGTTATGATAAAACCACCGAAGAAAGGTAGTGCTATGCAGAAAACTCGACGAGAAAAACTTGTCTGGAACAAGTCGGATGAACAAGGCATAAATGTTCCTTTAAACTACGATCTTTATTCAAGACAACAAAATAGGAACAGCCCAAAAGTCGTCCACCACGAGCTCTGGCCTCCCTTGCTTATATAACCAGCCCTTAGGCCAACTCAATTTCAACTAGGACTCTAATCCTGCTCAATTCAGGAATCATAACTTTCCATAACTGCTCAAGACTCTTCTATATGCAGATAAAAGCAATCTCAAGACTTCCAAACACCTTAGGAACGTATCCCACATTCCTAAAACAACTCAAATTCGTGACCCACACAAAATCCTATCATAACCTACTCGATACTTTCCATACCGAGCCATAACCGACTCCGCCGTAGCCAAAGTCATCAACAATTATGATCCGATCCTTCAAACCAGATATTTCCTTCCTTAGCCCATCTTCAGAACCATGTTGCCACGTCATGCACTGCATGCATACGTGCGATCACCTTCCTTCGACGTCCTGTAACCTTTATATGCACTACCCTTGATTCAATCATCTTGCGCGACCTCCTGACCCGTTGAACTACAATTCCTCCTGAATTTTGTTGTTGGAACCTCATCTCCTCCCTGAGACTAGTCCAAAGGATCCCATCACCAGCCATGACATGAACTCAAGAAACACCTGCACATGAACAAACAACCAATTCGTACAAGCCCAAGTCCGCGACTTGACTCAAGTTAGTTACGAACACAACACCTTACATGAGCACCTCACATAAGCATGTTGCAAAGCATAGCAAAACGATATCAGCCATATCAACCAAAATGCACCAAAACCTCAGCAAGTGAATACTAAGCAATCTTTCCAAGAATATAAAGCAAGTTTGAAACATTGCAAGTTAAAAGGAGAACCACTGCAATCAAGCTCCGAACCTTGCCAAAGCTAACCACACCTTGAACTGGAGCTTACCAAAGCTATCAGGACCTAGTGTTGGAGCTTCCCAAAGCTAGTAAAACCTTGCACTGGAGCTAGAAAAACATGTCGGAGCTAACTAACATAAGTCGGACCTAGCAAAACATATTGGAGCTCAACAAAGACATGTTGGAGCTATCAAATACATGCTAGAGCTAAAGACAAAACTCACGGGAGCTACACGAAAACATATTGGACCTTGACAAAGCAAGTTGGACCTATCGTCGGACCTTGCGGAAGCTCGGAGCTAGATTCGGACCTTGCTAAAAAGGGTGTTTTGGCAGAATTTTAGAACTTATATCATCAAAGCCAATGTATTCAGTACAAGCCAATGTATTCAATACACATAGGTCTCACAGTAGAGTCCTCTCCTGAACCTATACCATCGAAGGATGAAGAAATTCAAACTTTCGAATTCCCATTCTACTTTGAGGAAGAGATTTTTGAAGATTATGGAAATACCTCGAGGTATTGTTACCATAGGAAGCCATTGCTGCCCCCAACTCCACCTGATCCGCCTGATGGAGTATTCCTCCAAGAGACGATCAAGGAGTTGACCTCTATTTTGAGTTCGGAATGGACGGCAGAGGTTGAGAACTCACTGATATATTTTGGATGACCTCACCCTTAGCCACCATTATGTGTCATATTAGAGGGGCAACGATGTGAGGCCTATATAATCCCTACGTTGGAGCAAATATCATTTCAGATACTTGTGCTCTCGCCATTTTGGGCGATGTGGCTGTGGCACCAAAACAAAAATCATTCCTAGATACATTTGGAAATATTCGTGAAGGATATGAGATTTTGAAAGAGGTGTCACTAAGACATAGAAATGTTGAGGTTCTCCTCGATTTCAATGTGTTTGAAGTTCAAGACTTCAACATTATGATTGAGGGACCCATCGGTAATTTCTCATGGAAATCCCCTTGTATTGAAACCTCAACATAAATCATGGAGGGAGCAAAGTTTCCATTCCCATTCTGCGTTCCAAGAACCCATCTGCAGAACAACCCCTCCCAGATGGGCCAATTGAGGAGGTTAGGATTCATAAGTATTTGGTACCTTTTGAGGTAGAAGGAGAAGAAAATTTCATCCAAGAAGAGGATGAGCTTCAGGAGAAATTTGAATTGTCAAATGAGGAGCCTACACCCAAACCTTCTATTGAGCTAAAAATCTTGCCTCTAGGCTTACGCTATGCTTTTCGAAATGGAGATTTGGAAGCCCCTGTCATCATAGGTGACAAGCTTTCAGATGATGAAATACTCAAACTCATAGCCTTGTTAGAAAAGCATTGGGCTGTCTTTGGCTACTCACTTCAAGACCTCAAAGGCATCAGCCCTGCTCTTTACACCCATCGCATTGCCATTGACCTCGAGAGTACCCCCTCACGGGATCCTCAACGGCGGCTGAATAATGCGATGCGTGAGGTAGGGTCACCAAGTGGCCCAAACGTCCGAATGACAGCCGAAGTAATTTTCTCATGTCAAGCAAGAGAAGTTGTCCACATCTTCAACTCCGGGAATGGACAACAAAATCATCGAACCAAACAAAACGGAGGTAAGTCCCAGTCATCGGACTTCAAAAATTTGCAGAGTCCTTGCCAATAGGTTAATTGGTAGTTATCTCATATTTGAATTCTAATCAATCTTTGCATTTATATTTAACATGTTTGAATTTTCACTCTTGCATGTTGGAAAGTAAAATTTCCATCCATCATGAAACTAAAATTTTGAATTAGGAAATAAATTTATTTGGATATGAACCTTGAGCGTAACCACTTGAATTCATCTCCCTAATTCAAAGCAAAAATATTTCCCTTAATGTTCATTGCATTTGCAAGTTGTTTCAAGTTGGGCAAAACAATTTGACAAAGGTTACAAGATGGTTTTGAGCTAGCGTAACCTATTTTGGAAATGTTTTGTTTGTTCTTTATTTTAGTGCATCCAGGACAAAATTTGTAAAAGGGTTGGAAGGCCTCATCAAGCCCAATTCACCATCGAAGAATTCAGGTGCATATCCCTCTATTTATCTCATTTTAAGTTCATGGTGGAAGAATGCTCAAGATCGTGGCCCAATGGAAGATCAAGATGAAGCTCATTCAAATCCGATCACAACTTGGTAGAAGACATTGAACATGAAGGCTACACCAAATCCATGGTCGTGAGTTCCTCACACAACTAACTTCAACCCGGACTGCTCTTCAATTGAGGTACAAGTTTAAAATTTTCTGTCATTTGAATTGTATTAGGATTGAATGATTTTTGCTTACATTGATGATGAAGGTTTAAACCTTCTCATCAGTCAATTCTTATACATCCTCGCGAGAGTAAGTGCTGGCTTTGCTCTTTTGATTCTTCAAAAAGAGGAATGTCACCTTATTTGGGAATAAATTTAAAAAAGTACCTATAATTTCATGAGCATTTCTAAAATTGACTTAGACATTTTCTGCCTCGATTTAGTAAAACTGCTTATGAAATGGCTTAATGGTTGAATTGTATGTAGCAACCAAGGAATAGTGATGTCCATATTTTTTATTTGAAACTCATTCATGCATTGATCACTAAATTTTAAATTCCTAGGCAAGAAATTAAAAATTTTCAGGTGGATAAATTGAGAAGCTTGTTTGTCATAATCCACATGATAAATATTTTTTGCTCTTGTAAAAAGTAGAGATGGTTAGAAAATTTAAAAGATAAAGGAATCAATAGAGTGTACACCTACCACTTGCATTGCTTTGAGTAGGAGCTTTGGAAAATGTGCAAATTGATTAATTTATAAATCTCCACTCCTATATCAATGAACGACGCAATATTTATGGATGCACTCGAATTTGAACCCGATATATCTTTGATTATTTTTCTTCCCCGGATGTACATATGAAATTCGGTCATCCGACCCAAAGTTTCAGTTGTACAAGTGTCGGGAGCTAACCATCCCTCTCTATCCAAGAGGGTGTTGATGGCTCCTAAGATATACTAACAAATCATCCCCGACAACGGCGCCAGAAATGCTCGTTGGTATTTCTTATGCTCCATTAACTAAGCATCTCCAACTGATGTGTCAGAAATGCTTGTTAATGGTTCTATTGGATCACAGAGTGAATTCCGCAAGCACACGGAAATATCATTGTATCATTTCCCCTTATGAGTATCCCAAGGGTGTCATTTATTTGATCCCAAAGGAAGGCAGGGAAGAGATATAACAATCATCAAGTGGAAAGGGTAGAAAGGTCTAGGTAAGAATCTAATAAAGATGGATAAAATAATAGTGGAGGTAGTGTGACACACACAAAAGCTTTCAAGTCTAAGGGGGATAAGAGGATCATAGAGGTTAGTTAAGGTTGAGAGTTACGGAGGTACTCCTACTACGCTCTATTGTACATATACATAGCATAATCTAATTATCCCTAAGTTAGGTCAATAGTGAATACTTATGCTATGTGGTTCAACACATTGGGCACGGGCTTACCCCTAGCAATACTAGGGCGACTCCCGCCAAGAGCCTGTGGCATCGCCGAACATGGAGGATTACAAAGGACAGATAGGACTGTCACCACCTACTGCCTACCTCTTCAATACGTGGGTCTACGAGACATCCAATGCTACTTAGCTATCCTAGCACCATGCTAGCATATTAAGTAATTACCTTAAGAGCCTAGGCACAAGCCATCCTAAGGCAATGAATTGAATCATCATTGAACCAATGTTGATACACAACATAATTATTTATACTAACCTAGTTATGTTATAATTAACTATACTATAGTGGGGGTCTATAGGTTCTATGATAATGAGATATGTTCATGATGAAATAGTCATAGAAGCTATACCTTCCACATACATGGACTCCACAATCAAACAAGAAACGCTTTGCCCAAGTATATGTATAAGTGGAGACTAAAGATACTCTCTTTATTATGCATAAAGTCACAAATACAAGAAAGAATACATGAACCATACCTTTCCCAATGTAGGATTGGGAAGAGAGAGACTTCGTAATCCTTTCCCAATTTGGACATGGGACTAGAGACTCTCCTCTCTACAACCTAACTCCTCTAAGACTATGAATGATAGTATATACAATAGAGATGAAGCTCAAGTGGTGTGTGTTGAAGTGAGGGGAAGGGGGTCCTATTTATACTAGTTTTGAGGTCGGTTCCTGCCAACAAAAGCGCGCAAATCAGTCACCATTGACTCCTTCAAGGCAGGAGGAGCCAACACATGTCGTTTGACCGCGTTTGGCGCCAGGAAGGGGTCGGCGGAACCCCTGGTTTGGCCGACCTGGTCAGCACTCCAAACGTGGAGTGCTTCCTCCAGGTAGCTGCCAGGTGGGCCCCCTTGATGTGTCTGGGTGATACACCATTGGATCTCCTCGGATACACGTTTTTGTGGGCCATTTTATCCATGGGATGCCATGTGTCGTTGCCTGATTCGCTGGGATGATATTTTATAGGATTGGTCCCTCTACATTTCCTCATTTCCTGCATAGAATGCTGCATAGACATATTTCTCCAAGTCCAAGTGGAATTGGGTTAGATAGAAAGGTGATGTGTTCAAGAAATGACAAATCCTTCACATAATGGAGTTAAATTGACGGATGAAATTCGTATATAACAGCCGTCAACAAACTCCCCCAAGCTTATCCTTTGCTCGTCCCGAGAAAAGTCAAAACTTTAGGTTGATGATCAGGAGTTGCTACAATGTCTTATTTTCAAAAGTATGTAATGCAAATCAAGATACTCTACCTAGTATTGCAGAAATTGGCTATGATACTCTACCTTTCTTAAGTTATCATGGGGCTTATGCTTTTTCATATTCATGAGTAGTTGAAAGGTAGAATAGCAAATGGAGCAAACATAGCCTAGAAATCAAGTTCCACTTAAATCCCGGAGAATTCAATTTAGATATTAAGTACCTCAATTTGATTTTCTTAATCACTCCTTTGTGGATAGTGGAAATATTTCCTCACCAAAGCATTGTTCCTCTACTCTTCCTACTCATTGAATATGGCTTGTATGTGGAGCTTGGTAAGGAAAGTAAGTAGGCATATTTGCATCACATATATTGCTAAGTGAAAAGAGTAAGCCTTAGGAGAATTCAAATCAAAACTTTTTGATTCAAGACTAGTGCATGTGTGATGGAGTGGAAGTGGATGTGGATACATGAGCTTCTCACATAGATCTCTACTAGTTTGACTAGGCTCAATGTGAAAGCAAATAGCATATGCATAAGGTTCTGTCTATGTATGAACATCATATGGCTTTGGTAGGTATTCCCAATCAACTAAGGCAAACTTAAATCTTTTTAGAATTTCTCCGGAAATCTAAGTTTTATTTTAAAACTAGGACTAGCAGCCCTATTACTAATTCTCATCTTGCAACAACCTAGAATTAGATTAACCTATTGTTACCCACAACTTCCAAATTAAGGTAAAAGTATTTCAAACCAATGAAAACAATATTCGGAGAGTAGCAAGTTGTAAACTAGAGACTTAGGAAAATAAAACAGAGCAACTATTCATCATTTCATCTATGTGAATTCTAAATCATTCGTACCGCACATCTTTATTTGATGAAAGCAAATCTAACCTATATATATATATATATATATATATATATATATATATATATATATATATATATATATATATATATATATATATATATATATATATATATATATTAATGCAAGGTGGATGATGGATGGATGGAAAATAACTATGCGAGGAATGTGGTACATGTTACCTCAAGTGGGGGTCCTCCCCCATGCTTGTTCTTCAACTACCTCCGTCATAAGGGTTGAACCCTTGATGACGGAAGTATGCTGCAAGATCGGCTTGTTGTTGTTGTAGCGCCGTGTTGAAGTTGGTGAATTGAGCATCCATGTGTTGTTGCCAATCCTGGGTACATTGAACATGCTCCTGGAGTGTGTTGTGTCACCCGGTCTCACTTCAAGTTCTCCCATACGTCTAGTGAGGTCAGTCATTCCTTGGCTATAGTCATGATGACTTCTAGCCGAAAAGGAATGGCGTCCTCTCATGGACGTTGGGGGCAAGCTGCTAGAGCTTGAAGTGGATAAGGGTGGATCCCATTGCCATTCTTGCCAAGATGATCCCCCAGTCTCATACGTCAGAGGTTGAGTCCATCCAGACTCATAACCCATTGGGTTCTCTTCCTCTTGGTATTCATGGACCGGAGAGATTATCCGTGGCGTGTCTGTGGCTGTAGCCCTCGCATGATTCCTTGTTACCCTGCCAGAGATATTACTACTTCTTGCTTCCTCAAGGGGAAGAAGATTAATTGTTAGCCTCCGAAATTTGTACAAATGAAAATCCAGGTTAGGTAACCGAATTTCATTGACAGAGCCGGTATAGAAAAATATCAAGGAGCCATCATGATCATGCTTAAGAGTATGTCCTTGCACTAAATAGTCTTCATCAATTAATTCTCTTTCAGTTTCAATATATTCAAATGAAGAGTATTTAAGTGATCCTACCCTATCAACAATATTAGTAATCAATGAAGTGCATTCAATTGGTCCTGATTTTGAAATGTAATCTAACCATTGTGTCATCATGGCTTTGACTAGAGCAACTTTTATCTTTTTAGTCATGGAAAACAAAATTTTCAATTCATCATCTCGCACAACCCTAACATCTCCCCTAGGGAACATAGTCATAGCCACCCATCTATGCATGAAGCGTAAGGTAGGGTTTTGGATGTGGCTATTCCGAGGAGTCCTACATGTGACCTCACTAGTTAGCTCATGCCAAAAACATTGTTTGCTAAACTTAGGCAAATTGTCTAAATCTAGCAAACACCGTTTATGGAAGCCTACAATGCTACCTAATTCTTTCCATAGGATGTTGTATTCTTTTTGAAATAATCTAAAATTAATACCATCAAATCCTAATCTTAGCGTGCAAAGAAATTGGATAGTGAGAAGGCGTGAACCTTTCTCCTCTATGTGAGCAAAGTCATTAAATCCAATTGCATGCCAAATGGAAAGAAATTCGGAGTCTACCTATTTTGGAGATCAAATGTGGATCGTAAGCCTTGGTGTGGCAGAACTCACGGTCTTCGAGAAGCCTGCGTGCTTGATCTTCAACTCTGCTTCGTATGTCGAGGTCATTGTCATGAAGAAGTTGGTGTGTGTTGCTTCTCTCTTCCATGGGAGTGTCCTCACACACACTTCTCCTCCTTGGACTTGTACCATGGAACTCACGGTTTCCGAACAACCTCTTCATGTCTTTTTGAGTTCAACAAGCAAGAACAAAACAAGCAAGAAAAATCCGAAAAGAAGCGATATTTGGAAAACAAAACTCCCAACGAATTTTCTCCTCTTGAAAACATGAGTGTAAAATGCAAATGCAAACAAAAGAAAATCTTTCTGGGGATGGATTTGAGCAAGAGTGTTGCAATGATGAGCAAAAAAACAAGGTGAGCTAGAGAGTGACTTGGGGAGGTGTAAAATGATATGGTGTGTGAAGAGAGGTGCTCCTCACGGCCACAATTTATAGGGTGCACCCTCCAATAGTCACTTGGGGTTCAAAATATAGCCGTTGGAGGAAGGGGAGCCAATTTGGCTCCACTCTGTTCGGGCGACCTGACAGGTGGCCCCCCTGGCTCCCCTTTTGGCAAGTGGCTCCCCAACGGCTATAAAGTTAGCACGTTGGTGAAATGCCACATGCGCAGCTCAGAAAAAAAATTGTTTTTCAAATAAAAACATTTCAAATCCAATAAAAAATTTTCTTTTAAAAAAAGAAATAAAAATGAAAGATTGAGAATATAAGATTCTCAACTTGATAGGAAAAATCAAATATGCGATGGGAAAAATCCAAATGGGGTGGAAAAAAAGAAAGAAAGAAAAACAAAGTGGGATAATTACTAATTTAACCTATTGGTGTTGGTCTCACCACCGTCCGATGAGATGGACATTCCTCCGTCTTCATTTCACATCCGGGCCGGAGGGATGGGCTCAGACGGCTTGTCTTGCTTCTTCTTCCGACATTCCTTCTTTGGCGGCTTGGTGGACTTGGGACTTCGGGAAGGTCCAGAAGATTCTATCGCCTTTGGATATCGGCGTGGTCAAAACGACAAATTCTCCTCGTAGATTAATCTTCTCATGAATGCAATGAGTGAGTCCACCTTTGGAGGTGTGACTTCGACCTCTCTGATGTGTTTATCATTCGGCCCATACTTGATTTGAATCATGGAGCATTGCTCTGATCTTGGCCGAAAGTTAAACTTTTCCACCTTGCCATTGATATGGAAGTGGATTTCTCCAGCTCCCACATCTATGCGAGCTTTTGCAGTGCTGAGGAATAGGCGCCCAAGAATGAGTGGTGTATCTTTCTCAGTGTCCATGTCTAGCACCACAAAATCCACGGGTATGAAGCAGTTACAGATGTTCACCGGGACGTCTTCAGCAATACCTGCTGGATAACAGACTGAAGAGTCAGCCAGTTGTAGCTGCATTGGTATTGGAGTTAGCTCTGTGAAGTTCAGCTGGTCGAACACAACCTTGGGCATCACACTGACACTTGCTCCCATATCACAAAGTGCTTTGTCAAAGTGGTGAGCCCCAATTGAGTATGAAATGGTAGGACATCCGGGGTCCTTTTTCTTTTCGGGAAGCCTATTGAGGATGGTTGCACTGCAGTCTTCCGTAAGCTTGACAACCTCAGTGGTGGGCAATGGCCGTTTGTTGTTCAATATGTCCTTGAGATAGCGAGCATAAGTGGGTAGTTGCATCGCATCAATCAAGGGCACATTGATGTGGATCTTTTGGATGATCTCAACAAAACGGTTGAATTGCACATCCACTGTTGCCTTCCCTTGTCTGTGAGGGAATGGCAATAAGTTGGTGTCTTCAAAGTGTTTAGCCATTCTTTCACCAAGTAATTCACTTGGGACATTCTCCTTCTCAGGCTCAGTTGTCCTCTTTTCTTGTGTGGGATATGGTGGGTCACGAGTGGTCTTTCCTCCTCTCGTAACCACTGCATTGACGTTCTCCACTGCATTGACGTTCTCCACTGGGGCTTCACCTTGCCATCTACTTTACTCAAGAGATAATAGTGATCATCAAAGGTAGACTTGTAATTAGTAGGCAATTTTTGGAGAAGGCCGGTTAGGAAGAGGACACTCCCTTGTATGGTGATCGGTGACCTCGCAATGTTGGCAATAAGAACCAACATCCTCGATGAAGCTCGTTTTAAGCTCCGGTGAGGGCACCTTTCCTTTGTTAGGCATCGGGAAGGATCCAAGTCTTCTCTTGTTGAAGGCCTTTGCTTGTTGGAAGAGGATTTCTTTGTGCTTGACTTCTCCCTTAGATAGTCTTGCCACACTAGTGGGGAGACTTTCAATTTCATCCAACAAATCCTTCTCCCTAGCATTCTCTTTCAAAGGCAAAGACTTGAGCAAGACATTAGTGGCATGAGAAACAATAGATGCCTTATCATTAAGGGTTTCTTTCTTTATAGTTTTCAATTCTTGATCAAGGACTTCATAAGCATGGTTAAGTACTTGATGTTCTTGGATTAACTCATTGTGCTTTCCCAAGAGTGCTTGGTGTGCTACGTCAAGCTCATGATGATCTAGCTTGATTTGAGCCTTATCCTCCTCAACTTGCTTGACATGAGATTTGAGCGTGTCATGCTCCTTAAGTATGCTTTCGTATTTGTCAAGCAAATCGAGGTTAGAACTCTCGAGCTTAGCACGAGATTCTTCAAGAGCCTTGACCTTACTCTTTTCCCTTTTAATGATAGTGTGGTATTCATTTATCAATGAAGCTAAGTCATCGGGGGAAAGCTCATCATCGCTAGAGTCATGACATACCTTGGTGTTACCTTTTGCCATGAGGCACATGGGAGGTGGACGAAGAGATGAATCATCATTGTTGGCAATGGCAAGGCCGGCCAAGCTCTCTTCTTCAACTTCACTCTCTTCATCACCAGATTCTTCGTCGGTGAACCATTCATTTGCCTCACACATGAACACCTTTTGTGAAACTTTTCTCTTCTTTGGAAAGAGTTTTGCCTTTTTTGCCATTGCCATACTTCTTGTTCCCAAAGAATCTTGACTTAGGCTTGACCTCTTCTTCATCATCCTCACTATCCTCAAGCTTGCGATGCTTGCTCTTGTGGTTCTCTCTTCTTTTGCCCGGTTTTGGACAATCATAGGAGATGTGACCTTGATCACCACAATTATAGCAAGTATTGTTGTCATCTTTTCTTGGTAGAAATGCTTTCTTTTTGGGATCAAAGGTGTATCCCTTCTTGGCAATCTTGGAGTTTAAGCGAGAGAATTTTGTCATCATCAATGCAAGCTCATCATTGTCATCTTCACTTGATGCTTGCTCTTCTTCACTTGAGCTAGGCTCGACCACTTTATTTTTCTTGAGATTTGTTTTTTTTGTGGAAGCCTTTAGATCAATTGTGTTTGAAGATGATTCCTCCATCATCCCAAGCACACTCATCTCATGAGCGTGAATCTCTCCAATAAGTTCCGAAACTTCAATGTGGTCAAGAGATTCCTTTTGAAGCATGGAGTTGATGATGTTGTACTTTGGCTTAGGAAGGAGCATAAGAATCTTGCGGTTGATGAGTCCCTTGCCAAGAGAAGCGATATCGAGAGCATTAATTTCCTCAATGAGAACATTCAAGCGAGAAAAAATTTCATTGACATTTTCATGAGGTAGCATTTTGAACTCATCATATTTGGCCTTAAGCATATGATACTTTAGTTCTTTAACACGAGAAGAACCCTCATGAATTTCAATCAAGAAAGCCCAAATTTCACAAGCCTTTTCTTTGCTAGCAATCCTAGCAAACACATCTTGACTAATGCATTCGTAAATAGCATTTCTAGCTTTTGCATCCCACTTGATTTAATCACCTATATAGTTATGCTCACCAAACCCCGCATGGGTCGCTTCCCATACCTCAGGAGCATTAGCCTCTAGATAAGCACGCTTATGTGCTTTCCAATAGGCAAATTTCTTGCCTTCGAAGATGGGAACCGAACCCCCAATCTTGGCCATTTTAGCTCCCTAGAGGTGAAGCTAGAATGATCCAATGAGCAACCCGCTTTGATACCAATTGTAAGGATCGAATGCCCAAGAGGGGGTGAATTGGGATTCTTTTCAAAAATTAAAGAAATAAAAACTTAACTACTAAAAGCCCAATTACCTATGCAAACATCCTATGCATTTAAGTGAATAATAATTTTGCGGTATATGAAATGCATAAGTGTAATGGGAAGGAAGAGTGTGCAAACTCCCGAGGAGACACGAAGACATGGTGATTTATCCCGTGGTTCGGCAAGATCATCAAGACCTTCCTACATCCACGTTGTGGCACCCACCAAATGGTATAACCACTCCCAAGTCACCGAGACCAGGGATCTTCACTAAAAGTCTCCGTTCGCCATCTCCGGCAAGGTGGAGCTCAAGCCTTGTACAAGTTTGATCTTTCGGGCTTCCACAACCAACTTGGCAAGCTCCGGAAGGCTCTCTCCAATCACCGACTGTTACACGGTGAATGCAATCACGAAGAGACACTCGCTTACAGCTCTCACTAGACTAGAGACTCCAATCACCAAGAATGGAAGCACACAAGCATCATCTCTAGTATGTTCTAGCCTATCTCTTGGTGTACAAGTAGTGAAAATGATGTGGAAGTGGTTGCTCAACGTCTTGAACGCTTGGTAATGTGTAGAGTAGCTCTGGGCATCAAGACTTGTCAAAATGACTGGTTGAAGGGGTATAAATAGCCAGCTTCCACGAAATAGCCGTTGGAAAAAGTAGGCTAACATCACTATTCTGCAAACACCGGATGATCCGATATTCTCCCTTCTGTTGTCATCGGTCGAATACAAATTAGCTGATGTCACTGTGTTAATATGACCGTTGATCGACCGATGTTGTATACACCTGTACATCGGATAATCCGGTGACACTTGATCCAGAATGATCTAGAAATAATGCTTACTAGAGTGATTGACCGATGTGTTATAATTGTATATCGGATGATCCGGTATTACATTTGGTCCATGGAAATTGCTTACTGGAATGATCAACCGATGTAACACTTGCTTCATCATCGGATGATCCGGTGTATATTCAAGTCTGAGGTCTTTTCTGCTGTTGAGCCAACTCGATCGATGTAGTGTTTTCTGGATACATCGGATGATCCGGTGAGTTGATTTTGTCTGCTTCAAGTTGTTCTAAGTGATTCTTTTGGAATTTGTTCGAGTGACCTCTTAGACATTGGTTTGAAATGTTCTTCTGATGACGACCAAGTCTCATGTGCTGTCAATTCTGATGGAATGATTTTGACATATGTGCTTTTTCTTTTAGTCTTCATAAAATCGATTGACCTCGTAAAATAGTTTGTTGAGGGGTCTCCAATTGTATCCAATGAGCAGTAGATGTTATACATATAGAATTCGTTAAGTGTGATGAGTGATATGAGAGACCATGCATCCAAAAACTCATTAATAATGTCCAACGATTGTCATTAATCACTGAAACCATACCTCATGGGGGCCAAGATGCTTTCACTCTCCTCTCTACAATCTAACTCCTCTAAGACTATGGATGATAGTATATACAATAGAGATGAAGCTCAAGTGGTGTGTATTGAAGTGAGGGTGTGACGCCTGGTTCCGAAAACTGAACCAAGCTAACGCATATGTGTGCCCAGGATGTTCAACACACATACACGAGTGCAATCACAAAGAGTATACAGAAAATTACCACAGAACAAGATTAATTATCAAATTTTATTACACAACCCATATTATCCTCGAATACAAGCTCTAATGAATATTTATGACAAGTTCAACTATTACAGCGGAAATAATAATTAAACAACTAAGCAAACTAAGCAAAAGGGATAGCGCAGCTCCATGCAACACCACAGGCAAAGCTGACGGTAGACACGGCCTAGATCTCCACATTATCGCCATTAAACTCACAATTCTGACCTGCAACTGTTGAGGGGGGGGGGGATTGCAAGAGTGAGTACATGTCGTACTCAGCAAGTGTGGAAAGTATGACATGTGGCTGATTCAAATGATGACAATAATAATGGCTAAGTGCTGAAAAGTACAATAAAACATTTGGAAAGCAATGAATCATATTTATGTGAAATAAACCCATCATAAACCATGTAACCATCATGATACCAGTCCATAAATCACCATTACCAATAACCATAATCAATGTCATAAACCATAATTCCATCTCATAACCATAACCATAATCATAATATCAACCATAACCATTACCAAACCATAACCATCCCAATAATCATCCCATTACCAAATTCCCTCTAATCATGTAGGTCATCCAGGCGCTCATAACCGGGAGCACGTATCATGATAGTTTTAATACTCTGCAGAGTTTGTACCTCTTTACCCACGTGTTGGTGATTTCATCACCCGTTGGCGACTAAAGAACCTCCCTTATGCCAATTACACTTCCTTTGGTGCATGGCCCAGAGATCACAAAATAGCCTTTACAAAGGGATTACTAGCCTGTTTAGACCCCACTGAGGTTTCACCGGTGGCGATGTCTACAACTGAGCACATCTTCAACCAAGGGCCCCCTCTTGAGCCATTCGGATCCCAGGGTAGTCCCGCCAATCATCAACAAACCCAATCCGACTACCCCTTCCCCGAGCATCCACAATGGTCCAAACAGCACTAGCAAAGCCCTAATTAATCAGCTACGCCGCACCCATACTTGGCCTCGTGGTGGCACTGTAGTCCTGGCCTATTCTCGCATGAACCGGTCCTTAGATCTAAAGCAAGCAAACCACCATAACATCCAACCCATCCACATACCAGGCTTGCTTAGGTCACCCATCGTATTGACCAGTTCACATTAACCAGAATATCATTGATGCATAATTAAATGTGTAGTGTTGTTTGCCATCCCAATTAATTAAGCGAAGCAAAAAGGTAAAAATCCTTCCCGACTCTCTACCATAAATTCCAGGTGACAAGGGTGGTCAAACAAAACTAGTAAACTTCCTACCATAGGATTCTCATCAATTTGATGCAAGCATGCAGTTCTGCAAACAATACATTTATTTTAAAAACAGGATCAATATGCTTCAAGGACACTTGCCTTGCTCCGGCGGATAGGGTTGCTCAAGCGCTTCGAAGTTTTGATTCTGGAAATCCTCATACACGATCTATTGAGCACTTCCCTCTACTCATGATCACACATACAAGAAAATACATACAAATCAACATGATGCAAACACATTAATCAACATGCGATGATATGCATGCATGCAAAGTTCAATAATTAATTAACTGCAATTGTTTATTGATTAGATGCAACTAGTTCATACGTGTTCATATGAGTTCACGGGGGTTTTAGAGTGGATTAACGCTGCTGAAAATAAAAAGACGATGCAACAAAAATCAATTTACATCTATTAGATCTAATACGTCGCTAAAATTTGCATTGGAAAAACAAACCCTACCGTAGACTCGACGGCTTCGAAGATCCCGGGACGATGGCAACACGTAGACGAAGTAGATGCGCAGGGTCCTCCGGCGGCACGACGACGGCGACGCGATGGCGTTGACGATCTCCGGCGGACGGCAGCACCCTCCTCTTTTTCCTCCTCTTCTTTCTACCTTTTATTCCTTGTGGCAGCCCTCTGTTCTCTGGTTCCTTTTTTCTTTACCGCTAGGGTTTTTATCGTGGGATTGGCGGCGGCGTTTTTTTGCTGGGATCGGGGAAAACTCACGAGGGCTACGAAGTTTTTATAGGCGGCGGGATGCGCGGTGGTCGAGTCGGCCACGAGGTCGGGCGCGGTTCGGCGCGGGGGCCAAGCGCGCTGCGCGCGGGAGCAGGAGGCGGGATCGCGCGGGAGTCGGCGCTGGGCATCGGACGATTCACGAGGTGGGTCCCAGCGCGGGCGGGATCGCGCGGGGCGCGAGCGGGGCACGTCGGGGTCGGGCGTGCGGTTCGACGCGGGAGGCGCGGGGCTAGTGGCGGGGTGGGGCCAGGGGGCAGCGCGCTGCGCGCGGTGCTGGGGCCGAGCGGGAGTCGCGCGCGTGTGGCTCGATCGGGCGGTGCGGGGTGGGGCCCGGGAGCAGGCGGCAGGGCCAGCGGGGCAGGGTCGACGCGGGCGGCGCCGGCTGCTGGCTGGGCCGTTTGGCCTGGCCGGCGGTTGGTTTTTTCTCTTTTTTTTTTCTTTTTTTTTTTCTTTTCCTTTTTTATAAATATATTATTATTTATTTATTCTTTATATTATTTATTTATTATTTTATATACAATTATTATATATATATATTTATATATATATATATATTTATTATTTTTTATACTTATTCTCTATTACAAATTTTAGGCTATAATTATTATTTTCTCTTTCTTCTTTTTGCTACACCATATATGTATGTTTTATCTTTTATTATTTTCCTTTTATCCTACTAATGTTTAATGCTTCATGTATGCAATGCACGATGCAAAATTTTAGGGTGTTACAAACCTACCCCCCTTAAAGTGAATCTCGCCCTCAAGATTCGATAGCGTGGAGAAAAGATGAGGGAATTCTGCCTTCAGGTCTTCTTCACGTTCCCATGTAGCTTCGGCTTTCGTATGGAGTTTCCATTGCACTTTGCACCAACGGATCCTCTTATTTCTCGTAACCCTTTCCTTTACGTCCAAGATCTTGATAGGTTGCTCGACATAAGACAAATCCTCTTGAAGTTCTAATTCGTCCATCGGCACTTGTTCTTCTGGTACCCTGAGACACTTCTTGAGTTGAGACACTTGAAACACGTTGTGTACATCGGAGAGATACGCCGGCAGCTCAAGTCGGTAAGCTACCTCTCCTCGCTTGTCCAAGATCTTGAACGGTCCGATGTAACGTGGTGCCAGTTTTCCTTTGACGTTAAACCGTCGCTGACCTCTGATAGGTGACACTTTGAGGTATACAAACTCTCCAACTTCGAAAGTCAGACTCCTTCGCCTATTATCCGCATAACCTTTCTGTCGCGACTGAGCAGCCCTTAGGTTTTCCCGTATTATTTGGACTTGTCTTTCAACATCTTGTAACACGTCAGGACCAAATACTTGATTCTCTCCTGTCTCATTCCAAAACAAAGGTGTCCTACACTTCCTTCCGTATAGTGCTTCATACGGTGACATTTTCAAGCTGGCTTGGTAACTATTGTTGTATGAAAATTCTGCATATGGCAAGCTCTTATCCCAACTTTTCCCATGCTTTAATGCACAAGCTCTTAACATGTCTTCCAAAATTTGGTTGGTCCTCTCGGTTTGTCCATCTGTTTGAGGATGATACGCCGAACTGAAGTTCAACCTTGTTCCCATTGCTTCATGCAATTTCTGCCAAAATCTGGAGGTAAACTGAGAACCTCTATCTGAGACTATCTTCTTCGGTACTCCGTGTCGACACACAATATGCTCCATATATAATTCTGCTAGCTTCGCGGTGGTATATGTGGTATTGACAGGGATGAAGTGAGATGATTTGGTTAAGCGATCCACAATTACCCAAATTGAGTCATACCCGGACTGAGTATGTGGTAACCCAACTCTGAAGCCCATTCCAATTTCTTCCCACTTCCATTCCGGAATCTTCAATGGTTGCAACAATCCAGCTGGCCTTTGATGTTCCGCCTTGACTCGTTGACACACATCACACAATGCTACGTATTCAGCTATGTCCTTCTTCATGCTATCCCACTAATAGCAAGTCTTCAAGTCTTTGTACATCTTTGTACAACCAGGGTGAATTGAGTAAGGCGAGTCGTTTGCCTCCTTTAATATTGTCTCCCGAATATGCTTTACATTAGGCACAACGATCCTCTTTCCAAGCCATAAGGTACCATGTTCGTCTTCATCAAATCTGAATTCTCTCCCTTCCTCGGTCCTTTCCTTGATTTCCTTGATCTCCTCATCCGCGGTTTGTGCATCTCGAATTTCTTGCTCCAAGGTCGGTTTTAACTCCATTATCTCCATCTCATTTGCAAACTCGAGGTCCAGCCGTTCAAACTCCTTATATAACTCGGACGGTAACTCTCGAACTGTGAGTTGATTACTTACTCCTTTCCGACTCAAGGCATCGGCCACTACATTGGCTTTTCCCGGATGATAGTTGATCTCCAAATCATAATCTTTGATGAGCTCCAACCATCTTCGTTGTCTCAAGTTCAGATCCGTTTGTGTGAAAATATACTTCAAACTCTTATGATCCGTGTAAATTTCACACCTATGTCCAAGAATATAGTGTCTCCAAATCTCCAATGCATGTACCACGGCTACAAGTTCTAAATCATGTGTAGGATAATTCAACTCATGTTTCTTCAATTGTCTGGATGCATAGGCGACCACTTGACCTTCTTGCATAAGCAAGCATCTGAGTCCTTGTCTTGATGCGTCACAATAAATATCAAAACTCTTGCTCACGTCCGGTAATACTAAAACTGGGGCTGTTGTTAACCTCTTCTTCAACTCCTCAAAACTATTCTGACAAGCTTCAGTCCATTGGAACGCCTTTCCCTTCATTAGCAACTCCGTCATAGGCTTGGCTATCTTGGAAAAGTCCTTGATGAATCTACGGTAATATCCAGCCATCCCAAGAAAACTCCTTATTTCCTTGACATTTTGCGGCAACTCCCACTTCAACACGTCTCTCACTTTTTCGGGGTCAACTGATACTCCTCCTCCTGAGATTATATGACCCAAAAATGGCACCTCTTTCAACTAAAACTGGCACTTGCTGAACTTGGCATACAACTTATGCTCCCTCAATTTCTGCAACGTAAGCCTCAAGTGTTCCTCATGTTCCTTCTCATCCTTCGAGTAGATCATAATATCATCAATAAACACCACAACAAACTTATCTAAGTATTCCATGAAGACCTTATTCATGAGGTACATAAAGTAAGAAGGTGCATTTGTCAATCCAAAAGACATCACGGTGTACTCATAAGATCCATACCGTGTCCTAAAAGCTGACTTGGATATGTCCGACGGTCTAATCTTCATTTGAAAGTAACCTGACCTCAGATCAATCTTAGAGAAGACACAAGCACCCTTCATCTGATCAAACAAGCCTTCTATGCGTGGCAAGGTGTACTTGTTCTTGAGTGTCACCTCGTTGAGAGCTCGATAATCCACACACATCCTTTGGGTTCCATCCTTATTGTCCACAAACAGCACGGGCGCTCCCCAAGGTGAAGAGCTTGGGCGAATAAAACCCTTCCCCAATTGCTCTTGAATTTGCTTCTTGAGCTCCGCTAATTCCATAGGAGGCATCCTATACGGCCTCTTAGCTATAGGTGTAGTTCCAGGTATTAAATCAATAACAAACTCAATGTCTCGATCAGGTGGCATACCTGGCAACTCGTCCGGAAAAACATCCAAATATTCACACACCACCGGAATCTCCTCAATTGCAGCACCGTCCATATGATTCAGCTGCAATTGCTTCGGTGCGGTTTGAGATGCTTCAAATTCTACGGTGATCCCTTCCTCATTGGTCAACTTCACCATCTTTGTGACACACTCAATAACTCCATTGTGCTTCCTCAACCAGTCCATACCAAGTATAATGTCCAATCCTTGAGAATCCAAAACAATGAGGTTGGCGGAGAAGTCTACCCCCCTTATTCTAAGGATTACTTTTGGACATACTATATTTGTCCTCATCTCTCCTCCGGGAGACTTAACCAATAGAGTAAACATCATATGAGAGATAGGCAAACTATACTTGGCAACATACTTCGATGCAATGAATGAATGTGATGCTCCAGAATCAAACAACATAGTCGCGGGGTTGGAGTTGGCGAGAAACATACCAATGACCACGTCATCCGCTTGTTGAGCATCCTCCGTAGAGACATGGTTCACGTTGCCACGAGCAAAATTCTGCTGTCCACGGCTTCCTTGTGGTTGCCCTCCATTGGGTCTTGGGTTTTGCCTCGACGCATTGCTTTCTTGACCAAGGCCTGACTTAGGACATTGATGCACGAAGTGTCCAGCTTCTCCACAAGTATAACACTTCTTATCTCCGCCAGAGTTATTGGGACGAGCTTGGTTTTGAACATTTGAAGCATGAAAATTAGCACGAGGCGCATAAGGCATCGGAGGCCTAGGTGCTTGCATAACAGGGCGCTGCTGCACAAACTAAGTTGGGCGCGGTGCATAACCAGGGCGCTGAGCAGGAATAGAAGAACTGAAGTAAGGCGCATTGGGCGGCGCAAAGCGAGGGTGCACATTACTTCCTTGTTGCTTTCCTTGATATGGCGCCTTCCTCTTGTTGTCTTGCTCCATCTCACGGACCTTGTTCTCCACAACAATTGCTTTGTCAACAAGCTTCTGAAAATTGGCATAATCGCAGTTGAGTAGTTGCACTTGGATCTCATTGTTGAGGCCTTTCATGAACAAATATTGCTTCCGGCTGTCTCGGCTCACATCTTCAGGTGCGTACCTTGAGAGTTGAGTGAATTTATTGAGATATTCACTCACGCTTGATCTTCCTTGCCTTAAATTCTCAAATTCTTGCCTCTTCAAGATCATAGCACCCTCGGGCGCATAATGAGAACGAAAATTCTCCTTGAATTCGGCCCAAGTGATTCTTTCTTGGGTCTCATGAGCACTACAATAAGCATCCCACCAATCCGCAGCTGCTCCAACGAGTTGATGAGAAGCAAATAGGACCTTCTCTCGGTCACTGCATTGGACAATAGCAAGTTTCTTCTCCACGGACTTGAGCCAATCATCAGCATCCATAGGGTCAGCAGCTTGAGCAAAGGTCGGCAGTCTAGTCCTCATAAACTCTCCCAATCGGTTATGAGGAGGTAGGGGTGGCGGTGGAGGCATGTGGGGCTGATTGTTGTTATTGCCAGCCTGCAGCTGTCCCATAGTCTGTATCATGGTCTGCATGAGCTGGTTCTGCATAGCTAGTAGCTGCTCGATATTGATAGCTCCATGAGCAGGTCCTTGTCCATTGTTGTTCTGAGGTACTCCATGGTTCTCCTCCTCACCATTGGCATCCCTCTGGTTACGAGTTCTCACCATCAGAAGAAGAGCAATAGGTAAGAATTTAGAAACGTCCCCAACTATATGCATCAAGGGATATGAAGCTAACCAACTAGCTATACTAGCCTAGGTGGACATGGCAATGCTAAAGCATCCCAAAATCCTCTATTAAGCACACAAACAAACAATATATATAGCAAACAGCACACCAAGCAAAAACACATCGATTCCTGAGTGCTCCTATGTGCTCTAAAGTGTCCATTCTATCTAGGCTGCGTCCTACGGTCAACCTGGCTCTGATACCAATCTGTGATGCCCGGTTCCGAAAACTGAACCAAGCTAACGTATATGTGTGCCTAAGATGTTCAACACACATACACGAGTGCAATCACAAAGAGTATACAGAAAATTACCACAGAACAAGATTAATTATCAAATTTTATTACACAACCCATATTATCCTCGAATACAAGCTCTAATGAATATTTATGACAAGTTCAACTATTGCAGCGGAAATAAACTAATTAAACAACCAAGCAAACTAAGCAAAAGGGATAGCGCAGCTCCATGCAACACCACAGGCAAAGCTGACGGTAGACACGGCCTAGATCTCCACATTATCGCCATTAAACTCACAATTCTGACCTGCAACTGTTGGGGGGGGGGGATTGCAAGAGTGAGTACATGTCGTACTCAGCAAGTGTGGAAAGTATGACATGTGGCTTATTCAAATGATGACAATAATAATGGCTAAGTGCTGAAAAGTACAGTAAAACATTTGGAAAGCAATGAATCATATTTATGTGAAATAAACCCATCATAAACCATGTAACCATCATGATACCAGTCCATAAATCACCATTACCAATAACCATAATCAATGTTATAAACCATAATTCCATCTCATAACCATAACCATATTCATAATATCAACCATAACCATTACCAAACCATAACCATCCCAATAACCATCCCATTACCAAATTCTCTCTAATCATGTAGGTCATCCAGGCGCTCATAACCGGGAGCACGGCTATCATGATAGTTTTAATACTCTGCAGAGTTTGTACCTCTTTACCCACGTGTTTGTGATTTTATCACCCGTCGGCGACTAAAGAACCTCCCTTATGCCAGTTACACTTCCTTTGGTGCATGGCCCAGAGATCACAAAATAGCCTTTACAAAGGGATTACTAGCCTGTTTAGACCCCACTGAGGTTTCACCGGTGGCGATGTCTCCAACTGAGCAGATCTTCAACCAAGGGCCCCCTCTTGAGCCATTCGGATCCCAGGGTAGTCCCGCCAATCATCAACAAACCCAATCCGACTACCCCTTCCCTGAGCATCCATAATGGTCCAAACAGCACTAGCAAAACCCTAATTAATCAGCTACGCTGCACCCATACTTGGCCTCATGGTGGCACTGTAGTCCTTGCCTATTCTCGCATGAACCGGTCCTTAGATCTAAAGCAAGCAAACCACCATAACATCCAACCCATCCACATACCAGGCTTGCTTAGATCACCCATCGTATTGACCAGTTCACATTAACCAGAATATCATTGATGCATAATTAAATGTGTAGTGTTGTTTGCCATCCCAATTAATTAAGCAAAGCAAAAAGGTAAAAATCCTTCCCGACTCTCTACCATAAATTCCAGGTGACAAGGGTGGTCAAACAAAACTAGTAAACTTCCTACCATAGGATTCCCATCAATTTGACGCAAGCATGCAGTTTTGCAAACAAAACATTTATTTTAAAAACAGGATCAATATGCTTCAAGGACACTTGCCTTGCTCCGGCGGATAGGGTTGCTCAAGCGCTTCGAAGTCTTGATTCAGGAAATCCTCGTACACGATCTCTTGAGCACTTCCCTCTACTCGTGATCACACATACAAGAAAATACATACAAATCAACATGATGCACACACATTAATCAACATGCGATGATATGCATGCATGCAAAGTTCAATAATTAATTAACTACAGTTGTTTATTGATTAGATGCAACTAGTTCATACGTGTTCATATGAGTTTACGAGGGTTTTAGAGTGGATTAACGCTGCTGAAAATAAAAAGACGATGCAACAAAAATCAATTTACATCTATTAGATCTAATACGTCGCTAAAATTCACATTGGAAAAACAAACCCCACCGTAGACGCGACGGCTTCGAAGATCCCGGGACGATGGCAACGCGTAGACGAAGTAGATGCGCAGGGTCCTCCGGCGGCACGACGACGGCGACGCGATGGCGACGATGATCTCCGGCGGACGGCAGCGCCCTCCTCTTTTTCCTCCTCTTCTTTCTTCCTTTTCTTCCCTGCGGCAGCCCTCTGTTCTCTGGTTCCTTTTTTCCGTACCGCTAGGGTTTTTATTGTGGGATTGGCGGCGGCGTTTTTTTGCTAGGATCGGGGAAAAACTGACGAGGGCTACGGAGTTTTTATAGGCAGCGGGACGCGCGGTGGTCGAGTCGGCCACGAGGTCGGGCGCGGTTCGGCGCGGGGGCCAAGCGCGCTACGCCCGGGAGCGGGAAGCGGGATCTTGCGGGAGTCAGCGCTGGGCGTCGTGCGATTCGCGGGGTGGGTCCCAGCGCGGGCGGTGCGGGCGGGATCGCGCGGGGCGCGTCGGGGTCGGGCGTGCGGTTCGGCGCGGGAGGCGCGGGGCTGGTGGCGGGGTGGGGCCAGGGGGCAGCGCGCTGCGCGCGGTGCTGGGGCCGAGCGGGAGTCGCGCGCGTGCGGCTCGGTCGGGCGGTGCGGGGTGGGGCCCGGGAGCAGGCGGTGGGGCCAGCGGGGCAGGGTCGACGCGGGCGGCGCCGGCTGCTGGCTGGGCCGTTTGGCCTGGCCAGCGGTTGGTTTTTTTTTCTTTTTTTTTCTTTTCCTTTTTTATAAATATATTATTATTTATTTATTCTTTATATTATTTATTTATTATTTTTTATATACAATTATTATATATATTATTTATATATATATTTTTATATATATATAAATATGTATTTTATTATTATTATTTTTTTATACTTATTCTCTATTACAAATTTTAGGCTATAATTATTATTTTCTCTTTCTTCTTTTTGCTACACCATATATGTATGTTTTATCTTTTATTATTTTCCTTTTATCCTACTAATGTTTAATGCATGATCATGTATGCAATGCACGATGCAAAATTTTAGGGTGTTACAGAGGGGTAGGGGGTCCTATTTATACTAGTGTTGAGGTCGGTTCCCGCCATCAAAAGCGCGAGAATCAGTCACCATTGACTCCTTCAAGCCAAAAGGATCAAACACGCGTCTTTTGACCGTGTTTGGCGCCAGGAAGGGGTCGGCGGAACCCCTGGTTCGACCGACCTCGTCAGCACTCCAAACGTGGAGTGCTTCCTCCAGGAGGCTACCAGGTGGGCCCCCTTGATGTATATGGGTGATACACCGTTGGATCTCCTCGAATACTTCTGTTTGTGGGCCATTTGATCCATAGGATGCCACGTGTCGGCGCCTGATTGGCTGGGATGATATTTTATAGTTTTGGTCCCTCTACATTTCCTCATTTCCTGCATAAAATGCCGCATACACATATTTCTCCAAGTGCAAATGGAATTGGGTTAGATAGAAAGATGATGTGTGCAAGAAATGACAAATCCATCACATAATTGAGTTAAATTGGCGGATGAAATTGGTATATAACAACAGTCAACAGAGGGGAAGCTTGTAAGAGTAGTATTTTTATGTCGAAATACAAGAAGTCAATTTGGAAGTACCATTTCAACATCTCTATGCCAATGAGTAACCAAGCATGGTTGAAACCTATGAGGCTGGAGGTTTGACATGGAAACCATCCATGAGCAACCAATGGGCAGCCATGAATAAGTGGGATCTCTATGCTCCTACTATTCTAATCACCCATTCATGCTCAAGGGAATTGCCACCATCATTGGGTACACATTGTTCCTCTGTGGCTAGAGAATATCATGAAGTTAGCCAAGGAATAAAGGATGACACTCTGTCGTATGGGAGACCTTGAGGTGTGGCATTGACAACAATCTCCTCAACCACACTCAATGAACCCATGGGAGGCAACACAACATCGACACTCAACCCTCGAATGTCAAAGCCATGTTGCTTAGCCAACCTCACGGCCTACCTCTGCTGTTAGGGTTTTATCGAAGCGTATGAACGACACTTCCCTCGGTACTACTAAATTATAGTCTGCGGAGGTTCTTGATTGGTTGGGACGCGAGTGAGATTATGAATAACATGATGACACAAAGTATTTTACGTGGTTCGGGCCGCCTGAGCGCAATACCCTACTCCATGGAGTGTGTGTTGTTGTATTGGAGATTTGCTTGTCCTTGCATGCGTATGAGCTTGGTTGTTTTGTACCGTGTAGCACATCCCTTTTATAGACCAAGAAATGGCTGTTACATGGGTTGCCTGGCCCGACATGTGGTCCCATCGGTCATTCTTGCCTAATACACAATTAAGTATGTTTAAGAACCCTAATAACGTGATAACGTGCCTTAATGGTGCCGTGACCAGTATTAAGGGTCTACTGATCGTGCACCATTAATAGGGCACTAATGGCACATAATCAGGCCTTGTAACTGTAGCAACAAGAGTCTTTTGAATACTTATGCCGTTGGAGATCCGTCTGTATTCCCGTTGGTGGCGTAGGTCCGGAGGCTTGACACATGGCAGCTCCGGAGCTTTCCCTTGTGGGAAGGTAGGTCCGAAGTTGCTATACACGTGGAGGCACCAGAACTTCCTTCTACTGGGGGTTAGGTCCAGGGTCACTGCACAGATGTCAAGTACGAAGCTTCCATATGTAGGGAGTTGGCTCCGGTCTTGTGTTACACGTGGCAGTTTTGGAGCTCCCCTATGGTGGAGGTGGGCCCAGTGCTGTTTCACAAGTGGGGCCTATGGAGGTCTTCAACTTTGACAGGTGGAACTCCCTTGCACTTCTTGAAGTATCATGGGGTACCCGGTACGCAAGGTACCGACAGTGGCCCCCGGGCCCACCTCTGGGAGAAAACCCTTTGGGTTAAGCTATTCTACCAGAGGTGGGGCCATCCTCGATTCTCATGCTGTAGCTTCAAAGGTCTTTTGATGTACCATTGGGGTGATGGTTCGGGGTTAAACCATTGCCGCGTGGCTTGTTTTGAATGCGACAGATGATATCTTTGAATGTGGATATCACACAATTGAAGGTCGTCGGTTCCCAATATGTAAACCGTATCAGTTTCGAGTGCCTTGTCAGACTGCCGCCCTCAGGCTTCCCACCGCCCATCATGACAACGGTTCACCTAGGGTAATAACCTTGACTTCTTTGTCGGGGTGGCCCCGGGCCCATTCGTCATTGACGGGGTATATTTTTTGTAATGTGGACTTGCTCTCATTGCGGTTTCCATCCAAGCATCGTGGAGGCTTACTTAAGAAGGAAAGTTTGCACAGTTTGAGTACTCTTTACGCTTTCGATCAAACTCGCGCTCAGAGCCTCCAAACTTTGCATACCTTTCTCCTCTTTCGCTCCACTTTGCCGCAGTGGAGTTAGGTCTTCCCAAAAGCCGCATCCAGAGCAAGGACAATCTGATGAAGGTTCGAACCTTCATGGGATGATCCAACGATTCCTTCAACCACTTGGTCTGTGCCGGCAAGCTCCCCTTCATGGAGCGCCCTTGCGAGATGGTGTACTTTTCGGCGTACGCCATGGTGGGACTGATCCCACCTTTTTCAAGTTTCATCTTGATGCTGCTAGACTTCTACGGCCTCCAGCTGCATCACCTCAGCCCACACTCGCTCTTGCTGGTGGCGACTTTCATCCATTTCAGCGAGATGTTGGTGGGTGTGCCTCCCTGCGTTGAACTTTTCTGAACCTTCTTCATGGCTCAAACCACCGGCAAGGGGACAGAGTTGCTTCGCTTCTACTACTTCATGAAGTGCAAGGACTGTCCCTTCAAGTACTTGAAGTCATTTCCCTCTGGCAAATGGGATGACTGGAAGAAAGATTGGATAGCCATTGCAGTGGAGGAGCATGACAGGTTGCTGCTGCCCCAAGGACTCCCCAACGTCGACACCGATGCCAGGAATGTAGTTCTAAAGCTGTCGGATGCATTTAACCCTGTCTTGACCAAAATCCGAGAATGTGTGGAGGGTGGAGTGACCCCCAGATGGTCTTCAAAAATTTCTTGGTGAACAGGTGAGCTTCGCTAAGGAGGAGGGAGAAGCTCGCTTGGACTTTCAAAAGTGTGATGGATGATGATCGGATTGAAACCGATTTGAAATCCAACTTGGATGTCGAAGCTTTGAAGCTCCATGTCAAGAAATTTTAGCATGGGTCTATTGCCGATGATGCCTTAGCTTCGCCGGCTGCTTTCCTTCCTGTAAACATGATTCTAGAGATCAGCAGGTAGCTCAGAAGGAAGATGTCAGCGCTAGATTACCCCGGTGAGGTGGAGAAGCGTAGGGTCTCCAAGATTGTAATGCCAAGAGCTTCCGAGGAGGTGGTCACCCCTACGGCGAGCCGGAAAGTTGATGACGTCGGCAAGGGCAGGGGCAAGGAGCCAGTCAAATCTTCGAGCCAGAAGAGGAAGTTGAAGCATGCTGATGGGAGCTCCGTTAGGTCTACTCCATCTACAACTGCCCCATCTCCCCGGCGAGGGAGATCTTGTGTGGCGACACCTCCTCCGGTTCAAGCACCCTCGAGAGGCGCCAGTACTGTACAGTCGACTCTGGTTCCGGTGCCAGCTATGGGCTCCAGGTCCGGTAGTCCATCCCAGCAAGGAAGACCTCGCCCGGGCCAACACCAACGATGATGGCAGGCTCCGGGTGATATTCTGGAGCTCCCTCTGTTCCAGCCATGGCAAGTTCTGGTTTTGAACCTCCGACGAAGAAGTTCCGCGCTGATTGGAGCGGTAGCTTCCCAAGGTAAGCTTTGCTTTTTTCACCTTGATTTGCCACTCTTATTTTCATCATGTTTTGAATCTTCCAATTTCTTGATTGCAGGGCATCAAATACAGGGTCTAAAGCTCCGGCCTTTGTTGCAATGGTTGAAAGAGTGCGAACGGAAACTCCAGTTTCAACACCCGTGCCTCCTCAAGTGGTGGCTCTGGTCACGGCAGCTCCGTCGCTAGCTGTCGTGGATCTAGATTCAGAGTCATCGCAAGAGACTCCTATGGTAGCTTCAGACCACGAGGGAGACATGCATGAAGATGCTCTAGTAGCGGCATCACCAACGACTGAAGCTCCGGCAAAGGACGCGGAGATGGTGGAAGCTCCTGCAACGGGGCCAGAGGTAATTGAGGTTACGGTCGCTGTTTCAGAAGTTGCTGCTAAGCCGGTAGATGAACCGGTGGTGCCAGAAGCTCCGGCTCTTGAGCCAAAAGTTGTTGATGCCCCGGCAACTGAGTCGGTGGTACTTGAAGTTCCGGCCCTTGAGCCAAAATTTTTTGAAGCTCCGGTAGTAGAGCCGGAGGTAGCTGATGTATCGGTGCCCGACCCGGTGATGGAAATGGCTTCGGGTGAAGCTCCAACGACCACCCCGGATGTAACTGCTACGGAGGTGCCCATGTTGAGGCAGAACACCATGAAGTGGCGGAGGAAGGCTCTTCACCTGCGGAGCCATCAATTGAAGTTCTCGCATCAGGACCTTTAGCGTCGGCTCCGGAGATAGAAGTTCCCTCAGTGGGTTCTTGCTCTGCTGCTGCCAAAGAGCTCCCGGAGGGCGGCCTCAGTGCCGTAGAAACTTGGAACCACACTTGTGGCATGGGACCCTATTTTTGTTCTCAAAGAACCCTTGGAGCCATCGGAGGTGACCCCAGCAGGTTCGAAGCCTATTCCCTTGGAATTTTCCATAGACAATGCCTGCTCAAGCGTCCAACAAGTTTAGATCACCTTCGATCACATAAGTAAGATCCTTGAAGAGGAGAGCCACACCTTGAGGCGTTGGCGCAACAGGCTCCACTTCGAGACCAAGCTTGCATAGACGAGGCTTGTTGATCAGAAGGAGTGGGTGAAGAAGGAAACGGCCTGAATGGAATACTAGGGCAAACTACTGGAGGAGAAGGAAGCCACCATCAAGGCGCTCGACGCTAATTCTCGGTAGATCCTTGAGCATGCTAAGGAATGGAGTGATGCTGCTGATGAGCGTCACGAAAACCTCAATTAATTAAATGATGTCCTCCTAAAGCATCGAGCAGACCTTGATGCAAGAAAAGAGAAGCTCCTGGAACAGCAGGAGGATGTTTTGAAAAGGGAAGAAGAGCTCGGTCAGAAGCTGACTCTGGCTGAGCAAAATTTGGCAGATCGCTTGTTGGTATTTCTTAACACCACAGAGTTACCCGCAAGCACACGGAAATACCATTGCAGCACTTCCCCTTAAGGAGTATTCCCAAGGGTATCAAATCCAAAGAACGTGTGTGCTAATCTTTCGAACTAGCTCACCCAAGGACACAATGTTGTTTGGTAGGCAAGGAACAGAGAGGAATTCAAAGTATTGATCCTAATTCAAGGTAGTTCACAGTAGATGCTTGCTTCGAGCATAGGCTTACTCCTAGCAATACTAGGACGAGTCCCGCTAAGAGCCTCTGGCATAGCCGAACGTGGAGGATTACAAATGGCAGATAGGGCTGTCACCACCTACTGCCTACCTCTTCAATCTGTGGGTCTACAAGATATCCACTGATGATTTATAACCTAAGCACCACGCTTACGTTCTAAATCACTACTCTAGTTGTTTCAAACACAAAGCTACAACTGGAGCCTCTAATGAATTAAAGCAGTGAACCAAAAATTAACTACTTGTGCAAACTACTAAAAATAAAAGATCAAACTTGTATTGAAATAAAAAAGGCTTACTTGATTGAGTAAAACTTTTGTAGGGGTACACGTGTCATCGCCTGATTCGTTGAAATCCATTTTCATGGATTCATCCTTGCATGTTTTGGTATTTTGCGTAATAATTCACCTGCATACAAATAAACACCAACACTTGTGGAATTAGGTTAGTGTATAACCCTACCACTATGTTTTGTGTTTCTTTTATGCACATTATGAGGTGAATTGACGGTCAAAATGTGGTACTTAAGGACCGTCAACAAACTCCCCCACACTTAGTCCTTTGCTCGTCCTCGAGTGAAGACAAGAAGAACTAGAGTGTTGTCATGAATTTGCTATGAGTTAGAAAATAAGGATATTAGAAATTTCAACTTATACCTAAATTCATGGATCCCCTTTGTGTATGTGGCTACCACATCAATCTTGAGTGTTTGAAAAGTGGAACGGTTAGAATGAAGTTCCCTTAGATCATTCTCTGCAGAAATGATTTGGCAATTGCTATATTTGAAAGCCATAGTAACGTTTGCCCTTGCCTTATCGATTGGAATCTCTCAAATCTCTCAAAGTGTTTGAGTCCTCACCATGGCATGTTTTGCCAATTCTTGTCCCTATACTAAAATAGGCTATATCTGGAGCTTGGTAGGGATGAATGTGGCACACATTTGCAATTCATATGTTACTAAGTCAAAAACTTGATCCTATGAGAGACTTATGCAATGAACAAAGTGAAGGGAAAATTCTTGTGCACATGAATGGAATGGAGGGGCGAGGTGATAACTCCCATGAATTTGCTCTCTCTTAAGGATGAAACGTGGCTACTTTTTTTTTAGCACTCTTACTCTTTTCAAGAGTGGATGCTTTTTCTTTTTCTTGTAGCCATGTCTTCTACTCCTTTTTATTTTTTTAGAGAGGCTTTCATTTGTATTGTATGGAGTTTCTTTTTGGCGGATGGGTAATCGATGGATGCAAACTCTCAATGTGAGAATTTTTGCATGAATTGAGTGCACAATAGTTTTCAATTCAAAAAGTTCATGCATGTCACTTAATTGGGTCACGGGTTTGACAAAGTTCAATGAAAAGCAAAGTGGCATATGCTTGTGGTTTTCAATGAATGTATCATATGGCCTTGGTGGGTATATAAATTTCCAATGAGAGATTTAGGCAAAGTCCAAGACTTCAAATAGTTACAAATGTCAAAAATCAATCTCAAGCAAAAGGATGATTTCTAAAGAACTCATTTACCATATCACAATAGTCAAATACCTAGATGATGTGTTTTTTCCTATTGAATTATTGGGAATCATAAACAAGGTAATGAATTGAAATATAAAGTATTCAAATTTTCAGTTTAAGCAAATTCTTGACTACTGAATTTTATTTCAATTTGTTGAGTTTATTCATTTTAGATATGAAATGAAAAATATGAAATCAACTCAAGTAGCAGGATAGCGCATAAAAATGAGGATAAGAAATATAAACCGATTTTCTGGAGCAAAATAGAGACGTTTGGAGCAGAAAACAGGTCGGCCGACGAGGGGGTTCGGCCGACCTTCTGTTGGCTCTTTTGTGGCTCTGTTTCGTCGGGTCGTTTTGCTCATTTGGCCGCGACGTGTTTTGATATGCAATGCTAATTTTTCACGTCGGGATTTCGTGACTTGGGGACATGCTTCCCGCACACTTGTTTCTTGAAAAGTTTTGTCGTGGTCGGCGTAATGTCCCCGCTGAGGCTGAAGGTTGAGCTGGACAAGGATGAGGCACAATCTTCTTGTCGGCCATGACGAGGACGGGAGGAGGATGATGATTCAATGATGTGCAACTTTCCTTTCTGTTTCTGTCCTTTAAATAGGCAGGGAATGACGCATTTCACCAAGGATTTTGTGGAGGATATCGAGGAGGATCAACGCGAGAAAACAGAACGCGAACGGCGCGAAGGGAGAGTCGGCCAACCATAGGGTTCGACCGAACCCCTTCCGGCTCCATTCGGGCCACATATTCTCAGGTCGATTAAATGGGCCTTCTAGAAGAAGAATTGGATGGGCCCATTAGTTGGACGTGGAGAATTTAAACAGAATTGAAAAAAATGGCATGTAAATCGATTAGATTTACCACGTCAAATTCTTTTTCTATATCCTTTTAGGAATCAAGAAATAATTTGAGTCGGTGCCCATTCACTTTGAATAGTTGACCGTCATCACCATGGAGTGTGATTGCTCCATGGGATGAAGTCTCTATTACAGTGAAGGGTCCTTCCCATTTACTTCTAAGCTTCCCATGCCCAAAGAGTTTAACCCTAGAGTTAAAGAGTAAAACTTTATCTCCGGGTTTGAACTCTTTTGGCGTAATCCTCTTATTGTGCCATCTTTTGGTTCTCTCTTTATAAATTTTGGCACTGTGGTACGCCTTATCTCTCCATTCCTCCAACTCGGAGATTTTCTTCAGTCGGTGATTTCCATCTTCGTTAAGATTCATGTTCTACCGCTTGATGGCCCAATACGCTCTATGTTCCAATTCTACGGGAAGATGGCAAGTCTTCCCATAGACAAGTTGGAAAGGAGACGTGCCGATAGGTGTCTTGTAGGCAGTACAATATGCCCACAATGCATCGGGCAGCTTTTGCTTCCATCCCGTTCCCATTTCCAAGACAGTCTTTTGCAGAATATTCTTAATTTCCTTATTAGATGTTTCTACTTGACCACTTGTCTGTGGGTGGTATGCGGTAGCAATGTTATGCTGGACTCCAAGTTCCCTTAAAAAGTTCCGAAAGGTCTTATCTATGAAATGTGACCCTCCATCACTTATGACCATATGGGGAGTTCCAAAGCGTGGGAAAATGATCTCATGGAACATTTTTCTTGCTTGCCTGGAATCAGCATTTTTGCATGGCAATGCTTCTACCCATTTTGACACATAATCGACGGCAACCAGAATATAATCGCAATCAGAAGACCTAGGAAAAGGTCCCATGAAATCAATACCCCATACATCAAATAATTCCACTTGGAGATTGTATGTTAGGGGCATCGCATCGCGAGCAGAGATTCCTTCATGCTTCTAGCATTTCCAACATCTTCTAATGAATTCCTCAGTATCTTCAAACATTGAAGGCCAACAGAATCCACTCTACCAGATCTTTGCCTGAGTATGGTAAACACCGTAATGACCACCGTAGGGTCCAGCATGGCATTTCTCTATAATTTTGGTGCCTTCGATTGATGGGACGCACCTTCTAAGAAGGCCATCGGCACATACTCGATAGAGGTAAGGGTCATCCCAGAGGTGTCTACGACTCTCATAAATGAGTTTCTTTTTGTTCTCCCCTGGTGGTACTTATCCCGTGACCATAAAGTTCATGATATCCATGTACCAAGGGTGAGAGTCTGTCACCTTGAGGAGTATATCATCTCGTAGGAAGTCATTGATAGGTATGTCCATGGTCTGTGTGACTTCCATACGTGAAAGTTGATCTGCTACTAAATTCTCTACTCCTTTCTTATCTCTTATTTCCGGATCAAATTCTTGGAGTAGAAGAATCCATCGAATTAGCCTGGGTTTAGCATCCTTTTTGGTAAGTAGATATTTCAAAGCAGCATGGTCTGTGTAGACTATGACCTTTGCTCCAACCAAATAGGATCTAAACTTGTCGATAGCAAAAAACTACTGCTAGGAGCTCTTTCTCAGTTGTGGCATAATCGAGTTGGGCTCCTGTAAGAGTTTTGCTAGCGTAGGCTATTGCGTGATGCTTTTTATCTTTGGTTTGGCTTGAGACCGCACCAACAACAAAGTCACTGGCATTACACATGATTTCGAATGGCAGTGTCCAATCAGGAGGTTGGATAATTGGAGCTGAGATGAGTGCCTTTTTGAGTATATCAAATGATTTAAGGCATTCATCATCGAAATCAAAGGGAGCTTCTTTAGCTAATAGGTTGGTGAGGGGTCTAGCGATTTTTGGGAAATCCTTTGATAAATCTTTGGTATAACCCCGCATGACCTAAAAAGTTGCGAATTCCCTTAACATTGATAGGAGGTGGAAGTTTTTCAATAACTTCAACTTTAGCTTTGTCCACCTCTATCCCTCTCTCGGACACCAAGTGTCCAAGAACGATGCCTTCCCGAACCATGAAATGGCACTTTTCCCAATAAAGCACAAGGTCCTTCTCCTGGCATCTTTGTAAGACCCTATCTCAATTTACTAGAAATTGATCAAAAGTTTTTTCATAGACCGAGAAATCGTCCATGAAAACTACCATGATATCCTCGATCATGTCTGAAAATATAGACATCATGGAAGAGGCAAGAGCATTACACGGTCTAATGGACATACGCCGGTAGGCATAGGTCCCGTAAGGACATGTGAACATGGTCTTACTTTGATCATTGGGATGGATAGGAATTTGATGATATCGCGATTACCCATCAAGGAAACAGAAGTAGGAGTGTTTTGCCAATTGCTCGAACATCTCATCGATGAAGGGCAATGGAAAATGGTCTTTCCTTGTTGCCTTTTTAAGTTTTCGGTAGTCAATGCACATCCTCCATCCCGTGACGGTCCGTTGAGGAATTAATTCATTTCTCTCATTTTGAACAACCGTCATATCTCCCTTCTTAGGCACTACTTGAACTGGACTTACCCATTCACTATGAGGAACAAGGTAAATAATCCTAGCATGCAGAAGTTTCAAGACTTCTTTCTTGACAACTTACCGCATTGCATTATTCAATTGCCTTTGAGGTTCCCTTGAGGGGACACTCTCAGGGTCAATAGGAATACGATAGGTGCATAATGCTGGACTAATTCCCTTGAGATCCTAAAGTGGATATCCAAAAACAGCTCTATGCCTTTCTAACACGGCTATGAGTTTGAGCATTTCATCATCTGAAAGCTTGTCACTTATGATGATAGGGTGTAAGACCTATGTGTGCTGAATACATTGGCTTGTAGTGAATACACTTGCTTTGATGATAAAAGTTCTGAAATCCTGCTAAAACATCTTTTTAGCAAGGTCTGACTCTAGCTCTGGTTTCTGGGTTTACTAGTTCCGACTAGTTTTGGTAAGCTCCGGCGCTAGGTTGTACTAGCTTTGGTAAGCTCCGGCTCAAGCTCCGGTTAGCTCTAGCAAGGTCCAGAACTTGACCGCAATGCTTCTGTTTTTCATTTGCAATGTTTCATACTTGCTTTATATCTCTAGAAATATTGCTTAGTATTCATTTGCTAAGACTTTGGTGCGTTTTTGGTTGATATGGATGATATCGTGTTATTGTGGTTTTGCAACATGCTTATGTGAGGTTCTCACGTAAAGTGTTGTTTGGGAACTGATGTGAGTCAAGTCACAGACTTGGGCTCGTATAGATTGGTTGTTTATTCATGTGCAGGTGTTGCTTGAGTTCAAGACATGGCTGGTGAAGGGATCCATTGGACTAGTCTCAGGGAGGAGATGAGGTTCCAACAACCAAATTTAGGAGGAATTGTGGTTGAGCTGATTAGGAGGTTGCGCAACATGATTGAATCAAGAACAATGCATGTGAAGGTATCGTGGACGTCGTTGGAAGATGTTTGCACGTGTGCAAGGAGTGCATGGACGTGGCTACATGGTTCCGAGACGTGATGAAGAGATGTGGATGTAATGAGTTGGTCAGAATGGTCCAACCGACTAGGTTATGGACTCAGGCTGCGGCTGCGTCGGGTTTGACTCAAATATGGAAAGATTTGAGTTGGTTATGATAGGATTTCGTGTGGGTCATGAATTTGAGTTGTTTAGGAATGTGGGATACATTCCTAAGGTGTTTGGAAGTCTTAAGATTGCTTCTATCTGCGTATAGAAGAATCCTAAGCAGTTATGGAAAGTTATGATTCGTGAACAGAGTAGGATTAGGTTCCTGATTTGAGTTGAGTTGGCTTTCGAGCTTGTTATATAAGCAAGGGAGCCCAGAGCACGTGGTAGACGACTTTGGGGCTGTTCCTCTTGTGTTCTATTGAATAAAATTCGTAGTTTGATTGAACTTTTGTGCCTTGTTCGTCAGACTTGTTCCAGACAAGTTTTACTCGTCGAGTTTCTGGACAACACTACCTTTCGTAGGTGGTTTTATCATATCTCGAGTTTTACAGATCCAATTGACGTGATTCTTTTTGGGTTGTCTTCACAACTTGATTATCTATTATCTGTAAAAATTTCACGGTCATTTGATTTGTGGTCTATGATCTACACGAGTTTCTTTGCAGCGTTCCAGAACTGTTTTTCTCGGGTAGGGCAGATTGACCTTTGTTTGTTCTTTCGATCATAACTTGAGTTTTTCTCGACGGATTTGAGTGATTCTTGTTGTGTTGTCTTCGTGACTTGATTCTCTCTTATATATATCACTTTTTTCACGGTGAAACACGTTTAGATTAGTCTCACACACGATTTCTTTAAAAGATCGTTTTTCTGCCGAAGGGGTTGGAGTTTAATTGTTTCCACTGCGTAATATTTTTAAATCTACCATTCACCCCCCTCTGGTAGCTTTTCACGTCCTCTTCGATGCTACAATTGGTATCAAAGCCACGGTGCTCTAATCTTTGTGATTTGCGTGTGATTTTGACTAATCATCATGGAGAAGTACTCTGCCAAACCTTGTGTGTTCGCTGGTATTGATTTTCAGGTTTGGAAGGCACGCATGGAGGCTTTCATCCATGCACAAGGCTTTGCAATATGGGAGAAGGTATACAAGCCTTACAAAGTGCCATCAAATGATCAAGTTACAGCTACAAATCTGAGAGATGTCAACAACAACAAGGTTCAGAACTTGATCATACAAGGATTAACACAAAGCGACTTCGACCGTGTTGCACACCTCCGATCTGCATACGATGTGTGGAAAGCACTTTGTGACTACCACGAAGGATCCAACACGATCAAAGAGGTAAGGCAAGACATGTTCAAGAAAGAATACATGCGCTTCGAGATGCAACCCGGTGAGTCTATTGATGACCTTTTTGCCCGCTTTAATAAGATTCTCAGCAACTTGCGTAGTGTCAATATTAATTTTTCAGATGCTGAAAATGCTAGGCAGTTTCTAAGTGCATTAGATATGTCAATTTGGGAGATGAAAATCACATCTATTCGTGAATCTACTGTCATGAGTTCACTTATTTTAGATGTGCTATATTTCAAGATAAAAACTCATGACATTGACATAATCTCACGTAAGAACCCCAACAAGTCTATTGCTTTTGTTACTCACTATGACACGCCTAGTTCCGGTCAAACATCATCTTGTGGTACACTTGCTTTGCTGTCCTCTCTAACCCTTGAACAGATTGAGGAGTTTCCAGAGGAGGAGCTAGCCCTCATCTCTACCCGGTTCTCAAAAGCATTGCAAAATGTGAGAACTAGAAGGAGAGGAAGCTCTGGACCTCAACGATGCTTTGAATGTGGCAAGACAGGACATTTTAGGTTAGATTGCCCTAACCTTTCAGGTCCTACTTCCCGGGATGAAAAGAAAACACGAACGAAGCACTCCTCTGCAAAATATATGAAGAAAAAGAAGGGTTTTACAGGACTTCAATTGGTGAGAAGTTTTATCTCAGCACTCCAGGAACTTGGCTAAAGCGACGTGGACATTGGAAGTGATGAAGATGAAGATGATTTGGCAAACTTGTGTAAAACCCCACTTTTGTGGCATGTGAATTCAGTTATGAGTTTTGTGATCAACTATATTAAAAATCCAATATAGTGGTACACATGAACTTAATACCATCCAAACCTTTCATGCACTCATGGTTAAATTTTATTAACATGAGTACTGGACTTCACCACTAATTCTAGAATAATTCTATTCACCCCTTTTCAAACATTAGAATTATTTGGATGAAGTTTATTAAGGCAATTCAAAGTGCAGTACTAAATGGGCCCTGCCAAAAACATTCAAATTAGAGGCTCTAAATTTTTCCTTTGCCTTCTAATATTCTCAATAGCTTGCCTGCAAAATTTCAAGATTTTAGGAACTCATTTGTTATTTTATTTGAGACGCTCAGCGAATTTGAATCAAGTTTAAATTCAAATTCAAAAGCTGGTCAAAATATACTTGAACATAAAGATCTAAACACACCATTGTGTTCATCACAATTTTCTTGACTTAGCCCTGAAGTTTCATGATTTTTGGAGTTCATTTACTATTTTTAAGTGAATTACTAAAATAACAGCAGCTGTGGGGCTGACTGGCGGGGCCCACCAGTCAGCAGCCCACGTGCAGCCACATTTCAACGTGCGCTGCGCGCGCCACCGCGACGGCGTGCATGCCCAGCGCGACAGCAGCCATCCACCGCCGGTTGAGCTCTATAAATGGCGCCCTGGCTCTCCCTTATCACTTCCCAGTCGCTTTTATCGCCTCCCCTCTCGCTAAGCCGACGAATTGCACCATTTTTGTTCCGCGCGCGAGCTTCCGACCGCCGGCGCCGCGCGCCCGTTGCTGGCCAACCGGAGACCTCTCGCGGCAAGCCTCCAACAGCTAGGTTGTTCCTCTCTTCCTCCTCTGTCCTCTGGATCAATTCTTTCGTTCCATAGTTGACGGTTTGGCCGATAATTTGGGGCTACACCGAAGGTCGCCGTCGTGTTCACCGCGCGCCGTCCCTGATCCACATTGCCAGGCTGTTGCACGCGGTTTCGTGCTTCGACCCCCATAGCAAACTGGTGCGCCGGTACACGCTCTACGCAAAGGTGAAAGCCGTCCCTTGTTTACATAAGTATCGAGCAAGTTAGCTAGGTTTTTCTCTTGGCCGAAGCTTATGAACGTGCTCGGTTTTTCATGCAATTCGAGTTACACACTTAGTCACTCTCCACAATTGCTAGCAAATAGTTTCTACACTTCTTTGCGCACCCTCTCGAACTGGAATCACCGAAAATGATCGACCGTAGCTCAAGAATTGCGAGTTCTCCCCTCCGCCGTTAAGAAGTGCCTCTGTCACCGTCGACGACCGCTTTGCCACCTGTTACACGACGATATCACCTGTCCATCATGTTCCTCGTGGTTTCAGGAGACTTCCCCAGCCTTTTTAGTAGGTTTTTAGCCACAGAGCGGCAGTTCTGACATAGCTGGAGCCCTAGTGGCCGCCGCCGCCGATGCATCGTGGTTTCCGACCGTCGGCAGACCTCACCGACCCTACCATCCTGCTCAGCACGTGATTTTACGGTTGGTGCCCAAGTGTAGGAGCTGCGGCGGCCGGAAACTCAAAATAGGCGAGGCTCGCCGGAGAGCGCCGCCGCGGGAGCCCCGCGTGCCGCCCGCGTCGAGAGGTGGAAGACGACGCGGTGGGTCCCGCGTGTCAGCGTCTATCAACCCCGTCGGATCGGGTGTGGCCACGGGATATCTTGTGACTATGCGGTGTATATTTGTGGTCCCCGTGTGGTTTAAATGCCATTGGTCCATTTTAAATCGGTGGGCCCACGGTTTAATTCAAATTAGAAATTAATTCCAGATTTGACTCCAAATAGAAAATCCATAACTTTCTGTAGGATGCTCCAAAAATCTTCAAACCAATTTTGTTTGAAAGATCTTGAGCTCTAGTTTCTGTCAGTACCAGTTAGGTTCTGTGAAACTCACAGTTAAATTCTGTAGAATATAATCTTGCCCCATGCAAATACAATTTTTCCAGACAAGATAGCCACTGGAAAAATCCCCACAATTCACATAAAACTTTTTGTCCTATTCTTGACTACCAGCAAAAGTTGGGAGTCATTGCACCTGTTTAACCCTCTGTATAGTTCAATTACCTTTTTTAGTTATTGAATTTTCATAGGTGTTCAGTTGCTTTATTATGTCCCAAATTTGGACTGAGTCTTCCTTTAGTCATACACTAATTCCTGTAAAAATCTTTGATTTAATTGACCTAATATCATAGTCCTAATCCAGTTACAAACTGACTATTTATTTAAAAGCCAAAAATTTAAATGTAAATATTCCAGAAATTATTGCCAACTTAGAAATGCATCAACTCCTTCACCAAAGCTTAGAAAATTATGAAACAAATTTTGCTAGACCCAGGACAACTTCCACTATCATGATTATCAACTGGCAGCTATGTTCAAGCTACAGTTTCTTCTGTAAAATTTTGGAAGTGTAATACTTGCCATAATTTTAGAGACAACACTATACTTTGATCATCTCCTGTTCTTTGCAAGAGCCTTGATCATATTCCCTAGTATCTACCATCGAAGTTCCAAAGCCAATTAAGGTCCCTATCATATAATGATCACCATGGATAAAATTTTGGTCTTGGTAATAATTATTTTTCAAAGTCATTTATATACATATTATATGCATATCGTATAGTGACCGAAGTCGAGGAGGAGCCAGAAGCCTTGGAAGAGCATCTTCCAAATTTTAACTCAGACTTTGACCTGCAACAAGGCAAGCCTTGGTTTGCATTTAAGAGCTTTTCAAAGTTTTCCATTTTTATTCACTTACATCTTCAGTTGATATAGTGCATTACGTATAAGGTGTTTGATACTCCACTTGAATGACCAATAATTCCATGGATTGGTTGGAACGAGTTACAATTTGACCTATAGTAAATGCTTTGCTAATGTGTAGGAAATTCGGTAGAAGTCAAGTAGTTGGAATCTACTCGCGAGAGATGTAGGACATATCTCACGGGATTGGCTAGATAGAAAATGGATTAATATAATGAAGTTGAGACCGGGAAGGGAATGGATAGGAAGCGGCGAGAATTGAGTCTCGATCGCGTAGCCCTGCCTGTGTCGATTAAGGACCGCTTCGTGTGCGGCTCTACTGAACAAGCTTGACTTGTACTGGCAATATAATGGACATATGGAATCCAATAAACTGACGTAGCTTGGTCACATGGGTGTCGAGGCATACTGTTCCATTTTATAGGTGTGGGTTGAGGGCAGCAAGGTGTAAATCCGTTGGTGGGTACGTCAGAGTACGCCCCACGCAGGGACCTCCTGCCCGTGACGGATCGACTGGTTCGACATTTGAGTGTCTCGTGAAAGGTTGCCATATACGACTAGTACTGAAGTGCTACGTAGGTACTGCGCGAAGTACTCGCTGGCATTTCCGAAAGTGCATATGTGTCATGTTGTCCGGGTGTGTCCTGATTGCAATCACTGTCCCTCGCAGTAATAGAGTACCACTTGGTCACTGAGTCGTGACGTATTAAATACTAAAGAAGCTAGAAAAATCATATTGTATTAAATTATAATTACTTTGCAACCTTGTATGATTTAAAGATTGTACAATTAAAAGTTTACAATTTCCCCGTACTTTAGCTGTAATAGCATTATGTGCTCTGAGCATGCCATATCATTGGTAAAGCATTTCTTGTTTGATTGTAGAGCCCATGATGTGCCGTGCTTGGAGAATGTCATTTGCTACTTAAAAGATGACTATAAGGATCCACTTATAGGCGAGTTATTTATGCTTCACCTTACCTAGGTTTAGTGTCCCCTTTGCATATGTCTAGTGAAACGGGTTAGTCTTGCTGAGCCTTATGCTCACGTTTGCAGTTAACGAGTTTTTGCAGGTTATACCGTTGAGGAAGGGTTTGATGATGTGGCTGCACCCCCTCCAGGGTGTACAGCCGAGTGGGAACCCTACACGCCGCCCTAATTGAGTGTTGCTGGTGCAAAGTATCCAAGGCATGGATAGCTTTGTTTTTGCATAGCTAGTGCTGAGAGCGTAGCTATAATACGTATATATTTCTTCACTTCCGCTAGTATTGTAAAAACTTCCGCTGTATGAAAAATAGAAGGTTTCGTCTTGTACTTATTCAGGTTCTAATCTTGTATAACTGTTGGGTGTCGCATCGCACGACACCACCCAATGAGATCCTCGGATGTCGTGATTTCGGTCCCCACAGACATGGTATCAGAGCATCATTGGGAATAGTGTACTTGAAAAGAACATATTTTCAAAAATTAGGACTTGAGTGAGGAATTAGCTATATGCCTTTATAAGGAGTATTATTAGTATAAGGTATAAAGGTGGTAAACTAATTATGTGTTATTACATTTTGTAACGACGCCCCGACGTCAGGTAAGAGCTAAGGTACGCCACCGAGAGCGGATCAATCTCGGTAAGCTCAGCATACGAGGAGTGGTATGTAAAAATTTTTGTGGCTTGGCATGGGGAGTTAATAGGAGTCTCTAAAGCTTTCACTGTTTCTGAGAACCTATGACACGCGGTACCCCAGCGTGCTTCAAAGTTAGTGGGAGCCCCCATCGGGTGGTGTATAACCCGATAGTATGCCTCTCTAGAACTATTCATGTTTTATGGGAGCATGCAAAACACGTATGCCCGAGCGTGTATAAGCCGGATCGTACGGGAGTCTTTGCTGTACAGACGTATTTACAGCCATGTACCTCGAGACATGGCCTCGCTCGAGGACAACTCACACCAGAGTCGTATGCATTTATTTTCATATGGATATTATTGTGACTGCCTGTCGTGTTTCCCCGTGCCGCCCTTGAGGTGTGAAGGTGTGAAAGGGGATTGTTTGTCTTTTGCAGCATTAACTACGGTAGAAGACCGTGTAGAAGCCGTTTGCAAGAGAACGATATAGGAACCACCTATAGACGTAACCGGAAATACCGGATAAAATTTTCTTTGGTGAGATACGTAGTACCGTCGGTATCAAACATGATACTAGACCATCCCCACCAACAGAATGGATGCATAATGCTTTGGAAAGTCCAAATATTAGATGCTGGTAGGTTTGGACTCCGTAAAAAGGGTTCTGACTCGATAGAATAAATAGAATCAAGATTCTTGTTTTCTGGCAGAAGTTGGCTCGACTTCGCCGGATTGTAATCTTGGTTATTTAATAGATAGTATAGGAGTATCATATATGGATGGATAGCTCGTGAAGATCTCTATAACTTTTCTGTTGACCATAAAGACAGAAAGGCTTTATAATCTGTTGAAATCTGGGGTGTATTGTAACTGCTCCAGATAACCTTACCATTGTACCAGTCTCTGTATTTTTGCCATAACTTGCTGTAGAAAAACCCACTGACTTATTGTGATACATTTTTGGAAAGGGTAGGGGGAGCTTTACAAGTTTGTTATGGGAGGTTTTTCCTGATTTGGGTTGGAGTTAAACCAAATTGGGAAGTCAACACAGTGAACTGCAGGACTGCTGGTGCAAACCAGTCAGTTCAACTGTTAAGTTCGGAAAGTTATAGCTCTTAATCCAAAATAGTGACATGGTACCATATATACATTTCTGGAAAGTTTAGGAAGTCCTCTATCAACTTTATTTGTCACTCCTGACCTGAATCTGGGTGTAGCTATGCCTAATTCCATTTGTTGAAAACTTGGTTCTTGCAGTCCAGAACTTGGAACAGTTTGCACAGGGTTGTGAATTTGTGCGCGATACCAGTATAACAAAGTTTTTGGGGTGGAACTCTTTTATTTCTGGATTGTAAACATGAGGTTATACAATGTTTATTTTGTCATTACCTCAATATATTATCATGATAAACCTGTATAGAATGTGGAGGTAAGCCCATATACAGGGGAGGTTCTGTCAAAATTTCCAGAATACTTGAGTCAACTTAAAACCTGTATAGATTCCTCATATTAGTTCACTAGGAGCTGTATGAGTACAATCTAGAAAGTTTTTGAAGTGTACTACAACTTTTGTGTTCAACATAACTCTTAACTCTGGCATTTCCTGTATGAAACTTTTGGGTTGATACAGGAAGGTCAGCTGATTCAGAACTGTGATCACTTCAAGTTTGCAGATTTTCTTGAATCAATTGATATTGGATATTTCTTTTTGTCCAACATTATCATTGATTGAGTTGAATACTTATTCGGAGTATTGACATCCGGGTATGTTTGTCCACAAATGGCAGCACCAATAATTCAGTTGCCTAATGGATGGGTGTTCTCCACGTGCACCGGGCAAGCCGGTTTCCCGGACGTGTTTGTTAGGTTGCTTCGCCAGTTTGGCTATCTGGTGTTGCCTAGCTATTGGGGCAAGAAGTTCTGGGAGAGCGGTATGTGGAGTTGCACCATCTACGTCGATGTGCCTGCTGGTCCACCGCACCTCGGATGGGCTCCATACTCCATCAAGATCAAAGGGTTGATATTAGAGGAAACATGGAGCTACACCGTAAGTGTTGCCATAGGGAGATTTTGCAAACTCCACTACCATAATCTGGTGGGTACTCCGTATGAGTTCTTTCCAGTTAACGGTAGGGCTTCTGAAGCCTGGGCAACCCACTTGCTTGCGGAGGTGGACGAGCATGGTGAAACATCCGCAACAGCCTTAGCGTTGTATGCAGCTGCATCACATCGCGAGGAGGGTAATCAAAGGGCATGCATAAAAGAATTGATGAACAATCTGAAGCAAGCTATGATTCGAGCGAATCACTTTGAGTGGGCAAATGATGGACTTAGGGATACGATGGCTCCTCTCAACCATCGTTTTAACCTTAGGGAGAATCAATGGCATGGCGCTATTATGGATTTAGCCGCGTCTCGCCAGGAGACTCTAGAGAGGGAAATTGACTTGGAGGCGAGCCTACTCTATGGACACCAGCAGGACACCCAGTTGAACGCGGTGACTGCGGATCGGGATCAGTCCAAAGTGGAGGCTCAGAGCTGGAAGACCAGCTGTGAGCAGGCTCAGCAGGAGAACGAGGCCTGGAGGATGTTTATGATAGAGACAGATTGGCAAGCTAAGATGGCCAAGAGGACGTCGCTTTTGAGCGAGGCATCATCTTCTACTCCAGCAACCATACCAGTGGTGCCTAATCTTGAGGATGACGAGGAAGAAGAAGATCCTCAGGAGGTCGAGTTTTATGAGTAGAGGGCCGTGTTGATGTACTTATCACTTTAGGCCGAGTGTAATGATGTGTAGTAAACACCACGTTTGTTGTGTGACTTTATGAGTCTTGTTCTAAATAGTAGCGAGGTCTGTGTACGATGACATGGACATGACGACTTGTGGTGACCAAGCATAGATGAGACGACTTCTTTAGATGAAGTCTGTCTATTTTTGGGGATCTATTGTAAACTTGGGCCCAAGATAATATATATTGTATAAAGTTTGTGCTTTATCAATATATATGAATGTTATGCATCATCTATTGTTATCTACCACATTACTATTTTTATGGAAGGATGAACTTGAGGCAATGAGACTTATGGTGTGAATCGTTGTATTACAGTATGGTGCGTACTCGTACCAGTCAAGATGGGGGAGGATCCAGTGGATGTCAGGGGGATGACACACCACCCCCAGGACAGACTACGCCTCAAACGCAACCACCTCCACCACCTCCACCCACACTTCCCAGAGGTCTCGCGGAGGTTCTCGCAGTAGTACTCGGCTTGCGCGACGAGCAAACCGAGCTACTGCAGACTCTGGTGCAGCACTCGTCCCGTCAAGGGGGACGACAGAATGATGGACTACGTCAGCAATATCAGAGTTGCTACTCTGATTTCTCATTGACACATCCACTGGTCTTCGGAGAGGCTGATGAACCGTTAGAGGCGGATAATTGGCTCCGCACCATTGAAAGGAAGTTCGGTTTACTCGAAGTAACCGAACAACAAAAGACGCTAGTTGCAGCACAGCGACTGCAGGGGTCGGCCGGTGCATGGTGGGCCAATTACCTTGACGCACGCCCTGCAGGCCATGTCGTAAGCTGGGCCAAATTCCGGGAGGCGTGCGCCTACCACATCCCTCCCGGGATTATGAGGAGGAAGCTTCAAGAGTTCTTGGAGCTAAGGCAGGGAGGAAGGAGTGCATACGAGTACTCCAAATCATTCAACCACTTGGCCCAATACGCTCAGGATCAAGTGAACACCGAAGATCGGAAGCGCAAATGCTTCTACCGGGGTTTGAACCCCATGTTGCAGGACAAGCTTGTCTTGTTCAACCGCGGCGGCTTCAATGACATCGTCAATGCCGCTATCATGCAGGAGGATGCTACGCGCGAGCTATCCTCAGATAAAAAGAAGAGGAGTGCTCTGCAGGGCAGCGGAGGTGGTGCTCCTCAGAAGTATCGTATGGTGTATCGATCACCATCCGTACAGAGGTGGCAACCGCCATCACGACCACCAACGTTCAATGGTCGCCAGTTCAGCAACTCTGGATTCCGACCTCAGCAACAACAGGGGATGGTCCCACGTGCACTTCCACCTCCACCACGTGCACCGGGATTCCGTCCTCCCATTCATACTGGCCAAACCCCGTACACGTGTTTCACGTGTGGGCGTACGGGGCACTTCGCCAAGGACTGCCCTCAGAATCGACAAGGCGGAGGGCAATCATCCTATCAGGGGGCCAACCAACCCCGCAACCAGCTCAAGAAGCCAGCCACCAGACCCGGCAATGTCCACCACCTCGCCATCGAGGATGTTCCGGAAGGCGCGCCCGTGCTCACGGGTACGTTCGCTATCTTCAATCATTCCGTAGTCCTACTCTCTGACTACGGAGCTTCACATAATGTCATTAGTAAATCTGTTGTCATTAAAAATCAGCTGCCTGTTAGCTCCACCAAAACTCCTTATATGATCTGCACTCCAACAGGGAGGGTAGTAACATATGAAATGGTCCATAGGGTACCTCTTGACCTAGATGGGAACATCTATACTACCTCCTTCATTATCTTAGAGACTCAAAAGCTAGATATCATCTTAGGAGTGGCATGGTTGCAATACCATGGTGCTATTCTTGATATCGTTCCTCAAAAGATTTATCTAAACTCTCCACTCCATTAACCCCAAGTTCTCAATCTTGAGAACATCATTCCATTGGACTCATCTACTCACAATACTGAGGTTATGGAACTTAAGGATATTCCGGTAGTATGTGAATACCTAGATGTGTTTCCTGAAGATCTTCCTGGTACGCCCCCAAAAAGAGATATAGAGTTCAAGATTGAACTTGCACCGGGAACAGTGCCAATCTCAAGACCACCCTACAAGATGGCACCCAAGGAACTTGCAGAACTTAAGGAGCAGTTAACCAAACTTGAGAACAAGGGTTTCATTCGTCCAAGTTCATCACCATGGGGTTGTTCTGCACTGTTCGTAGAGAAGAAAGATAAGACCTTGAGACTGTGTGTAGACTATCGTCCAATTAATGCTATCACCATCAAGAACAAGTATCCACTGCCACGCATTGATATTCCCATTGATCAATTGGTGGGTGTTAAAGTATTTTCGAAGATGGATCTTCGTTCTGGTTATCATCAGATTAGAATCCGACCCGAAGATATACCAAAGACAACATTCTCGACGAGGTATGGACTATATGAGTACCTTGTTATGTCTTTCGGATTGACCAACGCACCGGCTCATTTCATGTATCTCATGAACTCGGTGTTCATGCCAGAATTGGACAAGTTTGTCGTGGTCTTTATTGACGACATACTTGTGTATTTAAAATCCGAAGAAGAACATGCTCAACACTTGCGTATCGTGCTTCAACGATTACAGGACCATCAGCTATATGCTAAGTTCAGCAAGTGTGAATTCTGGATCAGCCAAGTGCCATTTTTAGGGCACATCATATCAGCAGGAGGGATTGCAGTTGATCCCAGCAAGATCAAGCAAGTCCTTAAATGGGAGTCTCCAAAGTTTGTACATGAAGTCCGAAGTTTCCTGGGTTTAGCAGGATATTACCGGAGGTTTATACCCAATTTCTCCAAGATAGCTAAACCAATGACTGAACTTCTGAAGAAAGGGCAGAAGTATGTATGGACTGAGGCATGTGAGGCAGGTTTCAAAGAATTGGTGAAACACCTTACAACGACACCAGTATTAGCTCAACCAGACACAACCAAATCTTTTGACATGTATTGTGATGCATCAGGAATTGGTTTGGGATGTGTGTTGATGCAGGATAGACGAGTGGTTGCTTATGGATCACGGCAGCTTCAGAACCATGAGCAGCACTATCCGACTCATGATCTAGAACTCGTTGCTGTTGTACTGGCATTGAAGATGTGGAGGCATTATCTACTGGGTAATCTAGTACACCTCTACACTGATCACAAGAGCTTGAAATACATCTTCACCAAGAAGGATTTGAATATGCGACAACGAAGATGGTTAGATTTGATCAAGGACTATGAGATTGAGATCCACTACCATCCAGGCAAAGCGAATGTAGTCGCAGATGCACTGAGCCGCAGGTCCCATGTCAACAGTCTATCCATCAAATCAATGGAAGAAGAAGAACCGAGTCTCTACTTGGTTCCATATGGGGCACTCAACAATCTCGCCCTCATTCCTACCATCAGGGAGGATATTGTAGCAGCTCAGAAGAAAGACAAAGGAATGTCCCACATTCAGCAAAGAATCGAAAAGGGGGAGATGAAATGTTTCCGATGTGATGATGAAGGTACCCTCTGGTTTAACAACCGTATAGTGGTACCACAAAACATGGAGCTTAGAAAGAAGATACTGGACGAAGCTCATTTGTCCAAATATTCCATTCATCCGGGAAGCAACAAGATGTACCAAGAAATGAAGAAGAAATTCTGGTGGACTCAGATGAAGAGGGAAGTAGCTAAATACGTATCCGAGTGTGATACGTGCCGACGAGTGAAGGCCGACCATATGAAGCCACCGGACAACTTCAACCTTTAAGCATACCAGCTTGGTAATGGGAGGATATCAGCATGGATTTCATTGTTGGGTTGCCTTCCACCCTCCATAAGCACGACTCAATTTGGGTGATTGTTGACCGACTGACCAAATCAGCTCATTTCATACCGGTTAGTGTGGGTTATGATACAAAGCGGTATGCAAAACTTTATATATCCAGAATTTTGTGTCTACACAGAGTACCCCGTACTATCATTTCAGATCGTGGATCTATTTTTGTTGCTCGCTTTTGGGAGCATCTCCATGATGCACTGGGTACCAAATTGATTCGAAGCTCGGCTTATCATCCTCAGACTGATGGACAAACCGAACGGGTGAATCAAGTGCTAGAGGACATGCTTCGTGCCTCTACCATCCACTATGGTAGGAATTGGGATGATCATCTACCATTGGCGGAATTTTCGTACAACAACAGGTACCAGGCTAGCATCCAGATGGCGCCATATGAAGCTCTTTATGGCCGGAAGTGTCGCACACCCTTGAACTGGTGCGAATCTGTTGAACGAGTGGTATATGGCATCGACTTAATAAAAGAAGCTGAAGAGCAAATTCGCACTATTCAAGCCAATCTCAAAGCTGCTCAGTCTCGTCAGAAGAGCTATGCAGACAAATGACATCGACCACTTCACTTCAACGTGGGGGATCCCGTCTATCTTCGTGTGTCTCCGATGAAAGGGGTTCATTGATTTGGAGTAAAAGGGAAGCTAGCTCCATGTTTTATTGGGCCATTCGCAATCCTAGAACAATGCGGACCTGTGGCATAACAATTGGAGTTACCGCCGTCGCTTTCAGGGGTTCACAATGTATTCCACATTTCCCAGTTACGGAAATGTCTTAAAACTCCCGCTGATGTCCGTGTAGAAGATTTGGAAGCTCTCCAACCAGATCTCACTTATTCCGAACATCCAACTCAGATCGTCGATGAGAAGACTCGCACCACCAGAAGCCGCACCTTGCGTTTCTACAAGGTCTTGTGGAGCAACCACAATGCTGGAGAAGCCACGTGGGAAAGTGAGGAGTATCTTAGGACAAACTATCCGGAATTGTTAGCGGCATATGTTCGTTAGATCTTTTTCTTTTGCCTTCTTTTGTAATCTCGGGACGAGATTCTTGGGGGAGGAATGTAAAACCCCACTTTTGTGGCATGTGAATTCAGTTATGAGTTTTGTGATCAACTATATTAAAAATCCAATATAGTGGTACACATGAACTTAATACCATCCAAACCTTTCATGCACTCATGGTTAAATTTTATTAACATGAGTATTGTACTTCACCACTAATTCTAGAATAATTATATTCACCCCTTTTCAAACATTAGAATTATTTGGATGAAGTTTATTAAGGCAATTCAATGTGCAGTACTAAATAGGCCCTGCCAAAAACATTCAAATTAGAGGCTCTAAATTTTTCCTTTGCCTTCTAATATTCTCAATAGCTTGCCTGCAAAATTTCAAGATTTTAGGAACTCATTTGTTATTTTATTTGAGACGCTCAGCGAATTTGAATCAAGTTTAAATTCAAATTCAAAAGCTGGTCAAATTATACTTGAACATAAAGATCTAAACACACCATTGTGTTCCTCACAATTTTCTTGACATAGCCCTGAAGTTTCATGATTTTTGGAGTTCATTTACTATTTTTAAGTGAATTACTAAAATAACAGCAGCTGTGGGGCTGACTGGCGGGGCCCACCAGTCAGCAGCCCACGTGCAGCCGCATTTCAACGCGCGCTGCGCGCGCCACCGCGACGGCGTGCATTCCCAGCGTGACAGCAGCCATCCACCACCGGTTGAGCTCTATAAATGGCGCCCTGGCTCTCCCTTATCACTTCCCAGTCGCCCTTATTGCCTCCCCTCTCGCTGAGCCGACGGATTGCACCATTTTTGTTCCGCGCGCGAGCTTCCAACCACCAGCGCCACGCGCCCGTTGCTGGCCAACCGGAGACCTCTCGCGCCAAGCCTCCAACAGCTAGGTTGTTCCTCTCTTCCTCCTCTGTCCTCTGGATCAATTCTTTCGTTGCATAGTTGACGGTTTGGCCGATAATTTGGGGCTACACCGAAGGTCGCCATCGTGTTCACCGCGCGCCGTCCCTGCTCCACGTTGCCAGGCCATTGCACGCGGTTTCGTGCTTCGACCCCCAGAGCAAACTGGTGTGCCGAAACACGCTCTACGCAACAGTGAAAGCCGTTCCTTGTTTACATAAGTATCGAGCAAGTTAGCTAGGTTTTTCTCTTGGCCGAAGCTTATGAACGCGCTCGGTTTTTCATGCAATTCGAGTTACACACTTAGTCACTCTCCACAATTGCTAGAAAATAGTTTCTACACTTCTTTGCGCACCCTCTCGAACTGAAATCACCGAAAATGATCAACCGTAGCTCAAGAATCGCGAGTTCTCCCCTCCGCCGTTAAGAAGTGCCTCTATCACCGTTGACGACCGTTACACGATGATATCACCTGTCCATCACGTTCCTCGTGGTTCCAGGAGACTTCCCCAGCCTTTTTAGTAGGGTTTTAGCCACAGAGCGGCAGTTCGGACATAGTCGGAGCCCTAGCGGCCGCCGCCGCCGATGCACCATGGTTTCCGACCGTCGGCAGACCTCCCCGACCCCACCATCGTGCTCAGCCCGTGATTTTATGGTTGGGTGCCCAAGTGTAGGAGCTGCGGTGGCCGGGAACTCAAAATCGGCGAGGCTCGCCGGAGAGTGCCACCGCGGGATCCCCGCACGCCGCCCGCGTCGGGAGGTGCAAGACGACGCGGTGGGTCCCGCGTGTCAGCGTCTATCAACCCCGTCGGATCTGGTGTGGCCACGGTATCTGTTGTGACTACGCGGTGTATATCTGTGGTCCCCGTGTGGTTTAAATGTCATTGGTCCATTTTAAATTGGTGGGGCCCACGGTTTAATTCAAATTGTAGGATCGAAGAGCACGTGAAAAGCTACCAGAGGGGGGTGAATGGTAGATTTAAAAATCTTACGCAGTGGAAACAATTAAACCCCAAACCCTTTTGGTAGAAAAACGATCTGTTAAAGAAATCGTGTGTGAGACTAATATAAACGTGTTTCACCGTGACAAAAGTGATAGATATCAGAGAGAATCAAGTCACGAAGACAACACAAATAGAATCACTCAAATCCGACGAGAAAAACTCAAGTTATGATCGAAAGATCAAACAATGGTCAATCTGTCCTACCCAAGAAAAAACAGTTCTGGAACGCTGCAAAGAAACTCGTGTATATCATAGACCACAAATCCAATGATCTTGAAATTTTGATATATGATAGATAATCAAGTTGTGAAGACAACCCAAAAAGAATCACGTCAATTGGATCTGTAAAACTCGAGTTATGATAAAACCACCGATGAAAGGTAGTGCTGTCCAGAAACTCGACGAGTAAAACTTGTCTGGAACAAGTCAGATGAACAAGGCACAAAAGTTCCATCAAACTACGAATTTTATTCAATAGAACACAAGAGGAACAGCCCAAAAGTCGTGCACCACGAGCTCTGGGCTCCCTTGCTTATATAACCAGCCCTTAGGCCAACCCAATACCAACTAGGACTCCAATCCTACTCAGATCACGAATCGTAACTTTCCATAACTGCTCAAGATTCTTCTATACGCAGATAGAAGCAATCTTAAGATTTCCAAACACCTTAGCAACATATCCCACATTCCTAAACAACTCAAATTCGTGACCCACATAAAATCCTATCATAACCAACTCAAATCTTTCCATATTTGCGTCAAACCCGACTCAGCCGCAGCCTGAGTCCATAACCTAGTCGGTTGGACCTTTCCGACCAATTCTTTACATCCACATCTCTTCATCACGTCTCGGAACCATGTAGACACGTCCATGCACTTCTTGAACACGTGCAAACATCTTCCAATGACGTCCACGATACCTTCATATGCATTGTTCTTGATTCAAACATGCTGCGCAACCTCCTGATCAGCTCAACCACAATTCCTCCTGAATTTGGTTGTTGGAACCTCATCTCCTCCCTGAGACTAGTCCAATGGATCCCGTCACCAGCCATGTCTTGAACTCAAGCAACACCTGCACATGAATAAACAACCAATCCATACGAGCCCAAGTCCTTGACTTGACTCAAGTTAGTTCCGAACACAACACCCTACGTGAGAACCTCACATAAGCATGTTGCAAAACCACAGTAACACGATATCATCCATATCAACCAAAACGCACCAAAATCTTAGCAAATGAATACTAAACAATCTTTCCAACAATGTAAAGCAAGTACGAAACATTGCAAATGAAAAGCAGAAGCACTACGGTCAAGTTCCGGACCTTGCCAGAGCAACCCGGACCTTGAGCCGGAGCTAACAAAAGCTAGTAGAACCTAGCGCCGGAGCTTACCAAAACTAGTACAACCAAGCTCCCGCCGGAGCTTACAAAACTAGCAGGACCTAGCGCTGGAGCTAACTAGAACTAGTCGGAACTAGTAAACCCAAAAGCCAGAGCTAGAAAAATCAACTCAGAGCTTAACAAAAACATGTTGGAGCTATCAAAACATGTCGGAGCTAAAGATAAAACTTCACCGGAGCTGACCAAAGCTAGTCGGACTTTGCTGTAGCTCGGAGCTACAGTCGGACCTTAATAAAAAGGTGTTTTGGTGATATTCAAAACTTTTATCATCAAAGCAAGTATATTCACTACAAGCCAATGTATTCAGCACACATAGGTCTTACACAAATTAGAAATTATTTCCAGATTTGACTCCAACTTAGAAAATGCATAACTTTCTGTAGGATGCTCCAAAAATCTTCAAACAAATTTAGTTTGAAAGCTCTTGAGCTCTAGTTTCTGTCAATACCAGTTAGGTTCTGTGAAACTCAGAGTTAAATTCTGTAGAATATAATCTTTCCCCATACAAATACAGTTTTTCGGACAAGATAGCCACTGGAAAAATCCCCAAAATTCACATAAAACTTTTTGTCCTATTCTTGACTACCAGCAAAAGTTTGGGAGCCATTGCACCTGTTTAACCCTCTGTATGGTTCAATTACCTTTTTCAGTTATTGAATTTTCATAGGTGTTCAGTCGCTTTATTATGTCCCAAATTTGGACTGAATCTTTCTTTATTCATACGCTAATTCCTGTAAAAATCTTGGATTTAATTGACCTAATATCATAGTCCTAATCTAGTTACAAACTGACTATTTATTTAAAAGCCAAAAATTCAAATGTAAATAATTCTAGAAATTATTGCCAACTTAGAAATTCATCAACTCCTTCACCAAAGCTTAGAAAATTATGAAACAAATTTTGCTAGACCCAGGACAACTTCCTCTATCATGATTATCAACTGGCAGCTATGTTCAAGCTACAGTTTCTTCTTTAAAATTTTTGGAAGTGTAATACTTGCCATAATTTTAGAGACAACACTATACTTTGATCATCTCCTGTTCTTTGCAAGAGCCTTGATCATATTCCCTAGTATCTACCATCGAATTTCCAAAGCCAATTAAGGTCCCTATCATATAATGATCATCATGGATAAAAGTTTGGTCTTGGTAATAATTATTTTTCAAAGTCATTTATATACATATTATATGCATATCATATAGTGACCAAAGTCGAGGAGGAGCCAGAAGCCTTGGAAGAGCATCTTCCAAATTTTAACTCAGACTCTGACCTGCAACAAGGCAAGCCCCGGTTTGCATTTAAGAGCTTTTCAATGTTTTCCAGTTTTATTCACTTACGTCTTCAGTTGAAATTGTGCATTACGTATAAGGTGTTTTATACTCCACTTGCAGGACCAAAAATCCCAGGGATTGGTTGGAACGAGTTACAATTTTACCTGTAGTAAATGCTTTGCTAATGTGTAGGAAATCCGGTAGAAGTCGAGTAGTTGGAATATACTCGCGAGAGATGTAGGACATATCTCACAGGATTGGCTAGATAGAAAATGGATTAATATAATGAAGTTGAGACCGAGCAGGGAATGGATAGGAAGCGGCAAGAAGTGAGTCTCGGTCGTGTAGCCCTGCCTGTGTCGATTAAGGCCCGCTTCATGTGCGGCCCCGCTGAACAAGCTTGACTTGTACCGGCAACATAATGGACATATGGAATCCAATAAATTGTCGTAGCATGGTCACTTGGGTGTCGAGGCATACCGTTCCGTTTTATAGGTGTGGGTTGAGGGCAGCAAGGTGTAAATCCGCTGGTGGGCACGTCAGAGTACGCCCCACGCAGGGAACTCCTGCCCGTGACGGATCGACCGGTTCGGCATTTGAGTGTCTCGCAAAAGGTTGCCATATATGACTAGTACTGAAGTGCTACGTAGGTACTGCGCGAAGTACTCGCTGGCATTTCCGAAAGTGCGTATGTGTCGTGTTGTCCGGGTGTGTCCTGATTGCAATCACTGTCCCTCGCAGTAATAGAGTACCACTTGTTCACTGAGTCATGACGTAGTAAATACTAAAGAAGCCAGAAAAATCATATTGTATTGAATTATAATTACTTTGCAACCTTGTATGATTTAGAGATAGTACAATTAAAAGTTTACAATTTCCCCAAACTTTAGCTGTAATAGCATTATGTGCTCTGAGCATGTCATATCATCGGTAAAGCGTTTCTTTTTTGATTGTGGAGCCCATGATGTGCTGTGCTTGGAGAATGTCATTTTCTACTTAAAAGATGATTATAAGGATCCACTTATAGGCGAGTCATTTATGCTTCACCTTACCTAGGTTTAGTGTCCCCTTTGCATATGTCTAGTGAGACGGGTTAGTCTTGCTGAGCCTTATGCTCACGTTTGCAGTTAACGAGTTTTTGCAGGTTATACCGTTGAGGAAGGGTTTGATGATGCGGCTGCACCCCCTCCAGGGTGTACAGCCGAGTGGGAACCCTGCACGCCGCCCTAATTGAGTGTTGCTAGTGCAAAGTATCCAAGGCATGGATAGCTTTGTTTTTGCATAGCTAGTGCTGAGAGCGTAGCTATGATATGTATATATTTCTTCACTTCCGCTAGTACTGTAAAAACTTCCGCTGTATGAAAAATAGAAGGTTTCGTCTTGTACTTATTCTGGTTCTAATCTTGTATAACTGTTGGGTGTCGCATCGCACGACACCACCCAATGAGTTCCTCGGATGTTGGGATTTCGGTCCCCACAACTTGTGCTTCATGGCGGGCAAGTCAAGATCAAGTAAGGAGGAGGCAGAACACAACAGCGACAATGAAGAGGTATGTCCTACTTGCGAAGAAATGTGTGATGCTATTTCTCGTGCCACTATTATTGTTAAGAAAAAGGACAAAAAGCTTAGGGATAGTGCTGCTAAAATTGAATCACTAGAATCTGAAATCAACCATTTAAAAACTTCGATTCCTAGTTATGATGCATGTCCCTCATGTGATTCAATATATGAACAATTGTCCTCATTAAGAAGTGCGCACACCTCCACACTTGATAAACTTGAGTTAGAAATTGAAAAGAACAAAGAGCTTGCTGCACTTAATGATAAAAAACTTGAAAGATGCTAGCTGTTCTACAATTAATTTGCATTGTTCTACTTGTGATGATCTTGATAAGAAACTACAGGATGCTATGAATGAAATTTCTATATTGAACAATGCTTTACGTTCTCATGAATTTAAATTTTGTTCCAATTGCAAACTAAAATGAAAAACTTCATGTGAAAATTGCCTTGATCTGTCTAATAAACTTGATGACATGCATAGGACATTAGATCAGTTTTGTAATGGGTATAAGAATCTAAACTTGCTGCTGAATTCATCCAAGTCTTGCAATGATAAAACTGGTTTAGGTTTTGATTCTCATGCTCATGCTAAGGCACACCCACCTAGAATTGTAAAGTCATTAGGAAGTGGTTTGATTCAAAAAGTTCCTAAACAAAAAGAAGTGGTTTTCAAATCTGCAGGAGTATTGCCTCATTCGGTTTCAAATAAAAATATTGCTTGCTCATCTAGACATGAACACAAAGTTAAATTTCATTGTACCTACTGTGGTAGAGATGGTCATGTCATAGATTTTTGTTATAGACTAGCTAAACAACAGAAAAGGGAAAGAATGGTTGCTAGATCTCATAACTTTCATGCAAAATTTGCTGCACATATTGAACCGAATGTACAACCTGCTGTTTTGAGTCAAAAACATTCAAAGTTTACCTCCGGACCTTCTGTTTTTGCCTCCGGAGCTACTGATTTTTGTGCTACACAAGTAACACCTTATAGGTCAGTAGTTAAAAATAAAAAATCTCAAACTTTGACTCATAAACCTGCTGTTTTGTCTCAGCTTTCGCGGATTTTTCCTGCTGCACGTCCCATGACTCAATACTGGATTCCTAAATGCCATTTGACTAACCCCAGTATTGAGTCATCGACGTATTGTGCTTCTATGTAGGTTACACGTTTGAGCAAGGAGAACATTTGGATTGTGGATTCTGGTTGCTCATGCCACATAACCGGTAACAAAGATTGGTTCTCCTCCCTCTCTTCCGTGTCACGTGTAGAGAATGTTACTTTTGCCGATAATTCCTCAACTCCTATAATTGCTAAGGGTTCGGTTAGAGTAAATGATCACTACACTTTGAAGGATGTGGCACTTGTCAAAAATTTGAAATACAACTTGCTTTCTGTTTCACAATTGCTAGATGAAAATCTGGAAATTATTTTCAATAAAAACTGCTGCAAAGTTGTAAGTTCAAAAAGTGAGCTTATTTTTAACATGTATCGGTTTGGAAGAGTTTTTGAAGCTGATTTTGATATGTCTTCCTCTAAGCATAGGTGTCTAGTTGCTAATGATTCAAAGGACTTATTTTCTTGGTATCGTAGACTTGGTCACGTAGGTTTTGATCACCTAACGCGTGTTAGTGCTCTTGATCGCATACGTGGGTTGCCTAAGCTTAAAGGGGACAAAGAAATTGTGTGCTCTTCTTGTAGACATGCTAAGATGGTTGCTGGTTCACATACTCCTCTCACAATGATCATGACAACTGAACCGTGTCAACTTTTGCACCTTGACACCGTAGGACCTTCACGTGTTCAATCCTTCGGAGGTAAATGGTATGTTCTTGTGATTGTTGATGATTATTCTAGATACTCTTGAGTTTACTTTATGGCATCTAAGAATGATGCTTTTAGTCACTTTAGAACTTTGTTTCTTAGATTATCAATTGATCACCCAGGATCTTTAAAAGCAATTAGAAGTGATAATGGAACTGAATTTAAAAATCAATCTTTTGATCACTTTTGTGCTGAAAATAGAATAACTCATCAATTTTCTTCACCATATGTACCTCAACAAAATGGTGTTGTAGAAAGAAAGAATCGAACCTTAGTTGAGATGGCTAGGACTATGCTTGATGAATATCAAACTCCTAGGAAATTTTGGGCTGATGCGTTAGCAACCGCTTGTTATGTCTCAAATCGTGTTTTCTTGCGTGCTAAGCTAGGTAAAACACCATATGAGCTCCGGTTTGGACATAGGCCTAGTGTTACACACTTTTGGGTCTTTGGTTGCAAATGCTTTGTTAAGAAACATGGTAATCTTGATAAATTTGAATCTAGATCCATTGATGGCATGTTTCTTGGTTATCCATCTCATACTAGAGGCTACCGTGTGCTTTTACTTGACACTAAGAAAATTGTGGAGACTTGTGAAGTGTCTTTTGATGAAGCTAGCCCAGGTACTAGATCAAACATTGCAGGTCCAGATCCATATCCGCAGGGGGGAGCATTTTCGTTGAAGATCAGGAAGAATTGGAGCTGCTGCCCAAAAATTCAGCAGCTAAAGACTTTCGTTCAACTCCGGATGTTAATTCTCAACCAGCACCAACAACCATCAATGCTGATTCAAATCATCCTCAAGTCACAAGATCATCGATTTGTGATGAACATGAAAAAGAAGAAGCTTGTGAGACATCTGTTCCCCTACGGTTTTATAAAGATCATCCCCCACAACAGATGATTGGAAGCTTGCACGAACGAGTCACACGGTCCAGGTTTTGCGATCCAAACTCTTATGCTCATTCTGCTTTTGTTGCTTCTTTTGAACCCAAAGATATATCACACGCACTCACTAATGAATCTTGGATTATTGCCATGCAAGAAGAGTTAGAAAATTTTGAAAGAAATAATGTTTGGAAACTTGTACCTCCACCCTTAAGGTCACACTTTAATTGGAACTAAATGAGTTTTTAAAAATAAACAAAGTGAGGATGGTGTTGTGGTTAGGAATAAGGCTAGGTTGGTTGCTCAAGGTTTCACTCAAGTTGAAGGTCTAGATTTTGATGAAACTTTTGCACCTGTTGCTAGATTAGAAGCCATAAGAATTTTGTTAGCTTTTGCTGCATCTATTGGTTTTAATCTATATCAAACGGATGTTAAAAGTGCTTTTCTTAATGGCTACATAGATGAGGAGGTTTATGTGAAACAACCACCGGGTTTTGAAAATCCAGATTTTCCTAATCATGTTTACAAACTGTCCAAAGCCTTGTACGGTCTCAAGCAAGCCCCTAGAGCATGGTATGATAGGTTAAAAACATTCTTACTTAAAAAGGGTTTACCATGGGCAAGGTTGATAAAACTCTTTTTGTGCTTAAGCATGACAATGACTCATTATTTGTTCAAGTGTATGTGGATGATATTATCTTTGATTGTGTTTCTCATGATCTTGTGTCCAAGTTTTCAGCTATGATGAGTTCAGAATTTGAGATGAGTATGATGGGAGAGCTCACGTACTTTTTGGGGCTGCAAATCAAGCAAACAAAGGAGGGTACCATTGTGCATCAAATGAAGTATACAAAAGATCTCCTACGGCGCTTCAACATGGACAAAAGCAAACCTCTTCAGACACAAATGGGAACAGCAACAACACTTGGACTTGATGAAGATGGTGAACCCGTGGATCGAAAAGAATATAGAAGCATGATCGTATCACTTTTGTACCTCACGACATCAAGACCGGACATACAATTCAGCGTATGTCTTTGTGCACGGTCTCAAGCTTCATCACGTGCTTCACATCGTCAAACCATCGAAAGGATTCTAAGGTACTTACATGGAACTCATGAATTTGGAATTTTTATTCCTTCTTCCTCAACTGTTACTTTGAAAGCTTTTTCGGATGCTGATTTTGGGGGTTGTAGAATTGATAGGAAAAGTACTTCCGATGCTTGTCATTTTCTTGGTAATTCTCCTGTTATTTGGTCCTTTAGAAAACAAAATTCAGTTGCACAATCCATAGCCGAATCTGAATATGTAGCTGCTGCTAGTGTTTGCTCACAAATTCTTTGGATTGTACAAACACTTAAGGACTATGGGGTTGATCTAGATAGTGTTCCATTGTTCTGTGATAACACTAGTGCCATTTGCATTAATAAAAACCTCGTGCAACAATCTAGAACTAAGAACATTGACATTAGGTATCACTTTCTCCGAGATAATGTTGAAAAAGGAAACATTGTGCTTCACCATGTAGATTCCAAACAACAATTGGCTGATATTTTTACAAAACCTTTGGATTTCACTCATTTTTGTAAAATTCGTAGTGAAATAGGGGTTATGCATCCTCATGGCTTAAATTGAGTGGGAGTTTTGAAACTTGGAAAGTCTATGTGTGAATCTGAAATTAAAATAATATGAGCATAGTATTTCATACATATATGACTTTGTGATTCCTTTTACATGCTGAAAGTTCTTACTACATTACTCGTGTTATACATTTTGTAGTTTTTGCCATGTCTAGTAATTGGAATAATTACTTACACTAAAACTGGTCATGGTCGAACTTTCTTGCTGTTTTGAACTTGTTACATGTTCACAAGTGCTTTTAATCATTAAGAATTAATCAAGTAATCAACTCACATGTTTAGTTTTTATGAACAAATATCATTTGAGAAAAGATCAAGAGAATATGCATGCATCACACTTCTTCTTTTGAGATGGCTTATCATTTCACTTAGATATGAACTTGGAAGAAGTTGTGTATGACTAAAACCATGTCCTTAAGCTTCTGATTGTCAAATGTCATAGGCTTGACTTGGTTAGTTAGAATAAGGCAGATGCGCATATAATCTCTTGCAAATATCATATAATCTAAATTTATGCTTTGAAAAATATTAAAATGCAGCAACTAGTGTCATGATTTCAGGTTTTGAAATAGTTAAGTTTGTGAGATCATGACTTACTTAAATTGAAAATTACATTTGATCTCTAGCATGGCTTACACTACTTTATGTATTTTATTGATGTGATAATGTAAGGTACTTGATAGTATGACTTGGATGAGCTTTGTTTATATGTATATGTTATAATATGCTCATAACAACTAAAGGGGGAGAGATAATTTGTTTATATGCTCATGTCTTGCTGAATACATTGTCAATGGGGGAGAGATAAGCATGAAGAGAAAGAGAATATGTGCATAAGGAGAGATAATAAAGGGGGGGAGATAATATGGGATAATTTTTGGATTTTCTTCTCATTTTACTTTTGATTTACAAAGGGGGAGAAATTGCCTTCAAAACATTTATGTGAATAAGCCAATGTTCGGATTTTAAATGGTGTTGCCAATGCATTCATCGAGGGGGAGATTGTAAGACCTATGTGTGCTGAATACATTGGCTTGTAGTGAATACACTTGCTTTGATGATAAAAGTTCTGAAATTCTGCTAAAACATCTTTTTAGCAAGGTCTGACTCTAGCTCCGTTTTTTGGGTTTACTAGTTCCGACTAGTTTTGGTATGCTCCGGCGCTAGGTTGTACTAGCTTTGGTAAGCTCCGGTTCAAGCTCCGGTTAGCTCTAGCAAGGTCCGGAACTTGACCGCAATGCTTCTGTTTTTCATTTGCAATGTTTCGTTCTTGCTTTACATCTCTGGAAAGATTGCTTAGTATTCATTTGCTAAGTCTTTGGTGCGTTTTTGGTTGATATGGATGATATCTTGTCACTGTGGTTTTGCAACATGCTTATGTGAGGTTCTCACGTAAGGTGTTGTGTTCGGAACTGACGTGAGTCAAGTCGTGAACTTGGGCTCGTATGGATTGGTTGTTTATTCATGTGCAGGTGTTGCTTGAGTTCAAGACATGGCTGGTGATGGGATCCATTGGACTAGTCTCAGGGAGGATATGAGGTTCCAACAACCAAATTAAGGAGGAATTGTGGTTGAGCTGATCAGGAGGTTGCGCAGCATGATTGAATCAAGAACAATGCATGTGAAGGTATCGTGGACGTCGTTGGAAGATGTTTGCACATGTGCAAGGAGTGCATGAACGTGGCTACATGGTTCTGAGACGTGATGAAGAGATGTGGACGTAAAGAGTTGGTCGGAAAGGTCCAACCGACTAGGTTATGGACTCAGGCTGCGGCTGAGTCGGGTTTGACTCAAATATGGAAAGATTTGAATTGGTTATGATAGGATTTCGTGTGGGTAACGAATTTGAGTTGTTTAGGAATGTGGGATATGTTCCTAAGGTGTTTGGAAGTCTTAAGATTGCTTCTATCTGCATATAGAAGAATCTTAAGCAGTTATGGAAAGTTACGATTCGTGAACAGAGTAGGATTAGATTCCTGATTTGAGTTGAGTTGGCTTTCGAGCTTGTTATATAAGCAAGGGAGCCCAGAACTCGTGGTAGACGACTTTGGGGCTGTTCCTCTTGTGTTCTATGGAATAAAATTCGTAGTTTGAAGGAACTTTTGTGACTTGTTTGTTAGACTTGTTCCAGACAAGTTTTACTCGTCGAGTTTCTAGACAGCACTACCTTTCGTCGGTGGTTTTATCATATCTCGAGTTTTACAGATCCAATTGGCGTGATTCTTTTTGGGTTGTCTTAAAAACTTGATTATCTATCATTTTTAAAAATTACACGGTCATTGGATTTGTGGTCTATGATCTACAGGAGTTTCTTTACAGCGTTCCAAAACTGTTTTTCTCGGGTAGGGCAGATTGACCATTGTTTGATCTTTTGATCATAACTTGAGTTTTTCTCGACGGATTTGAGTGATTCTTGTTGTGTTGTCTTCGTGACTTGATTCTCTCTGATATCTATCACTTTTGTCACGGTGAAACACGTTTAGATTAGTCTCACACATGATTTCTTTAACAGATTGTTTTTCTGCCGAAGGGGTTGGGGTTTAATTGTTTCCGCTGCGTAAGATTTTTAAATCTATCATTCACCCCCCCTCTGGTAGCTTTTCACGTGCTCTTCGATCCTACACAGGGGCTTCCAAATTGCCATTTAGAAAGGCATAACGTAGGCCTGGAGGTAGAATCTTGAGCTCAACAGGAGGTTTTGGGGAGGGCTCTTCTTTTGGCAATTCAATTTCCTCCTAAAATTCATCCTCCTTTTGGACGAAGTCTTCTTCTCCTTCAATTTCAGGGGGTTCTAAAAATTGAAGAGTCCTAACCTCCTCCATTGCCTCATCTTGGATGGGAGATTCTGCAGATGTGTTCTTTCAACGCAGAATAGGCATGGAGAAATTTCTCCCTCGAAGATTGATATTGAGGCTTCCTTCCAAAGGAACTTCCATGAGAAATTTCTCTATGGGAATCCCTATCATGATGTCGAAATCTTGGATTTTGAAAACATGAAAATCTAGGAGAGCCTCAACATCTATGTGTCTAACAGACACATGTTGCAGAATCCCACATCCTTCAAGAAGGGTTCCAAATGAATCTCGGAAGGATTTGCGTGTTGGTGCCAATGGCACATCGCCAAGAATGGCAAGAGCACAAGAATTGGAAATGGGATTTGCTCCAACAGTAGGGTTGTATAGGATTCTCATTGGTGTCCCTCTAATAGAACATAAAATGGTAGCCAAAGGTGAGGTCATCTGAAGAATTTCGGGTAAATTCTCGACTTCAGCTGTCCACTCTCTGACCGTCTGACGAACGAACACGCCGTCAGGTGGTTCATGTGTAGTTGGTGGCAATGAAGGTTTCCTATAGCAACAATACATTGAGGTATTTCCATAATCTTCAAAAAGCTCTTCCTCGAAGTAAAATGGAAACTGCGAGGGTTGAATTTCTTCTACCTTTGTAGTCTCAGGTTCGGGTGAGGAATCCTCTGGCGAGGCTTGGGGTGAACAAGAAATGGGTTCATCCTTGTCCTAGAGTGTATCCTCCATTCTTGACACGACTTCCTCTGGGATAGGCTCATTAAGACCCATAATGAAAGATGAATTTTCTAGAATTCTGTCCAGAAGATCCTTGCCTTCTTTTGGAGTCTTATGGAGGAAAGATCCTCCAGCCGTAATGTCAAGATATAAGGAAGACTCTTTGTTTAATCCCATGAAGAAATGTTGCAAAAGCATTGCATCAGGGATTAACAAATCTGGGACAGAAATTTTCGAAAGAGAAAATCTGTCCAAAGCTGCACCTATTGATTCCTTCTCCATCTGCTGGAAGCATAGTACCTCCTTTTGTAAGGAAACTGTCGGTACCCTGGGTACAGTATACCCCTTGAGATTGCAAAGATCTCAAGGAAATGTCATCTACTTGATTTGAAGACCTTCAGAGGCCCACATGTCAGACATAACTGGACCCGCTTCCCCAACATGGTTAGTTCCAGGGTCGCCACGTGTACCATCGAACCGGAGCTACCGCCCACAAGGGGGAAGCTCTGGGCTATGTACCATAACGGCACCCCCGGACCTAACCCCAGACCGAGGGAGGCTCCGGAACTGACACGTGTCTGGTGGCACCGGACCTATCTGTTCCCCACATTATGCTTTGGAGCTGCCACGTGTCCAACCGTCGGATCTTCAGCCTCAAACCACCGGTAGTCTCCACAACGGCTCCGAATCTTCAAAGGGGAATCAAGGACTTCAATACCCGATTAAGTGTCATTAATACTATGTTAATGACACACGATCCGACGACCTTAATTACCAGTAACAGCGCTGTCAAAGCCCATAACTCGGTCATTAAGGGTAATTAAGCGCATCAAATGTGTATCAATATTAGTAGCCGCCGGGGCCACATGTCGGGCCAGGCCAACTTGTAACGGTCTGTCCTTGTACTATAAAAGGACAGGCCTACGATACATAGAGGGACTGATCTGAACTGAGCTCTCTAATCTGATCTGGTCTGATCGGCTCACACGCGCTCTCAACTCACGTCACCTGAGTTGAGTTCATACATCCAATACAACACTAACACACCCCATGGAGTAGGGTATTACGCTCAGGCGGCCCGAACCACGTAAATCTTTGTGTCTCCTATGTCATTTTACATTTCACCTTCTTGAATCTCCGCGCACCCACACCGAACATCAAACTACGCAAACACTTTTAGTAGTGTTGGGAGATCTGCCGGATCAAAACCATCGACAGTTGGCACCAGGTAGGGGGCGCCTGAGATTTCAAGAATGGTGAACTCAGCTGCTGAATCATCCAATGGTCATCCCGCTGTTCAAGCTGCTGGGGGCAATCCTTCCAATATGCAGCCACCAGCAGGAACCTTAGTTCCAGCAGGAGTCACACTTCCACCACCGCCGCCTCCACTAGCAAATCAAGTTGGGCAACGAGATGGTGCACCGGCGTCAATCACTGCGTCGACGAATCATGACAACCTGGAACACGAGCTCCATGCAGCATGTGCTCTCCTTCAGCACCCACCACCTCCGGATGCATCCCGGGATGCAATGGAGCAGTGGAGGGCCGATGTGGAACACTTGGTTGCAGCAGCAGCCGACCGCATCAGTAACCAGGGTCCTCCTCCTTCAGGATGGGCCCCGTCGTAGCAACGGACCTTGTCTGGCAGACTTGGTCCGCACGTCTCCAACAACAGGAGATGTGCTGCGTCACAACAACTGACGTCGTTGCCCTCCGTGGCACGATGCACTCACACGGTATCTAGGCTTTCAACTCATGACCTCCGGGCGGAGCTTGATCGCCAATACCGTCAACAAGACGGCCGAGTCCATATCGAGTGTGCTCGTGAAAGGCGAGAAGCTTAGGATATTCCTGCTCCTGAAGGAGTAGGAGGAGACTTTTCAGCCCTGGCCATGCATCTGCGTATGGTCAGGTGGCCACAGAAATTCTGGCCTCACCTGCCAGAGAAGTTTGACGGGACCGTTAATCCCGTCGAATTTCTTCAGATTTACTCCACTGCTATCCTGGCAGCCGGAGGAAATGAGGCCGTAATGGCCAACTATTTTCCAATGGCTTTAACTGGGACCGCCCGGTCCTGGTTTATGAGCCTTCCATCCAACTCCATCAACAGTTGGGAGGAGTTGTGCCGACAGTTCACCGCCAACTTCGGGAGTTCATACACCCGACCAGGCACTGAATTGGACCTTTTTGCAGTCGTGCAAAAAGGGGTAGAATCCCTACGATCATTCATCCAGAGATTCTCTCAGGTACAAAACACTATCCCTTCTATCTCTAGCGCTTCTGTCATTGTGGCATTTAGACAGGGCGTACAGGATAAGAAGATGTTGGAGAAACTGGCGATCAAGGAGATCACTAGTGTCACGGAACTCTTCAGCTTGGCCGACAAATGTGCCAGAGCTGCGGAGGGCCGTGAAATGCACTCCAAACCACCTCTGAAGGATCGCAAGAAATCCTCCCAAGAAGAAGCCACTACCTCCGGGAGTGGCAAAAAGAAGAAAAAGACCAACGGCAAGAAGAAGCCGTCGGTCGGCGCATCTAATGCTGCAGCTGCTGCAGCTCCGGGTGGCCAGGGGCCACGCCCCGAGAAGCGACCTCGACCGTCTTCTGAAGACGGTGGCAAACCCAAGGTGTGGTTTCCAATTCATAAGACGGACAACCACAGTTTGGAAGACTGCCGGGAGGTCCAAAACCTTGCCGAGCGCTACAACAAGCGCCGGGAAGAATTTCCTTTCCGACCGAGGGAAGGAAAGCAAAAAGTTGACGAAGCTCCGGCTGAAGAGGAGTTAGGTTTCCAGGATCCTAAAAAGGTCTTGAAGGCCGTTTACACCTCCGTCGATGACGATTCTAACGTCTCTGACAACGAGCGTCGGAAGACCATGAACACCATTTTTGGTGGATCATGGGACATCACCTCCCGCCGCGTCCTCAAGACAATGCGTCGGGACATGGCCGATGTAGCTCCTGCAGCCAGGGCGAAGCCTCATCGGATGTGGATGGACACAGCCATCACTTTTGATGCTTCGGACTGCCCTCGAAGCATGGTTGGAGCAGGACAGTTACCTTTGATGGTATCTCCTACCATCAATAACATTCAGCTCCACCATGTTATGGTAGACGGAGGTTCGGGGCTGAACCTCATAAGCTTAGAAGCTTTTACCAAGCTTCAGCTCCGACCTTCGGATCTTCACCCCTCCCGACCTTTCTTCGGAGTAGGTCCGGGAGCCATTACCCCACTCGGTGCTATTACTCTCCCCGTTACCTTCGGGACCCGGGAGAAGTATCGCACTGAGAAGTTGGTCTTTGACGTTGCTCAGATCAACTTACCTTCCAACGCTATCTTGGGTAGGCCTGCCTTGTACAAATTCATGGCAGCTGCTCATTATGGCTACCTGGTGTTAAAGATGCCAACACCAGTAGGCGTTCTCCGCATCCGCGGAGATCGCACTGCCGGAGTAACCGCTCTGGAAGAACTTCATGCACTTACTACAACGCAAGAGGAGGACTCCAGGCAGGAGCAAGCTCCAAAACCCCCGAGCATTCGTCAACGAGGCTCGACTTCTGCACCTCGTGTGCAGCCAAGCGGCGACACCGACATTCCTGTCAAAGTCGTCCAAATCGGTTCCGATGCCGCTCAGACCACACGTATATCGGGGGGATTGAATGACAAATAGGAACTCCCGCTCATCGCTTTCCTCCGGGCTAATGTCGACGTGTTTGCCTGGCAACCGTCACAAATGCCTGGGATCCCCAGGGAAGTGATTGAGCACAATCTGAAGATCTACCCTGATGCTCGGCCCGTGCATCAGAAGCCTCGGAAGCAATCCGTGGAGCGTCAGAACATCATTCGACAAGAAGTGAAGAAGTTGCTCGAACCTGGATTCATCCGAGAAGTTTTCCATCCAAAATGGCTGGCAAACCCAGTCATTGTGCCCAAGGCTGGCGGGAAGCTTCGGATGTGTATCGACTACACAACACTAAATACGGCGTGTCCAAAAGATCCATTCCCACTACCTATAATAGATCAGATAGTGGATTCCACCTCCGGGTGTGAATTACTGTGTTTCCTGGACGCATATTCTGGGTATCATCAAATCAGAATGTCTAGGGAAGATGAAGAGCATACCTCTTTCATCACAATAGATGGATTGTATTGTTATACATCCATGCCATTTGGTCTCAAGAATGCAGCTTCAACCTTTGTACGAGCTCTGTACAAAACTTTTGAAGAACTCATTAGAGACATAGTGGAAGTGTACGTCGATGACATCGTGGTCAAGGTCAATAACAAGGAGTCACTGCTTGACACCTTACAGGCTGTCTTCGACAAGCTGCGGGTCACCCGCACAAAGCTAAACCCAGACAAGTGTGTCTTCGGGGTTAGTTCCGAAAACTTCTTGGTTTCCTGGTAAATCACCGGGGCATAGAGGCTAATTCGGCGAAGATCAAAGCCATTGAAGACATGCGGCCACCAGCTCGCATCAAGGATGTCCAAAAGCTGACTGGATGTCTACCAGCCCTCAGCCGGTTCATTTCAAGATTGGCGGAACGGGCACTTCCCTTCTTCAAGTTATTGAGGAAGTCCGGACCATTCCAATGGTCTGAAGAAGCAGAAAACGCGTTCCAGGAGCAAAAACAGCTCCTCACCACCCTACCAACTTTGGTAGCTCCGAACCCTGGTGAGCCTTTGCTGCTTTACATTTCAGCAACTGACGAAGTCGTCAGTATGGTCCTGGTTGCGGAAAGACCAGAACTATCCCATGCTCAGGAATCCAGACCCCTCTAGGAGGGTCCGAAGGTTCCTGAAAGCGAGCCTGGTCCCAGGTCCCATACTTGAGTCCACAAGAAGTTACTTCAGAAGACCTAGACCCCTCCGGGAGGGTCTAGGTCGCTTCTGAAGAAGCTACGGGTCCCTCCAGCAAGGACCTGAAGGTCCCCGAAGATGGTCCGGATCCCTCCGGGAGGATCCGGGTCAATGAAGAGGAAGCTCCGGACCCCTCCGGGAGGGTCCGGACCATCCAACGCCCGGTGTACTTCATCAGTGAAGTACTTCATGACGCCAAGACTCGATACCTAGAGGTGCATAAGCTACTCTATGCAGTTCTTATCGCCTCCAGGAAGCTTCGCCATTACTTCCAAGCTCACAAGATTTCAGTGGTGACTTCTTATCCACATCGAGCAATCTTGAATAATTCCAATTCAACTGGGAATATTGCAAAGTGGGCAGTGGAATTGGATGAATTCGATCTCGAATTCATTCCAAGACAAGCAATCAAGAGTCAAGCATTGGCAGATTTTGTGGCGGAATGGACTCCCTCTCCATCAAACCCTGGGGGCCCCAGTGAGCAGAAGCCGGAACACAAGGCTCCGGTCTTCACCGAGCCTCACTGGACTCTCTATTTCGAGGGCTTCATGCAAAAGCATAGGGCCAGAGCTGGAATCCTTCTCCTCGCACCAACCGGGGAGAAGGTAAAATACATGGTACACCTTGACTTCAAGGCGACCAACAACATGGTGGAGTACGAAGCACTCATCTACGGACTAAAGGTGGCACTGTCATACGGTGTCAAGCAGCTGCTGGTCAAGGGAGATTTGCAGCTCATCATTAAACAAGTGAAGGGTGAATGCTCCTGCAACAATCTCAAGCTAGCTGCTTACCTCCTTTAAGTCCAGAGGCTTCAGAAGGACTTCGAAGTCCTAGACCTCCACCACGTCCAGCGTGTCCACAATGCTGAAGCCGACGAACTCTCGACGAAAGCGTCAACCGGAGCTCCAGCTCCTGACGGAACTTTTGTCCGGAGGTTGTCAAAACCCACAGCTCAGCCTGCCGAACAGAGCAAAGGGGGCGAGATCAGCATCCCAAAGCTGACGGTCCCGATGGCCCTGTTACCATGGCAGCCATCAAGGGTCTTAGGTGCTGCCGGAAGCTCCGAGCAACCCAGCACGCAAGAGTTAGATGCTCAAGTTAGCCCCGATGCATGGATCTCGGAGATCCGGAGCTACTTGAAAGACAACATCCTTCCTGACGATGATGTATCCGCTGACTGGATAGTCAGATTGGCAAAAAGATATACGTTGGTAGAAAGGGATCTCTACCGGCGCGGTGCCAACAGCGTCCTAATGCGGTGCATCACAAGGGAAGAAGGCTGCGAGCTCCTCGCAGAAATCCATGGAGGCGAGTGTGGGAACCACGCTTCTTCCCGCACGCTGGTCGGTAAAGCCTTTCGGCATGGCTTCTACTGGCCTACAGCACTCCAGGATGCAACTGAGTTGGTGAAGAAATGCGAAGCATGCCAATTTCATGTAAAGCAAATTCACACACCGGCTCAGCTTCTACAAATGATACCTCCTACATGGCCCTTCGCTGTGTGGGGGATGGACATCTTGGGACCTTTCCCAAGAGCCGTTGGAGGTTACAAGTTCCTGTATATCGCCATTGACAAGTTCACCAAGTGGCCGGAAGCAACTCCAGTTGTGACAATAAACAAGCAATCTGCTATCAACTTTTTGCAGTCCATTGTATGCAGATTTGGAGTCCCAAACAAAATCATTACTGATAACGGGACCCAATTTACAAGCTCTGCATTTCAAGGATATTGCGAAGACCTCAACATTCAAGTTTGCTACGCCTCCGTAGCTCACTCGACAAGCAATGGCCAGGCCGAGAGAGCAAATGTTGAAAATCCTGAAAGGACTCAAAACGCGCACCTATGAGCGCTTGAAAAAACATGGAGCCAACTGGATTGAAGAGCTTCCGCCCACTCTATGGGCCAACAGGACAACTCCAAACCGGTCAACTGGAGAGACACCTTTCTTCCTGGTGTACGGAGCTGAAGCAATCCTTCCTCCGGAAATCACCTTGGGGTCACTCTGGGTCCAGACCTTCGACAAAGCCACGCAGGATCAGCTTCAGCATGAAGACCTAGACTTCCTTGAGGAGGGAATAGGCCAAGTAGCTGTTCGGAATGCCTGATACCGCCAAGCCCTTCGGCACTATCATAAGCAGCATGTACACAACTGACAGCTCGAGGAAGGCGATCTGGTGCTACGAAGAATACAATCCAGAGAAGGGTTAAACAAACTCTCCCCCAGCTGGGAGGGACCCTTCCGAGTGATTGAAGTATCCCGTCCCGGAAGCGTTCGCTTGGCTACCGATGATGGGAAACCTCTCCCAAATCCTTGGAATATTGAGCACCTCCGTAAGTTCTACACTTAATATCACGGAGGTGAGTCTATAGTAACTTGAGGTGTATGTTATAGATTCATTGTACAGAATCGGGTAGTTCCTCCGGGAGAACAGCCGGACCTTTCCCGGAAGGTCCGCAAAGTTCATGCAACTCAGGACTAAAAGTGTGGCTAGCTACCCTGGGTCAAACGAGAAATAAAACACGCTTAGCCTGGTTCCGTACCCTAAGAGTGTACTTGTTTCCCCTGTACCCCGGACCTATAATGAAAGAAATCTTCATGTGAAACAGACTCCACGTGCATTTATTTTGTACAGGCTCAACATTTTTTATTTTTCTCTTTCTTGTCTATAACAAAGTTGTGCAATTCTTAAGAAATTTTAGTTCAACCAGTTCATGTACAATTCGAGCTGTATTTTCAATTCTTTTGGATTCATATATTGTTCATGGCCCACTCGCCTGAATGCCGCCAAACCAATCTAGGGCCGGAGTGTGCTATCGACTTAGCCTGGTCAAGCACCCTAAGTACGCCACTCTACCTACACCCCGACAGGCCGAAGTAAGGCGGGTCCAAGTACAATTGGATCTGGAAGAAAGAAGGCAACGCATTCGGTTGTATTCAGAATTGTGTTTGACCTAAAACTTTCTTGGGAATTGTAAGCCGCAACGAAGTTATAGTCAAGGAGCAAATTTTACTATTTTTCTTGTCTTCAGTGCGCAGGAAAAATAAAGAATCCACGTTGATGGATAAAAGCCAGAGCTAACAAAGCTCCAACTCCCCCTAGGTGGCTTGTGATCGATGTTAAACATTGAAAACGAGCATTACCGGAGCAACCAAGGTCCGGCAAAGCTAGGGGGACTAGCCGTTGACGCAGAATAAAAGATGGTGAGAAGACCCCACAAGTGGAGTCTGCTGCCGACAAGCTACGTGTTGGCAAAGGTCACTGCCGGAGCTACTAAGCTCCGACACCCCAGAGGGCTAACTGTTGATGCTCTACGCGTTGATAGGGACTATTGCTGGAGCTACTAAGCCTCGACGGTAGTCAATGCCAGAGCTTCTGAGCTTCGACAACCTCAGGGGGCCTTCACTATCGAAGACTTCGGACCTACATTCTACAAGTTCGAAGCAAATGAGTCTTCAACAAAACATAATATCCTCTTGGTACATGTTCACAATCAAATTGTGTACATCTACCAGGGGGCCAAGTGAAGACCGAAGTGTTGAAGACAAAAAATGAAATTCACAAAAATTTGGATTTCATTCATCTGGAGATAAGGGATTACAAAATTGGGGAAGAAAAAGAGAGAATACAAGTGGGAGCTACAGAGATGGTCCTAGACCCTATGGAAGAACTGGGCGACCTTCTGAGCAACCTCCGACACGTTGGCTCGGGTGGCTTCACCTTCTCCTTCGACGGGACCTTCAAGCATTGGGTCCAGAGGAAATTGGGGATCCCGGCTGGTGTAGCACGTCAGCACATACTCTGCGACGTTCTTCGCCAGGGACTGCCCCTCAACCTCCAACTGGTCCGCGATGATGTCACCCACCATGGAGAGTTTGCCACCCCTTGAGCTCAACACTTGCAACGCCAGGTCCGGCTCTGCCTCCGGATCATCCGAACGCACGGGACTGAAGCCCATTGGTGTCAGTGCGTCGTTGGCTTTGCTCAAGAACTCCCAAACCTGTAGGGAGTCTGCAGTCCTCAAGCCCTTCAGTTCCTACAAGGATATTTTGGCCACCGCCAATTCAGAATTCTCACGAGCAAGGCGCTCAACTTCTTTGGCATTTTGCTGAATCTTGTCAGCAACCTGCTTCTCGAGTTTTCCGAGCTCCTCCTCCCGGAGGTGGATCTTGTTCCGGCAGTTGACCAGGTCCTTCTCCCGGCCCCTAACTTTCTTCTCCCTGGCAGCGATGGCACACTCTTGCTTGTAGAGTTCCTGCCCTCACACCCAGACCTTCTCCTCCTCCTCAACGCAACACTCCTCCAACTTCTTGGCGCGTTCCTTGAGGCCCTTGTCAGCCAGAGCCACCTTTTCAGCGAGCTCCTCCTCCCTCTTCAAGACGTCATCCCACAGCTCTAGGAGTTTTTGCTCTTCGTCTTCGAGCCTCTTCTCCCTCTCCTCAAGTGCCTCCCGCGCTTGATGAGAGTAGTGTTAATGGCTTCAAGCCTTTCTTGATGATCATCAGCCGCACTATTAGTTGCCTTGGCCTGCTCATAAATGGCCTGGGATTGAGTGTCGAGGGCACGAGTCAAGCTCTCTCTATCATCCAATAATTTGCCCGAGTATTCCAGGTGGACCTTCTCCTATTTGATCCACTCCTTGTCGTCTGCCAGCCTCGACTGCGCTAGCTTGGTCTCGAAGTAGAGCCGGTTACGCCACCGCCTAAAGGTTTGGCGCTCCTCTTCAAGAGCCTTGCTGTCGTGATAGAACGCCAGCTGGACTTGACGCAGACTGGAGCAAGCGTTGTCAATGGACAACGACAGGGGAATAGGGTCCGGACCTGCCGAGGTCTCCTCCGCTGGTTCCAGCGGGTTCTCGTTTACAAAAATTGGGTCCCACTCCACAAGAGTGGTCCCCTGAGCCTCCATGGCACTAGGGCCGTCCTCTGGGATAGCATCAATCGCCACCGAGGAGGGTCCCGCAAAAGAAGTTCCGACCTCCGGAAGTGGTTCTGATGGCCATGCCGCCAGGTCTTCATTTGTCTCCTCAGGCAGGGGGCCAGCGACTTCATCAGGGCACCCTGGCTCAGCAGCAGGCACCTCCGCCGTAATCACTTCCGGAGCAGGGGCTACTTCCGGCTCTGGCGTGGGCTCCTCCTCCACTCGTGGCTCGGGTGTTGGCGCCTCGACCTTCATGGGATCGAGTGCTGATACCTCCGCAACAACCGGCCCCTGAGGCCAGAGCTTCAACCTCAACTGGCTCAGGCACTGGAAGGTCTTCAACGGCAACCAGCTCTGCAGCCGGAGCTTCTGTGGCAACTGGCTCTGAGGCCGGAGCTTTGGAGGTAGCCAGCTCAACCGTCAGGACTTCCTCAACATCCAGCTCGCTCGCCAGGACTTCAATAACCTCCGGCTCAACCGCTGGGGCTTCGACAATCTCCAGCTCTGGGGCTGGAATCACTGCTCCCTCCAGCTCTACAGCCGGAGCTTCCAACATCTCAGCATCAAGACCCGGGGCTTCAACCTCCAGGGCAGGTGCCGCTGGTGCATCTTCTCTCCCGTGGTCCGGCGCTACCACGGGAGTATCGGGGGATGAGTTGAGGTCCATGACCACGATAGCTAGCGTCGGAGCTGCCGCAGCTTCAGCCACCACTTGGGGCGGCACCGGGACAGGAGTAGAAGCCTCCGCCCTCACGGCTTCAACTGCTATGGCTGAGGGTGGAGCCTCACTCCTCTTCTTGGGGACGCTGCAGATGATGGATGAAGAAACTCAAAAAACAGTTACTACAACAAAACAACCGTCTGACGTAAAGATTAAAAATTACCTCGGAAGGCTTCCGCACCAGCTTGCACGAAATCTATTTCCCGGGCGTTCTGGACTGACCATGGCCGCCGCCGGCGTGGTAGCTTGGGAAGGCCCCCCGGAACTTGTTGCAGCCGCGGGCATTTCCTTAGTCGAGGCCCCCCTCGACCGGGAAGGACCTCCGGACCCAGAGGCCTCAGCTGGCCCTGGTACTGGAGTCACATGCCCGGAGTTAGCACCCGGGGAAGACACTACTGCAGATGCAGTCGCCACAGTTGTAGAAGACCTCCCCCTCCGGGGAGAAGGAGCTGCTGCAGAGGGAGCAGGCCTAATAGACCTTCCATCGGCATGCTTTAGCTTCCTCTTTCGGCTCGAGGGTTCGACCACCGGCTCCTTTCCCTTGCCGACGACTTCGGTCCTTGGCTTTGGGGCAGGGTCGGAGCCACCTTCAGAAGCCCCAGGGATCACCACCTTGGAAATCGATCGTCTCTCGACAACACCGAGGTCGTCAAGCTCCGGCATCGTCCGCCGGAGCTCCCTGCTGAACTATACTTCCAAGTTTAGAGGGAGGAAAGCTGGTGGTGGGGTCAAGTCATCACCCGCGACATCGATGCCGTGCTGGAACTTCTTGAGATGAAACTCCAAGGTCACCCCCTCCATGTTGGACTTCAGCCCGGTCTCGACCCGGACGTCGTCCATCACACCATTGAGGGACCAGGCGAGTTTTTCTCTCCTCTTTAGCCGTGCCCACCTGTTGACCAGGAAATTGCAAAAAACTGCCTGAGGAGTTAATCCTCCCTCCACACAATGGTGGATCCTGGTCAGAGCAGGGTTGAAGGCATCCGACAGCATCAGAGCTTCACTCCAGACTGCAGTGTCGATGTTGGGGAGGCCTTCGGGCAGCTCCAGCTTCTCGTGCTCCTCCACCCGGATGACTATCCAGTCCTTCTTCTAATCGTCCCACTTTCCAGAGGGAAACGACCGGGGGTACTTGAATGGGCACTTCTTGTGCTTCACAAAGTAGTAGAAGCCAAGGTACTCATTACTCCTTCCGGTGGTATGGACGGTGAAGAAGGTCCGAAAAAGCTCAATGCAGGGGGGATGCCCACCCACATTTCACAGAAGTGGATGAAGACAGACACTAGAAGAATGGAGTGGGGGCCAAGGTGGTATAGCTGCAGACCATAGAAGTCTAGCAGCATCAAGAAAAAGGAGGAAAAAGGTGGGATCAACCCCACAATGGTGTACGCAGAAAAGTACACCATCTCGCCGGCGTGCTCCTTCTCGAATGGGAGCTCTCCCCCGGCGCGGACCAGGTGGTTGAAGAAGTCCGGGGACCACCCCATGAGGGCCCGTACCTTCTTCAGGTCACCTTCGGTCTTCAAGCGGCTCTCGCGAAGACCCAACTCCATCGCAGCACAGCGAGGCAAGGGAGGAAAAGCAAGCACAAGTTTGGGAGTTCGAGCGCAAGTTCAGATGAGAGGCGTAAAGAACCCCAGACGGTGCGTGCTTTCCTTCTTAAGTAAGCCCCCGCGACGCTTGGATGGAAACCGCAGGGAAGCCGAAGATACTATTCAAAAATTTCACCCTGCCGATGACAAGAGGTCCCAGGACCTCCTCACCGATCAAGTCGAGGTTCTTACCCAGGTGAACGGTTGTCATCATGTAAGGTGGGAAGCCCAAAGGCGGCGGCCTGAAAAGGAGCGCGGAACCGATACAATTTTCATATCGGGAACCGGCGACCTTCAATTGCGTGAGACCCGCACGCCAAAGATCTCATTTGCCGCACCCGGGATATGCCATGTGGCGAGGATTTAACTCCAAAACTATCGCCAATGGCACATCTGAAGACCTTTGAAGACTCAGCTCAAAAGTCGAAGGATGGACCCACCTCCAGTGGAATGACTTCACCCAAGGGGTCTTCCCCATAGGTGGGCCCAGGGGGCCACTGTCGGTACCCTGGGTACCGTATGCCCCTTGAGATTGCAAAGATCTCAAGGAAATGTCATCTACTTGATTTGAAGACCTTCGGAGGCCCACATGTCAGACATAACCGGACCCACTTCCCCAACATGGTTAGTTCCAGGGTTGCCACGTGTACCATCGAACCGGAGCTACCGCCCACAAGGGGGAAGCTCCGGGCTATGTACCATAACGGCACCCCCGGACCTAACCCCAGACCGAGGGAAGCTCCAGAACTGACACGTGTCTTTTGGCACCGGACCTATCTGTTCCCCACAATATGCTCCGGAGCTGCCACGTGTCCAACCGTTGGATTTTCAGCCTCAAACCACCGGTAGACTCCACAACGGCTCCGGATCTTCAAAGGGGAATCAAGGACTTCAAGACCCGATTAAGTGTCATTAATACTGTGTTAATGGCACACGATCGGACGACCTTAATTACCAGTAACGGTGCTATCAAAGCCCATAACTCGGTCATTAAGGGTAATTAAGCGCATCAAATGTGTATCAATATTAGTAGCCGCTGGGGCCACATGTCAGGCCAGGCCAACTTGTAACGCCCTGTCCTTGTACTATAAAAGGACAAGCCGACGATACATAGAGGGACCGATCTGACCTGAGCTCCCTGATCAGATCTGGTCTGATCGGCTCACACGCGCTCTCAACTCACGTCACCTGAGTTGAGTTCATACATCCAATACAACACCAACACACCCCGTGGAGTAGAGTATTACGCTCAGGCGGCCCGAACCACGTAAATCTTTGTGTCTCCTGTGTCATTTTACATTTCACCTTCTTGAATCTCCACGCGCCCACACCGAACTTCAAACTCCGCAAACACTTTTAGTAGTGTCGGGAGATCTACCAGATCAAAACCATCGACAGAAACAATTTGGGCAATGGGAAAGAAAGCAAGACAAAATTTGTCTCGTAATTCACTCCAATCATTGTTTGTCTTCCCAACGTAGTGGTTGTACCATTGTTTGGCTTTTCCTTGAGGGAAAAAGGAAACAACTTCCATTTTAGAGTTTTCTGTCTCATACCTTTGATTAGAAGGCATGAACACAGTTGTTCGAACTCTCGTAGATGGTGGTAAGGGTTTTCACAATCCGTTACTGAGAAGGATTGTTCCCGAACCATGGATATAAAGCCAGGACAAAGTTCATAGCTGGTTGCACAAATAGGTTCCACCAAAGGTGGTGGCTTACAGAACTTGCCCGTCAGAGCAGCGTAAGGAAGAATGGTGGGTTTCTCCATTTATATGGTGGTGGTAAGGTAATAATAAGAATGGTATGATGATAGATATGGGGGATATGATACGAGGGTGATCTTGTTTCGAAGATTAACAAAACCGTTCCCTACAACGGTGCCAGAAATGCTTGTTGGTATTTCTTAACACCACAGAGTTATCTTCAAGCGCACGAAAATACAGTTGTAGCACTTCCCCTTAAGGAGTATTCCCAAGGGTATTGACTCCAAAGAACGTGTGTGCTAATCTTTCGAACTAGCTCACCAAAGGACACAAAGTTGTATGGTAGGCAAGGAACAGAGAGGAATTCAAAGTATTGATCCTAATTCAAGGTAGTTTGTAGTAGATGCTTGCTTCGGGCACGGCCTTACTCCTAGCAATACTAGGACGACTCCAGCAAAGAGCCTATGGCATAGCCAAACGTTGAGGATTACGAAGGACAGATAGGGCTGTCACCACCTACTGCCTACCTCTTCAATCCGTGGGTCTACGAGATATCCACTGATGATTTATAACCTAAGCACCACGCTTACGTTCTAAATCACTACTCTAGTTGTTTCGAACACAAAGTTACAACTAGAGCCTCTAATGAATTAAAGCAGTGAACCCACAAGTAACTACTTGTGCAAACTACTAAGAATAAAAGATCAAACTTGTATTGAATTCACAAAGGCTTACTTGATTGAGTAAAACTTTTGTAGGGGTACAAGTGTAGAAGAGGGACTTGACAAGCCCAAGCCTCCTTCTCCTAGACTCTTCACCACACTCTCCTTCTACTTTGGTAGCCTCTAGGACTACTCTAAACCATTGGAGTGTAGCACTATTCTCAACTTTTGGTGTGTGTGAGAAGTGAGGTGAGGGGGTCTATTTATAGGTGGAGAAGGGTCGGTTCCCGCCACAATTAACGCGTGAATCAGTCACCATTGACTCCAGGGAGTCGGGAGGAGCCAACACATGTCATTTGACCGAGTTTGGCGCCAGGAAGAGGTCGGCCGAACCTCTGGTTCGGCCGACCTGGTCAAGGCTCCCCTCGGGGAGTGCTTCCTCCAGGTGGCTTCCAAGTGGGCCCCCTTGATATATATGGGTGCAACACCATTGGATCATCTCGTATTCTTCTGTTTGTGGGCCATTTGATCCATGTGTTGCCACGTGTCATCGCCTGATTCGTTGAAATCCATTTTCATGGATTCATCCTTGCATGTTTTGGTATTTTGGGTAATAATTCACCTGCATACAAATAAACACCAACACTTGTGGAATTGGGTTAGTGTATAACCCTACCAGTATGTTTTTTGTTTCTTTTATGCACATTATGAGGTGAATTGATGGTCAAAGTGTGGTACTTAAGGAGCATCAACATCACTCTAAGAAATTTGATCTGTTGAGTAAGGAGGAGGAGGAAAATTACTGGAAACTGGGGTGGGAGCTCTCGAAAAGAGAAGCTGATGTTGCCACCAGAGAAGGGAAAGTAAGGGGCAGGGAGAAGAACCTGGCGGAATGGCAGAACTGCATCCACCTCTGGGAGATGGAGCTAGCCGACTGTGAAAAACAAGTAGCTAAGAATATGAAGCAACATGTCAAAGCGGTTGAGCGCCTCGCTCGGAAAAGTTTTAAGCTAGCGGCCACCCGGAGGTCACTGGAGGAGCTGCGGAGCTCGAGGGCAATCAAATCCATGATGGTATGGGATTTCCTTGGATGTGCGGACAGAGCCCTTGTGCCTCTTGGCTTCAGTCCAGTACGCCCGGAGGACCCAGCGTAGGAGCTGGACCAGACGCTGGTGGTGCTTGGCTCTACTGGCAGCAAACTCGACGCAATGGGTGATGTCATCGCTGATCAGCTGGAGACAGAGGGGAAATATGTGGCCAAAAACGTCACCGAGTATATCTTGGCGTGTTACAAAAGCCGAGATCCTCAATTTTCTCTCGATTCGGTCTTTGAAGGACTCATTGCCCAAGGGGAGGATGCCGCCAAAGCTAGTGTCCAAGAGGCTGCTGAGCAGGTTGCTTCGTTTTTCCGCGAGACTTAAATCTTCCAATAGCTAGGACCTTTTCTTTTTGTCTTTTGTTGTAACCCTGATTTTGTAATCGAGTACTTTGAATGAATGAAATCCACTTTTTCTACAATGAATTCCATTTTTTTGTCCTTTTCTTCAATAAACTGTCCTTTATCTTGTTTGCCCCCTGGTAGATGTACACAATTTGATTGCGAATATGTACCAAAAGGATTTGACGATGTGTTGATGACATGGACACTTCGAACTTATAGCTTTTAGGTCTGAAGTTTATTTCCGACTTCTCGAGTGTGCTTTTGTATCATCAACGGCGGGCCCCCTGGGGTTGTCGGAGCTTGATAGGTCCTACGACACCCACTGTCAACGCGTAGAACGTCGACGGCGGGCCCCCTGGGGTTGTCGGATCTTGATAGGTTCGAAGGCACCCACTATCAACATGTAAAACATCGACGGCGGGCCCCCTTGGAGGTTGTCAGAGCTTGATAGCTCCGGCATCGTCCACCATCACTAGGTTTTTTGTTTTTCCTGTACATTAAAGACAAGAAAAAGAGTAAAACTCGTCCTCTTGTCTATAAATTATTTGTGACTTATTGTTCTTATTGGAGTTTTAGATCCAAAGAAATTCGATATTATAACAAGCACATTGATGTAATCTCTCCAGATCCGCATGCTTTTTTAGTACTCACCCTACTCAGGACCAGGCTAAGTTGGTAGCACACTCTGGACCTATGTTGGCTTGGCGTTCAGGCAAGTAGACTATGCAGCAATGTTACGATTCAAAGAGACCAACTATATAACTTGTAACACATATAAATAACATGTACTAAAACTTAAAAAGAATTGCACAGCTTCATTATAGACATGAAGGATAAAAATAATAATTCAAAAGACTAAGCCTTGTACAAAAATAAATACATGTGGACTCTATTTTCACACAGCGATGTCTTTCATTATAGGTCCGGATTACAGGGGAGACAAGGACACACTTAGGGTATATGACCATGCTAAGTGTGCTATACATCTTGTACTAGCTCGGGGCAGGCAGCTACACTTTTAGTGCCGTGATTGTGTCAAGTGTTGCTTGAACTTCCCGGACCCTCCCAAAGGGATCTGGATGTTTTCCAAGAGGACCTACCCGTCTTTGTATATTGACTCTATAACCCAAATTGTGTGTAATTACAGACTCACCTCCATGATTCTAATCATAAAACTTACGAAGGTGCTCGATGTTCCAAGGATTAGGAAGCAGAGCCCCATCCTCACTTGCCAAGCGAACGCATCCGGGACGGGATACTTTGATCACTCGGAAGGGACCTTCCCAACTGGGAGAAAGTTTGTTCATTCCTTCGCGAGTTAGTATTTTTCGTGGTACCAGATCGCCTTCCTCGAGCTGTCAGTTGCGCACATGCCTTTGATGATAGCGCTGGAGTGCTTGGCGATAGTGTGCATTATGAACAGCTGTTTGGCATGTTCCCTCATTGACGAGGTCAAGGTCTTCACGCTGGCGCTAATCCTGCGTGGCTTTGTTGAAGGTCCGAACCCGGAGCGACCCCATGGTGATCCCCGGAGGAAGGACTGCTTCAGCTCTGTACACCAAGAAGAAGGGTGTCATTCCAGTTGAACGGTTAGGTGTAGTCCTGCTTGCCCATAGCGCGGACGGAAGTTCTTCGATCCAGTTGCCTCCATGCTTTCTCAGGCGCTCATATGTACGCATCTTGAGTCCTTTTAATATTTCTGCATTTGCTCTCTCGGCTTGACCATTGCTTGCTGGGTGAGCTACTGATACAAAGCTGACTTGAATGTCAAGGTCTTCGCGATATTCTTGGAATGCAACACTTGTAAATTGGGTTCCATTGTCAGTTATGACTTTGTTCAGAACTCCAAATTTGCATATTATGGACTTCAAGAACTTGATTGCTGATTGTTTGTTGATAGTCACAACTGGAGTTGCTTCTGGCCACTTGGTAAACTTGTCGATGGCGACATACAAAAACCTGTAACCTCCAACAGCTTTTAGGAAGGGTCCCAAAATGTCCATGCCCCACAAAGCGAATGGTCATGTAGGAGGAATCATTTGTAGTGACTTAGCCAGTGAGTGAATTTGTTTTGCGTGAAACTGACACGGTTCACACTTTTTCACCAACTCAACTGCATCCTGGAGTGCTGTAGGCCAGTAGAAGCCATGCCAAAAGGCTTTGCCGACCAACGTGCGGGAAGACGCATGGTTCCCACACTCGCCTCCATGGATCTCCGCGAGAAGCTCGCGGACTTCTTCCCTTGCAATGCACCACATTAGGACGCTGTTGGCACCGCGCTGGTAGAGATCTCCTTCTACCAACGTGTACCTTTTAGCTAATCTGACGATCCGATCACCGGATACACTATCTTCAGGAAGGACATTGTCTTTCAAGTAGCTCAGACTCTCCGAGATCCATGCATCGGAGCTAACTTAAGCTTCTGAGCCTTGCGTGTTGGGTTGCTCAGAGCTTCGGACAGCACCTATGACCCTTGGTGGATGCCATGGTAACAAGGCCACCGAGACCGCCATCTTCGAGGTGCTGTTCTCGCCCCCTTTGCTCAGTTCGGTAGACTGAGCTGTTGGTCCTGATAACCTCCGGACGAAGATTCCGTCAGGAGCCATAGCTCCGGTTGAAGCCTTTGTCCAGAGTTCGTCGGCTTCAGCATTATGGAGACGCTGAACATAGTGGAGATCTAGGAGTTCAAAGTCTTTCTGAAGCCTCTGGATTTCAAGGAGATAAGAGGATAGCTGGGGGTTGTTGCAACAGCATTCACCTTTGACTTGTTTTATGATGACCTGTGAATCACCCTTCACGAATAGTTGTTTGACAGCATAGGATAGTGCCACCATGAGCCCGTAGTTGAGAGCTTCATACTCCACCATGTTGTTGGTTGCCTTGAAGTAAAGGTGAACCATGTATTTGACCTTCTCCGCAATCGGAGCGAGGAGAAGGATTCCAGCTCCGGCCCCCTGCTTCTACACAGAACTGTCGAAGTAGAGAGTCTAGTGACGTTCGGTGAAGATCGGGACCTTGGGTTCCGACTTCTGCTCACTGAGGCCCCCAGGATTTGATGGAGAAGGAGTTAAATCTGTCACGAAGTCAACCAAAGCCTGACTCCTGATTGCCTGTCGCAGCAAGAATTCGAGATTGAATTCTGCCAGCTTCGCTGCCCACTTGGCGATGTTCTTAGTAGAATTAGGGTTATGCAATATAGCACGCAAGTGATAATAAGTTACCACTCATATCTTGTGGGCTTGGAAATAATGACGAACCTTCCTTGAGGCAATAAGAACTGAGTAAAGCATCATATGCACCTCGATGTATCTGGTCTTGGCATCGTGGAGTACTTCATTAATGATGTACACTGGGCGCTGGACGGTCCAAACCCTCTCAGAGGGGCCCGGGGCTTCCTCTACATCGATCTGGACCCTCTCGGAGGGGTACAAACCTTCTTGTTGAGCTTCCTAGACCCTCCCAGAAGGGTCTGAAACTTTTTCTTGTTCAATCTGGACCCTCCCTGAGGGGTCTGGATCTTCTTGAGCAGCCGTGGAAACTCCCTCAGATGAGAGAGGTTGATCTTCTAGTAGTCCGCCTTGAAGATCTTTATCTGGGGGTTGGGACCCAGACTGGCCTTCAGGTAGCTTCGTACCCTCCTAGAGGGGTCTAGTCTCCTGAACTTGATGTGGCTCCGATCTTTTCGCGACCAGGACCATGCTTAAAACTTCTGTAGTTGCAGAAATGTAAAGCAGTAGAGGCTCACCAGGGTTCAAAGCTACCAAGATTGGTAGGGTGGTGAGGAGCTGCTTGAGCTCTTGGAACGCCTTTTCTGCTTCTTCGGACCAATGGAACGGTCCAGTCTTCCTCAATAGCTTGAAGAATGGAAGTGCTCACTCTGCCAGCCTTGAGATGAACCGGTTGAGTGTAGCTAGACATCTAGTTAGCTTCTGGTCGTTCTTGATGCAGGCTGGAGGCCGCATGTCTTCTATAGCCTTGATCTTTGCCGGGTTTGCCTCTATTCCTCGGTGATTCACAAAGAAACCAAGGAGCTTCCCGGAGCAAACCCCGAAAACACACTTGTTCTGGTTCATCTTGGTGCGCGTGAAGCGCAGCTTGTCAAAGATGGCTTACAAGTTGTCAAGGAGTGACTCCTTGTTCTTGATCTTCACAATGATGTCATCGACGTGCACCTCCACAAGTCTCTAATTAGCTCTCCAAACGTTTTGTACATAGCTCGCACAAAGGTTGAAGCAACGTTTTTGAGACCAAAGGGCATGGCAGTATAACAATACAATCCATCTACTGTTCTTAAGGCAGTATGCTCTTCATCTTCCCTAGACATTTGGATGTGATGATATTCGGAGTATGCATCTAGGAAACACAATAGATCACACCTGGAGGTGGAGTCCACTATCTAATCTATTTTAGGTAGTGGAAATGGATTTTTTGGGACATGCCTTATTTACTGTGGTGTAGTCGATACACATCTGAAGCTTCCCGTCAGCCTTGGGTACAACGACAAGGTTTGCTAGACATTTTGGATGAAAAACCTTCCGGATAAAACCAGCTTTGAGAAACTTGTTGATCTCCTGTCGGATAAAGTTCTGTCGCTCGATTGATTCTTTTCGGGGCTTCTGGTGGACAGGCCGTGTGTCGGGATAAATCTTCATATTGTGCTCAATCACCTCCCTAAGGATCCCAGGAATTTGTGACGGTTGCCAAGCAAACTCGTCAACATTAGACCGGAGGAAAGTGATTAGCGCGAGTTCCTTTTTGTTGTTCATACCCCCTGATATACGGGTGGTCTGAGCAGCATCCGAACCAATTTGTACGACTTTTATGGGAACGTCGGTGTTGCCGCTTGGTTGCACATGTAATGCAGAGGTTGAGCTCCGATGATGAGTGCTCGGGGGTTGAGCAATGAGCTCTTTGCCGGAGGTTCCTTCTTGCGTCGTGGCAAGCGCATGGAGTTCCTCTAGCGTGGTGACTTCTGCTGTGCGGTGTCCTCGGACCTGGAAGACGCCTGAAGGTGTTGGCATCTTCAACACCAGATAGTTGTAGTGAGCTGCAGCCAAGAACATGTACAAGGCAGGTCTGCTCAGGATGGCACCGAAGGTCAGAGTGATGTGAGCGACATCAAAGACCAACTTCTCAGTCTTGTATTTCTCCTGTGTCCCGAAGGTCACCCGGAGAGTGATGGATCTGAGGGGGCTGATGGCCCCCGGACCTACTCCAGAGAAAGGTCTCGAGGGACGAAGGTTCGGGAGTTGTAGCTGGATCTTCATGAACGCTTCAAAGCTCAAGAGATTGAGCGTTGTGCCTCCATCTACCAGAACATGGTAGAGTTGAATGTTGTTGATGGTTGGAGATACCATCAGCAGAAGTTGGTCAGCTCCGACCATGTTCCTGGGGTAGTCTGATGCATCAAAAGTGATGGCGTATCCATCCATTTCCGATGTGGTTCTGCCATGGCAGCAGGAGCTACAACAGGCATTTCCCATCGCATTGTCTTGAGGACACGACGAGAGGTGATGTCCCAGGACCCCCCATAGATGGTGTTAAGGGTCTTCCGACGCTCATTGTCAGATAAGAGTCATCATCGACTGTGTTGTACATAGCCTTTATGACCTTCTTGGGGCCTAGGAAGCCTAGCTCCATCTCAGCCGAAGCTTCGTAAACTTTTTGCTTTCCTTCCCGCTGACAGAAAGGAGCTTCTTCTCGACGCTTGTTGTAGCGCTCGACAAGATTTTGGACCTCTCGGCAGTCCTCCAGACTGTGCTTGTCCATTGTGTGGATTGGACAACACATCTTGGAACTACCGCCATCTTATGACGAAGGTCAAGGTCGTTTTTCGGGGCATTGCCCCTGGCCACCCGGAGCTGCAGCAGCCGCAGCAATAGGTGCACCGGCCGAAGGCTTCTTCTTGCCGTTGGACTTCTTCTTCTTTTTGCCACTGCCGGAGTGGCATCTGCTTTGGAAGGCTTTTTGTTAGCTTCCAGAGCTGGTTTTGAGTGGATTTCTCGGCCCTCTGCGGCCCGGGCACACTTGTTAGCCAGGCTGAACAACTCCGTGACGCTGGTGACTTCTTTCATCGCCAGCTTCTCCAACATTTTCTTGTCTCAGACGCCCTGTCTGCATACGACAATAACAAAAGTGCTCGAGTTAGAGGGGATGGTATTGCGTACCTGAAAAAACCACCGGATAAAGGATCACAACGATTCCTCCATTGTTTGCTTCACAACAAACAGGTCCTGTTCAGTGCCTGGTCGGGTATAAGAACTCCAAAAGTTGGAAGTAAACTGTTGACACAGCTCCGCTCAACTGTTGATGGAATCAGGCGGAAGACTCATGAACATGGACTTGGCGGTCTCAGTTAGAGCCACAGGGGAGTAGTTGGCCATCACGGCCTCATTGCCTCCCGCTGCAAGTATAGCAGTGGAGTAGATTTGAAGGAATTCGACGGGGTGAACCGTCCCGTCGAATTTCTCTGGCAGATGAGGATGGAACTTCTGTGGACAGCGGACCATGCATAGGTGCATGGCCAGGGCAGAACAACCTCCTCCTACTCCCACAAGAGTAAGATTGTCCTGAGCCTCTCACCTTTTGCGAGCATGCTCAATATGGACGCGACCGTCCTGCTGTCGCTAGCGGCGGTCGAGCTGTGACCGCAAATTGTGTGTCGATAGCCTCGACATGGTGTGGGTGCGACACGCCCCGGAAGGCAGCGATGTCACCTGTTGAGATTCAGCTTGCCTCCGGTGTTGTGATACGTGAGGACCAAGTCTCCCAAACATGGTCCTACGTTGAGTCGATGCTTGCCCCGATGGGGGAGAACCTTGGTTGCTGATGGCATCAGCTGCAACTGCAACTAGATGCTGCACATCAGCACGTCGTTGTTCCATTGCACCCTAAGGTGCTCTGGGCGCTGGTAGGCGCTCCAGCAGAGTACGCGCAGCAATCAGCTCATTCTCAGGGTTATTGTTCGCCGATTCTTTGACCGACACGAGTACCCCATCCTCTTGTCCAGCATTGTTTGCCGGAGCAGATGGTGGTGATGGTGGTGGTGTGACGCCTGCCGGGACAACTGCGCCCCTTGGTTGCTGCATGTCTGAAGGATTGTCTCCAACAGGTTGCACAGCGTTATTGCCGTTGGATGACTATGCGGCGGAGTTCACCATCTTATAATCTCAGGCGCCCCTACCTGGCGTGCCAAATGTTGACGCGTACGAATGACACTTCCCCCGGTACTACTAAATTGTAGTCCGCGGAGTTCTTGATTGGTTGGGGCACGAGTGAGATTATGAACAAGATGATGACCCAAATGATTTTAAGTGGTTCGGGCCGCCTGAGCGCAATACCCTACTCCATGGAGTGTGTGTTATTGTATTGGAGATTTGCTTGTCCTTGCGTGCGTATGTGCTTGGTTGTTTTGTACCATGCAACACATCCCTTTTATAGACCAAGGGATGGCTGTTACATGGGTTGCCTGGTCAGGCATGCGGCCCCGGTGGTTATTCTTGCCTAATACACAATTAAGTGTGTTCAAGAATCCTAATAATGTGATAACGCGCCTTAATGGTGGCGTTACCAGTATTAAGGGTCTTCTGATCGTGCACCATTAATAGGGCATTGATGGCACATAATCAGGCCTTGTAATTGTACAATAACAATCCTTTGAATACTTATGCCGTTGGAGATCCGTCTGTATTCCCGTTGGTGGCGTAGGTCCAGAGGCTTGACACGTGGCAGCTCCAGACCTTTACCTTGCGGGAAGGTAGGTCCGAAGCTGCTATACACGTGGAGGCACCAAAACTTCCTTCTACTGTGGGTTAGGTCCGGGGTCACTGTACACGTGTCAAGTACGGAGCTTTCCTATGTAGGGAGTTGGCTCTGGTCTTGTGTTACACATGGAAGTTTTAAAGCTCCCCTATGTAGGAGGTGAGCCCTGTGTCGTTTGACAAGTGGGGCCTACAGAGGTCTTCAACTTTGACTGGTGGAACTCCCTTGCACTTCTTGCGATATCATGGGGTACCTCGTACGCAGGGTACCGAAAGGTTTCAACCCCTATCATGAACCTTGACCAAGAACAAGCCTGGGGAAGGACCCCCACCTTGAGGCAACTTGTATCACACCCCATTTGCATTCATTTATTTCTTTCTTTCCACCACCATTGCATCTAAAAAAGTTAATAATGTAGTATAGGTTAGGTTAATAAAAGATGTGCGGTAAGAATATTTTTACCTTGCATGAGTTGAAATGATAAATAGTTGCCCCGTTTTATTTTCTCTAGTCCCTTGCATACAACTTAGTATTGATCAGGACATCTCTCCTTTGCATACAATACAAGGACCGATCACTAGAGCACATGCGCGACAATTGGATCTCCAGGTACGTTCTAACCTTGTCAATTGTTTTTCAGAACTTACGTTTGTTTCCATGCACATTCTATTGATTAGGGACAATGGAGAGGAACCAAAAGGGCTTGGAGAAGTCCAAGGAGTCAAGGAGGAGGAGATAGGACGTCCACCCCAAGTAGGAGTCCAAACCCAACCCGACTTCGACTCCACCTCGGGGTTCAGGACCTGCCTTCACGAAAATTGACGTCCCGGACACATACGGAGTCGGCATTGGACGTTCTATATATGATTGGAACCGTGATTTCATAAAGCTTCCAATGGAACCGGACCACCTCAAAATTCCTTCTAAGTTGATGGGAATCGGCGAAATAAGTGGGCGTCCAGAATCTGTCCGGTGCTGCACCACTGTCCTTTGGGCTGTTGGCTCGTGTATCGCGTGGAAGCCCATTAGCGTTGCGTCCAGGGTCTTGCACGCCCCTAACTCCTATTTATACAGCAGCCGTCACCCCATTCGGTTGGGTTTTGCTTAGATACAATCTATCATTGAACAGTGTCACCATTCATCAGTTGTGAGATCCCACTTCGTGATCAATTCAGTTTTGTTTTCAAATTCTCTGTTCTTGCTTGTTTTTTTGATTACGCTTGCAGGGATAAGCCTTCGTGGCGAGGTCATTCGTGTGACACTGGTGATAACCAACGGAGCAGTGGTGTTGTGATTGCGTGGTTTCGTTTGTTCAGAGCCTTGAATCATCAACGTCGAGATCTCCACCCAATCAAGTTTACCATACCTCTCTGAAGATCGGGACTTATCATCCTATCAATTGGTATCAGATTTCTAGGTTCACCATGAGGTATACTTGTGTGCCCTTTAGATTCATTTTGTTTCAGTTCTATAGTCCACAAAAGGATACAAAATTGTTTTACTTTCCCTGACCTACAACCCTTGCTCAACCTTTTGCACAATTTAGTTTCGGAGTCTGTTATTCTGAGTTCGTGTCCTAGGTTGAGTCTGGTTGCCGTTTTAGATTTGTTTTGGTTCAGTTTTGTTTCAGTTTTGTTTCTTCGATCCGCTTCCATCTATAAAAAAAACAATATACAAAAAAATTCCATCCACTGATTCGTTTCTGTCCAGTTTTCCACCAAAACCTGATTCGGGGTATTCTCCTCACAACGGGCATACATTTTCACTCGAAACTCCGATTGAGTCACATTTTTATTTTTTTTCCCAGAAAGGTCTCGAAAAAATTCACACACCATACACCGGCTATGCTGGTCACAACGTTTTCAACAAAATAAATAAATTAAGAAGGCCCTCATTTCAAACTGCGAAGTTCCAGCACCAATTTTTCCAAACGCTCCTGAATTTGTACCGATCACATCATTCATCGGTTTGAGCTAATACTTGGTGCTGTTTCTATTCTCGTGCCCCTGGTTGAGAAAAAATATCAAAAAAGTAAAGATAAAAAAAATAATTTCTACTAGTCCTAAAAGACAAAAACAGGAGGCTCAAGGGGTTTTCTACTTGTGTTGTTTTCTATGTGAATGTTTGATACTTGCTGATATTGTCCTTGTTGTTCATTATCATTTATCCTTGTTCCTTGCTTCTTACCACAACTATTCTAATAGAATTTTAGGTCAGTAACTAGGTGAAATTCTTCGGACACTTATTCAACATTGCTATCTATTACTAACTTGTGTGCCACATACATATACTACATTTGAGCCTTCCCAAGCTACATCTTCTCTCGAGCAGAACAGGTAACCTCTGCAATCACACCCACTCTTTGCTTGCTTTCACACCGGTCACCGTTGACCACCTGCAGTGCTAGTAAGAAACTTGTAAGAGTGGGGTAAGACACATCTTACTGATTGATTTTCCACTTCCACTTCAACGAGCGTAGTAATAGGGTTCTTCACGATCTTTTTGTCTTCATTTATGTTTTGTACTAACAATGATAGGAAAGAAGCCTATGTATAAGACATCTGGTTCTACACCTCTGGACGATGATAAGTGTGTGTCCCATATAGAACTAAGGGACATGATGCGGGCGATGACCAAAGCTTTCAACAATTACCAGACCACTACAATAGCCACCTTTCAAAGGCTCCATACAAGTGTTGCTGGTCTAACCACACGGTTTGACGAGATGAAGACTCGTCTTCCCCAACAAGCTACACCCTCTATCATCCTTGATGCTGGTGCGCATGCTCACTACGACACAGAGGATGACTTCAATAACGACGAGGTTGATGCACAGCAGCGCCGTCGCCCTCAATGAAATTGTCAAGGTATGGGAGGTAGACCTCGTCCTCAGGCTCCTAAACAAGATAATGATCCTTACGCTAAGATTAAGTTTTCTATTCCACCATTTTATGCATTTTATGATGTTGAGACTTACTTGGATTAGGAGATGATGCTAGAACAAAAATTTAGCTCTCATCTTGTTCCTGAGCGACATAGAGTTAGACAAGCCACTAGTGAGTTTAATGATTTTGCTATAATTTGGTGGAATGAACTTGTCAATACACGTAATGCACCATAGACATGGGTTGCGTTAAAAGAAGATATGTGCGCTAGGTTTGTTCCTCCTTCATATAGACGTGATCTTCTTAAGAAATTGCAATGCTTTGATCAGGGTGACATGACTGTCCAAGAGTACTACTAGGAGTTCCAGAAAGGTATGCTTAGTTGTGTGGTAGTTGAGGACCAGGAAGACCAAATTGCTAGGTTTTATGGGGGCTAGTGGCATGAGATCCAGGACATAGTTGACTACAAGGAATATCATTCTATTCAACGTTTATTTCAACTTGCTATGTTAGCAGAAAAAGAAGTGCAGGGTCGCCAACAACAGCGACGGAACAACACCTTCATGCCACGATAGCTTCTGGTGCCATCCAAAGCAGCGTCCTCCTCGAGCGTATGTGATTCTACACCACCCTCCACCAGTGTTGTATGCAGCACTGCACCTTCTACATCACGGGGACAAGATAACAGCACGTCCCAGACGCCTCAGGTGTTGTAGCAAAGGCGGCTGCAGCCAACACTTCGACAAGTCGCACCTCCGACATCAAGTGTCACTGCTGCCACGGACTTGGTCATATGCAACGATAATGTCCCTGTAAACGGACAATCATTGCCACTGTTGATGGTGGGTATGTCAGTGCTTCTGATATTGAAGATGAAAATATAATTGCAACTAACATTTCAGGTTCTGATGATGGCACTGAGGAGGTTCTTGGTACATATGCGACCAACAACTATAGGACGTTGATAGTGCAGCAAGCTTTGAGTGCCACGGTTCGAGAGGACGACAACCGCCAACGTCACAACCTTTTCAACATGTTTCTTGTGGTCAAGGACTGCTGTGTACATACCATCATTGATGGTGGTAGTTGCAACAATTTGGTGAATGTTGAGGTGGTCAAGAAGCTTGGCTTGACCACACGGGAGCATCCCCACCCTTATCACATTCAATGGTTTAACAACAATGGTAAGGTAAAGGTAACACAAACAACAAGGATACATTTTTCCATTGATTCTTATCATGATTTTGCTGATTTTGATGTGGTACCGACAGATGCTTGCTCTCTTTTGTTGGGACGTCCTTGGGAGTTTCATACTGATGATATTCACCATGGTCGATCTAATAATTATACTCTCGTGCATAAGGGCATGAAAATTGTGTTGCTTCCTATGAGTCCCACTGAAATTGTGAAATTTGAGCAGGAGAAAAAGAATAATGCTAAGCAAAAGGGTGTTTTCAATTCGGAAATTCAGCAACATATTAAGTTGAAAAAACCTATTTTGCTTGCAACTAAATCTGATCTTGGTGATTTATGTGCCTCTAATGAAACTTGCTACGCTTTAGTGTGCAAACATGCTTTATATTCCATTAAGGATACATCTATTGCCTTGCCACCTGCTGTTGCTAACCTTTTGCCGGAATATATGGATGTTTTTCCATCAGAGATACCTCCTGGATTACCACATGTTCGAGGCATTGAGCACAGAATTGATTTGATTCCAGGGGCGAGCTTGCCAAATCGTGCCGCCTACAGGACCAACCGCGACGAGACTAAGAAAATTCAGTGACGAGTTCAAGATCCCTTGGACCGTGGGTACGTTCGTGAGAGCCTTAGTCCTTGTTCCGTTCCTGTTCTTTTGGTTCCTAAGAAAGATGGCACTGGGCGCATGTGTGTTGATTGTAGAGCTATCAATAACATTACCATTCGTTATCACTATCCTATTCCTTGATTGGATGACATGCTTGCGGAGTTGAGTGGCTCTGTTATTTTCTCCAAGATTGATTTCGTAGTGGGTATCATCAGATTCGTGTGGCTTTAGGTGATGAATTGAAAACTACCTTTAAAACTAAATTCAAACTTTATGAATGGTTAGTCATGCCATTTGGTTTAACCAATGCGCCCAACACATTCGTGAGGTTGATGAACGAGGTTTTACGTGCTTTCTTTTGTAAATTTGTGGTGGTTTGCTTTGTTGATATCCTTATTTATAGCAAGTCATATGATGAGCATTTTGAACATTTGCGTGTTGTTTTTAATGTCTTGCGCGATGCATGTTTATTTGGTAACCTTGAGAAGTTCACCTTTTCACCGATCATGTGTCTTTTCTTGGTTATGTTGTTACTTCGCAGGGCATTGAGTTGGACGAGGCAAAGATTGTTGCCATCACGAGCTGGCCCCTTCCGACTATGGTCACACAGGTTCGGAGTTTTCCTGGTCTCGCAGATTTCTACCGGCGTTTCGTGCGGGATTTCAGCACCATTGTGGCACCTCTCCATGAGTTTACAAAGCATGGAGTGCCATTTCGATGGGGACCAGCATAAAAACAAGCTTTTGATGCTCTCAGGTCGAAGCTCACAAAAGCACCATTGCTGTAACTTCCTGATTTTGAGAAGACCTTCGAGCTTGAATGCGAGCGGCATTGGCATTGGAGGAGTGATCATTCAAGGAGGTAAACCTGTTGCTTTCTTTAGTGAAAAGTTGCATGGGTCTTCACTGAATTATTCTACATATGACAGAGAACTTTATGCTTTAGTGCGTGTCTTGCAAACTTGGCAACATTACCTATGGTCTAAAGAATTTGTCATACATTCAGATCATGAGTCTTTGAAGTATCCTAAAGGCCAAACTAATCTGAACAAACGTCATGCTAAATGGATTTAGTTCATAGAGTCATTTCCTTACATCATAAAACATAAGAAAGGGAAAGACAATGTGATTGCCGATGCGTTGTCTAGATGTTATACCTTGCTGTCCCAACTTTCTCGTAAAATCTTTGGTATGGAAACCATAAAGAGGTTATATGCTACTGATTTGGACTTCAAAGATGCCTTTGGCAATTGTAGAGAGGGAAGAACGTGGAAAAAATTCCTGCTGCGTGAAGGCATTCTCTACCGTGCTTACAGGTTGTATGTTCCAGCTAGCTCCGTTCATCTTTTGTTGTTGCAGGAAGCGCATGGAGGTGGTTTGATGGGACATTTTGGTGTTAAAAGACAGAGTATCTGCTGGCCGCTCACTTCTTTTGGCCACAAATGATGCGTTATGTGGAGCACTACGTTTCACGTTGCACGACATGCAACAAAGCTAAGTCTCAACTTAACCCACATGGTCTTTATATGTCTCTTCCTGTTCCTAGTGCACCTTGGGAGGATATTTCTATGGACTGTTTTAGGAATGCCTAGAACAAAGAGGGGGAGGGATAGTGTCTTTGTGGTTGTTGACCGTTTTTGTAAAATGTCGCATTTTATACCCTGCCACAAGACAGATAATGCTTCACATGTTGCTGATTTGTTCTTTAATGAGGTTGTGCATTTGCATGGTGCTCCCAATACTATTGTTTCTGTTAGGGATGCTAAGTTTTTGAGTCACTTTTAGAGAACTTTATGGTATAAATTGGGAACAAAGTTTCTGTTTTCTACTACTTGTCATCCACAGACTGATGGGCAAACGGAGGTAGTTAATCGTTCCTTATCTACTATGTTGCGGGCTGTTTTGAAAGATAATTTGATGTTGTGGGAGAAGTGTTTGCCACATATTGAGTTTTCTTATAACAGGTCTATTAACTCCACAACCAAATTAATTCCATTTATGGTAGTCTATGGTTTCAATCCCCGTGCTCCAATTGATTTGCTATCTTTACCACATACTGAAATTGTGAACTTAGATGCTACACAACGGTCTGAATTTATTCTTAAGTTGCATGAATCTACTAAGTTACAAATTGAGAAAATGAATGAAAAGTATCGCATTGCTGCTAGTAATGGTATGAAGGAGGTAAAATTGGAACCCGGTGATTCGGTGTGGGTTCATTTGAGAAATGTAGGTTCCTGGATCTGAGAAAGTCCAAACTCAAACCACGTGCTGCTGGACCTTTTAAGGTTCTTGAGAAGATAAATGACATTGCATATAAACTTGAGTTGCCTCCCGAGTTTGGGGTTAGTCCCACATTTAACATTTTATATTTGAAGCCATACTTTGGTGACGAAGATGAGCTTGAGTCAAAGACGACTCTAATTCAAGAGGGGGAGGATGATGAGGACATCTCTCCTTTGCATACAATACAAGGACCGATCACTAGAGCACGTGCACGACAATTGGATCTCCAGGTACGTTGTAACCTTGTAAATTGTTTTTCAGAAGTTACGTTTGTTTCCATGCACATTTTATTGATTAGGAACAATGGATAGGACCAGCAAGGGCTTGGAGGAGTCCAAGGAGTCAAGGAGGAGGAGATAGGACGTCCACCCCAAGGAGGAGTATAAGCCCAACTCGACTTCAACTCCACCTCGGGGTCCAGGAGCTGCCTTCACCAAAATTGATGTCCCGGACACATACGGAGTCAGATTTGGACGTTCTATATATGATTGGAACTGTGCTTTCATAAAGCTTCCAATGGAACCGGCCCCACCTCAAAATTCCTTTTGAGTTGATGGGAATTGGCAAAACAAATGGGCGTCCAGAATCTGTCTGGTGTTGCACCACCGTCCTTTGGGCTGCTGGCCCGTGTATCGTGTGGAAGCCCATTAAGCGTCAAGGGGTCTTGCACGCCCCTCAATCCTATTTATACAGCAGCCGTCACCACATTAGGTTTGGGTTTTGCTTAGATACAATCTATCATTGAACAGTGTCAACGTTCATCGGTTGTGAGACCCCACTTCGAGATCAATTCAGTTTTGATTGCAAATTCTCTGTTCTTGCTTGTGTTCTTGATTGTGCTTACAGGGATAAACCTTCGTGATAACCAATGGAGTAGTGGTGTAGTGATTCCGGGGTTTCGTTCTTTCATAGCCTTGGATCATCAACGTCGAGATCTCCACCCAACCAAGTTTACCATACCTATCGGATGATTGAGACTCATTATCCTATCAAGTATTCTCCAAGTATTGAGTTTATTAGCTTAGAATATTCTTTCCTTAAACATGGAATTTGTGGCTAGCAAAATCTAAGTCCAATTCTAGGTTGTTGTGGGATATGATATAGTGATAAGAGCTGCTAATATCCGAGTTAAAGGTGAAACTTAATTTCTCGGAAAAAAATTAAAATGGGAGTTCCTCATTTGATATAAATTCCTGCCAAAGACATATGATGATTTGAATTATATAAACCTATACATGTGATATTTGCCTTCACATTGAGCCTAAGCTAGTCAAACTAGTATAGACCAATGTGAGAATCTTTTCATGCTTCTTAGATCAAGATCGCACGGGCACATGCAAAACTTCTACACTAGAAGTTAGCAAAATTCCATGATACCATTCCACCACACATGTACAATCTTGATCTAGGGGCATGATTTGTCTTCTCCTAAGGATTACTCTTTTGACTTAGCAATATATGTGTTGCAAATATGCCTACTCTTGTTCCCTACCAAGATCCACAAAAAGCCTTATTTATATGTAGGACACGAAAGGCATTGCCTTGGTGAGGATACAAATACAACTTCCCACATAGGAGTGATTGAGTGCATCATTTGAGTAACTTAGATACAACACCATTTAAACTTCTCCGGAAATCTGAGTGGAACACAAACATTAGGTGATGCATGCAAATTTTGTTGTTCTGTCCTTTAACCACCCAAGAAGAGGATGCGGCATAAGCCCCATAAAGACTAGGAAAAAGGGTGAGGTACCATAGCAAATTTATTCAATGCAAGGTATATTACTTTCTTGTGTACTTGGTACTTTTGCAAAATAAGACATTGTAGCAACTCCTTATCAGCAACCTAAGTCTCTATCTTTGCTTCATGACGAGCAAAGGGTAAGCTTGGGGGAGTTTGTTGCCAGACGCTATATACAAATTTTAACCATCAATATAACTTAATTATGTGAGGGAATGAATATTTCTTACACACATCATAGTTAGAAATAACCTAGTTCCACTTGTACTCGGAGAAATTGGTGCATGCAGGTATTATATACAGATTTGAGGTGAATAAATGACCACAAGGCAGGAAACACACTTCCAACCAATCAGATGATGCCATGTGGTTTCACATGGATCCAAAGGCCCACTTATAGGAGGGTACCCGCAGGTTTTCACCCTGACTCATCTGGAAGGTCGACAACGGCCCACATATCAGCGCCTAGGAGCAAGTGGAAGCTGAGTGGGGCCAAATCCATTTCGGCCAAACCCTCTGTTTGGCTGAACTGGTATGCCCACCAAACTCGGTCCACATGCACGTGTTGACCCCTGGTGGCTTCCTTGACGCGGAAGTAAGTGAAAGCCTGGGAGATTTGCACGTGAAACCGCATGAGTGAGTGTATAAATTGGGGGGAGGGGGTTCCTCACCCCACTTTACACACACCACTTGAGCATTCTCTCTTGTATACACTAGTTATCCTAGGTCCTTAGTGGAAATTAGCCTGTAGAGAGAAACCTCTAGTCCCAAGTCCAAATTGGGAAAGGTACGGCTCATGTATCTTTCTTTACATTTGTGACTTTATGTTTAATAATAATATTATTGTTAGTCTTTATTTATTCATATACTTGGGCAAAGCGTTTCTTGTTTCATTATGGAGTTCGTGTATGTGCTAGGTGTAGATGTCATTATGATCTAGTCATAATGTTCATATCTTGTTATCATAAATGTCATACAACAACACTATAGTCTAATTAGGTACTAATATGATTATGTTAACATGGATATGTTATTGCTTGGTCCCAACATAGGTTCAATGGTGTTTAGGTTACTCGTTGCCTTAGGATGATATTTGTATTCGTACTCTTAAGGTATTTACTTAACATGTAAGTGTGGTGCTTAGATAGTTAAGTAGTGTTGGATGCATCATAGTCCATGGTTTGTAGAGGTAGGCGGTAGGTGGTGACAACCCTATCCGTCCATTATAATCCTCCACGTTTGGCTACGACGTAGGCTCTTAGCGAGAGTCACCTGGTAGACCAAGGTAAGCCTGTGCTCGACATGTTAGACCAATAAGCCTTATTATTCAATATTAGCATATTCATGTGTACTTTATTAGGCTATGCATATGAGTAATTAGAGAACAGTAGGAGTAGCTCCGTCTCGTAGCCTAACCCTCGTTAGGACAACTTTACCCTTTTAGTAGATTGCTTAGGTGTGTGTCACACTACCCATATATTCAACTTACCCTTGTCTTGATAATTGATTAGTATCCCATAGCTTGATAATAATTGTAGTGTTTACTTTACTCCATTGCCTTCCTTTGGGATAAATACGATACCCTTTGGAATACTCTTGGGTGAAATGCTACAACGATATCTTCTTTGCGCTTGTGGATCTCATCTCTTGCTAGAGATGACTTGTGGTGCTAAAGAAATACCAACACCTTCAAAGCCTGACTTGGACAAGGCGCACCGCCCATTACTCCGACAACATGCTGGTCAGGGCAAGTTGCAGGACGTGTGGCGGCAACGGAGCTGCCTCTGCGGGGGAGGCCGAGCCCTGCACTGCGGACCACGTGGCAGCCCCGGAGCCCAATTGGAAGGGGAGTTGGGGGTCCAGGACTGCTGGACAAGTGGTGGTTCTGGAGCCCGCCTCTATAGTGGAGGCCAGCCCAAGCTTCGGGCCACGTGGAGGCACCAGAGCCTGCCCCTGAGGACGAGTGGGTCCAATCCCGCTAGACACATGGCAGCTCAGGAGCCCCTCTCTTCAGCAAATCAAGTGCCGACATGTGCCATCACATGGATCAAATGGACCACAAATATAAGTATTTGAGGCCATCAAACGGTGTATCACCTGTATCAGTCAATGGGACCCACATGTAAGTGACCTGGAGAAAGCACAACCTCAAAGGTGCAATGACCAGATCGACCAAACCCCCTGTTCAGCCGACTTGTTCCTGGCGCCAAACTCTGCTAACTTTCACGTGGCGTTACCCTATGGTTCTCTGATCATGGTAAGACATATTTGCGCGCTTTTGGTGGCAGGAACCAACACTTCTCCAGCTAGAAATAGGACCCCCTACCCTCACTTTACACACACACCACTTGAGTGTTCATTCTGTTGTATCCACTATTCTCCATAGGTTTAGACGAGTTTAGGCTATAGAGAGGAGAGCCTCTAGTCCATAGTCCAAATTAGGAAGGAGTAGAAGGAGTCTCTCTCTTCCCAATTCTAAATTGGGAAAAGTATGACTCATATATTCCTCCTTGTATTTGGGACTTTGTTCTTAATAAAGATGTTATCTTTAGTCTTCTTTTATTCATATAATTGGATGAAGCGTTTCTTGTTTGATTGTGGATTCCATGTATGTGGTAGGAGTACTCTTTATAATCATGTCATAACAATCTGATTCTATTATCATAAACACTACAGACCCCCATTATAGTCTAATTAGTTATGACATCACTATGCTAATATGAATAACTTGAGGTATGTTCCAACATTGGTTCAGCAATGTTTAGGTTAGTCATTGCCTTAGGATGGCTTGTGCTTAGGCTCCTAAGGTATTTACTCAATATGCTACCATGATGCTAGGATAGTTAGTAGCGTTGGATGTCTCGTAGACCCATAGATTGAAGAGGTAGGCAGTAGGTGGTGACAACCCTATCTGTCCTTGTAACCCTCCATGTTTGGCTATGCCACGGGCTCTTTGCAGGAGTCGTCCTAGTATTGCTAGGAGTAAATCCGTGGCCGATGTTTTGAACAACTTAGCATAGGAATTCATCATTGACATGTTCATTAGTATCTAACCTAGGCTATGTATATGTATATTAGTGGCATTGTAGGAGCAACTCCCTAACTCTTAACCTAATCCTCTTTGACCAACTTATCTCCCATAGAATAGAATGCTCTTGTGTGTGTCACACTACCTCTACATATTTATTACCCATCCTCACTAGAACCTTACCTAGACCAATCTACCCTTTTTCATTCGATGATTGATATGATTCTACTTAGTGTTCCTTTGGGAACATATAAATGACACCTTTGGAATACTCTTAAAGGGGAAATGCTACTTCGATAGTTTCAGTGCGCTTGCAGATTTTTATCTGTGACGTAAGGAACATCAACAAGCATTTCTTGTGCCATTGTTGGGGAAAGAATCTGAAGTATTGCATGATTTAATGAATAGGATAGGACCCTGGGTATGTTTTTAGTAGGATGACCCTTCTTTGTTTTGGCATTTTATATGAAAGCAGGGTAGTGTATGTCCAGTTTTCGCATGCCAGAAAACTTTGTTGAAGATCCTTAATCCCTTCTAAGAGATCGACCTCGTGTCGTTACTTCTCAGAAGCTTTATGCGGCAAAGCAAGTCAGCGCTACTGCACCAATAACCAAAATGCACCAATGGCCCAGGAGACCCTTGGTGAGTTTTCGGCTCCCTTTGGTAACAATCTTCTTGTTGGGCCCACTGTTAACGATAGACGTGAACTTCAACTCAAGGCTAGTCTGGTCACTATGGTACAAGCCAACCCATTTTGTGGTAAGGCTAACGAGGATGAAAGTGCTCACCTGCAATAGTTCCTTGAGATCTACAACATAAGATCAAGGACGTCTCTCCTGATGCTGTCCGTCTTAGGTTATTTTCGTTCTCCCTTCTTGGGAGAGCGAAACAGTGGTTCTATGCAAACCAGAAGTGTTATAGACACTTGAGAGATGTGTTCTACGGCATTCCTCACCAAGTTCTTTCCATTGTGCAAGACTAATGCCCTACGTGGAAGGATTTCCAGCTTCCAGCAAGATGCTAAGGAGTCTATTCCCAAGGCATGGGAAAGGCTGCAGAAGTGCATTCTGGCCTGTTTCCACCATGGGATGGACGACTGGCTGATTATTCAAAACTTCTACAACGGGTTGATCCCTTCCGCCTGTGACCATGTGGATGCTGCTGCTGGAGGAGCCTTCTTCTCATTGACGGTGCCCAAAGACAAGGATTTGATTGAGAAGTTGGAGCGATGAGCGTCTACAATCCTGTCAACGAGGCATGCACACCTTGAAAGAGGTGAACATGATTGCTACCAAATTGTAACTCCTTATGACGAAGATTGATGGACAAGCCGGTGGTGACGTATGTGGCAATGCCTATGCCTTAGACTCTCACATCACCAGTGAAGTCTGTGGCAATAAGGGTCACTTGGGTAATGACTGCCTAGAAACTCGTGAGGATGCCCTATACATAGCCAACAATGGGAACAACAATGGCTATCGTCCAGGAGGTCAAGGGTGGGGCCATGGAAATCAACTGAACTTGAGAGAGCTTGCCATTAGCCAATTAAAGATCAATGATGCATTATCCAAGAAGCTCTCGGCTAATGACAAGACACTAGAAAGTATCAATGCCAAGATTAAAGGACTATTCTTGGCCTTCAAGAATCAATTGAGCTTCAACAAGATCTTGGAGACTAAGTTGGCTCAACTGACAACTAATGTTACGCCAGTGGAGAATGGCAAGATGCCAGGGTAGCCTAAACCTCCTGTGGAAAATGTCAACATGATTTCTCTACGGGAAGGCAACTAGCTGAAGGACCCTAGATATTCCTTCACATCTTGCTCGATTGGGGCTCACTACTATGACAAGGCACTTTGTGACCATGGAGCAAGTGTGAGTGTTATGCCTAAGGTGGTCTTTGACCAGCTGAACTTCACAGAGCTCACTCCAACACTAATGCAACTCCAAATAGCTGATTCTTCAATCCTTTATCCGGCGGGTATTGCTGAAGACGTTCCGATGAAAATCAGGAACTGCTTCATACCTGTGGATTTCGTGGTGCTCAGCATGGATATCGAGAAGGATGCACAACTCATTCTTGGGCACCCATTCCTTAGCACCTTTAACTTTTGGCAAAATTCGGAGCAATGCTCCATGATTAGATCCAAGTATGGGCCGAATGTTAAACACATTAGACAGGTCAAAGTCATACCTCAAAAGGTGGACCCTCGCATTGCATTCTTGCAACAATTGATCTATGTGGAGAACCCATCTTATCGTCCACTGAATGTGGCCTAGAGGGGGTGAATAGGCTTTAAAAATTTCCTGCACATGTAATCAAACAGTCAAAAACTTGATTGACCGGACTTGCCCGGTTGCGTGGGCGGACTAGTCCAGTGTGCCTGGTATGTGCCGATCTGATTAAGTATCTATACGAGATTTGAATTCTTATAAGCAGCAGAAATGTAAATGACAGATAAAATTACTTGAATTTGTAATTGATGTCAAAAAGTTGCACGTGAACAACAACTAGCAACTCAAATTATGATGTTGATCAACTATGCCCTAATCAAGATGCAAAAATAAAAGAGCACACTAGACACCGATTTTTACCGAGGTTCGATCTAACCAAAGAGATCTACTCCTCGTTGAGGAAGCCCACACAGAGCCAGGTCTCTTCAAACCCTTTCCTCTTCAAGTCACAACACAAGGACGACTTGAATCGACTATCAGGGGCAATCACTGAGTTTATGGGCAACCTCACATGTTGAGGGCTCCCACGAAAAATTACAAAGAAAAGATGATCAAATAAACTTGAAAAGATTACAAGAGAGAGTACGAGTGTCAAGAGATCAAACCCCAAGAGCTCACAACGTGTAGACGACGATCTCCCAATCCCAAATCTAAGTGTTCAATTGATTTTCACCTTTTTTTGACTTTAGATGCGTGGGGAGATGTGTTTCTGGGCTCTTGGGATAGGTGGCGACACTAGGGTTTATGATTTTGTTAGTAGGAATCAAAAGTTGTGTTTGTGGGGCCGTGGATCTCCTATTTATAAGGTTTCCAAAAAGTTACCGGTTGAAATCCCAAGGGCCGGACTAGTCCGTACTGGGTACCGTACTTGTCCGGTTTATTTTGTAAAATTCGGCATGGAATGCAGCACACTAGAAACCCTAATTGTGTGAGGTATACCAGACTAATCCGGTGAAAGTACAGACTTGTCCGGTGCCAGTAATTTAACTTCAGAGAGTTGGACGGACTAGTCCGATCCTAGAACGGACTTGCCCGGCGCTATGTGTAATTGGACTCCAAAGAGTTCAACGTACTAGTCCTGTCCCATGGACCGACTTGTCTAGAGTGTTTACAGAGACTTGAACCGACTAGTTTGGTCCATGAGCGGACTAGTCCGGTGCACTGTGTTAATGGATTCTAGAGAGTTTAATGAACTAGTTCAATTTGTAGACGGACTTGTCTAGTGCACAGTACATTTGGACAATAGAGAGTTAAACAGACTAGCCCGATCCATGAATGGACTAGTCTGGTGCTCAGTGAGTTTTTAGGTGTTCTTAAGCCCTTACCCTTACGCAAAGACTTGAGCTCTTGGGATGTGTCTCTCACACACATCCTATACATTTAAATCTACTTTGCACTTCAGTTGACAGTTGGGCTTTTCTCTTTTGTACACCACTTCATTTTTCACCTTTTTGAGTGCACCAAACTATCTCATTTTGGTTAACCTGCAATCATCTCAATAAATTCATTAGGATCTCATTTGCTTTTCATCAATCGTCCAAAACCCACAAGGGATTTCCTAGATGCACTTTCAATCTCTCCCTTTTTGGTGATTGATGACAACCAATTGTGATTTCACAATTAAGAGTAAAAATTCGATTTTCATGAAGTGTTCATATATGAGAATAATGAATGAATAACATAAAGCTTCTCACATATATGCACTCTTTATGGTGGGGTGCCTAACAAGTGTGTGATCAACATATGTGATGAGCAATACATAAGCATTTGACAGTTTTTGCAATAATCCTCACATTAACATCAACTAAGCATCACACATGCAGTAAATTTAGCACATCCAAAATAGATTACAATAATTTGAAAAAGAGTGCATGTCCTTGATCACAGGTCCTTAATGGCTTATCCTAGATAACTAGTCTCAATCTCTCCCCCTTTGGCACCAAGGCACCAAAAAGGAAAAATTGAGTGGAATAACTCATCGTCACTGCCTCTCTTACTCTCAGTCCCCTCTTCATCTTCGTCTTCGTCTTCAGGTGCTTGAGGAGGAGGAGGAGGAGCAGAGGTACCAGCCAGTCCAAATAAGGCCAACTCTTGCTCATTTAGATGAATCATTTCAGTAAAATCTTCTTCTGAGTCCTCTGAAATTTCAAAGTGACCCCAGTGGTTCCATTTCTAGCTTGTCAGAGATGGCTTTGATATTGGCCTTTACATATGTTTTATGCTTCTTCCTGGCCAAACTTCCCTTGTGCTGCTTGATTTCCACTTTGCGATAAGAGGCAAAGATTGATGATAGTATCTTCAGCACTCCACTAGATGACTCTCTAGGAGGTGGAGGAGCAGGAGCAGCAGCCTCAGATCTTGTTCCCTCTTGAGCTCTCTTGGATCTTCTTTCCTCTCTGGGTGAGCCGGAAGCAGAAGGAACAGTGTAGATGGTAAACTTTTGAGGACTAAGTCTGGTATGAGGCACATCCTTCACAAATTCCAGTCCTGTCACCTTCTCAATCATATACATGATGTAAGGTGCATAGCCACAAGACCTGTTAGGAGTGATGGAGATATTAACAATGTCATTGTATATGAACTCAAAGACATTGAAGGTCCTTTTTCTGCTTATCACCTTCATCAATGTTCTCAGGGTGCCCTGAATGGTTCCTGCATCTCCCTCTTTAGGAGCAATTGTCTTCCTCAGAATCCTGTCTAGAACAGCGAAGAAGGGCTTGACGTACTTCGTAGTTGGAGGCTTGAATTGCATCTTTGTATCATAGAGAAAGTCAAGCTGATCTTTCTCCAGAGGTTTTAGATTGTGGATGGTGATGTCATTCTCCAGAGTGTCTTCCAAGTGAAGAATTCTAGCAAACTCCTCATAGGTGACACTGTATTGTGCTCTATGGGTCATCCAAATCATCATGTCACTATCATCACGAACAAAGTAGATAGTAGAGTAGAATTGAGTGATTACCTCAATGTTCTAGTCCCACTGGAAAGAGACTAGATCCTTCAGTCCATGCAGCTCCAAGGCTTCCAAAACCTCTTGGTAGGCTTGACATCTCTTGGACTGAAGGTGAGTGATGTCTACCCATTGACTTTTGATAATTAGGATCCTCATCTTTAGATACACATGCTCATAGGAGTCGGCATGGAAATTGATTCAGAATCTAGGATCAGCTGACTGTTTGGCTTGACCATAGGCTTCTACCTTCCTGAATTTGTCGGCGAGCTCACTACCTTTGCCAGTGAAATCAGCACTAGAGGGCTGCCTATTGCGATGAGTGGGAGCTTTCATCTTCAAGTGGTCAATGAGGCCACTAGCCAATCCTTTGCCCTTATTCAGAGTTCTCTTGGGCCCCAAAGCGCTCTCAACAACATTCTTGCCTTGGGCCCTTTTCACTACCACTCTCCTTCTCTTAGGAAGAGAGTCGTTGAAAGGAGGAGAGTGGACATTGACATCATGTCTTTTCTTCATTACCCTCTCCTTGGCTCTTTGCACTCGAGCACGTTGTACCTCTTCATCATAGTGAAATGAACTGTCCTCAGAACTTCAAGACATCATGCCTGACAAGGAGGTTCAAGGTTTATATAACAATGAATTGAGGACTTAGTGCAAATAGGAATTTAGAAGCTCAACTGTCAGATGTTGTACTTGTCCATTTTCATAGTGCGGACTTGTCCGATATACCGGACTTGTCCGCACATGAACACTGGACTAGTCCGGTCTAGCATAAGAACCCTAACTTTCCTATTTGAACCAAATCTAGTTCGAATTGATGCATAAGGACTAGGAAACAGTAGGAGTACATCTAGAGAAGTAATGTATACCCTAGGAATCAAGGGAAACAAACTAGAATAGAGAAAAGTTGAGAGCTAGGGTTTGAGGGGAATTTTACCAACAAGTCAAAAATTCGAGTTGAAGAAGCAGACTTGAGGCCGGATTATTTCGGAGTGGACAAGCTTCACACCGAGGAGATTTCCCGTGTAGAAATCCGCGTTTTTGGTGGCTAGATGTGGAAATCTCCCTTGGAGCTCAAGGGGGAGGAGAGAGAATGCAAAGGACTTTATGCAAGGTGGAAGATGAGGTCTTGGCGGCGGATTAGGGTTAACCCTGATAAATCCGGACTAGTCTAGTGGAACCTAGACAAGTCCGGTGCGTCGCACGAGGGCTGGACTAGTCCGCACCAACGGACTAGTCCGGTGCTGACCTCGGACAAGTCCGGTGTCAGCAGGACAGAACTAATCTGAAACAACTGGATTTTGGTTGTTTGATCTAATAGTGATCTGAAGCACATTATTTCACAAAGAATCTTGATGAACATGACCAGTAAGCACTCAACAAACAGACAATGCCCATAATTCACCAAGATTTACTCATTTAAATAGTTTTCTAGAGAAAATCGAGATAAGGGGAAATTTAGACAAAAACGAGTAAAATTTGAAATCACAATCAGGTATTCAATGTTTCAAGTCACATTTCTAGTGTCAAGTATGTTTAGCTTGATTATTAGCTCATAAAACCTCTTTTCATCTAGTGGCTTGGTGAAAATATCTGCAAGTTATTTTTTAGTCCTAACATGTGAAATTTCAATATCACCTTTTAGTGAATGATCTCTTAGGAAATGGTGCCAAATATTTATGTGCTTAGTTCTTGAGTGCTCTACTGTGTTGTGTACAATTTTTATAGCACTCTCATTATCACATAGGAGTGGAATATGGTTCAGACTGTAACCATGGTCCCTTAGAGTTTGTCACATCTAAAGTAGTTGTGCACAACAACTACCGGCTGCAACATACTCCTCTTCGGCTGTGGAAAGAGCAATGGAGTTTTGCTTTTTAGATGACCATGAAACTAGGGATCTACGAAGAAATTGATAGGTTCCCAACGTGCTCTTTCTATCAACTTTGCATCCTGCATAGTCCGCATCGAAATAACCTATCAAGTTAAGCTTGGGTTCTTTAGGATACCAAAGGCCCAAGTTGGTTGTGTGCACAAGGTACCTTAAGATTCTTTTTACAGCTATTAAGTGGAACTCTTTAGATGCAGCTTGAAACCTTGCACACATGCATACACTAAGCATAATATCTAGCCTAGATGCACACAAATAGAATAATGAGCCAATCATAGACCGATATACCTTTTGATCCACATTTGGACCATCTTCATTAAGGTCGAGATGTCCGTTAGTCACCATGGGTGTCTTGATGGGCTTGGCCTACTTCATATTGAACTTATTGAGGATGTCCTGCTTGTACTTGGTTTGACTTGTAAATGTGCCCTCTCTTAATTGCCTCACTTGGAATCCCAAGAAGAACTTCAATTTGCCCACCATCGACATCTCAAACCTATCTATCATAATTTTGCTAAACTCTTCACAAAAAGACTTATTAGTATATCCAAAGATAATATCATCAACATAGATTTGTCATACAAATAGGTGATCATCAAAGTGTTTTGTGAACAGTGTATAGTGACCTTTTCCTATTTTAAAGCCATTTTGAGTCAGAAAATTACTAAGGCACTCATAACAAGCTCAAGGAGCTTGTTTGAGGCCATAGAGAGCCTTACACTGTTTATTGACATGGTTGGGGTACTCTTGATCTTCAAATCCTGGTGGCTGCTCCACGTACACTTCCTCCTTGATCGGACCATTGAGGAAGGCACTTTGACTTGTGAGTAACCTTTAGCCACAAGTCTCACTTTATTTCTCGTTACCACTCCATGTTCATCTTGTTTGTTTTGAAAGACCCATTTGGTTCCAACGATGTTCGCCTTTGGTCTTTCCACCAGTTCCCACACTTTATTTCTCTTGAAGTTGTTCAACTCTTCTTGCATTGCCATTACCCAATATGGATCTTTTAAGGCTTCATCTACCCTGTATGGTACCATAAAAGATACAAAGGAGTAAGATTCACAAAAAATTGCAATGCGAGATCTAGTAGTTACTCCCTTAACAATATCTTCAATGATGTTGTTGATGGGATGATCTCTTTGCACATTTTGATGTACTCTTGGGTGAGGGACTTGTGAAGTTGCTAGCTCTTTATTGTCTTCATTGTCAATGTCTCCCCCTAAATCATTGCTTCCGTGGTTGTATGGATCTTCTCAATCTTCTTGATTTTGATCTTGTGCATGAGCTCCCCCTTGATCATTGCTTCCTTGTTGAGGTTCATCTTGTGCACTTGAGTCTTGTGGTTGCTCTTGAGGTAGAATATAACCAAGTGCCATTCTTCTAAATGCTTCAAATGGGACTTCTTCTTGATCTAACACACATTTATCAACTTGCTCCACTTGGGAGCCGTTAGTCTCATCGAACATTACATCACGTGCTACTTCAACAAGGATAAAGACTTTGTTGAAGGCACGATAGGCGTAGGCGTTTGAATCATAACCGAGCAAGAACCCATCATCAGATTTCGAAGCAAATGTCGAAGTCCTCGGTTTCTTGTTCAGAATAAAACACTTACAACCAAAATCTTTAAAGTATGAAACATTTGGCTTGTTACCGGTAAGAAGCTCATATGGCATTTTCTTCAAGAGTCGATGAAGATATAACCGATTTGTGGCGTGACAAGCGGTGTTCACCGCTTTAGCCCAAAAACAGTTCGATGTCTTGTATTCATCCAACATTGTCCTCACCATTTCAATTAGCATTTTGTTTTTCCTTTTGGCCACTCCGTTTTGTTGAGGGGAGTAGGGTGCCGAAAACTCATGCTTTATCCCTTCTTCATCAAGGTATTCTTAACCTTATGTAAATTTGAATTATGTCCCGTTGTCACTTCTAATATTCTTCACAGTTGATGAGAATTCATTTTGAGCTCTTTTTATGAACTACTTGAGGATTCCCTGAGTTTCAGATTTATCATAGAAGAAAAATACCCAGGTGAATCTTGAAAAATCATCAACAATAATTAAAACGTATTTGTTACCGCCGATGCTTATGTAAGCAATTGGACGGAAGAGGTCCATGTGAAAATGTTCCAATGGTCTTGTAGTAGTCATCACATTCTTGGCAGGGTGCGGTGCTCCAACTTGTTTCTCGCTTGGCAAGCGCTGCACGGCCTGTCTTTCTCAAAGAAAACATCCTTCAGACCTCGGATGTGACCACCTTTTAGAAGTTGCTGCAGATTTCTCATCCCAACATGAGCTAGGCGTCTATGCCACAACCATTCCATGTTAGTTTTAGCAACCAAACAAGTGTTGAGTTTGTCTTTATCTTTGTTGAAGTTGACAAGATAAAGCATTACCTTCAACATTCCCTTGATTGCAATCGAGCCATCGCTTCTTCTAAAAATGATCACACCCTCATTAGTGAATAAAAAGTTATAACCTTTGTCGCAGATTTTGACAGAAGGTTATAATCTAAAGAATATACATGCAAAACATTCGAGAGAGTATGTTGAGAGGAGATTTCAATTTTACCGCTACCAAGGACCTTTCCTTGGCTGTTGTCTCCAAAGTATATGCCCTCACTTGGATCTGCATTGTGCTCATACTTCACGAACATATTCCTCTCTCCGATCATGTGATTGGTGCATCCGCTGTCTAGCACCAATTTTGATCCACCGAAGGAGTAGGCATGCAAAAAAGAATTATTCCTTGGTTTTAGGTACCCAAGCTTGCTTGGGTCCTTTCAGGTTAGTTACATGTGTCTTGGGCACCCACACACACATTTTTGAATTCTTGTGGTGTGGTCCTACATATTTGGCAAACACATTTCCAATTTTGTCTTTCATAAGAACATAGGAAGCATCAAATGTACGAAATAGTATTTGCAAGTCAGATTCATGCGATTTTTCTTTAACAAAAGTGATTCTATTCTTAGCATGAACATTAGTGAACATGTGTTTGTTCTTGTCAAACCCAATACCATCTGTGACATTAGGAGGTCTAGTGACCATATATGCACTACGTGCATATTCGATCTTCTCCTTGTCAAAGATGCCACATTGGGAAGGATGTGTTGCATGAGAAGTAGAAGAATCAGGTTTATCAATATTGTTCTTAATAGAGCATGTGCAAGTTGCAATGGTTGTCAAACTTACATCTTTGGAAGGTGAGCTTTTCGAGGAAGAGGGGTCACTTTGCTTGAGCGACTCAACTTGCACCTCAAGAATCTTGTTAACTTTTGACAAGTTAGCAAGTTCATCCTTGATTGCAATGCGTGAGTCTTCTAGCTTTGAGTAAGTTTCCTTACTCAAGGCTAGCTCATGCTCAAGTGACTTGTTCTTCTCTTTTTCGAGCTCAAGGAGTTTCTCAACCTTCTAATATCTCTTCCTTTCATGGATGAGCATATCTTCTTGTCGGTTGACAAGCTCCAACTTCTCAATGATTTCACCCGACAACATTTTCATTTTCTTTAGTGCAGTTTTACTTAAACCCCTAAACATGTCCTCATATTTACTAGAGCTATCAAAATTATCAATTGAGGAATTTAGCAAAGGGGGAGTAAGTCGAACCTTTTTCGTGCCTTCCTTGGCCATAAGGCAAGTGTGATTGTGAGTATCCCGTCCTCCCATGTTTGGGAAGAGTGTAGACCTCTTCGTGGGTTTCTTGATGTCGATGATGGTCATCTCCTCTTCTTCATCGGAGGAGGACTCGTCGTTTGAGTCCCACTCCTTGCCGATGTGCCCTTGTTGAGCTTGTCGCCTTTTTCTGAAGATCTTCTTCTTTTGAGGCTTTGTTTCCTTTTTCAATTGTTCTGTTCATAGGTGCAGTCAACCATGAAATGTCTGTACTCGCCACATTTATAGCAAGTGCATCGAGCCTTGGATTTTCCTTTCTCTTTGCTCTTCCCTTCATTCGAGTTGCAGCCATGTCTTCTTTTCATCATGCGCTTGAATTTCTTGATGAAGAGTACCATATCTTCATCATCTATGTTTGTTCTCATGTCACTTGTGTCTTCTTCATCTTGAGCTTCACGAGATTCTTTTACTTTAGGCTTGCATGTTGCTTTGAGAGCAACTTCCCTCTTTTTGGAGGAGGTGAGCTCAGCTAGATCTTTGACGTATTGGACTTCCTTCTCCATCATCTTATGGTCTATGATCTTGCCCAATAGCTCATCCGGGGTCATTTTGTGGAACCCGGGGCATTCTCAGATCATTGAGCATAATGTGACATTTCTTGGTATAAAGACTCTAATCATCCTTTTAGCCACATCATGGTCAGTCCACTTCTTGCTTCCATAGGTGCGGATCTTATTGATGAGCGCCTTCATCCGGTTGTACATGTCTTGAGGTGATTCGCCTTCCTCAATAGCAAATCTTCTCAGCTCTCCTTCGAGCATCTCAATTTTGGCTTCTCGGACTGACTTGTTCCCTTCATGGGCTGTTTTAAGTGTATCCCAGATCTCTTTCGCGCTTTCTAATCCATCAATCTTGGTGAACTCCTCCCTGCTCAGTGATGATGTGATCACTGCAATGGCTTGTGCATTGTAGTGAATTTCTTGCTCTTGTTTTGAAGTGAGTTATTCATCCGTGTCTGGGATATCTACCCTGTGCACACAATATGCAAAAGACTAGGATTCAAGGAGATTAGATGCATCTTCATATTGTATTTCCACATGGTGTAGTCATTTCCATCAAATTGTGGAGGCTTTCCTATGGGAATATAAAGATAGTGATTATTTGAATTTAGACGATTATAGTTGTAAGGATATCGGGAGTAGTCAATATGACCACTCCCCGTCATCTTCTCTTCTTCCTTTCCTTTTTGTGCCAATAGTTTCTTCCTTAGAAGTGCCTTCGATTGACGTACTTCTTCATCATCATATGGATTTTCTCTTAGTACATCGAAGGCTTTAGTTTCTTGCTCTTATTCAGTGTTGAGCACCTTTGGGATCTCATTGTTCTTCTTATAGGCCATTGATCTCTCCGAGCGGTGAGTCTTGTTGATGGAGAACCTTGCTCTGATAGCAATTAAATGTGACCTAGAGGGAGGGGTGAATAGGATTTAAAAATTTCCTGCACACTTAATCAAACAGTCAAAAACTTGACTGATCGGACTTGTCCGGTTGCGTGGGCGGCTTGTCCGGTGTGCCTGGTATGCGCCGATCTGATTAAGTATCTATACAGGATTTGAATTCTTATAAGCAGCGGAAATGTAAATGACAGATACAATTACTTGAATTTGTAATTGATGTCGAAAAGTTGCACGTGAACAACAACTAGCAATTCAAATTATGATGTTGATCAACTATGCACTAATCAAGATGCAAAAATTAAAGAGCACACGAGACACTGATTTTTACCAAGGTTCAATCACAACAAAGAGATCTACTCCTCGTTGAGGAAGCCCACACAGAGCCATGTCTCTTCAAACCCTTTCCCTCTTCAAGTCACCACACAAGGCCGACTTGAATCCACTATCAAGGGCAATCACCGAGTCTATGGGGCAACCTCACACGTTGAGGGCCCCCAAGAAAAAATACAACGAAAAGATGATCAAATACACTCGAAAAGATTACGAGAGAGAGTACGAGTGTCAATAGATCAAACCCGAAGAGTTCACAACGTGTAGATGACGATCTCCCAATTCCAAATCTAAGTGTTCAATTGATTTTCACCTTTTTTTGACTTTAGATGCGTGGGGAGATGTGTTTTTGGGCTCTTGGGACAGATGGTGGCACTAGGGTTTATGATTTTGATAGTAGGAATTGAAAGTTGTGTTTGTTGGGCCGTGGATCTCCTATTTATAGGGCTTCCGAAAAGTAACCATTGGAAATCCTGAGGGCCGGACTAGTCCGTACTGGGTACCGGACTTTGTCCGGTGTGCTGTGTAAAAATCGGCGTGGAATGCAACACACTAGAAACCCTAATTGTGTGAGGTATACCGGACTAATCCGTCGAAAGTCCGGATTTGTCCGGTGCCTGTAATTTAACTCCATAGAGTTTAACGGACTAGTCCGATCCTAGAACAGACTTGTTTGGTGTTATGTGTAATTGGACTCCAGAGAGTTCAATGGACTAGTCCTGTCCCATGGGCAGACTTGTCTAGAGTGATAACAGAGACTTGAACGGACTAGTCCGGTCCATGATCGGACTAGTCCGATGCACTATATTATCGGATTCCGGAGAGTTTAATGGACTAGTCCAGTCTGTAGATGGACTAGTCCGATGCACAGTGCATTTGGACAACAGAGAGTTAAATGGACTAGTACGGTCAATGAACGGACTAGTCCGGTGCTCAGTGAGTTTTTAGGTGTTCTTAAGCCCTTACCCATACGCAAAGAATTGAGCTCTTGGGATGTGTCTCTCACACACATCCTATACATTTAAATCTACTTTGCACTTCAGTTGACAGTTGGGTTTTTCTCTTTTGTACACCACTTCATTTTTCACCTTTTTGAGTGCACCAAACTATCACATTTTGCTTAACCTGCAATCACCTCAATAAATTCATTAGGATCTCATTTGCTTGTCATCAATCATCCAAAACCCACAAGGGATTGCCTAGATGCACTTTCATCCACGCCAACATCCCAAGAAGACGGAGAAGTCCAAACCTCCTCAAAGGCCCAAATCCACCAAACCACTAAAGAAGGAATGGCAGAAGAAGCAAGATAGGCCGTCCAAGCCCATCCCTCTGGGCCCGGATGACAAGAAATGAAGAACGAGGAAAAGTCCATCTCATCGGACTGTGGTGAGACCTAGCCAAAACGAAAATTGGTAGTTTTATTTTTTTTTATTTTCTTTTCTCTTCATTTGGTTCTTACACTTAGTTTATTTTTCCCCACTGCATATTTGGTTTTTATTAGTAAGTTGAGTATCTTATCTTCTCAACCATCATTTTTTTTCTTCATTTTTTCACAAAAAAAAAGAAAGAAAATTGTTGGTTCTAAAAAGAGTTTTTCAAAAAGACAATTCTTTTGAGCTGCAAATGTGGCCTTTCACCAACGTGCTAAATTTTTGCCGTTGAGAAGCCGCCTGCCAAAAGAGGGAACATGGGGGCCCACATTTCAGTGCAGCCGACTCCCCTACTCAGTCGACATTGGGAAAGACCAATTTGGCTCTCTCTCCTCCAACCTCTACATTTGATTCCTTTGTGACCATTGAGGAGTGTACACTATATATGGTGGCCGTGACGAGCACCCCTCTTCACACTTCACCTCATTTTACACCTCCCCATGTCACACTTTTGCTCACATTACTTTTCTTGATCTTCATGGAAGCACTCTTGATCAAACCCCCTACCCCCACTTCACACACACACACACACACACACACACAACATGAGTATTCATTCTGTTGTATCCACTATTCTTCATAGGTTTATAGAAGTTTAGGCTGTAGAGAGAAAAGCCTCTAGTCCATAGTCCAAATTAGGAAGGACTAGAAGGAGTCTCTCTTCAAAATTCCAAATTGGGAAAGGTATAGCTTATATATTCCTCTTTGTATTTGTGACTTTATTCTTAATAAAGATGTTATCTTTAGTCTTCTTTCATTTATATACTTGGATGAAGCGTTTCTTGTTTAATTGTGGATTCCATGTATGTGGTAGAAGTAGTCTTTAGGATCATGCCATAACAATCTTATTCTTTTATCATAAACACTACAAACCGCCACTATAGTCTAATTAGTTATGATATGATCATGCTAATATGAATAACTTATGCTATGTTCCAACATTGGTTCAATGATGTTTAGGTTTGTCATTGCCTTAGGATGGCTTGTGCCTATGCTCCTAAGGTATTTACTTAATATGCTAGCATGATGATATCGTAGTTAAGTAGAGTTGGATGTCTCATAGACCTACGGATTGAACAGGTAGGTAGTAGGTGGTGACAACACTATCTGTCCTAGTAATCCTCCACTTTCGGCTTTGCCACAGGCTCTTTGCTGGAGTCGTCCTAGTATTGCTAGGGGTAAATCTGTGCCCGGTGTGTTGAACAACTTATGATAAGAATTCATCATTGACATGTTCATTAGTATCTAACCTAGGCTATATATATTTATATTAGAGGCATTGTAGGAGCAACTCCCTTACTCTTAGCCTAATCCCTCTTTGACCCACTTATCCCCCTTGGAATAGAATGCTGTTGTGTGTGTCACACTACCTCTACATATCTATGTCCCATCCTCACTAGAACCTTACCTAGACCAATCTACCCTTTTCATTTGATGATTGATATGCTTCCACTTAGCCTTCCTTTGGGAAAATATAAATGACACGCTTGGGAATACTCTTAAAGGGGAAATGCTACTTCGATAGTTTCCGTTTGCCTATGGATTTTTATCTATGACGTAAGAAACGTCACTAGTGGCCCCCTAGTAAGTGTGGTCAATAAGTGGGGTACCCCTACCACGTAGTTGCGGGACGTCGATGGTAGGCCCCCAACGAGGAACCAAAGCTTGAGAGTAGACATTGGCAAACCCTCTAGGGGGCACTGGAGCTTTAGAGATGATGTTGGTGGGCCCGCTCAGAGGCGTCGGGCCTGAGAGTTGATGCCAATGGGCCCCTGGGAGGCACCCGAGCTTTTAGGTATGACAATGGCGAACCCCCTGGGGGCACCAGAGGTTGGAGAGATGACATGGGCGGGCCACATGTGGGTGCCAGGCTTGTCTTGGAATTCATGGGCACCTTTCTTCAACGTGAGGTTATCGACAGCGGGCCCCTGGTAGGTTCCAGAGCTGGAGGCCCAACGGCGCCCACTATCGACACATAGAACGTTGATGGTGGACCCCCTAGGAGGTTCCGGAGCTGGAGGTCTGGTGGCACCCACTATCAACACGTCTTTGCAAACTACTTCCCCGATGCCCTAACCGGCTCGGCCAGGTCATGGCTTATGAACCTACCCGAGGGGTCCATAACCTCTTGGGAAGAGCTTCACCGACAATTCACAGTGAACATTGGTAGCTCCTACACACATCCCGACACCAATGTAGACCTCCATGTCGTATGACAGTGCCAAGGAGAGACACAAAGGTCGTTCAGCTAGCATTTCTCCCAGGTACACAACTCCATCCCCACATCCCAAATGCTTCTTTCATAGTTGCATTCTGACAGTGTGTGTGGGATAAAAGGATGCTTGAGAAGTTTGTCACGCACAACGTGCAAGACATCTCCGAGCTCTTTTCCATCATTGATAGGTGCACCAGGGCTGCAGAAGGCTGTGACTGGCACTCACAGCCTACCCCCGAGGCAGGTAAGGCCGGCCAGCCTGGTGTAGGCGTCGCTCCCCAAGGCAGCGGCAAGAAGAATAAGAACAAGAACAAGGGTGGTGACCACGACAAGCCGCTACAGGGAGCCCCCATCGCTGTAGTAGCACCGACCAATGGTCCCAGGGCACCACGCCCTGACAAGTGCTCGTGGCAGCCACTAGCTGGTAGCAATAGCAGCAAGCACTGCCCGGTGCACAGCACTAGCAGCCACAGTGCTAGTGACTGCCGGTAAATAAAGAACTCGCGGACCAGTACCACAAGCAGTACAGCAACGTCCCGGCAGCGCGCCCTTTTGCTTGCAGAAGGGCAAGCATAAGGTCGACCCGTAGCTCAACGAAGAGAAGGAAATGGAATACCAGGAGCCCCAACGTACTGTCAGGGTGGCTTAGCGGGGCGAGGACTCTGACTCTAGCAGTGACCACGAGTGCCACAAGATGCTCCACGTCATCTACGGGGATCCTAGGACCTCGCATCCTAGGACGCAGTTGTAGGATCGAAGAGCACGTGAAAATCTACCAGAGGGGGTGAATGGTAGTTTTAAACTTTTTTAGCGGAAGCAACGAAAACCCCTCGGCAAAAAATCAATCTGTTAAAGAGATCGTATGTGCGAATAATCTAAATGTGATAAATCGTGATAAAAGCAATATTGATTGTGGAGAATCAATTCACGAAGAAACGACAAAAAGAATCACGAAAAACCAAAAACTCAAGTTACAATCAAAAGATTGAACGAAGGTCAATCTGTTCTACCTGAGAAAAACCAGATCCGCAACACTGCAATGAAACTCGTGTAGATCCAAAACCACAAATCTAATGACTGTGAAATTTTCACAGATGATAGATAATCAAGTTGTCAAGACAACCCAAATATAATGACATCAATTGGATCCATAAAACAAGTTATGATAAAACCACAAAAGCAAGGTAGTGCCGTGTAGAAACTTGATGAGAAAAACTTGTTTGGAACAAGTCGGACGAACAAGGCATTAAAGTTACTTTAAACTATGAATTTTATTGATCAAACCACAAGACAAATAGCCCCAAAGTCGTGCACCACGAGCTCTGGCCTCCCTTGCTTTTATAACCAGCCCTAAGGCCAACCCAATCCTAACTAGGAGTCTAATCCTACCCAGTTCACGAATCGAAACTTTCCATAACTGCTCAAGACTCTTCTATATGCAGATAGAAGCAATCTTAAGACTTCCAAATACCTTAGGAACGTATCCCACATTCCTAAAACAACTCAACTTTGTGACCCACATGAAATCTAACCAAAAACTACTCGAAACTTTCCATAATGAACCATAACCACCCCAGACGCAGCCTGGGGCATATTCCAGTCGGTTGGACATTTCCGACCAATTCTTTACGTCCACTTCTCTTCGTCACACCTTGGAACCATGTTGCCACATCCATGCACTCACTGCACACGTGCAAACATCTTTCAAAAACGTCCATGATACCTTCATATGCATTGTTCTTGATAAAAACATGATGTGCAACCTCCCGATCAACTCAACCACAATTCCTCTCGAACTTGGTTGTTGAACCTCATCTTCTCCCTAAGACTAGTTCAATGGATCTCGTCACCAGCCATGTCTTGAACTCAAGCAAGACCTGCATATGAACAAACAACAAATACTTCCAAGCACAAGTCCTCGACTTAACTCTTGTTAGCTCCGAAACCACAACACCTTATGTGAGCACCCCACATAAGCATGTTGCAAACCTTAGCGAAAAGATATCAACCATAACCACCAAAACAAAAACAAAACTTAGTAAAATAATACTAAGCAAACTTTCCATAGATGTAATGCAAGTTCGAATCAGTTCAAAGTAAAAGCAGAACCATTGCAATCTAGCTCCGGACCTTGCCAAAACTAACCGGAGCTTTTCAAAGCTAGCAGGACCTAGCATCGGAGCTTACCAAAGCTAGTCGGACCTAGCGCCGGAGCTTACCAAAGCTAGTCGGGCCTAGCGCTGGAGCTAACCAAAGCTAATCAGACCTAGCCCCGGACTTAGCAAAAACATGTCGGACCTAGCCATAGCAAGTCGGACCTATCCAAAATAAGTCAGACCTAGACAAAGAAGTCGGACCTAGCCAAAAATAAGTCAGACCTTGCAGGAGCTACCCAAAACAAGTCGGACATATCGTCGGACCTTGAAGAAGCTTAGACCTAGAGTCGGACCTTATTAAAAAGGTGTTTTCATAGTATTTAAAAATTTTATCGTCAAAGCCAATATTCAGCACACATAGGTCTCACAATCTCTCCCTTGATGAATGCATTGGAAAGACCACTTAAAATCCGAACATTGGCTTATTCAAATGAAAAGTTTTGAAAACAATTTCTCCTCCTTTTTGAAAATCAAATGAGATAGAAATAAATTTCTCCCCCATGCATACTTCTCCCCCTTTGACAATGTATTCAGCAAGGTACAAAAGAGAAATTTTAATTTGTTATGAGCATATTATAACATATACATATAAAACAAAGCTCATCCAAGTCATACTATCAAGTAACTTACACTATCACATCAATGAGATACATAAAGTAGTGTAAGCCATGCTAGAGATCAAGTGTAATTTTCAATTTAAGCAAGTCATGATCTTACAGTCTTAACTATTTCAAAACCTGAAAGCATGACACTTGTTGCTGCAATTTTATTTTCTTTTAAGAACATATTTCGATCATATGACATTTGCAATAGATTATATGCCGCATCTGCCTTATTCTAACCAACCAAGCCAAGCCTATGTCATTTAACAATCAGAAGCTTAAGGACATGGTTTTAGTCATACACAACTTCTTCCAAGTTCATATCTAAGTGCAATGAGAAGCCATCCCAAAACAAGAAGTGTGATGCATGCATATTCTTTTGATCTTTTCTCAATTTATATTTGACCATTAATGGTCAACATGTGGATAGTTGATTGATTAATTTTTCATTATTTAAAAGCATTTGTGAGCATGCAACAAGTTCAAAACAGTAAGAAGTTCGATCATGACCAGATTTAGTTTAAGTAATTATTCCAATTACAGTCATGGCAAAAACTAAAAAATTTATAACACTAGTAATGTAGTAAGAACTTCCAGCATGTAAAGGAATCACAAAGGCATATATATGTATGAAATGCTCATATTATTTTAATTTCAGATTCAAACATAGACTTCCCAAGTTTCAAAACTCCCCCTCAATTTAAGCATGAGGTTGCATAACTCTTATTTCACTACGAATGAAACAAAAACGAGTGAATTCCAAAGATTTTGTAAAAATGTCAGTCAATTGTTGTTCGGTATCTACATCATGAAGCACAATGTTTCCTTTTTCAACATTATCATGGACAAAGTGATGCCTAATGTCAATGTGCTTTGTTCTCGAATGTTGCACATGAATTTTAGCAATGCAAATGGCACTAGTGTTATCACAAAACAGTGAAAGACTATCTAGATCAAACCCAGAGTCCTTAAATGTTTGAACAATCCAAAGAACTTGTGAGCAAGCGCTAGCAGCAATACATATTTAGATTTAGCTGTGGATTGTGCAACTGAGTTTTATTTTCTAGAGTACCAAGCAACAAGAGAATTACCAAGAAAATGACAAGCACCCGATGTACTTTCCATATCAATCCTACAACCCCCAAAATCAGCATCCAAAAAAGCTATCGAAGTAACTATTGAGGAAGAAGGAAGAAAAATGCCAAATTCTTGAGTTCCATGTAAGTACCTAAGAGTTCTTTTGATGGCTTGACGATGTGAAGAACCTGGGGAAGCTTGAAAACGTGCACAAAGACATAAACTGAATTGTATGTGCGATCTTGATGTTGTGAGGTACAAAAGTGAGCCAATCATGCTTCTATATTCTTTTTGATTCATGGGTTCACCATCTTCATCAAGTTCAAGTGTCATTGCTTTACCTATTGTTGTCCGAAGAGGCTTGCTTTTGTCCATGTTGAAGCGCTTAAGAAGGTCTCTTGTATGCTTTGTTTGATGCACAAAAGTACCTTCTTTGGTTTGCTTGATTTGCAGCCCCAAAAAGTATGTGAGTTCTTCCATCATACTCATCTCAAATTCTGAACTCATCATAGCTGAAAACTTGGACACAAGATCATAAGAAGCACAACCAAAGATAATATCATCCACATACACTTGAACGAATAGTGATTAATTACCATGCTTATGCACAAAAAGAGTTTTATCAACCTTGCCCATGGTAAACCCCTTTTCAAGTAAGAATGTGTTTAACCTATCATACCATGCTCTAGGGGATGGTTTGAGATCGTATAAGGCTTTGGACAGTTTGTAAATATGATTAGGAAAATATGGATTTTCAAAACCCAGTGGTTGCTTGACATAAAACTCCTCCTCTATGTAACCATTAAGAAACACACTTTTAACATCCATTTGATATAACTTGAAACCTTTAGATGCAGCAAAAGCTAACAAATTCTTATATGGCTTCTAATCTAGCAACAGGAGCTAAAGTTTCAACAAAATCTACACCTTCAACTTGTGTAAACCTTGAGAAACCAACCTAGCCTTGTCGCTAACCACAACCCCATCCTCACTTTGTTTATTTTTAAACACCCATTTATTTCCAATTAAGGTGTGACCTGGAGGTGAAGGTACAAGTTTCCAAACATTATTTCTTTCAAAAAATTTTACTCTTCTTGCTTAGCAATAATCCAAGATCATTTGTGAGTGTGTGTGATATATCTTTGGGTTCAAAAGAAGCAACAAAAGCAGAATGAGCGTGAGGGTTTTGATCACAAAACTCGGACCGTGTGACTCGTTCGTGCAAGATTCCTATGATTTGTTGTGGAGGAGGACTTTTGAGGGCTCAGAGGGGAGTAGACACTTCACAAGCTTGTTCTTCTTCATGTACATCACAAATCAATGAGCTTGTGACTTGAGGACAATCTGGACCAGCAATGTTGGTCACCGGTGCTGATTGTGAATCAAAATTAGGAGCTGGAACAATGTCATTAGCTGCTGAATTTTTGGGCAGCAACACCTCTTCTTGCTCATCTTCAATGAAAATACTCTCCTCGTGCGGATATAGATCTGGAACTGCAATATTTGTGCTAGTACCTAGGCTAGCTTCATCAAAATAAAACTCACAAGTCTACACAATTTTGTTAGTGTCATGTAAAAGCACACGGTAGTCTCTAGTATGAGATTGGATAACCAAGAAAAATGCCATCAACAGATCTAACTTCAAATTTGTCAAGATTACCATGTTTCTTAATGAAGAATTTGCAACCAAACATCCTAAAGTGTGTGACACTAGGCCTATGTCCAAATCGAAGATCATATGGTGTTTTTCCTACCTTAGCATGCAAGAAAACACGATTTGAAACATAACAAGCGGTTGAAATTGCATCTTCCCAATATTTACTAAGAATTTGATATTCATCAAGTATAGTCCTAGCCATCTCAACTAAGGTTTTGTTCTTTTTTTTTTTCTACAACACCGTTTTGTTGAGGTACATATGGTGAAAAAATTATGATCTATTCCTTTTTCAGCACAAAAATGATCAAAAGGATTGATTTTTAAATTCAGTTCCATTATCACTTCTAATTGCTCTTAAAGATCTTGGGTGATCAATTGATAATCTAAAAAATAAAGTTCTAAAGTGACTAAAAGCTTCATTCTTAGATGCCATAAAATAAACCCAAGAGAATCTAGAATAGTCATCAACAATCACAAGAACATACCATTTTCCTCCGAAGGATTGAACACGTGAAGGTCCTACGGTGTCATGATGCAAAAGTTGACGCGGTTCAGTTGTCATGGTCATTGCGAGAGAAGCATGTGCACCTGCATCCATCTTAGCATGTCTACAAGAAGAGCACACAATTTCTTTATCCTCTTTTAGCTTAGGAAGCCCACGCATGCGATCAAGAGTACTAACACACGTGAGATGATCAAAGCCTACGTGACCAAGTCTACAATGCCAAAAATATAAGTCTTTGGAATCTTTAGCAACTAGACACGTATGCTTAGAAGAAGATATATCAAAATCAGCTTTAAAAACTCTTCCAAACCGAGACATGTTAAAAATAAGCTCACTATTTGAACCTACAACTTTGCAGCAATTTTTATTGAAATAATTTCCAGATTTTCATCTAGCAATTGTGAAACAAAAAGCATGTTGTATTTCAAATTTTTGACAAGTGCCACATCCTTCAAAGTGTATTGAGCATTTACCCTAACCGAAGCCTTAGAAATTATAGGAGTTGAAGAATTATCAGCAAAAGTAACATTCTCTAGAATTGACACAAAAGAGAGGGAGGAGAACCATTCTTTGTTACCGGTCATGTGGCGTGAGCAACCTGAATCCACAATCCAAATGTTCTCCTTCCTCAAGCGTGTAACCTACATATAAGCACAATACATCGATGACTCAATACTGGGGTTAGTCAAAAGGCATTTAGGAATCCAGTACTGAGTCACACGACGTCCAGCAGGAATAACACGCGAAAGCTGAGATAAAACAGTAGGTTTATGAGGCAAAGCTTGAGGATTTTTGTACCCAACTAATGACCTACGAGGTGTTACATTTGTAGCACAAAAAAAACAGTAGGTTTGGGAGCAGACTTTGCATGTTTTTGACTCATTACAGCAGGTTGCATGTTCCTATCATTTGATTTAGCATGTGCAACAAATTTTGCATGAAAGTTATGAGATCTAGCAATCATTCTTTCCTTTTTCTGTTTTTTAGCTAGTCTATAACAAAAATCTATGACATGGCCATCTCTACCACAGTAGGTACAATGAAATTTAACTTTGTGTTCATGTCTAGATGAGCAAGGAACATTTTTATTTGAAACCGGATTTGACAACACTCCTGCAGATTTGAAAACCACTACTTTTTTTTAGGAACTGTTTGAATCAAACCACTTCCTAATGACATTACAATTTTAGGTGGATGTGCCTTGGAATGAGCATGAGAATGAAAACCTAAACCAGATTTATCATTGCAAGACTTGGAAGAATTCAACAGCAAGTTTAAGTTCTTATTCCCATTACAAAACTGCTCTAGTGTCCTATTCATGTCATCAAGTTTCTTAGACAATTGTAGGCAGTTCTCGCATGAAGTTTTTCCTTTTAGTTTGCAATTGGAACAATATGTAACTTCATGAGAACATAAAGCATTGTTCAAAACAGAAATTTCACTCATAGCATCATGTAGCTTCTTGTTAAGATCATCACAAGTATAACAATGCAAATTAATTCTAGAACAACTAGCATCTTTCAATTTTTTATCATTAAGTGTAGCAAGCTCTCTATTCTTTTCAATTTCTAACTCAAGTTTATCAAGTGTGGAGGTGTGCGCACTTCTTAATGAGGACAATTGTTCATATATTAAATCACATGAGGAACAAGAATCATCACTAGGAATCAAGGATTTCAAACGATTAATTTCAGATTCTAGTGACTCAATTTTAACAGCATTGTCCCTAAGCCTTTTGTCCTTTTTCTTAACTATAATAGTGCCACGATAAATAACATCATACATTTCTTCGCAAGTAGGACATACCTCTTCATTGTCGTTGTTGTGTTCTGCCTCCTCCATACTTGATAGCGATTTGCCCGCCATGAAGCACAAGTTTGCCAAATCTTCTTCATCTTCATCACTTCCAATGTCCACGTCGCTTGAGCCAAGTTCCTGAAGTGCGGAGATAAAGCTGTTCACCAGTTGGCGACCTGTAAAACCCTTTTTCTTCTTTTTATCGTCAGCAGAGGAGTGACTTGTCCTTGTTTGTTTTTCTTCTCGGGATGTAGGACCTGAAAGGGACAATCCGAACGAAAATGTTCTTTCTTAGCACATTTGAAACATCGTTGAGGTCCGGAGCTTCCTCTCCTTCTAGTTCTCACATTTTGCAACGCTTTTGAGAACCGAGTAGAGATGAGTGAAAGTTTTTTCTCTAGAAACTCTTTAATCTGTTCAAGGGTTAGGGAGGACAACAAGGCAACTATTCCACAAGATGAAGATTGGCCGGAGCTAGGCATGTCACATTGAGAAACAAATTCAAGAGAATTGTTTAGGTTCTTACATGAGATTATGTCAATTTCATGAGTTTTCAATTTAGAATATAGAACATCAAAAGTAAGTGTACTCATGATAGTAGATTCATGAATAGATGTAACTTTCATCTCCCAAATTTACATGTCTAATGCACTTAGTAATTTCCTAGTATTCTCAGCATCTGAAAATTTTACATTGACTCTACGCAAGTTGCTGAGAATTTTATTAAAGCGAGCAAAGAGATTGTCGATAGACTCACCTGGTTGCATCTCAAAGCACATGTACTCCTTTTTTAACATGTCTTTCCTTACCTCCTTGATCGTGTTGGATCCTTCGTGGTATTCGCAGAGTGCTTTCCACACATCATATGCGGATCGGAGGTGAGCAACACGATCGAAGTCGCTTTGAGTTAATCCTTGTATGATCAAGTTGTGAGTCTTGTTGTTGTTGTCGACATCTCTCATGTTTGTAGTCATAACTTGATCGTTTGATGGCACGTCGTAAGGCTTGTACACCTTTTCCCATATTGCGAATCCTTGAGCATGGATGAAAGCTTCCATACGTGCCTTCCAAACTTGAAAATCAATATGACAAAAGACACGAGGTTTTTGCGGAGTATTTCTCCATGATGATTAGTCAAAAAAACGTGCAAATCACAATAATTAGAGCACCGTGACTTTGATACCAATTGTAGGATCGAAGAGCACGTGAAAAGCTACCATAGGGCGGCGAATGGTAGTTTTAATCTATTGTACCCAACAAAAACCAGATCTGCAAGCCTGCAATGAAACTCGTGTAGATCCAAAACTACAAATCCAATGACTGTGCAATTTTAAAAAATGATAGATAATCAAGTTATGAAGACAAACCAAGAAGAATCACGTCAATTGGATCTGTAAAACTCGAGTTATGATAAAATCACCAAAGCAAGGTAGTGCTATGCAGAAACTCGACGAGAAAAACTTGTTTGGAACAGGTCGGACGAACAAGGCACAAAAGTTCGTTTAAAATACGAATTTTATTTCAAACCACAAGAGGAACAGCCCCAAAGTCGTGCATTATGATCTCTAGCCTCCCTTGCTTTTATAACCAGCCCTAAGGCTAACCCAGTCCTAACTAGTACTCTAATCCTACTCGGTTCACAAATCAAAACTTTCCATAACTGCTCAAGACTCTTCTATACGCAGATAGAAGCAATCTTAAGACTTCAAAACACCTTCGGAGCATATCCCACATTTCTAAAACAACTCAACTTCTTGACCCACACAAAATCTAACCAAAACAAACTCGAAACTTTCCATAAACGAACCATAACCACCCCAGCCACAACCTGAGTCATATTCCAGCCAGTTGGACCTTTCCGACCAATTATTTATGTCCACTTCTCTTCATGACGCCTTGGAACCATGTTGCCACGTCCATGCACTCCTTGCACAAGTGCAAATATCTTCCAACAACATCCATGATACCTTCATATGCATTATTCTTGATTCCAAACATGTTGCGCAACATCCCGATCAACACAACCACAATTCCTCTCAAACTTGGTTGTTGAACCTCATCTTCTCTCTATGACTAGTTCAATAGATCCCGCCAGCCATGTATTGAACTCAAGCAACACCTGCACATGAACAAACAACCAATACTTCCGAGCACAAGTCCTCGACCTGACTCTCGTTAGTTCCGAAACCACAACACCTTATGTGAGCACCCCACATAAGCATGTTGCAAACCTTAGCAAAAAGATATCAACCATAACCACCAAAACACACCAAAAACATAGTAAAAGAATACTAAGCAAACTTTACATAGATGTAATGCAAGTTCGAATAAATTCAAAGTAAAAGCATAACCATTGCAATCTAGCTACGGACCTTGCCAAAACTAACCAGACCTTGAGTCGGAGCTTACAAAAGCTAGCAGGACCTCGCACTAAAGCTTACCAAAGCTAGTCGGACCTAGAACCATAGCTTACAAAAGCTAGTCGGACCTGGGACCAGAGCTAACCAAAGCTAATCATACCTAGCGCCGGACTTAGCAAAAACATGTCGGACCTAGCCATAGCAAGTCGGACCTATCAAAAATAAGTCGGACCTAGACAAAGAAAACAGACCTAGCCAAAATAATTTTGTCCTTGCATCGTACCTTCCAGGAGCTACGCAAAACAAGTCTGACCTATTATCGGACCTTGCAGAAGCTTGGACCTAGAGTCGGACCTTGTTAAAAAGGTGTTTTGGTAATATTCAAAACTTCTATCGTCAAAGGCAATATATTCAGCACAGATAGGTCTCACAGCGGTGACGACTCTATGCAAGTGGTGGCATCTGCAACTCATACCCCCTGTCCGGCGCCACACCACAAGTGGATGGAGACGCCGATTGGCTTCGACGCCTCCGACTGCCCAAAGAACATGGCGGGCGACAAGCTCCTGCCCCTCCTCGTTGCTCGAACCATCACCAACATCAATCTCTACCATGTTTTGATTTATGGCGGGGCCAGCCTCAACCTCATCAGCTGTGTGGCCTTCGAGAAGCTGCAGATCCCCCTGTCCAAGCTCACCCCCTCGAGCCCGTTCTCTGGGGTGGGACCACGGAACATCACCTCGTATGGCAACATCCGCCTTGGGGTGACTTTTGGGACACTCAAGAACTTCAGGAGGGAGAACATCCTGTTCGACATTGCGGAGGCCATTCTCCCCTTAGACGTCATCATCAGTGGGCCTGCCCTGTATTGATCCATGGTTGTAGCCCATTACGGCTATCTGGTCTTGAAGATGCCAACTTCCACTGGCATCCTCAAGATCAAAGGGGACCGCACTGTGGTAGTGTCAGCCTTGGAGAAGCTCCAAGTGTGAGGACAGGGGTCCTGACATTCCAAGAATCACATTGGGTGGTGTTGTGCGATGCGGCACCCAACAACACACATGAAAAGACATTTCATAATAAGATATTGTTTACATCATAGTAATGAGATATTGTTTACAACATAGTGTAAAACAACAATACACACGCAGCGGAAAGTACATACTCACACTCTCAACCTATCTATGCACAAGAGAAGTCATTCATGCCCGGGGACGCTTCTCACTAGAAACACGACATCACATGGCAGCGGCGAGGTGTCACATGAGAGATACATCTCGACAACTCGAGGTCTCACGAACAATCCTTATCATCAACAAGATAATAAAAACTTGCAAAACAACATATATATCATCCGTGAGCATGAAGGCTCAACAACTCTCAATTGTCTCAACTAAACATAGAACTCTACATGCTTGAGACTTATAATGTAGGAAAGCTGAAATTGCATAAAGGAGTCACCTATTAGTAAATTCTTAGCTCAGTTTTAGAGTAGCAAATCACATTCCTTGAGCATGGCACATCATAGACTCCACAATCAGACAAGAAATGCATCATCCCTGATGTTACATGCTCAAGGCTGCATAAGCTTCATTCAAGTTAAATGTTTTGAAAATTTAAACTTAATTGTGCCTTTTCTAATACATACAAGTTGCAGTACAATAATAATCATGTCAACAGATTCATACTATTCCAACTACTCTTTATTACTACGTCACGACTTAGTGAATAAGTATGCTCCATCCATAACCGCGAGCGACGGTAATTCAAATCAATAACACTCGGATAGCATGACACATACACCCACACTTGGAGCTGCGAAGGCACACTCCACTAATGTTGTATGCAGCCACCTTTCACTCGACACCTACACGCCGAACCGGTCCCACTGCTACGAGCAGGAGGCCCCCACACGGGGAGTGTCTATGCCCCCTGGCAGGTTTACACTTTGCTGCTCTCAACCCACACCTATAAGGCGGTGGGTTATGCCTCGACGCTAAGGTGGACAAGTTAAATCAGTTTCATTGGTCCCATATATCCAGTATGCCTCCGGTACAGTTCAAACTTGCCCAACAGAGCCGCACATTGTGTAGTCCTCAAGTGACACAGGCAGGGCTATGCACCCGAGACCATGTCCCGCTGCACCCTAACCCCTGCCCAGTCTCATATTCAGTTTCATAATTCATTCTCTATAATAACCAATCCCGTGTAACGATCTCGCTATCTCGCGAGTGGATTCCAACCACTCGACTTCTATCGGATTCCCTACAACATTAGCATGACAATTCTACGCGTTGAGCCATAAACCTACCCATATACTCCATGGGATTGTGGATCATGCATTTGGAATATTCAAACATAATAGACCTAATGCACAATTCATATACTAGTCAACATGTGATAAAAGAAAAACTTTAGAAATGACTTAAATGCAAACCGGGTCTTGCTTTGGGTTGAAAAATAAATGTCAGTGAAGATGAGTTGATAAACTCCTCCATGGACTTCATCATAGCTGATCCAAAGCTAATTTCTCGCCTCTGGGTCGGGCTTCCCATCATCGCCTTTGTCGCATTACCTGCCAAAATGAATATGAATATATGTGGAATGAAACTTAGCGAATATGATGAATGCAAAAGTTTAACTCGAGAAGGATTACATTTAGTCAAGGATGACAGGGTTGCTGCTGTTGTATACAGCAAACAAAGGAACCCAAAGAGAGACAAAGGAAGATTTGGTATGAAGTGTAATATGCAAACAATATAATACAATTTAGTAATTTAAGAATTGAAGTTGGTCATAACTCAAGGATGACTAAACCTATTTAGGAAGGGAAGGACCTGCTGCTGGGATGTTCAACAACAGGGGAGAATCAGGATGAAACATATGAGAAATGGTGATAAGAAATGAAATGGGCAATGTTTTGGAGATAGTAATATGAAACACAGTTTACTGTATTAAATCAAGTCCTGCTTGTGGAAATTCTACAGTGGAGAACAGATGCTATGTGTGGGGCTCTGGCCAAATCTGAGATATGATAATGGCAGTTTGTGTTCTCTAAAATTCTATGAAGTTTAACCCTTCCCAGAATTTTCATGGGCAAACTGGAGCTTATACATGGTTAAAATTTGGTGTTCTGTTTAGAGGAGGTCAGGAGTGATCCCAAAAAATTAGTTTCATAATTGTCTAAGCATTATACTGTGAGATATTGATTTTTTGAAGTTTGGAATATTTTCTGAAAAAAGTTTGGACAAGTGTTGGTGTAATTTTGTATGCAGGTGAATTATGCCCATAATTAGAGGTCTTTACAGGGGCCAATCCAAGAAACACACTTTCCGACCAATCAGGTGTGAGGACCGGGGTCCCGACATTCCAGGAATCGCATTGGATGGTGTTGTGTGATGCGGCACCCAACAGCACACACAAAAAGCATACGTGAAACATACCAAAGTTTTATTTCATAAGATATGCGAGTTTACAAAAAAATGTACCCAAGGAGTACATAAGTAGCGGAAGATACATAATACACTCACTCGAACCAAGCTACTGCACAAGTGAGAGTATTCAGCCCGGAATACCTCACACTATCAAGACAAAGCAGCGGCTTGTGGGGTTTATGTTCGGCAATACAACCTGAGAGGGGTGATGCCGCACTACAGAACCCGTCATATGCGATGTTATCTACAAAACATATTAATCCACAAACCATGAGCATAATGCTCAGCAAGACTTAACCGTCTCACCTAAACAAGCGACTCTACATGCTGAAAACTCTAGTACATAGGCAGCTGAATTTGCATAGAAGAAACTCGCCTAAAGTATGTCCATTATTTTCAGATTTTAGCAACAGTTTACAGTTCCGTAAAAAAAATTAGTTAGCAATATAACTATAGCATACAAGTAGTAAATAATGATTAAGCATAGAGCATAATTCATATCATTCCATTATTCTTAATTTACTACGTCACGACTCTGCGAACAAGTATGCTCAGTCCATAACGACGAGCGACGGTGATTGCAATCAATACCAATCCAGAATGCACGGCACATACGCCCGCAAGGAAGCCATGATGGTGCGCTTCACTATACGCCAAATGCAGCCACTTTTCACAAGAGGTCCTAATATAGAATCAACTCTTCATCCCAAGCAAAAGGTACCCTACACGAACCTGTCAAAGTTACCGACTAGAAGATTTACACATTTATGTCTTCTCAAATCCATTCAAAGACATCAGAGAAGTTTCCACACCAAGGTCTACAAGTTACATCAGTTTCTAGGATCCCATATACAAGTATGCATCTGGTACAGCTCAAACTTGCCCAACAGGACTACACACAGATCGGTCCTCAATTGACACAGTGTGACACCCGGTTCCGGAAAATGAACCAAATGCAGTATATGTGTGCCCAGGACGTTTAACACACATACACAAGTGATTCACAATTGATAAACAGATAATTACCACAGAACAAGATTAATTAAATACTTTTATTACAAAATTCATAATATCCTCAAATACAAGCTCTAATGAGTATTAGTGACAAGTTTGAACTAATGCAGCAGAAATAAACTAAATATGAGCTAAAGGAAGTGAGCAAGCTAAGCAAATAGGGTAGTGCAGCTCCAAGCAACACCATTGGAAAAGTTGACGGCAGCACACAGCCTAGAACTCCTCATAACGTCATGATACACCCAATCCTGATCTGCAACTGTTGGTGGGGGCAATTGAAAGGGTGAGTTCATGTCGTACTCAGCAAATGTGGAATAGTATGACATGTAGTTGATACAAATGACAAAAACAATAAAGGCTAAGTGCTGAAAGTACATTAAAATGTTCAAAAAGCAATATATTGCATGTATATGAAGTAAACCCATCATAAACCATGTAGTTATCATAATACCAGTCCCTATTTCATTAGCATCATCCATATACCAGCTTTCTCATTACCATTAACCATATCCATTGCCATAAACCATAATACCATCCGATAACCAGTAGCAAACCATCCCAATACCAAAGCCCCTCTAATCATGTAGGTCATCAAGGTGCTCTTAACCAGGAGCTCGGCTATCATGATAGTTTTAATACTCTGCAGAGTTTGTATCGCTTTACCCACATGTTTGTGATTTCGTCACCCATTTCTTTGGTGTATGGCCAAGAGATCACAAAATAGCCTTTACAAAGGGACTACTAGCATGTACGGACCCATTGAGGTTTCACCAGTGGCGATGCCTCCAAATGAGCACATCTTCAACCAAGGGCCCCCTCCTGTGTCGTTCGGATCCCAGGGAGACCCACCACTCATACAAACCCAATCTGACTCCCGTTCCCCACTCTTCCAAATGGTCCGCGCAATACTAGCAATACCGAAATGAATCAGCTACGTCGCACACATACTTGGCCTTGTGGTGGCACTGTAGTTCTGGCCTATTCTTGCATGAACTGGTCCTTAGATCCAAGTCAAGCAAACCACCATAACATCCAACCCAATCCACAAACCATGCTTGCTTAGATCTTCCAAGACCCATATTACCAATTAATCACATTCAACAATCCATATCATCCATAGGGTCATTAATTCATAATTAAGTCATTTGGTTGTTTTCCCTTCCCAATTAATTTAGAGCGAAGCGAAAAGTTAAAAGTACCCTTCCCAACAATCTAGAACATATCCCAAGCGACAAGGATGGTCAAACAAGGCTAGTAAACACCTATCATTAGTTTCCCATCAATTTCACACAAGCATGCAATTTTGCAAACAAAATATTTAAAAACTAGATCAATATGACCAAGGACACTTGCCTTGCTCCTGAGATTGGTTAGGGTCAAAGACTTCAAAATTTTAGTACTGGAGGTCCTCGACATCACCCTTTAGCGCAACACCTTCTATTCCGCATAACGAACATACAAAACAGTAATTGCATTAAAAATGCTCATATATTACTCAATATGACATGACATGCATGATTAATTCATATGTGGTAAAACTTGTTATGAGTTTCAATTAATGTTTACTAACTGATTCTAATGTTTTTCAACAAAATTTTGGACAGGTTTGGAATTGATTCGAGTCAATCTGTAATTATTTCGGCACAATTCAGCTTCAGAGGCTAGACATGTTCGGTACCAGGGTCGGACTAGTCTGCCCTGCCTAGAACCAGCAAAATACGGTTTTCTTGATCTACAAAAATTTGTAGAATTGGGATTGAATTCATGTGGGAAATGGAAAGTAGAAGGTATACCACGTGTTTAGAACTCCAAGGATTAAAAATTAAAGATCAAACTTGAATCTTGACGATCTAGGGTTGATGTTGAAGAGTTGATGGTGAATTGGTGATGAAGAATAGAAAGTCGATGGAGATCTCAATCTCTTGATCCTATTTCGTTTCCTCCTCTTCTTCTTCTTTCTCTGGATCCCCTTCTTCCCGCATGGTGGCGGCTCTCGCAAACTAGGGTTTGGTGGTTTTTCAATTGTGACAAAGAGATGTAGGGTTGCGGTGTTGGGTTGTTTATATAGGGGTGGAGGGCTAGGGTTTGATGGAATTCGAGTCTAAGGTGGGTGGAGGCCGTGTAGGAGGTCCACATGGGCTCCATAGGGGTTAAGCACGACGTCCTTGGGCTCAATTAAGGTAAATACCCAAACACAAGTCATGGAGGAAAAGATTGAATCCTAGTCGGGAACACCAGACAAGTCCGCTGAGGGGGCCGAACTAGTTCGATGTTGGAAAGAGACGAAAATAGATATGTGTGGTAGGAGGTCCGGACATGTCCGGTCTTGTCGACAGAGGAAAACAGACAAGTTCGGCATAGATTGGACAAATCCGGGGATTTGGTAACTTATTCGAAAACCGGACCAAATATTGGACTTGTCCGTACTCAATCACGGACAATTCCAGAATGGAACAGAGACTTAATCGGACTAGTCCACAACAAAAATAGACAAGTTCGTAGGGGCTTCAGGGGAGAAAACCGGAATTGTCCAAGGTGCAAACTGGACAGGTCCATACTTCTACAGACTTTTAAGTGTTGTTTTGCTACTAATTCATTTTAAACTTGTTCTTTTTTATGTGGATTAATGTGAAACATGTATATGAACTTATGCAGTGCATGATGCATGAAAATGAGGGTGCTACAAACCTAACCCCCTTAAAATGAATCTTGCCCTCGAGATTCGACGCGGAAGGGAAGAGAGAGGGAAATTCTTTCTTGAGATCATCTCCAGCTCCCAAGTTGCTTCCAATTCTGTATGATGCTTCCATTGCACTTTACACCATCGAATCACCTTGTTCCTTGTGACTCTCTCCTTGCTTTCCAAGATTTTGACCGGTTGCTCGGCATAAGTCAAATCTGTCTCTAGTTTCAATTCTTCCATTGGCACTTGTTTTTCCGGTATCCTTAAACACATCTTGAGCTGTGAAACATGAAACACATCATGTACATTTGAAAAATGAGCTGGCATCTCCAACTTATATGACACTTCTCCTCTTTTGTCCAAAATCTTTAACGGTCCAATATAGTGAGGTGCTAGCTTGGCTCTGATATTAAACCTCTTATGACCTCTCATGTGTGACACTTTAAGGTAGACGAAGTCTCCCCCTTTGAAGGCTAGTTTTCTTCTCCTACTATCTGCATATCCTTTTTGCCTTGATTGAGCAGCCCTCAAGTTTTCACGAATAATCTGGACTTGTTTCTCAGTTTCTTGCAACATATCAGGTCCAAACACTTGGCTCTCTCCTGGTTCATTCCAAAACAATGGTGTCCTACACTTCCTTCCACACAATGCTTCAAGAGGTGACATTCTCAAGCTTGCTTGATAACTATTGTTGTATGAAAACTCTGCATATGGCAAGCTCTTGTCCCAACTTTTCCCATGCTTCAAAGCACAAGCCCTTAACATGTCCTCCAAAATCCGATTGGTCCTCTTAGTTTGTCCATCCGTTTAGGGTGATATGTTGAGCTGAAGTTCAACCTTGTTCCCAATACTTCATGCAATTTCTGCCAAAACCTGGAGGTAAATTGAGAACCTCTATCCGAGACTATTTTCTTTGGGACTCCATGTCGACACACAATGTGCTCCATATATAGCTCTGCCAGCTTGTGGTCTTGATAGGAACAAAATGAGCTGACTTTCCACAATTACCAAATTGAGTAATAACCGAACTGGGTACGCGGTAATCCAACTATGAAGTCCATACAAATTTTTTTTTCACTTCCATTCCGGAATCATTAATGGCTGTAATAGTCCGGCTGGCCTTTGATGTTCAGCTTTGACTCGTTGGACACATCACACAAAGCTACATATTCAGCTATGTCCTTTTTCATGCTAGCCCACCAATAACATGTCTTCAAGTCCTTGTACATCTTTGTACAACTAGGATGAATTGAGTATGGCGAGTCATGTACCTCCTTTAATATTGTCTCCCAAATATGCTTCACATTAGGCACCACAATCCTTTCTCCAAGCCATAAGGTACCATGGTCATCCTCATCAAACCTGAATTCTCTTCCATATTGGGTTCTTTCCTTAATTTATTGAATTTCCTCGTCCTTTGTTTGGCCCTCTCGAATTTCTTGCTCCAAGGTCAGATTTAACTTCATTATCCCCATCTCATTCGCAAATCTGAGATTCAACCGTTCAAACTCCTTGCATAGCTCGGATGGCGGCTCTCGAACCGTGAGATGGTAACTTACTCCTTTCTGACTCAAAGCAACGGCCACTACATTAGCCTTCCCTGGATGATAGTTGATCCACACATCATAGTCCTTGATGAGCTCCAACCATCTTCATCGCCTCAAATTCAGGTCCATTTGCATGAATATGTACTTGAGACTCTTGTCGTCCGTATAAATCTCACACCTGTGACCAAGAATGTAATGTCTCCAAATCTTCATGGCATGCACTACGGCTGGAAGTTTGAAATCATGCGTTGGATAATTCTGCTCATGTTTCTTCAATTGTCTCGATGCAAAGGCTACCACTTGACCTTCTTGCATGAGCACACATCCAAGTCCCTGTCTTGATGCGTCGTACAAATCCAAACTTCTTGCTCACGTCTAGTAATACCCACACCCGTGCAGTTATAAATCCCTTCTTCAATTCCTCAATGTGGTCTTGACAAGATAGAATCCACATGAAAAGCTTTCCCGTTGTTAGCAACTCAGTCATGCACTTCACTACATTGGAGTAGTCCTTGATGATTGTTTAACCTTGACATCTATTGTGACGCATCAATTCCAATGTTGACTCCGTTATCACTTGTCGATTGCACTGTCTTGGTGGCATACTGGACCACTCCATTATGTTCCATATCCAATCCATTCCAAGTGTTATGCCTGATCCTTGTGAGTCCAAAATAATAAGGTTGGCGAAGAATTCTACCCCCCCCCCCCCCCCCCTTATTTTAAAACATACTTTTCGACATATTACCTTTGTTCTCATCTCCCATACAGCTTTGTCTGAGAATGTCAATCTTCTAGTTATGTCCTTCTTCCATTGAAGTAGAGGTTGAGCGAGATAGGAAAGAAAGATAAAATGAATCCCCAACTATATGCATCAAGGAATATGAAACTAAGCAACTAACTATACTAGCCTATATGGATATGACAATGCTAAAGCATCCCAAAATCCTCTACTAAGCACACAAGCAGCAATACATAGCAATCAGCACACCAAGCAAAAACACATCGATTCCTGAGTGTTCCTATGTGCTCTAAAGTGTCCATTCTATCTAAACTGCGTTCTACGGTCAACCTATGGCTCTGATACCAATTTGTGAAACCCAGTTCCGAAAAATGAACCAAGTGCATTATATGTGTGCCCAGGACGTTTAACACACATACACAGATGATTCACAATTGTAAATATATAATTACCACAGAACAAGACTAATTAAGCACTTTTATTATAGAATTCATAATATCCTCAAATACAAGCTCTAATGAATATTAGTGACAAGTTTTAACTAATGCAGCGGAAATAAACTAAATATGAGCTGAACGAAATGAGCAAGATAAGCAAATAGGGTCGTGCGGCTCCAAGCAACACCGCAAGCAAAGATGACGGCAGCACACAGCCTATAACTCCTCATTGACGTCGTGATACTCCCAATCCTGACCTGCAAATGTTAGTGGGGGGAATTGTAAGGGTGAATACATGTCATACTCAGCAAGTGTGGAAAAGTATGACATGTAGCTGATACAAATGACGAAAACAACAAAGGCTAAGTTCTGAAAAGTACATTAAAACATTTGAAAAGCAATATATTGCATTTATGTGAAGTAAACCCATCATAAATCATGTAGTTATCATAATACCAATCCATATTTCATTATCATCATCCATATACTAGATTTCTCATTACCACTAACCAGATCCATAGCCATGAACCATAATACCATCCCATAACCAGTACCAAACCATCCCAATACCAAAACCTCTCTAATCATGTAGGTCATCCAGGTGCTCTTAATCGGGAGCACGGCTATCATGATAATTTTAATACTCTGCAGAGTTTGTACTGCTTTACCCACGTGTTTGTGATTTCATCACCCGTCGACAACTAAAGAACCTCCCTTATGCCAATTACACTTTCTTTCGTGTATGGTCAAGGGATCACAAAATAGCCTTTACAAAGGGACTACTAGCATGTACGGGCCCACTGAGGTTTCACTGGTTGCGATGCCTCCAACTGAGCACATCATCAACCAAGGGCCCCCTCTTGTGCCGTTCGGATCACAGGGAGTCCCACAACTCAAACAAACCCAATCTGACGCCCCTTCCCTGCTCTTCCAAATGGTCCGCGTAATACTAGCAATACACTAATTAATCAGCTACGCCGCACCCATACTTGGCCTCGTAGTGGCACTGTAGTCCTCGCCTATTCTTGCATGAACCAGTCCTTAGATCCAAGTCAAGCAAACCACCATAACATCCAACCCAATCCACAAACTATGCTTGCTTAGATCTCCAAGTACCATATTAACAATTAATCATATTCACCAATCCATATCATCCATAGGGTCATTGATTCATAATTAAGGAATTTGGTTTTTTCCCATCCCAATGAATTTATAGCAAAGCAAAAAGGTAAAAATACCCTTCCCGACACTCTACAACATGTCCCAAGCGACAAGGATGGTCAAACAAGGCTAGTAAACACCTATCATGGGTTTCCCATCAATTTGACACAAGCGTGCAGTTTTGCAAACAAAACAATTAAAAACTGGATCAACATGACCAAGGACACTTGCCTTGCTCCTAAGCATGGTTAGGGTCAAAGACTTCAAAATTCTAGTACTGGAGGTCCTCGACAGCAACCTCCAGCGCAGCACCTTCTATTCTGCGCAACGAACATACAAAATAGTAATTACAATCAATAAATGCTCATATATTACTCAATATGACATGACATGCATGATTAATGCAATTACGTGGTAAAACTTTTTAATGAGTTGCTATTAATGTTTACTAACTGGTTTTAATGGTTTTTAACAAGTTTGGACAGGGTTGGCATTGATTTGAGTCAATTTGGAATTAATTTAGCACAATTTAGATTTAGAGGCCGGACAAATCCGGTACCAGGGCCGGACTAGTCCGCCCTGCCCAGAACCAGCAAAATAGGGTTTTCTTGATCTACAAAAATTTGGAGAATTGGGGTTGAAATCACGTGGAAAGAGAAAGTAGAAGGTATACCACATGTTTAGAACTCCAAGGATCAAGAATTGAAGATGAAACTTGAATCTTGACGATCTAGGGTTGATGTTGAAGAGTTGATGGTGAATTGGTGATGAAGAACGAAAAGTCGATGGAGATCTCGATCTCTTGATCATCTTTTGATTCCTCCTCCTCTTCTTCTTGCTCTGGATCCCATTCTTCCCTCTTTGTGGCGGCTGTCACAAACTAGGGTTTGGTGGTCTTTCAATTGTGGCAAAGAGATGTAGGGTTGGGTTGTTTTTATAGGGGTGGAGGGCTAGGGTTTGATGGAATTCGAGTCTAAGGTTGGTGGAGGCCGTGTAGGGGGTCCACATGGGCTCCACACGGGTTAAGCATGACATCCTTGGGCCCAATTAAGGTAAATACCAAAACACAAGTCGTGGAGCAAAAGATTGAATCTGAGTCAGGCACACCAGACAAGTCCGCTAAGGGGGCTGAACTAGTCCGATGTTGGATAGAGACGAAAACTGATAAGTCCAGTCAAAGGTCCGGACAAGTCCGGTCTTGTTCAGAGTGGAAAACGAACAAGTCCGACATAGATCGGACATGTTCAGGGATTTGGTAACTTATTCGAAAACCGGACCAAAGATCGGACTAGTCCGCACTCAATCACGGACAAGTCCAGAATGGAACAGAGACTTAATTGGACTAGTCTGTTGCAAAAATGGACAAGTCTGGAAGGGTTTCAGAGGAGAAAACCGAAGTAGTCCGGGGTGCAAACCGGACAAGTCTGTACTTCTACAGACTTTTAAGTGTTGTTTTGCTTCTAATTCATTTTAAACTTGTTCCTTTTTATGTGATTAATGTTAAACATGTATATCAACTATGCAATGCATGATGCATGAAAATGAGGGTGTTACACACAGGCAAAGCTATACATCCTACCCCGCTGCTCGGTCTCATATTAATTTCCATAAGTCATTCTTTACCATAAACCAATCCTGTGTGAGGTCAAACCTATCTCGCGAGTAGATTCCAACGACTCGACTTCTACTGGATTTCTGTACAACATTTAGCATGGCAGCAGCTACACGAGGACTTAGAAGCTACCCAAATACTCCATGGGTGTTCTGGTTTTGCAAGTGGAGTATCAAAACTATCTATACTTAATGCACAATTCATCTCAAGACGTAATGTGATACAAAGCAAAAGTGGTAAAAGCTCTTAAATGCAAACAGGGGCTTGCCCTGCTCAACGGTTAGTCAAAGTCAGCAAGAGTGTATATGTGATCAGCTGCTGGTCTGTCCAGTAGAATTCCCTCCTACATGTCCTCCAAGTCCCTCGTCTCGATAACTATCTATATGAAATGCACATATAAAAATTAGGACTTAGCAAAGAGAGAAAACATGATGAATATTAATATGACTAAGTATGCTGTATAAGTACTACAGACAAGGCCTAGGTTGCATTTTAATTGTGGTGGAAGGATGGGTTTACCCAAGTTGATTTGGGGAGTAAGGAAATTGTGAATTTCATTATGACATAGAAGTCGATGAAACATACTATTGACATAAGATGGTGAAGACAAAGTGTAATAAAGATGGGATTTTTGCAGAAATTCACATATGTCATAATAAAGGTACTAGCCAAATTTTCGCTAAAGCAATGACAGAATGTGGTCTACAAAAATCTACAAACTTAAGCTTCACTGAATTTCCCTGAAAAAACTGGAGTTTTGTCATACAGGAAATCATGTTTTTCATGTAGGGATGATCAAACGGAGTCCAGAAAAATTGGTTTCATGTTTTTCTAAGCTTCCTGAAGGGATATATGAATTTTACAAGTTGGGAATATTTCCTGAAATAGTTTATGTTGCTTTTACAATTTTCATGAACATATAGAAAAGCAACACAGTTTGTCTGACCAAATGAAGTCCAATGAAGCTGACATTTTAACTGAAGATTGAGAGATTTATGAATGACTTTCTGGCCGAAATTGTTAAGTTTCCATAAAGGTAATCTCCTGGAATTAATTCCAAATTTTTAGAATTTATGGAATTTTGGAGAACATTCCAGGGCTTTCCATACCAATCCAATTGCACCACTGCAATGCACTGGTTAAAATGAATCCAACAAAATTTGTTTTATAATATTTGGACACTTCCACTAGGAGATATTGATTTTTGAAGTTGGACTCAATTCTGGAAATATTTCTCAAAAGAAAAAGATATAAACCAACCCCTGGACCCACGGGATTTGAACCCTCCACTCACGTGGCAGCAACACAGTAGGCCACTGAGTTAACAAGTGTGGACGGAAAAGGTCGAGATCCACAACAATCCACCCATGGGCGAGTGTCACCGGCAGGAGGGGTCCACACATTGGTTGCCTTCAACCTCCAGACAGCACCAGAGTCGGCGGCGCCCTGATGGCGCGCGCCCGTGCCGTGGAAGGACGGCGAGCTCCAGCAAGGGGACTCGGGGCAAAATGAGCCCCAATGGCCGGAAAATGGCGGCGGCAGCGAGGCGGCGGTGAGCTTCGTCGGACCTGGTGGAAACTGCAGCAAATGGGTCTAATTTGCTCGGGATGGTATCCTAAAGCACTCTGGAGCGATGAAGAGGATGATTGAAAGCTCAATTTGGGGGAAATGCTGCTGAAATGCAAGGTTTATTGGCGGCGGAGGGAAAAACTAGAGTACCCAAGCATAAACTTGATTATTTTCCAATATTTTTGTTTCTATAGGTTCGCACAGAGTTCTTGTTTATTATCATTAATAGGATTGAAGATTTGTTAAGCCTAAAAAATTAATGGCGGCATTTTCTACCCTCGGTTTACTAAACTGGCCATGGCAAAGACTCAAAATCCGGCTCACCGGCGATAGTAAAGTATAGGAGGCTCGGGGAGCATGGAAAAGTGCTATGGCGAACGTTAGAGCGAGTTTTTCCGAAGCGAAAAGAGCTTGAGGCATCTGGGCGGCGAAGACTCATGGTGGCCGCTCGGGACAGAGGCTGCAAGGATGATTTCGCTTGGTGGCGTGGCACAACATCGGAACCGTTGATTTCCTGCATTCGGAAGGAAGAGGAGAGGGTTGTGCCTTGCTCAGTGGCCTGTGCCGGGGTGAATCACTACCCAACAGTGGAGCTCTGCCGTTCAACCGAGTCCAGCGCTGGTGCCAGAGAAAAACAGAGCCCTGTGGTGTTCAGTACTGAGGAGAGGAGCAGAAACTTCACTGTGACCTGGGAGCACGCACCAGGCAGGGATAAAAGAAGGAAATATCGCTTGTTGCCGTGGAGAATAGAAGCACTCGTTGACAACATGCAAAAATGCCATGGCGCCCTGTAAATAAAAGAACAGAGGCGGTTCTCCTCTTGTGAAGCTGACAGGTGGGTCCCACTCTTTTCTCCCATCTGGTCAATCAGTTCCTCTACCAATGTTGCTCCAAAAATTCTAGATATTTGTGGGGAGAATAACTAAATTGTATAAAATTCGAATCTGAAATCCAATTCCTCATTTGATAAAGTTTCATTCAAATTTGAATTTGAATTTGTGTTCCAGGGGATTTCAATGCACTTCTTGAAATAGATAGTCAGTGGCCTTCAAAAATTATGAAAATTTGCATGTTGGCTATTTGTAATATTTAGAATTTAGTAGACAACTCCATTTTGAAACGTGACAATGTTTCAGCAGGAGCTACATTTGAATTTTTAAATCCCTCATTTACGGTTTGAGCTAATTTGATTTTTCCTTTGCCATTTTGATTTCTTCTCCTCATGCTTATTTTTATTTCTCCTACTGAACATTACACTTTGAAATTTGGATTTTACATCGCTCCCACCTTAAAAGAATCTCGTCCTGAGATTACAAATAAAAGAGATAAAGGAAGGAAGGTTACCAGATATATGATGATAGCAAATCCGGATAGTTCGATCTGAGATAATCCTCACTTTCCCATGTCTCTTCTTCAGCGGTATGGTTACTCCACAAGACTTTGTAGAAGCACAAAATCCGGTTTCTTGTGTTGAAAGTCTTTTCGTCTATAATCTGAACCGGATATCCCGTGTAGGTGAGATCCGGTTGAAACTTGTCAATTTCATCGGTGCGGACAGCAGTGGTGTACTTGAGACATTTCTGGAGCTATGACACATGAAAAACGTCATGTACACCGGCGAGGGTTGCCGGTAATTCCAGCCGGTAGTCTACGGGTTTGCACTTCTGCGTGATAGCAAACAGACCAATAAATTGGGAGCGAGCTTCCCCTTCACACCGAACCGGTGGATTCCCTTCATCGGAGACACACGGAGATAAACATGCTCTCCAATCTCGAAATGCAGAGGTCGGCTTCGCTGATCAGTGTAACTCTTCTGACGTGCTTGAGCAGCCTTCAAGTTTCCTTGGATGACTCGAACTCGTTCTTCGGCTTCATTAACAAGATCAATTCTGAACATCACGCGTTCACCGGATTCGCACAAATTCAGGGTGTGCGATATCTTCGGCCGTAGAGAGCCTCATACGGTGCCATCTTGATACTCGCTTGATAACCATTGTTGTACGAGAATTCCGCCAACGGTAAATGATCACCCCAGTTTTTACCGTTATGGATGGCACATGCTCTTAACATGTCTTCCAAGACTTGGTTCACCCTCTCGGTTTGTCCGTCGGTTTGTGGGCGATTTGCGGAGATTCTAATCAGTTTTTTCCCAATGACGCATGCAGCTGCTCCCAGAAACGAGCGATGAACAGTGTACCATGATCTGAAATAATGGTCTTCAGAACTCCGTGTAAGCACAAGATCCGTGCAATATACAACTCCGCATACTTCTTGGCATTGAATCCAATATTTAACGGGATGAAGTGAACTGATTTTGTTAATTGGTCCACGATCACCCAAATCGAATCATGCTTCTGGAATGTGAGAGGTAATCCGGCAATGAAGTCCATACTCACATCCTCCCATTTGCATGTGGGAATCTTCAATGGTTGCAGCAGCCCTGACTTCCTCATATGATCAGCCTTCACACGCCGACACGTATCACATCGGATACATATTTAGCTATTTCCCGTTTCATCCGTGTCCACCCAAATTTAGTCTTTGAATCTTGGTATATCTTGTTGCTGCCCGGATGAATGAAATACATGGACAAGTGAGCTTCATCCATGATTATCTTCTGAAGTGTCATATCATGGGGTACAACTATACGATTGTTAAACCATAGCGTACCTTGAGCATCCTTTCGGAAACACTTCATCTCACCTTTGCCCATTCTCTCACGTATGTGACACATGCCTTTGTCTTCTCTCTGAGCTTCCATAATCTCCTCTTGTATCGTGAGAATGAGAGCAAGATTATATAATGCTCCATATGGAACCAAGTATAAACTCGGCTCGTCCTCTCCCATCGGAGTAATAGACAAGTTGTTGGTATGTGACTAGAGGCTTAGCGCATCGGCAACCACATTCGCCTTGCCAGGATGGTAGTGAATTTCAATCTCATAATCTTTGATCAGCTCTAACCATCTCCTTTGCTGCATATTCAACTCCTTTTGAGTGAAGATATATTTCATACTTTTGTGATCGGTGTAGAGATGTACAAGATTGCCTAGCAGATAATGCCTCCACATTTTCAGTGCAAGCACCACGACAGCGAGCTCGAGGTCATGAGTTGGATAATGTTGCTCATGATTCTGGAGCTGCCGTGATCCATATGCGATCACGCGTCCTTCTTGCATTAATATGCAGCCAAGATCAATGTCAGACGCATCACAATAAACGTCGAAAGATTTAGTCGTATCCGGGTGAGCTAGCATTGGGGCTATTGTGAGATGTTTCACCAACGCCTGAAAAGCACCCTCACATGCATTGCTCCAAGTATACTTAGTCCCCTTTGTCAGCAGCTCTGTCATAGGCTTAGCGACTTTTGAGAAGCTTGGAATGAACCTCCGATAATATCCTGCTAATCCGAGGAAGCTGCACACTTCGTGAACAGACTTTGGAGACTTCTATTTCAGCACTTGTACAATCTTGCTTGGATCAATAGTGATACCCTTTGCTGAAATAATATGCTCCATAAATGTCACTTGGTTGATCCAAAACTCGCACTTGCTGAATTTTGCATGTAGCTTGTGATCTCACATTGTTGGAGCACGATATGCAAGTGTTTGGCGTGTTCTTCCTCCGATTTAGAATAAACCAGAATGTCATAAATGAAGACAACGACAAAGTATTCCTACTCAGGCATGAACATAGAATTCATGAGATACATGAATTGAGCCGACGCATTGGTAAGTCTAAACGACTTGACAAGATATTCATAGAGCCCGTATCTCATCGAAAATGCCATCTTCAGAATATGTTCTGGTCGGATCTTAATCTGATGATATCCAGACTGAAGATTCATCTTCAACAATACTGTAGCACCCACTAGTTTATCGAATAATATGTGGATGCGCGGTAGTGGATACTTGTTCTTCATTGTCACGGCGTTGAGCGGCTGATAATCCACACATAAATGTAACATCTTGTCTTTCTTCTTCACAAATAGCGCGTAGCAGGGCCAAGGTGATGAACTTGGGCGTATTAGACCTCTTTCCAGCAGGTCCTTCAAATGTTCCTTCAACTTCGCTAATTCATTCGGTGCCATATTTTACGGCCTTCGAGAAATAGGCACGGTTCCCGGAACAAGCTCAATCTTGAACACTATGTCCCTGTTCAGTGGCATACCTGGTAAGTCATCGGGAAACACGTCAGGATATTCACGGACAACCGGAATATCTTCAAGCTTGGCGGCTTCAACATTATACACAAGATGCAATGTGTTGCAGCCATGTATAGGGGAATTCAATTGAACAGTGCAAGAGCCGATGTCGAAGATAGCTCCATATTGTGTCAACCATGACATTCCCAAAATGAGATCAACCTTTTGATCCTCGAGTATGATAAGACTCACGGGATAGATTTTTCCACCCAGACATAGAGGTGCCCGGGAGACAATTTCATCGGATGAAATCTTGCCTCCGGGTGAGCTGATATGAAATGGATACTTCTTGGTGGTGAACCGTATTTGGTGGTTCAGCACAAAGACTTTGCTAATGAAATTATTGGTGGCACCAGAACCGAATATAATGAGAGCTGGTTGCTCATGTAAAGTGAACCTGCCCGCTAAAACGGGTTTGCCTTCCAGAATATCCTCCATTGCAGCATTAACGCTGCCAAACTTTGATAATACTTTCTTCGAATGTTCACGGTGCTGGTCTGAGCTTTTGTGAGATGGCATATGACTGCGGCTCTGCTCAGCATCAAGACAATTCCGTGCTAAATGAATCCTCTGTTTCCCACTGAATTGAGGTGGGCGTAACTCTTGCACCTCACGTTGTGGTAGGGCTGCACGAATAATATTTGGTTGCTGCTACTGAGGTGTAAAAAATATTTGTGTCCTGATCTGAGGTGGAGGGGCACAAGTGATTAATTGCAGTTGTTGTTGCGATGGTTGCACCACGGACTGAATTTCCTGACTGGATGGCAAATAATACCTCACCCGATATCTCGGAGTAATGTCACTATTACAGTCCGGTGTATGCTCCTTTTCTTCTCCGCTTCACCATGGAGATGCATATCTTCTTTAACAATAGCTGCATTAACCAATTCATTTTGTAGTCACCGTTATTGAATAAAACCACTTGCTCCTTCAGTTCAGCATTCAAGCATCGGAAAAAGAATCACATTTCATAGTTTTCCAAGTCCACATGATGAGTTGCATACTGCATCAAGCGGTTGAACTCTTTGAAATACTCGTAAGCACTCGTTTCTTCTTGCTTGAATTCCATGATGTCTTCAGACTTTGTTCTAATGATTCCGGAACAGACGTGACGTGCATGTAAAGCATTCCGAAATTCATCCCACGTCACATGATGATCATCATGAAGTGGCAAGATATTCTGCCCACCAAGCTATTGCGGCTCCGTGATGTTGTTGAGCGGCATGTGAAGCCTTTTGATACTCATCACATCAGAGATGATGGAACTTGGATTCAATAACCCGGAGCCAATGATTCGGCTCCAAAGGTTCTTTTGCTTCCGAGAAGATAGGCTGTTGTGTTGCCAGAAAATCCAAATAAGTGCTCGATGTTGGAGCACATTGTTGAGTCTCTAGTCGTAAACCTTGTTGTACAAGGGTTCGAAGAGACTCATCCATCTTGGATAATATTTCCTTCAATTCAATTTGCGGAGGCGCTTGCGAAGAAGTCACGGCATTCATGCCTCAACTAGAATCTCCAATTTTGGGTTGAGAACGCGTACGCACCATACTGCGCGAAATGGATTTTGAATTGAGTTAAAATTCAAACTTAGTAGTAAGATGAAGATAATCAAAACATGATCATGTTATAGTATTTGTGAAAGTATAACAATACTCATGCTAGAACACATCTCAAAGTACGCCTAACTGATCAAGTTTCTGTTCAAACCGAACAGTCTGGAGAAATTTGCATTTTCATCCAGTTATACGCAAAATCAGGACCTGAGTTGAACTACAAAGTTGTAGTAAACTCGAAGTTCCTTATATAATATATTTATTTGCCCCCATAGCTGTAGGGAAATCGGCGGTACACTACTCTAGCAACTCTACCGTATCACCCAGGAAACATGCGAGTACAGAGGTCATGGATCGTTACCACTAGACGCGCAGCGCAGCGGGACGTAGACGCGCGTCGGTGTAGGGGAAGTAGACGATCCCGTTCATCTCCTCCTTGCCCTCTTCTCAGCAGCAGTAGACAAACACGTTCATCGTAGCTGATCAGCGCAGCAGTAGCAGCAGCGCCTCCACGGAGTCCACACGTAAGGAGAGGAACGCTGTGTGCCGGTGTGCTAGCACCGCGCGCTTGGCAAGGGTCTCGGCGTGAGGCCTTCGAGTGGTGGCAGCTAGGGCTGTCACGTGGTGGGATGATTAGCCCCTAACCCTACCCCTCATATTTATAGGCGTACTAATGGGCTTTTAGGTCGCAGGTCCAATAGTACCCTAATTGCTTATTGATCAAATATCCAATAGGCCTTAACCCGAAATGTTATGATTGCCTCTTGGACACATTACCAACAATCTCCCACTTGCACTAGAGACAATCATCTAGCCAAGATTTTTGGTTTTCGAACTCCTTAAGTGTGTGACCCGTTAGGTTCATGTGCAGTCGGTTGTGAATGGAAACCGTTTCCAACCACAAGGCAGTAGAGGTACCTAGCAGGACATACTCACTCCCGAATGTACATAAAGATCATATCGGCCGAACCTAGATACATTCAACATGCTAATCCCTTTGCCTCAAGATACCAGTCAAGCTCAAGGCGAGATGTGTGCCATCCTTGTGATAGCTCAACCATTCACTCGATCAAATAGTGGATTCATTTCGTGACTAACTTTTAGTCATTGTGATTAACCGTTAATCACCCTGGCATGGCCATGCACTTTCAAATCCAACTATCTCGAGGGGCCCAGAGATATCTCTCCTGTTATTAAGGAGGGGCAAATTCCATCTTGATCCGCACACATCCCATTCTATGTTTCATTATATACCCGAAGACTATTTTTATGACTACCCAGTTACGGAGTAGCGTTTGGTAGTCTCAAAGTACACAACTACACATAGTGAGAAACAATGGCGATCTCAGGTCTAAAGATCTAGCAGGTATATCACTCAAGACCAACTGATGGCACATGTGGAAATAACAATCCCAGCAGTGTCTCGTAGTGGATCAATCCAATACCATGTTCACTAACAGGTGTTCACAATATTAATTCGATATCTCCATATCTATGATCCGTGAAACGTGATCACCAATTAATACATGTACTAGTCTGTATGCAATCATTATCTCATATAATGATATAGAGTAGGGATCATCTAGAGTAACATTACTTTTAACAAAGAGTTTCACGAACAAGTCACATACTTGATGATCAATGTAAATAATGATTACTCATATAACAATTTATTTAATAGTACATAAATATAGTTGTGACACAAGTCTCCCATTACAAACTATGATCACTGATGTAGGTATCTAATACCCATAGATCTCGTGTGTGCCTCATGCTTTGATTGTGGAAGAGGCTTTGTCAACAGATCTACAACATTCAAATTCGTGTGCACCTTGCATATCTTCACATCACCTCGGTCGATGATCTCTCGAATGAGGTGATAGCGTCGTAGTATGTGTTTGGATCGTTTGTGTGATCTAGGCTCCTTTGCCTGTGCGATGGCTCCACTATTGTCATAGTAGAGATCCACAGGATTGGACGCTCTGGGAACAACACCCAACTTAGAAACAAATTTTCTAATCCAAATAGCTTCCTTTGCAGCTTTAGAAGCTGCAACGTACTCCGCCTCTGTGGTTGAATCTGCTACTGTATCTTTCTTGGAACTTTTCCAGCTCACTGCCCCTCCATTGAGGCACAACACAAATCCGGATGGCGATCTAGAATCATCCTTATCAGTTTGGAAGCTGGCATCGGTGTAACCTTTTACAACGAGCTCTTATTCACCTCCAAACACTAAGAACGCATACTTAGTTCTTCTTAAGTACTTAAGGATGTTTTTGACAATGGTCCAATGAGCCTCACCATAATCTGATTGATACCTGCTTGTGATACTTAGAGCATAAGATACATCTGGGGGTGTACATAGCATGGCATACATGATGGATCCAATAGCCGAAGCATAAGGAATCGCCCTCATCCTCTTTTGCTCATCAGGTGTTGACAGACACTGACTCTTGCTTAGAGTAATGCCATATGACATTGGCAAGAAACCTTTATTGGAATCTTGCATATTGAACCGATTCAATATCTTGTCAATATATGTATCTTGTCTTAATCCAATTAGCCTTTTAGATCTATCTCTATAGATCTTTATGCCCAAAATATACGCTGACTCTCCTAAATCCGTCATTGAGAAACTTTTTCTTAATGAGTATTTAACATCATCAAGCATTGGAATGTCATTTCCGAGCAATAATATGTCATCTACATATAGGACCAGAAATACATGTGCGCTCCCACTAAACTTCTTGTAAATACAAGGTTCTTCTACATTCTTGATGAAACCAAACCCTTTGATTACTTCATCAAAACATAGATTCCAACTCCGAGATGCTTGCTTAAGTCTATAAATGGACTTTTGAAGCTTGCATATTTTATTAGCATTTTTAGGAACGACAAAACCCTCAGGTTGTGTCGTGTACACATCCTCAGTCAGACTTCCATTAAGAAAGGCTGTTTTGACATCCATCTGCCATATTTCCTAATCAAAATATGTAGCAATTGCTAGAAGAATACGGACAGACTTAAGCATTGCAACGGGTGAGAAAATTTCATCATAATCAACACCTTGAATTTGTTAGAAACCTTTCGCCACCAATCGCGCTTTATAGATGTGAACATTTCCATCCATCAGTCTTTTTCTTGAAAATCCATTTACAATCGATAGGTCTCACACCTTCGATTGGATCAACCAAGTTCCAAACTTATTTTTCATGCATGGATTCAATTTCGGATTCCATTGCTCCAAGCCACTTCTCAGAGTCGGGTCCCATCATTGCTTCAGTATAGGTCGTGGGCTCATTATTGTCCAACAATACCATGTCATGCTGCTCCGTGGTTAGAAGCGTTAACTTTTTAGTCGCACGATGTACCCTCGTAGACCTTCGTAGCGCTGGTGTTTCATCAACTGGTTGCACAACATCTTGTACATCCTGTATAGGATCAGTGGACACTGAAACATTTTCAGGTATTTCTTGAATTTCTTCAAGATGCACCTTGCTCCCACTAACTCCTTTTGAGAGAAACTCTTTCTCCAAGAAGACGCCATTTTGAGCGGTAAACACTTTACCCTCTATTTTATTATAAAAATAATACCCTTGGTTTATCTAGGATATCTCACAAAGAAGCATTTGTCTGATTTTGGAGTGAGTTTATCTGACGTCAAACGTTTGACATAAACATCACATCCCCAAACTTTGAGGAAAGACAATCCGGGACGTTTCCCGGTCCACATCTCCTATGGTGTCTTCTCAACAGACTTAGTTGGGACTTTGTTTAGTGTAAACACAGCATTTTCAAGAGCATAACCACAAAAGTATAGTGGAAGATCTACTTGGCTCATCATCGACCTAACCATGTTCAACAAGGTTCGGTTCCTCCGCTCAGACACCCTATTCCATTGAAACGTTCCAGGTGGAGTGAACTGTGGAACAATTCCACATTGTTTTAAATGATCATAAAATTCATGGCTCAAATATTCACCCCCACGATCAGATCGTAGAAGTTTAGTTGTCTTGCGCGATTGATTCTGTACTTCATTCTGAAATTCTTTGAACTTTTCAAAGAAATCAGACTTGTTCCTCATTAGGTAGACATAACCATATCTACTAAAGTCATCGGTAAATGCGATGAAGTACTGAAAACCACCTCTGGCAATTGAACTCATTGGTACACATACATCTGTATGTATAAGTCCCAACAAGTCAGTCGCCCTCTCACTTTGACCAGTGAAGGGTGCTTTGGTCATCTTCCCAAGCAAACAAGATTCGCATGTGTCAAGTGATTCAAAATCAAATGAGCTTAGTAAACCATCTTTATGCAGGTTTTCAATGTGTTTCACATTTATATGACCTAAGCGACAATGCCTAATAAAAGTGTGATTTAGATCATTTCGTCTATCCCTTTTGGTATTAATGTTACAGACAGTTTTATCCTCAAGATCATGGACATATAATCCATTCACCAATGGACATAGAGCATAGAAAATATTATTGTAATAAATAGAACAACATTTATTCTTTATTACAATCTCATAACCATCAACTTCTTCTAAACACGAAGAAGAGATAATGTTCTTGCTCAAAGTAGGAAGCAACAACAATTATTCAATTCCAAAACTAATCCTGAGGGTAATGACAAGTGGTAAGTCTCGACAGCTATGACCGCAACCTTTGCTCCATTGCCGACACGAACATCCAACTCACTTTTTGCAAATCTTCTAGTCTCACTTAGACCCTGCAACGGTTTGCAAGTGTGAATCATCGATCCGGTATCAAATACCCATGATTCACTAGAAGATGATGCAATCTTAATTTCTATAACATTTATACCTGAAGTGGAAGTCTCACTTCCTTTCTTCTTCTTCATATGCTCCAAGTACTTCTTGCAGTTCCTAGACCAGTGCCCCTTACCATGACAAAGAAAGCATTCATCATCAGGAGAAGGGCCAGATTTGCCCTTTGGCTTAGACTTTGAGCTTGAGGGCTCATCGGGAACCTTTCCCTTGCCTTTGCCTTTAGGATGCACCACACGCTTCCTCTTTTTATTCTCCTTTTGCACCATCATCACATGAGTGGCGTTTTTCTTAATGCTTTCTTCGGCTGTTTTAAGCATCCCATGCAATTCAGCCAAAGTTTTCTCCATGCCATTCATTTGAAAATTCAATATGAATGGCTCGTAGCTTGGTGGGAGCGACTGGAGAACAATGTCAATAGCCAGATCATCCTTGAGTTCAGAACCAAGTTTGCCCAAAGTTTCAATGTAACCAATCATCTTGATTACATGAGGGATGACCGGGCTACCCTCTGCCAGCTTGCATGAGAACAAGGACTTTGAGATGTTGTATCTCTTAGCCCTTGCTTGATTCTCAAACATTCCACGCAGTCCCTCAATCATAGAATAAGCATTTGTATGCTCATACTGTTTTTGCAGTAGGGGACATAGTGGCGAGCATGAGGCAACTTACATTAAGCGCATCATTGCAGTGCTTCGTATAAGCTCTACGTGCTGCATTAGTTGCATTAGCTGGGAGGTCATCAGGGTAAGGATGCAGAAGAACATACTCGATTTTCTCTTTCCTAAGAATGATTCTCAGGTTGCGGTACCAATCGATAAAGTTAGCTCCATTGTGCTTTTCCTTTTCAAGCACAGATGCAAATTGAAACCGGAACTGTTACTAGCAGACATTATCTACAATAAATATACAAGGTTTAGCACTATGTTATGTACCAATCTTCTATTAGTAGTTTAATAAAAGATATCACCACTATATGATCATCGTCTTCCCTCTAACGACATATAGTGGTTGAAGATCCATATTCACTAATTCCTATTGAGCTTTGGCTTCACTGCTAGGAAATTAGTGACATAGGTAAACAACCATTGTTAATCATAACCCTATATGACTCTTGTTTGTTGGGTGACATCCAATGCCCCGACTCCCAACTCTATGCCATAAAGCCCAAAACCATTTTGATAGCTTTGCTGAGTGAACCAACACTATGCATGTCAATGTCCAACATTCACCCTATGCATTATGATAGATGATGGCACTTTGCTTTGGCAAACCTACCACACAACGATCAAAATGACATAGGTGCAGTTATTGGTAAATGGCATCAAATACTCAACTTTTCCAAGGGAAGCTATTCTATCATGACAAAACATCTACCATATGAAAAGCATGAAAAGAATAGTAATAAGCATCACAGGCATATGATCATATCACATTGTGAATAGTATGGCCTTTAGAATCATAATGGTTTCCATCACAGTGGTTCCATCAGTATCTGAGCTACGATGCCTCCCTTCTTGTGGTGATCTCCATCTCCACCATGCTTGAAGACATCTCCATGATAATAAAAGAAGCTAATACAACTAATAGCTACCAAATAAAATACATGAGAGATCAAGTATCACAGGTTGACACGCAGATCATTATACAATTATGTGACAAACTCAACATGGTTGTGTTAAATTTGCAACACGCAAGCTGCACGAATTTACACACAGATCATCACATCACATTGAGGACATACCATTCACATCATTCCCTGCAAAAACAAGTTAAGCGTAGAACGATTTCTAGCACGAAACTATGTTATGTAATCACTATAGCAGACAGCAAAACGGAATTACATAGATCGCATCTATGAAATCACTATGAAATATCATCAGATTGATCAAATCAACCCGAATCCGAGCCATTCAGAATGCCTCAATTTTCGATGTGATCGGTTATTCATGAGTAGATCGTGACTCATGACCGTGGTCTGTTGGCTCAATCTGTTAGCTATGTAAGCGATTAGTCCTGATGGTGATTCCAGCCGGTAGGGACAGGTTGTGCACACAGCAGAGAAGGAGCACGAACTGACCCTTTAGTCATATACGATCACAATCTACTCTAACCAATTCCAAACCCCAAAAACCGTGCGAAAAATTCATCATATGAACATGTCTGCAGTAGATCCCATCTACTAAGAAGATCCAGACCAAAAACAACGCAAGTCGGCTCTGATGCTGTTGTAGGGAAATCGAAGGTACGCTACTCTAGCAACTCTACCGCATCACCCAAGAAACATGCGAGTACAGAGGTCATGGATCGTTACCACTAGACGTACAACGTAGCAGAACGTAGACGCATGTCAGTGTAGGGGAAGTATACGATCCCGTTCATCTCCTCCTCACCCTCTTCTCAGCGGCAGTATCGAACACGTTCGTCATAGCCGATCAGTACAGCAGTAGCAGCAGCGCCTCCACGGAGTCCACACGTACGGAGAGGAACGCCGTGCGCCGGTGTGCTAGCACCGCGCGCACGGCAAGGGTCTCGGCGTGAGGCCTTCGAAGGGTGGCGGCTAGGGCTGTCACGTGGTGGGATGATTAGCCCCTAACCCTACCCCTCATATTTATAGGCGTACTAATGGGCTTTTAGGTCGCAGGCTTATTAGTATCCTAATTGCTTATGGATCAAATAACCAATAGGCCTTAACCCGAATTGTTATGATTGCCTCTTGGGCACATCACCAACAATAGCATTTCTGGTTGAGGATATATGTATTCTTAAAGTTTGACAAATTTCCCAGATTTCCAGAAAAATTTTGACAGCACCTCCTTTGTATATTGTGGATTTGGCCACGATTTTACAAACAGATAATATCAAAATTTGCCAAAACATTAAATTACAACATTGTAATACACATAACAAGTATTACAGAAATATATTACATGAAGCCATTTGATTTTTCTACCAAGAGATATGACAAAAATTGTAAAAGGTACACAGAGGGGTTCCAGTTTCTGTCTAGTTTGGCAGACTTTGGAACTTTGAAATTTTGAATGGTTTAGAAAGGCATTCTGCTTTGGAGTTCAACAGAAAGGTTGCAGAAAACTTCCTAATATTTCCATCTACCTAAAAGAATCCTTCATTAGACTTTTATTCTGGGAGTTATGGATTTTCAACTTCAGATCTAATTCCTGACTGAAAACAGAGACTCTGCTTTTTGAATCACTTGAGTTTCAACCTACTCCAACTTTGAAACTTAGTTCAAAATCAGAGATCGATAGATAATTATGGTATTCTTACATCTTCTTGAGTCCGTTTTACGATGATATTCATAATGTATCAATGGGATAAATGTCAGTACTACGTGACACAAAAAAGTGAAAATCCTAACCGGATTATACCGGCATATACGTCTAAATCGGTGGCACTATAAACGGTCACTCGTAAACATTTTCTAAGCGCAATACAGTATCGTGGTTAGTGTACCTGCATAAGACACACAATTTACAAAACACTCATTATGGTGCCGTACAGCACGGCCCGCACGGGCGATCATTTCAGGCAGTCACAATAATATATATGAAGAAAGAACATCCGTCTCGTATCATTACATACGGGCTGCCAGAGCTATGCCACGTCTCGAGCTACATGACCTGGTTTTCTATCACCCGACGGGGGTCCCACATCTTTGCCTAATGCTGCACCAGTAGGAGGCGCTTTCATTTGTTTCTTAAAAACACACTACGTGCTTTTCAACCGCACGATAGGTGGCCACATAATTTATCTCTTGCGCTAGGGATCAGCACTGCGTATGGCCCTTTGAACATTGAACGTTCAAGAGTCTCGTACTTCATGTTTTAGACCAGACGATGGGGTATCCTCGCTTTTGCTTGAAGCATGCCGGGGAGCAGTGTTTTCATATATTCCCAAAACCATGAAGAGGTTCAGATACTCATATTAACTCCCGTACCAAGCCACGGGGGACAATCACATGCTACCTCTTGCATGGTGAGCTTACCGCAATTGATCCACTTGCGTTGGCGTACCCTACCTCTTACATGAAGTCGGAGTGTCATTACTAAATATAATAACAAGTATGTTAGCTTGCCACCTTAAGTAACTAATACTATAATACACCTTATGTGGGCATAGTGACTAATTCTCACTCGACTACTTAGAAGTTTTCACAAATAGGCTCTTTTCACGCGTGCTATTCCCGACACGGCTTTGATACAAGGCTGTGAGGACTAGGGTCCCGACATTCCAGGAACCGCATTGGATGGTGCCGTGCGATGCGGCACCCAACAGCATACATGAAAAGAATACGTGAAACATACCAAAGTTTTATTTCATAAGATACGCGAGTTTACTAAATAATGTACATAAGGAGTATATAAGCAGCGGAAGATACATAAACACTCACTAGAACCTAGCTACTGCACAAGTGAGAGTATTCTGCCCGGAATACCTCACACTAGCAACACGATGCAAAGCAGCGACTCGTGGGGTTTCGTTCGGCATTACAACCCGAGAGCGGTGATGCCGCACTACCGAACCCGTATATGTGATGTTACCTGCAAAACATATTAATCCACAAATTGCGAGCACAACACTCAGCAAGACTTAACCGTCTATCCTAAACATGCAACGCTACATGCTGGAAACTCTGGTACATAGGCAGCTGAATTTGCATAGAAGAAACTTGCCCAAAGTATGTCCTTTATTTTCAGATTTTAGAAGCAGTTTCCAGTTCCATAAAAATAAATTTAGTTAGCAATATAACTATAGCATACAAGTAGTAAACAATTAATTAATCATAGAGCATAATTTATATCATTCCATTATTCTTAATTTACTATGTCACAACCACTACAAGGATTACGCCCTATTGCAATGATTGTACTGCAACGAATACTAAATCGTTGCAGTAAGCTTGGTCTTTTGCCACAATTCACTAGTTCGTGGCATTAGCATCTATCGCCGCAGAACACGATCGTTGCATTAGAATCTGTTGCCATGATTCACTAGTTCGTGGCATTAGCATCCATCGCCACAGAACATGATCGTTGCATTTGGATCTGTTGCCACGATTCCCCAGTTCATGGTATTAGGATCTATTGCAACAGAACCAATCGTTGCATTAGGAACTTTTTCCACGATTCCCAGTTCGTGGCGTTAGGATCTATCGCCATAGAACACAATCGTTGCATTAGGAACTTTTGCCACAATTCACCAGTTCGTGGCGTTAGGATCTATCGCACGTAACAGAATTGTTGCATAGGGAACTTTTGCCATGATTCACCAGTTCATGGCGTTAGGATCTATCGCCACGGAACACAATTGTTGCATTAGGAACTTTTGCAACGATTCACCACTTCGTGGCGTTAGGATCTATCACCACGGAACAGAACCGTTGCATTAGGAACTTTTGCCACGATTCACAAGTTCATGACGTTAGGATCTATCACCACGAAACACAATCGTTGCATTAGGAACTTTCGTCACGATTCACCAGTTTGTGGCATTAGGATCTATCACTACGGAACACAACACAATTGTTGCATTAGGAACTTTTGTCACGATTCACCAGTTTGTGGCATTAGGATCTATCGCAACAGAACAAGATCGATGCATTAGAAACTTTTGCCATGATTCACCAGTTTGTGGCGTTAGGATCTATCGCCATGGAAAATAATCGTTGCATTAGGAACTTTTGCCACGATTCACCAGTTCGTAGCGTTAGGATCTATCACCACATAACAAAATCGTTGCATTAGGCACTTTTGCCACGATTCACCAGTTCGTGGCGTTAGGATCTATAGCCACGGAACGGAATCATTGCATTAGGAACTTTTGTCATGATTAACCGGTTCGTGGCGTTAGGATCTATCGCCACGGAACACAACCATTGCATTTGGAACTTTTTCCACGATTTAGCAGTTTGTGGTGTTAGGATCTATCACCACGAAACAAAATCATTGCATTAGTATCTATTGCCAGGATTCAGTATTAAATGGTGTTAGGAACTATTGTGAAGGAACACAATCATTGCATTAGGATTTGTTGCCACGATTAACCAGTTCGTGATGTTAGAATCTAACGCCACGGAACACAATCGTTGCATTAGGATCTGTTGCCACGATTCAGTAGTCCGTGACGTTAGGATCTATCACCACGGAACGCAATCGTTGCGTTAGGATTTATTGCCACGATTCACTAGTTTGTGGCATTAGGATCTATCACTACGGAACACAATCATCGCATTAGGAACTTTTGCCACAATTCACCAGTTCGTGGCATTAGGATCTATCGCCACAGAACACAATTGTTGCATTAGGATCTGTTGCCACAATTCACCAGTTCGTGGCATTAAGATCTATTGCCATGGAACACAATCGCTATATTAGGATCTGTTGTCACGATTCACCAGTTTGTGGCATTAGGATCTATCACCATAGAACACATTCACTGCATTAGAATCTATTGTCACGATTCACTAGTTTGTGGTGTTAGGATCTATCATCACAGAACACAATCATATGCCTCACTATATATTGCAAAACTTTGGATGCTGTGTGAATGAATGAATGTGTTCCTCGGGAATCATAAGGAAGGATTTGTTTATTTTCTAGACAAGTGAATGATTCAGTTATCAAGTGAATGTGCTCCAAGTTTAGCGATGTATGATATCATTAGTGATCCGAAGCAAAATGTAGAAAATCACAAAGCTAAAGGAGACGTGGGAGGATGCGCCTTTCATATAAGAAACGCACTTCGCTGCTAATTAAGCGTGTCCCCATATTGCTTGTCCGCACAGACTAAGGTGCCATCAGTCTCTCCTCTCCTCTCTTCTTTCGTCCTCTCCGCGCAGACGACCCACCATGGCCAACGTTTCCCGCCAAGCCTGCCGAGGGATCCACCCTGCAAGAAACAATGCTGCCGCTCCCCCGAGAGGCTCAGCAACGAGCTGCTCAAGATGCTATTCGACAGGTTGTTCGACTGGTTCTAGAGGCTGCTCGAGATGACGGCCGAGATGCTTAGCGCCGAGGGCCGCGATATCCTGGTGGCGGAGATGGAGAGAAACCTCGGTCACGAGGTTGCACTACCGGATCTGGACCAGTCGGAGAACTCGCGGAGCAGACGGAGGAGGAGGAGGGGGGAAGAGGAGGGGGGTTTAGGTTTTATATTGTTGTTTTTTAGTTGATGTTGTTTTTATTTTCTTGTTTCTTGTACTTTTTTCTTATATTTTGTAATATATTTGTTAATGAATGAATGTGTTATCTGCGTTCATCTGTGTGAGGAATAATTTTGTGTATTCAACTGTTATGTATCGCCATGGAACACAATCGTTGCATTAGGATCTATTACCATGATTGTACTAGTTCGTGGCCTTAGGATCTATCGCCACAGAACACACTCGTTGCATTAGGATCTGTTGTTGGTATTTCTTAACACCACAGAGTGATTCGCAAGCGCACGGAAATACAGTTGTAGCACTTCCCCTTAAGGAGTATTCCCAAGGGTATCGAATCCAAAGAACGTGTGTGCTAATCTTTCGAACTAGCTCACCCAGGGACACAAAGTTGTTTGGTAGGCAAGGATCAGAGAGGAATTCAAAGTATTGATCCTAATTCAAGGTAGTTTGCAGTAGATGCTTGCTTCGGGCACGGGCTTTCTCCTAGCAATACTAGGATGACTCCCGCCAAGAGCCTATGTCATAGCCGAACGTGGAGGATTACGAAGGACAGATAAATTTGTCACCACCTACTGCCTACCTCTCCAATCCGTGGGTCTATGAGATATCCACTGATGATTTATAACCTAAGCACCACACTAACGTTCTAAATCACTACTCTAGGTTTTTCGAACACAAAGCTACAACTAGAGCCTCTAATGAATTAAAGCAGTGAACCCACAAGTAACTACTTGTGCCAACTACTAAGAATAAAAGATTAAACTTGTATTAAATTCAGAAAGGCTTACTTGATTGAGTAAAACTTTTGTAGGGGTACAAGTGTAGAAGAGGGACTTGACAAGCCCAAGCCTCCTTCTCCTAGACTTTTCACCACACTCTCCTTCTACTTTGGTAGCCTCTAGGACTACTCTAAACCTCTGGAGTGTAGCACTATTCTCAACTTTTGGTGTGTGTGAGAAGTGACGTGAGGGGGTCTATTTATAGGTGGAGAAGGTTCGGTTCCCGCCACAATTAACGTGCGAATCAGTCATCATTGACTCCAGGGAGTCGGAAGGAGCCAAGACGTGTCATTTGACCGAGTTTGGCGCCAGGAAGAGGTCGGTCGAACCCCTAGTTCGGCCGACCTGGTCAAGCCTCCCCTCGGGGAGTGCTTCCTCCTGGTGGCTTCGAGGTTGGCCCCCTTGATGTATATGGGTGCAGCACCATTGGATCTCCTCGTATTCTTCTGTTTGTGGGCCATTTGATCCATGTGTTGCCACGTGTCATCGCCTGATTCATTGAAATCCATTTTCATGGATTCATTCCTGCATGTTTTTGTATTTTGGGTAATAATTCACATGCATACAAATAGAAACCAACACTTGTGGAATTGGGTTAGTGTATAGCCCTACCACTATGTTTTGTGTTTCTTTTATGCACATTATGAGGTGAATTGACGATCAAAATATGGTACTTAAGAACCGTCAACAAACTCCCCCACACTTAGTCCTTTGCTCATCCTCGAGTGAAGGCAAGATGAACTAAAGTGTTTTCATGAATTTGCTATAAGGTAGAAAGTAAGGATACTAGATATTTCAACTTATACCTGAATTCATGAATCCCTTTTGTGTATGTGGCTACCACATCAATCTTGGGTGTTTGAAAAGTGGAACGGATAGAATGAAGTTCCCATGGATCATTCTCTGCTGAAATGATTTGCCAATTGCTATATTTGAAAGTCATAAAACTTTTGCCCTTGCCTTCTCAATCGAAATCTCTCAAAGTGTTTGAGTCCTCACCATGGCATGTTTTGCCAATTCTTGTCCCTATACTAAAAGTGTCTATATCTGGAGCTTGGTAGGGATGAATGTGGCACACATTTGCAATTGATATGTTACTAAGTCAAAAACTTGATCCTATGAGAGACTTATGCAATGAACAAAGTGAAGGGAAAATTCTTGTGCACATGAATGGAATGGAGGGGCGAGGTGATAACTCCTATGAATCTGCTCTCTCTTAAGGATGAAACATGGCTACTTTTTTTTTGAGCACTCTTACTCTTTTTCAAGAGTGGATGCTTTTTCTTTTTCTTGTAGCCATGTCTTCTACTCCTTTTATTTTTTTAGAGAGGCTTTCATTTGTATTGTATGGAGTTTCTTTTTGGTGGATGGGTGATTGATGGATGCAAACTCTCAATGTGAGAAATTTTGCATGAATGGAGTTCACAAGTGTTTTCAATTCAAAAAGTTCATGTATGTCACTCAATTGGGTCACGGGTTTGACAAAGTTCAATGAAAAGCAAAGTGGCATATGCTTGTGGTTTTCAATGAATGTATCATATGGCCTTGGTGGGTATATAAATTTCCAATGAGAGATTTAGGCAAAGTTCAAGAGTTCAAATAGTTACAAATGTCAAAATCAATTTCAAGCAAAAGGATGATTTCTAAAGAACTCATTTACCACATCACACTAGTCAAATACCTAAATGATGTGTTTTTCCTATTGAATTATGGGAATCATAAACAAGGTAATGAATTGAAATATAAAGTATTCAAATTTTTAGCTTAAGCAAATTCTTGACTACCAAATTTTATTTCGATTTGTTGAGTTGATTAATTTTAGATATGCAATGAAAAATATGAAATCAACTCAAACAGCAGGGTAGCGTATAAAAGTGGGGATAGGAAATCCAAACCGATTTTCTGGAGCGAAACGGAGTCGTATGGAGCAGAAAATAGGTCGGCCGAATAGGGGGTTCGGCCGACCTCCTGTTGGCTTTTCTATGCCTCTATTTCGTTGGGTCGTTTTGCTCATTCGGTTGCGACGTGTTTTGATATGCAATGTTAATTTTTCACATCGGAATTTCGTGACTTGGGGACATGTTTCCCCCACACTTGTTTCTTGAATTTTTTATTCAACAAAATAAACTAAAGGGGGAACTTTACCGGTGTTAGATGAACCGGTAAGTTCACTTTATTGAAATCAAAATATGGGGATGCTTACATTATTTAGCCTAGCTTCAGAAAACAAATATTTTTTTTTAAAAAAAATGAAATCCTAAGTAGTAAGCATCCTATGCTGTCGGGCGAGGGATGTTTTGTCGTTGGCCGTCGTAATGTCCCTGCTCAGGTTGAAGGTTGAGCTGGAGGAGGCATGAGGCACAATCTTCTTTTTGGCCGTGACGAGGATGGGAGGAAGATGATGATTCAATGAGGTGCAACTTTCCTCTCTGTTTCCGTCCTTTAAATAGGTGGGGAACGACGCGTTTCACTAAGGATTTTGTGGAGGATATCGAGGAGGATGAACTCGAGAAAATAGAATGCGAACGGCACAAAGGGAAGGTTGGCCGACCCTAGGGTTCGGCCGAACCCCTTCTGGCTCTGTTTGGGCCACATTTTCCCGGGTCGATTGAATGGGCCTTCTAGAAGAAGAATTGGATGGTCCCATTAGTTGAATGTGGAGAATTTAAACAGAATTGAAATAAATAGCATGGAAATTGATTAGATTTACCACGTCAAATTCTTTTTCTGTATCCTTTTGGGAATCGAGAAATAATTTGAGTCGGTGCCCATTCACTTTGAATAGTTGACTGTCATCACCTTGGAGTGTGATTGCTCCATGGGATGAAGTCTCTACTATAGTGAAGGGTCCTTCCCATTTACTTCTAAGCTTCCCATGTCCAAAGAGTTTAACCCTAGAGTTAAAGAGTAAAACTTTATCTCCAGGTTTGAACTCTTTTGGTGTAATCCTCTTATCGTGCCATCTTTTGGTTCTCTCTTTATAAATTCTGGCACTATGGTTTGTCTTATCTCTCCATTCCTCCAACTCAGAGATTTGCTTCAATCGGTGATTTCCAGCTTCATTAAGATTCATGTTCCACCGCTTGACGGCCCAATAGGCTCTAAGTTCCAATTCTACGGGAAGATGGCAAGTCTTCCCATAGACGATGGAAAGGAGACATGCCGATAGGTGTCTTGTAGGAAGTACGATATGCCCACAATGCATCGGGTAGCTTTTGCTTCCATCCCGTTCCCATTTCCAAGATAGTCTTTTGCAGAATATTCTTAATTTACTTATTAGATGTTTCTGCTTGACCACTTGTCTGTGGGTGGTATGTGGTAGCAATGTTATGCTGGACTCCAAGTTCTCTTAAAAAGTTCTGGAAGGTCTTATCTATGAAATGAGACCCTCCATCACTTATGACCATACGGGGAGTTCCAAAGCGTGGGAAAATGATCTCATGGAACATTTTTCTTGCTTGCTTGGAATTAGCATTTTTTGCATGGTAATGCTTCTACCCATTTTGACACATAATCGACGGCAACCTGAATATACTCGCAATCATAAGACCTAGGAAAATGTCCCATGAAATCAATACCGCATACATCAAATAATTCCACTTGGAGATTGTATGTTAGGGGTATTGCATCGCGAGCAGAGATTCCTCCATGCTTCTGGCATTTCCAACATATGCGAATGAATTCCTTGGTATCTTCATACATTGAAGGCCAATAGAATCCACTATGCCATATCTTTGCCTGAGTACGGTAAACACCGTAATGACCACCGTAGGGGCCAGCATGGCATTTTCTCTATAATTTTGGTGCCTTCGATTGATGGGATGCACCTTCTAAGAAGGCCATCGGCACATACTCGATAGAGGTAAGGGTCATCCCAAAGGTGTCTAAGAGTCTCATAAATGAGTTTATTTTTGTTCTCCCCTGGTGGTACGTATCCCGTGACCATAAAGTTCACGATATCCGCATACCAAGGGTGAGAGTCTGTCACCTTGAGGAGCATATCATCTCGTAGGAAGTCATTGATAGGTATGTCCATGGTTTGTGTGACTTCCATACGTGAAAGATGATCTGCTACTAAATTCTCTACTCCTTTCTTATCTCTTATTACCAGATCAAATTCTTGGAGTAGAAGAATCCATCGAATTAGCCTGGGTTTAGCATCCTTTTTGGTAAGCAGATATTTCAAAGCAGCATGGTCTGTGTAGACTATGACCTTTGCTCCAACCAAATAGGATCTAAACTTATCGATAGCAAAAACTACTTCTAGGAGCTCTTTCTCAGTTGTGGCATAATTGAGTTCGGCTTTTGTCAGAATTTTGCTAGCGTAGGCTATTGCGTGATGCTTTTTATCTTCGGTTTGGCCTAAGACCGCACCAACAGCAAAGTCACTGGCATCACACATGATTTCGAATGGCAGTGTCCAATCAGGAGGTTGGATAATTGGAGCTGAGATGAGTGCCTTTTTGAGTATATCAAATGATTTAAGACATTCATCATCGAAATCAAAGGGAGCTTCTTTAGCTAATAGGTTGGTGAGGGGTCTAGCAATTTTGGAGAAATCCTTGATAAATCATCGGTAGAACCCCGCATGACCTAAAAAGTTGCGGATTCCCTTAACATCGATAGGAGGTGGAAGTTTTTCAATAACTTCAATTTTAGCTTTGTTCACCTCTATCCCTCTCTCGAACACCAAGTTTCCGAGAATGATGCCTTCCCAGACCATGAAATGGCACTTTTCCCAATTAAGCACAAGGTCCTTCTCCTGGCATCTTTGTAAGACTCTGTCCAAATTTTCTAGACAATGATCAAAAGTTTTTCCATAGACGGAGAAATCGTCCCTGAAAACTTCCATGATATCCTCGATCATGTCCGAAAATAGACATCATGCATCTCTGGAAAGAGGTAGGAGCGTTACACAGTCCAAAGGACATACGCCGGTAGGCATAGGTCCCGTAAGGACATGTGAACATGGTCTTACTTTGATCATCGGGATGGATAGGAATTTGATGGTATCCCGAATACCCATCAAGGAAGTAGAAGTTGGAGTGTTTTGCCAATCGCTCTAACATCTCATCGATGAAGGGCAATGGAAAATGGTCTTTCCTTGTTGCCTTGTTAAGTTTTCGGTAGTCAATGCACATCCTCATCCCATGACGGTCCGTTGAGGAATTAATTCATTCCTCTCGTTTTGAACGACCGTCATACCTCCCTTCTTAGGCACTATATGAACTGGACTTACCCATTCACTATGAGGAACAGGGTAAATAATCCCGGCATGCAGAAGTTTCAAGACTTCTTTCTTGACAACTTTCCGCATCGCATTATTCAATTGCCTTTGAGGTTCCCTTGAGGGGACACTCCCAGGGTCAATAGGAATACGATGGGTGCATAACGCTTGAGATCCTGAAGTGAATATCCAAAAACTTCTCTATGCTTTTCTAACATGGCTATGAGTTTGAGTGTTTCATCATCTGAAAGCTTGTCACTTATGATGACAGGGGCTTCCAAATCACCATTTAGAAAGGCATAACGTCGGCCTGGAGGTGGAATCTTGAGCTCGACAGGAGGTTTTGGGGAGGGCTCTTCTTTTGGCAATTCAATTTCCTTCTAAAATTCATCCTCCTCTTGGAAGAAGTCTTCTTCTCCTTCAATTTCAGGGGGTTCTAAAAATTGAAGAGTCCTAACCTCGTCCATTGGCTGATCTTGGATGGGAGATTTTGCAGATGTGTTCTTTGAATTCAGAATAGGCATGGAGAAATTTCTCCCTCCAAGATTGATATTGAGGCTTCCTTCCAAAGGAACTTCGGAATTTCTCTATGTGAAACCCTATCATGATGTCGAAATATTGGATTTCGAACATGTGAAAATCTAGGAGAGCCTCAACATCTTTGTGTCTAATAGACACTTGTTGCAGAACCCCACATCCTTCAAGAATGGTTCCAAATGAATCACATAAGGATTTGCGTGTTGGTGCCCATGGCACATCGCCAAGAATGGCGAGAGCACAAGAATCGGAAATGAGATTTGCTCCAGCAGTGGAGTTGTATAGGATTCTCATTGGTGTCCCTCTAATAGAACATAAAATGGTAGCCAAAGGTGAGGTCATCCAAAGAATTTCGGATGAATTCTTGACTTCAGCCGTCCACTCTCTGCTTAGGATAGAGGTCAACTCCTTGACCGTTTGACGGATGAACACCCCGTCAGGTGGTTCAGGTGGAGTTGGTGGCAATGAAGGTTTCCTATAGAAATAATACTTAGAGGTATTTCCATAATCTTCAAAAAGATCTTCCTCGAAGTAAAATGGAAACTGTAAGGGTTGAATTTCTTCTACCTTCGTAGTCTTAGGTTCGGGAGAGGATTCCTCTGGCAAGGCTTAGGGTAAACAAGAAATGGGTTCATCCTTGTCCAAGAGTGTATCCTCCGTTCTTGACATGACTTCCTCTTGGGGAGGCTCATTAAGACCCATAATGAAGGAAGAATTTTCTAGAATTCTTTATAGAAGATCCTTGCCTTCTTCTAGAGTCTTATGGAGGAAAGATCCTCCAGCCGCAATGTCAAGATATAGGGCATACTCTTTGTTTAATCCCATGATGAAATGTTGCGAAAGCATTGGATCAGGGATTAACAAATTTGGGCCAGAATTTTTTAAAAGAGAAAATTTGTCCCAAGCTGCACCTATGGATTCCTTCTCCATCTGCTGGAAGCATAGTACTTCCTGTTGTAAGTAAACAATTCGGGCAATGGGAAAGAAAGCAAGACAAAATTTTTCTTGTAATTCACTCCAATCACCGTTTGTCTTCCCAACGTAGTAGTTGTACCATTGTTTGGCTTTTTCCTTGAGGGAAAAAGGAAACAACTTCCATTTGAGAGTTTCCTGTGTCATACCGTTGATTAGAAGGCATGAACACAGTTGTTTGAACTCTCGTAGATGATGGTAAGGGTTTTCACAATACGTTCCGGAGAAGGACTGTTCCCGAACCATGGCTATAGAGCCAGGGCGAAGTTCATAGCTGGCTGAACAAATAGGTTCCGCTGAAGGCGGGGGCTCACGGAACTTGCCCTTCGGAGCAGAATAAGAAAGAATGGTGGGTTGCTCCATTTATATGGTGGTGGTAAGGTAAGAATAAGAAAGGTAAGATGATAGATAATGGGGCTATGATACAAGGGTGATCTTGGTTTGAAGATTAACAGCAACCGTTCCCCGACAATGGTGCCAGAAATGCTTGTTGGTATTTTTTAACACCACAGAGTTATCCGCAAGCGCACGCAAATACCATTGTAGCACTTCCCCTTAAGGAGTATTCCCAAGGGTATTGAATCCAAAGAACGTGTGTGCTAATCTTTCTAACTAGCTCACCCAAGGACACAAAGTTGTTTGGTAGGTAAGGATAAGAGAGGAATTCACAGTATTTATCCTAATCCAAGGTAGTTTGGAGTAGATGCTTGCTTCAGGCACGGGCTTAATCCTAGCAATACTAGGACGACTCTCGCCAAGAGCCTATGGCATAGCCAAACATGGAGGATTACGAAGGACAGATAGGGTTGTCACCACCTACAGCCTACCTCTTCAATCCGTGGGTCTACGAGATATCCACTGATGATTTATAACCTAAGCACCACGCTTACGTTCTAAATCACTACTCTAGTTGTTTCGAACACAAAGCTACGACTAGAGCCTCTAATGAATTAAAGTAGTGAACCCGCAAGTAACTACTTGTGCAAACTACTAAGAATAAAAGATCAAACTTGTATTGAATTCACAAAGGCTTACTTGATTGAGTAAAACTTTTGTAGGGGTACAAGTGTAGAAGAGGGACTTGACAAGCCCAAGCCTCCTTCTCCTAGACTCTTCACCACACTCTCCTTCTACTTTGGTAGCCTTTAGGACTACTCTAAACCTTTGGAGTGTAGCACTATTCTCAACTTTTGGTTGTGTGAGAAGTGAGGTGAGGGGGTCTATTTATAGGTGGAGGAGGGTTGGTTTCCGCCACAATTAACGCGCGAATCATTCACCATTGACTTTAGGGAGTCGGGAGGAGCCAACATGTGTCATTTGACCGAGTTTGGCGCCAGGAAGAGGTCGGCCGAATCCCTGGTTCGGCCGACCTGGTCAAGCCTCCCCTCGGGGAGTGCTTCCTCCAGGTGGCTTCCAGGTGGGCCCCCTTGATGTATATGGGTGCAACACCGTTGGGTCTCCTCGTATTCTTCTGTTTGTGGGCCATTTGATCCATGTGTTGCCACGTGTCATCACCTGATTCGTTGAAATCTATTTTCATGGATTCATCCCTACATGTTTTGGTATTTTGGGTAATAATTCACCTGCATACAAATAGACACCAAAACTTGTGGAATTGGGTTAGTGTATAGCCCTACCACTATGTTTTGTGTTTCTTTTATGCACATTATGAGGTGAATTGATGGTCAAAATATGGTACTTAAGGTCAACATCTGTTGCCAGGAATCACTAGTTCATTGCATTAGGAATTTCTGCAGGGGCGTCATTTCAAATTGTGGGTATCGTCTAAAGAGGTGCGATTAGTCAATATCAGCTTGTTTCTAAGCTTGCTGCTAAATAGAAGAGTGACTTCTATCTTTTCAAAAAATAATCCAATAGTTCACAGCTAGCTAACATAGTACTTATATAAAAAAATCATCATCTTCGTTGTTGTCGCCCCCAATATTGGATCTACAAGACCATCATTGATTTATGTGTCCTCGTCATCATCGTCGTCATCTTCATTTTCCAATGGATCTCCATGTGGTCCATTAATGTCATTCCTAGCCCATGCGGTCCTATCCTCATTTATGTGTGGCATATTGATATCATTAAGACGTCGATCATCAAATGTCTCAGCCTCTATTGTCTTAGTGACATTATTTTCACTGTCTCCAGGGGGCATGGCAAAAAGGTTACGTGGCTTCGTTTTAACAACTGTAGCCCATTTAGGTTGCTTCACACTTTGAATGTAAAAAACTTGTTCTGCTTGGGTGGCTAAAATGTAAGGTTCATACTTAAATTGAGAGAGAGTAGTGTCAACATCTATCATTCCGTATTGATCCGTTTTGTAGCCCTTGTTTTGGCTCTGACTGGAACAAGGTTGATCAAACCAGTCACATTCAAATAACGGAACCTCTTGATTTTTTTTTCAAAATCAATAGAATTCATTTTGTTGATTACTCCAAACCACTCATGATCACAATCCGAACAACAACACCACAGTTTTGCACCATAAATATTTTTCCACCTATTCATTTCGAAAGAAGAAGCCATTTATGAATGATCGACTAAAAAAATGTGCCTGATGATCAGGTCCTCTAGATAATGCATACAAATAATTGGTTACTTTGCCTTCTTTGTGTAATGTCGTAATTTCTACACATTAGTATAAAAGGGGTCATCGATAAACCAACTTCAGAACACATATTTGTTCAATATTTCATCAAAGTAAAAACTTGCATGTATTTACTCATTTCTGAAACCAATAAATAAACTCACCTCTATGGCGTTTTTTAACATCACAAGAATGAATCTTTTTCAGCTCTTCAAAATGCTCACCGAAAAGTGTACAAAATTAAATTAGCCATCTACAATAAGCATGATCCAATATAGTATAGAACATCTGAGTTATACATACTTGATCCATGGAGCGACCCCTTCAACATTAGAAATAATATAATGTCTGATGTTATATAGTTCCACGATAGTATGTTGGCCCTAAAAAACCCTTTTTTAGAATTATAAACTTCTGAAAATATATTAGACTCGAGAGTAGGTTCATTCCTAGCTGTAGCTTCATGACGTTCTGGCCTATTAAGCTTGGTGCTGATGTTATCCAAAAACTAACTACAAGAAGTCATACACTCTTCCATAATATATCCCTCAGCTATAGAATCCTCCGGGTGAGCTCTGTTACGTACATACCTCTTCAATGTACCAAGGTACCTCTCAATTGGATACATCCATCTGTATGAAACAGGTCCACCCAAGCGAGATTCTTCGGCAAGATGGATTGGAAGATGTACCATGATATCAAAGAAAGCGGGAGGAAGCAACATCTCAAGCTTACAAGTTGTTTCAGGAAATTGTTTGATCATCTTATCTAAATTTGGTTTTGCCAATTCTTTAGAACAAATTCCAAAAAAAGAATCTGCTAAACTCAATTAAAGGTGCAACAACTTTTTCAATCAATTTTTCATGTATTGCAATAGGAAGGAACTTCTGAAAAATAATATGGCAGTCATGAGTTTTTAGACCTGATACCTTACGTGCTTTTATGTCCACACATCTCTTCATGTTTGAGGCATAACCATCGGGCATCTTCACATCCCCAAAAACTTGCACAAGGTGGTAATCTCATCTTTATGCAAAGTATATGATGCTGATGGACAATCATACTTCCCATTTATAGTCCCAGATGTTGTTGTGGCTGTATACCCATATCCTGCATATCAAGACGAGCTTGTAGACTATCTTTTGTTTTACCATACATATTAAGAAATGTCCCCAATATGCTATCACAAATGGTTTCTCAATGTGCATGACCTTCAAGTTATGCCTTATTAGCGTTGTCTTCCAATACGGGAGCTGGAAAAATATACTTTTCTTCTTCAAACTATGCCACCTATTTTCCTGAGTGCGCTTTCTCTTATTATTTGTCTATCCAAAACTCACTTGATCAAAACTCTCGTATTGTTGGAGTACTTCGTCACCAGAGAGTGATGTTGGAGCCTCTCTATTTTCTATCTTGTAGTTGAAATAAGCTTTGTCTCGATGCCACCTGTGATTTTGAGGTAGGAAATGACGATGACCCATGTAGCAATACATTCGTCCATGTTTCAACCACATGGTGTTAGTGTTTATATGGCAGATGGACATGCTATCTTACCTTTTGTGCTCTATCCACATAGCATTGCATATGCTAGAAAATAATTTATTGTCCAAAATATAGAAGGTTGCATGAGAAATGTCTCTTTCTTTGAACTGTCGTATGTTTCAACACTATCAGACCATAATTTCAATAGCTCATCAATCAAAGGTTGCCGATACACATCAATGTTGTTTCCAGGTGACTTTGGCCTAAGAATTATCATTGACATCAACCAATAAGGCTGCTTCATACAGAACCAAGGCGGTAGATTATAAGAGATTAGAATCACAGGCCATGTACTATAAGAAACATTCATTATTCTAAAAGGATTGAAATCATCAGATGCTAGCCCAAGTATTATGTTACGAGGATCAGATGAGAAATTAGGATGAATTCTATCAAAATGCTTCCATGCTTTCGAATCTGTAGGATGGCGCAATATTCCATCATCAATACGTTCTTCTTTGTGTCAGCACATGTTTGATGCCGTTGATTCTGCCATATAAAACCTTTGAAGACGGGGAATAAGAGTAAGTATCATAGAATCTTACGTGCTACAAGCTTCTTGGCTTTTCCACAAGGTAAGGCCTCTCTTGCATCCCCACCAATACTATTTTTCCATATTAATTCACCACATTTTGGACATTGATCCAGTGGAGAATAGTCCTTCTGGGATAACACACAGTCATGGACACATGCATCGACCTTTCGGTAGCCCAGCCTGAGGTCACGAACAACCTTTTGAACTTTATCAAGTGTATAAGGAATGCTGTGGCCCTCTGGAAACACATATGAGAATAGCTCAAGAACAACTCATACGCTTTTTTACCCAAAGCAAACACTTTATCTGGTACAACCTGACAATGAAGGATAATTGGGTCACCTTCTCACAACATAGATACAACTCCTTTTTGGCATCATTTAATAAGTCATCGAATGCCTTTGCACACCCAGTTGGCTGCTGCTGGTTTATAGCATTTTCTGGATCATCAACATTTGCTGAAGTACCACCATGATCGATGCCTCTAAGTAGACTAGGCATCATATTTTCCATAGCAGCATCATCATAAATTATCTCTTCATTATTTGCTGATTGCTCAGCAATATTTTTCTCAACTCATTTTTCTCCATGGTGTACCCAACAAGTATAATCCAATGACATCCTATTACAAAGCAAGTGAAGATGAACTTCCTTGTGTGTCCTGTGGAAAATATTATGACATTTCGTGCAAGGACAAGGCCTAGTTTCTTCTTCACGAGTGCCCTAGAATGCAAAATTTAAAAATGAATTCATTCCATCCCGCCACTCCTCCGTACACCTGTCTTTTCTCATCCATGTCTTATCTTCTGACATCGCTTCCTACAATTAAATCAGCGTATCCGTAAGAGGATAGAACTACAATAACATTATGTGAGCAATTGTACCTAGCACTATTGCTCCTACACGTGTGGCGGCTGGCGGATGCTCCTTCCACGCGCGATGGCTGGCAGATGCTCTTCCAAGAGCGTGGCGACCGGTGGATGCTCCTCCAAGAGTGTGGCGGCCCGCGGATGCTTCTCCAAGAGCATGGCGGCCGGCGGATGCTCATCCAAGCATGTTTCGTACAGTCGGAAGAGGGGCTGTTGTCGATCGAAGGGTCCTGCGGGCAGGCAGCCAGGACAAAGCATATGTGAAGCTATCAGAGTAGGCCCAACACTGCGCTGGGCCGCTTGTTATTCGTGGCTGAAACTACGCTGAGTCACTTTGTATTCGTGGGCCGAAATAGCGCTGGGACACTTGGTGTTCGTCCCTAGGACGCGTGAGCCCATCTACGGCAGTGCGTCTGGCTCTGGCAACTTGTTATCTAAATAAGTTAATGTAGCAATAGGGTGGTATTCCGATCAAAATAAAGCATACACATAAAATCTCATCAACCGCAGCAACACAGTGATATAAGCAAAGATTGAATACTAGATATAAACATCGAGGGAACCAAACAGTAGTGTTCAACGTACCATTCCAGGCAACAAACTAATCTATAGATTTAGCTGTTACATAATCCTTAATAAACACAAAATAAACTAATCGACACATATAGTCAACAACACTTCCCTTCAAGCAGTGGTAATAACTTCTGGTCGTGTATAGGAGTAGTGTTAATGATGACACCACATATAGGGGCATAGGGCTAGTGGTATGTTGGAGTTCTACCTATCTTTTTCTAATATTTTTCTCGTCCTTTCTTTTCTTTTCTCCTTGTTCACTGTCTCCACTTTTCTTTTCAGTCATCACTACCTATTGCGTTTTCCTATTACTACGTACTAGTACTATGTAATACTTTACATACTGCTTTGCAGGCCCCGCTACGGGCGATCTCCTCTGGCACCTCTAGTAGCTAAAGTATTGTACCGGCCACTTTAGAGGCTACCGGCGGTGTGAAGGGTCATTCATTAACAGAGAATACAGATACAACAGATAGTTCACTAAACAAACAGATAGAAAATAAAAAACAGTTGGAACAGACGAACAACAGCGAGTTTATCAACATAAAAATTACTACAAAACAAGAAAAAGGACATCATGAAACAAGAAAAACAACATCATAGCCTTATAAGTCTATTTCATATTTTTTTCATATTTTTTGGAATGTACCACTAGCTAGTAGATGACTGCTTTTAGATTTTGATCTCCATGCATGGAAACAAAGATGAAGATGAGCTAGCGGTCGCACGGCGAGCAAGCAGCTAGGCCATACTGTAATTAAGAAGCAAGAAATTTGTCCAAATAAGTATACCCCTCTAGCTACACGCACCATGTGCGGGAACCGACGCGACATGACATGTAATTAATCACGATTGCATGGTTGCACAAGGGCACGACTAGCGTCAAATTCTCCACGCCCGCGAAAATTTTTTCGTTCTTCTTGGCGCGTCACAATTGAGATTTTGAAAATTCAATTTTCACTCCCTGCGCCTCCAATTTTAGCCCCTATTTTAACCCTATTTTAGCCACGATGAGTATAAATGGAAACACTGGCCTTTGTTCCCGACACACCGCTGCCCCGCCCTTCTGGTGATCTCGCAGTACTCCAAATGTGTTGTCTCTCTGACCTATGTTCCAAACTTGTTTTCCTAAGAAATTCCTGTGTTTTCATTTCTCACGGTTTTTACAATTTTTCTCCATGGATCTCGTAATGACGCATCGAAGCTCTTGGTGGTGGTGACTCGTGGGTACAACGCCGGGCGACCAAGTTTGACGGGCTCTACCGATCCTCTTCATCATCGACACCTCCCTGCAACATCTCGGACCCCAATTTTGTGCTATGTAAGTTCTACTCGATCCATGCCATCTTTTTATAGAGCTATATTGGCTAGGTTCTACATCATCCATGCAGTTTTGTGCTAGTTAAGTTCTACACGATCCATGCTGATATACGAAGATTGAATAAGTTAACAAAGAAGAAATATGGTCTTATGTTTCACGAATATATATATATATATATATATATATATATATATATATATATATATATATATATATATATATATATATATATATATATATATATACATACTACATCTGTCCCGAAATAAATATTGCTCCGATAGCTTATTACGATAGTGTATTTCTAGTTCAATTCCTAGTCAGGAACGAAAAATATTAACAACCGGAGGTAGTATGTAATTTCTGGATTTAAAAGTAAATGACGCACGGGTTATCTAATCAACCACTCCAAATGTTGTCTACTCTCATTCCTGTTTACAAATTTGTATTCCTAAGATTTTCGGTACCCACGTTTTTTACACTTTTTTCTCGATGATATGATGCTAACAACTCCGAGTAAATAAATTGGTGAAACTTCTGACCTTCTCACATAACTTACTTGAATGTATGGTTAGTCTAGATTAGTTTGTAAGCCGCATCATCTAGCTTTTGTGACGTATGTTTTTTTATTGCAAATCTGATACGGATTGTCGGCGTGACTGAGATCACACCGTAAAGTTTCCATCTTTCAAATGCAAAGTTATTCTGGTGTCTTGAGATCTTCTTCTCTATGTTGAAATGATGTAACCTTTTTCGCGGTGAAGACTTCCTTAATTCTTGATGTTTCTCTCATGAAGATTTTATTGTGCTAGTCTTGTACTCGGAGAATCAACACTTGTTCTTCAACTCTCTTGAGCATTTAGATTATCTTAAATAATGTTGCAGCTGCTTTCAATCCTTGATTTGTGTAACAAAGTCCATAAAAACTTAGTGTAGTATTTACCAATCATGAAACAAGGTGGTTTGCGAGGTTAAAGAATGAATCATTAACCTTGTCTGGACTGGGTTCATCAAATATTTAGTCGACAAGCGATCACATTGTTGGGATATGAGAGTAGTAAAAATGCCGTGTCTCATACGAGGTTAAAACAGCAAAGCCACTACATGTATGGCAACTAAAAGGTTTCTGGACATGTCAACGTCAACATACAATTCGAATCAAGGAGTTTCACAAGCTTGAAAATAAAACAAGAATCTTGCGAACATTGAGAATAATGGATTCTATTTAGGTTGATCAATTAGTGGAGAACCTCTTGAATCAAGAGTATTATGGTTTCCACAACTAAATATTTGAACCTACACAAGAACAAAGGTTCAAATTTTTGTTTGACAACAAGAGTGGTTTAAGTAATCGGCTACCCATGCATTACTCAAGGAAGATGAATCAAGTAAGGTATTGATCACAAGATTTGGATATAATCAAGATTATAGAAAATGCTTAAGTATTAGAATGGAGGTACGCATTTTTGCTCAAAATTTAATACTACTCATGTTTCATGATGCATCGCAAATCGGATGATGTTATGCATGCACAATGCAATCCCCCGAGAGTTATGCATACGGTATGGTGCATTCATTTTGATGGTCTGAGAAAGGATGAGTAAGACAATTTAAACACTATAAGACTCATCTCAAGTTTTACAAGGCTTGAATATTTTTTGGTTAGGAGAAGTGCTGAATAAGGAGGCTCTTCTCCTATCTTGACCCAAAGTTGTAAAATTCAAGTTTAACCTTGGAAGCCAGAAACAGCGAGCAAAATACTACACAACCTTTATTCTCACAAAGCTCGAGTTTTTTATGGTCTTACTACATATTGACATAGTAAAAACCTACACTAGTTGCTTGTCAAAGACCTATGCTAATCCACCCTACACTAGTTGGTTGTCAAAGTACTATGCTAATCCACCACTTTGTATAGACGATCTCTCCTTCTGGAATTTCCTAAATTGCAACGTGGTGGATGATGCCAGCCTCAAGGTTCGCTTTCTTCGTTTGGCGTTCATGCAGATTTGTTCCTTGAGATGATGTGTGTCTGCTGCCTTGCTTGTTAATTTGACAATCTTGTGCACACTACTGCAGTGGGGGTGCACAAGTTACCAATTGTTTCTGCTGAGGTAGTTGTGGTAACACTTGTTATTGCGGCGTTTGTGGTGGTCAAAAACTTTGTACTTCCAACGAACGAACTTGAACTTGTGATGGTCACACCTCGGACTGAACACACTGATTGGATGGATTGCACACTGACCGGTGTTTCTGTGGGGTAACTTCAGCATCGCTCTGCAATGCATTACTCTTTCTCTTCTCTGCCCAGCGACTATGGATAGTATCCTTTGGCATAACCGCAACTTTAAATAAGCCCTCGTAGTCGTTGCATTGGACTAGTACCAGATGGGCCTTGAGCTCGAGGTTTAGGCCTCTGTAAAACATATGACGCTTCATGACCTCTGTTTGCACGTGTTCTGGAGCATATAAGGCTAAGTTGTCAAATGCCCTGGCATATTCGAGAACAGTACACTTCTCTTGTTGCAGATTGAACTGCCAATGTTTCCACAATATAATGTTGGTAGAAAAATGGCGAGCGCGGAATGCCTCTCAAAACTCAGTCCATGTAATCTTGTGTCTAACAGCATTGGTAGCACTGTACTCCACCCACCAAGCACCAGTGTAACCGTGCCGCAAACACTACCTTCTGAGTGTCGTTGCACTGGAGTAGCCCAAGCTTTGACTCGAAATTATGAAGCCAGTTGTCCACCTCCATCGGCCCTTTTGGGTTGGAGAAGAATGGTGGAGGAGTCACAAAGAAGTCCATAAAGTTGCTTCATTGTGGAGGGGTATGACTAGTGCATTGATGTCCCTTTGGTCGGAATATACACCGTAACTCAGTTTGCAAAAACTTGATATACTCATCGTACAACATTGACATGGCTTCAATAGTCTCTTCCACGGTCATCGGAGTTGGACGTGGTGTCGGTGGCTGCTGCTGTCATGTTGGTTGTTCCAGTAGTGAGGACTCGTCACTTCCCCGGCTAGAACCTCCGACCTCGAACATTGCACGACCTCGATCCATTCTGCAGCCACAACCACGAATCCAATATGAGATGCGATGTTGTAATGTCACATAAGGATGAAAACCATAGTGTGCGGAGTGATAACAAGAAACTTGCATACTTAACATATATTGATAAAGTATAAACTTTATACAACATTTGTCATCTCTGGACCAACTTGACAATAGTGAGTTCCAAATTAATGGACTCCGTGGATGAGAGTTCATTTCAACCATTGTTGATCACTACGAGATGTTGTGCACATTATCATGCATACCCGCTGACTATTCTTCAATAAAACATAAACCTGGCCATCGAGGGAAATGATATTTGATGGTGTCACATCCTCGATTCCAACATACCATGTCGGACAACAGCTGCTGGACATGAGAAATGACACAAGAAAGTGAAACCAAAATGGTTTGAATTGGAAAATTCAAAACTGGTTTCATTTCCCAGTTACTGGTCCAGCTGGCCAGTATGGAGAAATTCAAACTTTTGTGCCAGTTAGAGGTAAAATCAAGACTTGAGTTGAATTACAAAGTTGTATTACACTAAAAGAGCTTTCGAAAATGTAATTATTTGCCCTTATAGCATTTCTGGTTGAGGAGATATGATTTTGAAAATATGACAATTTTCTGGAAAATTACAGCAGCACCTCCTTTGTAAGTGGCTCATTTTGTCCACATTTTCAGATATACAATCATCAATATTTGCAGAAATCATAAATTTACATCCTCAGGATTCAAGAAACGTTTTACATGAAGCTATTCGATTTTTCTACTAAGAGATATGATAGAAATAGTAAACATTCCAGATATGGTTCGAGTTTCTGTCCAGATTTGGCAGATTTTGGAAACTCGGACTTCTTAATAGGTTATAAGGGGATTCTGCTCTGGTGTTCAAAAGAAAAGCTTTAGAATACTTCCTAATATTTCCATCCATGTAAGATAAACCTTCATTGAACTTTTTTACTGGGAGTTATGGCTTCTCAAAATAAGGTCAAATTCCTGACAGAAAACAGAAACTCTGGTTTTTGAAACACTTGAATGTAAATCCTACTCCAACTTTGAAAATTAGTTCAAAATCAGAGACCGATAACTAATATTGGTATTCTTATATCTTCTTGAGTCCATTTTGCAGAAATATTCACTAATGCATCGATGGAATACAAGTCGGTACTACGTGCCTCACAAAAGTGAAAACCCTAACCGGATTATACTAGCATATACGTATCAATCGGTGATGCTATAAACGGTCACTCACAAACATTTTCTAAGCGTAATACGATAATGCGGTTGGCATAACTGCATAGGTATGCATTGCAATTCACACAAGTAGCGCCACAACAGGGCGAGGCTACATAGGCAGCACGACAGGCAATCACAATATATTTGTCACCAAAGCTAACGCTATGTATGTTTCCATATAGGTCGTCCTCGAGGAGAACACATCTCGAGCAACGTGGTCGCGTTTCAACACCACACAACGTGGGACTCGAGTAGAGCGCGAACATGTAGTCATGGACGAGAACTTTATCAACCCGACAGATACCATCTACTACCCAATAAGAGTTGAGGCACGCCGATGGCGAGCACTGCGTATGGACCATTGAACATGAATTGTTCAAGAATTGCATACTATTCCATTTTTGACCGCACAATAGGGTATCCTCGCTTTTGCTTGACGCACACCGAGAATCAGCGTTTCATATGTTCCCAGAACCCTGAGAAGGTTCAGAGACTCATATTAACTCCCATGCCAAGCCACAGGGGACAATCACATACTATATCTCGTATGTTGAGCTTACCACAATTGATCCGCTCACGGTGGCGTACCTTACCTCTTACCTGACATCGGAGTGTCGTTACAGAATATAATAACAAGTATGTTAGATTTGCCACCTTATGTAACTATGCAATTATGGACCTTATGTGGGCATATTCACTAATGTCACTCGACTACTTAGAAGTTTTCAAAATAGGATCTTTTCATACGTGCTATTTCCAATGCAGGACTGGAGTCCTGACATTCTAGGAATCACATTGGGTGGTACTGTGTGATGAGGCACCCAACAGCACACACGAAAAGACATTATAAACATACAAAGTTTTTATTTAATAGTAAGATATTGTTTACAACATAGTGTATAACAGCGGTACACACGCAACGAAAAGTACATACTCACACTCTCAACCTATCTATGCATGAGACAAGCCGTCCATGCCCGTGGATGCTTCCCAGTAGAACCACGAATAACATACGACAGCGATGTTGTCTCACGTGAGCCATACACCTCTAAAAGTCCAAGGTCTCACGAAAAACCACAACAGTAGTAAAATACTAATACCTGCAAAAACATGTATAAAGCGACCGTGAGCACGGTGTCTCAGCAAGACTTAACCGTGTCCACTAAAGCATAGAACTCTACATGCAGGGCACTCATTATATTGCAAGCTGAAATTGCATAAAGGATTCGCCTAATAGTTGATCCTTATTTTCAGTTTTAGCAACAGATTAAGGCTTCATAAAATTGAACTTTAGTGAGCAATAGTTCTATAGCATACACGTTGCAATACAAGGATTAATCATATAAGTATAATTCCGAATTCTAACTACTCTTGCTTCCTACGTCATGACACAATGAACAAGCGGTACTCAGTCCATAATCACGAGGGACGGTGATTCGAATCAATAACACCCGAATCGTACGACATGCACACCTGTGCATAAGAAGCATGTGGTGCTCCTCACATCATACGCAGACACCCTTCACAAAAACTCAAACGCCGAACCGATCCCACCACCTCGGGCAGAAGGTCCCTACTGATGAACCCAATAGATACGGGGGATGCCCTATCTTTCGATGAGAGATGTTGGTGGTGAATGAATTTGGTGGAGGCCGACGCTGGCTGCCCGACTACCACAACCAGAATGGTGTGGCGCCTTGAGTGATAGTTACACTGTCTTCTGGTAACTACGATTTGGGTGGAGGTCGACGTTGTGCTACCCGACTACAACAACCACAAGGGTTCTGCACCTTAGTGATAGTTACACCGGCTCCTCTTGTTGCTGTTCTTGCTGTGCCAAGAACAACTTTGAACCTGCAAGCAATCAAAGAACAAGCAAGAATGTGATAACAAGCAAACACTCACTGGTGTGATAAGTTGGGGTTCTAATTCAAGTAATTGGAAGGTCTCGTCGACACTTGCGTTACAAGAAAGTAGCATTGGCTAAACTTACAGAAAATAAAACCCAAGTTCTTCCTATAGATGCTAGTTGTTTATATAAAGGAGGAAGACTAGAACTCGCAATGGGGTCACAAGTCTTGTTCGGCCTTTTATGATAAGCTCAAGCGTCATCTGACTTCGATTCGTGATCCAATGGAAAGTAGACGAAGAGACCTTTCCAACAAGTACTTATTTGCATTAAACAACCTTGGGAGTTGAAAGTTATGCCCCTTTTAAGATGGTACTTGCTGCAGTTACGAGGACCCCTCGGGTGGAGGAGCCTTCATTGCATTAATCCCTCCATTCCTCCTAGCTGGGTCAATTCCCAAGCACCTAATAATAACAAGGCCATCACAAGACTTTAATAGTTCTCCATTTGAAGGATAATTACTTTGAACAACCAGGAATAAATTCACCTGATAATTAAGTTGACGTGCACGAGCGCGTGTCTTTGGACCTTGATTAGCTGCAAGTGGTGAATGGGTCGCTGTTGTGGTTGTATCAACGGTAGTGATGTCCTCATCATCCCCCCTTCTTGCAATTGAGTCATCCTCGAGTCAAATGTGTCTTCCTTGCCCACATATGGTTTCAAATCTGCAATATTAGAAGAGGAAGTAACCCCAAAATGTGCAGGCAACTCAATTTCATATACATTATCATTAATTTTTCGAAGCACTTTGAAGGGTCCAACAGCTCTAGGTAGCAATTTGGATTTTCTCAAATCAGGAAATCTATCCTTTCTCAAATGCACCCAAACCAAATCACCAGGTTCAATAATAACATGCTTTCTACCCTTGCTACCGACTTGTTGATACTTAGCGTTCATGCTCTCAATGTTTGCTTTAGTTTGCTCATGCATTTTAAGAATTAATTCAGCACGGCAAGAAGCATCAAAATTCAATTTCTCTGAAGGTAGCAGAGCCAAAAGATCAATGGGAGCACGAGGGATAAAACCATATACAATCTGGAAAGGGCACAATTTTGTAGTAGAATGCAGCAAACAATTGTAAGCAAATTCAATATGAGGCAAATATTCTTCCCATAATTTGATGTTATGTTTCAGAACAGCCCTAAGCATGGTAGATAAACTACGGTTCACTACTTCGGTCTGTCCATCAGTTTGAGGGTGACAAGTGGTAGAAAAGAGCAGTTTTGTCCCCAACTTATCCTATAAGGTTTTCCAAAAATGTCACGCCCGGTCATCATAGAGATGAACAGACGCTTATCACATGTACGCCAGGATCAGTTGTATCGTACATGCATCGACGAAAGTGAAATATCATACATTGCCATGTTCGAATACATAGAATAGTCTTACAGCACGACCCGAAGGTCTACAAATTCACACCACAAATATTTACATCAACCACAAAGTTAACCAAGTCCAACTACAGCAGAAGTCTAAAGATAAGGGTAACTCCATCTCCACAGGCAGCTGTTGCGCGTGAGGTCGCCAGCCTAGACCAAGTCCTCCGGATTGACATAGAAGTCCTCCGGTGCCGCTTCTTCTTCTTCATATTCTAATGGAAAATTGAACGCTTGAGTACATAGAGTACTCAGCAAGTGCGGGAAGAGATGATATGAATGGCTAAAGCAAAGGGAAGGCCAATTATGGCTTAGCACTATGCTTAGAACCTAACCTTAGCTTTCAATTACCAATATCATAATTCAAGAAGTAGTCAACACATGAGTAATGATAATGAATGTAACTTGAATCATAATGAACCATTTCCCAACCATAGACTAATTATGAACTGGCCCCAAGCCGCTCTTGTCCGTGAGCATGGCTGTCATGACAGTTTTAACAAATCTGTGCAGAGAGTGTACCCTTTCTCCACAAGCAGTGATTTCATCCCCTGTTGCCAGGTGGACTTGAGTAAACCTCCATGTAGCCCGTGGTGATCAACCATATTTCACACTTCCGTAGGTGTGTGGCCCAGAGATCACTACATGGTCTTTACAAAGGTGATCCCGACTAGTGCTAGCCCTCTAAGGTTTCCACCACTGGGGATTCTCGGAGTAACCCTCCGCCCCAGAGCCCCCTCTTGAGCCTTGCGGATCCCAGAGCAGATCACCCGCATCATTCCCCGCACCATCCAACCACTAGCATTTCATCGGGAGAAACCTAATTAATTGACCATGCTGCCCCATCTCAGTCTCGTGGTGGTACTATGAAGCTTAGTGGCTTCCTCCATAAACCGGTCCTTAGAATCCGGTGGTAACAAACCCCAATCTCGGGTCTCGTGCAAACTGCACCATACCAATACTAACCAACCACCAGATTCCTATCCACTACAATAGTGTAATCACCACAAGTTCAAGTGACCATAAAGTTTAATGTAGCACAATTGTATAAAATCCCAATCCCAATATTTAATCATGGCTAAGCATAATTATGACCTATCTACTTCCCAACCCATTTCAGGTAACAAGGAATTATATGGAACAGTGCATGTAAAAATGAAGTAGGGCATCAATTTAATTAGCATGCATCTATCTAAATCCCTAGAACTGGAGCAAAATGGTCAAGGGCACTTGCCTTCGTTGAAGACTTGAGTGTTGGTGAAGTCCTGGTCTTGGAGGTTAAGATTAGGGTCGTAATACGACTCTAGACATATATCCAAGCATGGCAAGAAATAGAATAAAGCTAAATAAGTAAAGGGCACGCAAAACAATGCATCACAACACACACATAAGCATAAAATCCTATACTAATGCATCCCTACGAAGTATTTATTACTTAACATGGCCAAAGTATGCATTTTAGATTTATCCTACATTTTTGAGAATTAAATATAGCCTAAAACCATTTTTATTGAATTTTCTATGGCCAAAATGTATTTTTAAACATTTATAATAAATATTCCATGGACAAAATATATTTCAAATGAACTCTACAATTTATTCACAGCATAAAATAATTTATACCAACTTTTCCTAGCATTTCTACACTTAATTACCATTTTTATCTATTTTCTACACATTAAATACACCTATAAACAATATTCAACAAATAAATAAAAGTCCAGGGACTAATTAAATAGTTTTCTAAACTGCACAGGGGCTAAATACATGATTCTACAAATTTACAGGGGTTAGATTGCTTATTTAAATGGTTAAATCCAATTTTTAGGGTTCCAGGGGCTAGTCTGCAATTTCTAGGGGCTAGACTTCAATTCCAGAGAAGTCCAGGGGGTAGCAAGCAAGGTTCCGGGGGCTGCGGTGCAAAAGCGCAGGCGGGAAAAGAGCTTCGAATGAGGGCCGTTGGATCTGAATTAGACGCGTGGGATTTTATTAACCGAAACGTTATGATCTTCTAATCGTGGCCGTTCGGTCGAAACCGACGGCAGGGAAGCGGCCACGTCGCCCCTAATCGGTGCACGCGCGCGGCGCGGCGGCGCCCGACGGTTGCCGGCGGCGATCTCGCCGGAGATCACCCAAACGGCGATTCCTACGTCAATTCTATGCGCCAAGGACATGAACCGAGAGAGAAGGAGTAGGGGAACTCACCTAGGAGGTTCTCGGGGCGCGAAATCGATCGGAAGACGGTCGGCGACGAGGAATGGCGGCAGAGCTCAACGGTGAACGGTGAAGCAGTGGTGCACCGGTGATCTCCCTGAGCTACGATGTCCGGGACGCTCCTGGCGGTGCAGCAACCATGTTAGGCCAAGAATGGAGGGGAGAAGGGGGCTGCGGCGACGGGAACGCGGGCGCCGAGGTGACTCACCGGCGATGAAGGTCTAGGGTTCCGGGGAGGCTCGGGTGAGGGGAAAATGGGACGCCGGCTCCTCTTAAGCGTGAAGGGGGGGGGGGCGGTTGTGGCGCTCGGCCGAAATTGGAGCGGGAGAGTGGTTCCGAGGGAGGGGGAGAAGTGGGCGCGGGGTGGGGGCTCGGCAGTTGCGCGCGGGAGAGAGGCGAGCGACGGTTGCTAGGGTTTGGGGATGACTGCGGGCCCGGGGTGGCAGTGGGAGAGAGGAGGGGGGCGCGGGATTCGGCTGGGCCACAGGAGGGGGGAGGGGAATTGGGCCAGGGGGGAGAAATCGGCCCAGGGAGGGTTTCATTTCTTTTTCTTTTTCTTTGATTTGAATTCAAATTCAAACTTAAACGGATGCTACTCATTTGAACTTCAAAAATTCACACAAAAAATGCAGGCTACAATGCACAAGGGTTTGAGCAAATTTTTATACATGAAATGATGGGTGTTACAACTCTACCCCCCTTAAAAGGAATCTCGCCCTCGAGATTCGGACGTCCTAAGGGAATAGATGAGGGAAATCCACCTTGAGATCTTCTTCTCTTTCCCATGTTGCTTCTGCCTCTGAGTGATGCTTCCATTGCACTTTACACATGCGAATGACTTTGTTTCTTGTGACCTTTTCTAGTGTTTCAAGTATCTTGACAGGCTGCTCCACATAAGACAAGTCTTCCTGTACATCCACGGCTTCCATAGGCAATTGCTCTTCAGGCACTCTTAAGCACTTCTTAAGCTGTGATACATGGAACACATTATGCACATCTGACAAGTGTGGCGGAAGCTCAAGTTGATATGCCACTTTACCTCGTCTTTCGAGTATCTTGAACGGACCAATATAGCGTGGTGATAACTTGCCTCTTACTTTAAATCTTCTCAACCCTCTCATAGGTGACACCTTCAAGTACACATAATCACCAACTTCAAATGTGAGATCACGTCTTCGAGTATCCGCGTAACTCTTCTGTCTTGTTTGAGCTGCCTTTAGATTCTTCCGAATTTCTTGTACTTGTCTTTCAGCCTCTTGTAATACGTCAAGCCCAAAGACTTGACTTTCCCCAGTTTGATTCCAAAACAACGGTGTCCTACATTTTCGCCCATAAATGCTTCAAAAAGAGACATCTTCAAACTGGCTTGATATTGTTGTAAGAAAATTCGGCATATGGCAGATTCTTGTCCCAACTTTTGCTATTCTTTAAAGCGCACGCTCTCAACATGTATTCTAATATCTGGTTGGTGCGTTCTGTCTGACCATCAGTTTGAGGATGATACGCCGAACTAAAATTTAGACGGGTATCCATTGATTCATGCAACTTCTGCCAGAATCTTGAGGTGAATTGAGTGCCTCTGTCTGAAATGATTTTCTTAGGAACTCCATGTAAGCATACAATCCTGGAGATGTACAGTTCCACCAACTTGGGACCATTGTAAGTCTCTTTCACAGGAATAAAGTGAGCAACTTTAGTTAGATGGTCCACAATAACCCATATAGAATCATATCCAGAATGTGTTCTTGGTAGTCCCACAATGAAATCCATACTAATTTCTTCCCATTTCCATTCTGGCACTTTGATTGGTTGCAATAACTCTGCTGTTCTTTGATGTTCCGCCTTAATCAATTGACATGTATCGCATATGGCCACATATTCTGCTACATCCCGTTTCATTCTATGCCACCAATATCGATCTTTAAGGTCTTGATACATCTTTGTGCTTCCGGGATGAATAGAGTAAGATGAGTCATGAGCTTCTCTTAGTATCAACTCCTTAATCTCCTTGATATTTGGAACACAAATCCTCTTTCCAAGCCATAGGGTTCCTTGTTCATCCTCTCTAAAGTTCGGAGCTTTCCCTTTCTTCATCAACTGTTTGATCTCTTTGACCTTCTCATCATTCTTTTGTCCTTCTCGTATGTCATGTTCAAGGGTTGAGTCCACCTCCATAGCAACTGCTTCAGTGCTAGAAACTAGACATAGGTTTAACCTTGCAAACTCTTCACATAACTAGAATAGTCTGCTTAACACACCCGGATGGCACTACAGTGGAGTTCAAACCAGATCAGACACAAGAGGCAGTAGTACAACTCAACCATCTTGATAGTACCAAAGACATCAGGGTTGTGAAGGAATTTCCGGATGTATTCCCAGATGACTTACCAGGTATGCCCCCTGATCGAGAGATTGAATTTGTCATTGAATTAGTACCTGGAACGGCCCCAATATATAAGAGGCCATATAGAATGGATGCTAAACAACTAGCTGAACTAGAGGATCATATTGAGGAATTATTGGCAAAAAGATATATTCGTCCTAGCTCATCGCCTTGGGGAGCACCAGTTATATTCGTACCTAAGAAGGATGGAACTCAAAGGTTGTGTGTGGACTACCGTGCTTTAAATGAGGTAACAATCAAGAATAAATATCCACTACCAAGGATTGAAGATTTGTTTGATCAGTTGAGAGGAGCATGTGTGTTTTCCAAGATTGATCTTCGTTCGGGCTACCACCAGCTGAAGATTAGACCGTCGGATATTCCCAAGACGGCATTTGTCTCTCGATATGGATTATATGAGTATACAGTTATGTCGTTTGGATTGACCAATGCTCCGGCATATTTTATGTATCTTATGAACAAGGTATTCATGGAGTACTTGGACAAGTTTGTAGTGGTATTCATCGATGACATACTTATCTACTCCAAGACTGAAGAAGAGCATGAGGAGCACCTCAGGATGGCTCTACAGAAGCTACGCCAACATCAACTGTATGCCAAACTTAGTAAATGCGAGTTTTGGCTAAAGGAGGTATCATTTTTGGGACATGTCATATCCGAAGGAGGCATAGCAGTGGATCCAGTTAAAGTGGCAGATGTTCTTAAGTTGGAAACACCCGAGAGTGTGCATGATATACGAAGATTCTTAGGTATGGCTGGTTACTACCGTCGATTCATCGAGGGATTTTCAAAGATCTCTCGACCACTAACCAAGTTGCTTAAGAAAGGAGTTGCTTTCAAGTGGACCCCCGAATGTGAAGTAAGCTTCGCCGAATTGAAGAAGAGGTTAACCAGTGCACCGGTATTGGTGATGCCTGATATGCAGAAGGAGTTTGTGGTCTATTGTGATGCATCTGGTCATGGTTTAGGATGTGTCTTAATGCAAGGGGGACATGTTGTGGCCTATGCTTCAAGACAGCTTCGGAAACATGAGAGGAACTATCCAACACATGATTTAGAATTGGCAGCTGTTGTTCATGCTTTGAAGATATGGAGACACTACTTAATGGGAAAAAGAACTGAGATATACACAGATCACAAGAGCTTGAAATACATATTCACACAAAAAATGCTAAGGGACCCTGAAACACAACTCAAGACTAAAGAGGGCGCAGCTACACGCTCCTACATACTAAGGGTAACTGTCCTGAGTCGTCCAACGGGAAAGCAAGTCCACTCCTACTCATCGGAGTCCTCCTCAACCTCCATCTCTGGGTCTTCTTCTTCTGAGTCCTCTCTTGATTCCTGGGGGGAGTTCATGCGACGATCTGGAGAGTTCGGGTCCCAAGGCTCCACGTTCGAAGTGTACTGAGGAGAGTTAGGATCAGCTGCAGTGATCCTCGCGTAGCGTCGGTGAAGTCGCTCGTAGCGGTCAACCAGGTCCCTGCTGTCCTGAAGCTCCTGCTGACAACACTGGAGTCGCGAAGACAACTCCACAACATCGTCCACCAGCCTCTCGCACTGAGGGTGAGTCAAGGACCCCTCGACGTCACGTCCAGTGAAGGTGGTCGTGCCACTAGGGCGCTGAGGGGTGTACGCGTGCTCCGTGCACCCAAGGCGGAACCTGTGGGCGTGACTCCAGTAGGTAGTCGCCTCCCACGTGGCGTCCTCCTCAGCCACACGCTGGGAGCTCCTCCAGGCCGGAGAGAAGTGTGAGTGCAGCAGCTCCGAGTCGTAGTAGACGGCTAGCTGAGAAGTCCACTCCAGTCCACCAGTATAGGGTGCAAAGACCCTAGTGGTGTGGTAGACTAGGCGAACACGGTACTCACAGTACCCCGCAGCACGAAGAAGAGAGCGAAGATGGACACGCATCCTCGAAGCAGCGCTCCCAGTGGAGAACAGCGTCGTCTCCCTCCTGGGGGTGTGAGGTGCGGAGCGACTGGCTAGGGCGTGGTGAGGAACACGACCCCCAGTCGACTTACGAGCCGTTTGCTTGGTTCGCGCCATCTACAAACATTTGAAAAGAAGAGAGTGAGATCAATAATCCATAAATTAAATTAGAATAAAGCGAATAGCACAGCAAGATAAGAAGCACAAGGTTTGAGATAGAGAGCACAAAATTTTGGAAATACTATTTCATAAGAAAATAGTATAGTCCTTAATATTCGGCCATTTCTAACTAGGCTTGCATCCTACGGGCAACACGGCTCTGATACCACTTTGTCACGCCCGGTCATCATAGAAATGAACAGACGCTTATCACATGTACGCCAGGATCAGTTGTATCGTACATGCGTCGATGAAAGTGAAATATCATACATTGCCATGTTCGAATACATAGAATAGTCTTACAGCACGACCCGAAGGTCTACAAATTCACACCACAAATATTTACATCAACCACAAAGTTAACCAAGTCCAACTACAGCAGAAGTCTAAAGATAAGGGTAACTCCATCTCCACAGGCAGCCGTTGCGCGTGAGGTCGCCAGCCTAGACCAAGTCCTCCGGTGACGCTTCTTCTTCTTCATATTCTAATGGAAAATTGAACGCTTGAGTACATAGAGTACTCAGCAAGTGCGGGAAGAGATGATATGAATGGCTAAAGCAAAGGGAAGGCCAATTATGGCTTAGCACTATGCTTAGAACCTAACCTTAGCTTTCAATTACCAATATCATAATTCAAGAAGTAGTCAACACATGAGTAATGATAATGAATGTAACTTGAATCATAATTAACCATTTCCCAACCATAGACTAATTATGAACTGGCCCCAAGCCGCTCTTGTCCGTGAGCACGGCTGTCATGTCAGTTTTACCAAATCTCTGCAGAGAGTGTACCCTTTCCCCACAAGCAGTGATTTCATCCCCTGTTGCCAGGTGGACTTGAGTAAACCTCCATGTAGCCCGTGGTGATCAACCACATTTCACACTTCCGTAGGTGTGTGGCCCGGAGATCACTACATGGTCTTTACAAAGGTGCTCCCGACTAGTGCTAGCCCTCTAAGGTTTCCACCACTAGGGATTCTCGGAGTAACCCTCCGCCCCAGAGCCCCCTCTTGAGCCTTGCGGATCCCAGAGCAGATCACCCGCATCATTCCCCGCACCATCCAACCACTAGCATTTCATCGGGAGAAACCTAATTAATTGACCATGCTGCCCCATCTCAGTCTCGTGGTGGTACTATGAAGCTTAGTGGCTTCCTCCATAAACCGGTCCTTAGAATCTGGTGGTAACAAACCCCAATCCCGGGTCTCGTGCAAACTGCACCATACCAATACTAACCAACCACCAGATTCCTATCCACTACAATAGTGTAATCACCACAAGTTCAAGTGACCATAAAGTTTAATGTAGCACAATTGTATAAAATCCCAATCCCAATATTTAAGCATGGCTAAGCATAATTATGACCTATCTACTTCCCAACCCATTTCAGGTAACAAGGAATTATATGGAACAGGGCATGTAAACATGAAGTAGGGCATCAATTTAATTAGCATGCATCTATCTAAATCCCTAGAACTGGAGCAAAATGGTCATGGGCACTTGCCTTCGTTGAAGACTTGAGTGTTGGCGAAGTCCTGGTCTTGGAGGTTAAGATTAGGGTCATAATACGACTCTAGACATATATCCAAGCATGGCAAGAAATAGAATAAAGCTAAATAAGTAAAGGGCATGCAAAACAATGCATCACAACACACACATAAGCATAAAATCCTATACTAATGCGTCCCTATGAAGTATTTATTACTTAACATGGCCAAAGTATGCATTTTAGATTTATCCTACATTTTTGAGAATTAAATATAGCCTAAAACCATTTTTATTGAATTTTCTATGGCCAAAATGTATTTTTAAACATTTATAATAAATATTCCATGGACAAAATATATTTCAAATGAACTCTACAATTTATTCATAGCATAAAATAATTTATACCAACTTTTCCTAGCATTTCTACACTTAATTACCATTTTTATCTATTTTCTACACATTAAATACACCTATAAACAATATTCAGCAAATAAATAAAAGTCCAGGGACTAATTAAATAGTTTTCTAAACTGCACAGGGGCTAAATACATGATTCTACAAATTTACAGGGGTTAGATTGCTTATTTAAATGGTTAAATCCAATTTTTAGGGTTCCAGGGGCTAGTCTGCAATTTCCAGGGGCTAGACTTCAATTCCAGAGAAGTCCAGGGGGTAGCAAGCAAGGTTCCAGGGGCTGCGGTGCAAAAGCGCAGGCGGGAAAAGAGCTTCGAATGAGGGCCGTTGGATCTGAATTAGACGCGTGGGATTTTATTAACCGAAACGTTATGATCTTCTAATCGTGGCCGTTCGGTCGAAACCGACGGCAGGGAAGCGGCCACATCGCCCCTAACCGGCGCACGCGCGCGGCGCGGCGGCGCCCGACGGTTGCCGGCGGCGATCTCGCCGGAGATCACCCAAACGGCGATTCCTACGTCAATTCTATGCGCCAAGGATATGAACCGAGAGAGGAGGAGTAGGGGAACTCACCTAGGAGGTTCTCGGGGCGCGAAATCGATCGGAAGATGGTCGGCGACGAGGAATGGCGGCGGAGCTCGATGGTGAACGGTGAAGCAGCGGTGCACCGGCGATCTCCCTGAGCTACGATGTCCGGGACGCTCTTGGCGGTGCAACAACCATGTTAGGCCAAGAATGGAGGGGAGAAGGGGGCTGCGGCGACGGGAACGCGGGCGCCGAGGTGACTCACCGGTGATGAAGGTCTAGGGTTCCGGGGAGGCACGGGTGAGGGGAAAATGGGGCGCCGGCTCCTCTTAAGCGTGAAGGGGGGGGGGGGCAGTTGTGGCGCTCGGCCAAAATTGGAGCGGGGGAGTGGTTCCGAGGGAGGGGGAGAAGTGGGCGCGGGGTGGGGGCTCGGCAGTTGCGCGCGGGAGAGAGGCGAGCGACGGTTGCTGGGGTTTGGGGATGACATGCGGGCCCGGGGTGGCAGTGGGAGAGAGGAGGGGGGGCGCGGGATTCGGCTGGGCCGCAGGAGGGGGGAGGGGAATTGGGCCAGGGGGGAGAAATCGGCCCAGGGAGGGTTTCATTTCTTTTTCTTTTTCTTTGATTTGAATTCAAATTCAAACTTAAACGGATGCTACTCGTTTGAACTTCAAAAATTCACACAAAAAATGCAGGCTACAATGCACAAGGGTTTGAGCAAATTTTTATACATGAAATGATGGGTGTTACAAAAAATGACTAAGAGATTTGGCATCTCTATCTGAAACAATAGTGTTTGGAACCCCATGCAAACAAACAACTTCTCGAAAGAACAAATAAGCAATATGGGTAGCATCATAAGTTTTGTGGCATGGTATGAAGTGTGCTATTTTAGAAAATCTGTCCATAACAACAAAAATACTATCCCTCGCCTTCTTTGTTCTAGGCAATGCTAAAACAAAATCCATAGAAACACCCTCCCATGGGCCACTAGGAACAGGGAGAGGCATCTATAAACCATGTGGATTAAGACGGGACTTAGCTGTTTGACAGGTGGTGCAACGAGCAACAAACCGCTCCACATCTATTCTCATCTTTGGCCAAAAGAAATAGCTTGCTAGGATGTCTTTCGTCTTCTTGACACCAAAGTGTCCCATCAACCCTCCACCATGTGCTTCCTGCAATAGTAAGATACGCACAGAACCAGCTGGAATGCACGATTTGTTAGCTCGAAACACAAAACCATTATTGAGAACAAACTTGTTCCATGTTTTTCCTTCTTTACATTGCAGCAGCACATCTTTGAAATCAGCATCAAAAGCATAATGTTCTTTAATTGTTTCCAAGCCAAAAATCTTAAAATCAAGTTGGGACAACATATTATAACGGCGAGATAAGGCATCCACAATGACATTATCTTTTCCTTTCTTGTGTTTGATGACATATGGAAAGGACTCAATGATAGGATCTTGGCTCCTGATCTTTTGATGAGAATAGGAGGGTTCGATTTTCGGAGGAGAAGACGTTGGCAATCCGATTACACCGTCCACAAGACGATGCGCCTTAGCGATCGGTACACCGACTCCGAAGTTGTATTGATCTTGTTAGTGCACAATCAATCTGACCACGAGGGCCTTTGTTCCTGCAAGCAATCGAAGAACACGCAAGAACAAGAAGAACAAGCACTTATCAGTTGAATCAATCTGAAGTGGGGCTCTGGATACAAGTAGACGGGCGATCTAGTCGACACACGCGTGTACAAGGAAGCAGCAGAAGCTAACTTACGAATAAACAAAACCCACCAGCTAATGAGGGTGGCGGCTACTATTTATTACCTCCCTAGGGTCGTGAGAAACTCTAATCACGAGTCCCTAATGGACTCCAAACGATACATGGGCCATGGGCCCAATTTTGGTGATGCAGCACCATGGATAGAAAAGGTCTTGGTATTAAAATAACGATTGCGGCCGACTCTGAATAGATATGGACATGAGGCCATTTGAAAGTAGACTTGATAATATTTCAAGGAAGTACTTGAACGCCCAGATCGGATTCCGTATGAAGTAGTGGTGGCTGTCACAAGTTGGTGCTGTTCTGCTGTCCAAATCCCGTCCGCGCGAATTCCCTTCCCATTGGTTCCTCTCCATTTTTCCTAAGCAAAACAAGAAAGCACGTAGTTCCACGGTCTAGATAAGATGGACATAAGGCCAAGAACGAGTTCACCTCATAGTTTACTTGACATGCACGCGCACAAGTGATGGGACCAGAAACTGGTAGCTGAGTTGGTGTGGATGTATCGAGGGTGTTGATGTCCTCGTCATCCTCCCCTTCATGCATTTGAGTCGTCCGCGACTCAAGCTCATCTTCTTCTCCCAAATATGGCTTCAAATCTGCAGTGTTAAATGTGGGACTAACCCCGAAATCCGCAAGCAACTCGAGTTTATATGCATTATCATTAATCCTTTCTAACACTTTGAATGGACCATCAGCTCGAGGTAACAATTTAGACTTTCTCAAATAAGGAAACCTATCTTTCGCAAATGTAACCAAACTAAATCACCAGGTTCAAAAGTGATAGGTTTCTTTCCCCTACTACCAGCAAGTTTAGACTTGGCATTCATGCACTCTATATTCTTCTTAGTGGTTTCATGCAATTTTAAGATGAATTCAGCACGATGTTTAGCATCAAAATTCACTCGTTCCATTGAAGGAAGAGGTAATAAATCAATAGGAGCACGGGGTACAAATCCATAAACAATCTCAAATGGGCATTTCTTAGTACTAGAATGTAGGGAACGATTATAGGCAAACTCAACATGAGGCAAACACTCCTCCCACATTTTTATATTCTTTTTCAAAATAGCCCTAAGCATGATAGATAAAATTCTATTCACAACCTCAGTTTGACCATCAGTTTGGGAATGACAAGTAGTTGAAAATAAAAGCTTAGTCCCCAATTTTGCCCATAATGTTCTCCAAAAATGGCTAAAAAACTTAGCATCACGATCTGAAACTATTGTGTTTGGCACACCATGCAACCTAACAATATCTCGTAAAAACAAATCAACAACATGTGTAGCATCATCACTTTTATGACAAGGTATGAAGTGTGCCATTTTAGAAAATCTATCCACAACAACAAAGATGTTATCCCTCCCCTTCTTTGTTCTAGGCAGTCCTAAAACAAAGTCCATAAAAATATCCTCCCAAGGCATGCTAGGAACAGGAAGAGGCATGTACAAACCATGTGGATTAAGTCATGACTTAGCTTTTTGACATGTCGTGCAGTGAGCAACGAAGCGCTCCACGTCTCGCCTCATCCTTGGCCGAAAGAAATGACCAGCAAGTATGTCCTCCATCTTTTTTCACTCAAAAGTGCCCCATCAGCCCGCCTCCATGTGCTTCCTATAACAACAACAAACGAACGGAGCTAGCTAGAATGCATAACTTGTTAGCTCTAAACACATAGCCATCATTGAGGACAAATTTATTCAATGTTTTTCCATCTTTACATTTCAACAATACATCTTTGAAATCAGCATCATGTTCATATTGATCTTTAATCGTTTCTAATCCAAAAATTTTAAAGTCAGGTTGAGATAGAAGAGTATAAAATCTAGATAAAGCATCAGCAATAACATTATCCTTTCCCTTTTTGTGTTTAATGACATAAGGAAAAGACTCAATAAATTCCATCCACTTAGCATGCCTACGGTTCAGTTTCCCTTGACTCCTAATATGCTTTAGTGATTAATGATCAAAATGGATAACAAATTCTTTGGGCCACAAATAATGCTGCCATGTTTCTAAAGTTCTTACAAAAGCATATAATTCCTGATCATAGGTAGAATAATTCAGAACAGGCCCACTCATTTTCTCACTAAATTATGCAACATGTTTTCCTTCTTGTAACAAAACACCACCCAATCCAATCCCACTAGCATCACATTCAAGCTCAAAAGTCTTAGAAAAATCAGGAAGTTGGAGAAGAGGTGCATGCGTCAACTTATCTTTCAGTTTGGTAAAGGCGTTATCTTGTGTGGTTCCCCAAGAAAAGGCACCCCCTTCTTCGTAGGGTCATTCAATGGAGTAGCAATGGTGCTGAAATCCTTCACAAAGCGACGATAGAACCCAGCCAGCCCTAGAAAGCTCCGCACCTATGTGATGGTCTTTGGTACAGGCCACCCCTGAATAGCCTCTACCTTGGCTTGATCAACTTCAATTCCCTGTGGAGTAACAACATAGCCAAGGAAAGAGACTCGATCCGTGCAAAAGGTGCACTTCTCAATATTACCAAATAATCGTGCCTCACGTAAAGCATTAAAAACAGCACGTAAGTGATCAAGATGTTCATCCATGGATTTTCTATAAATCAATATATCATCAAAATACACAACAACAAATTTTCCAATGAATGCACGCAAAACCTCGTTCATTAATCTCATGAAGGTGCTAGGTGCATTAGTTAACCCAAAAGGCATGACTAACCACTCATATAAACCGAACTTAGTTTTGAAAGCAGTTTTCCATTCATCTCCTAGTTTCATACGAATTTGGTGATAACCACTACGCAAATCAACCTTTGAGAACACAACAGCACCACTCAATTCATCAAGCATATCATCTAAGCGTGGAATAGGATGATGATACCGAATGGTGATATTGTTGATTGCTCTACAATCCAAACACATACACCAGATCCATCCTTTTTAGGTACTAGAATAACTGGAACAGCACAAGGACTAAGAGACTCACGTACATAATGTTTGTCGAGTAGTTCTTGTACTTGGCACTGAATTTCCTTTGTTTCTTCCAGATTTGTCCTGTATGGTGCACGGTTGGGCAATGAAGCACTAGAAATGAGGTCAATCTGGTGCTCAATCCCTCGAAGTGGTGGTAGTCTTGGTGGTATTTTACTTAGAAATACATCAGAATATTCCTGCAAAATGTTAGCAACAGCAGGAGGCAAAGAATGTTGCATATCGTAAAGGAAAATCAAAGCATCTGTGCATACCAAAGCATAGGCAACAGAGGTGGAAGCAATCAGTTCATTAATATCAGATTTCGTAGCAAACAAGCATTTTCCCTTCAGAGATATCTCATTTTTCTTATCAAATACAGATTTGGCATTGTTATTGTTCTCAACGTTAGCATGGTCCTAAGATTTAGTTTTCCTAGCTCTAGCAACATCATCTTGCACAATAGCTTCAGGAGACATAGGATGCAACACAATTTTTTTATCGTGGTAAAGAAAAGAATACTGATTTGATCTACCATGATTCATAGAATCTCTATCAAATTGCCAAGGTCTTCCTAGCAGAATATTACAAGCTTGCATACGCACAACATCACATTCAACAACATCCTTATATGATCCAATAGTAAAATTGATTCGCACAAGTCTAGTTACCTTTACCTTACCGCGGTTTTTTAACCATTGAATGTAATAGGGATGTGGGTGCGGTTTGGTGCTGCTGGCCAAGTTGTTGCAGCTACCTCCATCAATGATCATGCGGCAAGATCGCTCTTTGACGACACACTTTGTTTGGAATAATGTGTGCCTTCGATTTTGTTCCGCTTTCTCCATTTGTGCACTAAGCACACACTGCACAATGGGACTATCATAGCACGCTACATCTTCTGCATCAATATGATCTTCTTGATGTTCATCGCTACATGCATAGTCAGCTGCAAGCAAAACACAAGTATCATCATCAAAATCGCTAGCAGATGAGTACTCACCATCATCTTTAATAATTAGAACACATTTTCTTGGGAAGTCACGTTGCACATGGCCAAAACCCTTGCACTTGTGACATTGAACGTCTCTAGATCGTCCGGTAGATGCTATGGAAGAAGCACTCTCGGTGGGCTTTTGGGTGGTCTTTACTGTTGAGCTAGTGGAAGAAGCAAGTGGCTTGTTGCCGGAGGAAGAAGGTGCTGCCCGACTAGGTGAAGAAGATGGCAGGGAAGAACGCCCAGTCGGAGTAGTCATGCGTGGTTGCCATGAGCTAGTCTTTCCTGCAGAAATATTAGTTCTAGAGCTAGCTCGTCGTCTCTGCACTTCCCTTTCAGCTTTACAAGCAAGATGAAACAAACGGGTAACATTATTGTAATCTTTATAAGCAAGTATGTCCTGAATTTCACGGTCTAAACCATCTAAAAATCTAGCCATAGCTGGTTCCTAATGCTCGTCTAAATTACAACGCAACATACCCATTTGTAATTCCTGAAAATACGCTTCTACACTTTTAGCTCTCTGTCTCAATTGTTGTAACTTATTTAACAGATCACGTGCATAGTAAGAAGGAACAAATCTAGCCCGCATGAGCCGTTTCAAAGCATCCTAAGTTTGTGGTATGTTATTAGGATTTTTCTTGCCATGTTCTATCCACCAAACAGAAGCAGAATCAATAAACTCACTAGTGGCTGCTCCAACTCTTGCGTTTTCAGGAAACTCATGACATGCAAATTTTTGATCAATAGAAATATCCCAAGTAATATATGCATCAGGGTCATATTTACCATCAAAATGAGGTATCTTAAATTTGATCTTGTTGAAAGTATCATCATGATTGCGTACCTCATGCCGACAATGTCCAACCATACCTTGACGGTTGCGTTGTTGCCGGTGCCGTGGCCTAGCTTCCTCATCTTCCCCAATTTCCGTATCTACAGAATAGTCATCTTTATTGTCACGTATATTACTAGGAGCATTGCTCACCTGTCCATCCGCGGTGCATCCACGATCCCTCTCCTCAAGGCGGTGCAAGATGGCTCCAGTAGAGGTGTTCAATGTATGAATGGAAATCTCCAACATGCTGATTTTGGTGTTGGTGTCGATCTGCATATTTTCCAATTGACCAAGGTGGTCACTGGTAACATGAAAATCCTCATCAAGCGCTTCTGTGCGTAGCCACACTTGGCGTTCGAAGTGTTGTATAATTCCCCGTGTGCGAGGTGAATGCACGTCTTTGTTTGTATTTGCTTCTCCTGCCATGGTTAGTAGAAAAAAAGAACAATCTAATATGAAAGGGTAACATTATCCCTAGCTACAAAGGTGCTGGTGGAGATAACTCGCTCACTCTCAACCTGTTCAATCAAGCTCTTACCTATTCTTACCAAGCTCAGCAAGAAGGTGATGGCAACCAACAAGTAATGAACAACTTCAAGAGCATGTGTCAATCTATGGCTTTAGGTGGCTGAACTAGCACAAGGAGCAAACTATCACCACATTAATGACAACAAGCTGAATAAATGTTCTACGACAGTACTGTGCTGATCTTAGTCTAGATCGTACTAGAGATGCGAGCCGAGACACCAATGTCGTCACCAAAAACACCCTAAACAACAATCTGATTTTTTTCTTTTTTTTTCGTTTTTTCTATTGTTGGGGTGGTCACCCAAACTCTCTCTAGATGGAATCAGGAGACCCTAGAACAAAATTTGCACATGCGGCTTTTGATCTCGCACTTGCGTTTTTTTCTTCTCTAATTACTTGTGGATTTTGTGCGGCTTTTGATTTTGCACTTGCCTTTTTCTTATTGTCAAACTCAAATTACTAATCTGACTCAAACTCGAAGTAGCAATCTGATTCGAACTCGAACTAGTAATCTGACTCAAACTCGAACTAGCAATCCGAGTCAAACTCGAAGTAGCAATCTGATTCAAACTCGAACTAGTAATCTGACTCAAACTCGAACTAGCAATCTGACTCAAACTTGAAGTAGCAATCTGATTCAAACTAAAACTAGTAATCTGACTCAAACTCAAACTATGAATCTGACTCGAACTAGGTGACCGAATGTGACACGAGCTCGAAACTCTAGTGGTGCAAAACTAAAGACAAGCAACTTGACTCGTCAAAGCAACCATGAACTCAACAAGTCTTGACTAAGTAGAGAAGGTAAAAGGCACAATGGTCTAGGAATAATGGAAAAAATAGATCTGGTATTTTTTTGGGCTTTTTCTGGACTATAGGATGATAACAGCGGAAAGAAAAGTAATGGTAGCACTCTCACTGATTAACCTTTCTCTGATTACCACTTGATAGGATCTTGGTTCCCAATCTTTCGATGAGAATAGGAGGGTTCGATTTGTGGAGGAGAAGACGTTGGCGATCTGACTACAACGTCCCCAAGACGATGCGCCTTAGCAATCGGTACACCGACTCCGAAGTTGTATTGATCTTGTTGGCGCACAATCAACCTGACCACAAGGGCCTTTGTTCCTGCAAGCAATTGAAGAACACGCAAGAACAAGAAGAACAAGCACTTATTAGTTGAATCAATCTGAAGTGGGGTTCTAGATACAAGTAGACGGGCGATCTAGTCGACACGCGCGTATACAAGGAAGCAGCAGAAGCTAACTTACGAATAAACAAAACCCACCAGCTAATGAGAGCAGAGGCTACTATTTATTACCTCCCTAGGGTCGTGAGAAACCCTAATCACGAGTCCCTAATGGACTCCAAATGATACATGGGCCATGGGCCCAATTTTGGTGATGCAGCACCATGGACATAAAAGGTCTTGGTATTAAAATAACGATTGCGGCCGACTCCAAATTGATATGGACATGAGGCCAGATCTGTTTGAAAGTAGACTTGATAATCTTTCCAGGAAGTACTTGAACGCCCAGATCGGAGTCCGTATGAAGTAGTGGTGGCCGTCACAAGTTGGTGTTGTTCTGCTGTCCAAATCCCGTCCGCGCGAATTCCCTTCCCATTCGCTCCTCTCCATTGTTCCTAACCAAAACAACAAAGAATTTAGTTCCATAGTCTAGATAAGATGGACATAAGGCCAAGAACGATTTCACCTCATAGTTTAGTTGACGTGCACGAGCGCAAGTGATCGGACCAAAAACTGGTAGCAGAGTTGGTGTGGATGTATCAAGGGTGTTGATGTCCTCATCACTCAATGAATTCCACCCACTTGGCATGACTACGGTTCAGATTAGTTTGGCTCTTAATGTGCTTCAAAGATTCATGATCAGAATATATAACAAATTCTTTAGGCCATAAATAATGTTGCTGTGTTTCCAAAGTTTGTACTAGTGCATATAATTCTTTATCATAAGTGGAATAGTTCAGACTAGGCCCATTCAGTTTCTCACTAAAATAAGCAATAGGTTTCCCCTCTTGCAACAAGACACCTCCCAATCCAATATCACTAGCATCACATTCCAATTCGAAAGTCTTACTGAAATCTGGTAATTGGAGAAGGGGTGTATGAGTTAACCTATTCTTCAAAGTTGCAACTGCAACCTCTTGCACCTTGCCCCATGTGAATGGAGCACCCTTCTTTGTAAGCTCATACAGTGGGCATGCTATGGTGCTGAAGTCTTTCACAAAACGACGATAGAATCAAGCAAGTCCGAGAAAGCTTCTTACTTGTGTGATCGTGGTAGGAGTCGGCCAGCTGTGTATCGCCTCCACCTTGGCTTGATCGACTTCAATTCCCTGTGGTGTCACAATGTAGCCAAGAAAAGAGACTTTATCCGTGCAAAAGATGCACTTGTCAATGTTACCAAATAAGCGCGCATCACGTAAAGCATTTAAAACAGCACGGAGATTATCAAGATGCTCTTCTAGAGATGTGCTATAGATCAAGATGTCATCAAAATATACTACCACAAATCTTCCAATAAAAGCACGTAAAACGTCATTCATTAATCTCATAAAAGTGCTAGGTGCATTCGTGAGACCAAAAGGCATGACTAACCACTCATAAAAATCGAACTTGGTTTTAAACATTGTTTTCCATTTATCACCTAGCTTCATGCGAATTTGATGGTATCCACTACGCAAGTCAATTTTAGAGAAAATCGTCGAGCCACTAGGTTCATCAAGCATATCATGTAACCTAGGAATAGGATGACGATATCTAATAGTAATGTTATTAATTGCTCGACAATCTACACACATGTGCCATGATTCATCTTTCTTTGGAACCAAAAGAACAGGAACAGAGCAAGAACAAAGGGACTCACGCACATAACCTTTATCGAATAATTCATGTACCTATCGCTGAATCTCCTTAGTCTCCTCCGGGTTGGTCCTGTATGATGCTCGGTTTGGCAAAGAAGCCCCAGGGATGAGTTCAATCTGATGTTCAATCCCTCTCAATGGTGGCAGCCCAGCTGGTACCTCTTGTGGAAACACATCAGCGTATTCCTGCAAAAGCTTAGTAACAATAGGGGGCAAAGCACATGGTTCGTCGTGAAGTGAGAACAAAGCTTCTTTGCAAGCAAACACATAGCAGATTGCAACATTATTTTTTAAGTCAAACAAATCAGACTTGGAAGCAAGAAAACAAACACTCTTTAATTTTATTTCATTCTTCTTCACATGAGCAGGTTTGGAATTATCAGTCTTAGGGTGTACCGATTCCTTTGCAACATTTGAATTTTCATTTGGAGTAGATTTCTTATTTTTCTCTTGGCAAGCTCTAGCAATGTCATCCTTCAAAATAGCATCTGGAGACATAGGGTGCAAAACAAGCTTCTTCTCATTATGCATGAAAGAGTATGATTTGATTTACCATGATGTAATGTATATGTATCAAATTGCCAAGGTCGACCAAATAGCATAGAGCAAGTTTGCATAGGTACCACATCACGATCAATGTAATCATGGTAGGAACCAAATGTAAATTCCACAAACCAAACGTGTTATCTTAAGCTTACCACTATCATTGAACCATTGGATGTAGTACGGATGTGGATGTGTTGTCATCCCAAGCTTCTCTACCATGGCAACACTTGCTAAATTGTTGCAGCTTCCTCCATCAATAATAATGCGACACGATTGTTCCAAAACTACACACTTAGTTTGGAATAGATTGTGTCGCTGGTTCTGTTCTACTTTGATCATTTGGGCACTCAAGACACACCTCATAACAAGACTCTCCCAGTGGTCAGCATGATCAGCCCCAATGTGCTCTTCATCATCATTCTTCTTTCCTGCATCTTGTGCAGCAAGCATGGCATATGTTTCCTCATCTAAATCACTAGCAGATGAGTACTCACCATTTTCTCGTACAATCAGCACACGCTTGCTTGGGCAGTCCCTTCGTAGGTGCCCAAAACCCTAGCATTGGAGGCATTGACTGTCTTTTGTTCTCCCGGTAGAAGCAATGGAAGAAGAAGTGTTGGCTGCAGGTTGGGTGGATCCTTTTGTTGTCTCGATCGCACGCAAAGGAGCTGATTTTGATGTAGTCCTGGGCAACCGATTGGAAGCATCGTCTGGAGAATCATGCTTGAGACCAGCAGCACTTGAGCGGAACCGCCATGAGGTAGTTCAACCTGCAGAAATGTTAGTTCTTATGAGTCATCCCTGCACTTCTCTTTCAGCCTTACAAGCAAGATGGAATAATCGAGTGATGTTAGTATATTCCTTATAAGCCAATATGTCTTAAATTTCTCTTGTTAAACCACCCATAAACCTAGCCATTGCAGCCTCTTCATTTTCAACTAGGCCACATCGCATCATGCCTATTTGGAGTTCTTGATAGTATTCCTCAACAGAGTTGTTGCCTTGCCTAAGTCGTTATAATTTATGCAGCAGGTCACGAGCATGATAGGAAGGAACAAAACGACAACGCATGATTCGTTTCAAGGCATTCCAAGTTTGTGGTACGGTAGCTGGATTTTTAGTTTGATACTCATGCCACCAAAAAGAAGCAAAGTCAGTGAATTCACTAATGGCAGCTCTAACCTTTTTATCATCAGGGAAATCATGGCATGCAAATTTTGATCTAATGATAATTTTCAAGAGAGATATGCATCCGGATCATATTTCCCATCAAAGGGTGGTATGGAGAATTTAATGCCGCATAAGGAATCGTCATTGTCACGTACCTCACGTCGTAGGGCTCGACCACCCATACCACGATGGTCGCGACGTGGCTGCCGTCGATACCTGAAAGGTCCATCATCAAGCTCGGTATCCGCTAAATACTCCATCTCGTCATATCTTGCATCGCTGCCAACAGAGTCGTGGCTGTCATCAACACTTCTTTGTCTCTCTTCGCGTCCAACCTGTTCCATCCTCTCCAATCGCTCAATGATTGCTGCAAGAGAAGTGTTAATAGCCCCAGCAGTGCTTTCTAATGTGGTCAGCTTGGTGTTGGTGCACATTTGCATTGACTCTAATTGACCAATGCATTCATTGGTGACTTGAATATCCTTGTTGAGGACATCCGTGTGCAGCTTTACTTGGTGTTCGAAATGCTGAATGATGCCCCTCGTACATGGTGAATGTGGAGATGTCGCATTCGCATCCGCTAACATGGTTAGTACAGAAAGGAAATACAACAGCAAGTAGATTAATCCTAGCAGTTGCTAAGAGGTGGTAGGACATAATCACTTCCTCACTAGCAAGAAATCAAGCTCTTACAAGTTATTACCACGCGATGCAGGGGCACCGGCAAACAGCAAGAACAACAACAAACGGTGGCTGCGAGCACAATTCTGTGGTGTTGTAGATGATTTTGTGGAGCTGTAGGTGTCTGCTAGAAATGAGTTGCACAAAGGAACAGCTAGTACCACATTAGTCACAACAAGTTGAATAAACGTTCCATGATGGTACTGTGCTGGTCCTAGTCTAAACCGTGATAGAGATGCGAGCCGTTACTCCACGTGATATTAAATTTGCTGTAGTAGAAAAGTCCGGACAACACGAACGTTGTGCTTTAACAAAACGTTCAAAACAACAAGTTGAACTATGAAACTTGAAACAAATGTTACACAAACTGTTTTTTTTTTGTACTGAGAAACTTTTCTAGCAATTTTAATCGGTGCGGCTTTTCTTTCTTTGCATGTGCCTTTTTCTTGCTGATCCATGCGGCTTTTCTTTTACACGTGCCTTTTTCTCAACTTTGGGTAGGTAATGAAAATGGACTGAGAACAAGGTGGCACGAACTCGAAACTCTAGTGGTGAAAAACTTAGGACAAGCAACTCGACACAAAAGGCAACCGTGAATTCAACAAGTCGAAAGCTAAGTAGCCAAGCAAAAGGCTCAAAGTGTTTTAGGATTTTTAGAGCTACTTTTGTAGGCAAAAGTGGACTGTAGGTAAATGAAGAACAAGGAGAAAGAAATCTCTCACCAAGCAACCTCGCTCTGATACCACTTGATGAACCCAACGGGTATGGGGGATGCCCTATCTTTCGATGAGAGATGTTGGTGGTGAATGAATTTGGTGGAGGCTGACGTTTGCTGCCCGACTACCACAACCAGAATGGTGTGGCGCCTTGAGCCATCAAATACTTATTTGCCTTAAACAACCTTGGAAGTTGAATGTTATGCCCCTTTTAAGCTGGCACTTGCTGCAGTTACGAGGACCCCTCGGGTGGAGCAGCTTTCATTGCATTAATCCCTCCATTCCTCCTAGCTGGATCAATTCCCAAGCACCTAATAATAACAAGGTCATCACAATGATTTAATAGTTCCCCATTTGAAGGATAGTTACTTTGAACAGCCAGGAATGAACTCACCTGATAATTAAGTTGACGTGCACGAGCGCGTGTCATTGGACATTGATTAGCTGCAAGTGGTGAATGGGCTTCTGTTGTGGTTGTATCAATGGTAGCGATGTCCTCATCACCTACACGGAGCGTGTCGGTGCCCGCTAATGGATTTACACCTTGCTGCCCTCAATCCACCTTGTAGTTTGTGGGGGAATGCCTCGACGTCCAGGTTTACAAGTTACATCAGCTTATAAGGGCCCATATATCCAGTATGCCTTGCGGTACAGCTCAAACTTGTTCAGTAGAGCTATACACGGATCGGTCCTCAATCAACACAGGCAGGACTAAGCATGTGACACCACGTCTCACTGCATCCTACCCTGCTGTTAGGTCTCATACTTAGACTCATAAGTCATTCTCTAATAAACCTATCCGTGTGACGATATCGCTATCTCGCGAGTAGATTCTAACTACCTGACTTCAACGGGATTCCCTACAACATTAGCATGGCAATGTCAACACGTCGAGCTATAAACCTACCCATGTACTCCAGGGATTGTAGGTCATGCATTTGGAGTATCAAGCATCCTAGACATAATGCACATAACAACTATACACATATGAGTGCTATAAAACCAAAAATTTGTAATAGATCTTAAATGTAAACTGGGCTTGCCTTGTGTTGTGACTAGATAAATATCAAATGTTAGTGGCTATCTTCCCCAAGAGAATCTGCCATGTCAGCTCTGGGAATGGAATCCTTGCCTCTGAATTGGACTCCTCATCAATCGCCTTTGTCGTGTGCACTATTGACATGAATATGCATAAAAGAAAATGTGACATAGTCATATGATCAGTGAAGAGTTTTATTACAAGAGAAAAGGTAAACCTAGCTTGGAATGAAAGCTTGGCCTTTGTGGTGCAGAGGAGATAGAGGAGAAACGAGTGGTATAACCTTGACTTAGGAAATAAAATGGAGTATACGACCTATAAGAATCTATAGTTTAGGAATGAGGAAACAATATGAATGATGATAGGAAAACCACCCGATGTACATGGGTCACAATAAGGTCTCTGCTGTATACATAGGACAATAGAGGAGAACGTAAAGTGTAACATAGGAGAGTTGGTATATGAAGTGAAATGTGGAATATAATGGACTTAGGGAAATTATCATCTGATCATTTAGTTTGACAGATCCAATGGATCAGGGCTTTTAGAGTGGCTTCGTATAAGCATGGAGGACCATCCAGAAAAATTTCAGTTATGACAAAGGAATACTTTGGTCTACAAAAATCTCTAAGGATTTAAGCTTCTCTAAATGTTAATGGTAAAACAGAGACTTTGTCATAAGTCAAACTCGGTGTTCTGTTTAGGGAAGATCAAGAGGAGACTAACAAAATTGGTTTCATAATTTTCTAAGCATTTGACAGGGAGATATTGAATTTAAAAGTTGGAACATTTTTTTGAAAATGTCTCTGGAAGTTTTTGGAATTTTTCATGTACATACACCTTGGAAACACAATTTTACTTAGCACTGAATTCAAATGGGTCTGAAATTTTTACTGGAGTTCAAGGGAATTAAATAAAAGGTTTGGCCAAATTTCGGATTTTTCCAAAAACATTGCATATGGAATTAAATCTAAAGTCTTTTTCTTAATGGAATTATTCAGGACAAAACTTTGACGTTCATAATACTCCAAGTGCGTCACTCGAATGTATAGATCACAAGGGTTCTAAAAAAATTATTTGGAATTTTCGGCCAAATATTCTAGTTGATGTGGATTTTATAAGTTGGCTCCTTTTTTGGAATTATTTTCACTTGGAAATAGTTTAAACAGGGGGTTGGGCCCACTGGTTTAATTAAGCGAATCACAAAGTGGTAACATGGGGCTACACGATTATTCCGTGTAGTCACAGAAAAGCCCAATGCCACAGATCCTAGGGTGCCCTGCTGAAGCTGACCGATGGGACCAACGATCCTTCTTCTTCCTTGCGCACGGCGGCCCTGCCACAGCGGCGAGTGGCGGCGCCCTCGCCGGAATGCCACCAATGCGCCGCAAGCCTCGAGATTCGACGCTAGAGTTTATTTTGATGTAGGGAATACAATGGCGCGATCAGAATGGATTGCCATCGGCCCGAGGTATGTCGACGACGTCCGGTGGCAGTGGCTTAACTCCGATGAGCGAGCACGCACACGGGAAGAGGTCAAACAACACGGGATCAGTTCCAGGAGCATCCCCACAGCACCACGAGCATGAAACTGAACCCCAAAGCTGCTGGAAAGGACGGAAAACACGATTTCAAGGATGACCTAGTGGTTCAAGTGGCCGATGGGGGGAAAGTGTCGCCCGACACAAAGAGACCACTATCTTCTAATCGGTTTCTGTCAGGGATATGCGCCAAAACCAAAAAGCAATAAATCTATTCTATAACAGGATTGGCGAGATATAGACCATACATGAAGGATTTTGAAGAATTAACCTACTGTTCTAAGTGAGCCGTCAGCACAAAAGCTTGCATTCCGGTGGCTGTGGTCCTTAACTTGAGCAACGATGTTGTGTACTGGTAGTAGCATAGACATGCGCACCTGTTGGTGCCCTTTGTGGCGTGGGAGAAGACTTGATTCATCGGGAACACCGTCTCGACGCTCGAAACAAGGGTTGGCAGCCATTCGGCGGCCACAAGGGCAATGATTCTTGTGCTGGGAAAGGCTAAGCTGGTCACAAAATTGATCAATGAACTGCGCAAAGTGGTAGGGGAGCTCGAGGTAGAAGGAGCAGGCACTAAAACTCAATGTATCGAGCTAAACGCGCCGGAACAGGGATGAAGCGCCGACACACAAGTCTTGCACTACGGGACAGGGTTGAACTGCCAATAAAAATATCATTGAGTTGCGCACGATCGTTGTGATAAAAAATATCAAAGAAAAGGCAGCCAAAAACCCAACACCACTTGCTGCGTGGGCAGATAAGGAGGAGAGCAAGACAAAAGATCAGGAGGACTTGCACCCATTAGCTTGCTGGAATAATGTGTGCTAGAGGCAGCAAGTGTGGGTCTCCGCACCTGGGCGCTGGAATGGAGGTTTGCATGGTGCGCAGCAGCAGCAAGGAAAAACAGAGCCTGAGTTCCTCCGAATCGAGAGTAGAAATCCAATAGCTAGGGAATACGTTTGTTGGAGATAAGAAGGGCGAGAGCAGCCTTGCTGCTTTCCACTTTGTTTGAAGCGGGAGGTGGCAAATAGAGCTAGGAGCTGAGGCTCTCTGGTGGAAAAGAACAGAGGAGAAGAAATAAGGCCATGTGCAATGGATGAGTCTGACTGGTGTGGCTCACTTTCTCCCATCAAGCAAGTCTTGTCTGGTCACTTAATTCTCCACCCACTTCAACTCAAAAAATGCTAGATATTTGCTGGGATACTAATCAAATATGTAGAATTTGATTCTGAAATCTAATTCTTGATTTGACCAAGTTTTCTTCAAATTCAAATTTGAATTTGAAAGCGAATTTGATAGCAAACGAGGACCAAAAATTATGAAATTTTGCACGGAGACTATTTGAGATATGAGAAATCCATTGTGCAAATCAATTTTGTATATTGACAAAGTTTGAACAGGAGCTACATTTGAATTTTTAAATCCTTCCCCTACGCTTTTAATTACTATCATTTTCTCTTTTCTATTTTGTTTTGTTTTCCTCATTCTTATTTTTACAACCTGAATTGCATGATGGAAATTTTGGGCTTTTACAGTTGGGTTATCGATTCTTCATAACCAACATTTTTCATAACTGAATGTGCACCCATAAGCTTGGGGTGAGAACAAAGGAACAAACAAACAACCGAGGCGTGTGTCGGGGCCAGCTGGTGAAGATGACTAGTGGGTCCAACAATTTTTCTAAGTTTTCAGTGCTTAACGGTTGCCCCTTTTTTCTGGCTCGGAATTGAAAGTGCATCAAGGCACAATTTGAGTTTTGGAGAATCGATGACGAGCAATCAAAGGGCTAAAAAACCTGAATGGGACTGTGTCTGAGGAAAAGAAGAAGTACATGATGTGTGCTTCTTATGATCAAATGAGAAATGGTGTGAAACCCCTTAAGTGGAAAAGGAAAAAGCGGATACTATACTTAGAAGTAGGGTTTTTTATTTTAGTATAGGCAATGTTGTACTATAAAGGAGGTACATAATTTTAAGAAAGTGAAGATCAAATACTCAATTCAAAAAGTCAATTAAAGTCTAGGTGCAGCCTAGTGAGATTGAGATATAGCTGAGTTGTCAGAGCCAGACTTGTCCGGGCCAAGGGGCTGGACATGTCCGGCACCAGAGAACCTGAGAGAAATGCACCATTAGGTTTCGGAGTAAAATCTGGTGCGAGTGGACTTGTCTAGGCCAGGGAGCTTGACCAGTCCAAAGTTATGAGAGTAGTCCGAGGTGGACTACATAAAATGATTTTCTGTGTGAATTGAATAGGAGAAGATTTGTGAAGCCAGAGGGTCATATTAGTTCGGATGTATGGAGGTAGTACGAAGTGGACTACATAGAAGAAATTTCTTAGTGAAATGGATAAGGGTTGATTTGTCCTGGCCAAGGGACGTACTAGTCCGGATGAATGAGGGTAGTCCGAAGTGGACTACAGAAAAGTTGCTTGAGTCCATGAGCAAGAAAAGAAATGAAAGGAGCAAGAATGACCATGAGAATCCTTCTCATGAAGAAAGAAATAATGAAGCAAACTCCTTCACCCCCTTCATCAAGGGCAAAAGAACGACAACTAAAATTCATCGAAGAGTCAAGCAACGATGAAGAAGAGCTAAAAGACTAGAAGCTCTTATCCTTTTATTTTTTTTAGATAATGGGATTAGAAGCTCTTATCCTTTTAAACATTAAAAGAAAAGAAAAGAAGAAGAAAGTCAAACCAAAAGGGTTCTGAAGATATCCTTTTAATTTTTTTTAGATAATGGGATTAAACCTGACCGTCACCTCCGAAGAGGCTACAGCCTACGGCTACAAGAATTAACCATAATTCAAAACAAGAAACCAAGTCTAGGGAGCATTACATCCGGACACTGTTTATTAAAAAGCAATCCTGTAACAAGAAGTCCACCCCATGCGTGGCGAATACTTCCATTGTAGTGGCCTCCAAAGCTGCAGCGGCCATCTTAATCTGTCTAGCTCTATCCTCATCCCTCTGCAGTAATGCCCATGTCTGGCTCCAGTAAGTACCCTGAAAATAACCTGCAAACATGTTTTCAATGAGCAGTTGTCAAAAATCACATCATTTTCACATGTCCAGATATTCCAACATAATGTTGTTATACCAACAATTATGAGTCTTCTATTATTCATCGGAAATGTATTTAACAAATCATACAGCATATGAGAAATAGAGGTAGGGGTGCTTATGTTGAAAGTAATACTAGCAATCCTCCAAATGAACTTAGCATAATTACAATAAAAAAGGGGTGTTGAATTGTTTCTTATTTCCTGCAGAAGATATACTTGCTGTCACCTCTCCAATTACGCTTAAGTAGATTGTCTTTTGTTAGTATCACCCCTCGATCTAAATACCAAATAATTTTTTATTTTTAATGGTAACTTAGCTTTCTGCAACCTGCTATTACATCTTACGTTGCCATTGTACATAAGTGTTCTATACATGGAGGCAACAGTAAATCTTCCATGGTGATGTAAAGCCCACCTGAAGATATCATCCCTGTCATTCAATCTAACATGTACAATTGTTTCCACGAGTGCATACCATAAGATTGAATTAGTACCGACTAAACCACGTCCGAATGAAATATTTAGCGGAGCCGTACTAAAAACATTTGCTACAGTGGCGTGCTTGTGTCATACAATATTGTACAAGGTCGGGAATTTATCTCTCAAACTATAATATCCAAGCCATTGATCCTCCCAAAATCTGACACCCTTCCCATTATTAACAATAAAAGTACCAAAGTTAAAAAGGTTTCATTGACCTTCATTTATCCCAATCAGAATTGGGAATCCCCAAGTTTTTTTGAACTTGTGCTAATGTTTTATTCTTTATATATTTCCTCCTCAACAGCCTCTGACATGTATCATCTTCGTTTAATAGTTTGAACAACCATTTACTCAACAAGCACTGATTCTGTATATCAATATTTAAAATACCTAGGTCACCCTGCTCCTTTGGTTGACATATTATATTCCATTTTGTTAATCTGTATTTCTTCTTGTGATTATTGAACTGCCAAAAAATCTCGATCTAAAATAATCCAGTCTGTCCAATATCCCTCTAGGTACCTCAAAAAAAAGAAATCATAAAGATCGCTAAATTAGTTAACATCGAGTTTATCAGTACTAAATGAGCCCCCACCGATAAATGCTTCCCTTTCCAACTACTCAATTTTTTCTCAAATTTTTTCTTCAATCACCTTCCAATCTTTGTTATACAATTTCCGATAATGCATTGGGATACCCAGTATTTGTAAGGATACGCCTCTAGCTTGCAGCCGAATAGACTCGAGTTCTTCTCTTCTACCAATTTAGCATCCCCAAAGCAAAATAATTCAGACTTATGAAAGTTAATTTTTAAACTAGATAGTTGTTCAAAAGCACATAACAGTAGTTTCATATTTCTTGGTTTTTCTAAATCATGATCCATGAAAACAATTGTATCGTCAGCATACTGTAAAATCGATAAACTGTGAGGGTCGGGGTCTTGACATTCTAGGAATCATATTGTGTGGTGTCGTACGATGCGACACCCAACAACACACGAAAAGAATACATAAAAATACAAAATTTTTATTTCATAATATATTCGAGTTTATAACATAATGTACATAAGGAGTACATTAGCAGCGAAAAGAATATACTCAAACTCTCAACCTATCTAAGCACGAGAGAAGATGTCCATACCCACGGATGCTTCTCATTAGCAACACCAAGAATATAAAGCAGCAGTGAATTATCTCGTGAGCCATACACCTTGGAAAGTCCGAGGTCTCACGGGCAACCACAATAGTAATAGCTAAACTATTACCTACAAAACCACATATATAGCAACCTTGAGCACGAACGCTCAGCAAGACTTAACCGTCTCACCTAAACATGAAACTCTACATACAAGAACTTGTAATATAGGAAAGCTCAATTGCATAAAGGACTCTCCTAATAGTAAATCCTTATTTTCAGATTTTAAGTAGCAGATGTGCACTCTATGGGCATGTGTTGACGTTTCTTATGCACATATAAAAATCCGCAAGCGCATGAAAACTGTCGTGTAGCACTTCCCCTTAAAGAATATTCCCAAGGGTATCAAATCCAAGGAACATATGTGATAATCTTATGAACTAGCTCACCGAAGGACACAAAGTTGTTTTGTAGGCAAGGAACAGAGAGGAATTCAAAGTATTGATTTTCATTCAAAGGAATTTGTGGTAGTTGCTTGCTTCGGGCATGGGTTTACCCCTAGCAACACTAGGATGACTCCCGCCAAGAGTCTATGGCATAGCTGAACGTGAAGGATTACTAAGAACAGATAAGCTTGTCACCACCTACTGTCTACCTCTTCAATACGTGGTCTACAAGATATTCACAGGTGATTTCTAACTTAAGCACCACACTTACGTTCTAAATCACTACTCTAGTTGTTTCGAACACAAAGCTACAACTAGAGCCTTAAATAAATTAAAGCAATGAACTCACAAGTAACTAATTGTGCAAACTACCTTGAATTGGGAATAAAACTTGAAATAAATTCACAAAGGCTTACTTGATTTTGAATCAAACCTTTGTAGGGGTACAAGTGTAGGAGAGGGACTTGAAAAGCCCAAGCCTCCTTCTCCTAGACTCTTCACCAGACTCTCCTTCTAGTTGGCAGCCTCTAGGACTACTCTAAACCTTAGGAGTGGTATTCTATTCTCAACTTTTGGTGTGTGTGAATTGAGGTGTGGGGTGCTATTTATAGTTGGAGAAGGGTCGGTTCTCGCCAACAAAGCACGTGAATCAGTCTTTATCTTGCTTAGGGCACCACAGGGAGTGGTCACGTGGAAGATGACCGAGTTTGGCACTAGAAAGGTGTCAGTCGAACTCCCTGGTCGGCCGAACAAAAAGATTGACCGATTCGCATGTGCTTCCTCGAGGTGACTTCCAGGTGGGTCCCATTGGCTGATATGGGTGATACACCGTTGGGTGGCCTCGGATACTTCTGTTTGTGAGCCATTTGGTCCATTTGGTGCCATGTGTTGTGGCCTGATTCGTCGAAATCCAATTTAATGGATTACTCCGTGCATGTCTTGGTATTTTTTGGTATAAATTCACTTGCCTTTTTCTTGTTGTCAAACTCAAATTACTGATCTGACTCAAACTCGAAGTAGCAATCTGATTCGAGCTCAAACTAGTAACGACTCAAACTCGAACTAGCAATCCGACTCAAACTCGAAGTAGCAATCTGATTCAAACTCGAACTAGTAATCCGACTCAAACTCGAACTAGCAATCCAACTCAAACTCGAACTAGCAATCCGATTCAAACTCGAACAAGTAATCCGACTCAAACTCGAACTACGAACCTGACTCAAACTAGGTGACCGAATGTGACACGAACTCGAAACTCTAGTGGTGCAAAAGTAAAGACTAGCAACTTGACTCATCGAAGCAACCATGGACTCAACAAATCTAGACTAAGTAGAGAAAGTAAAAGGCACAATGGTCTACGAATAATGGAAAAACAGATCTGGTATTTTTTGGGCTTTTTCTGGACTATAGGATGATAACAGCGGAAAGAAAAGTAATGGTAGCACTCTCACTGATTAATTTTTCTCTGATTACCACTTGATAGATTCTTGGTTCCCGATCTTTCACTGAGAATAGTAGGGTTCGATTTGTAGAGGAGAAGACGTTGGCGATCCTACTACACCGTCCCCAAGACGATGCACCTTAGCGATCGGTACACCAACTCCGAAGTTGTATTGATCTTGCTGACGCACAATCAACCTGACCACGAGGGCCTTTGTTCCTGCAAGCAATCGAAGAACATGCAAGAACAATAAGAACAAGCACTTATCTGTTGAATCAATCTAAAGTGGGGTTCTGGATACAAGTGGACGGACGATCTAGTCGACACGCGCGTGCCCAAGGAAGCAGTAGAAGCTAACTTACGAATAAACAAAACCCTCCAGCTAATGAGGGTGGCGGCTACTATTTATTACCTCCCTAGGGTCGTGAGAAACCCTAATCACGAGTCCCTAATGGACTCCAAACGATACATGGGCCATGGACCCAATTTTGGTGACGCAGCATCATGGACAGAAAAGGTATTGGTATTAAAATAACGATTGCGGCTGACTCCAAATAGATATGGGCATGAGTCCAGATCCGTTTGAAAGTAGACTTGATAATCTTTCTAAGAAGTACTTGAACGCCCAGATTGGATTCCGTATGAAGTCGTGGTGGCCGTCACAAGTTGGTGCTGTTCTGCTGTCCAAATCCTATCCGCGCGAATTCCCTTCCCTTTGGCTCCTCTCCATTGTTCCTAAGCAAAACAAGAAAGTACGTAGTTTCACAGTCTAGATAAGATGGACATAAGGCCATGAATGAGTTCACCTGTAAGTTGTTGTGCACGAGCGCGAGTGATCGGACCAGAAACCGGTAGCTAAGTTGGTGTGGATGTATCGAGGGTGTTGATGTCCTCATCAGCATTTATACATGGCAAGTCTTCTACCCATTTGACACATAATCTATGGCCACTACGATATCCTCACAATCATAGGACCTAGGAAAAGGTCCCATGAAATTAATACCCCATACATCAATAAATTCCACATGGAGATTATATGTTAGGGGCATCGCATTACGAGCGGAGATTCCTCCATTCTTATGGCATTTCCAATGTCTGCGAATGAATTCTTTTGTGTCTTCATACATAGAAGGCCTATAGAATCCACTCTGGCGGATATTTGCTAGTTACGGTAAACACCGTAATGGCCATCATAGGGACTAGCATGACATTTCTCAATAATCTTGGTGCATTCGATTTATGGGACGCACCTTCGAAGAAGGTCATCAGCACAAACTCGATAGAGGTATGGGTCATCCCAAAGGTGTCTACGACTCTTATAGATGAGTTTCTTTTTGTTTTCCCCTAGTGGTACGTATCTTGTGACCATGAAATTCACGATATCCGCATACCAAGGGTGAGAGTCAGTCACCTTGAGAAGCATATCATCTCGTAGGAAGTCATTGATAGGAATGTCCATGGTTTGCGTCACTTCCATACGTGAGAGATGATCTGCAACAAAATTCTCTACTCCTTTCTTATCCTTGATTTCTATGTCTAACTCTTGGAGTAGAAGAATCCACCGGATTAGCCTAGGTTTAGCATCCTTTTTGGTGAGCGGGTACTTCAAGGCAGCATGGTCTTTGTAGACTATGACCTTGGCTCCAACCAAATACCTAAACTTATCGATGGCAAAAACTACAACTAAGAGCTCTTTTTTAGTTGTGGCATAATTGAGTTGAGCTCCTGTCAGAGTTTTGCTAGCGTAGGCTATTGCATGATGCTTTTTATCCTTGGTTTGGCCTAGGACTGCACCAACAGCAAAATCACTAGCATCACACATGATTTCGAATGGCAGGACCCAATCGGGATGTTGGATGATTGGAGGTGAGATGAGTGTCTTTTTGACTGTATCAAATGATTTAAGGCATTCATCATCGAAATCAAAGGGAGCTTCATTATCTAGTAGGTTGGTGAGAGGTTTAGCAACTTTTGAGAAATCTTTGATGAATCGCCAATAGAACCCTGCATGACGCTAAAAGCTGTGGATTCCCTTAACGTGTATAGGAGGTGGAAGTTTTTCAATGACTTCAATCTTCGCTTTGTCCACCTCTATCCCTCTTTTGGACACTAAGTGTCCAAGAATGATGCCTTCACGGACCATGAAATGACACTTTCCGAATTAAGCACTAGGTCCTTCTCTTGGTATCTTTCTAAGACATTGTCTAAGTTTTCCAGACAATGATCAAAAGTTTTTCCATAGACCAAGAAATTGTCCATGAAAACTTCCATGATCTCCTCAATCATGTCGGAAAAAGATAGACATCATGCATCTTTGGAAAGAGGCAGGAGCATTACACAATCCAAAAGACATACGCGGGTAGGCATGAGTCTTGTAAGGACATGTGAATGCGGTCTTACTTTGATCATCGCAATGGATTGGGATTTGATGATAACCCAAATACCCATCAAGGAAACAAAAGTAGGAGTGTTTTGCCAACCGCTCTAATATCTCATCGATGAAGGGAAGTGGAGAATGGTCCTTTCTTATAGCCTTGTTAAGTTTTTTGTAATTGATGCACTTCCTCCAACCTGTGACGGTACGGTTAGGAATTAATTCATTCTTCTCATTTTGAACGATTGTATTACCTCCCTTCGTAGGCACCACTTGAATTGGGCTGACCCACTCCTCCAACCCGTGACTTCCTTCTTGACAACTTCCTGTATCGTATTATTCAATTTCCTTTGAGGTTCTCCTAAGGAGACACTCTCAGGGTCAATAAGAATGCGATGGGTGCATAATGTTGGACTATGAGTTCCCTTGAGATCCTCAAGTGAATAGCCAAAAATAGCTCTATGCTTTTCTAGCATGACTATGAGTTTGAGTGTCTCATCATCTGAAAGCTTGTCACTTATGATGACAGGGGCATCCAAATCGCCATTTAGAAAGGCATAACATAGGCCTAGGTAAAATTTTGAGTTGGACTGGAGGTTTTTGAGAGAACTCTTCTTTTGGCAATTCAATTGCCTCCTGAAATTCATCCTTCTCTTGTACGAAATCTTCTTCTCCATCAATTTCAGGGGGAATTGAAGGGTTCTAACCAGCTCTATTGGTTCATGTTGGATGGGAGATTATGCGGATATGTTCTTGGAACACAGAATAGGAATAGAGAATTTTCTCCCTCCAAGTTTCAAATTGAGGTTTCCTTCCAAGGGAATTTCCATGAGACATTTCTCAATTGGAATCCCAATCATAATGTCAAAATCTTGGATTTCAAACACATGAAAGTCTAGGATAGCCTCAACCTCTTTTTGTCTTACAGACACCTGTTGCAAAGCCCCGCATCCTTCAAGGATGTTTTCGAAAGAATCTCGGAAGGATTTATGTGTTGGTGCCAAAGGCACATCGCCCAAGATGGCGAGATCACAGGAATCGGAAATGAGATTTGCTCCAATAGTGGGGTTGTATAGGACCTTCATTGGTGTCCCTCTAATGAAACATAGAATGGTTGCCAAGGGTGAGGTCATTCGAAGAATTTTGGGCGACTGCTCAACTTCCGCGGTCCATTCTCTACTTAGAATAGAGGTTAATGCCTTGACTGTCTGTTGGACGAACACTCCATCAAGTGGGTCAGGTGGAGTTATTGGCAATGATGGTTTCCTATGGTAAGAGTACTTCGAAGCATTTCCAAAATCTTCAAGTATTTCTTCCTCAAAGTAAAAGGGAAACTCCGAAGGTTGAATTTCTTCTTCCTTTGTAGTTTCTGGTTCGGGAGAGGATTCTTCCGGCAAGGTTTGGGATAAGCAAGAAATGGGTTCATCCTTGTCCATGGATTTATCATCGGTTCTTGATACAACTTCCTCTTGAGGAGGCTCGTTAAGACCCATAATGAAGGAATAATTTTCTAGAATTCGATCTAGAAGATCCTTGCCTTCTTCTGGCGTCTTATAGAGGAAAAATTTTCCAACCGTAATGTCAAGATGTAGGGCAGACTCTTTGTTCAATCCCATGGAGAAGTGTTGCAAAAGTAACAGATCAGGGATGGACAAATCTGAGCCAAAATTTCTGAAAAGAGAAAATCTATCCCAAGCTGCACCTATTGAGTCCTTCTCCATCTGCTAGAAGCATAGTACTTCCTTTCGTAAGGAAACAATTCGAGCAACTGGAAAGAAAGCAAGACAAAATTTGTCTCGAAATTCATTCAAATTTTTGTTTGCCTTCCTAACGTTGTGGTCATACTATTGTTTAGCTTTTTCCTTGAGAGAAAAAGGAAACAACTTTCATTTGAGAGTTTCCTGTGTCATACCCTTAATTAGAAGTCATGAACACAATTATTCGAACTCTCGTAGATGGAGGTAAGGGTTTTCACAATCTGTTCCTAAGTTGTTCCGGAACCATGGCTATAAAGCTAGGGCAAAGTTCATAGCTAGTAGAACAGATGCATTCCGCCAAAGGCGGTAGCTCATAGAACTTGCCCTTTAGGGCAAAATAAGAAAGAATGGTGGGCTGCTCTTTATATGTGGTGGTGGTAAGAAATGAAATGGAAAGGTAAGAAATGAAATGGAAAGGTAAGAAGATAGATACGAGGGTGAACAAGGTTCTAAGATTCACAACAACCGTTCCCTGGCAACAGCGCCAGAAATGCTTGTTGACGTTTCTTACATCACAGGAAAAATCCGCAAGCGCACAGAAACTGTTGTGTAGCCCTTCGTCTTAAAGAGTATTCCCAAGGGTATCAAATCCAAGGAAAGTATGTGCTAATCTTACGAACTAGCTCACCCAAATACACAAAGTTGTTTTGTAGGCAAGGAACAGAGAGGAATTCAAAGGTTTGATTCTAATTCAAAGGAATTTGCGGTAGCTGCTTGCTTCAGGCACGGGTTTACCCCTAGAAACACTAGGATGACTCTCGCCAAGAGCCTATGGCATAAACAAACATGGAGGATTACTAAGGATAGATAGGGCTGTCACCACCTACTGCCTACCTCTTCAATCCGTGGGTCTACGAGATATCCACTGGTGATTTCTAACTTAAGAACAATGCTTACATTCTAAATCACTACTCTAGTTGTTTCAAACATAAATCTACAACTAGAGCCTCTAATAAATTAAAGCAATAAACCCACAAGTAACTACTTGTGCAAACTACCTTGAATTGGAAATCAAACTTGAAATTAATTCACAAAGGCTTACTTGATTTTGAATGAAACCTTTGTAGGGGCACAAGTGTAGAAGAGGGACTTGACAAGCCCAAGCCTCCTTCTCACCACACTCTCCTTTTACTTGGCAGCCTCTAGGACTACTCTAAACCTTAGGAGTGGTATTCTATTGTCAACTTTTGGTGTGTGTGTGTGTGTGTGTGAAGTGAGGTGTGGGGTGCTATTTATAGCTGGAGAAGGGTCGGTTCCCGCCACCAAAAGCGCGTGAATCAGTCTTCATCATGATATGGGCACCATAGGGAGTCAAGACGTGGAAGCTGACCAAGTTTAGCACCAGGAAGGCATCGCCTGAACCCCCTAATCGGCCAAACAGAAAGTTGGACCAATTTTAGTGTGCATTCTCGGCGTCATACACCATTGGATGGCCTCAGATACTTTTGTTTGTGGGCCATTTGATCCATGTGGTCCCATGTGTTGAATTTAATGGATTACTCCATGCATGTCTTGATATTTTTGGGTATAAATTCCCCTGCATACAAATAAACAGCAACACTTGTGGAATTGGTTAGTTTTTACCCTTACCACTATGTTGTGTTTCTCTTTTGTGCATATTATGAGGTGAATTGATGGTCTAAATATGGCACTTAAGGACCGTCAACAGCATGACACATCATAAATTCCACAATAAAACAATAAACGCTTCGTCTATGATGTTACATGCCCAAAGTTGCATAAGCTGCATACAAGTTAAATCTTTAGGAACAGTAAATTTAATTGTGCTACTGGTAAACCATACAAGTTGCAATACAATTATTATAATCATTACAGCAGATTCATAATAATCCAACTACTCTTTATTACTACGTCACAACACAGTGAACAAGTATGCTCACTCCATAACCACGAGCGACGGTGATTCAGATCAATAACAACCGGGAATGCACGACATGTACGCCCATAAAGTAGCCACGTCGGTGCGCTTCTCTCTACATTACATGCAGCCACTTTCACAAGAGGCCCTAATATGGATTCAACTCCCCATCCCGAGCAAAAGGTCCTCTACACCGACACGTCGAAGTTGCCTGTTAGAAGATTTAAACCTTTATGCCTTCTCAACTCCATTCATAGATGGCTGGGAAGTTTCCACACTAAGGTCTACGAGTTACATCAGTTTCCTGGGTCCCATATATTAGTATTGTCGAAGTGTGCAATCGACACTTCCCCTAGTACTACTAAGAAGTTGTTAGCGGAGGTTTTGTTTTAGGGGAGGGGCGTAACTCAAAGAAATCGATAACAGAGTTGACATAGGGATTTTGCATGGTTTGGGCCGCCTGAGTGTAATACCCTACTCCACGGGGTGTGTTGTATGTATGCTTCAGTGTGTAAGGACTCAGATCAGCTTAGATCAACTTAGATTAGCTTAGCCTTGCCTGTCGTGCAGCGCAAACCTTTTATATGACAAGGTATGGCTGTTACAATATAGCCAAGGCCTTACAGGTGGCCCTAGCGCTATTAAACACCCTGTACATGCTCTAGGCACTTAATATCAGTTTATCTGAGTAATAACATATCTTGATGGTAGTGTTACCACCCTTAAAGGTCCTCTGATCTTGCGTCATTAACGTTGAATTAATGATGCGTTAACCAAGTCTTGTAATGGCGGATTTATAACTCTTGAATGTCTGCACCATTGGAGATCCTGGAGTCCTTCACGTTGGAGAGGCAAGGTCTGACACGTGGCAGCTCCGGAGCCACTCTTAGCAGAGACGCAGGTCCAGAGCTGCGGGACACATGGCAGCTCTGGAGCCACCCTTAGGAGGGGCGCATGTCCGGTGCCGCAGGACACATGGCAGCACCGAAGCCACCCTTAGAAGGGAGGCATGTTCGATACTGTGGGACACATGACAGCACCGGAGCCACCCTTAGGAGGGAGGCGGGGCACTGCGAGGCACGTGGCAGCACCGGAGCCACCCTTAGCAGGAGGCAAGTCTAGAACTACGGGACACGTGTTGGCCTCTGAAGGTTTTCTCTTCTGGAAGGTGGGACTCAGTGCTTCTTTGTCTGGTACTCGAGGTTACCTTATCTGTAGGGTCGTGGCAGTGGCCCCCGAGCCCACTTCGGGGGAGGTTTTGAACTCGCAGGTGGACCACCATCACTTCCCGTGTTGCTTCTTCAACTTTTCACTTGGGCGGTTGAAACCATAGCACATTCTTGTACCACCGCTTCGTGGCCCTTCTTGATTTTTTAGGTGAGATACGCGGTGTGCTGATCCCACGTCTTGAAGTGCGCCGATTCCCAATACGATTCTCGTATCGGTTCCCAACGCAATGTTTGTAGCCTTGTTAGGCTGTCTTCCTTAGGCTCCCAGCTTCTCATCACAACAACAGTTCACCTGGTGCAACTTTTTTGGCAAAGTGGACCCGAGCCTCCTTGTCATCGACGAGGTAACTGTGCTCCGCGTGTTGTTGCCATACAAGCGTTGCAGAGGCTAATAAAGGGAGAAGTTTTGCAGAATGAGAGAACTCTTATGCTTCGATCCATTTTCTTGCACATAGAGGCTTCATCCTCTACATCGTGCTCTCCGCTTTTTCTCCACTTTGCGACGATGGAACCCGACCTTCTCCCCTCCAAGCTTGTGGGCAAGAGGGACATCATGGGAGCACAGAAGCTCATGGGCTGGCAAAGCCCTTCCTTTGACAACACGATGTGCTATGGGAGCCTTCCATTCACGAAGAAAAGCTCTGGCGAGATGGTTTCTTCATGGTGTATGCTATGGTTGTTGATGTTGTTGGAGGTGTTCGGGCTTCAACTGCAACACCTCAGCCCTTACTCGATCTTGCTGCTGGCGATCTTCATCCACTTGTGCTAGATGTGGATCTATATGAGGCCCTGTGTGCAGCTGTTCAAGACCTTCTTCACCCTCCGGTCGACTGGGAAAGGTACCAGCCTTATCGGATCTTACTACTTCATGAGGCGCCGGAATGCTCTGTACAAGTACATAAACTCGTTCTCCTCCGAAATTGGGAGACCTGAAAGAGCGACTGGGTGATTATCTGGACGGAGCAGCATGATCGCTTGGAGCTACTGACCGAACTTCCCACCACAGACACCGACTTCTGGGAGATCATTCCGGACCTATCGATGGAGTACAACCCAATGCTGACGAGGATTCTGCACCTAGTGAAGGAGCTTGACTTCGCTGATAGTGCTCGACGACTTCCTATCTCGACGTTGGGCTCCTCTTAAGTAGAGGGACATTCCTGCCTAGGCTTACAACATAGAGATGGACTTCATCCGGATAGAGGTTGGCCTGGGCACTGACTTGGACGAGAAGGCTCTACTATTCAGTCTGGCAAAGCTGTACAGCGATTCCATCTCTAGGGATGACCTAATGTCTTCATCTGAGTTCTTGTCAGTGTTTGTTGTGCCGGAGATAATGAGGTAGCTGCAGAAGGAAATGTCGACCCTCGACAACACCAGCATCACTTTGCGACAGACGAGTGACACCTCCAGAGGGATTATCATATCCTAAGCTTTGGCCCCCAGTCAGTAGAAGAGGTTTGTCCCAAGCCGGAGCAAGTGGAAGGAGCCTGCCAATTCCTCCAGCAGGAAGAGAAAGTTGGAGAAAGCTGATGCAAGCTTCGTCAAGCCAGCTCCAATGGAAGCAGTGTCATAATCGGTGCCTCGTACAACTTTAAAGTTTGTGGTGGTCATACCTCCCGCGACTTCAGCTTTGGCTCGGGTGCCCAAGGCAAGCACTGGGTCCAGATAATCTTCATCTTTGATCCCGGCGCCTACGGAGAGCACCAGGTCTAGAAAGTCTTCTATAGTACCTCCAATGACACGAGGTGTGGCATCTGCTACAGAGGTCCCGGCTCCTGCGAAGCCAGTGTCTACTTTGGGAAATCTTAGATCCGGGTCCACAACATCTAAATCATCGGCGACGGTGGGATCAGATGACTCCGTCTACCCAAAGAAGAAGTTCCACATGGACTGGAGCAGACGAACCCCAGGTATAAATCGACATTAGGAACTTCACTTCTTCATTCTCTTCTTCTTGTTGATTCCTCTGTTTCTAGATCTTCGAGGCCATTCATTGCTCGGGTGTCACCGGTGGTTCAATCCAGCGTTGCAGTCAAGGACACCAGACCAGCCGATCCACCGGCTGATGTTGTGACTTTTTCCGAGGTCACGGCAGATACTACAGCAGTTTTGAAGTCAACTGACATCGGGATGACTTTGACGCCAGCAGCCGCTGATGCCTCGGGAGTGTCGGGCCAAGCAAAAGATGTTGCACCAGTGCCGAAGCTGGCAATAGGGCTGGAGCCAACTCAGGAGCCGGTGACAGGTCCTGGGGTAGTGTCAGATGTGCCGATTGAATCCACGATGGTGTCGGAGCTAGCGATCGTTGCTGCATCGGGGCTGCCAGCTGATGGCCTGATGGTGCTAGAGCCGATGCTCTATACTGCATCGGAGCTACTAGGAGCTTCGCCTGCTGCACCGCCAGAGTGAGCGCCACGGGAGAACTAGCTCCCGGAGATAGGCGCAGCTAATGATGAAGATATACTTGAGTCCATCCTCGTGTCATGGGCTCGAACAACTGTACCTGATGCTGTGGAGGCACCAGCGGACCCAGTGGAAGGTCCAAAGCTGATCCCTCTATCCCTCTCAATAGAGAACGCCTGCTCGAGTCTTCGCTGAGTCCTACTCGGCTTCGACCATGAGCACAATGTTCTGGAGGCAGAGCGGGAGACTCTGAGGTGGTGGCAGAAGCTTCTCAATTTTAAGATGATGCTGACGCAAAGCTGCTTGGCTTATGTGAGCGACCGCCTTGCGATTGAGAAGATAAGGCTGCAATGCATGGATGAGCTCCTGAACGACAGACAAGCTGCCATCGAAGCGCTTGACAAGAAGACTCGTCAAATTTATGGCAAAGCATTGGCTGGTAATGACTTAGCAAATGACCGCTTCGAGTCATTGAATAAGCTGAAGGAGGAGCTCCTTCGATGCCAAGAGATGGCTGCCAATAAGGAACAGGAGCTCAAAAAGAGAGACACAAAGATCTCTCGGAAGCTAGAGCGCAAAGAGAAGGATTGAGCTCTCCACTTTGATATGTTCAAATCGCGCTGCGAAGAGGAGAAGCAGCAGATATGGGAAGCAGTGCAGGGTCACCAAGCGGGAGCTTGCTGTTTCCGCCAAAGAGGATGACTTGAAGGGAGAGGCAAAGAACCTGGCGGTGAAGAATGATCGCGTGAACCTCCTTGAGAAGCAAATTGCAGACCGAGAAAGGCAGTTGGTTGAACGGATGCAACATCATGCTAAGGAGGTCGAAGTATTCACAAGGGGAGGCTTCCCGAAGCTAACAACCACCAGGAAGTCTCAAGAGGAGCTGCAGACCACATGGAGAATTGAAGCCAAACAGATTTGGGACTTCTTAGGGCGTGCAGAGAACATACTTGTGCCCCTGGACTTCAGTCCAGCCCGGTTAAGTGATCCGGAGCCTGAAATTGGCCAAGCCCTAATAGCTTTGAACTCAACTGGAACCAAGCTGGGAGTGCTAGAAGATGTCATCAGCGACCAGCTTGGGATAGAGAGGAGGAACTTGGCTAATTCAATAGCAGAATATGTACTGACTTGTTTCCGAGGCCATGACCCCTCTATCTTGCTAGCTCCGGTGATTGAAGGGCCCGTCAATGAGACGGGGGAAGCTGCCAAAGCCAGCGTGCAGGACGCTGTCCAGAAGATTGCCGAGTGGTTCCATCGCAACTCCAGCGACTAGATAGGACCTCTTCATCTTCTGAATGCCTTTGTATCCTCAAGCTTGTAAAAACTTGGAACTTTCAATGAATGAAATTCCGCTGAACTTCATTTTTGTCTTCATTTTTGTCATTGCCGTAGCTTGATTGGCCCCCTGGTAGATGTACTCAATGAGTTGAGGACCTGTACCATCAGGTACTTGCGATGACTTGAAGCTCTTGTTGTAACTCCGAGCTCCAAGCTTTTGTGTTAGCTTCGAGCTTGATCTCCTAGCATTGGGATTGGTGTTCCTGCTGCACCCATCATCAACAAGAAGAACATCGATGGCGGCCCCCCTGGTTGGTGCTGGATCTGTATGCTCCGGCGGCACCCACTATCAACATTAAGAAACGTCGATGGCAGGCCCCCTGGGAGATGTCGGAGCTCTCAGAACATTCATGTAATTCATTTGTCCTGCACATGAGAGACAAGAAAAGTAGTAAAATTGCTTCTTCTTGCCTATAGTTTAGTTGTGTCTTACTATCCTTCCTTGAATTCTAGGTCCTAAACAATTCAATGTGATAATACTACTATATAAGTTGTACTTCCATAGGTTCGTGTGCTTCCCGGATCCGCCTTACTTTGACGCAACACCGTAATAGGTAGAGTGGCGTACTTAGGGTGCTGGAAAAGGCTAAGTCTGTAGCGCACTCCGGACATATCATCGGCATTGGTATTCAAGCGAGTAGGCCATTCAGCGAATACTAGATCCCAAAAAAAGACTACCAATAATACTTGAGTATGTATCACATGAATTATTAGAAACCCATTTTCAAAAGGATTGCACAGCTTCACTATTGGCAAGAAGGTATAAGGGAAATTAAATAAGAGCATGCGCAAAGTAAGTGCACGTAGAGTCTGTTATCATGTAATTGTATTTCATAATAGGTTCAGATAACAGAGGAGGCAAGGAAACACATAAATTACGAAACCAAGTTAAGTGTGCAATACATCTTGGACCAACCTGACTCTGTTCATAGACACTATAAAATACTATACAAAAACAGACTCACCTCCGTGCTAAGTGTAGAACTTATGGAAGTGCTCCATATTCCAGGGGTAGGGAAGTGGTGTCCCATCATCTGATGCTAAGCGAATGGATCCGGGGTGGGACACTTTTGTGACTCGGAAGGGACCCTCCCAATTGGGAGAGAGCTTGTTCAGTCCTTCTCGAGAAAGTATGCGCCACAATATCAGATGCCTTCTTTGAGCTACCGATTATGCACATGACTTTGCTGATAGCGCCGGAGCGCCTGGTGGTATCGCACATTTCGAATAGCTGCTTGGCACCTTGCCTCGTCGGCATGGTCTAGGTCATGACACTAAAGCTGGTCCTGCGCGGCTTTATCGTAGGTCTGGACTCGAAGAGACCCCATGGTAACTTTTGGAGGGAGAACAACTTCTGCTCCGGACACCAAGAAGAAGGGTGTCACTCCTGTAGCCCGGCTGGGTGTTGTCCGGCTTGCCCATAGTGCAGATGGAAGCTCCTCAATCCATTTGGCACCATGCTTTTTCAAGCATTCATAGGTGCGAGTCTCGAGTCCCTTGAGAATTTCAGCATTTGTTCTCTCGGCCTGGCCATTGCTTGTCGGGTGCGCTACTGATGCATGGCCGACGTTGATGTCGAGGTCTTTGTTATATTCTTGGAAGGTTGCACTTGTGAATTGGGTCCCATTGTATGTAATGACTCTGTTCGGGACTACAAATCTGTAGACTATGGACTTCAAGAACTTTATTGCTGATTGTTTGTTGATAGTCACAACTGGAGTTGCTTCCGGCCACTTTGTGAACTTGTCAATGGCAACATAAAGAAACTGGTACCAACCGATGACTTTGGGGAGTGGTCCCAGAATATCGATCCCCCACACAGTGAATGGCCATGAGGGAGGAATCATCTGCAGTGATTGCGCTAGTGTGTGGATCTACTTGGCATGAAACTGACATGCTTTGCATTTCTTGACTAGCTCGACTGCATCCAGTAGAGTTGTAGGCCACTAAAAACCATGCTAGAAGGCCTTACAGACCATTGTGCGAATGAAGCATGATTCCCACACTTGCCTCCATGGATCTTCGCGAGGATCTCGCGACTGTCTTCCCGGGATATGCACCAGAATAGGATGCCATTGGCGCCATGTCAGTAGAGATCCCCTGATACCAACATGTATCTCTTAGCCATCCGGACAATCCATTTAGCGGAAACATCTTCTTGAGGAAGGATGTTGTCTTTCAAGTAGTCCCAGACCTCCGAGATCCATGCATCAGGACTAACTTGACCTTTTGTATCTTGCGCGCCTGGTTGTTCGGAGCTTCCTGTGACACCTACGACCCTTGGTGGATGCCATGGTAATAGGACCATTGAGACCGCCAGCTTCGAGGTGCTGGTCTAGTCCCCTTCACCCAGTTCGGTAGGCTGGGCAGAGGGTGCTGGTAATCTTCTCACAAAAACTCCGTCGGGTGCGGAGCCCCGGTTGAGGCTTTTGTTGAGAGGTCGTCAGCTTTAGCGTTGTTGGTATGTTGGACATGACATAGGTCCAGGACGTGGAATTCCTTCTAGAGCTTCTGGATTTGAAGAAGATACACTGCTAGTTGAGAATTGTTGCAACAACATTCACCTTTGACTTGTTTGATGATGAGTTGCGAATCCTCTTTTACCAGCAGCTGTCGAACGCCAAAGGATAGCATCATCTTCAGTCCGAAGATGAGAGCTTCATCTTCCTCCATGTTGTTCGTCACCTTGAAGTAAAGGCAGACTATGTACTTGACTTGCTCCCCGGTCGGTGCGAGGAGCAGAAGTCCAGCTCCGGCCCCCAGCTTTGGCATGGAGCCACTGAAGAAGAGGGTCCAGTGAGGCTTGGTGAAGACCAGGACCTTAGGTTCTGACATTTTGATGTCAAGAGCTCCCAGACCAGATAGAGATGGAGTCCCTTCCACAACAAAGTCAGCTAGCACTTGACTCTTGATGGCGTGTCGAGGCAGGAAGTCAAGCTCAAAATCCACCAACTCCGCAACCCACTTGGCGATATTTGACGTTGATTTTGGATTATGAAGTATAGCGCGCAGTGCATAAGAGTTTACCACTGATATCTTATGAGCTTGAAAGTAGTGGTGTAGCTTCCTTGATGCAATAAGAATTGCGTATAACAGCTTATGCACTTCAAGCTATCTGATCTTGGCATCGTGGAGGACCTTGCTGATGAAGTAGACAGGTCGTTGTACAGTTCGGACCCTCCCAGAGGGGTCTGATCCATCTTCTTCATGCACCCAGAACTTCCCAAAGGGGTCCGGATCTTCTTCCCCATGAGCAGTCGGGACCCTCCCGAAGGGGTCTGACACGTCTTCTTGTAGATGAAGGTCCTTAGGCCCTCGGCCTTCAAGACCTTCTTCAGTGTCTTGAGGTTGGGACCCAGAGTCGCCTTGATTTCCTCCAAGTTATTTTGGACCCTCTCAAAGGGATGCAAACCTTTGTGAGGAAGAACTCAGGGGAGCTTTTTGCCTCTTCGCGACCAGTACCATGTTGACAACTTCTGTTGTTGCAGCAATGTGAAGCAAAAGAGGTTCACCAGGTTCCGGAGCTACCATGATGGGCAGTATTGTGAGAGACTTATTTAGCTCCTGGAACACCTTGTCTGCTTCTTCAGACCAGTGGAAAGGTCCGGACTTCCTCAGAAGCTTGAAGAAGGGGAGTGCTTGCTCAGCCAGCCTAGAGATAAATCGGCTGAGTGAGGCCAGACACCCAGTAAGCTTCTGGACATCTTTGATGCGGGCAGGAGGCCACATCGCTTCAATAGCTCTTATCGTCTCTGGATTTGCTTCAATTGCCTGGTGTGTTACCAAGAATTTGAGAAGCTTCCCAGAGGAAACCCAGAGGACACACTTGTTAGGATTTAGCTTCTTGTGCGTCATGCCCAGCTTGTCAAAGACCGACTGGAGATTGTCCAATAGTGAGTCTTTGGTATTGACTTTGATGATGATGTCATCGACATAGACTTCCACAAGGTCTCGGATTAGCTCCCCAAATGTTTTATGCATTGCTTGCACAAAAGTTGAGAGAGCATTCTTGAGACCTTAAGGCATGGCAGTGTAGCAGTATAGACCATATACTATAATGAAGGTTGCATGTTCCTCATCTTGTTTGGCTATTGGTATTTGATGAAAACCAATACGCATCAAGGAAACACAGTAGCTCACACCCAGAAGTAGAATCAACTATCTGATTTATTCTTGGTAGTAGAAAAGGGTCTTCGGGACATGCCTTATTAAGAGTGGTGTAGTCGATGCACATCTGAAGCTTCCCATTGTCCTTGGGTACGATGATTGGATTTGCCAGCCACCGCGGACGATGTACCTTTCGGATAAATCCAACATCGAGCAACTTCTTAATTTCTTCTCGGATGAAGTTTTGTCGCTCGATGGATTGCTTTCGGGGCTTCTGTTATATTGGTTGTGCATCGGGGTAGATCTTCAGATGGTGCTCAATCACCTCCCTGGGGATATAAGATATTTGCCTTGAGGAAAGTGACGAGCGCGAGTTCCTATTTGTCACCTAGACCTCCCGCAATGCGAGTGGTCTGGGCAGCTTCGAGACTGATTTGGACGACTTTGATGGGAATGTCATTGTCGCCGCTTAGGTGCACACGGGGTTCAGAGGTTGAACCGCGTTGGCGCATGCTCGAAGGTTGTTTAGGAAGTTGCTTCTTGTTGGAATCAGCTTCTTGCACAGTAGCTAGTGCATGAAGCTTCTCCGATGCTGTGACTTTGGTAGTACGGTCCCCTCGGATCCAGAGGACGCCCGTCGGACTTGGCATCTTCAACACCAAGTAGCCGCAGTGGGCTACCGCCATGAACCGACACAGAGCCGGTCTGCCGAGGATGGCGTTGAAGGAAAGGCTGATCTCCGCCACATCGAATATCAATTTCTTCGATTGGTAGTTCTCATGAGTTTCAAATGTTACCGAAAGAGAGAAATAGCTGAGTGAAGTGATGGCTCTCGGACCCACTCCGGAGAATGGGCGTGAGGGCTTTAGGTCTGACATGGGGACCTACAACTTTTTGAAGGCAGCGAAGCTGATGAGGTTGAGAGCCGACCCACCATAAACCAGAACATAGAAGAGTTGTAGGTTGTTGATAGTCAGGGAGACTAACAACGAAAGTTGCCCAGCTCCCGCCATGTTCTTGGGGCAGTCAGAGGTGTCGAAGGTGATCAGAGTGTCCATCCACTTCTGATGTGACAGTGGGAGCTATAGAAGCTACCTCCCGATGAAGAGTTTTCACCACGCATCGGGAAGTAATGTACCACGACTCTCCTTGCATCATATGGAGAGTCCTCCTCCGCTCGTTGTCAGAGCTAGTGTCAGAATCATCGGCATTGTTGTAGACCACCTTCAACGTCCTCTTGGCATCTTGGAAGCCTAGCTCCAGCTCCGATGAAGCTTTATCGACCTTCTGCTTGCCTTCTCGTGGGCGGAAAGGGGCGTCATCTCAACCCTTGTGCTAGGCATGCTCAGCCAACCTCTTGACTTCGCGGCTGTCCTTAGGACTGTGATCTGACGTTATGTGGATCGGCACCACATCTTGTTGTCGTCGTTCTTAGACCACAATCGTGGACTCTTGTCGGGGCGTGGCCCCCGGCCTCCTAGAACTACCGCGGCTACAGCTGTTGATGTCTTGTTTTTGCCACTTGCCTTCCTATTCTTCTTTTTACCACTGCCTTAGGCAGTGGCTCTGGCATTGGAAGCAGATTGCGGACCTACCTCAGCGACTGGCTTGGAGTGCCAGTCACGCCCTTCAGCAGCTCTGGCGCATTTGTCTGCCAGAATGAAGAGTTTCGTAACGTCGTGGACATTCGTGGTGGCTAGCTTCTCCAACATCTTCTTGTCTCTAACGCCCTGTCGGAATGCAACAACAACGAAGGTGTTGGAGATAGAAGGGATAGTGTTCCGTACTAGGAGAACTGCTGGATGAAGGAGCGCAGTGATTCTCCCGGATTTTGCAGTACGGCAAACAAATCCAGTTCAGTGCCCGGGCGAGTGTATGAACTTCCGAAATTGGCGATGAGCTGGCGACATAACTCTCTCTAATTGTAGATGAAGTTGGGAGGAATGGTCCTGAACCATGACCGGGCAGTACCGGTCAAGGCTATTGGGAAGTAATTGGCCATTACAGCCTCATTCCCTCTTGCAGTGAGGATGGTGGTGGAGTAGATCTGCAGGAATTCGATGAGGTTAACAGTCCCATCATATTTCTCTAACAGATGAGGACAGAACTTGGGTGGCCACTCCACCATGTGAAGGTGTGGTGCGAAGCCACCACCTGATCCTAGATGGTAATGCGACCATCTTGCTCCGCATAACAGCGGTTGAGCTCCGCCCTGAGGTCTCCTGTCAGGAGTCTGGACACCGTATGAGTACAGAGAGCCATCGAAGGGGTGTGTGATGTCTCGTGATGCGTGAACGCATGTCTCCTCTACGATAGCCTAGGTACAAGTCATCTCGACAAGCTCCTGTTGCATGTAGGTGCCGGCCTGGGCTCAGGTTGCGGAACATTGTTGATCGCCGTGGCTGCAGCAGTGACCAGATGGTCGACGTTGTTGCACCATTGCTCCAGCGCTACTGGAGGTGCATCCAGCGCAGGTGGACGCTGAAGAAGAGCCCACGCTGCAATCAGTGCATTCTCTAGGCTTAAGGTCGATACAATGACCGATGCTAGGACACCACCCTGGAATTGACCAGCAGCGGCTACTGCTGCAACAGGTGGTGGTCTGTTGTTTCCAGGCTGTTTTCCTAGAGATCCACCTTGTGGATCAGTGGCAGGATTGCCACCAGGATGATTAGAGGTGTCGCCAACTTCATTGCCTCTTCCAGGTCATGCATCCGGGCTGGTGGAAGCAGCAGTTGAGTTCACCACTGTCGATCTTGAAATTATTGATACTCCTCCTTCTTGGTGTGCCAAATGTCAAAGTGTGCGATCGACACTTCCCCTAGTACTACTAAGAAGTAGTCAATGGAGGTTCTTTTTTAGGAGGGGCATAACTCAAAGAAATCAAGAGCAGAGGTGACAGGGATTTTACGTGGTTCGGGTCGCCTGAGCGTAATATCCTACTACACGGGGTGTGTTGTATGTATGCTTGAGTGTGTAAGACCTTAGATCAGCTTAGCTCAACTTAGCTCAGCTTAGCCTTGCCTGCCGTGCAGCGTAGACCTTTTATATGCCAAGGTCTAACTGTTACAATGTAGCCAAGACCCGACAGGTGGCCCTGGTGCTATTAAACACCCTGTACAGGATCTAGATGCTTAGCGGTGGTTAATTTGAGTAATAACGTGTCTAGATGGCAGCGTTACCACCCTTAAAGGTCATCTAATCGTGCGTCATTGATGTAGAATTAATGACACGTTAACCAGGTCTTGTAACGGCTAATTTATAGCCTCTTGAATGTCTGCACTGTTGGAGATCCTGAAGTCCTTCACATTGGAGAGGTACGGTCTGACATAGGGCAGCTCTGGAGCCACCCTTAGAAGGGGGGCAGGTCCGGCGCCGCATGACACGTGGCAGCACCGGAGCCACCCTTAGGAGGGAGGCGGGTTTGGTACCGTGAGACACATGGCAGCACCTGAGCCACCCTTAGAAGGAAGGCAGGTCCGGCACTACGGAACACGTGGCAGCGCCAGAGCCACCCTTAGGAGGGAGGCAGGTCTGGCGCTGCAGGACATGTGTTGGCCTCTAAATGTCCCCTCTTCTAGAAGGTGAGACTCAGCGCTTCTTCGTCTGGTACTCGAGGGTATCTAGTCCACAAGGTACCGACAAGTATGCATCTGGTACAACTCAAACTTGCCCATTGGGGCCGCACACGGATCAGTTCTTAATCGACACAGACGGGGCTAGAACCCAACTTCCACATCTGCATCGCCATTGCCGATCGAAGCACGATGTGGTCACAAGCGTTGTCTCACCCTTCGGGCCGAGAACAACCTTGTGCATCCCTTCCTCCAAAAATCCCCGTCCACATCTCAACTTTAAGAGTAAACATTGTGTTGGTATCTCGCCTCACTCGACTTCTTCCACAAGTAGAATTCAACTACTTGACTTGTGATCGATAATATGTGACCATTCTCGTGAGTAGATTCCAACTACTCGACTTCTACCGACCTGTCAACTAAACAATTAAGCATAGCAATATAACACGATGGAGTAATGTCCTACCCAGCTACTCCAAGGATTATTTGGTCATGCATGTGAAGTATCATCAAAACCTGACCTAATGCACAATACGAACCTCATGCATATAGCGTATACAAAAGAAAACTTTCTAAAGGCACTTAAATGCAAACCCGGACTTGCCTTGGATTGCGACCTAATAAAAATCAATAAGTCACCTTGTTCCTCTTCAGAAAGAATCTTCTCATTAATTTCCTCCTCCTCTTGTCCTTGCTGCTGCTTCAAATAATTTGCTTGCAGTAGATACATGATTGTTTCATCTCCTCCCAGTGGTGTTCCTCGGCAATCTCCATCTCGTGATCTATCGACATGAATGCACAATTTCACAATGAAACTTAGAAAATGAGCAAAAGAGAGGTGTTGCGGATTAGAACATGTGTTCAAGTGAAAACTTAAGGAATTTAGTTAAGTCACTGTTATGCACAACAACTGGGACAATCTCAAACCTAATCCAAGTTTAGTTTAGGTCATTAAGTCTTATAGGCTCTAAACCCTTAGTGTAAACTTTCATGATATGAGAACCATAACCGATTACTCATCCCAAATCCTAAGCAGGGACTTAGAGGAGGTTCTCAGATAAACTCTTAACATCTGAGGAAAAACAAAAGTTGGTCAAAAAAGGATTTATGGCACTATTTTTTGGGTTCCATAAATCATCCCTTATGCAAATGGAGCCACAGAGAATAAACTTTTTATGAAACCAATGCTTAAAAAGCTGGAAAAATCACAGTGGCTTCTATAGGTCATACATGAACAACTAGCAAAATTTCAGCTTAAGTTATGGAAGAATGTGGCCTCCATAATTCTCCCAAGCTCCTTAGAACACATGTGAGACAACGTTACATGGTGTAGTGGCTACGGGAATGTGTCTGTCGATGGCGGTGGCTGCTGGCCGCCCGACGGCCATGGCGGGAGCGCTTGAAAACTGCTCTATTTAGCTCGAATTCATATCGTAGAGCATCTCTGTGCTACAGGAAGTCCTAATCTGAAATCTAATTGCAAGTAATTTGACTACAAGGTGGTGTTCCTCGCCGACTTAGAGTTCATGGCGGGATTGGGGGGAAATGGACTCCCGACATACTGCATCCCTTATTTTCTAATTTATTTGATGCTGGGAACTTGCAAGGTGATGTGGAACATACTCCTTAATGGGATCAGAGCGAGATGGACTGGGTAAAACAATTTCAGAGAAGAAGGTGTCGGTTCAATGGAGCATGCTGATGGAAAAAATGCCAAACTTGATTCAGAAACAGTTGGGAACAAGGAGAAAAAGTTGTGTGCTATATATAGAAGGTACAGGCAGACCTTTTACTGCTCTTGGTGCAGCAGGAGATGGAGGCAGTGGTTGGGAACAGGGAGCAGCCTCCAACTTGGCAGCCATGAATTCACACCTTCCTAGCTGCTCAGCAACCAAACCTAGCAAAGTAGACTTCAGGGAGTTGCGCAAAAGGTCAGGGAATCACAAAGCTTGAATAAGCCGGGTTGAAACTCCTTTTTTGGTCGGATTTCGCCCGAGCACTAAAAATGACTGATGAACACACTTGAAAAACACTTGATGATATGCTGGCTAGGGAGCAGAACAGCTGGGGAGGGTTTGCAGGAAGGAACTAGGGTGTCTATCTCTCCTCTTTGGCAGCTCAACTTCGAGCTTCGTGGCTGGCAGCAGTGAGGCACCGACGAACAGGAGAAGCGGCAACCAGCCTTGAGTGGAGAAGAAAACGGTCTGCAGCTCGGTTGTAAATAGAGGAAAATATGAACAAGGGAGAGGGTGAGGGTGCCTGCTGCAGCTTGTGTGCTGGAATCACCGTGAAAAATTAAGCAGGCAGGCAGGTAGGAGGTGGATCTGCATGCTCCTCCCGGTGAGTGAAAGAAAGAGGCAGTTTCTTCAACTCAGTCACTGAATTCTGGGTCCCACTGCCCTTCTCAAACAAATCTTCTCTGGTCCTTGAATTCTACTACCAAACTTTGTGCAATACTCTAGATTTTTTTACAGTGAGACTAAATTAAACATGTAGAATCCCTTTTTGAAATCCAATTCCCCATTTGTCCAAGTTTTAGTTGAAATTCAATTTTGAATTTGAATTAAGTTGCAATTATATTTCTCGCTTCAATTACATATTAAATGTGCTGCAACAATTATGAAATTTTGCATGATGACTAATTCAGAAATGGAGAACCTATTGGTGAACTCAAATTTATATTTTTACTTATTTTAAATAGGAGCTAAATTTGAATTTTTAATCCCCCCTTTAGAGTTTGAATTAATTTGATTTTTCATTTTCCATTTTGATTTCTTTTTCTCACTCTCAATTTTTGTCTCTCATATCTAATTTCGCATTCGTAATTTAGAGCGGTTACATCTTAAGTCCTAACATACTTAGAAATCTTCTAAACTATATGTAAAATTCAATAAGTTCCTATTTTTGGATATTAATCGAGTAACAAATTAATTCATGTGAGTGTTGAATTCCTAATTAAATTTAAAATGTTAAGTTTGCATTTTTGCATTCGCGTTCTTTTCAAATGTGAGCTTTTACAATCCTTTCCCCTTAATGAAATCTCGTCCTGAGATTCTAAGGAAGGAAAAAAGAATGGATTAGGAAAGGATTGCTAAAAAGGAGTTGTTGACTAATCAGATTTGATAGCAAATTTGACAGACATCATTGGTGACAATCTTCTTGCCTCCATGTAGTGTCTTCAAGGTATCGTTACTTGAGTACAACGGGGTGCTCAAGCTTCCATTAGCGTCTTGTAATGCTTTCTCTAACATTGAAAAGAGGTACTTTACTGTCCTAATCTTGACTTGAAGGATTAACATTTGCTCTTCGCTTCTTTTGATCATCTTGATATCCTTGAATCAATCATGCAATTCTTGTTGCCTTCCTTTGTTTCACACAAATCCTTATAAAGTTGATGTAGTATTTTCCAGACAGGAATCAAGGTATTCCACGAGAATAGCCATGGATCACTACACTCGCTAGGAACCGATATCTCAACAAGTGAAGAAAGAAACGAACTCTTTGCAGCGTCATAAGAGAATTTAATATTCAATTCCTATTATGTCATCAAAGTGCAAAGACACCCAACATATGGTAACTACAAGGGTTTTTGACATGTCAAAGTCACCATATGTCAAATCAAGATTTTAAATCAAGTTCAAGGAGCTTCACGAGTTTAAGAATCCAATGAAATTGTCATGAATAAGGAGAATCAAGATTTTCACAAGATCAATCGGTTAACAATGATCTCATGAGGAAGGATGTTATAGTGCACCAATCACGGTACTTGAACCTAAACAAGTCAAGGATGAAGGTTCAAGCTTTTTCTTAACTACAAAGAACATTGAGTAATTGGTTTCCTTGGTATTACTCAATAAAAAGATGTAAGCATATGATGATGACATACAAGGGTTATGAAAAGACCAAGGTCATTAGACACCACTTAATCGTTTGAATAGAGGTACACAATCTTGCTTAGATTTTAATCATGCATCATATTCTTATTTCACGAGGAATGGTGCTTCATGATGCATCGCATGATGCATCACATGGTGCAATGCATATGCACATGATATGGTGCAAATAATGCATATATATGGTGCACAATGATGCATATGTATGGTGCATACAAGGTTTTGCACATGATCGAGCGTGCAATTTTCAACGATTCACAATATGTATGGTGCATCATCTTTTAGTCTGTGAGCAAGAACGAGTAAATCAATTCAACTCGATTAAGGAATACCTCAACTTGGTATGTTGCAGATAACTTAGTCATGAAGTGGCGCTAACAAGGAATGCCACCTTTTAGACTTGACCAAGTTCATGAATCTTTGAGAAGAACGTTGGCAAGAATTGTCGGGAAGATACTACGTAAGTTTAATCTTTTCTTTATGCTAACTGATCTTGTATTAAGACTTTTATACTTGAAAATGCAATTCCATTTTGCCACTTTGGTGTTTAACCCGTTGGACAATATCGGTTGTTCAAACATCACGATCTACTTGGTTGCATTCCTTCCCCCTTAAGTTCCAATCTATAACCTTCAGAACTTTCCCTCGAGTATCTACATAGACATCGATTAATACTAATAAAGTTGAAAGTTATGGTCAAAGGGAGATGGGAGCGATTCTGGTGATTTATTCTGGTTTGGACAGATTTAGTACCTAAAAAGTTATAAAAGGTCCTATGGTGTCGGAGGCTAAATCTGAAGAGTTGAAGATATCAAGGTTGGATATAATCTCCTAGACTTTTCAATAGTTATGCACATGTGTTCAGCCAAGGAGTACAACAGGATTTATAATGTATGAAAGATGGATCATGATGATGCACTTCGAGAAACTGAATTGGGACTGACACTACTACAATAAGCCTCATCGTAGGCGGCTCCAAACATATTATCACAAACGGTTTTTAAAACCGTCTGAAATGAAGAGTCTGTGATAATTCGCAACTTCACAGGCGGAGAAGTGATACCGCCTGTGAAGAAACATTATCACAGGCGGTTTTTACTAATGCTAGCCGCCTGTGAAGATAAGTTATCACAGGCGGGTGGTGCAGCATATATATCCGCCTGTGATAATTGTCTTAGCATAGGCGGGTCTTGCAGCATAACTAACCGCTTGTGATAATGGTGTTATCACATGTGGATATTTACCTACATCAAGCCGCTTGTGAAGACCTTTTACCACAGCCGGTTTCTACCTTAACAGTTACCGCCTGTGATAATTAGGTTATCGCAGATGGTTCTTTACCTGTATCTAGCCACCTGTGATAATTGTTTTTCACAGGCATGCCTAGCCGTTGGTTAATAACCGCCTGTGATAAGGACCTATGCAGTACTACTGCTGTTATTTCTAATTCCAGGTCAATTCAATATAATCACATAACAAACATCAACAATATCATCACAGAACAAAAGTCAACAATATTATCGTCACAGAAGTCAATTTCACTAAAACAATATACATATGTACAAGTTACACATACAATTCATCTCATAGTTTACAAGTTTTCACTAAAAATTGTTTCTATTGGCATAGTCGCAGAGTTCTGGCACATCAGCTGCTGAACCATTCTCATCAAAGAACTTCCCTGTTTTGTACAAAATTTCGCGACGAATGAACTGACAGAGTTCAGAAGCAATCCTATTGGCTCCTCCATCAGGAATACTTCTACAAACCAGTCATTCTTCGTTTAGATTCTTCGTGTGCTGCAATATAACACATAACAAGGTTTAGAATGTGTTGGTTTGAACAATCTCAAAGTATAGATTAAAGTGAGAGTATACAGAAATTTAGTTGGTATTTTTGGAGCAGTTGTACTATGAGCAATTGAATTTTGAAGTTGGAATCAAAATATGAAAATAATGTTTTTGGTAATATTGAACAACAGAGAATATAAGTATTAAACTATGCTAGTTACAATGAAAATGAAACTCAAAAGTAAGAAAATAAGGTATCGACATTAAGGATAACCTACATCCTCACGATTCACTCTATATACGCCGGCGGTCCGAAGATACTCGCATACATAATACCCGCATAAGACACTCCCAGCAGGCTGCTTCGGACAAGCATAATACGTTTTAATGTCCAATGCATTCGTATTGGAAGGTCTCTCACCGCCAAGCTGTTCCGCGTAGAACCGCCAAGCGTTGTAATACAAGAAATGTCATATAAAACTTGTCAACACATTCTAAATGTGTGTAAATTAAAATTATTGAATAAATGTACAGTTTCAAAATGGAAAGGAAATCTTTGTAACGATCTGGTGGGAAATCGGCCGAGTCCAAGACTGTTGCCTTTCCCTGCGTTGGCTTGATGAAGATCATTATGTAGTGATTACTGCAAACACACAAACACACGTGTTAACAATTACTAATAACTGCTATTTCAATGTCATGTGTCGAACTTACTCGAAGTGGTACGGAGCCTTTACGAGGTCCTTGCCATCTCTGACAAAGTTAAACATTGCATGTCCTATGTAAGATGCAACTTCTGTCCTTTTATCCTTCTTAAGTTTTGCGATTGTTTTTTCAAAAAAAAAAATTGTTCATGTGCTTGAACTGTTTTGAGTTTCGATCCGCCTTTACGTCGAATAGCGCCTTTGCAATCCTAGTAGGGTCAAGGATACCTGTCTTGCGCGCCAACTTATCATTATCCATGTATTACATCCTATTGAAGAAGTCTAGAATTGTTATAATATCATGAAATGCATATGCGTGTAGTAAGAGAAGCATATGCGAAATATTAGAGCACTTATAAGCACCAGACCAGCATCAGGTTGATTTCGAGCATGCCCCGATGCAAAAGGGGACGCAACTCTTCAAATAAAATGACTCGTCTATCTTCTCCAGTGCTCCAGAATGCTTCTTTTGGAATACGAAATGTGACGCAATTAAGATCATATTTTGTGCTGGCAAGGATGTACCACTCATGCATTCTTCTGAGCGAGACAGGTTGTTTGCTAAGTTGTACGGATGTCATGAGCGGCTTCCCATTCTTAAATTTAGGAGGAACATCCTCAAGCTTGTATATTGGAACTCCTGGTTTAACTAAAGCCGTCCGCCGATTATACATGACACCGTCTTCTTCCCACTCCTCGATATTTCCTAATTCTGTCTCATGAGAAGAACGAGATGCACTCGATTTTATAATATTTTCCTTCATAGTTTCCAAATACTTTGACACTTCTGATGAAGGTTTCTTATTTTTGTATGGGCTAACTTTGAGAGGCAATAATGATCGAGGAGTAGTCGTCGGAAGTTGGACACTGGCTTGTTGAACCTGTTGTTCAACTGATTGCTCTTTTCTCCCAGCAGCTGGCTCTAGTACTACTTCAAGCTGTTGCTCAACTGGTTGCTCTTTACTAGCAACAGCTTGCTCTGGTACTGCTTGAAGCTGTTGTCCAACTTGTTGCTCTTGGATATCTTTACTAGCAAAGTTACTATCATCCTTGCTGAGACATAGGGGGAGTGGATCTTCCTAGACTGGGAGTGGATCTTCATGCACTTTCGCCTTAGAAGATGGGGTTGCAGTATTTGGAGATGCGACGGGGCTAGAAATTGGCTCATCGTCCAACACGATATCGCGTCGGTGCCAAAGGATTAATCGGTTGACAGCCTGCCCAGAGTCGCGATCCCCTCAGGTGTGACGTGGTCTATTTCATAATCTTCATAATCATTATCAATGATCTGAAGAACTTGCACCACAGCATAATACAACGGAAGTGGATTCCTGTTGAAGTCACAATCAGGCTTTGCCATAGCAGTGGCAACCTGTTTGGTTTTGTTCCCTGCTCTGCCTATCCGGACAAGAAGACGACAAGATTTGTCGTTGGCAATATCATCGACAGGGAACTTATGGGTTGACCCTGAGCCTGGCATAGAACCAACGCTGCTAGGGTAGGCAGTTGGAGATACTAATTGCTCCTTTTGCACCGGAACCATCACTGCGCTCGGTGCCACTAATTGTCCCAATTGTCTAAGTTGTTCCATTATTTCTTGCATATTTTCTTTGACCTTTTGAGCAATCATTTCATCAAGTGTTTTCTTAAACTTCTCACGTCTTCTATATGTGTCTTTAACTTTAGGGAAACCATCTAGCCAAGACATTTGAGAAGAGATCGCTCGAACCCGTCCGCTGTGTTCAGGGTTTCCTAAGATAGCAGTAAGTTGGTCATTCTCCCTCTTCGGCTTGAAAAGACCCTCCCATTGCTTTTCAATTACTTCTTTCATTTTACCCTCTACTTCATTCAGAGAGTCGGGCTTTTCAAGTTTGCTCTCATCGGTCAAACCTTACCGAGCAAAGACCCACTGTTGAGTTCGCTCATCGCGCCCTTCTAATGGGTGAGGATTGCCCTTACTGGTAATTTCGTCTAATATCTTATTCCATTTCTGGACTTTGGGGCCATATCCGGCAGACCACAGGCGATGATGGTATTTGTTCTTTTTTGCAAGCTCTGACCTAGTTGCTCTTAGAGCTTTAGCATCAGGTGTGCTCTTTTGACAAACAAACTCTTGCCACTGAGCTTGTGTGATTTTTCCCATCTTCCTCGGGCTAAGCACCTTATCGGCCTAAACATAAGCATTCATTTCACTCTTCCAGCCACGAAACTTCTTGCCGCAAGAGATCAATGTTGCTTTCTTTACTGCTTCTTATGTGCCTTTCAGGAACTTGAATTGTTTCTTTACCCTTTCCCACAACTCATTCTTGGTCTGCTCGAGTAATTTCCTGCAATTCTCAGTTGTGATCGGCACAACCTCCCTAACAAGAAAACTGCATGCATTACGGTACTTGGTAACTAAATCTAGTGGTTCTTCGGGAAGACCACCTGGACCGACCCTTGTTATGTACATGATCCGGTCCAATGAACCCTTATTGGGACCTCGTTGCCCTCATTTCCGCTTGAGTGAAGCTGAGGATTCATCCATTGGAGAACCTTCTGCAGTTTTAGGAGCCGATGTAACCTCATTGTCTTCGCGATTAATCTAGGTAGAAAAAAATTATAAGAGTTCGTATACTTGACAACCAACATTAACTTGAACTGCTGAAGTTAAGATTCGTGATCCATACCTCGTCGGCGGGATCATATTCCAGGTCTAGATCAACTGAAGTCTTTTTAATTTTTATATTCGGAAAAGGATCCGATGGACTATGATAGGAGCCTAAACTGCTGGAGTCAGTAAACTCCATATTGTCTTCTTTATTGTTACTACCAGGACCAGTCTTCTTAGGGCTTTCCAAGCTAGATCTAATAAGACAAAAAATCTAATAAATGACATATTAACTCTACATGAAGTGTTGCATGAAGAAAAAGATGGAAGCATTCTAGGATTTGATAAGGCATTCTAGGGTTTAAGGCGACTGACCAAAAGGTTCCTATACATTGCGAGGGTGACAAGCATGTTAAAATTGCTCACCAGCAATGGCAATTTTATCTTCTTATTCTAAATAGGCCAGCTTCGTTCAGAGTGGCGACCACGTTCTTGAGGTTTACTAGGCGGCGCCTAGCTCCGGACCTATAATTGATCAAGCAAGAGACTGATAGCAGCAGCAGCAACTAGCAAGCTCACTTTACACCGACAACCCAAGGCATTCTTGTATCATAGAGATTGGCAGCATATGCTCAGACTCCATCGCCACACCTAGTGGTACCTAGATATGGACGTGAGGATGCTCCTGACATCATAAATGAGTTGGCTAGCAACTTGTTTGGCTTCAGAGCTAAATATATCATAACTTTGGTAGCACAGATTAGCTACAATTGCTCAAATGAAGCTGATGGAGCCACGAGTGCAGACATCTTTGGTAGCACAGATTAGCTACAATTGCTCAAATGAAGCTCACTTAGAGAAATAAAAGCAAACTTAGCCAAACTTAGTCTAGCATAGCTAACTCTAAGCAAAAGTAGCCAAATATAGCATAACTTAGTCAAAATTAGTCAAGTATAACTATATCTAATGTAACTTAGCCAAAATTAACCAAATTTGCTCAACTTAAGCAAATATAGCTAAATCTTGCCCCTAATAGAGAATTATGTGGCATATGCAAGACCGATGACAGAAATAGGGAATATACTGATGTTACTAACTACCAATTTCACAGTTTCGGATACACAGAACCAACTACCAATTTATCGTGATATAACCATCCACAAAAATCATAAATTCCACTCTATGGGCAGATGTGCTTAATAGTAAAGGACTTGTTTAATAGTAAATCCTTATTGAACAAAAATCAATGAGCAAAAATCATAAAGGACTTGCTTAATAGTAAATCCTTATTTTCAGATTGTAAGTAGCAGATGTGCACTCTATGGGCATGGCACATCATAAATTCCACAATCAAAAAAGAAACGCTTCGTCTACGATGTTACATGCCCAAAGTTTCATAATTGCATACAAGTTAAATCTTTGGGAATAGTAAATTTAACTATGCTACTGCTAAGTCATACAAGTTGCAATACAATTATTATAATCATTGCAACATATTTATAATAGTCCAACTACTCTTTATTACTACGTCACGATACAGTGAACAAGTATGCTCAGTCCATAACCTTGAGCGATAGTGATTCAAATCAATAACAACCCGGAATGCATAACACGTACGCCCGCAAGGTAGCCACGTTGGTGCACTTCTCTCTATGTCACATATACCAGTATGCATCCAGTACAGCTCAAACTTACCAAGCGGGGCCGCACAAGAATCAGTCCTTAACTGACACAGACGGGGCTACAACCCAACCTCGACATCCTCCTTGCCATTACCAACCCAGACACGATGTGGTCACAAGCGTTGTCTCACCCTTTGGACCAAGAACAACCTTGTGCATCCCTTCCTACAAAAATCCCTGTCCACATCTCAACATTAAAAGTGAACATTTTGGTGACATCTCACCTCACTCGACTTCTTTAATAAGTAGAATTCAACTACTTGACTCGTGGTCGATAAAATATGACCATTCTCGCGAGTAGTTTCTAGCTACTCGACTTCTACCGACCTGTAAACTAAACAATTAAGCATAGCAATATAATACGATGGAGTAATGTCCGACCCAGCTACTCCAAGGATTGTTTGGTCATGCATGTGGAGTATTATCAAAACCTGACCTAATGCACCATACATACCTTATACATATAGTGTATACAAAATAAAACTTTATAAAGACACTTAAATGCAAATCGGGGCTTGCCTTGGGTTGCGACTAAATAAAAGTCAGTAAGTCAGCTTGTTGCTCTTCATAAAGAATCTTCTCGTTAATCTCCTCCTCCTCTTGTCCTTGCTACTACTTCACATAATTTGCTTGCAGCAGATACATGATTGTTTCATCTCCTCCCAGTGGTGTTCCTCGGCGATCTCCATCTCTGATCTATCGACATGAATGCACAATTTCACAATGAAACGTATAAATTGAGCAAAAGAGAAGTGTTGCAGATTAGAACACATGTTCAGGTGAAAACTTAAGGAATTAAGTTGAGTCACTGTTATGCACAGCAACTGGGACAATCTCAAACCTAATCCAAGTTTGGTTTAGGTCATTAAGTCTTATAGGCTCTAAACCCTTAGTGTAAACTTTCATTATATAAGAAGCATAACCGATTACTCATCCCAAATCCTAAGAAGGGACTTAGAGGAGGTGCTCAAATAAACTCTTAATATCTGAGGAAAAACAAAACTTGGTCCAAAAAGGATTTATGGAACTATCTTTTGGGTTCCATAAATCGTCCGTGATGAACGTAATGGGTACGGGGGATGTCCTATCTTTCGATAAGAGATGGTGGTGGTGAATGAATTTAGTGGAGGCCGATGTTGGCTGTGAATGGTGTGGCGCCTTGAGCGATGGTTACACCGTCTCCTGGTACCTACGATTTGGGTTGAGGTCGACGTTGTGCTACCTGAGTACAACAACCACAAGGGTGTTGTGCCTTAGCGATAGTTACACCGGCTCCTGTTGTTGCTGTTCTTGCCGTGCCAAGAACAGCCTTGAACCTGCAAGCAATCGAAGAACAAGCAAGAACAAGATAACAAGAAAACACTCACGGGTGTGATAAGTTCGGGTTCTAATTCAAGTAATCAAAAGGTCTTGTCGACATTTGCGTTACAAGGAAGTAGCAATGGCTAAACGTACAGAAAACAAAACCCAAGTTTTTCCTATGGCTGCTAGTTGTTTATATAAAGAAGGAAGATGATGAGGACATCAACACCCTCGATACATCCACACCAACTCAGCTACCGGTTTCTGGTCTGATCACTCACGCTCGTGCACGTCAACTAAACTATGAGGTGAACTCGTTCTTGGCCTTATGTCCATCTTATCTAGACCGTGGAACTACGTGCTTTCTTGTTTTGCTTAGGAACAATGGAGAGGAGCCAATGGGAAGGGAATTCGCGCGGACGGGATTTGGACAGCAGAACAGCACCAACTTGTGACGGCCACCACGATTTCATACGGACTCCGATCTGGACGTTCAATTACTTCCTGGAAAGATTATCAAGTCTACTTTCAAACGGATCTGGCCTCATGTTCATATCTATTGGGAGTCGGCCGCAATAGTTATTTTAATACCAAGACCTTTTTCTGTCCAGGGTGCTGCATCACCAAAATTGGGCCCATGGCCCATGTATCGTTTGGAGTCCATTAGGGACTCGTGATTAGGGTTTCTCATGACCCTAGGGAGGTAATAAATAGTAGCAGCCGCCCTCATTAGCTGGTGGATTTTTGTTTATTCGTAAGTTAGCTTCTGCTGCTTCCTTGTACACGCGCGTGTCGACTAGATCGCCCGTCTACTTGTATCCAGAACCCCACTTTAGATTGATTCAACAGATAAGTGCTTGTTCTTCTTGTTCTTGCGTGTTCTTCGATTGCTTGCAGGAACAAAGGCCCTCGTGGTCAGGTTGATTGTGCGCCAGCAAGATCAATACAACTTCGGAGTCGGTTTACCGATCGCTAAGGCGCATCGTCTTGGGGACGGTGTAGTCGGATCGCCAACGTCTTCTCCTCCACAAATCAAACCCTCCTATTCTCATCGAAAGATTGGGAACCAAGATCCTATCAAGTGGTAATCAGAGCAAGGTTAATTGGTGAGAGTGATACCATTACTTTTCTTTCCACTGTTATCATCCTATAGTCCAGAAAAAGCCCAAAAAAAATACCAGATCTGTTTTTTTCCATTATTCCTAGACCATTGTGCCTTTTACTTTCTCCACTTAGTCAAGACTTGTTGAGTTCATAGTTGCTTCGACGAGTCAAGTTGCTGGTCTTTAGTTTTGCACCACTAGAGTTTCGAGTTCGTGTCACATTCGGTCACCTAGTTCGAGTCAGATTCGTAGTTCGAGTTTGAGTCGGATTACTAGTTTGAGTTTGAATCAGATTGCTACTTCGAGTTTGAGTCGGATTACTAGTTTGAGTTTGAGTCGGATTACAAGTTCAAATCATATTTCTACTTTGAGTTTGAGTCGTATTGCTAGTTCGAGTTTGAGTCAGATTACGAGTTCAAATCAGATTGCTACTTCGAGTTTGAGCCGGATTGCTAGTTCGAGTTTGAGTCTGATTACTAGTTCGAGTTCGAATCAGATTGCTACTTCGAGTTTGATTCAGATTAGTAATTTGAGTTTGACAACAAGAAAAAGTCAAGTGCAAAATCAAAAGCCGCACAAAAGCCACAAGCAATTAGAGAAGAAAAAAAAGGCAAGTGCAAAATCAAAAGCCGCACAAAAGCCACAAGCAATTAGAGAAGAAAAAAAAAGGCAAGTGCAAGATCAAAAGCCGCATGTGCAAATTTTGTTCTAGGGTCTCCTGATTCCATCTAGAGAGAGTTTGGGTGATCACCCCAACAAAAAAAAAACGAAAAAAAAAGAAAAAAAAACCAGATTGTTGTTTTGGGTGTTTTTGGTGACGACATTGGTGTCTCGGCTCGCGTCTCTAGTACGGTCTAGACTAAGATCAGCACAGTACTATCGTAGAATATTTATTCAGCTTGTTGTGATTAACATGGTGAAAGTTTGCTCCTTGTGCTAGTTCAGCCACCTAAAGCCATAGATTGATACCTGCTCTTGAAGTTGTTCATTACTTGCTGGTTGCCATCACCTTCTTGCTGAGCTTTGTAAGAACAGGTAAGAGCTTGATTGAACAGGTTGGGAGTGAGCGAGTTATCTCCACAGCACCTTTGTAGCTAGGGATAAAGTTACCCTTTCATATTGGATTTTTTTTTCTACTAACCATGATAGGAGGAGCAAATACAAATGAAGACGTGCATTCACCTCGCACACGGGGAATTATACAACACTTCGAACGCCAAGTGCGTCTACACACAGAAGCGCTTGATGAGGATTTTCGAGTTACCAGTGACCGCCTTGGTCAATTGGAAAATATGCAGATCAACACCAACACCAAAATCAGCACGTTCGAGAGTTCCATTCAAACATTGAACACCTCTATTGGAGCCATCCTGCAGCGCCTTGAGGAGAGGGATCGTGGATGCACCGCAGATGGACAGGTGAGCAATGCTCCTAGTATTGTACGTGACAATGAAGATGACTATTCTGCAGATACAGAGATTGGGGAAGATGAGGAAGCTAGGCCACGGCGCCGGCTACAACGCAACCGTCAAGGCATAGGTGGACATCGTCGGCGTGAGGTACGCAATCATGAAGATACTTTTAACAAGATCAAATTTAAGATACCTCATTTTGATGGTAAATATGACCCTGATGCATATATTACTTGGGAGATTTCTGTTGATCAAAAATTTGCATGTCATGAGTTTCCTGAAAACGCAAGAGTTAGAGCAGCCACTAGTGAGTTTACTGATTTTGCTTCTGTTTGGTGGATAGAACATGGCAAGAAAAATCCTAATAACATACCACAAACTTGGGATGCTCTGAAACGGCTCATGTGGGCTAGATTTGTTCCTTCTTACTATGCACGTGATCTGTTAAATAAGTTACAACAATTGAGACAGGGAGCTAAAAGTGTAGAAGAGTATTTTCAGGAATTACAAATGGGTATGTTGCGTTGTAATTTAGACGAGGATGAGGAACCAGCTATGGCTAGATTTTTGGGTGGTTTAAACCGTGAAATTCAGGACATACTTGCTTATAAAGATTACAATAATGTTATCCGTTTGTTTCATCTTGCTTGTAAAGCTGAAAGGGAAGTGCAGGGACGACGAGCTAGCTCTAGAACTAATATTTCTGCAGGAAAGACTAGCTCATGGCAACCACGCACGACTACTCCTTCGATCGGGCGTGCTTCTCCGCCATCTTCTTCACAAAGTCGGGCAGCACCTTCTTCTTCCAGCAACAAGCCACGTGCTTCTTCCACTAGCTCAGCAGTAAAGACCACCCAAAAGCCCACCGAGAGTGCTTCTTCTGTAGCATCTACCGGACGATCTAGAGACGTTCAATGTCACAAGTGCAAGGGTTTTGGCCATGTGCAGCGTGACTGCCCAAGCAAACGTGTTCTAATTGTTAAAGATGACGGTGAGTACTCATCTGCTAGCGATTTTGATGACGATACATGTGTTTTGCTTGCAGCTGACTATGCAGGTAGCGATGAACATCAAGAAGAGCATATTGGTGCAGAAGATGCAGCACGCTATGATAGTCTCATTGTGCAGCGTGTGCTTAGTGCACAAATGAAGAAAGCGGAACAAAATCAAAGGCACACATTATTCCAAACAAAGTGTGTCATCAAAGAGCGATCTTGCCGCATGATCATTGATGGAGGTAGCTGCAACAACTTGGCCAGCAGTGACATGGTGACCAAGCTGGCACTAAGCACCAAACCGCACCCACATCCCTATTACATTCAATGGTTAAACAACAGCGGTAAGGCAAAGGTAACTAGACTTGTGCGAATCAATTTTACTATTGGATCATATAAGGATGTCGTTGAATGTGATGTTGTGCCTATGCAAGCTTGTAATATTCTGCTAGGAAGACCTTGGCAATTTGATAGAGATTCTATGCATCATGGTAGATCAAATCAGTATTCTTTTCTTTACCACGATAAAAAAATTGTGTTGCATCCTATGTCTCCTGAAGCTATTGTGCAAGATGATATTGCTAGAGCTAGGAAAACTAAATATTAGGACCATGCTAACATTGAGAACAATAACAATGCCAAATCTGTGTTTGATAAGAAAAATGAGATATCTCTGAAGGGAAAATGCTTGTTTGCTACGAAATCTGATATTAATGAACTGATTGCTTCCACCTCTGTTGCCTATGCTTTGGTATGCAAAGATGCTTTGATTTCCCTTTACGATGTGCAACATTCTTTGCCTCCTGCTGTTGCTAACATTTTGCAGGAATATTCTGATGTGTTTTCAAGTGAAATACCACCAGGACTACCACCACTTCGAGGGATTGAGCACCAGATTGACCTCATTCCCGGTGCTTCATTGCCCAACCGTGCACCATATAGGACAAATCCAGAAGAAACAAAGGAGATTCAGCGCCAAGTACAAGAACTACTTGACAAAGGTTATGTACGTGAGTCTCTTAGTCCTTGTGCTGTTCCAGTTATTCTAGTACCTAAAAGGATGGATCATGGCGTATGTGTGTGGATTGTAGAGCAATCAACAATATAACCATTCGATATCGTCATCCTATTCCACGCTTAGATGATATGCTTGATGAATTGAGTGGTGCTGTTGTGTTCTCAAAAGTTGATTTGCGTAGTGGTTATCACCAAATTCGCATGAAACTAGGAGATGAATGGAAAACTGCTTTCAAAACTAAGTTCGGTTTATATGAGTGGTTAGTCATGCCTTTTGGGTTAACTAATGCACCCAGCACCTTCATGAGATTAATGAACGAGGTTTTGCGTGCATTCATTGGAAAATTTGTTGTTGTGTATTTTGATGATATATTGATTTATAGCAAATCCATGGATGAACATCTTGATCACTTACGTGCTGTTTTTAATGCTTTGTGTGAGGCACGATTATTTGGTAATCTTGAGAAGTGCACCTTTTGCACGGATCGAGTCTCTTTCCTTGGCTATGTTGTTACTCCACAGGGAATTGAAGTTGATCAAGCCAAGGTAGAGGCTATTCAGGGGTGGCCTGTACCAAAGACCATCACACAGGTGCGGAGCTTTCTAGGGCTGGCTGGGTTCTATCGTCGCTTTGTGAAGGATTTCAGCATCATTGCTGCTCCATTGAATGACCTTACGAAGAAGGGGGTGCCTTTTTCTTGGGGAACCACACAAGATAACGCCTTTACCATACTGAAAGATAAGTTGACGCATGCACCTCTTCTCCAACTTCCTGATTTTTCTAAGACTTTTGAGCTTGAATGTGATGCTAGTGGGATTGGATTGGGTGGTGTTTTGTTACAAGAAGGAAAACCTGTTGCATATTTTAGTGAGAAAATGAGTGGGCCTGTCCTAAATTATTCTACCTATGATAAGGAATTATATGCTCTTGTACGAACTTTAGAAACATGGCAGCATTATTTGTGGCCCAAAGAATTTGTTATCCATTCTGATCATGAATCACTAAAGCATATTAGGAGTCAAGGGAAACTAAACCGTAGGCATGCTAAGTGGATGGAATTTATTGAGTCTTTTCCTTATGTCATTAAACACAAAAAGGGAAAGGATAATGTTATTGCTGATGCTTTATCTAGACGTTATACTCTTCTATCTCAACTTGACTTTAAAATTTTTGGATTAGAAACGATTAAAGATCAATATGAACATGATGCTGATTTCAAAGATGTATTGCTGAAATGTAAAGACGGAAAAACATTGAATAAATTTGTCCTCAATGATGGCTATGTGTTTAGAGCTAACAAGTTATGCATTCCAGCTAGCTCCATTCGTTTGTTGTTGTTACAGGAAGCGCATGGAGGCGGGCTGATGGGGCACTTTGGAGTGAAAAAGACAGAGGACATACTTGCTGATCATTTCTTTTGGCCAAGGATGAGGCGAGACGTGGAGCGCTTTGTTGCTCGCTGCACAACATGTCAAAAAGCTAAGTCACGACTTAATCCACATGGTTTGTACATGCCTCTTCCTGTTCCTAGCATGCCTTGGGAGGATATTTCTATGGACATTGTTTTAGGACTGCCTAGAACACAGAAGGGGAGGGATAGCATCTTTGTTGTTGTGGATAGATTTTCTAAAATGGCACACTTCATACCTTGTCGTAAAAGTGATGATGCTACACATGTTGCTGATTTGTTTTTCCGAGATATTGTTAGATTGCATGGTGTGCCAAACACAATAGTTTCAGATCGTGATGCTAAGTTTCTTGGCCATTTTTGGAGAACCTTATGGGCAAAATTGGGGACTAAGCTTTTATTTTCAACTACTTGTCATCCCCAAACTGATGGTCAAACTGAGGTTGTGAATAGAAGTTTATCTACCATGCTTAGGGCTGTTTTGAAAAAGAATATAAAAATGTGGGAAGAGTGTTTGCCTCATGTTGGGTTTGCTTATAATCGTTCCCTACATTCTAGTACTAATAAATGCCCTTTTGAGATTGTTTATGGATTTGTACCCCGTGCTCCTATTGATTTATTACCTCTTCCTTCAATAGAACGAGTGAATTTTGATGCTAAACATCGTGCTGAATTGATCTTAAAATTGCATGAAACCACTAAGAAGAATATAGAGTGCATGAATGCCAAGTATAAACTTGCTGGTAGTAGGGGAAAGAAAACTATCACTTTTGAATCTGGTCATTTAGTTTGGTTACATTTGCGAAAGGATAGGTTTCCTGATTTGAGAAAGTCTAAATTGTTACCTCGAGCTGATGGTCCATTCAAAGTGTTAGAAAGAATTAATGATAATGCATATAAACTTGAATTGCCTGCGAATTTTGGGGTTAGTCCCACATTTAACATTGCAGATTTGAAGCCATATTTGGGAGAAGAAGATGAGCTTGAGTCGCGGACGACTCAAATGCAAGAAGGGGAGGATGATGAGGACATCAACACCCTCGATACATCCACACCAACTCAGCTACCGGTTTCTGGTCCGATCACTCGCGCTCGTGCACGTCAACTAAACTATGAGGTGAACTCGTTCTTGGCCTTATGTCCATCTTATCTAGACCGTGGAACTACGTGCTTTCTTGTTTTGCTTAGGAACAATGGAGAGGAGCCAATAGGAAGGGAATTCGCGCGGACGGGATTTGGACAGCAGAACAGCACCAACTTGTGACGGCCACCACGATTTCACACGGACTCCGATCTAGATGTTCAAGTACTTCCTGGAAAGATTATCAAGTCTACTTTCAAATGGATCTGGCCTCATGTCCATATATATTCGGAGTAGGCCGCAATAGTTATTTTAATACCAAGACCTTTTTCTGTCCAGGGTGCTGCATCCCCAAAATTGGGCCCATGGCCCATGTATCGTTTGGAGTCCATTAGGGACTCGTGATTAGGGTTTCTCACGACCCTAGGGAGGTAATAAATAGTAGCAGCCGCCCTCATTAGCTGGTGGGTTTTTGTTTATTCGTAAGTTAGCTTCTGCTGCTTCCTTGTACACGCGTGTGTCGACTAGATCACCCGTCTACTTGTATCCAGAACCCCACTTTAGATTGATTCAACAGATAAGTGATTGTTCTTCTTGTTCTTGCGTGTTCTTCGATTGCTTGCAGGAACAAAGGCCCTCGTGGTCAGATTGATTGTGCGCCAGCAAGATCAATACAACTTCGAAGTCGGTGTACCGATCGCTAAGACGCATCATCTTGGGGACGGTGTAGTCGGATCGCCAACGTCTTCTCCTCCACAAATCAAACCCTCCTATTCTCATCGAAAGATTGGGAACCAAGATCCTATCAGAAGACTAGATAAAGAGATGGAAAGTAGATAAAGAGACCTTTCCAGCAAGTACTTATTTGCAAACCCTCCTTTTCCGATCAGCTCAAGCATCATCTGCCTTTGATTCTTGATCCAATGGAAAGTAGATAAAGAGACCTTTCCAGCAAGTACTTATTTGCATTAAACAGCCTTGGAAGTTGAAAGTTATGCCCCTTTTAAGCTGGTACTTGCTGCAGTTACGAGGACCCCTCGGGTGGAGCAGCCCTCATTGCATTAATCCCTCCATTCCTCCTAGCTGGATCAATTCCCAAGCACCTAATAATAACAAGGTCATCACAAGGCTTTAATAGTTACCCATTTGAAGGAAAGTTACTTGGAACAGCCAGAAATGAATTCACCTGATAATTAAGTTGATGTGCACGAGCGCGTGTCATTGGACCTTGATTAGCTGCAAGTGGTGAATGGGCTGCTGTTGTGGTTGTATCAACGGTAGCGATGTCCTCATCATCCTCCCCTTCTTACAATTGAGTCGTCCTCGACTCAAATATGTCTTCCTCGCCCACATATGGTTTCAAATCTGCAATATTAAAAGAGAAAGTAATCCCAAAATGTGCAGGCAACTCAATTTCGTATGCATTATCATTAATTTTTCGAAGCACTTTGAAGGGTCCAACAGCTCTAGGTAGCAATTTAGATTTTCTCAAATCAGGAAATCTATCATTTCTCAAATGCACCCAAACCAGATCACCAGGTTCAAAAGTAACATGCTTTCTACCCTTGCTACTGGCTTGTTGATACTTAGCATTCATGCTCTCAATGTTTGCTTTAGTTTGCTCATGCATTTTAAGAATTAATTCAGCACGGCGAGAAGCATCAAAATTCAATTTCTCTGAAGGTGGCAAAGCCAAAAGATCAATGGGAGCACGAGGGATAAAACCAAATACAATCTAAAAAGGGCACAATTTAGTAGTAGAATGCAGCGAACGATTGTAAGCAAATTCAATATGAGGCAAACATTCTTCCCATAATTTGATGTTATGTTTCAGAACAGCCCTAAGCATGGTAGATAAATTACGGTTCACTACTTCGGTCTGTCCATCAGTTTGAGGGTGACAAGTGGTACAGAAGAGCATTTTGTCCCCAACTTAGCCCATAAGGTTTTCCAAAAATGACTAAGAAATTTGGCATCTCTATCTGAAACAGTAGTGTTTGGAACTCCGTGCAAACGAACAACTTCTCGAAAGAACAAATCAGCAATATGGGTAGCATCATCAGTTTTGTGGCATGTTATGAAGTGTGCCATTTTAGAAAATCTGCCCACACGACAAAAATACTATCCCTTGCCTTCTTTGCTCTAGGCAATCCTACAACAGAATCCATAGAAACAACCTCCCATGGAGCAGAAGGAACGGGGAGAGGCATGTATAAACCATGTGGATTAAGACGGGACTTAGCTGTTTGACAGGTGGTGCAACGAGCAACAAACCGCTCCACATCTCTTCTCACCTTTGGCCAAAAGAAATAGCTTGCTAGGATGTCTTCCGTCTTCTTAACACCAAAGTGTCCCATCAACCCTCCACCATGTGCTTTCTGCAGTAGTAAGATACGCACAGAACTAGCTGGAATGCATAATTTGTTAGCTCGAAGCACAAAACCATTAGTGAGAACAAACTTGTTCCACGTCTTTCCTTCTTGACATTGCAGCAGGACATCTTTGAAATCAACATCAAAAGCATATTGTTCTTTAATTGTTTCCAAGCCAAAAATCTTAAAATCAAGTTGGTACAACATATTATAACGGCGAGATAAGGCATCCGCAATGACATTATCTTTTCCTTTCTTGTGTTTGGTGACATAAGGAAAGGACTCAATAAATTCTACCCACTTGGCATGCCTACGGTTCAGATTAGTTTGGCTCTTAATGTGCTTCAAAGATTCATGATCAGAATATATCACAAATTCTTTAGGCCATAAATAATGTTACCATGTTTCTAAAGTTTGTACTAGTGCATATAATTCTTTATTGCAAGTAGAATAGTTCAGACTAGGCCCATTCAGTTTCTCACTAAAATAAGCAATAGGTTTCCCCTCTTGCAACAAGACACCTCCCAATCTAATACCACTAGCATCACATTTCAATTCAAAAGTCTTACTGAAATCTGGTAATTGGAGAAGGGGTGTATGAGTTAACCTATTCTTCAAAGTTGCAAATGCAGCCTCTTGAGCCTTGCCCCATGTGAATGGAGCACCCTTCTTTGTAAGCTCATGCAGTGGGCCTGCTATGGTGCTGAAGTCTTTCACAAAACGACGATAGAATCCAGCAAGTCCGAGAAAGCTTTGTACTTGTGTGACCGTGGTAGGAGTCGGCCAGCTGTGTATCACCTCCACCTTTGCTTGATCGACTTCAATTCCCTGTGGTGTCACAACGTAGCCAGGAAAAGAGACTCTATCCGTGGAAAAGGTGCACTTGTCAATGTTACAAAATAAGCGTGCATCACGTAAAGCATTGAAAACAGCACGGAGATGATCAAGATGCTCTTCTAGAGATGTGATATAGATCAAGATGTCATCAAAATATACTACCACACAACATCCATTAAAAGCACATAAAACCTCATTCATTAATCTCATAAAAGTGCTAGGTGCATTCGTGAGACCAAAAGGCATGACTAACCACTCATACAAACCGAACTTGGTTTTAAACGCTGTTTTCCGTTCATCACCTAGCTTCATGCGAATTTGATAGTATCCACTATGCAAGTCAATTTTAGAGAAGATCATTGAGCCACTAAGTTCATCAAGCATATAATCTAACCTAGGAATAGGATGACGATATCTAATGGTAATGTTATTAATTGCTCGACAATCTACACACATGCGCCATGATCCATCTTTCTTTGGAACCAAAAGAACAGGAATAGAGCAAGAACTAAGGGACTCATGCACATAACCTTTGTTGAGTAATTCCTGTACTTGTCGCTGAATCTCCTTAGTCTCATCTGGGTTGGTCCTGTATGGTGCTCGGTTTGGCAAAGAAGCCCCAAGGATGAGGTCAATCTAATGTTCAATCCCTCTCAATGGTGGCAGCCCGGCTGGTACCTCTTGCGGAAACACATCAATGTAATCCTCCAAAAGCTTAGTGACAGCAGGGGCAAAGCACATGGTTCATCGTGAAGTGAGAATAAAGCTTCTTTGCAAGTAAACACATAGCATATTGCATCATTATTTTTTAATTCAAACAAATCAGATTTGGAAGCAAGAAAACAAACACTCTTTAATTTTATTTCATTCTTTTCACATGAGCAGATTTGGAATTGTCAGTCTTAGGGTGTATTCCTTTGCAACATTTGAATTTTCATTTTGGATAGATTTCTTATTTTTCTCTTTGCAAGCGCTAGCAATGTCATCCTTCAAAATAGCATCAGGAGGCATAGGGTGCAACACAAGCTTCTTCTCATTATGCATGAAAGATTATTGATTTGATTTACCATGATGAAATGTATGTTTATCAAATTCCCATGGTCAACCAAGTAGCATAGAGCAAGCTTGCATAGGTACCATATCACAATCAATGTAATCATGGTAGGAACCAATTGCAAATTTGACACGAACTAGATGTGTTACCTTAAGCTTACCACTGTCGTTGAACTATTAGATGTAGTAGGGATGTGGATGTGGAAGTGTTGTCATCCTAGCAAGAGAAGTGTTAATAGCCCCAATAGTGCTTTCTAATGTGGTCATCTTGGTGTTGGTGCAAATCTGCCTCGACTCTAATTGACCAATGCATTTATTGGTGACTTGAATATCCTCGTTGAGAGCATCCGTGTGTAGCTTTACTTGGCGTTTGAAATGTTGAATGATGCCCCTCGTACGTGGTGAATGTGGAGATTTCTCATTCGCATCAGCTGACATGGTTAGTAAAGAAAGGAAATACAACAGTAAGCAAATTAATCCTAGCAGTTGCTAAGAGGTGGTAGGACACAATGACTTCCTCACTAGCAAGAAATCAAGCTCTTACAAGTTCTTACCACGCGATGCAGGGGGCGCTGGCAAGCAGCAAGAACAACAACAAACAATGGCTGCCAGCACAATTCTGTGGTGTTGTAGATGATTTTATGGAACTGTAGGTGGCTGCTAGAAATGAGTTGCGCAAAGGAACAGCTAGTACCACATTAGTCACAACAAGTTGAATAAACGTTCCATGATTGTACTGTGCTGGTCCTTGTCTAAACCGTGATAGAGACGCGAGCCGTTACTCTACATGATGTTAAATTTACTGTAGTAGAAAAGTTCGGATGGCACGAACGTTGTGTTTTAACAAAACTTTCAAAACAGCAAGTTGAACTCTAAAACTTGAAACAAATGTTACTCAAACTGTTTCTTTTTTTTTGTACTGAGAAACATTTTCTAGCAATTTTAATCAGTGAGGCTTTTCTTTCTTTGCACGTTCCTTTTTCTTGCTGATACGTGCGGCTTTTCTTTTGCACTTGCCTTTTTCTCAACTTTGGGTAGGTAATAAAAATGGACTGAGAATAAAGTGGCACGAACTCGAAACTCTAGCGGTGAAAAACTTAGGACCAGCAACTCGACGCAAAAAGACAACCATGAATTCAACAAGTTGAGAGCTAAGTAGCCAAGCAAAAGGCTCAAAGTGTTTTTAGGATTTTTAGAGCGAACTTTTATTGGCAAAAGTGGACTGTGGGTAAATTAAGAACAAGGAGAAGGAAATCTCTCACCGATCAACCTGAAATCAGATACCACTTGATGAACCCAAAAGGTACGGGGGATGCCCTATCTTTTGATGAGAGATGTTGGTGGTGAATGAATTTGGTGGAGGCCGACGTTGGCTGCCCGACTACCACAACCAGAATGGTGTGGCGCCTTGAGCGACAGTTACACCGTCTCCTGGTAACTACGATTTGGTTGGGTGGAGGTCGATGTTGTGCTACCCAACTACAACAACCACAAGGGTGATGCGCCTTAGCGCTAGTTACACCGGCTCTTGTTGTTGCTGTTCTTGCTGTGCCAAGAACAGCCTTGAACTTGCAAGTAATCGAAGAACAAGCAAGAACAAGATAACAAGCAAACACTCACAAGTGTGATAAGTTGGGGTTCTGATTCAAGTAATCGGAAGGTCTCGTCGACACTTGTGTTACAAGGAAGTAGCAATGGCTAAACTTACAGAAAACAAAACCCAAGTTCTTCCTATGGCTGCTAGTTGTTTATATAGAGGAAGAAGACTAGAACTAAGGATGGAGTCACAAGTCTTGTTCGGCATTTTCCGAGCAGCTCAAACGTCATCTGCCTTTGATTCTTGATCCAGTGGAAAGTAGACGAAGAGACATTTCCAGCAAGTACTTATTCGCATTAAACAACCTTGGGAGTTGAAAGGCATGCCCCTTTTAAGCTGGTACTTGCTGCAGTTACAAGGACCCCTCTGGTGGAGCAGCCTTCATTGCATTAATCCCTCCATTCCTCCTAGCTGGATCAATTCCCAAGCACCTAATAATAACAAGGTCATCACAAGGCTTTAATAGTTCCCCATTTGAAGGATAATTACTTTGAACAGCCAGGAATGAATTCACCTGATAATTATGTTGATGTGCACGAGCGCATGTCATTGGACCTTGATTAGCCGCAAGTGGTGAATGGGCTGCTGTTGTGGTTGTATCAACGGTAGCAATGTCCTCATCAATCCCTTATGCAAATGGAGCCACACAGAATAAATTTTGTATGAAATCAATTCTTAAAAAGCTGGAAAAATCAGTGGATTCTATAGCTCTACATGAAAAGCTAGCAAAATTTCAGCTGAAGTTACGGAAGAATGTGGCCTCCATAATTCTCCCAAGCTTTCTCCTTCTCGAATTAACAGAGCAATCCTGTACCTTAAACATGCATAAAAGTTGGTTTTCCAGGTAGTTTTGATCACTATGAGTCCAACAAAATTCTTTCACATTTTTCTAAGTTTCCTAAAGGGAGAGATGGATTTTATCATGTCTTGGTCATTTTTTTAAAATGTAATGGTCATTTTCTGGTTTTTTCTATTGAGCTGAGAACAATTCATTGATTTACCCAGTTTAATCAATGTTATTGGAGCTGAGATAATTACTGGGATTCTAGGATACCATAAGGAATATGATGGCCATGTTTGAGATTTTTCATTGAAAAATTTCCTGGAATTAATTCTTAAAAGAATTTGGAACATGAATTGTGCAGAAAATCACAGTTATTTTCATATCATATAATTTGCACCATTGCAATGTACAAGCAATGAAAAGTCCGAGAAAAGTATTTTGGGAATTTTTGGAGTTTCCTAGTAGGAGATATGAATTTCGAAAGCCTGGGAAGCTTTGGGATTTATTTTCCTAAAGGTAAACTATTCCACCACTGACCAAGGAGGCCCAGTGGCATAAAGACTTCGGCTGACAGAGGGCCCAACACACATTGTTCTTATATGGCTGACAAGTGGACCTCAGTTAAAATTGACCAATCAATAGAGAACCACATGGCAGTCGCAATGTCATTAGGTGTTGCTGCATGGAATCACAATGCAACAGAAGATCCCCACAGGTGGATATTAGGCTGACGTCCTGGCCCCACCAACAGTTTTCTTCTTCCTCTAGACATCAAGCCTGAGCAGCGGTGCCAGGGACGCGCGCAGCTATTCCCACTCCAAATGGAGACATCAGGCAGCGCCCCTGAGCCTAAAATATTCTCCAGATCTTGGAACACTGTGAGGCAACGTTACATGGTGTAGCGGCTACATGAATGTGTCCTCGACGGCGGCGGCAGCTGGCCGCCCGACGACTATTGTGGGAGCACCTGAAAATTGCTCTATTTAGCTCAAATTTAGATCGTAGAGCAGCTCTGTGCTATAGGAAATCCGAACATGAACTCTAATTGCAGGTAATTTGACTACAAGGTGGTGTTCCTCGCTGACCTAGCTTTCATGGCAGAATTGGGGGAAAATTGTCTTCGACATACTGCATCCCTTATTTTTTAATTTTATTTGATGCTGGGAACCTGAACCACATTTGTTCGGATATTTTAGAAGATGCAATTGACACAAGCAGTGATTTTGAGAATCCTATTGCCTGTTCCGAAGTAGTGACCCGGAGTGTGGGCAAGAAGAAAAGGAGGGGGAGTCAACCAAAACACAATTAATATGAAAGGTGTGTTAATTAGAATAGCTATGGGTTTAGAGGCCCAAAAAAATTTAGATTTGTGTCTGACTTAACTAAAGAATACGGTCTGAATTTCATAGGTATATCAGAGACAAGTGCGAACAATTTATCACCAAGTTATTTGAAAAACCTATGTGTCAGAAGAGAATTTTTTTGGCATTGCAAAGAACCATGTGGAAGATCTGGAGGGATGATCCTCGGTGTGGATACAGGTGTATTCCATATTGGTTCAATAGATGAAGGAGAATATACGTTAAATTCCACCTTTGCAATAAATCGGACAATTTTAAATGGGCGTTGACTTTAGTGTATGGACCAGTATAGAGCCAGTTTAAAGACAAGTTTCTGTTTGAACTAGTTAAACATGTGCTCTAAGGAGACACGACCAATATTAATTGGCAGTGACTATAACACTATGAGACACTCAAAAGAAAAAATAAAGGTAATTTTAATATTCGATGGCCTTTCCTGTTTAATGCCATGATCGATGGGCTAGATCTTAGAGAGATTGAGATGTCTGGCACACAATACACGTGGGCGAACGCATTGTAGTGTCCCACATTTGAGAAGCTGGATAGGGTACTTGTCGAAGTGTTTTTGCGACACTTCCCCCGGATCTGCTAAGGAGCAGCCCACTGAGGTTCTTGTTCGGCGGGGCTTAGGCCTCAATCAAGTGTACGCTCGTATGAGAGTGTATGATACGGTGGTTTTTACGTGGTTCGAGCCGCAAGGAGCATAACACCCTACTCCATGGTGGATTGTATTGTAGTGTGTGTGAATGCGTGTGTGTGTATTGAAGATTCGATGTTGGTCCTTTGTAACGGTGGCGGCCCGGACCTTTTATAGACAAAGCCGGACGCCTTACAAGTAGGGTCTGGGGCCCGGCAGGTGGTCTCGGGGCGATCTTATCCTAAAGATCTAAGGTTTGTCGCATAAGCTTCCTCTGACCGTGGCTTTGAGGACTTGTCGTCTTGCCACCTGAGTCGTCAATAGTCCATGCGCCGTTGCTGATAATGGCAGGAATGTCCTGTCCAACTGTCTATCGCCGTAAGCTACCCACTTGGTGGAGTGGGATAGGCCTGCGGCATCTTCACTGCGATGTGATTGGTCGTAGCGGTACCTAACATTAGGTGTGCGCCACGTCATGCATCTGGGAAAGCCACATATCTTCAATCCTTAATAGGGACAAGGCACACCGCTCTCTTAACTCCTGCAACTCTCTGTCCAGGGCAAGTGGCTAGATGACGTGGCAGCCCGGGAGCTCACCTCACGGAGGAGGTCAGGTCTCGTCTTATGTACCATGTGGCAGCTCAGGAGCTCTCCTCTGTGGAGGAGGTCGGGTCCCGTCTTACGAGCCACGTGGCAGCGCCGGAGCCTGCCTATATGGGAGGTGGCCTGTCTGATGCTTTGGACCATGTGGCAGCACCGGAGCCCCGTCTCACGGGGGAGAGGGATCCTTACCTGCTGTACACATGGATGCTTGGGAGCTCGTCTCGAAGGGGGAGCTGAACTCTTCTCTGGGGTCCCCCAGACCCCTTATCTTAGGCAGATGGGTCCTGGCCTTCTGAACACATGGTGCCCTTGGGCCCTGCCTCTGCTGGAAGGCGGGGCACCTAGGCGGCTCTAGCTTCTGTGCGAGGGTCCCCGGTATCTCGGGTACCAACAGTGGCCCCTAGGTCCACCTTGGGGGGACGCGATGAGCCTGAGGGCGGAGCCCTATCCAGCTTTCCCGTGCGGCCTTTCAATTTTTTCTTGATCAGCTGAAGCGGTGCGCGCTTCTGCAGTTGTGGCCATGCGTCTCTCTCTGGTTGAGGGGTCGTGGCAACGGTATCTTTGCTTGCTACAACATTATCGCGACGGTTCCCAATGCGCCTGTTGCACTTCTGCTGGTTTCACTTCCGTCTTTATTGGAACCACCGTGTTGCCTTCTCACGCGGAGAACTGCTTGGGCCAGTTTCTCTGACGGGGGACCTAGGCCCGCTTTTCATGGACGCTGTGGCACAAGCTGCTGATTCCGAGGCCGCCTAAATTTGCACGGTGCACTCAAACAAAGCTAGGGTGCTTTAAAAGGGTACCTTTGTGGGCAATGGTGGTTCCTTCCTTACGCACGCCCCAAGCATTCGAGCCTTCGACTTCCTCCTTGAGCATCCACTCACCATCGAGGTTCTTGACTCCTGTTCCAATGGACTCAGTCCTGCCTCCTTCGCGGATGGAGGACGTCTCATCCGTGAGGCGGCTTTTTGGCTGTGAGGAAAAGGAGCGATGGGATTTGATCCGTCACGACTCCTTGCCACTGGAGTTGAGGTAGAAAGAGATCGTCTTCTTCTAGGCGTACGCATACTCTGAGTTTGTCCCTCCCGTTTCCTCCTTTTTGGTGACACTTCTGGAGGTTCTTGGGCTCCAGCTTCATCACCTGTCGCTGAACTCTATGGTGGTGGCGGCGGTGTTCTCGCATTTCTACGAGATGTTCGTCAGGGTGTACCCGTACGTGCCAGTGTTCCTGCAGTTCTTCATGCTGAGGTGGACCAAGAAGAAGGGCAAGGCAGAATTTCTCGGGGCCTACTACTTCCATTGTCAGACGAACAACCCCTCCAAGTACATTACTCTGCTCTCCTCGGCGAAATGGCCTGGATGGAGGAGCGACTAGGTGATCGTTCACGCTGACACCCACGATCGCATGGTCCTGCCCACCGGCTGGCCGCTGGTTAGGAAGACTGCCTCGGAGGAACGTCCGGAGCTGGAGCCGGCGTATACACTGGTGATGGAGAGGGTCCGATTCCTTGCGGACCACGGAGTTTTAGAGCTGGCGGTGATGGCGGACTTCGTACATCGACGCCTGGCCCCCCTCCAGCACTGTTGTCGTCGTGCATGGCTCTACTTCGAGCTTCAGGATAGCACCAGGTTGCTGAGAGGTCACGACACGGAGACGACCCCGCAAGAGGTGTTTGACGTAATGTCCAAGGCGTGCAACGGCCCGCTGGCACAAGACGTCTTCATCCTCCCGCGGTCTTTCCCACCGCTTTGCACAGATCGAGACCTTCAGATGAAGATTCTGAAGGAGATGCCAAACCTGGATGTGCTCGGTCTTGCGTCGCGGCAGGTTGGTGATGAGAGTCGGGGGATGGCCATCGTCGACCCCCCACAGGAGTCTGCACTTGCTCCGGGCTCCGAAGCTTCAAGGGCAGAGGACACACCTTCTGCCGGAGGGAAGGGCAAGGCGCCGATCTCTGACATAGGCAAGGGGAAGGCACCGGTCCCCGACACGGGGAAGGGGAAGTCGCTGGCGGTTGAGGTTGTGAAGGAGAAGCGCCCTCTGTCGTCACCAAAGGCGCCGCCGCAGGTGGCCTTCGCTCCAAGTCAACGTCCCCCGATGCACCCCTCCTCAGCATTGGGTGTTGGTTCTTTGGGGAGAGGCTCAGTCCACCAAGCGGTGCCTCTGCCAACATCTGTGGCCAGCACACCGTTCAGCATCCCCGCCGCCAACGCAGTTCAAGGTGCCATAGGGGGCCCCGGTAGCGTTACGCCTATGGAGCCTCAGGCCAAGAGGCCTCGAGCCAACATCGACGGCGGCTTGGGTGGAGGCTCCGTTGGGGTCAGTGGAGATACATCGATGCAGGGTGGCAGCGTCGCTGGTGGTTTCGGTGGAGGCCCAGCTGTGATGACCTCGCCTACCTCGCCGTAGGACTCTCACGGCCTCGCCTGCCTCACCGCGGATTCAAGGTCGCCAAAGGTGGAGACCTGTTGGAGCTTTCGGGGACGTCGGTAAGGCATTCTTACCAATGCTTGCTTCGTTATCTCGCCTGCCTTTGTTGATTGATCAGGCCTTGGTTTTTGTTTGCAGGGCCACTTTGGCTGTTGTGACACCCTTACTGATGAAAAATCTCTACCATTGATGCAACCACAATAGCAGCTCATTCACCACTTGCAGCTAATCAAGGTCCAATGACATGCGCTCGTGCACGTCAACTTAATTACTAGGTGAAATCATTCTTGGCTGTTCAAAGTAATTATCCTTCAAATGGGGAACTATTAAAGCCTAGTGATGACCTTGTTATTATTAGGTGCTTGGGAATTGATCCAGCTAGGAGGAATGGAGGGATTAATACAATGAAGGCTGCTCCACCCGACGGGTCCTCGTAACTGCAGCAAGTACCAGCTTAAAAGGAGCATAACTTTCAACTCCCAAGGTTTTTTAATGCAATTAAGTACTTGCTAAAAAGGTATCTTTGTGTACTTTCCATTGGATCAAGAATCAAAGGCAGATGACGCTTAAGATGCTCAGGAAAGGCGGAACAAGACTCATGACTCCATCCTGAGTTGTAGTCTTCCTCCTCTATATAAACAACTAGCAACTATAGGAAAAACTTGGGTTTTGTTTTCTGTAAGTTCAGCCATTGCTACTTCCTTGTAGTGCAAGTGTCGACGAGACATTCCAATTACTTGAATCAGAACCCCAACTTATCACACCCGTGAGTGTTTGCTTGTTATCTTGTTCTTGCTTGTTGTTTGATTGCTTGCAGGTTCAAGGTTGTTCTTGGCATGGCAAGAACAGCAATAACAGAAGCCGATGTAACTATTGCTAAGGCGCAACACCCTTGTGGTTGCTGTAGTCGGGTAAAACAACATTGACCTCCACCAAAATCATAGTAACCAGGAGATGGTGTAACTGTCGCTCAAGGTGCCACACCATTCTGGTTGTGGTAGTCGGGCAGCCAACGTCGGCCGCCACCAAATTCATTCACCACCAACATCTCTCATCGAAAGATAGGGCATCCCCTGTACCCGTTGGGTTCATCAAGTGGTATCAGATTTCAGGTTGCTCGGTGAGAGATTTCCTTCTCCTTGTTCTTCATTTACCTATAGTCCACTTTTGCCTACAAAATTTTGCTCTAAAAATCCTAAAAACACTTTGAGCCTTTTGGTTAGCTACTTAGCTCTAGACTTGTTGAATTCACGGTTGCCTTTTTTTGTCGAGTTGCTGGTTCTAAGTTTTTCACCGCAAGAGTTTTGAGTTTGTACTACTTTGTTCTCAGTCCATTTTTATTACCTACCCAAAGTTGAGAAAAAGGCAAGTGCAAAAGAAAAGCCGCACGGATCAGCAAGAAGAAGGCACGTGCAAAGAAAGAAAAGCTGCACTGATTAAAATTTCTAGAAAAAGATTCTCAGTACAAAAAAAAAGAAACAGTTTGTGTAACATTTGTTTCAAGTTACGGAGTTCAACTTGCTATTTTGAACGTTTTGTTAAAACACAATGTTCATGCTGTACGAACTTTCTACTACAGTAAATTTAACATCACGTAGTGTAACGACTCGCGTCTCTATCACGGTTTAGACTAGGACCAGCACAGTACCATTATGGAATGTTTATTCAACTTGTTGTGACTAATGTGGTACTAGTTGTTCCTTTGTGCGACTCATTTCTAGCAGCCACCTACAGCTCCACAAAATCATCTACAACACCACAGAATTGTGCTGGCAGCCACCATTTGTTGTTGTTCTTGCTGTTTGCCGGCGCCTCCTGCATCGCGTGGTAAGAACTTGTAAGAGCTTGATTTCTTGCTAGTGAGGAAGTGATTGTGTCCTACCACCTCTTGGCAACTGCTAGAATTAATCTGCTTCCTATTGTATTTCCTTTCTTTACTAACCATGTCAGCTGATGCGACTGAGACATATTCACATTCACCACATACAAGGGGCATCATTTAGCATTTCGAATGCCAAGTAAAGCTATGCACGGATGCTCTCAACGAGAATATTCAAGTCACCAATGAACATATTGGTCAATTAGAGTTGACGCAGATTTGCACCAACACCAAGCTGACCACATTAGAAAGCACTGTTGGGGCTATTAATACTTCTCTTGCAGCAATCATTGAGCGATTGGAGAGGATGGAACAGGTTGTACGTGAAGAGAGGCAATGACGTGTTGATGACAGCCACGACTCCGTTGGCAGTGCTGCAAGATATGATGAGGCGGAGTATTCAGCGGATACCGAGCTTGATGATGGACCTTTCAGGTATCAACGGCAGCCACGTCGCAACCATCATTGTATGGGTGGTCGAGCCCTACGACGTGAGGTACGTGATAATGATGATTCCCTACACAGCATTAAATTCTACATACCACCCTTTGATGGTAAATATGATTCGGATGCATATCTGTCTTGGGAATTATCAGTAGATCAAAAATTTGCATGCCATAATTTCCCTGATGATAAAAAGGTAGAGCTGCCACTAGTGAATTCACTGACTTTGCTTCTGTTTGGTGGCATGAGTATCAAACTAAAAATCCAGCTACCGTACCACAAACTTGGAATGCCTTGAAACGAATCATGCGTCATCATTTTGTTCCTTCCTATCATGCTTGTGACCTGTTGCATAAATTACAACAACTTAGTCAAGGCAACAAATCTGCTGAGGAATACTATCAAGAACTTCAAATAGGCATGATGCGTTGTGGCCTAGTTGAAAATGAAGAGGCTGCAATAGCTAGGTTTATGGGTGGTTTAACAAGAGAAATTCAGGACATATTGGCTTATAAGGAATACACTAACGACATTCGATTATTCCATCTTGCTTGTAAGGCTGAAAGAGAAGTGCAGGGACGACGCACAAGAACTAACATTTCTGCAGGTCGAACTACCTCATGGCAGACCCGCTCAAGTGCTGCTGGTACAAAGCATGATTCTTCGGACGATGCCTCCAATCGGTTGACCAGGTCTACATCAAAATCAGCACCTTCACGTGCAATCGAGACAACAAAAGGATCCACCCAAGCTGCAGCCAACACTTCTTCTTCCATTGCTTCCACCGGGTGAACAAAAGACATTCAATGCCTCCAGTGCAAGGGTTTTGGGCACCTACGAAGGGACTGCCCAAGCAAACTTGTGCTGATTGTACGAGAAAATGGTGAGTACTCATCCGCTAGTGATTTAGATGAGGAAATATACGCCATGCTTGTTGCACAAGATGCAGGAAAGAAGAATGATGATGAAGAGCACATTGGGGCTGATCATGCTGACCACTATGAGAGTCTTGTTGTGTGGCGTGTCTTGAGTGCCCTAATGATCAAAGCTGAACAGAACCAGCGACACAATCTATTCCAAACTAAGTGTGTAGTTTTGGAACGATCGTGTCGCATTATTATTGATGGAGGAAGCTGCAACAATTTAGCAAGTGTTGCCATGGTAGAGAAGCTTGGGATGAAAACACTTCCACATCCACATCCGTACTACATCCAATGGTTCAATGACAGTGGTAATCTTAAGATAACACGTCTGGTTCGTGTCGAATTTGCAATTGGTTCCTACCATGATTACATTGATTGTGATGTGGTACCTTTGCAAGCTTGCTCTATGCTATTTGGTCGACCTTGGCAATTTGGTAAAGATACATTACATCATGGTAAATCAAATCAATACTCTTTCATGCATAATGAGAAGAAGCTTGTTTTGTACCCTATGTTTCCTGATGCTATTTTGAAGGATGACATTGCTAGATCTTGCAAAGAGAAAAATAGGAAATCTACTCAAAATGAAAATTCAAATGTTGCGAAGGAATCGATACACCCCAAGACTAACAATTCCAAATCTGCTCATGTGAAGAAGAATGAAATAAAATTGAAGAGTGCTTGTTTTCTTGCTTCCAAATCTGATTTGTTTGAATTAAAAAATAATGCTGCAATATGCTATGTGTTTGATTGCAAAGAAGCTTTGTTCTCACTTCACGACGAACCATGTGCTTTGCCCCCGCTGTCACTAAGCTTTTGCAGCAGTACGCTGATGTGTTTCCACAGGAGGTACTAGCCGGGCTGCCACCATTGAGAGGGATTGAGCATCAGATTGACCTCATCCCTGGGGCTTTTTTGCCAAACCGAGCACCCAACCCAGAGGAGACTAAGGAGATTCAACGACAAGTACAGGACTTACTCAACAAAGGTTATGTGCGTGAGTCCCTTAGTCCTTGCTCTATTCCTGTTCTTTTGGTCCCAAAGAAAGATGGATCATGGCGCATGTGTGTAGATTGTCGAGCAATTAATAACATTACCATTAGATATCTTTATCCTATTCCTAGGTTAGATGATATGCTTGATGAACTTAGTGGCTCGATGATTTTCTCTAAAATTGACTTGTGTAGTGGGTACCATCAAATTTGCATGAAGCTAGGTGATGAATGGAAAATAGTGCTTAAATCAAAGTTCGGTTTGTATGAGTGGTTAGTCATGAATGAGCCTAGCACTTTTATGAGACTAATGAATGAGGTTTTACATGCTTTTATTGCACCTAACACCTATTAGAAAACTTCCTAGATTCTATCGTCGTTTTGTGAAAGACTTCAGCACCATAGCAGGCCCACTGCATGAGCTTACAAAGAAGGGTGCTCCATTCGCATGGGGCAAGGCGCAAGAGGCTGCATTTGCAACTTTGAAGAATAGGTTAACTCATACACCCCTTCTCCAATTACCAGATTTCGGTAAGACTTTTGAATTGGAATGTGATGCTAGTGGTATTGGATTGGGAGGTGTCTTGTTGCAAGAGGGGAAACCTATTGCTTATTTTAGTGAGAAACTGAATGGGCCTAGTATGAACTATTCCACTTACGATAAACAATTATATGCACTAGTACGAACTTTGGAAACATGGCAACATTATCCATGGCCTAAAGAATTTGTTATACATTCTGATCATGAATCTTTGAAGCACATTAAGAGCCAAACTAATCTGAACCGTAGGCATGCCAAGTGGGTAGAATTCATTGAGTCCTTTCCTTATGTCATCAAACACAAGAAAGGAAAAGATAATGTCATTGCGGATGCCTTATCTCGTTGTTATAATATGTTGTCCCAACTTGGTTTTAAGATTTTTGGCTTGGAAACAATTAAATAACAAGATGCTTTTGATGCTGATTTCAAAGATGTGCTTCTGCAATGTAAAGAAGGGAAAACATGGAACAAGTATGATCTCACTAATGGTTTTGCGTTTCGAGCTAACAAATTGTGCATTCCAGCTGGTTTTGTGCGTATCTTACTATTTCAGGAAGCACATGGTGGAGGGTTGATGGGACACTTTGGTGTCAAGAAGACAGAAGACATCCTAGCAAGCCATTTCTTTTGGCCAAAGATGAGAAGAGATGTGAAGCGGTTTGTTGCTTGTTGCACCACCTGTCAAAAAGCTAAGTCAAGTCTTAATCCACATGGTTTATACATGCCTCTCCCTGTTCCTAGTGCTCCATGGGAGGATGTTTCTATGGATTTTGTTTTAGGATTGCCTAGAATAAAGAAGGAGAGGGATAGTATTTTTGTTGTTGTGGAAAGATTTTTAAAATGGCACACTTCATACCATGCCACAAAACTGATGATGCTACCCATATTTCTGATGTGTTCTTTCGAGAAGTTGTTCATTTGCATGGGGTTCCAAATACTATTGTTTCAAATAGAGATGCCAAATTTCTTAGTCATTTTTGGAAAACCTTATGGGCTAAGTTGGGGACAAATTTTCTCTTTTCTACCACTTGTCACCCTTGAACTGATGGACAGACCGAAGTAGTGAACCGTAGTTTATCTACCATGCTTAGGGTTGTTCTGAAACATAACATCAAATTATGAGAAGAATGTTCGCCTCATATTGAATTTGCTTACAATCGTTCGCTGCATTCTACTAATAAATTGTGCCCTTTTCAGATTGTATATAGTTTTATCCCTCGTGCTCCCATTGATCTTTTAGCTCTGCCACCTTCAGAGAAATTGAATTTTGATGCTTCTCACCGTGCTGAATTAATTCTTAAAATGCATGAGCAAACTAAAGCAAACATTGAGAGCATGAATGCTACGTATCAAAAAGCCGGTAGCAAGGGTAGAAAGCATGTTACTTTTGAACCTGGTGATTTGGTTTGGGTGCATTTGATAAAGGATAGATTTCCTGATTTAGGAAAATCTAATTTGCTACCTAGAGCTGCTGGACCCTTCAAAGTGCTTCGAAAAATTAATGATAATGCATATGAAATTGAGTTACCTACACATTTTGGGGTTACTTCCTCTTTTAATATTGCAGATTTGAAACCATATGTGGGCGAGGAAGACACATTTGAGTCGAGAATGACTCAATTGTAAGAAAAGGAGGATGATGAGTACATCACTACTGTTGATACAACCACAACAGCAGCCCATTCACCACTTGCAGCTAATCAAGGTCCAATGATACGCGCTCGTGCACATCAACTTAATTATCAGGTGAATTTATTCCTGGCTGTTCAAAGTAATTATCCTTCAAATGGGGAACTATTAAAGCCTTGTGATGACCTTGTTATTATTAGGTGCTTGGGAATTGATCCAGCTAGGAGGAATGGAGGGATTAATGCAATGATGGCTGCTCCACCCGAGGGGTCCTCGTTACTGCAGCAAGTACCAGTTTAAAAGGGGCATAACTTTCAACTCCCAAGGTTTTTTTAATGCAAATAAGTACTTGCTGGAAAGTTCTCTTCGTCTACTTTCCATTGAATCAAGAATCAGAGGCAGATGATGCTTGAGATGCTCACAAAAGGCCGAACAAGACTCGTGACTCCATCCAGAGTTCTAGTCTTCATCCTCTATATAAACAACTAGCAGCCATAGGAACAACTTGGGTTTTGTTTTCTGTAAGTTTAGCCATTGCTACTTCCTTGTAAGGAAAGTGTCGATGGGACTTTCCGATTACTTGAATCAGAACCCCAACATATCACACCCGTGAGTGTTTGCTTGTTATCTTGTTGTTGCTTGTTCTTCGATTGCTTGCAGGTTCATGGCAGTTCTTGGAACGGCAAGAATAGTAACAACAGGAGACGGTGTAACTATCGCTAAGGCGCAACACCCTTGTGGTTTTTGTAGTCGGGTAGCACAACGTCGACCTCCACCCAAATCGTAGTTACCAAGAGACGGTGTAACTGTGGCTTAAGGCACCACACCATTTTGGTTGTGGTAGTCGGGCAGCCAACATCGGCCTCCACAAAATTCATTTACCACCAACATCTCTCGTCGAAAGATAGGGCATCCCCCATACCCGTTGGGTTCATCACTTACTGCCAGGGGTAGTCTCCTGGAGCGCTTCGAAGACAGCCCAAGGGGCTACGGCTGCACCGGCAGGACAGATCGCTGAGCCGGTTAAGGGGACCATTGCTCCGGTGCTCGCACCTGGCGAGAGTAGTGAAGCTTCTCCAGTCGCCGTCCCGGAAGCACCTTCGAGTGCTACATCGGAGGCAATGGAGCCGACTCAGGGGGCTGAGGGCTTGGCCTCTGCAGGTGCTGATCTGGTGGGCGGCTCCTTGGGCGATTGACGTCGCCGCTTCGGGTAGCACCGCAACTCCTACCCAGTCTCCGGGGACAAGTTCTCTGGTACTGGTGGCCTCGCCTTCACCACTTTAGGAGGAAGAGGTTCCCAAGACGATCATCGGGCGAGCTTCTATAACATCAGCGCAGCCGGAGAACCTATCTGACATCATGGACTCAACGCAGTCCATCATCCTCCTGTTGCAATCCAACCACCGTTGGGCGTAGGGGGATCTTGCTACGGAATGGGAGAAGCTGCGTGCTCAGAGTGAGCGCCTCCAAGGCTGCGAGGACCTTTTGAGGTCCAGGATCACCGAGGCAAAGGCGAAGTACAGAAGGAGAGCAAGGAGCTGGAGCTGAGGCACCGCTTGGCGAAGGCCATGGATGGAATGTCCCAGAAGATCCTGGCTGATGTCAAGATAGCCAACGACACGGTTGACGCCCGCCTGCGCGCCATTGAAGAGGGTCGAGAGGCTCCGAGTCGCCGCGAAGCTGCTATTGGCTAGTGGGAGGCTGCTGTTGCCGAGCAAGAGGTGGCGGCCCAGGCGATGATGGCTCGGGCTGAGGCTGATCGGGACAGGCTACAGTCCTGCCTTGAAGATCTTGAGCTCCGGGAGAGGGACCTGTCGTGGGATCAGGCGCAACACTCAGCTGAGCATCAGGAACTTCTCCTGCGCAATCTCGACGTCCAAGCCCGGGAGTGCTCGATGGAGTGTCGCGCTCGGGAGCTCGATCTGCAGGAGCGTCACCTGGCTCAACGCCTAGAAGCCGAGGGTAGGGCGATGGTGGAGACGGTGGCGTCCGAGTGTGCTACCGGAGCCGGTAATCTGATCTGCCACTGGGGCCAGTTTTTGATGGTCTCATTGAAGTGCGCAAGGAGACGACAACGGCAGAGGTCAAGAATGCCGCCAAACATGTCGTAGCCCAATTCGCCAGGGACTGAGGCTGGCAGCCCGTCTTTGTATACGGGGTTCACCCCTTTATAAAAATTCCATAATGAATTTGAATTTGTGTTTGACTTCTTGGCTTGTCTTTGCGCTTCTCAACTATTGCTCTAAGTCCTTAACCGCGCAAGGGTTTGCAGAACCTTTACTGAGCTCATTAGTTTCTGAGGACCAACGATTGCATAATTGATATGGCCGAAGTGTTATCTACTGACTTCTTGCCGATGGAACCCCCTTAGAGGCCCCTGGGTAGATGTGGTTAGTTGGTCCGGCACATCTACCACTTGATCGCAGGATGTCTTTGACGGGCCCCCAGCGGAGCAGGAGAGTTTGAGTGGATTGCTTTAGTGTCGTCCACCATCATCGATGGAAGCGTTGACGGCAGATCCTCACCGCCCACAATCGTCGTAGAGACATCGACAGCAGGCCCCTTGGGAGGTGCCGGAGCTGGATGCTCTGGCGTCGTCCACCATCTTTGTAGAGATGTCGACGGCAGGCCCATTGGGAGGTGCAGGAGCTCGCTGCTCTAGCATCGCCCAACATCGTCGTAGAGACGTCGACAACAGGCCCCTTGGGAGATGCCAGAGCTAGATGCTCCGGAGTTGTCCACTATCTTTGTAGAGACATCGACAGCAGGCCCCCTGGGAAGTGTCGGAGCTGGTTGCTCCGGCGTCGTCCTCAATCTTCGTAGATACGTCAACGGCAGACCCCTGGTGTACATGCCATCACAAGAGAACTCTGTTAGCAACAAGAGCGAGGCAGGAGAGTTTACTCACTTATCCGTGCTTGTTGTTGTTGTTGATGTGTTGAGACGTTGACGGTACGCCCCTTGGGAGGTGTCAAAGCTGGATGCTTTGGCGTCATCCACCATCTTCGTAGATACATCGACAACAGGCCTCTGGTGTACAAGATATCACAAGAGAACCCTGTTAGCAACAAGAGCGAGGCATGAGATTTTACTTTCTTATCCGCGCTTGTTGCTGTCGTTGACGTGTTGAGACGTTGACGGTAGGCCCCTTGGGAGGTGCCAGAGCTGGATGCTCCGGTGTCGTCTACCATTTTCGTAGAGACATCGACGGCAGGCCCCTTAGGAGGTGTCGGAGCTGGATGCTCCGACGTCATCCACCATCTTCGTAGAGACGTCTACGGCAGGCCTCCTTGATAGGTGTCGGTGCTGGATGTTCTGGCGTCGTCCACCATCTTCGTAGAGACGTTGACAGCAGGCCCCCTGGGAGGTGCCGGAGCTGGCTACTCCAGCGTCACTCAACATCGTCGTAGAGATGTCGACGGTAGGCCCCTTCGGAGGTGCCGGAGCTGGCTGCTCTGGCGTCACCCACCATCATCGTAGAGACGTCGACGGAAGGCCCCCTATGAAGTGCAGGAGCTGGATGCTCCGACGTCGTCCACCATCTTCGTAAATACATCGACGGTAGGGCCCTAGTATACAGGCTATCGTAAGAGAACCTTGTTAGTAACAAGAGCGAGACAAGAGAGTTTACTCACTTATCCGTGCTTGTTGCTGTCATTGACGTGCTGAGACGTCGATGGCAGGCCCCTTGGGAGGTGTCAAGCCTGGCTGTTCTACACATATGATAGAAAGAGAGGGGGGACTAGTCTGCTCGTTTGTTTTACCTGTTCCTCTACCTTACGTCTTTCATGTCTTACTGTCTTGGACTGACGCACGGGACTTGGGTAATTCGATACGCTGGTGCTCTGGGGTCCGGCTCCCGCCATCCTCAGGGTGTGAGCTTTCTAGCCCCAGTACTCAGCTGTAGTATTGGGAGGCAGGGAGTGTATGCTTAGGGTACAGGACCAGGCTAAGCAGTTTACACCCCCCTAGACCTCCTGCTCGTCACATGCCTTTCCTGGGAAGCCTTCTGGTGCCACAGGACCCTAATGACGAGAGCAACCGGAAGAACCCCTCACACACTGTTGGTACCTTAAACAAACCTGCCTGTAGCAAGACTGCATGTCTCCAGCAGGGGTGAGTTACAGAGTGTACAACCGTGCATTTAAAGGTTATATACAATAAATGAGTCTAGTATGGCATGATCATAAACTTAACACGTAATTAAATGATGTTTTTAATAAAACATGAAGTAAAACAATGATTTTTTATAGGCGTTCATAGGGGGAGACATGCTTTTTACAAAAGAGGACAACGGCTTGCTTTCGGATGATGAGGGAGGCAGGGTGTACAAGCTTAGGGTTCGGGACCAAGCCAAGCTGACTACACACTATGGACCTGACCCTCCCGAAGCTCGGTTGTCCTTAATGCTGCTCCTAGGTCCTATGAAAACCTTTACAGTGTCCTACTAAGCTTAATATTTACAATAGGGGTGCCCAAGGATCCAAGGGTAGCTGTGGTGGTTGCGGAGCAACCTCGTTGTCTATAACTACTAGAGGGGCGATGAGCGAGCGTCCCTACTTCCTGCCTTTGCCGCCCGCCTTGCGAGTGGTCTGAGCAGAGCTGGGACTGAGCTCGGCAGCTTTGGCGGGGGTGTCAGTGCTGTTGGAGGGCTACAACCGAGGTGCAGCGGGTGCTCCGCACTGACGCGAGATCGGCGGAGGCTAAATTGATCTAGCGCTGCCCGAGACAGGTGTTGGGTCTGCTGTGAGGGCTTGGAGCTGCTCCAAGGATAACACCAGAGCAGTGCGGTCTTCGTGGATCCTGAGGACGTCGGAAGGGGTTGGCATCTTCCGGACAAGGTAGCTGTAGTGGGTTATGGCCATGAATCGATACAACACGGGCCTACCGATGATGGCGTTGAAGGGGAGGCTGACATCTGCGACGTCAAAGAGGATGCTCTCTGTCCTGTAGTTGTCGGGTGTCCTGAAGGTCCCCAGAGATGGATGTTGCTGTATGGGATGATGCTCCTTGGTCCCATCCCTGGGAATGGGCTAAAGGGGGTGAGCTTGGATACCAGGATCTGCAGCTGCACAAAGGCTGTTCGACTGAGGAGGTTGAGTCCAGTCCTGCCATCTATCAAGACGTAGTGGAGCTTGACGTTGCCAATGGTGGGGGCAACCAGAAGAGGTAGAATCCCTGCCCCAGCCATGTTTTTGGGGAAGTCAGAGGCGTCGAAGATGATTGGTGTCTCCTTCTGCCAGTGGTGTAGCGCATGAGTGGAGGCAGGGGCTATCGAAACCACTGGACAACAAAGGGTATTGACCGCGTTCCGGGACACGGGATCCAAAGACCCTCCAAAGATGACATGAAGTGTCTTGCGACGCTCGTGGTCGCTGCTGGCGTTGGAGTCCTCGTCTTGGTGGACCACTTTTACGGCCCGCTCTTGCTTCTGGTACTCCATCTCCTCGTCATCGGTTACCTTGGGGTCAACCTTCTGCTTGCCCTTCCGCTAGCGGAAGGGGGCGCCGTCCATGGGTAACGGCTCCTTCTCCGATCCGGCCAGCCCCACCCACCCCGGGCGCGGGCTCAGCATGCCAGTCACGGCCTTTTGTCGCCCTGGTGCACCGATCGGCGATGGAGAAGAGCTTAGAGACGTCTTACACGTTGTGCATGGATAAACTCGAGCTTCTTGCGGTCACGCACCCATGGTGGAACGCCACTATGATAGAGGCACTCGGGATGTTGGGGATGGAGTTGCGTACCTGGGAGAAACGCTGGATGAATGATCGTAGCGTCTACTTGGGTTCTTGTCGCATGTTGTGGAGGTCGAGCTTGGTGTCGGGACGCGTGTAGGAGCTGCCTAAGTTTGTCGTGAACCGCTGGCACAACTCATCCCAAGAGTTTATAGACCCCTAGGGTAGGTTCATCAACCACGATCAGGCCAATCCAGTCAGGGCGATCGGAAGTAGTTTGCCAGGATGGTCTCATCCGCCCCTGCAGCAAGGAGCATCGTGGTGTAGATCTGCAGGAACTCGGCTGGGTTGATGCTTGCGTCAAACTTCTCTGGCATATATGGACGGAACTTGCGTGGCCACATCGTAATGCTAAGGTGCAAACACAATGCCGTGCAGCCTCCGATGGGCTTTTCCGGAGAGGCATACGGGGTAGCATTCCGTAGGGGGGGTGTGATGCACGATGTGCGGCGCCTGCGGGACTTGCAGTTGTGGCACTGGCTGAGCCATGTGTTGCTGCAGCAGTACTGGCTGCGCCAAGTACTGCTGCTGCATGTCCTGCTGCACCGAATACTGCAGGGGGGCTGTCGAGCCGACATACTCCTGGTGGCGGAGGGTTTACCTGCGGTGCACCCTGGATGGAGGACGCCTCATCAACAGGGCATTGGGGGGTCATATTCGGCATCGAGGTTGCGCCGCCTCTCTCATCGCCGCTCGATGATGACTCAATCGTCCATGTGAGCTTGACGACGATCAAGCTCAGCCCTTAGGTCCTCCGTGAGGAGCCGACCAGCGCTCGTAAGCCTGGAGGAGCGGGAGTTGGCGGTGCGATGGTCAATGGACGGCGTGCATGACAGCAACACGTGACGCCTTACCCTGTTAGGGGAGTTGATGGCCGCGACGACGAAGTGGTCGATGTCTTGGACCCACTGAGCCATTTCCTGGGAAGCGTTCTGTGACGGTAGGTGGTGGAGAAGAGACCTGGCCGCTGCCAGAGCGCTCTCTGGGCTTGCTGTCGGCAGCGCCGGGGGAGCTGACTGGACTGGGATGTGTCCTGATGTGCCGTCCTGACCAGCTGTACCTGCACGGGGGCATGACGGGCCAGAGAGCACCGCTCGAGCTACAGATCAGGTCACCGGACGACGGCCGCGGAAACTGCCTTCCACGGGCCTGATGAACACCATGGTGGTGAAAGCGCTACCAGTTTTTTGAGGGAAAAAGCCCCTACCTGGCGCACCAAATGTCGAATTGTTTATGCGACACTTCCCCCGGATCTGCTAAGGAGCAGCCCGCGAAGGTTCTTGTTCGGCGGGGCTTAGGCCTCAATCAAGTGTACGCTCGTATGAGAGTTTATGAGACGGTGGTTTTTACATGGTTCGGGCCACAAGGAGCATAACACCCTACTCCACGGTGTATTGTATTGCTAGTGTGTGTGAATGCATGTGTGTGTGTATTGGGGATTCAATGTTGGTCCTTTGTAACAGTGGCGGTCCGGACCTTTTATAGACAAAGTCGGATGCCTTACAAGTGGGGTCTGGGGCCTGACAAGTGTTCCCAAGGCGATCTTATCCTAAATATCTAAGACTTCTCGCATAAGCTTCCTCTGACCGTGGCTTTGAAGACTTGCCGTCTTGCCGCCTGAGTCGTCAGTAGCCCATGCGCCGTTCCTGAAAATGGTAGGGGATGTCCCGTCCAACTATCTTTGTCGTCATAAGCTACCCACTTGGTGGAGTGGGATAGTCCTGCAGCGTCTTCACTGCGATGCGATTGGTCATAAAAATACCTGACATTAGGCGTGTGCCATGCCATGCGTCTAGGAAAGTCGCGTATCTTCAATCCTTGATCAGGACAAGACGCACCGCCCTCTTAACTCTCGCAACTCTCCGTCCAGGGCAAGTGGCTGGACGACGTGGCAGCCCGGGAGCTCACCTCCACGGAGGAGGTCAGGTCCCGTCTTATGGACCACGTGGCAGCTCGGGAGCTCACCTCTGCGGATGAGGTCGGGTCCTGTCTTACGAACCACATGGCAGCGTCAGAGCCTGCCCATACGGGAGGTGACCCGTTCGATGCTTTGGACCACGTGGCAGCACCGGAGCCCGGTCTCACAAGGGAGAGGGATCCTTACATGCTGGACACGTGGCTGCTTGGGAGCTCATCCCCAAGGGGGAGCTGAACTCTTCTTTGGGGTCTCTTGTGGGTCCCCCAGACCCCGTATCTGAGGCAGATGGGTCCGGGCCCGTATCTGAGGCTTGGGCCCTGCCTCTGCTGGAAGGTGGGGCACCTAGACGGCTCTAGCTTGTGCGCGAGGATACCCGGTACGGCAGGTACCGACAGTACTCATTTCAACTGAGTGGGAAATTAAATATCCAATAACAACAGTTACGGAATTATCCAGGAGCGTATCGGACCAAACACCTTTGCTACTTGACTTTGGTGCTGCATCTCAAAGTAGTTACATACCATCATTCAAATTTGACTAGGATGGTTACTTAGAGATGGCTTCAAACCGATGATCCAGACAATGTGGGAGTCGCCAGTACACAGCCATGACCCCATGGAATTGTGGCAGACAAAGATTCATAGGGTACGCCAATATGTTAATGGGCTAAAAATACTAGTGGCACATATAAAAAAGAAAAAAATTGGACACAGTAGACACCCTAGAGAAAAAGGCTAAGTCCATACCATTGCAAGCAGAGGAGATAATATTGAAACAATCATTAAAGGACAGATTGGCCCAATTATTAAGGGAAGGAGAAATCAAATGGTATCAATGTGCAAAGACTAGGGACTTACTGGATGGGGATGCCAATACTAATATACTTCCATCTGGTAGCTAATGGTAAACATAGGAAGAATAAGATTTACCATCTCCAAGATGGGGATAATCAAATTACAGAAGAAAATCAATTGATGGAACATATAGTTAAGTATTATAAGAAGCTCTTCGGTCCTCTAGAGGAAAACACTTTTTTCTGGACATGACCAGAAGGGATGATAGTCCTCAGGTATCTGAGATTGAAAATAACTTCCTAATTGCAGACTTTACTATAGAGGGGGTGAAAAGTTCTGTTTTCCAGATGGAGCATAACAAGGCACCAGGGCCGGATGGATTCCCCCTGGAGTTTTATTAGGTCTTCTGGGATGTGGCCAAGGCGGACCTGATGGCCTTAATCCATGCTTTCCATACTCGCGAGCTACAAACATTCACACTAAATTTCGGCACTATCATTCTGCTTCCAAAAACCATTGATGCCGTAAAGATACAGCAATATAGGCTGATCTATCTTTTGAATGTAAGCTTCAAAATCATTACGAAAGTGATTAATAACAGACTTATGGCAATCGTCAAGAAAGTCATTAGCTTGACGCAGATTGCGTTCCTGCATGGGCGTAATATAATGGAAGGTGTTGTTATCCTGCACGAAACCATACATGAACTTCATATAAGAAATCAAATGGTGTAATCGTGAAAATTGATTTTGGAAAGCGTATGATAAGGTGATCTGGTGTTTTGTACGTGAAGTATTAGAGATAAAAGGTTTTTCGCGGGTTTGGTGCGATTGGGTCGACAATATTATGAGAGGTGGTCTTGTTAACATAAGAGTCAATGATCAGCTTAGCGAGAATTTCCAAACAAAGTAAGGACTCTGCCAAGGTGATCCCCTGTCACTTGTCCTATTCAACATTGTGGTAGACATGCCAGCCATAATGATAAATAGAGCAAAGGTAAATGGGTTAATATCTGGTGTTGTTCCACATCTCATAGATGATGGTCTGTCAATATTACACTATGCAGACGACACGATCATCTTTATGGAGCACAACTTGGAATAGGCTCGCACCTTGAAAATGTTGTTGTGCGCATTTGAGTTGCTCTCAGGAACAATTAACTTTCACAAAAGTGAAATATTTTGTTTTGGAGATGCTCTAGCGCACCAACAATTGTATGCTGATCTGTTTGGTTGCACACCCAGATCATATCCATACAAATATCTGGGTATTCCCATGCATTATAGGAAACTGTAAAACAACGACTGGAAAATCATCGAGGAGAGATTCCAGAAGAAGTTGAGTAGCCGAAAAGGAAGATATTTGTCCGCGGGTGGTCGTTTAGTGCTTGTCAACTCAGTCTTGAAAAATCTTTCCATGTTCATGCTTTCATTTTTTGAAGTGCCCAGAGGTGTGCTTGAGATATTGGATTACTATAGATCAAGATTTTTTTGGCAAGGCGATAATCACAAGAAGTACAGATTAGGCCGTTGTGATGTGTTATGCTGGCCAAAAGAACAAGGAGGCGTAGGAATCCAGAATCTAGACATTCAAAACCAGTGCTTACTTAGCAAGTGGTTGTTTAAACTATTCAATGAGGATGTTTTATGGCAAACACTTCTGAAACGAAAGTATGTAAAGCATAAAACGATTGGGCAAATACAACACAAACCCGATGACTCACACTTCTGGAGTGGGCTGATGAGCGTTAAAGATTTTTTTTGCATTTCAGTTGGTTTAAAGTAAACAATGTTTGCTGTAGGATCGAGGAGTATGTGAAAAGCTACCAGAGGAGAGGTGAATGGTAGATTAAAAAATCATACGCAGCAGAAACAATTAAATCCCAACCCCTTCGGCAGAGAAATGATCCGTTATAGAAATCATGTGTGATACTAACATAAATGTGTTTCACCATGATAAAAGTGATAGATATCAGAGAGAATCAAGTCACGAAGACAACACAACAAGAATCACTCAAATCCGTCAAGAGAAACTCAAGTTACGATTGAAAGATCGAACAAGGGTCAATCTGTCCTACCCGAGAAAAACAGTTCTGGAATGCTACAAAGAAACTCGTGTAGATCAAAAACCACAAATCCAATGACCATGAAATTTTTATAGATGATATATATAATCAAGTTGTGAAGACAACCCAAAAAGAATCACGTCAATTGGATCTGTAAAACTCGAGTTATGATAAAAACACCAAAGAAAGGTAGTGTTGTGCAGAAACTCGATGAGAAAGACTTGACAGAAATAAGTCGGACGAACAAGGCACAAAAGTTCCTTTAAACTATGATCTTTATTCAATAGAAAACAAGAGGAACAGCCCCAAAAGTCGTCTCTCATGAGCTCTGGCCTCCCTTGCTTATATAACCAGCCCTTAGGCCAACCCAATCTCAACTAGGACTCTAATCCTACTCAAATCATGAATCGAAACTTTCCATAACTGCTTAGGACTCGTCTATACACAGATAGAAGTAATATTAAGACTTCCAAACACCTTAGGAACGTATCCCACATTCCTAATACAACTCAAATTCATGACCCACACGAAATCCTATCATAACCAACTCAAATCATCCCATATTTGAGTCAAACACGACTCAGCCGCAACCTGAGTCCATAACCTAGTCGGTTGGACCTTTCTGACCAATTCTTTACATCCACATCTCTTCATCACGCCTCGGAACCATGTAGCCTCGTCCATGCACTCCTTGCATACGTGCAAACATCTTCCAATGACATTCGCGATACCTTCATATGCATTGTTCTTGATTCAAACATGTTGCGCAACCTCCCGATCAACTCAACCACAATTCCTCCTGAACTTGGTTGTTGAACCTCATCTTCTCCGTAAGACTAGTTCAATTGATCCCGTCACCAGCCATGTCTTGAACTCAAGCGACACCTGCACATGAATAAACAACCAATACCTTCGAGCACAAGTCCTCGACTTGACTCTCGTTAGTTTCGAAACTACAACATCTTACGTGAGCACCTCACATAAGCATGTTGCAAACCGTAGCAAAATGGTATCAGCCTTAACCACCAAAACACACCAAAAACTTAGTAAAAGAATACTAAGCAACCTTTCCATAAGTGTAAAGCAAGTTCGAAACATTGCAATATAAAAGCAAAAACACTGCTATCAAGCACCGGATCTTAGCTTACCAACGCTAGTAAAACCTAGCGCCAGAGCTAGAAAAACATGTCGGAGCTAACCAACATAAGTCGGACCTAGCAAAAACATATCGGAACTTAACAAAGACATGCCGGAGCTATCAAAGACATGTCGGAGCTAAAGTCAGACCTTACTAAAAAGATGTTATGGCAGCATTTAAAACTTTTATTGTCAAAGCAAATGTATTCATCACACATAGGTCCACAATCTCCCCCTTGATGAATGCATTGGCAACACCACTTAAGATCCGAACATTGGCTTATTCACATTAAATGTTTTGAAAACAATTTCTCCCCCTTTGTAAAATAGAAATAAAATGAGAAAAAGAAATTCCCCCCCTGAGAAGAATCGTGCCAAAAAAATTTGTGAATATGTACAATGTGTAATCAATTTCTCCCCCTTGCATACTTATCTTTAAAAATTCACATATTATCTCTCTCCCTTTGACAATGGATTCACCAAGGTTTATAAGACAAATTTTAATTGTTATGAGCATATTATAATATATACATATAAAACAAAGCTCATCCAAGTCATACTATCAAGTAACTTACACTATCACAACAATGAGATACATAAAGTAGTGTAAGCCATGCTAGAGATCAAATGTAATTTCCAATTTAAGCAAGTCATGATCTCGCAAACTTAACTATTTCAAAACCTGAAAGCATGACATTAGTTGCTACATTTTATTATTTTTCAAAGCACAAATTTAGAACATATGATATTTGCAAGAGATTATATGTGCATCTACCTTATTCTAACCAACCAAGCCAAGCCTATGTCATTTGACAATCAGAAGCTTAAGGTGATGAGGACATCAACACCCTCGATACATCCACACCAACTCAGCTACCGGTTTCTGGTCCGATCACTCGCGCTCGTGCACGTCAACTAAACTATGAGGTGAACTCGTTCTTGGCCTTATGTCCATCTTATCTAGACCGTGGAACTACGTGCTTTCTTGTTTTGCTTAGGAACAATGGAGAGGAGCCAATGGGAAGGGAATTCACGCGGACGGGATTTAGACAGCAGAACAGCACCAAATTGTGACGGCCACCACGATTTCATACGGACTCCGATCTAGGCGTTCAAGTACTTCCTGGAAAGATTATCAAGTCTACTTTCAAACGGATCTGGCCTCATGTCCATATCTATTCAGAGTCGGCCGCAATAGTTATTTTAATACCAAGACCTTTTTCTGTCCAGGGTGCTGCATCACCAAAATTGGTCCCATGGCCCATGTATCGTTTGGACTCCATTAGGGACTCGTGATTAGGGTTTCTCACGACCCTAGGGAGGTAATAAATAGTAGCAGCCGCCCTCATTAGCTGGTGGGTTTTGTTTATTCGTAAGTTAGCTTCTGCTGCTTCCTTGTACACGCGTGTGTCGACTAGATCGCCCGTCTACTTGTATCCAGAACCTCACTTTAGATTAATTCAACAGATAAGTGCTTGTTCTTCTTGTTCTTGCGTGTTCTTCGATTGCTTGCAGGAACAAAGGCCCTTGTGGTCAGGTTGATTGTGCGCCAGCAAGATCAATACAACTTCGGAGTCGGTGTACCGATCGCTAAGGCGCATCGTCTTGGGGACGGTGTAGTCGGATCGCCAACGTCTTCTCCTCCACAAATCGAACCCTCCTATTCTCATCGAAAGATCGGGAACCAAGATCCTATCAAGTGGTATCAGAGCAAGGTTAATCGGTGAGAGTGCTACCATTACTTTTCTTTCCGCTGTTATCATCCTATAGTCCAGAAAAAGCCTAAAAAAATACCAGATCCGTTTTTTTCCATTATTCCTAGACCATTGTGCCTTTTACTTTCTCCACTTAGTCAAGACTTGTTGAGTTCATGGTTGCTTCGACGAGTCAAGTTGCTGGTCTTTAGTTTTGCACCACTAGAGTTTCGAGTTCGTGTCACATTCGGTCACCTAGTTTGAGTCAGATTCATAGTTCGAGTTTGAGTCGGATTACTAGTTTGAGTTTGAATCAGATTGCTACTTCGAGTTTGAGTCGGATTACTAGTTCGAGTTTGAGTTGGATTACAAGTTCAAATCATTTTTCTACTTTGAGTTTGAGTCGTATTGCTAGTTCGAGTTTGAGTCAGATTACAAGTTCAAATCAGATTGCTACTTCGAGTTTGAGTCGGATTGCTAGTTCGAGTTTGAGTCTGATTACTAGTTCGAGTTCGAATCAGATTGCTACTTTGAGTTTGAGTCAGATTAGTAATTTGAGTTTGACAACAAGAAAAAGGCAAGTGCAAAATCAAAAGCCGCACAAAAGCCACAAGCAATTAGAGAAAAAAAAAGGCAAGTGCAAAATCAAAAGCCGCACAAAAGCCACAAGCAATTAGAGAAGAAAAAAAAGGCAAGTGCAAGATCAAAAGCCGCATGTGCAAATTTTGTTCTAGGGTCTCCTGATTCCATCTAGAGAGAGTTTGGGTGACCACCCCAACAAAAAAAAAATCAGATTGTTGTTTGGGGTGTTTTTGGTGACGACATTGGTGTCTCGGCTCGCGTCTCTAGTACGGTCTAGACTAAGATCAGCACAGTACTGTCGTAGAATATTTATTCAGCTTGTTGTGATTAACGTGGTGAAAGTTTGCTCCTTGTGCTAGTTCAGCCACCTAAAGCCATAGATTGACACCTGCTCTTGAAGTTGTTCATTACTTGCTGGTTGCCATCACCTTCTTGCTGAGCTTTGTAAGAACAGGTAAGAGCTTGATTGAACAGGTTGAGAGTGAGCGAGTTATCTCCACCAGCACCTTTGTAGCTAGGAATAACGTTACCCTTTCATATTGGATTTTTTTTTCTACTAACCATGGTAGGAGGAGCAAATACAAATGAAGATGTGCATTCACCTCGCACACGGGGAATTATACAACACTTCGAACGCCAAGTGCGGCTACACACAGAAGCGCTTGATGAGGATTTTCGAGTTACCAGTGACCGCCTTGGTCAACTGGAAAATATGCAGATCGACACCAACACCAAAATCAGCATGTTGGAGAGTTCCATTCAAACATTGAACATCTCTATTGGAGCCATCCTGCAGCGCCTTGAGGAGAGGGATCGTGGACGCACCGCAGATGGACAGGTGAGCAATGCTCCTAGTATTGTACGTGACAATGAAGATGACTATTCTGCAGATACGGAGATTGGGGAAGATGAGGAAGCTAGGCCACGGCGCCGGCTACAACGCAACCGTCAAGGCATAGGTGGACATCGTCGGCGTGAGGTATGCAATCATGAAGATACTTTTAACAAGATCAAATTTAAGATACCTCATTTTGATGGTAAATATGACCCTGATGCATATATTACTTGGGAGATTTCTATTGATCAAAAATTTGCATGTCATGAGTTTCCTGAAAACGCAAGAGTTAGAGTAGCCACTAGTGAGTTTACTGATTTTGCTTCTGTTTGGTGGATAGAACATGGCAAGAAAAATCCTAATAACATACCACAAACTTGGGATGCTTTGAAACGGCTCATGCGGGCTAGATTTGTTCCTTCTTACTATGCACGTGATCTGTTAAATAAGTTACAACAATTGAGACAGGGAGCTAAAAGTGTAGAAGAGTATTTTCAGGAATTACAAATGGGTATGTTGCATTGTAATTTAGACGAGGATGAGGAACCAGCTATGGCTAGATTTTTGGGTGGTTTAAACCGTGAAATTCAGGACATACTTGCTTATAAAGATTACAATAATGTTACCCGTTTGTTCATCTTGCTTGTAAAGCTGAAAGGGAAGTGCTGGGACGACGAGCTAGCTCTAGAACTAATATTTCTGCAGGAAAGACTAGCTCATGGCAACCACGCACGACTACTCCTTCAACTGGGCGTGCTTCTCCGCCATCTTCTTCACAAAGTTGGGCAGCACCTTCTTCTTCCAGCAACAAGCCACGTGCTTCTTCCACTAGCTCAGCAGTAAAGACCACCCAAAAGCCCACCGAGAGTGCTTCTTTCGTAGCATCTACCGGACGATCTAGAGACGTTCAATGTCACAAGTGCAAGGGTTTTGGCCATGTGCAGCGTGACTGCCCAAGCAAACGTGTTCTAATTGTTAAAGATGACGGTGAGTACTCATCTGCTAGCGATTTTGATGACGATGCATGTGTTTTGCTTGCAGCTGACTATGCAGGTAGCAATGAACATCAAGAAGAGCATATTGGTGCAGAAGATGCAGCGCGCTATGATAGTCTCATTGTGCAGCGTGTGCTTAGTGCACAAATGGAGAAAGCGGAACAAAATCAAAGGCACACATTATTCCAAACAAAGTGTGTCGTGAAAGAGCGATCTTGCCGCATGATCATTGATGGAGGTAGCTGCAACAACTTGGCCAGCAGTGACATGGTGACCAAGCTGGCACTAAGCACCAAACCGCACCAACATCCCTATTACATTCAATGGTTAAACAACAGCAGTAAGGCAAAGGTAACTAGACTTGTGCAAATCAATTTTACTATTGGATCATATAAGGATGTCGTTGAGTGTGATGTTGTGCCTATGCAAGCTTGTAATATTCTGCTAGGAAGACCTTGGCAATTTGATAGAGATTCTATGCATCATGGTAGATCAAATCAGTATTCTTTTCTTTACCACGATAAAAAAATTGTGTTGCATCCTATGTCTCCTGAAGCTATTGTGCAAGATGATGTTGCTAGAGCTAGGAAAACTAAATATCAGGACCATGCTAACATTGAGAACAATAACAATGCCAAATCTGTGTTTGATAAGAAAAATGAGATATCTCTGAAGGGAAAATGCTTGTTTGCTACGAAATCTGATATTAATGAACTGATTGCTTCCACCTCTGTTGCCTATGCCTTGGTATGCAAAGATGCTTTGATTTCCCTTTACGATATGCAACATTCTTTGCCTCCTGCTGTTGCTAACATTTTGCAGGAATATTCTGATGTGTTTCCAAGTGAAATACCACCTGGACTACCACCACTTCGAGGGATTGAGCACCAGATTGACCTCATTCCCGGTGCTTCATTGCCCAACCGTGCACCATATAGGACAAATCCAGAAGAAACAAAGGAGATTCAGCGCCAAGTACAAGAACTACTTGACAAAGGTTATGTACGTGGGTCTCTTAGTCCTTGTGCTGTTCCAGTTATTCTAGTACCTAAAAAGGATGGATCATGGCGTATGTGTGTGGATTGTAGAGCAATCAACAATATAACCATTCGATATTGTCATCCTATTCCACGCTTAGATGATATGCTTGATGAATTGAGTGGTGTTGTTGTGTTCTCAAAAGTTGATTTGCGTAGTGGTTATCACCAAATTCGCATGAAACTAGGAGATGAATGGAAAACTGCTTTCAAAACTAAGTTCAGTTTATATGAGTGGTTAGTCATGCCTTTTGGGTTAACTAATGCACCTAGCACCTTCATGAGATTAATGAACGAGGTTTTGCGTGCATTCATTGGAAAATTTGTTGTTGTGTATTTTGATGATATATTGATTTATAGCAAATCCATGGATGAACATCTTGATCACTTACGTGCTGTTTTTAATGCTTTGCATGAGGCACGATTATTTGGTAATCTTGAGAAGTGCACCTTTTGCACGGATCGAGTCTCTTTCCTTGGCTATGTTGTTACTCCACAGGGAATTGAAGTTGATCAAGCCAAGGTAGAGGCTATTCAGGGGTGGCCTGTACCAAAGACCATCACACAGGTGCGGAGCTTTCTAGGGCTGGCTGGGTTCTATCGTCGCTTTGTGAAGGATTTCAGCACCATTGCTGCCCCATTGAATGACCTTACGAAGAAGGGGGTGCCTTTTTCTTGGGGCACCACACAAGATAACGCCTTTACCATACTGAAAGATAAGTTGACGCATGCACCTCTTCTCCAACTTCCTGATTTTTCTAAGACTTTTGAGCTTGAATGTGATGCTAGTGGGATTGGATTGGGTGGTGTTTTGTTACAAGAAGGAAAACCTGTTGCATATTTTAGTGAGAAAATGAGTGGGCCTGTTCTAAATTATTCTACCTATGATAAGGAATTATATGCTCTTGTACGAACTTTAGAAACATGGCAGCATTATTTGTGGCCCAAAGAATTTGTTATCCATTCTGATCATGAATCACTAAAGCATATTAGGAGTCAAGGGAAACTAAACCGTAGGCATGCTAAGTGGATGGAATTTATTGAGTCTTTTCCTTATGTCATTAAACACAAAAAGGGAAAGGATAATGTTATTGCTGATGCTTTATCTAGACGTTATACTCTTCTATCTCAACTTGACTTTAAAATTTTTGGATTAGAAACAATTAAAGATCAATATGAACATGATGCTGATTTCAAAGATGTATTACTGAAATGTAAAGACGGAAAAGCATTGAATAAATTTGTCCTCAATGATGGCTATGTGTTTAGAGCTAACAAGTTATGCATTCCAGCTAGCTCCGTTCGTTTGTTGTTGTTACAGGAAGCGCATGGAGGCGGGCTGATGGGGCACTTTGGAGTGAAAAAGACGGAGGACATACTTGCTGGTCATTTCTTTTGGCCAAGGATGAGGCGAGACGTCGAGCGCTTTGTTGCTCGCTGCACGACATGTCAAAAAGCTAAGTCACGACTTAATCCACATGGTTTGTACATGCCTCTTCCTGTTCCTAGGATGCCCTGGGAGGATATTTCTATGGACTTTGTTTTAGGACTGCCTAGAACAAAGAAGGGGAGGGATAGCATCTTTGTTGTTGTGGATAGATTTTCTAAAATGGCACACTTCATACCTTGTCGTAAAAGTGATGATGCTACACATGTTGCTGATTTGTTTTTCCGAGATATTGTTAGATTGCATGGTGTGCCAAACACAATAGTTTCAGATCGTGATGCTAAGTTTCTTAGCCATTTTTGGAGAACTTTATGGGCAAAATTGGGGACTAAGCTTTTATTTTCAACTACTTGTCATCCCCAAACTGATGGTCAAACTGAGTTTGTGAATAGAAGTTTATCTACCATGCTTAGGGCTGTTTTGAAAAAGAATATAAAAATGTGGGGAGAGTGTTTGCCTCATGTTGAGTTTGCTTATAATCGTTCCCTACATTCTAGTACTAAGAAATGCCCTTTTGAGATTGTTTATGGATTTGTACCCCGTGCTCCTATTGATTTATTACCTCTTCCTTCAATGGAACGAGTGAATTTTGATGCTAAACATCGTGCTGAATTGATCTTAAAATTGCATGAAACCACTAAGAAGAATATAGAGTGCATGAATGCCAAGTATAAACTTGCTGGTAGTAGGGGAAAGAAAACTATCACTTTTGAACCTGGTGATTTAGTTTGATTACATTTGCGAAAGGATAGGTTTCCTGATTTGAGAAAGTCTAAATTGTTACCTCGAGCTGATGGTCCATTCAAAGTGTTAGAAAGAATTAATGATAATGCATATAAACTCGAGTTGCCTGCGAATTTTGGGGTTAGTCCCACATTTAACATTGCAGATTTGAAGCCATATTTGGGAGAAGAAGATGAGCTTGAGTCGCGGACGACTCAAATGCAAGACGGGGAGGATGATGAGGACATCAACACTCTCGATACATCCACACCAACTCAGCTACCGGTTTCTGGTCCGATCACTCGTGCTCGTGCACGTCAACTAAAGTATGAGGTGAACTCGTTCTTGGCCTTATGTCCATCTTATCTAGACCGTGGAACTACGTGCTTTCTTGTTTTGCTTAGGAACAATGGAGAGGAGCCAATGGGAAGGGAATTCACGCGGACGGGATTTAGACAGCAGAACAGCACCAACTTGTGACGGCCACCACGATTTCATACGGACTCCGATCTGGGCGTTCAAGTACTTCCTAGAAAGATTATCAAGTCTACTTTCAAACGGATCTGGCCTCATGTCCATATCTATTCGGAGTCTGCCGCAATAGTTATTTTAATACTAAGACCTTTTTCTGTCCAGGGTGCTGCATCACCAAAATTGGGCCCATGGCCCATGTATCGTTTGGAGTCCATTAGGGACTCGTGATTAGGGTTTCTCACGACCCTAGGGAGGTAATAAATAGTAGCAGCCGCCCTCATTAGCTGGTGGGTTTTGTTTATTCGTAAGTTAGCTTCTGCTGCTTCCTTGTACACGCGCGTGTCGACTAGATCGCCCGTCTACTTGTATCCAGAACCCCACTTTAGATTGATTCAACAGATAAGTGCTTGTTCTTCTTGTTCTTGCGTGTTCTTCGATTGCTTGCAGGAACAAAGGCCCTTGTGGTCAGGTTGATTGTGCACCAGCAAGATCAATAGAACTTCGGAGTCGGTGTACCGATCGCTAAGGCGCATCGTCTTGGGGACGGTGTAGTCGGATCGCCAACGTCTTCTCCTCCACAAATCGAACCCTCCTATTCTCATCGAAAGATCAGGAACCAAGATCCTATCATAAGGACATGGTTTTAGTCATAAACAACTTTTTCCAAGTTCATATCTAAGTGCAATGATAAGCCATCTCAAAAGAGAAGTGTGATGCATGCATATTCTCTTTTTTTCTCAGTTTATATTTGATCATAAAAGCTCAACATGTGAATAGTTGATTGATTAATTTTTCATTATTAAAAGCACTTGTGAGCATGCAACAAGTTCAAAACAGCAAGAAAGTTCAATCATGACCAGATTTAGCGTAAGTAATTATTCCAGTTACTAGTCATGGCAAAAACTACAAAATGTATAACATGAGTAATGTAGTAAGAACTTCCAACATGTAAAAGGAATCACAAAGTCATATATGTATGACATACTATGCTCATATTATTTTAAGTTCAGATTCACACATAGACTTCTCAAGTTTCAAAACTCCCCCTCAATGTAAGCTATGAGGATTCATAACCCCTATTTCACTACTAATGAAACAAAAACGAGTGAAATCCAAAGGTTTTGTAAAAATGACAGCCAGTTGATGTTCGGTATCTACATGGTGAAGCACAATATTTCCTTTTCAACATTATCACGGAGAAAGTGATACCTAATGTCAATGTGCTTAGTTCTAGAATGTTGCACGGGGTTTTTAGCAATGCAGATGGCACTAGTGTTATCACAAAACAGTGGAACACTATGTAGATCGACCCCATAGTCCTTAAGTGTCTGAAAAATCCAAAGAATTTGTAAGCAAGCACTAGCAGCAGCTACATATTCAGATTCAGCTATGGATTGTGCAACTGAGTTTTGTTTTCTAGAGGACCAAGCAACAAGTAAATTACCAAAAAAATGACAAGCACCAGAAGTACTTTTCCTATCAATCCTACAACCCCCCAAAATCAGCATCCGAAAAGCTTTCAAAGTAATAGTTGAGGAAGAAGGAAGAAAAATGTTAAATTCTTGAATTCCATGTAAGTACATGATATTCCTTTTGATGGCTTGACGATGTGAAGCACATGGGGAGGCTTGAAACCGTGCACATAAACATACGCTGAATTGTATGTCCGGTCTTGATGCTGTGAGGCACAAAAGTGATCCGATCATGCTGCTATATTCTTTTTGATCCACGGGTTCACCATCTTCATCAAGTTGAAGTATTGTTGCTGTTCCCATTTGTGTCTGAAGAGGCTTGCTTTTGTCCATGTTGAAGCACCTTAGGATGTCTTTTGTATACTTCGTTTGATGCACAAAGGTACCCTCCTTGGTTTGCTTGATTTGCAGCCCCAAAAAGTACGTGAGTTCTCCCATCACACTCATCTCAAATTCTGAACTCATCATAGCTGAAAACTTGGACACGAGATCATGAGAAGCACAACCAAAGATAATATCATCCACATACACTTGAATGAATAATGAGTCATTGCCATGCTTAAGCACAAAAAGAGTTTTATCAACCTTGCCCATGGTAAACCCATTTTCAAGTAAGAATGTTTTTAACCTATCATACCATGCTCTAGGGACTTGTTTGAGACCGTACAAGGTTTTGGACAGTTTTTAAACATGATTAGGAAAATCTGGATTTTCAAAACCCAGCGGTTGTTTGACATAAACCTCCTCATATATGTAGCCATTAAGAAAAGCACTTTTAACATCCATTTTATAAAGCTTAAAACCTTTAGATGAAGCAAAAGCTAACAAAATTCTTATGGCTTCTATTCTAGCAACAGGAACAAAAGTTTCATCAAAATCTAGACCTTTAACTTGAGTGAAACCTTGAGCAACCAACCTAGCCTTCTTCCTAACCACAACCCCATCCTCACTTAGTTTATTTTTAAACACCCATTTAGTTCCAATTAAAGTGTGACCTTGAGGTGGAGGTACAAGTTTCCAAACATTATTTCTTTTAAAATTTCTAACTCCTCTTGCATCGCAATAATCCAAGATTCATTAGTGAGTGCGTGTGATATATCTTTGGGTTCAAAAGAAGCAACAAAAGCAGAATGAGCATGAGAGTTTGGATCGCAAAACCTAGACTATGTGACTCATTCGTGCAAGCTTCCAATAATTTGTTGTGGAGGATGACTTTTGAGAACTCGGAGGGGAGTGGACACTTCACAAGCTTCTTCTTCTTCATGTTCATCACAAATCGATGAGCTTGTGACTTGAGGAGGATCTGGACCAGTAATGGCGGTCGTCGGTGCTGGCTGTGAATCAAAATCAAGAGCTGGAACAATGTCATTAGCTGTTGAATTTTCGGGTAGCAGCACTTCTTCCTCATCTTCAACAAAAATGCTCTCCCCCTGCGGATATGGATCCGAACCTGCAATGTTTGAGCTAGTACCTATGCTAGCTTTATCAAAAGACACCTCACAAGTCTCCACAATTTTGTTAGTGTCAAGTAAAAGCACACGGTAGCCTCTAGTATAAGATGGATAACCAAGAAACATGCCATCAATGGATCTAGGTTCAAATTTATCAAGATTACCATGTTTCTTAACAAAGCATTTGCAACCAAAGACCCGAAAGTATGTGACACTAGGCCTATGTCCAAACCGAAGCTCATATGGTATTTTACCTAGCTTAGCGCGCAAGAAAACACGATTTCAGACATAACAAGAAGTTGCAATCGTAGCAGCCCAAAATTTCCTAGGAGTTTGATATTCATCAAGCATAGTCCTAGCCATCTCAACTAAGGTTCTGTTCTTCCTTTCTACAACACCATTTTGTTGAGGTACATATGGTTAAGAAAGTTGATGATCTATTCAATTTTCAGCATAAAAGTGATCAAAAGATTGATTTTTAAATTCGGTTCCGTTATCACTTCTAATTGCTTTTAAAGATCCTTGGTGATCAATTGATAATCTAAGAAATAAAGTTCTAAAGTGACTAAAAGCTTCATTCTTAGATGCCGTAAAGTAAACCCAAGAGTATCTAGAATAATCATCAACAATCACAAGAACATACAATTTACCTCCGAAGGATTGAACGCGTGAAGGTCCTACAGTGTCAAGTTGCAAAATTTGACCCGGTTCAGTTGTCATGATCATTGTGAGAGGAGTATGTGAACCTAAATCCATCTTAGTGTGTCTACAAGTAGAGCACACAATTTCTTTGTCCCCTTTAAGCTTAGGCAGCCTACGTATGCGATCAAGAACACTAACATGCGTTAGATGATGAAAGCTTATGTGATAAAGTCTATGATGCCTAAAATATAAGTCCTTTGAATCATTAGCAACTAGACACCTATGCTTAGAGGAAGACATATCAAAACCAGCTTTAAAATCTCTTCCAAACCGAGACATGTTAAAAATAAGCTCCCTATTTGAATTTACAACTTTGCAGTAATTTTTAGTGAAAATAATTTTCAGATTTTCATCTAGCAGTTGTGAAACAGAAAGCAAGTTGTATTTCAATTTTTTAACAAGTGCTACATCCTTCAAAGTGTAGTGATTATTTACTCTAACTGAACCCTTAGCAATTATAGGAGTTGAAGAATTATCGGCAAAAGTAACATTCTCTACACGTGACACAAAAGAGAGGGAGGAGAACCATTTTTTGTTACCGGTCATGTGGCGTGAGCAACCTGAATCCACAATCCAAATGTTCTCGTTCCTCAAGCGTGTAACCTACATAGAAGAAAATTACATCGATGACTCAATACTGGGGTTAGTCAAAAGGCATTTAGGAATCTAGTACTGAGTCACACAACGTCCAGCATGAATAACATGCGAAAGCTGAAACAAAACAGCAGGTTTATGAGCCAAAGCTTGAAGATTTTTGTGCCCAACTACTGACCTATGAGTAGCACGAAAAACAGTAGGTTTGGAAGCAAACTTTGCATGTTTCGACTCATTATAGCAGACTGCATATTCCTATCATTCGGTTTAGCAAGTGCAGCAAATTTTGCATGAAAGTTATGAGATCTAGCAATCATTCTTTCCTTTTTCTGTTGTTTAGCTAGTCTATAAAAAAAATCTATGACATGATCATCTCTACCACAGTAGGTACAATAAAATTTAACTTTGTGTTCATGTCTAGATGAGCAAACAACATTTTTGTTTGAAACTTCATGAGACAACACTCCTGCAGATTTGAAAACCACTTCTTTTTGTTTAGAAATTGTTTGAATCAAACCACTTCCTCATGACTTTATAATTTTAGGTGGATGTGTCTTAGCATGAGCATGAGAATCAAAACCTAAACCAGTTTTATCATTGCAAGACTTGGAAGAATTCAACAGCAAGTTTAGGTTCTTATTCCCGTTACAAAACTGATCTAATGTCCTATGCATGTTATCAAATTTATTGGACAGATCAAGGAAATTTTCACATGAAGTTTTTTATTTTAATTTGCAATTGGAACAAAATTTAACTTCATGAGAACGTAATGCATTGTTCAATATAGAAATTTCATTCATAGCATCTTGTAGTTTCTTATCAAGATCATCACAAGTAGAACAATGCAAATCAAATGTAGAACAACTAGCATCTTTCAAGTTTTTATCATTAAGTGCATCAAGCTCTCTATTCTTTTCAATTTCTAACTCAAGTTTATCAAGTGTGGAGATGTGCACACTTCTTAATGAGGACAATTGTTCATATATTAAATCACATGAGGGACATGCATCATCACTAGGAATCAAAGTTTTTAAATTGTTGATTTCAGATTCTAGTGATTCAATTTTAGCAGCACTATCCCTAAGCTTTTTATACTTTTTCTTAACTATAATAGTGGCACAAGAATTAGCATCACACATTTCTTCACAAGTAGGACATACCTCTTCATTGTCGTTGTTATGTTCTGCCTCCTCCATACTTGATCTTGACTTGCCCGCCATGAAGCACAAGTTTGCCAAATCATCTTCATCTTCATCACTTCCAATGTCCACATCGCTTGAGCCAAGTTCCTGTAGTACGGAGATAAAACTGCTCACCAATTGACGTCCTGTAAAACCCTTCTTTTTCTTCTTATCGTGTGTAAAGGAGTGCTTCGTCCTTATTTGCTTTTTATCCCGGGAAGTAGGACCTAAAAGGTTAGGGCAATCTGAACGAAAGTGTCCTGTCTTACCACATTCGAAACATCATTGAGGTCTGGAGCTTCCTCTCCTTCTAGTTCTCATATTTTGCAATGCTTTTGAGAACCTAATAGAGAGAAGTACTAGCTCATCCTCTGGGAACTCCTCAATCTGTTCAAGGGTAAGAGAGGACAACAAAGCAAGTGTACCACAAGATGAAGATTGATCGGAGCTAGGCATGTCACGTTGAGAAACAAAAGCAATAGACTTGTTGAGATTCTTACGTGATATTATGTCAATTTCATGAGGTTTTTAACTTGGAATATAGAACATCTAAAATAAGTGTACTCATGACAGTAGATTCACGAATAGATGTGACTTTCATATCCTAAATTGACATATCTAATGCACTTAATAATTGCCTAGCATTTTCAGCATATGAAAAATTAACATTGACATTACGCAAGTGTAATATCATGAATTTTTTTTTAAAAAAAATAAATTAGATTTTTTCCGCCACGAATACAAAGGGTTGACCAAAATTTGACTTCTTGAATCTTTGACTTAATTGTGGGAAGTGAAAGGGAAAAAATAGAGATGCTAAATTTGTGAATTTAGCAAATTCCACAGCAAAGAGGATTGTTTAATGTATTTATTTACTCGAATCAGTTAAGAAAAATTAAAGTTATGAGACGAGCATTGAACAGTTCAGGTTCAGGTCAAATCATAGAATTTTAGGTTTAGAAGAGTTATTAGTTGTTTTAAATGATAATGCACAGATGCAATTAATGGATTTAGTGATGAGATAAATATGTTCTAAGTATAGTTAAATTTCAGGCTTCGAGAGTTCCCGTGTTGAGAGGGTGTCCTCAGGGTATCGCCAAGGTTAAGGCAAGTGCATGATGAGTTGTTTCATGATATATGTGGTTTGCTAGTTATTAATTTCCCTCATGTGGTTGATTCATTGTTTGAATTTTGAGGCTTCAATTGCACTATGATTCTTTTGTTCGAACTTCAAGATTGAAGTTGTTCATTTGATTATCATTCAAGTACCGGTTAAATCCGAAGTCGTTCTTATATTCAAGTTCCTATGAGTAAGTGTTGGCCCCACTTGCTCGGCTTTACCGGTAAATGCTAAGGAGAATTCAAGTGTCGTCCGTTTCAGACGAAAACTACTATTTCATTGTTTCTTATTTCAAGTTCAAGTATCGCTATGTTTCATTCAGTTGTTTCTAACGTTCTTCAAGCTCTAAGTGTACTTGCTGAGTGTTTTTACTCACTCTTGTTTTATTTGGTTTTTAGGTACCCGTTGATCAAGCATGCATTGGGAAGAGGGTAGCATATGCACTTGAGCACGCGAACTATTTAATAAGCTTAGTTTGTCAATGTCCTTAATTAATTGCATATTCCTGTGTCATTGAGATTGTGGTGTGATCATTTGGGTCTTTAATTCACTTGTGGGAATGAATTTGAGTTTAGTAATATTGCTATATAATATTATGTCTATTATTGTGTTTTGTTGCCGCGGATGAAAGAGTTTTCAATGGAGACTATACCGAAATTTTTAATATTTTTCTGACTTAGTGGTAATGTTTAAATGATTTTAGTAGCATCCAGGATGTTTATACTTGGGGCATTACAGTTGGTACTCAAAGCCTAGGTTTTATAGTTACTTAGAGATTTTAATGACTAGCGAGAAAAAAAATTAATTAACTACATAGATCTAAAATTAAATTTGACACACTTATGCACAATAGGACGGGTTCATGGGCATACCCTTCATTCTTCTTTTTGTTGCATTTTTTCTCTCATGTTTATTTTCGTTATGATGATATGTTATTTAATTATACTTTTCTTGTACTTTAGAATTATGCCACCGCGACGGAGTGCACGTGTTGCCGCACGTGGAAGAGGTTGTGGTGGTGGTGGTCGTGGTAGAGGTGATGTTAACCAAGAGGTTGAGCACGAGCAAGTAAACCAAGTAAATGAAGAGGTTGAAGGAGGGGAGGAACACTCAGTGGCTGTTGAAGTTCCTATTGCTCAGCGTGGTAATGTTGTGGCCCAGACAATGACGTTCCCTAGGTGGATGTCTATGCGATTGGACACCTTTGATGGTTCTGGAACACCTACTGATGCTGCTGATTGGCTACGTAAGATGGAGAAGGTCATGACTGCCTGTAGGATGACAGAGGAGGAGATGATCTTGTTCATTCCTCACCAGTTGACAGGCCAAGCTGATATTTGGTGGGTAGGAGTATGTGACGCTTGGACTCCTGCTCGTGGTACTATCACTTGGGAGGTATTCTTGGCACAGTTCAGGGCTAAATATTATCCAGATTCCTTCAGAGACAAGATGAATGATGAGATGAACCATATCCAGCAGGGGGACAAAACGGTGGATGAGTATGAGCGAGATTTTAGCAACATCGTTCGCTTTGTGCCTAGTGTTGCAAGCAATGAGCGTGAGAAATCTAGGAAGTTTTTCATGGGGCTTAACGCTCAGTACAGAGAGGTGATGGGTAGAAACCCTCCCACTACATACATCACAGCAGTCGAGGAGGCTAGAGGTATGGAGATTCAGTTTCAACTTACAGCTCTACAGAAGAAACGTAATGGGAATGAGAGTAATACTGGAAATGATCATAAGAGGGTTCATCTCAGCATACCTCTTTCAAGAAGCCTAAGACCAACAATTCCTCTCAACAATCTTTCAAAACCAAACAGTCTGGTGATCAATCTTCTGCGGGGCATCACACTTCGAGTTCTTCGTTTATGCATCCTGTTCCAGGGCAGGGTTTAATTTGTTTCAAGTGTGGGAAGCCTCATCGTGCTTCAGAGTGTGGTTTTTCTGGAACTTGCCGTCTCTGTGGGAGAGAGGTACATATGGCTCTAGTTTGCAAGAAAAATCCAGATTCTATTATCAAGTGGCAAAGGGCAAATTCTTCCTCACCAGGACCCATGTCTATGGCTAGCTCCAGGGGTTCAGCTCCGTCAGTCAATGCTCCTCATGGCACCGTTCAGATGATGACTGGTCCTTCAACTCCGCATTACCAGTTCCCTCAGCAGCCTTTTCCTCCATCAGGCTACTACTGGCCCGCGCCTCAGCTTCATACTCCACATGTCCCACTACAGCTGCCGGCTCCTCCTGCTCCTCCAGCTCAGTCTGCTCAGCATATTGTAGGCGGGTCTTCTTCCGCTCCTACTGGAGTTTACACCATGCCAACACAATCCTCTTTGGGTCGCCCAGATGTGGTTTCAGGTACTCTTATGGTTGACTCTCATGACGCTCATGTTCTATTTGACCCGGGTGCTACCTTTTCGTTCATTTCACTTGATTTTGTAAGAAAGGCAAATATCTCTAGTCAAGAGATATCTCAGTCGGTTCGTGTCAGTTCACCCGGGGGTTTGGTTTCTAGTTCTGTTGTATGTTCTGGTTGCATTATTTCTATAGGAGATGACAAATTCATAGCTAATCTAATGGTGATTCCACTACCGGTTTTGTATGTTATCCTTGGCATGGATTGGTTGTATCGCTATCGAGTTGTTATATCTTGTTTTTGGAAGACCGTAACATTAGAGGCACCAACTAGGAAGATTATCACTTTTCAAGTGGATGCACCTCTTTGTTCTTTATCTATGATGGCAAATCTTTTTCCTGGTCGCTATCCTGTAAAGACCGGCTTCCTTTGGAGCCTTATTGAGAAGCAAACAAAGTCATTGGCGATTGAGGACATTCCTATAGTGCGAGGCTATCCTGATGTCTTCCCTGATGAGCTGCCGAGAATGCCACCTAAGCGAGAAGTGGAGTTTTGCATTGATCTTATACCTGGTACCTGCCCTGTATCCATAGCCCCCTACCGATTATCTCGTCCTTTTCAAGAGGAGTTGAGGAAGCAGTTGGATGATCTATTGGCTAAGAAGTTGATACGCCGTAGTGTTTCACCTTGGCGAGCTCCAGTATTGTTCACTAAGAAGAAAGATGGAAGTTGGCGTATGTGTGTGGATTATCGTGGTTTAAACGCCGTGACGATCAAGAACAAATATCCATTACCCCGCATTGATGTGTTATTCGATCGATTAATAGGAGCAAGAGTCTTCTCCAAAATTGACCTTCAATCTGGTTATAATCAAATTCCTGTTTGAGAAGAAGATATTGAGAAGACAACTTTTTCCACCATGTATGGTCATTATGAGTTCAGAGTTATGTCTTTTGGACTCACTAATGCACCCGCATACTTTATGGAGACGATGAATAATATGCTTTATGGATTGGAGGAGTTTGTAGTGGTATTTATTGATGATATACTCGTCTTCTCCAAGTCCAAAGCAGAACATGAGAAACATTTGAGGAGAGTTCTTGAGACACTAAGGAGTCATAAGTTCTATGCCAAATTGAAAAAGTGTGAATTTTGGCTCTTGGAAGTAGGCTTTCTAGGTCATGTAATTAATCAACATGGCATCTCGGTTGATCCAAGCAAAGTTTCTATAATAGTTGAATGGGAAAGACCAACCAATGTCAAGGAGGTTAGGAGTTTCTTGGGTATGGCTGGTTATTACCAACGCTTTGTAAAGGATTCTCTCGCATTGCTAAGCCTATGACACAACTAACTCAAAAGAATGTCAAGTTCTTGTGGACTCAGGAATGTGAGCGCTGCTTTCAATTATTGAAGGAGAAGTTGGTCACTGCCCCTATCCTTGCCCTTCCTGAGCCGGGTAGACGTTTCACCGTTTATTCAGATGCCTCTCGGGTAGGACTTGGTTGTGTACTTATGCAAGAAGGAAAAGTGATTGCCTATACCTCAAGACAGTTAAAGACGCATGAGCAGAATTATCCCACCCACGATCTAGAGCTTGTTGCTGTAGTTTTTGTGTTGAAAATCTGGAGACATTATTTATATGGGGAGTCATGCGATATTTTCACCGATCATAAGAGTCTGAAGTATATATTCACTCAGAATGACTTAAATTTGAGGCAACGAAGATGGTTAGAGTTGATCAAGGACTACGACCTAAATATCCATTACACACCTGGTAAAGCAAATGTGGTGGCTGATGCATTAAGTCGTAGAGCTACTCCTCGTACAATGAATTCTCTAATAGCTGATTTTGAATGGATGGATATTTCATATTGCTATGTTGGAGTTGTGGAGGTAGAGACTCAACTAATCTTATCATCAGATATTCCAGAACGAATCTTGGAGGCACAAAAACGAGATTGCTTGTTGCTAGATGTTAAGAAACGAATTCAAGACGGAAAGGTAGGAGATTTCACTTTGGACGCCGTTGGGGCCGTTCGGTTTCGTGGTCGCTTATGCGTGCCACAAAGATCTCAAGTTAAAGAAGATATTCTTAGGGAGGCACATCGTGCTCGTTATACCGTACACCCTGGGGAGAATAAGATGTACCATGACTTGAAGAAAATCTATTGGTGGAAGAGAATGAAGGTGGATGTACCAAAGTATGTGGCTTCATGTGGGGTTTGCCAAAGAGTGAAGGCTGAGCATAAGAGTGTCGCTGGGAAATTACAGCCTCTCGAGGTTCCCGTGTGGCCATGGGAGGATATCGCTATGGATTTTGTTGTTGGCTTACCACGTTCTCCAAGAGGACGAGATACTATTTGGGTCGTAGTTGATCATCTTAGTAAGGTGGCTCATTTTATTCCTATTCGGTCAACTAGTTCAGCGAGCCATTTGGTGCCTATTTATATGAAAGAAGTAGTGTGACTGCATGGTGTACCTCGCACTATTGTTTCAGACAGGGATGCTAAGTTTGTCTCTAAGCTGTGGGAGAGCTTACAATTAGCATTGGGCACAACACTAAGGATGAGCACCGCATTCCACCCTCAGACTGATGGACAGTCAGAGCGAATGATTCAAACCCTGGAAGATATGCTTAGATCATGCGTACTGTCTTGGCAAGGAAGTTGGGAGGATCACTTATCTCTTGTGGAGTTCTCTTATAATAACAGCTATCACTCAAGCATTGGATGTGCACCATATGAGGCTCATTATGGAAGAAGTGTAGGTCGCCCCTTTGTTGGGATGCGGTTGGTGAGAAAGCTGTTTTGGGTCCAAATTGGGTTCAACAATCGACTCAGCGAGTTGCTGAAATTCAAAACACATGCTGGCAGCACAAAGTAGGCAGAAGAGTTATGCTGACATTAGAAGGAGAGACTTGGAGTTTCAAGAAGGTGATGAGGTTCTTCTAAGGGTGTCACCTACCAAGGGTGTTGTGAGATTTTGTACTAAGGGAAAGCTTAGTCCAAGATATATCGGACCTTTCGTTATCAAGCAACGAGTGGGAAAATTAGCATATCGATTAGAGTTGCCTGAGTCAATGAGAGGATTCACAACGTATCTCATGTCTCAATGTTGAGAAAGTATTTAAGGGATCCAGACCATCACATAGTCATAGAGCCAGAGACTATTGAACAAGATCTATCAGTTGAATCTCGTCCAGTGAGGATTTTGGAATCATCTGAGAGGGTGCTTAGACGCAAGTCATTCAAGTTTGTGAAGGTTCTGTGGACGAATCAAACCGAGCGTGAAGCAACCTGGGAGCTTCAGTCTGAGATGCAAGAAAAACACCCGGAACTATTCAATACTGGTGAGCAGTTATAGTTTCCACAATATCAGTTTACATCGTTTTCCCTATAATAATAATAAAGAATTCGGGGGCGAATTCTGTTGAAGGGGGGGGGGGGGGGGAGAATGTAATATCCTGAAATTTTTAGAAAAAAAAATAAATTAGATTTTTCCCGCCACGAATACAAAGGGTTGACCAAAATTTGACTTCTTGAATCTTTGACTCAATGGACGATCGGAGACCGTAGATGCGTAGAACTCGTCAAGACGATTCCGTTTGACTACTCATACTCTTGATTCGAAAACCGAATAAATTGGCTGTGAAGCGATTTATTTTGGACCATTAGATGAGCTGTTGTGATTAGGTTACGGATGCAAATAAAATCCTCCTTCTGTAGTTTTTCCTCCCCAGCGCCGCCGTCCTCTCATCCTCATCCCACCGCCTCGAGAACTTTGCCTCTGTGTTCTCTAACCAAGCGCCGCCGCATCCATTGCCTACGCCTGACACCAAGCGCCTCTGGTTGGCCTGTCCTTATGGTTATCTCTGCCATCGAGAAGGTAAGCTGCCAGATTAAGCTTGCCGTTGGATTACTGCCGTGGCCTTAAATTGACTCCATTGTTGCTGCACGGCTCAAATCAATTAAGGCTCTTTGTGTTGCTCCCAAGATCTCACTGCTCCGTTTTCCTATTGCTGCTGGGTAGTGCCTGCCGCTAATATTTTTTTAGTCATCCTAGCCTATTATTCTGGAGGTCAGGGCGAGTGCTGCTTAGTTGCTACTGCTGTGGCCATCTGATTTGCCACCGCCTGAGTTGGTTGCTGCTGCCAGGCCCTGCTGCTGCTTGACGTGAGGAAAAGAAAATTGCTGCCGGCTGCCGCTGTGTTTGATTACTGTTGCCAACGCTCAATCTTGGTGCTGCTGCTCCAGATTCCTTGATTTCTAATGCCATTGCAGAAAAAAAACAGTTGGCTGCACGATGGGATTTGTTTGCTGTAGCAGATTGATTGGTCTTTGTAGTTTTTTCACTAAGCAATCATGATCTTTGTGCTGCTGAACTTTAATTGTGGGAAGTGAAAGGGAAAAATAGAGATGCTAAATTTGTGAATTTAGCAAATTCCACAGCAAAGAGGATTGTTTAATGTATTTATTTACTCGAATCAGTTAAGAAAAATTAAAGTTATGAGACGAGCATTGAACAGTTCAGGTTCAGGTCAAATCATAGAATTTTAGGTTTAGAAGAGTTATTAGTTGTTTTAAATGATAATGCATAGATGCAATTAATGGATTTAGTCATGAGATAAATATGTTCTAAGTATAGTTAAATTTCAGGCTTCGAGAGTTCCCGTGTTGAGAGGGCGTCCTCAGGGTATCGCCAAGGTTAAGGCAAGTGCATGATGAGTTGTTTCATGATATATGTGGTTTGCTAGTTATTAATTTCCCTCATGTGGTTGATTCATTGTTTGAGTTTTGAGGCTTCAATTGCACTATGATTCTTTTGTTCGAACTTCAAGATTGAAGTTGTTCATTTGATTATCATTCAAGTACCGGTTAAGTTCGGAGTCGTTCTTATATTCAAGTTCCTGTGAGTAAGTGTTGGCCCCACTTGCTCGGCTTTACCGGTAAATGCTAAGGAGAATTCAAGTGTCGTCCGTTTCAAACGGAAACTACTATTTCATTGTTTCTTATTTCAAGTTTAAGTATCGCTATGTTTCATTCAGTTGATTCTAACGTTCTTCAAGCTCTAAGTGTACTTGCTGAGTGTTTTCTCACTCTTGTTTTATTTGGTTTTTAGGTACCCATTGATCAAGCATGCATTGGGAAGAGGGTGGCATATGCACTTGAGCACGCGAACTATTTAATAAGCTTAGTTTGTCAATGTCCTTAATTAATTGCATATTCCTGTGTCATTGAGATTGTGGTGTGATCATTTGGGTCTTGAATTCACTTGTGGGAATGAATTTGAGTTTAGTAGTATTGCTATATAATATTATGCCTATTATTGTGTTTTGTTGCCGCGGATGAAAGAGTTTTCAATGGAGACTATACCGAAATTTTTAATATTTTTCTGACTTAGTGATAATGTTTAAATGATTTTAGTAGCGTCCAGGATGTTTATACTTGGGGCGTTACAGCAAGTTGCTGAGAATTTTATTAAAGCGAGCAAAAAGGTCATCAATAGACTCACCAAGTTGCATCTCGAAGCGCATGCATTCTCTCTTGAACATGTCTTGCCTTACCTTCTTGATCGTGTTGGATCCTTCGTGGTAGTCACAAAGTGCTTTCCACACATCGTATGCGGATCGGAGATGTGCAACATGGTCGAAGTCACTTTGAGTTAATCCTTGTATGATCAAGTTCTGAGCCTTGTTGTTGTTGTCGGCATCTCTCAGATTTGTAACTGTAACTTGATCATTTGACGGCACTTCATAAGGCTTGTATACCTTCTCCCATATTGCGAAGCCTTGAGCATGGATGAAGGCTTCCATACGTGCCTTCCAAACCTGAAAATCAATACCACTAAACACACAAGGTTTGGCGGAGTATTTCTCCATGATGATTAGTTAAAAACATGTGCAAATCACAAAGATTAGAGCACCGTGGCTCTGATACCAATTGTAGGATCGAAGAGCACATGAAAAGCTACCAGAGGGGGGGAGGTGAATGGTACATTAAAACTTTTTCAGCGGAAGCAATGAAAATCCAACCCCTTTGGCAGAAAAATGTTCCGTTAAAGAAATCGTGTGTGAGACTAATATAAATGTGTTTCATCATGACAAAAGTGATAGATATCAGAGAGAATCAAGTCACGAAGACAACACAACAAGAATCACTCAAATCTATCAAGAGAAACTCATGTTACGATTGAAAGATCGAACAAGGGTCAGTCTGACCTACCCGAGAAAAATAGTTTTGGAACGCTGCAAAGAAACTCGTATACATCAAAAACCACAAATCTAATGACCGTGAAATTTTGACAGATGATAGATAATCAAGTTGTGAAGACAACCAAAAAAGAATCACGTCAATTGGATCTGTAAAACTCGAGTTATGATAAAACCACCGAAGAAAAATAGTGTTGTGCAGAAACTCAACGAGAAAGACTTGACAGAAACAAGTCGAACGAACAAGGCACAAAAGTTCCTTTAAACTACGATCTTTATCCAATAGAACACAAGAGGAACAACCCCAAAAGTCGTCTCTCACGAGCTCTGGCCTCCCTTGTTTATATAACCAGCCCTTAGGCCAACCCAATCTCAACTAGGACTCTAATCCTACTCAAATAACGAATCAAAACTTTCCATAACTGCTTAGGACTCTTCTATATGCAGATAGAAGCAATCTTAAGACTTCCAAACACCTTAGGAACGTACCCCACATACCTAAAACAACTCAAATTCATGACCCACGCGAAATCCTATCATAACCAACTCAAATCTTCCCATATTTGAGTCACACACGACTCAGCTGCAGCCTGAGTTCATAACCTAGTCGGTTGGACCTTTCCGACCAATTCTTTACGTCCACATCTCTTCATCACGCCTCGGAACCATGTAGCCACGTCCATGCACTCCTTGCATACGTGTAAACATCTTCCAATAACGTCCACGATACCTTCATATGCATTGTTCTTGATTCAAACATGCTGCACAACCTCTCGATCAACTCAACCACAATTCCTCCCGAACTTGGTTGTTGAACCTCATCTTCTTCGTAAGACTAGTTCAATGGATCCCGTCACTAGCCATGTCTTGAACTCAAGCAACACCTGCACATGAATAAACAACCAATACTTCCGAGCACAAGTCCTCGACTTGACTCTCGTTAGTTCTGAAACTACAACATCTTACGTGAGCACCTCACGTAAGCATGTTGCAAACCATAGCAAAATGGTATCAGCCTTAACCACAAAAACACACCAAAAACTTAGTAAAAGAATACTAAGCAACCTTTTTCCATAAGTGTAAAGAAAGTTTGAAACATTGCAAGATAAAAGCAAAAACACTGCGATCAAGCACCGGATCTTAGCTTACCAAAGCTAGTACAACCTAGCGTCGGAGCTAGAAAACATGTCGGAGCTAACCAACATAAGTCGGACATAGCAAAAACATATCAGAGCTTAACAAAGAGATGTCAGAGCTATGAAAGACATGCTGGAGCTAAAGTCAGACCTCGCTAAAAGATGTTATGGCAGCATTCAAAACTTTTATTATCAAAGCCAATATATTCAGCACACATAGGTCTCATAGTTGCGACACTAGATTTTGGGAAGATAAGGCTTAGAAATTTAAACTTAGATTAATATTGATCTCTGTATAACATTGTCAGACAAAAGCACGCTATTGTAGCCCATGTCTTAAGTACTATACCATTAAATATTTCTTTCAAACGTGGTTTGGTAGAAAATAATTTACTGAGATGGTACAACCTTGTGGCTTCTATTGCGCATGTGAAACTGATTAATAAAGATGATACTTTGAGATGGGGTTTAAACTATGATATTTCTAGTCCATTTCTTGTAGTATATGTTGATGTTTCATTCGTTAATAACCTTCACGGATGATTATTATCACTATGGCTATATTTATCCGATTAAAGAACGCTCTGAAGCGTTAGATAAATTTAAGATATTTAAGGCTGAAGTTGAAAATTAGCAAAATATTAAGATTAAAGTGGTACGATCCAATCGTGGTGGTGAGTACTACGGTTGTCATACCCCGTATGGTGAAGTTCCTGGACCATTTGCTCAGTTCCTATAGGAAAATGGCATAGTTGCCCAGTATTCCACATCAGGCAAGCCTCAGCAAAATGGAGTAGCGGAACAGCGCAACCGTACGCTAATGGATATGGTTAGATCCATGTTAAGTCAATCAGATTTGCCGGTTAGCTTATGGATGGAGGCATTAAAAACCGCCATTCATGTGCTAAATCAGGTTCCTACTAAGTCGGTGCCCAAAACACCGTATGAGTTGTGGACAGGACGTAAGTCCTCATAAGTTATATGCATATATGAGGCTGTCCTACTGAGGCAAAAATGTTTAACCCAAACATTAGTAAGTTGGATGCTAAGACAATAAGTTGCCATTTTATTAGCTATGCAGAAAAGAGTAAGGGATATCATTTTTATTGTCCAGAACGATATACTAAGTTTGTAGAAACAAGGTATGCCGTCTTTTTAGAGGATGCCATGATCAGAAGGAGTACGGTAAGACGAGAAATTAATCTTGAAGAGAAGCAGGTTTATGTACCCACTCCTATGATTCAGGAACCATATTTCTCATTACCTACTGTTGTTGAATCATCCGTGCCTACTGGTAAAGATTCAACACCTGTTGTTAGTTCTCCATTGACAACGGAATTATTAAGAGAAGTTGAGCATTCTTAGCCCGTTGTCACTAATAATTAAGAGCAACAACAACCTAAAAATGAGGATAATGTGCAATTAACAAGATCTCAAAGAGAAATAAAATCGGCCATTCCGGACGATTATGAGATCTATTTGAGTGAGGCAACTCAAATGTAGGGTGATCCCATCACATTTGAAGAAGCTATGAGAAGTCCTCAATCATCTGAATGGTGTAAAGCCATAGAGGATGAAATAAGGTCTATGAAAACAAACAAAGTCTGGGATTTAGTTGATATTCCTAATGGAGCCAAAACAGTAGGTTGTAAATGGGTCTACAAAATTAAACGTGACTCCAAAGGGAATATTGATAAGTTTAAGGCCAGACTTGTTGCAAAAGGCTTCACTCAAAGAGAAGGGATTGATTATAATGAGACATTTTCACCCGTCTCAAGTAAGGATTCATTCAGAATCATTATGGCATTAGCTGTACATTACAATTTAGAATTACATCAGATGGATGTAAAGATGGCATTTCTCAATGGTGATCTATATGAGAACGTCTATATGACACAACTGAAAGGTTTTGTTGTTAAGGGTAAGGAACATATGGGATGTCACTTAAGAAAGTCCATCTGTGGACTTAAACAAGCATCAAGGCAGTGATATCTCAAGTTCGATGAGACAATAAGAAAGTTTGGGTTTAAAGAAATGAGGAGGACAATTGCATTTATGCTAAGTTTAAGAGCGGGAAATTTATTTTCCTCGTGCTTTATGAAGATGATATACTACTTGCAAGTAGTGATATCAATCTACTATCAGAAACTAAGAAGTTTTTGTCCTCTAATTTTGATATGAAAGATCTTGGTGAAACGTCCTATGTATTGGGCATAGAAATTCACTGAGATAGAAATAAGGGGTTATTAGGCTTATCACAAAAGGCATACTTAGAGAATGTACTGAGAAAGTACAGTATGCATAAGAGTAAACTTTCGCCTGCTCTAATTGTCAAGGGCAATAAGTTTGGGAACTTTCAGTGTCCCAGGAACCAATATGAGATCGATCAAATGAAATCGGTTCCATATGCTTCTGCTGTCGGAAGCCTTATGTATGCTCAAGTCTGTACTCGCCCTGACTTAGCTTATGTGATCGGATGCTTGGCAGATATCAGGCCAATCCAGGAATTGATCACTGGAAGGCAGTTAAGAAAGCATTAAGATATGTGTAAGGCACAAAAGGTCTCATGTTAACGTATAATTAGTTAGGCGCACTTGAAGTAGTGGGATATTCAGATTTAGATTTCTTGGGTTGTGTGGATACTAATAAATCCACGTCAGGTTATCTATTCACCCTCACGAATGGAGCAATTTCATGGAAAAGCTCCAAACAAACTGTCACTGCATCATCCACAATGCATGCCGAGTTTGTTGCATGTAATGAGGCCACCGAGCAAGCTTTTTGGCTTAAGAAATTTTTACCCCATCTTAGAGTGGTCGACAACATTGAAAAAACCACTTAAGTTATACTGCGATAATGAGCCCGCAGTATTTTACTCTCACAACAATAAGTCGAGTGGTGCTGCCAAACACATCGACATTAAGTTTTATGTTGTGAAAGATCGAATCGAGGATCATACCATAAGTCTTGAGCATATAAGTACCAAGCGTATGCTTGCGGATCCGCTAACAAAAGGTCTTCCACCTAGAGTGTTCAGTGAACATGTAGCTGGTATTGGTTTAAGGGAGAACCTATGATCACTGGATATTTAGGGGCCAAGTAAGAGTAAGGTTCATTTTTAAGTATGAGATGTATTGTGGTCTTCGAGTCCAACAATACGTAAATGGTTGTTGTGATACGTCGTGCCCTATATGTCAAGCATGAGGAAATGGACACTAAGTTTAGTATTAAGTAAGTTGGTAAGTTTCAGATTCGAGTTCAAGGGGGAGAATTTTGGAAGTATCGGACTTGTCTGGTAGAGACCGGACTAGTCCAGTTGTTGTCCAGTAAGGGTAACCGGACTAGTCCGGACCCTTATAGGACTAGTCCGATATTGTCCACTAAGTATATCGGACTAGTCCGAACCCCATACGGACTAGTCCGATAATTTCAGTAACTATCAGTTTGAACTCAAAATTGACATGTCTTCAAATTGAAAGGACACAACTCACCGAATTTTGAGTCTCTGATCGGGAGACTCAATGATTCCTAAGGGTGGGAGGCCCCCTCTTGTGTCTCTTGGTCAACTATAAGAAGAGAGTCAAGTGTATGATCAAGGAATGCTAAGGCATACACTCATACACACTTGAACACTCTAACCCACTCAGAATCTGATCAACATACCAAGAGAAGAACAAGGGGAAACGCCTCTCGTCGTCGTTCTTCTTGTGGCCTCGCCTTGTTGGCTAGATGGCTACATCATCAAGCAACAACAAAGATGAAGGAGAAGGTATTATTAGTGTTCTTGTGCTATTTGAGAGATAGCACTTGGTGTTGATCTTGTAATCAGATTTCTCCATGTAATTCGAAGTGATTTAATGGCTATTTGATCTTTGGGCTCCCTCTTGACTTCTAACAAAAAGGAGTTAGATTCCACACCTTTATCTATCATGGAGGCGACCGTTTCATAATCACCTTGCACCATGACTTTCAGCGGGTTAACAGATGGTGGCTCTCTCTGTTGGAAAAAAGGTGATTGCTTCCAGCTTTTGCATTTCTATCTTCTCTCTTGGCGTGTTCACAAAATAATCCGTAGGAATCGTCACCAGACAGCTTGTAGAATCTGCAATATGCACCTTGTGTTCCTGCAACCGCAATGTTTTATTTACATTATTGTGTGAATCACTCCTTAAAACATCCAAACTGACATGTTTGCCACTTACTTGATTAAAAACTTTCATTATGTTCAGTCTTACGTCAGAAAACAGAACCATTGCCATTTCACATTGCACCTCGCGAGTGTAAAGGCCCTAAAAATTAGTGTGCAAACCTCAGCCCAAGAATTCTATTAGAGAAAGAAACCTTGCAAAGGAACAAAGTGCTCATGTAGGCTATGTCATTTAAACCCTAAAGAAGAGACTCTAAATCAAATCAAATTTCTTCAAATCAAATCTGTCAAAACTTAAAAATTCAATTCACCAAGGTCTTCCCCATGTTCCAAACATCATGTTTGCCAAGTTTGATAATTTTTGAAATACTTTTACTATTTATTTGGAGCACTTCAAATGAGAGCATTCAAATTCACATTTGAACTCAAATTCTATTTAACTTGGTCAGTTGTCAATTTAGATTTCATATTTCCACTTTTCATGTTGGATATGATCTAGCTGCTAATTTTCTCTGATTTTGGAGCATGTTCATATTTCAAACAATTTTAACAGAGAGCGGAGAGTTCGGTGAGTTGGTGGACCCCACCTGTCAATGGCTCATCTCCCTCCTCTGTTTCTCAGCTCGACCTCTCAGCATGCAAAATCCAGGCAGCTGCTTTCTTGGTTGCTTCATGGGGTTGGTTCCAGCTGCACCCAAAAAGATCTCCCTGTGCTAATCCGCCTCTCAGAACCTTAGAGCCGAAGCTCTCTCTCTGATCGTTCCTAGCGCACAGTTTCTGTTCTTGGGTGAAAAACTTCGTTGGAGAAGAAAAATCACTACCATGCACTAGGTTTTGATCATTTTTCTTCCTTCCTTCTCATAAACCTCTTGAGCCCCTGTCTGATCAATTCTTGTGCAGTTTGAGGCCTCCCCGAAGCAGTTAATCTTGAAACCGTGGCTACAATTGAAGCTCCCCTGTTTGCCGCCATCTGTTCGACAGTCGACCCGACGCCACAACCACTATCTCACCCTGCTCCCTGAATAAAAAGGTGAGCATTTAGCTCATGAATATACTGGCAAAGTTTTAGCCCATGCCATGGACTCTAGCGCCTGTAGTTCCATGTGTCCCAACGAGTTTAGCATATGAACATTGTTAGGTCTTTGCTGCAATTCCGATTTTATGTGGGTTAATTCGTTGTGGCCATAAGACTTTATCATCAGAACATCCCCACACACCTTCTCGAAGAAAAACCAAAGAAATCCATGAACTGTACATGAGAAAACCAAGTTTTTTCGTCCGCCATTGATATTTGTTTCAGCTCGCCGTCGAGCTCATTTTGTCGCCCGTGTCATCGAGTATTTGTGCCATATTATTGCTCCCCATATTATGGTGAAGATTTAGGAAGAAATCCCGACCGAAATAGGGCACCATAGGGGCCGGCCGACATGGCCTAAACCCTAGTTCCGCCAGCCGCCGTCGGGTACACCTTTCCGATCACTTATTGTTGGCACCAACTATCCCGTCGTGTTTCCCGTCGAATTTTAGGTGGGGGTGGCGAGTCTGGAAGGCTGAGCTTCCCTAGGGCGAGTTGTGGCATGTCGCCGCCACTGCGCCGGTTGGCGCGAGGTAGAAGACGGACCTGGTGGGGCCCGACCGTCTGTGAGTTTGTGCATCGCCAGATCTGTTGCGGCACTGGGATCTTGATGAGGACATCAACACCCACGATACATCGATACCAACTCAGCTACCGGTTTCTGGTCCGATCACTCACGCTCGTGCACGTTAACTAAACTATGAGGTGAACTCGTTCTTGGCCTTATGTCCATCTTATATAGACCGTGGAACTATGTGCTTTCTTGTTTTGCTTAGGAATAATGGAGAGCAACCAATGGGAAGGGAATTTGCGCGGACGGGATTTGGACAGCAAAACAGCACCAACTTGTGACGGCCACCACTAATTCGTACAGACTCCGATCTGGGTGTTCAAGTACTTCCTGGAAATATTATCAAGTCTACTTTCAAACGGATCTGGCCTCATGTCCATATCTATTCGGAGTCGGCCGCAATCGTTATTTTAATAGCAAGACCTTTTCTGTCCATGGTGCTGCATCACCAAAATTGGGCCCATGGCCCATGTATCGTTTGGAGTCCATTAGGGACTCCTGATTAGGGTTTCTCACGACCCTAGGGAGGTAATAAATAGTAACCGCCGCCCTCATTAGCTGGTGGGTTTTGTTTATTCGTAAGTTAGCTTCTGCTGCTTCCTTGTAAACGCGCGTGTGGACTAGATCGTCCGTCTACTTGTACCCAGAACCCCACTTCAGATTGATTCAACTGATAATTGCTAGTTCTTGTTCTTGCGTGTTCTTCGATTGCTTGCAGGAACAAAGGCCCTCGTGGTCAGGTTGATTGTGCGCCAGCAAGATCAATACAACTTCGAAGTCGGTGTACCGATCGCTAAAGCGCATCGTCTTGGGGACGGTGTAGTCGGACGCCAACGTCTTCTGCTCCACAAATCAACCCTCCTATTCTCATCGAAAGATCGGGAACCAAGATCCCATCAAGTGGTAATCAGAGCAAGGTTAACCGGTGAGAGTGCTACCATTACTTTTCTTTCGCTATTATCATCCTATAGTCCAGAAAAAGCCCAAAAAATAACAGATCTGTTTTTTCCATTATTCCTAGACCATTGTGCCTTTTACTTTCTCTATTTAGTCAAGACTTGTTGAGTTCATGGTTGCTTCGACGAGTCAAGTTGTTGGTCTTTAGTTTTGCACCACTAGAGTTTCGAGTTTATGTCACATTCGGTCACCTAGTTCGGGTCAGATTAGTAGTTCGAGTTTGAGTCGGATTACTAGTTTGAGTTTCAATCATATTGCTACTTCGAGTTTGATTCGGATTGCTAGTTCGAGTTTGAGTCAGATTACGAGTTCAAATCAGATTGCTACTTCGAGTTTGAGTCATATTGCTAGTTCGAGTTTGAGTCGGATTACTAGTTCGAGTTCGAATCAGATTGCTACTTCAAGTTTGAGTCAAATTAGTCATTTGAGTTTGACAACAAGAAAAAGGCAAGTGCAAAATCAAAAGCCGCACAAAAGCCATAAGCAATTAGAGAAGAAAAAAAAGGCAAGTGCAAGATTAAAAGCCGCATGTGCAAATTTTGTTCTAGGGTCTCCTGATTCCATCTAGAGAGAGTTTGGGTGACCACCCCAACAAAAGAAAAAAACGAAAAAAAAAGAAAAAAATATCAGATTGTTGTTTGGGGTGTTTTTGGTGACGACATTGGTGTCTCGGCTCGCATCTCTAGTACGGTCTAGACCAAGATCAGCACAGTACTATCGTAGAACATTTATTCAGCTTGTTGTGATTAACATGGTGAAAGTTTGCTCCTTGTGTTAGTTCAGCCACCTAAAGCCATAGATTGACACCTGCTCTTGAAGATGTTCATTACTTGCTGGTTGCCATCACCTTCTTGCTGAGCTTGGTAAGAATAGGTAAGAGCTTGATTGAACAGGTTGAGAGTGAGCGAGTTATCTCCACCAGCACCTTTGTAGCTAGGGATACCGTTACCCTTTCATATTGGATTGTTCTTTTTTCTACTAACCATGGCAGGAGGAGCAAATACAAACGAAGACATGCATTCACCTCGCACACGGGAATTATACAACAATTTAAACGCCAAGTGCGGCTATGCACGGAAACGCTTGATGAGGATTTTCGTGTTACCAGTGACGGCCTTGGTCAATTGGAAAATATGCAGATCAACACCAACACCAAAATTAGCACGTTGGAGATTTCCAATCACACATTGAACACTTATATTGGAGTCATCCTGCAGCGCCTTGAGGAGAGGGATCGTGGACGCACCACGGATGGACATGTGAGCAATGTTCCTAGTATTGTACGTGACAATGAAGATGACTATTCTGCAGATACGGAGATTGGGGAAGATGAGAAAGCTAGGCCACGACGCCGGCTACAACGCAACCGTCAAGGTATGGGTGGATATCGTCGGCGTGACGTATGCAATCATGATGATACTTTTAACAAGATCAAATTTAAGATACCTCATTTTGATGGTAAATATGACCCTAATGCATATATTACCTGGGAGATTTTTGTTGATCAAAAATTTGCATGTCATGAGTTTCTTGAAAACGCAAGAGTTAGAATAGCCACTAGTGAGTTTACTGATTTTGCTTCTGTTTGGTGGATAGAACATGGCAAGAAAAATCCTAATAACATACCACAAACTTGGGATGCTTTGAAACGGCTCGTGCGGGCTAGATTTGTTCCTTCTTACTTATGCACGTGATCTGTTAAATAAGTTACAACAATTGAGATAGGGAGATAAAAGTGTAGAAGAGTATTTTCAGAAATTACAAATGGGTATGTTGCGTTGTAATTTAGACGAGGATGAGGAACCAGCTATGGCTAGATTTTTGAGTGGTTTAAACCGTGAAATTCAGGACATACTTGCTTATAAAGATTACAATAATGTTACCCGTTTGTTTCATCTTGCTTGTAAAGCTGAAAGGGAAGTGCAGGGACGACGAGCTAGCTCTAGAACTAATATTTCTGCAGGAAAGACTAGCTCATGGAAACCACGCACGACTACTCCTTCGACTGGGCGTGCTTCCCCGCCATCTTCTTCACCAAGTCGGGCAGCACCTTCTTCCCCCGACAACAAGCCACGTGCTTCTTCCACTAGCTCAGTAGTAAAGACCACCCAAAAGCTCACCGAGAGTGCTTCTTCCGTAGCATCTATCGGACGATCTAGAGACGTTCAATGTCACAAGTGCAAGGGTTTTGGCCATGTGCAGTGTGACTGCCCAAGCAAACGTGTTCTAATTGTTAAAGATGACGGTGAGTACTCATCTGCTAGCGATTTTGATGACGATACATGTGTTTTGCTTGCAGCTGACTATGCAGGTAGCGATGAACATCAAGAAGAGCATATTGGTGCAGAAGATGCAGCGCGCTATGATTGTCTCATTGTGCAGCATGTGCTTAGTGCACAAATGGAGAAAGCGGAACAAAATCAAAGGCACATATTATTTCAAACAAAGTGTGTCATCAAAGAGCGATCTTGCCGCATGATCATTGATGGAGGTAGCTGCAACAACTTGGCCTGTAATGACATAGTGACCAAGCTGGCACTAAGCACCAAACCGCACCCACATCCCTATGACATTCAATGGTTAAACAACAGCAGTAAGGCAAAGGTAACTAGACTTGTGCGAATTAATTTTACTATTGGATCATATAAGGATGTCATTGAATGTGATGTTGTGCCTATGCAAGCTTGTAATATTCTGCTAGGAAGACCTTGGCAATTTGATAGAGATTCTATGCATCATGGTAGATCAAATCAGTATTCTTTTCTTTACCACTATAAAAAGTTGTGTTGCATCCTATGTCTCCTGAAGCTATTGTGCAAGATGATGTTGCTAGTGCTAGGAAAACTAAATCTCAGGACCATGCTAACGTTGAGAACAATAACAATGCCAAATCTGTGTTTGATAAGAAAAATGAGATATCTATGAAGGGAAAATGCTTGTTTGCTACGAAATCTGATATTAATGAACTGATTGCTTCCACCTCTGTTGCCTATGCTTTGGTATGCAAAGATGCTTTGATTTCCCTTTACGATATGCATCATTCTTTGCCTCCCGCTGTTGCTAACATTTAGCAGGAATATTCTGATGTGTTTCCAAGTGAAATACCACCAGGACTACCACCACTTCGAGGGATTGAGCACCAGATTGACCTAATTCCCAGTGCTTCATTGTCCAACCGTGCACCATACAAGACAAATCCGGAAGAAACAAAGGAGATTCAACGCCAAGTACAAGAACTACTCGACGAAGGTTATGTACGTGAGTCTCTTAGTCCTTGTGCTGTTCCAGTTATTATAGTACCTAAAAAGGATGGATCATGGCAATGTGTGTGGATTGTAGAGTAATCAACAATATCACCATTCGATATTGTCATCCTATTCCATGCTTAGATGATATGCTTGATGAATTGAGTGGTGCTGTTGTATTCTCAAAAGTTATTTGTGTAGTGGTTATCACCAAATTTGCATGAAACTAGGAGATGAATGGAAAACTGCTTTCAAAACTAAGTTCGGTTTATATGAGTGGTTAGTCATGTCTTTTGGGTTAACTAATGCACCTAGCACCTTCATGAGATTAATGAACGAGGTTTTCCGTGCATTCATTGGAAAATTTGTCGTTGTGTATTTTGATGATATATTGATGTATAGCAAATCCATGGATGAACATCTTGATCACTTACGTGTTGTTTTTAATGCTTTACGTGAGGCACAATTATTTGGTAATCTTGAGAAGTGCACCTTTTGCAAGGATCGAGTCTCTTTCCTTGGCTATGTTGTTACTCCACAGGGAATTGAAGTTGATCAAGCCAAGGTAGAGGCTATTCAGGGATGGCCTGTACCAAAGCCCATCACACAGGTGCATAGCTTTCTAGGACTGGCTGGGTTCTATTGTTGCTTTGTGAAGGATTTCAGCACCATTGCTTCTCCATTGAGTGACCTTACGAAAAAGGGAGTGCCTTTTCTTGGGGCACCACACAAGATCTTGCCTTTACCATACTGAAAGATAAGTTGACGCATGCACCTCTTCTCCAACTTCCTGATTTTTCTAAGACTTTTGAGCTTGAATGTGATGCTAGTGGGATTGGATATGGTGGTGTTTTGCTACAAGAAGGAAAACCTGTTGCATATTTTAGTGAGAAAATGAGTGGGCCTGTTCTGAATTATTCTACCTATGATAAGGAATTATATGCTCTTGTACGAACTTTAGAAACATGGCAGCATTATTTGTGGCCCAAAGAATTTGTTATCCATTCTGATTATGAATCACTAAAGCATATTAGGAGTCAAGGGAAACTGAACCGTAGGCATGCTAAGTGGATGGAATTTATTGAGTCTTTTCCTTATGTCATTAAGCACAAAAAGGGAAAGGATAATGTTATTGCTGATGCTTTATCTAGACGTTATACTCTTCTATCTCAACTTGACTTTAAAATTTTTGGATTAGAAACGATTAAAGATCAATATGAACATGATGCTGATTTCAAAGATGTATTGCTGAAATGTAAAGATGGAAAAACATTGAATAAATTTGTCCTCAACGATGGCTATGTGTTTAGAGCTAACAAGTTATGCATTCCAGCTAGCTCCGTTCATTTGTTGTGGTTACAGGAGGCGCATGGAGACGGGCTGATGGGGCACTTTGGAGTGAAAAAGACGGAGAACATACTTGCTGGTCATTTCTTTTGGCCAAGGATGAGGCGAGACGTGGAGCGCTTCGTTGCTCGCTGCATGACATGTCAAAAGCTTAGTCACGACTTAATCCACATGGTTTGTACATGCCTCTTCCTGTTCCTAGCATGCGTTGGAAGGATATTTCTATGGACTTTGTTTTAGGACTGCCTAGAACAAAGATGGTGAGGGATAGCATCTTTGTTGTCGTGGATAGATTTTCTAAAATGGCACACTTCATACCTTGTCGTAAAAGTTATGATGCTACACATGTTGCTGATTTGTTTTTCCGAGATATTGTTAGGTTGCATGGTGTGCCAAACACAATAGTTTCAGATCGTGATGCTATGTTTCTTAGCCATTTTTGGAGAATGTTATGGGAAAAATTGGGGACTAAGCTTTTATTTTCAACTATTTGTCATCCCCAAACTGATGGTCAAACTGAGGTTGTGAATACAAGTTTATCTACCATGCTTAGGGCTGTTTTGAAAAAGAATATAAAATGTGGGAAGAGTATTTGCCTCATGTTGAGTTTGCTTATAATCGTTCCCTACATTCTAGTACTAAGAAATGCCCTTTTGAGATTGTTTATGGATTTGTACCCTGTGCTCCTATTGATTTATTACCCCTTCCTTCAATGGAACGAGTGAATTTTGATGCTAAACATTGTGCTGAATTGATCTTAAAATTGCATGAAACCACTAAGAAGAATATAGAGTGCATGAATGCCAAGTATAAACTTGCTGGTAGTAGGGGAAAGAAACCTATCACTTTTGAACCTCGTGATTTAGTTTGGTTACATTTGCGAAAGGATAGGTTTCCTGATTTGAGAAAGTCTAAATTGTTACCTCGAGCTGATGGTCCATTCAAAGTGTTAGAAAAGATTAATGATAATGCATATAAACTCGAGTTGCCTGCGGATGTTGGGGTTAGTCCCACATTTAACATTGCTTTATGTCCATCTTATCTAGACCGTGGAACTACGTGCTTTCTTGTTTTGCTTAGGAACAATGGAGAGGAGCCAATGGAAAGGGAATTCATGCGGACGGGATTTGGACAGCACCAACTTGTGACGGCCACCACTACTTCATACGGACTCCGATCTGGGCGTTCAAGTACTTCCTGGAAAGATTATCATGTCTACTTTCAAAAAGATCTGGCCTCATGTCCATATCAATTTGGAGTCGGCCGCAATCGTTATTTTAATACCAAGACCTTTTCTGTCCATGGTGCTGCATCACCAAAATTGGGCCCTTGGCCCATGTATCGTTTGGAGTCCATTAGGGACTCGTGATTAGGGTTTATCACGACCCTAGGGAGGTAATAAATAGTAGCCGCCGCACTCATTAGCTGGTGGGTTTTGTTTATTCATAAGTTAGCTTCTGCTGCTTCTTTATATACGTGTGTGTCGACTAGATCGCTCGTCTACTGGTATCCAGAACTCCACTTCAGATTGATTCAACTGATAAGCGCTTGTTCTTGTTCTTGCGTGTTCTTCGATTGCTTGCAGGAACAAAGGCCCTCGTGGTCAGGTTGATTGTGCGCCAGCAAGATCAATACAACTTCGGAGTCGGTGTACCGATCGCTAAGGCGCATTGTCTTGGGGACGGTGTAGTCGGATCGCCAACGTCTTCTCCTCCACAAATCGAACCCTCCTATTCTCATCGAAAGATCGGGAACCAAGATCCTATCAGATCTGATGTGGCCATAGCCGCTCACTTTGTTGCCCAGTGTGGCTGCAAGCCCAGTGGCTATTTTAAATCCCATGGGCCTAGTTAAATAATTCAAACTTTCCTATTGAAATTTAATTCCAGATTTTGATTCAACATTGGAAAATTCATATCTCCCTTATTCTTTGACCCAAAATTCTAAAATAAATTTTTTTAGAACCAGGAGGATCTCTGCTTTCTGTTGGTGCACTTGTATCAGTATGAAAGTCCATAAATTTACTTAAATAATTCAATGAAGCGAAATGCCTTTGGAATTATGTTCTGATGATGTATTCATGGGAAAATTCCCGTTTTCTACCATAATGTTCTTCCTAAATGCAATGACCTTTAGTAAAAATTTGAGCATGATTGGACTTGATTAAGTGGGTCTAGTGGTGTTCCAAATGTCTATGTCTCTCAAAATAGGAAAAACAACATAAACCAATTTCAGCTCTTATCCAAACTTGTAAATTCAATATCTCTCTTTAGGAATCTCCAAAAATTATGAAACCAATTTTGTTGGGTTGCTCTTGACCTGCTCTGGACATAACACCAACTCTTGGCTATGTTAAAGACCCAGTTTTCCCGTGAAAATTCTGGGAAGCGTCTATCTTCATTGATTTTTAGACAACAGAGACTTCCATGAATTGAGCCCAATTTTGACCAGAACCTCACTCATAGTACCTAGTATCCTCTGCAACATTTCCACAACCATTAGGATTTATTTTATATACTTAATTATCTTTCCATTGAGCTATTGATGAGGACATCAACACCCTCGATACATCCACACCAACTCAGCTACCGGTTTCTAGTCTGATCACTCACACTCGTGCACGTCAACTAAACTATTAGGTGAACTCGTTCTTGGCCTTATGCCCATCTTATCTAGACCGTGGAACTACGCGCTTTCTTGTTTTGCTTAGGAACAATGGAGAGGAGCCAAAGGGAAAGGAATTCACGCGGACGGGGTTTGGACAGCAGAACAGCACCAACTTGTGACGGCCACCAAGACTTCATACGAACTCAGATTTGGGCGTTCATGTACTTTCTGAAAAGATTATCAAGTCTAGTTTCCAATGGATCTGGCCTCATTTCCATATCTATTTGGATCGGCCACAATTGTTATTTTAATACCAAGACCATTTCTGTCCATGGTGCTGCGTCACAAAATTGGGCCCATGGTCCATGTATCATTTGGGAGTCCATTAGGGACTCGTGAGTAGGGTTTCTCACGACCCTAGGTAGGTAATAAATAGTAGCCGCCGCCCTCATTAGCTGGTGGGTTTTGCTTATTCGTAAGTTAGCTTCTGCTGCTTCCTTGTACACGCGCGTGTCGACTAGATCGCCCGTCTACTTGTATCTAGAACCCCACTTTAGATTGATTCAACAGATAAGTGCTTGTTCTTGCGTGTTCTTCGATTGCTTGCTGGAACAAATGACCTCGTGGTCAGGTTGATTGTGCACCAGCAAGACCAATATAACTTCAGAGTCGGTGTACCGATTGCTAAGGCGCATCGTCTTGGGGACGGTGTATTCGGATCGCCAACGTCTTCTCCTCCACAAATTGAGCCCTCCTATTCTCATCGAAAGATCGGGAACCAAGATCCTATCAAGTGGTAATCCATGGATGAAGAGCTTGATCACTTACGTGCTGTTTTTAATGTTACGTGAGGCACGATTATTTGGTAACCTTGAGAAGTGCACCTTTTGCATGGATCGAGTATCTTTTCTTGGCTATATTATTACTCCATAGGGAATCGAAGTTGATCAAGCCAAGGTAGAGGCTATTCAGGGGGTGGCCTGTACAAAAGAACATCACGCAGGTTTGGAGCTTTCTAGGACTGGTTGGGTTCTATCGTCGCTTTGTGAAGGATTTCAGCACCATTGCTGCTCCATTGAATGACCTTACGAAGAAGGGAGTGCCTTTTTCTTGGGGCACCACACAAGATAACGCCTTTACCATACTGAAAGATAAGTTGACGCATGCACCTCTTCTCCAACTTCCTGATTTTTCTATGACTTTTGAGCTTCAATGTGATGCTAGTGGGATTGGATTGGGTGGTGTTTTGTTACAAGAAGGAAAACATGTTGCATATTTTAGTGAGAAAATGAGTGGGCCTATTCTGAATTATTCTACCTATGATAAAGAATTATATGCTCTTGTACGAACTTTAGAAACATGGCATCATTATTTGTGGCCCAAATAATTTGTTATCCATTATGATCATGAATCACTAAAGCATCTTATGAGTCCAGGGAAATTGAACCATAGGCATGCTAAGTGGATGAAATTTATTGAGTCTTTTTCTTATGTCATTAAACACAAAAAGGGAAAGGATAATGTTATTTTTGATGCTTTATCTAGACGTTATACTCTTCTATCTCAACTTGACTTTAAAATTTGTGGATTAGAAATGATTAAAGAACAATATGAACATGATGCTCATTTCAAAGATGTATTGCTAAAATGTAAAGAGGAAAAAACATTGAATAATTTTTTTCCTCAACGATGGCTATATATTTAGAGATAACAAGTTATGCATTCCAGCTAGCTCTGTTCGTTTGTTGTTGTTACAGAAAGCGCATGGAAGCGGGCTGATGGGGCACTTTGGAGTGAAAAAGACAGAGGACATACTTGCTGGTCATTTCTTTTGGCCAAGGATGATGGGAGACGTGGAGCGCTTCGTTGCTCGCTGCACGGCATGTCAAAAAGCTAAGTCACGACTTAATACACATGGTTTCTACATGCCTCTTCCTGTTCCTAGCATGCCTTAGGAGGATATTTCTATGGACTTTGTTTTAGGACTGCCTAGAACAAAGAAGGGGAGGGATAGCATCTTTGTTGTCATGGATAGATTTTCTAAAATGGCACACTTCATACCTTGTCGTAAAAGTGATGATGCTACACATATTGCTGATTTGTTTTTCTGAGAGATTGTTAGGTTGCATGGTGTGCCAAACATAATAGTTTCAGATCGTGATGCTAAGTTTCTTAGCCATTTTTGGAGAACGTTATGGGCAAAATTGGGGACTAAGCTTTTATTTTCAACCACTTGTCATCCCCAAACTGATGGTCAAACTGAGGTTGTGAATAGAAGTTTATCTACCATGCTTAGGGCTGTTTTGAAAAAGAATATAAAAATGTGGGAAGAGTGTTTGCCTCATGTTGAGTTTGCTTATAATCGTTCCAGACCTTCTAGTACTAAGAAATGCCCTTTTGAGGTTGTTTATGGATTTGTACCCCGTGCTCCTATTGATTTATTACCTCTTCCTTCAATGGAACTAGTGAATTTTGATGCTAAACATCGTGCTGAATTGATCTTAAAATTGCATGAAACCACTAAGAAGAATAGAGAGTGCATGAATGCCAAGTACAAACTTGCTGGTAGTAGGGGAAAGAAACCTATCACTTTTGAACCTGGTGATTTAGTTTGGTTACATTTGCGAAAGGATAGGTTTCATGATTTGAGAAAGTCTAAATTTTACCTTGAGCTGATGGTCCATTCAAAGTGTTAGAAAGGATTAATGATAATGCATATAAACTCAAAGTGCCTCCGGATTTTGGAGTTAGTCCCACATTGCAGATTTGAAGTCATATTTGGGAGAAGAAGATGAGCTTGAGTGGCAGAAGACTCAAATGCAAGAAGGGGAGGATGATGAGGACATCAACACCCTCGATACATCGACACCAACTTAGCTACGAGTTTCTGGTCCGATCACTCGCACTCGTGCACGTCAACTAAACTATCAGGTGAACTCGTTCTTGGCCTTATGTCCATCTTGTCTAGATCGTGGAACTACGTGCTTTATTCTTTTGCTTAGGAACAATGGAGAGGAGCCAAAGGGAATGGAATTCGCGCGAACGGGATTTGGACAGCAGAACAACACCAACTTGAGACGGCCACCACGACTTCATACGGACTCGGATCTGGGCGTTCAAGTACTTCCTGGAAAGATTATCAAGTCTACTTTCCAACAGATCTGGCCTCATTTCCATATCTATTTGGATCGGCCACAATCGTTATTTTAATACCTTTTTTGTCCATGGTGTTGTGTCACCAAAATTGGGCCCATGGTCCATGTATCGTTTGGGAGTCCATTAGGGACTCGTGATTAGGGTTTCTCACGACCCTAGGGAGGTAATAAATAGTAGCTGCCACCCTCATTAGCTGGTGGGTTTTGTTTATTCGTAAGTTAGCTTCTGCGGCTTCCTTGTACACGCGCGTGTCGACTAGATCGCCCATCAACTTGTATCCAGAACCCCACATTAGTTTGATTCAACAAATAAGTGCTTGTTCTTCTTGTTCTTGCATGTTCTTTGATTGCTTGCAGGAACAGAGGCCCTCGTGGTTAAGTTGATTGTGCGCCAGCAAGATCAATACAACATCGGAGTCAGTGTACCAATCGCTAAGGCTCATCGTCTTGAGGATGGTGTAGTCGGATCACCAACGTCTTCTCCTCCACAAATTGAACCCTCCTATTCTTATCGAAAGATCGAGAACCAAGACCCTATCAGCTATATCATAATATCGGTATTGATACACTTGCATTATTCTTTGCATATCGATTAGTTGCCGAGCTCGAAAGGACCCTAGAGGCACTTGAAGTCATCCCTCAGGAGATTAACTTTGATACCGTCTCGCAGCCAAGCAAGCCCCGTTTTGTATTTAATATCATTTAAAACATTGATTTGTATCACACTATATGGGTTAGCATGTATGTGCATTAAGTCTAAGTTTCTTGGAGTTTTCCACTTGCATGACCAGAAAACCCGTGAGAGCAGTATACATTGTTAAGTGCTTGACATGTCCATGCTATGCTTAATGTTGTAGTTGCTTCGGTAGAAGTCGAGTAGTTGGAATCTACTCGCAAGTTCAGGAATTGGGTTCACATGGGTTTGGTTCGAATGAGAGGATCACCATGATGGAATATGAGACCGGGAATGGAATAGGTGCAGCAGGACATAGGGGCCTGTGAGCCGTAGCTGCGCCAGTGTCAGTCAAAGACCGATCCGTGTGTGGCCCCGTTGAGCAAGTTTGAATTGTACCGGAGCCATACTAAATATATGGGGTCCAAGAAACCGATGTACCTTGGGAAGCGTGTGAGATCTAGGTGTTGAATACATTAGCAATTAGAATTGATGTGAAGGTTTACATTCAAAGTTTTGAGGTTACACCAATACACCACGATACACCAAGATACACATTGTTTGAACTTGTCTCGGTATATTTTAAGAGTAACGTTACCATTCGATAGTTTTGGACTATCCAACTTTTCAATGTGTTTTTGGGAGTAACGTTACCCTCGATGGTTTCATATTATCTGAACTTCTCACGTGATTTTCATATGTTCAGCACTTAGGACTGTCCGAACTTTTACACACGTGAGAGGCACGTGAGTCGACATGGTCGATCTTTACAAACGTGTTTTTGGGAGTAACGTTACCCTCGATGGTTTAGGACTATCCGAACTTTCTCAATGCATATCGGGAGTAACATTTACTCTTGGTTAGGACTGTCCGAACTTTTGGTCACGTGATTTGCACGTGAATTTGAGATTGGAATGTTCGATCTTTTGCCTTTACAATGCGGCGCCACTTATGTCCATTCTATAAATTTATTTGCTGAAATACTTGTGCGGCAGATCTGATTTAACTTGCAATGTTTCAAATTTGCTTTTTGGCTTATGGAATGGTTGCTTAGTATTCTCTTACTATGTTTTTGATGTGTTATGAATGATTATAGTGGTTATTATTTTTCTATGATTTGCAGCATGCTTATGTGAGGTGCTCATGTAAGGTCTTGTGTTTTTTGGACTAACGAGAGTCAAGTCGAGGACTTGTGCTCGAAAGATTTGGTTGTTTGTTCATGTGCAGGTGTTGCGTGAGGTCAAGACATGACTGGTGATGTGATCCATTGAACTAGTCATAGGGGAATATGAGGTTCCACAACCAAGTTCTAGAGAAATTGTGGTTGAGTTGGTTGGGAGCTCACACAGTATGTTTGGGTCAAGAACAATGCATATGAAGGTATCGTGAATGTTATTTGAAAGTGATTGCACGTATGCATGGGGTGCATGGATTTGGCTACATTGTTCCAAGATGTGGTGAAGAGATATGGACATGAAGATATGTCCTGAAAGGTCCAACCGGATGGATTATGGTCTCAGGCTGCGGCCGAGTCGGTTATGGCTCAATATGGAAAGATTTGAGTTGGTTTTGGTTAGATTTTGTGTTGGACAGGAAGTAGAGTTGTTTTAGGAATGTGGGATACGTCCCTAAGGTGTTTGGAAGTCTTAAGATTGCTTCTATCTGTGTAGTCCTAAGCAGTTATGGTAAGTTTGAGTTAGAGTCCAAGTAGGATTAGAGTCCCAGTTTGGATTGAGTTGACCTTAGCGCTGGTTATATAAGCAAGGGAGGACAAAGATCGTGGTAAGACAACTTTGGGCTGTTCTTCTTGTGTTTTGATCAATAAAATTCATAGTTTAGAGGAGCTCTTGTGCCTTGTTTGTTCGACTTGTTTTCGTCAAGTCTTTCGTGTCGAGTTTCTAGACAGCACGACATTGCCTCGGTGTTGTGATCATAACTCGAGTTTTACTGATCCAATCGGCGTGATTCATTTTGTGTTGTCTTCACGACTCAATTTTCTATCATTTGTGAAAGTTTCACGATCATTGGAGTTGTGGTTTCTGATCTACATGAGTTTCTTTGCAGTGTTGCAGATCTTGTTTTTACTCAAGTAGAACAGATTGACTCTTGTTTGATCTTTCGATCATAACTTGAGTTTTTCTCGATGGTTTTTCATGATTCTTGTTGTAGTCTATTTGTGACTTGATTCTATATAATATATACTACTTTTGTCATGGTTGAACATGTTTAGATCAGTTACACACACAGTTTCTTTATCAGATTGTTTTCTGATAAGGGGTTTTTGTTGTTTCCGCTAAAAAAGTTTTAATCTACCATTCACTCCCCCTCTGGTAGCTTTTCACGTGCTCTTCGATCCTACAATTGGTATCAGATCCACGGTGCTCTAATCTTTGTGATTTGCACGTGTTTTGACTAATCGACATGGAGAAATACTCCGCAAAACCTTATGTGTTCAATGTTGTTGATTTTCAGGTTTGGAAGGCTCGTATGGAAGCCTACATAGAAGCTCAAGGCTTCGCTATATGGGAAAATGTCTACAAGTCTTTCGAAGTGCTACCAAATGATCAAGTTATGGCTGCAAACATGAGAGATGTTGACAACAATAACAAGGCTCGCAACTTGATCATACAAGAATTGACTCAAAGTGACTTTGATTTGTTGCACACCTCTGGTCAGCGTACGATCTACGATGTGTGGATGGCTTTTGCGACTACCATGAAGGATCCAACATGATCAAGGTGATAAGACAATATATGTTTAAGATAGAATACATGCATTTTGAGATGCAACCCTGATGTCACGTAAAACTCCAACAAGTCTCTTGCATTTGTTTCTCAATGTGACATGCCTTGTTCTATCGAATCTTCAACATGTGGTACACTTGCTTTGTTGTCTTCTCTAACCGTTGAACAGATTGAAGAATTTCCAAAAGAGGAGCTCACACTTCTCTCCACTCGGTTCTCAAAAGCATTGAAAAATGTGAGAATTAGAAGGAGAGGAAGTGGTGGTTCTCAACGATGCTTTGAATGTGGTAAAATAGGACATTTTTGTACGGATTGCCTAACCTTTCATGTCTTTCAACCCGTGATGAAAAGCAAAATAAGTTCAAGTCCTCTCCTAGCAATAATAACAAGAAAAAAATACTTTCACAAAATGCCAAGTGGTGGACCATATCCTCTCCGCTCTACTAGACAACAACTTGAGCGATGTGGACTCCAGAAGTTATGAGGATGAAGACAATTTGACAACTATGTGTTTCATGGCGAGCAACTCAAGATCAAGTTTGGAAGAAGCAGAACATAACAGCGATGATGAAGAGGTATGTCCCACTTGCGAAAAAATGTGTGATGCTATTTCTTGTGCCACTGTTATACCTAAGAAAAAGGATAAAAAGCTTAGGGACAATGCTGTAAAAATTGATTCACTAGAATATGAAATTAATCGTCTAAAATCTTTGATTCCTATTGGTGATTCTTGTTCCTCATGTGAATGAATATATGAAAAAATATTCTCTTTAAGAAGTGTGTACACCTCCACTCTTGATAAACTTGAGATTGAAATTGAAAAGAACAGAAAGCTTGCTGCACATAATAACAAGAAAAAAACTTACTATTCAACAATTAATTCGTATTGTTCTAACTGTGATGATCTTATTAAGAAATTGCATGATGCTATGAGTGAAATTTCTGTTTTGAGGAATGTTTTACGTTCTCATGAAGTTAAATATTGTTTTAACTGCAAATTAAAAGGAAAAACTTCATGTGAAAACTGTTGAGACTTGTCTAAGAAACTTGATGACATGTATAGGACACGAGCGGTTTTGTAGTGGAAATAAAAATCTAAATTTGCTGTTGAATTCTTCTAAGACTTGCAATGGTAAAACTGGTTTAGGTTTTTATTCTCATGCTCATGCTAAGGCACATCTACCTAAGGTTGTTAAGTCAATAGGAAGTGGTTTAATTCAAACGGTTCCTAAACAAAAAGAGGTGGTTTTTAGGTCAGCAAGGGTGTTGTTCAATTTGGGTGGCAATAAACATATGGCTTGCTCATCTAGACATGAACACCGAGTAAAATATCATTGTACTCACTGTGGTAGAGATGGTCATGTCATAGTTTTTGTTATAGACTAGCTAAACAAGAAAAGAAACAAAGAATGCAAGCTAGATCTCATAACACTCATGCAAAATTTGCTGCACGTGCTGAACCAAATGTAAGGAACTTGCAACATGATTTGATGAGTCGAAAACATGCAAAATTTGCTCCCAAACCTACTGTTTTTTGTGCTACACATGTAACACCTTTTAGGTCAGTAGTTAAGTACAAAAATAATCAAACTTTAGCTCATAAACCTGCTATTTTATCTCAGCTTTTGCATGTTATTCTTGCTGGACATTGTGTGACTTAGTACTGGATTCCTAAATGCCTATTGACTAACTCCAATATTGAGTCATCGACGTATTGTGTTGCTATGTAGGTTACACGCTTGAGGAAGGAGAACATTTGGCTTGTGGATTCAGGTTGCTCATGCCACATGACCGTTAACAAAGAATTGTTCTCCTCCCTCTCTTTTGTGTCACGTGTAGAGAATGTTACTTTCGCCGATAATTCTTCAACTCCTATAATTGCTAAGGGTTGGTTAGAGTTAATAATCACTACACTTTGAAAGATGTGGCACTTGTTAAAAATTTGAAATACAACTTGCTTTCTGTGACACAATTGCTAGATGAATATCTAGAAGTTAACTTCACTAAAAAATTGCTGCAAGGTTGTAGATTCAAATGGTGAGCTTATTTTTAACATGTCTTGGTTTGGAAGAGTTTTTAAAGCTGATTTTGATATGTAATATTCTAAGCATAGGTGTATACCTGCTAATGATTTGAAAGACTTATAATTTTGGCATCGTAGACTTGTTCATGTAGGCCTTGATATTCTCACACGTGTTAGTGCTCTTGATCGCATCCGTGGGTTGCCTAAGCTTAAAGGGGACAACGATATTGTGTGCTCTTCTTGTAGACATGGTAAGATGGTTGCACGTTCACATCCTCCTCTCACAATGACTATGATAACTGAACCGAGACAACTTTTACACCTTGACACTGTAGGTCTTTCACGTGTTCAATCTTTCGGATGTAAGTGGTATGTGTTGATGACTTTTCTAGATACTATTGGGTTTACTTTATGGCATCTAAGAATGAAGCATTTAGTCACTTTAGAAGTTTAGTTCTTAGACTTTAACTTGACCACCCAAAACTATAAAAGCAATTAGAAGTGATAATGGAACTGAATTTAAAAACCAATAGTTTGATCACTTCTATGCTGAAAATGGAATAGATCATCAATTTTCTTCACCCTATGTACCTCAACAAAATGGTGTTGTGGAGAGAAAGAACAAAACCTTAGTTGAGATAGCTAGGACTATGCTTCATGAATATCAAACTCCTAGGAAATTTTGGACTGATGTAATTGCAACCACTTGTTATGTCTCAAATCGAGTTTTCTTGCGTGCTAAGCTAGGAAAGATCTCATATGAGCTTCGATTTGTACATAGGCCTAGTGTCACACACTTTAGGGTCTTTAGTTGCAAATGCTTTGTTAAGAAACATGATAAACTTGAACCTAGATCTGTTGATGGCATGTTTCTTAGTTATCCATCTCATACTAGAGGTTACCGTGTGCTTTTACTTAACACTAACAAAATTGTGGAGACTTATGAGGTTTCATTTGATGAAGCTAACGTTCTAGCTCTTGATCTCGCCCCACAACCAGCACCAACGACCACCATTGCTGGTCCAGATCATCCTCATGGCACAAGCTCTTTGATTTTTGATGAACTTGAAGAAGAAGAAACTTGTAATGTGTCTACTGCCCTCCAGATCATCAAAAGTCATCCTCTACAATCAATTATTGGAAGCTTGCATGATCGGGTCACACGGTCCAGCTATGATGAGTTCAAAATTTGAGATGAGTATGATGGGAGAACTCACATACTTTTGGGGGCTGCAATTCAAGAAAACCAAGGAAATAACTTCCGCGCATCAAATGAAGTATATAAGAGACCTTTTAAGCGCTTCAACATGGAAAAAAGCAAGCCTCTTCAGACACCAATGGGAACAACAGCGACACTGAACTCGATGAAGAGGGTGAACCCGTTGATAAAAAAGAATATAGAAGCATGATCGAATCACTTTTGTACCTCACGACATCAAGACCGGACACACATTTCAGCGTATGTCTTTGTGCATGACTTCAAGCTTTCCCACGTGCTTCACATCGCCAAGACGTCAAAAGAATTCTCAGGTACTTACATGGTACTCAAGAATTTGACATTTTTCTTCCTTCTTCCTCAACCCTTTGAAAGCTTTTTCGGATGCTGATTTTGGGGGTTGTAGGATTGATAGGAAAAGTACTTCGGGTGCTTGTCATTATCTTAGTAATTCACTTGTTGCTTGGTCCTCTAGAAAACAAAGTTTAGTTGCACAATACATGACTAAATCTGGATATGTAGCTGCTGCTAGTGCTTGCACACAGATTCTTTGGATTGTTCAAACACTAAAGGACTATAGGGTTGATCCAGATAGTGTTCTACTGTTTTGTGATAACACTAGTGCCATTGGTATTGCTAAAAACCTCGTGTAACATTCTAGAACAAACCACATTGACATTAGATATCAATTTCTCCGTGATAATGTTGAAAAAGGAAACATTGTGCTTCACCATGTAGATATCGAACAAATATTGGCTGACATTTTTACAAAACCTTTGGATTTCACTCGTTTTTGTTTCATTCGTAGTGGAATAGGGGTTATGCATCCTCATGGCTTAAATTGAGGGGGGTTTTGAAACTTGGGAAGTCTATGTGTGAATCTGAATTTAAAATAATATCAGCATAGTATTTCAACATACATGACTTTATGATTCGTTTTACATGCTGAAAGTTCTTACTACATTCTCGTGTTATACATGTTGTAGTTTTTGCCATGACTAGTTATTAGAATAATTACTTACACTAAATATGGTCATGATTGAACTTTCTTGCTGTTTTGAACTTGTTGCATGCTCACAAGTGCTTTTAATAATGAAAAATTAATCAATCAACTATCCACATGTTGAGCTTTTATGATCAAATAAAAATCAAAAAAGATCAAGAGAATATGCATGCATCACACTTCTTCTTTTGAGACTGCTTATCATTGCACTTTGATATGAACTTGGAAGAAGTTGTGTATGAGTAAAACCATGTCCTTAATCTGATTGTCAAATGACATAGACTTCGATTGGTTGGTTAGAATAAGGCTGATGCGGCATATAATCTCTTGCAAATGTCATATGATCAAAATTTGTGCTTTAAATGATAATGAAAAATAAAAAATAACAACATGTGTCATGCTTTCAAGTTTTGAAATAGTTGAGTTTGTGAGATCATGACTTGCATGGCTTACACTACTTTATGTGTCTCATTAATGTGATAGTGTAAGTTACTTGATAGTATGACTTGGATGAGCTTTGTTTTATATGTATATGTTTTAATATTCTCATAACAATTGAAATTTCTCTTTTGAACCTTGCTGAATACATTGTTGAAGGGGGAGAAATATGTCACACATTGCACATTCACAAGTGTCTTACACGTTCTTCTCAGAGGGAGAATTTGTTTTTGAAATTTTTTCTTTCTCGTTTGATATTTGATTTTCAAAAAGGGGGATAAAATTGTTTTCAAAACTTTTCATGTAATTAAGCCAATGTTCAAATTTTAAGTGGTGTTGCTAATGCATTCATGAAGGGGTAGATTGTGAGATTTAGGTGCTGAGTACATTGGCAACTGGAATTAAAGTAAAGGCTTACATTCAAAGTTTTGATCTTACACCGATACACCCCGATACACACTGTTCGAACTTGTCTCAGTCCATTTTGGGAGTAACGTTACCAAGGAAGGATGAGCCTTACATGCTGCCACCGTAAGTAATTTGAAAGCCTCAGGCAAGGAAGGATGAGTGTGAGCGAGTATCTCAATAAATTCACTCAACTGTCAAGATATGCTCCAAAAGACATTGGCACTGATAGCAGAAAGCAGTATCTGTTTATGAGGGGTTTCAACAATGAAATTCAAGTCCAGTTGCTCAATACTGACTATGCAAACTTCAAGAAGCTGGTTGACAAGGCCATTGTGGTTGAGAATAAGGTTTGTGAGATGGAGCAGGACAACAAGAGGAAGATGTCATATCATGGACAGCCGCAAGGAAGCAATGTCCGTCCTCGTTATGCACCACCAACTGCACCATACTACAACCCATCTGCTCATCCATACCGCGCTGCATATCCACCGTGCACAAATCAGCCACCGCAGCAACGCCCTGCCATGCAAGCGCCTCGCTATCCTGTGCCACATGCGTTGCGTCCTAACATGGCGGCTAATGCTAAAAATCAGCTGCACCCAAGCTTTCCTAGTGCTACGGGTGGCAAGACATGCTATGTGTGTGGAGAGGCCGGACACTTTGCAAGTCAATGCCCCAAAAGAAGTTATGGACCGATGAACAATGCACCAAGGCCATACTACCCACAGCCAAAGGGAGGAGCACCGCAAGGCAACCGTGGACAACAGAATTTTGCTCGTCGCAAAGTGAATCATGTCTCTACTGAGGAAGCCAGCAAGCTGATGATGTCGTGATTGGTATGTTCCTCGCCAACTCCAACCCCACGACTGTTTTATTTGATTTTGGAGCACCTCATTCATTCATCTCATCAAAGTATGTTGCCAAGTATAGTATGCCTATATCTCATATGAAGCAAACTATGCTCGTATGTTCTCCTGGCAGAGAGATGAGGACAAATATAGTATGTCCGAAAGTAAGCATTAAAATAAGGGGGTAGACTTTCTCACAAACCTCATTGTCCTAGACTCCCAAGGAAGAGACTTAATACTTGGAATGGAGTGGTTGAGCAAGTATAATGGAGTCATTCAACGTTCCAAGAGGATTGTGCAACTAACAAGTGAACACGGTACATGCATCGAAGTTGAGGCAGCCCAACCTGCAAGAGAGAAGGCTACGTTGAATCACGTGGAAGGTGTAACATTGGAAAGCATCCCCATTGTTCGCGAGTACCCAGATGTGTTTCCGGATGAGTTGTCAAGTATGCCACCTGATCGTAACATAGAATTTGCCATTGAGTTGATACCCGGAACTGCACCTATAGCTAAGAGGCCGTATAGGATGCCTCCTAAGGAATAAGCAAAGCTCAAGAAGCAAATTCAAGAGCAGCTAGAGAAGTGTTTTATACGCCCAAGCTCATCCCCGCGGGGAGCACCAGTGCTCTTCATAGATAAGAAGGATGAAACCCAAAGGATGTGTGTGGACTATAGGTATCTCAAGGAAGTGACAATTAAGAACAAGTACTTGCTGCCCCGTATAGAGGATTTGTTTGACCAAATGAAGGGTGCCTGTATTTTCTCCAAGATTGACTTACAGTCAGGATACTTCCAAATGAAGATTAGACCATCAAATATACCCAAGACGGCATTTCGGACACAGTATGGGTCCTATGAGTACACCTTCATGTCATTTGGATTGACGAACGCGCCTGCGTACTTTATGTATCTCATGAATAAGGTATTCATGGAATATCTGGATAAGTTCATCGTAGTGTTCATTGATGATATTATGATATACTCGAGAAGCAAGGAAGAACATGAGGAGCACTTGAAGCTTACATTGTACAAGCTACGAGAACACCAGTTGTATGCTAAGTTCAGCAAATGTCAATTCTGGTTACGGGAAGTTTCTTTCTTAGGCCATATCATTTCCGGAGGAGGAGTATTGGTCGATCTGGGGAAAGTGAGAGATGTGCTAAAGTGGGAGTCGCTACAGAATATGAATGAAATTCGGAGTTTCCTTGGAATGGCAGGATATTACCGCCGATTCATCAAGGATTTTTCCAAAATAGCAAAGCCTATGACCGAATTACTCATGAAAGGGAAGGCATTCCGATGGACTCAAGCTTGTCAGGATAGCTTTGAAGAGTTAAAGAAAAGGTTGACAACCGCACCAGTGTTAGCATTGTCGGACGTGAGCAAGAGCTTTGATATATATTGTGATGCGTCGAGACAGGGACTAGGATGTGTGCTCATGCAAGAAGGCCAAGTGGTAGATTATGCATCGAGACAACTAAAAAAACATGAGCTGAATTATCCTACGCACGACCTTGAACTCGCAGCCGTGGTGCACGCCTTGAAGATATTGAGACATTATGTTTTTGGCCTTCAACATGTTGTGGGAATCAACTATCACCCAGGGAAGACTAATGTAGTGGCTGATGCATTGAGTCGAAAAGGAGTAAATTACCAGCTCACGGTCCGAGAGTTACCACCCGAGCTATATAAGGAATTCAAACAGTTGAACCATGGATTCATAAATGAGATGGGAGCAATGGAAGTCAACCCAACATTAGAGCAGGAAATACGGGAAGGACAGAAAAGGGATGAGGAAATCCAAGAAATCAAGAAAAAGATCCAAGAAGGGAGAGAATTCAGATTTGATGAGGATGACCATGGCACTCTACGGCTTGGGAAAAGAATTGTTTTGCCTAAGGGGGGTAGGTTTGTAACACTCTCAATTTAGAATCATGCCTTGCATACATTTTCATGCAAGAAACATTAGTAGAACAAAAAAGAAGAAAAATAAAAGATAAAACATATATATAAAAATATGTGTAGGTAATAAGAAAAGTGAATAAGAATATAAAACATATAATAGGAAACAAATATAAACAAATGAAAAATATATAAACAAAATAATAATAATAATATAAAACAAATGTATATAAAATCTATAAAAAGGTTTCCGGAACCTTCGGAAAGTTTCTGGGAGAAGCTTTGCTTCCACCCTGGAAGGTTCTGGACAAATAGTGCAACCGAGCGGGAGTCTGGCGCCGGGCATGCTCGAGCCGGCACCCACGTCCGCGCGCCAGCGCGCCCGGGTACTCATGGTCGAGCCGGTTTGCTCCGCGCGTCGCATTCTTTTGGGTCGAGGCCCACTAGATACTGAGCACCCCTCTGGCTACATAAGGAGCCGCGGGCCTCCACATTTTCAATACCTGCAATCGTATTCTTCCAGTGCCGCCAAAGAAAAAAAAACCCTAGCCGCCATGGATAAATAGGAGGAGAAAAATAGAAGAAGAGGAAGAGAAGGAAGGAGACGCCGTCCGCCGGAGATCGTCGTGTCCCCCTCGTCGTGCCTCTGGAGGATCGCTATGCCATCTACTTCGCCTACGCTATGCCTCCGTCTTGCGACCTTTGAAGCCGCCACATCTACGGTAGGATACGTTTTCTGATACGAATTTTAGCAACGTATTAGATCTAATACCCTGAATTAAATCGTAGTTGCACCTATCTATTTTATTTCAGAAACCTTAATTCTCGCTAAAACCCCCGTAAACTCATATGAACACATATGAACTAGTTGCATCTAATTAATAAACAACAGTAGATAAACAAATGATTAGAATTGGACTTGAGAGTTGGGATGGTTGGTTATGGTTTGGTTATGGTTATGGTTATGGATTGAGCTATGATAAATGGACATGGATGATGATGATGGTAATAATATGGTATGTGGATGGATAATTAATTATGGTTTTGTATTATGATAATTATGTGGAATATGATGGGATTACTTCACATAGACATAGTATGATTCTTTTTACATGTTTTAAATGTACTTTTCAGCAATTAGCCATTTTTTGTTATCATGACTTGTTTAAGCTACATGTCATCTATTCCCACACTTATTGAGTACGACAAGTACTTACCCTTGCAATTCCCCCACCAACAGCTACAGGAGATACTTGGGAGTACCCTGAGGATCACGTGGAGTACTAGGTTGTGTACTACCGTCAATTGCCTGTGGAGTAGAGTCGTGCTACTTAGTTTATTTTCCGCCGCAATAATTAGAGTCTTGTCATTCATGAACCATCAGATTATTGTAATAATGCACTTATTTACTATTTTAGATGTGGTTAAATTATGTATATCGTTTGTGATGCATCCGTGTATGTGTGATGAACGTCCTAGGCACACATATACGCCATACTTGGTTCATATTTGGAACCGGGTGTCACAAGAAACCCTGTTAAAGAGGTGCAACAATTATAATAATAATAATAATAATAATAATAATAATAATAATAATAATAATAATAATAATAATAATAATTGAGAAGAAAAGAAAGTAGAAAAGAGTGTATATGATGACTCAGATAATTTCAAATAAACAAAGTTGAGAATTCAAACTCATTTCACTTCAAGTTTGAAGCAGTGTTGACAGCTGTTATATACCAACTTCACCTGTCAATATAACTCAATTATGTGAAGAAAGATTATTTCTTGCACACATCACCTTTCCACTTAACCTACTTCCACTTGTCCTTGCAAAATAGTGCATGCATACTTTTTATACAAAAAATGAGGTGGAAGAGAAGGGGCAATCCTAAAAAGTATCACCCCAACCAATCAAGCACCGACATGTGGCATCACATGGATAAAATGGCCCACAAACAAACATATTCGAGAAGATCCAATGGTATCACCCATATCAGTCAGTAGGGCCCACCTGGAAGTGACCTCGAGAAAGCACACGTGAAACAGAGCAAAGACCAGTTCAGCCGAACAGGGGGTTTGGGCGAACTCTTCCTGGTGCCAAACACGGTCAACTTCAACGTGTCAACTCCTTGTGGTGCCCTCACAACGACGAAGACTGATTCGCACGCTTTTGGTGGTGGGAATCGACCCTTCTCCAGCTATAAATAGGACCCCCTACCTCTCACTTCAACACACACCACTTGAGCATCATTCTATTGTATACACTACTTTTCGTAGTCCTTGGAGGAGTTAGGCTGTAGAGAGGAGAGTATCTAGTCCCAAGTCCACATTAGGAAAGGAGTAGAGGGAGTCCCTCTCTTCCCAATTCCAAATCGGGAAAGGTATGGTTCATGAATTCCTTCTTGTATTTGTGACTTTATGCATAATAAAGATATTATTTTTAGTCTTCCTTTATACATATGCTTGGATGAAGCGTTTCTTGTTTGATTGTGAAGTCCATGTATGTGGTAGGAATAGTCTTTATGATTATACCATAATGATCTTACTCTATCATCATAAACACTATAAACCCCCACTATAGTCTAAGTAATTATGATATGATCATGTTAATATGAATAACTTATGCTATGTCTCAACATTGGTTCAACAATATTTAGGTTAGTCATTGCCTTAGAGAGGTACTTGTACTCGAGCCTCTAAGGTATTTACTTAACATGTAAGCGTGGTGCTTAGATAGTTAAGTAGTGTTGGATGTCTCGTAGACCTACGGATTGAAGAGGTAGGGAGTAGGTTGTGACAGCCCTATCTATCCTTTGTAATCCTCCACGTTCGGCTATACCACAGGCTCTTGGCGGGAGTCGTCCTAATATTGCTAGGGGTAAACCCGTGCCCGATGTGTTGAACAACTTAGAATAAGAATTCACCATTGACATGCTCATTAGTACCTAACATAGGCTATGTATATGTATATTAGAGGCATTGTAGGAGCCTCACCAACTCTTAGTTTAATCTTAATTAGGACCCATTTACCCTTTAGAATAGATAAGGGATGATTTCATCTCTTTTGAGGGATGATTTGTGGTGTTAATAACTGTCAACAAGCATTGCTAGCGTCATTGCCAGGGATGGCAAAGGAAGTGAAGTATAGCTATCACATGTGATTAAGCTATAAGTACTAATAGTTATTAGATAGGATTACCCTTGCTTGTTTTCTCCTTTTATGTGAAAATAGGGTAGTGTTGGCTAACCCATTTTATGGGATGGCCAACGAGGACGTAACTGCTCAATTGCAAGATGATCCAAGGCGTACCTAAACAAATGTCTGCTAGGCAACACCATTGCCCTTCGCGGAAGAATTTCAGCTTCTAGCGCGAGCCAAAGACATCCATTCCCAAGATTGGGGGAGGCTCCAATACTTCTTCTTGGTTTGCCTCCATCATGAGATGGATATTGGCTCTTCATCCAACATTCATGTCATGGGTTGGCTCCACCAATCCATGACTACATTCATGCTGAAGCTGAAGGAGCTTTATTCTCATTCATCATGGATGAGAAGATGGTCTCCACTCAAGGGGTGGATTGAAGAATGCTCTAGTTCTCTTAGCTTGGCATGCACACCACTTAACAAGGTGGACATGCTAGTTATGGAACTACATATCCCAATGAAGTAACATGAAGATCAAGCCATTGGAGAAGTGTTTGGATGATCCAAGCCATGGATATTCACATGATTTGTGAAAATCTATGTCAACATGGGACACTTGGGGAATTATTTCCCTAAGACCCATGGGGATTCTTCCTTTCAAACAGCAACTCCAATGGCTACCATTCACAAGGAGGTAGGGTGGAATCAACATCACCCTTGTAATAAAAGATACTATAGGGATTTCAAGGGATTTAAGTTCAACTAGCCTACCTTGGAGTATTTTGTCCATGGCTGAGAAAAAGTAAAGACAACATTCAAATGAAGCTCTTGGCCAAGGACAAGAATCTAAAAGAGCATTTAAGATCCAAGATATCCCACAATCACTTGTTGGGATTCCTACACTTCGCCGAAGCCCATGCTACCTAGGGCAAGTGACATTGTGGATGAAGCGTTTCTTGTTTGATTATCGAATCCACATGTCATCATGCTCAAGGAAGCTTTTGACCTATGATCAAACTATGGGTTAACTTGAAGGTCGAAGTGGCACCCCTAATGAAGGACAAGCCTCACCATGCTCGTGAAAGAATATTTCAAAAAGGAAAAGTCGTCAACAAGTATTTATCAAGGCGACGAAGAGGCTAGGGCCACCATGTGGCCCACATGTCCGATGACAGCCATAGTAATTTTGGCATGTCAAGCAGGAGAAGTTGTCCACATCTTCAACTCCAGGATTGGACAACAAATCATCAAACCAAACAGGACGGAGGTAAGTCCCACTTATCAGACTTCAAAAATTCGGTGAGTCCTTGCCAATAGGTTAATTGGTAGTTATTTCATATTTGTTTCCCAATTGCATATTTGAATTTCTCATCATTTGCATTTGCCATGTTTGAATTTCCACACTGGCATGTTGGAAGGTAAAATTTGCAACCATCATAAAACTAAAACTTTCAATTAGGAAAGAAATTTAATTGGATATGAATTTTTGGCATGACCACTTAAATTTATTTTCCTAATTCAAACCAAAAAGATTTGCTTCATGCGTCATTGCATTCACCAGTTGTTTCAGTCAGGCAAGACATCTTGACAATTGGGTTTAATTTGCTTTTGGCTAACATAACCTGTTTTTGATTTGTTTTGCTTGTTCTTAATGGAATTGCAGCAGGACAAAAAATTGTAAAGAGGTGGTTTGGCAAGAAAGAGAAGGCCACATCAAGCTCAAGCCACCATTGAGAGGATTTGAGAACACATCTCTCCTTCAAACTCATTTTGAGTTTGACGTAGAAAAATGTTCAAGATGATGACACCATGGAGGATCAAGAACAAGCCTCAACCAAATCCTTCACAAAATTCAACCTCAAGATGGCATTTGACATTGAACATCAAGCCTACGCCAAACTCGAAGGGTGTGAGTTTCTCACACAAAGACCTTCATCACCAATTGCTCTTAAAATGAGGTATGAGTTTATGATTTTTTGATTGTTTGGTTTGCCTTAGAATTGAATGTCCTTGCTTGCAATTATGAGGAAGGTTGTCACTTCCTCATCATTCAATTCTCATGCATCCTCACAAGAGTATGTGTTGGTATTATCTTTTGGATCTCCAAAAGGAAATACCTCCTTACTTGGAAAAACTAAAACAAGTACCCAAAACTCCTTAAGCATTGTTTTATAGACTTAGTCATTTTTGCCTAGGTTTAGAAAACAAAACTTTTGGGTATAATTTAATGGGTGAATTGGCATGTAGCAACTGAATAGTGATGACCATGATTTTGATTTGAGCTTTGTGCATATATGGTGTCACTAGATTTCAAACTCCTAGGAATAAGTGATATCCTTGATCTTAATTTCAATTGCATGTTTATGTGGAATCACTAAATTTGAAATTCCTAGGAAAGTTCAGGAGAATAAAATTGAGAACCTTGTTTGCCATAATCCAAATGATAACATTTGCTCTTGTGTAGAAAGATATGATGGTTAGAAACTTTACAAGATGAAGGGATACATATGATGTATTTATATCACTTGCATTACTATGAGTAGGAGCTTTAGAAAATGTGCAAATTGATTTATCCGCTCTTATCATTGAATAATACATTGTTCATGGATACTCTTGAAATTGGGCCCAATACATCTTTGGTTTTGTTCTTCCACGTACGTACAAATGAAAATTCAGTTACCTAACCCAAAAATTCATTTGTACAAGTATCGGGAGCTAACCATCCCTCTCTATCATAGAAGGGAAGTGAAAGTTGCCTAGAGGGGGGGTGAATAGGCTAATCGACCTGCAAATGACTTAATAAAACGAGGTTAAATCACAGGGGGCGAACTAGTCCGGTCTAGGGGCGGACTAGTCCGGTCAGCCTGCGTGAAGAACCATAAAAGGTGTTTCTAGCAAGTTTTAAGGGGATTTTCTCGAGGCTACAAGTGAGGATATGTTTATGACAAGTTTAGAAACTACCAACACAAGAGTAAGTCAAGTTTCAACTAGATTATAGCAATGTGAATCACAAGACAAGGCTAGCAACCCTAGAATGAAATATGCGATAAACAAAATGCGAAGAACACGGAGACACAAGGATTTTATCCCGAGGTTCGATTCCACACAAGAATCTATGTCCCCGTTGAGGAGTCCACAAAGGACCGGGTTCAACAACCCTTCCCTCACCAAGTTTACCGCACGGGCCTAACTTGGTTCTCCACTATATCAAAGTGTGAATACAAGATTCGTTGGGGCTTCTCACAATCTGAGGCTCCCACACCACAAAGATGATCAACACAATGAAACACACTCAACACACAGCTCACAAAGACTCAATGAGTGCAAGAGATCAAACTGGGAGCACAAGCGCGATGTTCTTCCTCTTCTCCACCTCACTAAACCCTAATCCACTCAAGAATTAGTTTTAAAGGGAAAGTTGGCAAGAAAGAGGCTTAAGAGTGCTCCAAGTTGGCTGTGGCAGCGCTAGGGTTCGAGAGAGTTTGAAATGAGGCCGGGGGTCCCCTTTTTATAGGGGTCCCGAGCCCAAACTGCTGACCTCAGCAAAAGGGCGGACTAGTCTGGCCTCAGGCCCGGACTAGTCCGGCCTAGGGGACCACTGACCCCTCTGACAACTGTCGCACTGCGCGGCAATCATCTCGCTACCCGCCAAACTTCAAATTCAAAGGGTAACTTCGACAACGGACTAGTCCGGCCTTCACCGGACTAGTCTGATCTCATACAAAACCTTTTGTTCCGTGTGAAAACGGACTAGTCTGGAGACCACGGACTAGTCCGGCCCCAAGGGCGGACTAGTTCGGCCTACCCAGACTTAGTCGCAAAAACCTCTCTGCACTCGGCACCACGGACTAGTCCGGCCCACGGACGGACTAGTCCGATCTCACACAGGACCTTTTGGTCTGCCCCAAAACAGACAAGTCCGCTTTCTAGGACATAGTCCCAAAACTCCACTCCAAGGGGTACCACGGACTAGTCCGTCCCACTACGGACTAGTCTGTAGTCACACAGGACCTTCGGGTCCGTGTGAAAATGGACTAGTCTGGCCAGGAGCGGACTAGTCCGGCCACTCCTGCCAGACTACTCTAACTTCAACTTCAAATAGGATTTCTTCCTCAACCACTACTCTTGAGCTCCTACTTTGATCTCTTTGCACTTTACGCACACACCCTCCTATTTCTACGGCTGGTCTAACTCAACACGCTAGAAACCATAGTTTCTACGCTTCGAGTCGACTCCGTTTCCTTTCTTTTCCTTTTTGAGGGTTTGCGTCTCCAATCGAGTCCACACCTGTGCTAAGATCACATGAGCTCATTAGTGACTTAATTGTCGTCATCAATCATCCAAAACCCACGGGGAACCTAGATGCACTTTCAATCTCCCCCTTTTTGGTGATTGATGACAACACATCAAGTCCTTCACAAATAAGAGTATAAATTTTGGTTTTCATAACTTGTGTGCGTATGAATGACTCCCCCTCAATGTATGCAGCATGTAAAAGAGGTGGAGGAGATCTTTCATACCCACACACGTTATGGTGGGGTGCCTACGTGATGTGCTCCACAATTGTGACAAGACATAAGGTACATCAATATAATCATAAGATTGACAATAAGAACATTATATTGATATTAAACAACATTAACCGGTCTTGCACAAATGTAAACATCCAAGAGCATGAATAAGTTACAAGTTAAGTCCAAAAGCCAAAGACATACCACACAACACAAAAGATGCGTCCAAATGCCAAAGACATACCACACAACACAAAAGATGCTACCTCCCCCAAACACACACAAAGGACTAACTCCCTCTAACTCCCCCCCTTTGGCATCAAGGCACCAAAAAGGAAAAGAAGGGGGGGACAAGGACCCAAAAGCTAGTCCTCGTCCTCATCACTATCGCCGTCGCGGGAGTCGCTCTTCGTGGCCTCTGGGTCCTCGACGTCTTCCTCATGATCGTCGTCGTTGTCGTCGTCGTCGGAGCCCGGTGCGGAGGTACCCTCCGTCTCACCCAAGAGTGCCAACTCATCGGGGGTGAGAAGGGGGTATGGAGTGAGCTCGTCATCGGAAGCCTCGGGACTCATTGGGATCTCCATCTTATCGCAGAGCTTCCTCACGTAGCGCTCAGTCCGCTGAGCTCGCACCTCGGCTTTGCGGCACGAGGTGAAGATGGACCGAAGAAACTTGAGGACTCCGCTGCTAGAGGAGCCACCGGGGGAGTGAGAGGCACGGCGAGAGGCTCCACCACGAGGTTCCTCCGGCTGAGCTGGAGGATTCGCGTTCTTTCGGCGCGGAGGAATCGGGACAGCAGGTGGCATCTGGGGTCGGAGAGGCTGGTGAGTGGTGTCCTTCACAAACACAAGCCCGGACACCTTCTCGATCAGACACATAATGTAAGGGGCATAGCCACAGGCACGGTTGGGCGTGTGTGAGATGTTGTAGATATCATCGAAGATGTAATCCACAAGGTTGAACATCTCATGTCCATCAATCAGAGCCAACAGGTGCCTGAGGTGACCCTGGATGATCCCTGCATCCCCTTCTTTCGGAGCCACTATCCTCCTGAGAATCCTGTTAAGGATGCTGTAGAATGGGAGGATGTTCCTGGCCAATCCAGCTTCACGTCGGACATGAGGAGGGTACATATAGCTCATGTCATCCCTGTCCATGGCCTTGAGATTGGAGATAATGATCTCATGGTCCAGGTGACTCTCCAGACCTAGAGCCTGAGCAAAGACCTCGAAGGTGGCATAGTACTGCTCACCGTTGGTCATCCAAGTGATGGCTCAGTCACCACGAGAGTGGAAGTGAATTGTGATATAGAACTGTACTATGACCTCCTCATTCCAGTCATACTTGAATCCAAGAATGTCTTTGATTCCGTGGCGCTCAGCTGCCTCAATCACTGCATCAAACGCCTCATGTTTCTTCTTGGCCATATAGGTCCAGTCCACCCATTGAGCCTGGATCACTGGCTTCTTCATGGCCTTGTAGACTGTGCGATAGTAATCGCAATGGAAGTCACACCAGAACTGAGGGTCGGCGGTGGACCTCTCAAACCTATAGACATTCTCGTCTCTGAGCCTCCTGGCCTTCTCAGCTCCTTTTCCTTTGAATGTGTTGGCTGAGAGGTTGGGCTGACGGTTTGGGTTGCGTGCTGGACTGTGCATCACGAGAGAGCCAACAGCCTGGGCCTTCCCTTTGTCACGGATCATAACTCCTCCGGGTGCCTTCTTGGCTGGCACCTTGACAGAGGGCTTCTTCTTCTTCGGCTCGACTGGAGCCGGAGCCTTTCCTTTCTTAGGGTCACGCTCGACCCTTGGCTCATCTTCCCTCTGGGCTTGCTCCTTGCCCTTTGCCTTCTCGCCAATAGTGACGAGTTTCTTCCTTTTGGGGGCATGGGCCTCAGCGGCCCTGGAGTTGTGAGCCTCCCTGTCTTGCCTCTTCTTTTTCCTTAGCTCATTAAGGGATTCGGCAGTTGCTCGGGCCATGGCTTCTTCTTCATTGTAGATGGTGGCAGCTACTTTGGAGGCTTCAAGTGCCTTCAGCCGCCTTTCTTCCTTTTCTTTCTGCACCTTAATGAGGGCAGCTTTCGTCCTAGCTTCGACGATCTGAGCTTTGGTGCAGCCCTCCCGAGGCACTTCAGCACCTCTCTCCTCAGTGCGGCCCCGATAGGTTTCAGGGCGTTCTTCCTCGCCCGCGGGGTTGAGACGAGAAGGAGAACGCTCCGAGTTCGACATGCTGTGGAAAATACATAGAAAGGAAGGTATGAGTCCAAGGAGAGGGAGTGTTGCGGAAGAAGTCTCGAGAGAAGACTAGGACTAGGGTTTGCTCTGTGCAAACCGGACTTGTCCGCCCCAGGGGCGGACTAGTCCGGTGGGCGGACTTGTCCGCTAGGGGCCGGACTAGTCCGGGTTGCGCAGGATAAACCCTAACCCTAATCGATTCATCGAAAAATCTTCAATCAGCGCGCAATACTCCTAGGCTACGATCACAAGGGTATATGGAGCAACATCAATGAAGGTGTTCCTATCAAAAACCTCAAGAATCAAGAATCGGGAAAGTTTTTGAAAAAGAGGGAATACCTTCTCAAATCTGCGAGAATCGACGAAATCGACGATGGATTGCGAAGGTGAAGCACGGGGAAACGATCCCTCACTCCCAAAGACTCCAATGCACGGATTGGAATCGAGGTTTGGTGGTTGGAGCGAAAAATCGCCAAAGAGGGCGGTTTCTAGCGCGCGTGAGGGTGAGAGGCGGGAGTGAGAGAGGAGAGGAAGGGTGTTGGCCGCCCCTGGGGTTTAAGTCCCCAAGGGCCGGACTAGTCCGATGCCGGGGCCGACTAGTCCGGTCTGCGGACCAGCCGCGGACTAGTCTGGACCCGGACTTGTCCGTCCACAAGGGCGGACTAGTCCGGTCCGACTGGGCTGAAAAGCAATGTTTTTGAGTTGCACACACACTATTGGTCCTTTTGGACAACAAGCAACACAAACATGATTATTGAAGAAAAATATGACAAAAACATGATCAATTTCCAAGAAAAAGTTTTCTCAAACAGATTTTGAAGAGAAATCACGATAGAGAAGAGTTTTTCGAAATATAGCTCAAAAAATGTGAGGAATGTGGTTTAAGCCACATTCCTAGAATCCAAAATGTTGAGCTCACTTCTTAGCTCACAGAAACGCTTCTCATCAAGAGGCTTGGTGAAGATATCCGCGAGTTGATGTTCCGTCCTCACATGAGAAATCACAATTTCTCCCTTCATTGAGTGATCTCTCAAGAAGTGATGTCGTATGTCTATGTGCTTTGTCCTACAGTGCTCCACCGGATTATGGGCTATCTTTATGGCACTCTCGTTGTCACACAAGAGTGGAATGTTGCACAAGTCAATCCCATAATCCCTAAGGGTTTGTCGCATCCAAAGAAGTTGTGCACAACAACTTTCGGCTGCAACATATTCCGCTTCGGCGGTGGAGAGAGCAATAGAGTTTTGCTTCTTGGAGGACCACACTAGAGATCGACCCAAGAATTGGTATGTACCCGATGTGCTCTTCCTATCAACTTTGCATCCCGCATAGTCCGCATCGGAATATCCAATGAGGTTGAAATTAGATCCTTTGGGGTACCAAAGTCCTAAGGAAGGTGTGTGTACTAGATATCTCAAGATCCTTTTAACGGCGGTCAAATGACAAGCCTTTGGTGCCGCTTGAAAGCGTGCACACATACACACACTTAGCATGATATCGGGCCTAGATGCACAAAGATAGAGAAGTGAACCAATCATAGACCTATATAACTTTTGATCCACACTTGGACCGTCCTCATTTAGGTCTAGGTGTCCATTTGTTCCCATAGGGGTTTTGATGGGTTTTGCCTTATCCATGTCAAACTTCCTTAGAATATCTTGTGTATACTTAGTTTGACTTATGAACGTCCCTTCTTTGAGTTGTTTTACTTGAAATCCTACAAAGAACTTCAACTCACCCATCATGGACATTTCAAACCTCTCCGTCATTATCTTGGAGAACTCATCACAAAACACCTTATTTGTGGAACCAAATATGATGTCATCCACATATATTTGGCACACAAAAAAATCCTCGTTGAAGTGCTTTGTGAAAAGGGTATAATCCGCTTTGCCTATCCTAAAACCATTTTCAACTAGAAAGTCTCTTAGGCACTCATACCAAGCTCTAGGAGCTTGCTTGAGGCCATAAAGAGCCTTTCGCAACTTATAAACATGGTTAGGATAGTCTTGGTCTTCAAACCCCGGAGGTTGCTCTACATAAACTTCTTCCTTGATTGGGCCATTAAGGAATGCACTTTTAACATCCATTTGGTAGAGCTTGAAGTCATGATGAGTAGCAAAGGCTAGTAATATCCGAATTGACTCAAGCCTAGCTACGGGGGCAAATGTCTCATCAAAATCCAATCCTTCTACTTGTGAGTACCCTTTTGCCACAAGTCGTGCCTTGTTCCTAGTTACCATGCCATGCTCATCTTGTTTGTTGCGGAACACCCACTTGGTTCCAACAACATTGGCTTGTGGGCGCTTGACAAGCTCCCAAACCTTGTTCCTTTCAAAGTTATTGAGCTCCTCTTGCATGGCAACTACCCAATCCGGATCTGTTAAGGCATCTTCAACCTTATGGGGTTCCAAGGATGAGACAAAGGAGAAATGCTCACAAAAGTTTGCAACACGTGAACGTGTTGTTACTCCTCTTGTGATATCTCCTATAATGTTGTCAACGGGATGATCCCGTTGAACACTTTGATGAACACGAGGATGCGGAGGTTGAGCTCTTGAATCTCTTGCTTCATCTTCCTCACTTTGGTCTCTCCCTTGATCAATGCCTCCCCCTTGATCTTCATTCCCATTATCACTTTGGGGAGCATCTAGTGGATCTCCAACTTGTCCAATGGGGGTTTGACCTACTTCATAGTGATGATGGTCACTTGAGCTTTGAGATGGTTCTTGTGGGCGAACATCTCCAAGTGCCATTCTCCTTAGAGCTTCTAGTGGAGGTTCCTCTTTATCAATGGCATGTTGATCAACTTGCTCCACTTGAGAGCCATTGGTTTCATCAAACACCACGTCACGTGCTATTTCAACAATTCCGGAGGATTTGTTGAACACACGGTACGCATGAGTGTTTGAGTCATATCCAAGCAAGAAACCCACATCGGACTTTGAAGCAAACTTCGAAGTCCTAGGCTTCTTGTTGAGGATATAACACTTGCTACCAAAGACACGAAATTAAGAAACATTAGGTTTCTTACCAACGAGAAGCTCATAGGGAGTCTTCTTGAGGAGGCGATGAAGGTACAATCGGTTTACGGCATGGTAAGCGGTGTTAACCGCTTCCGCCCAAAACCGGTCCGATGTTTTGTACTCATCTAGCATCGTCCTTGACATCTCAATAAGCGTCCTATTCTTTCTTTCGGCAATTCCATTTTGCTGTGGAGAATAGGGAGCGGAAAACTCATGCTTGATGCCCTCCTCATCTAGGAACTCTTCTACTTGCATGTTCTTGAATTCGGTGCCATTGTCACTCCTTATAGCCTTTATCCTTAAGGTGAACTCATTTTGAGCTCTCCTTAGGAATTTCTTGAGGACACCGGGGGTTTCACTCTTATCATGCAAGAAGAACACCCAAGTATATCTAGAGAAGTCATCAACGATGACTAGACCATACTTGTTGCCACCGATGCTAATGTAAGCAATGGGGCCAAAAAGATCCATATGTAGTAACTCCAAAGGTCTAGTTGTCGTCATGACATTCTTAGAGGGGTGTTGAGCTCCTACTTACTTTCTCGCTTGACACGCACTACATGGCCTATCCTTTTCAAATACCACATCCTTTAGGCCACGAACGTGCTCTCCTTTAAGGAGCTTTTGAAGGTTCCTCATTCCAACATGGGCTAGCCTTCTATGCCAAAGCCATCCCATGTTGGCTTTTGCCATTAAGCATGTGTCAAGTTGAGCCTTATCTGTGGTAAAGTCCACAAGATAGAGCTTTCCCTTGAGCACTCCCTTAAAGGCTATCGAGTCATTACCCTCTCTAAGAACATTCACACCCTCACTAGAAAAAATACATTTATATCCTCTATCACACAGCTGTGATATGGATAGGAGATTATAGTCTAGGGAATCAACATGCAAAACATTAGATAAAGTATGCGAAGAGGAGATAGCAATTTTACCGGAGCCAAGGATTTTCCCTTGGCTATTATCCCCAAAGAAGATTCCTTCACTTGGGTCCTCGTTCTCCTCATACTCTATGAACATGCTCCTCTCTCCGGTCATGTGGTTGGTACATCCACTATCCAACACCCATTTCAATCCGCCGGAGGAGTAAGCCTACAAAACAAATTTATGCCTTCCTTTTAGGTACCCAAGCGGAGTTGGGTCCTTTTACGTTAGTGCTTAGGCATTTGGGCACCCACACGGAAGGCTTGGGGCTCTTGCGGAGTGGCCCAACATATCTAGCAAACAATTTGCCATATTTGTTCCTCATAAGCACATAAGATGCATCAAAATCATGGAATAGAGGATGCGGTTCAGATTTAGGCATTGTGTTGCTAGAGGGTGAGTTCTTTTCAATTTTAGTTGTGGGTGAACTCCCCTTAACAAAGACAATCATGTCTTTGCCATACTTAGAGGTTTTGGCGTTGTGCCTTCCATCTCTAGTGTAGCCAAGACCATCCTTGACATGGGGAGGTCTTGTGTTGGTGTATGCACTCCGTGCATACGCCACCTTCTCCTTGTCAAAGATGGCACCCTTAGATGCTTGCTTGCCTTGTGCTAAGTTGAGTTCATCCTTAAGCTTAAGGATTAAGTTAGAGCACTTGCAAGGCGGGGTTGCATTGGATGAGGCCTTTGAGGAGGTTGAGCTCTTAGAGGAAGAGGCTACATTGTTCTTGAGAGACTCAACTTGAGCCTCAAGGATCTTGTTAGCTTTTGACAAGTTCCCAAGTTCGTCCTTGAGATCAATTGTTTTCTCCTCAAGACTTGAACACGTTTTCTTACTTAGAGCAAGTTCGTATTCCAATGCCTTGCTCTTCTCTCTTTCAAGCTCAAGGAGCTCGTTGAGCTCTTGACATCTCTCCTTTTCAAGGATGAGCATGTCCTCTTGTCTGTTAATGAGATCCTCCTTCTCAAAGATCTCATCCATAAGCAACTTCATCCTGCGCAGGGTGCTTTTGCTTATGTCCATAAACATATGCTCATTCTCACTAGCGCTATCAAATTCATCATGAGAGGAAATGGAGGAGGAGGAGTGAGATGTTACCTTTCTCCTTCCCTCCTTTGCCATAAGGCAAGTTGGTTTGTAGTCGTTGTTGAGGTTGGGGAAGAGCTTGCTTCCCTTGGAGCTCTTCCCGATGGCTATGGTAGCCATCTTCTCCTCTTCTTCTTCGGAGGAGGACTCATCGTTAGAGTCCCACTCCTTGCCCAAGTGTGCTTGTCCGGAGGGCCTCTTCTTCTTGAAGAATTTCTTCTCTTGAGGCTTGCCCTCCTTCTTCTTCACTTCTTCATGGGGGCAATCAGCGATGAAGTGGTCGTACTCGCTACAATTGTAGCAAGCCCTTTTTCATTTGGGCCTTGCTCTTTCCTTCCCTTTGCCCTCATGGTTGTATCCACCTTTCTTCCTCCTCATCATCCTCTTGAATTTTTTGATGAAGAAGGCCTCTTCCTCATCGGTGTCGAGGCTCTCCTCATCGCTTTCCTCTTGCTCCTTTGAAGAGGTTGTTGCCTTAAGTGCAACATTCTTCATCTTGGAGGCGGTGAACTTTTGAAGGTCGTTGTAGAAGAGCGCCTCCTTCTCCATGATCTCGTGGTTGATGATCCTACCAAGGACCTCCTCCGGGGTCATTTTAGTGAACCCCAGGCTTTCTCGAATCATGGAGCAAAGAGCGACGTTCCTAGGCATGAATGCCCGGATCATCCTCTTCACCACCTCGTGGTCGGTCTACTTGGTGCAGCCATATGATCGTCTCTTGTTGATGAGTATCTTCAACCGGTTGTACATGTCTTGGGGTGATTCACCATCCATGATGGCGAACCTCCCAAGCTCTCCTTCGATGAGCTCGATCTTGGCCTCCTTGACCACCCGATTTCCCTCATGCGCCGTCTTGAGGGTGTCCCATATATCTTTGGCCACCTCAAGACCATCGACGCGATTGAACTCATCTCTTGAGAGGGATGACATGATCACACCCGCAGCTTGAGTGTTGCGGTGAATGAGGATGGCTTGTTCTTGCGTGATGTTGTCCTCATCCTTCGGGATCTCCACCCCGGTCATGACAATTTGCCACAATGCCGGATTGAGTGACACGAGGTGGATCTTCATATTGTGCTTCCACATCCCGTAGTCGGTTCCATCGAATTGAGGAGGTTTCCCCGATGGGATGGAGAGGTAGTGGTTGTTGGCGGCAAGGCGTTCATAGTTGAACCCTTGTCGGTGGTAGTTGACCCCGCCGCCACCACTTGATGAGCTTGACGGCTCAACCACAACAATCTTCAACTTCTCCCGGAGCTTCGCCTTGAGCTGGCGAGTCTCCTCATCATCCGTTGGCTTGTCTTGATAAGCCATTGTCTCCTCACGTGTCAGTTGAGAATCATTGGTCGACACCTCTTCAAACACCACTCCGGCCATCTCTCCGAGTTGTTAGACTCTTTGTGGAGAGTCATGCTCTGATACCAATTGAAAGTTGCCTAGAGGGGTGAGGGGGTGAATAGGCTAATCGACCTGCAAATGACTTAATAAAACGAGGTTAAATCACAGGGGGCGGACTAGTCTGGTCTGGGGGCGGACTAGTCCGGTCAGCCTGCATGAAGAACCCTAAAAGGTGTTTCTAGCAAGTTTTAAGGGGATTTTCTCGAGGCTACAAGTGAGGATATGTTTATGACAAGTTTAGAAACTACCAACACAAGAGTAAGTCAAGTTTCAACTAGATTATAGCAATGTGAATCACAAGACAAGGCTAGCAACCCTAGAACGAAATATGTGATAAACAAAATGCGAAGAACACGGAGACACAAGGATTTTATCCCGAGGTCCGATTCCACACAAGAATCTACGTCGCCGTTGAGGAGTCCACAAAGGACCGGGTTCAACAACCCTTCCCTCACCAAGTTTACCGCACAGGTCTAACTTGGTTCTCCACTATCTCAAAGTGTGAATACAAGATTCGTTGGGGCTTCTCACAATCTGAGGCTCCCACACCACAAAGATGATCAACACAACGAAACACACTCAACACACAGCTCACAAAGACTCAATGAGTGCAAGAGATCAAACCAGGAGCACAAGCGCGATGTTCTTCCTCTTCTCCACCTCACTAAACCCTAATCCGCTCAAGAATTAGTTTTAGAGGGAAAGTTGGCAAGAAAGAGGCTTAAGAGTGCTCCAATTTGGCTGTGGCAGCGCTAGGGTTCGAGAGAGTTTGAAATGAGGCCGGGGGTCCCCTTTTTATAGGGGTCCCGAGCCCAAACTGCTGACCTCAGCAAAAGGGCGGACTAGTCCGGCCTCAGGCCCGGACTAGTCCGGCCTAGGGGACCACTGACCCCTCTAATAATTGTCGCACTGCGCGGCAATCGTCACGCTACCCGCCAAACTTCAAATTCAAATGGTAACTTCGACAACGGACTAGTCCGGCCTTCACCGGACTAGTCCGATCTCACACAAAACCTTTTGTTCCGTGTGAAAACGGACTAGTCTGGAGACCACGGACTAGTCCGGCCCCAAGGGTGGACTAGTCCGACCTACCCAGACTTAGTCGCAAAAACCTCTCTGCACTCAGCACCACGGACTAGTCCGGCCCACGAACGGACTAGTCCGATCTCACACAGGACCTTTTGGTCCGCCCCAAAATGGACAAGTCCGCTCTCTAGGACTTAGTCCCGAAACTCCACTCCAAGGGGTACCACGGACTAGTCCGTCCCACTGCAGACTAGTCCGAAGTCACACAGGACCTTCGGGTCCGTGTGAAAACAGACTAGTCTGGCCAGGAGCGGACTAGTCCGACCCTAAGGCGGACTAGTCCGGCCACTCCTGCCAGACTACTCTAACTTCAACTTCAAATAGAATTTCTACCTCAACCACTACTCTTGAGCTCCTACTTTGATCTCTTTGCACTTTACGCACACACCCTCCTATTTCTACGGCTGGTCTAACTCAACACGCTAGAAACCCTAGTTTCTACGCTTCGAGTCGACTCCGTTTCCTTTCTTTTCCTTTTTGAGGGTTTGCGTCTCCAATCGAGTCCACACCTGTGCTAAGATCACATGAGCTCATTAGCGACTTAATTGTCGTCATCAATCATCCAAAACCCACGGGGAACTTAGATGCACTTTCAGGAAGTTTACAGGAGTAATATTACTATGCAGGCATTCAAAAATCCGATTGTTGGAAACCCTCCATGAGCAATCAATGGGCTGCTACGAATATGTGGGTGCATTATGCTCTCAACTATTCTAAGCACTCATTCAAGCTCTAGGTAATTGCCACCATCATTGGGTGTAAGTTATTCTTTTGTGGCTAAAAGGTATGATGTGCCTTATCCAAGGAATGACAAGATCACACCCAATGTATATTGGGTGCAAGTTGTTCCTATGTGGCTAGAAGGTATGCTATACCTTATCCAAGGAACAATGGATCACACTCAATCCATGTTGAGTGCACGTCATCACTTTGTGGTTATAGGTATGTTGTACCTTAACCAAGAAACAACAGATCATACCGAACATATGTTGGGTACATGTCACTCCTTTGTGACTAAATGTTATCATTACCTTAGCCAAGGAATGACGAATCACACCCAATGCATGAGAGGTACAAGTTATTTCTTTATGGCAAGAAGGTATGATACACCTTTGCCAAAGAATGACAGAACACGCTCAACGCATGTTGAGTGCATGTCATTCCTTTGTAGCTAAAGGTTATCATTACTTTAGCCATGGAATAACTACACTCAACACATCAGAGACCTGAGGTGTGGATAAGAGACATCAATAACACTTTCTTCGACCACACTCATGGTACTCGAGGGAGGCAATACAATATCAACCCTTTATTGTCAAAGCCACGCTGCAACAAGAATATGACAAACTCACAGCCTACCTCCATTGTTAGGGATTCAACCCCTATTGCAGAACATGATCAAGAACAAGCTTGGGGGAGGACCCACACTTGAGGTAACCTGAATCACACCCATTGCATTTCCATCCATTCATCCACCTTGCATTAAAAAATTAAAAATATAAATAGTAACATAGTTTAGCTTTGTTTCAAATAAAGATGTGCGGTAAGAATGATTTAGAATTCACATAGATGAAATGATAAATTGTTGCTCTATTTTATTTTTCCTAAGTTCTTAGTTTACAACTTGCTACTCTCCAAATATGTCTTTCGTTGGCTTAAATTAACACCATACGTAAACCAAACCTCTTTGCTTTCTGGCTTTTCCTTCCGGAGGCGGGATTTTGAAGTTCCTTTTTCCTTTTTGCTCTTTTTGCCTTAATTTAGAAATTGTGGGTAGCAAAAGCTTAATCTAATTCTAGGTCGTTGTGAGATTTGAGATAGTGATAGGGCTGCTATTCCTAGTTTGTAAGTGAAACTTAGATTTCTGGAAAAATTCTAAAAGATTTAAGTTACCCTCATTTGATTGGAAATACCTACCAAAGCCATATGATGTTTTACATTGATAAACCTTATGCATATGCTATTTGCTTTCACATTGAGCCTAGTCAAACACGTATAGTCTTATGTGAGAAATAATTCATTCCTTTTGAATTCAAGACTTCACTTGCACATGCTATACTTCTACTCTAGAAGTTAACAAAAATTCCATCATATCATCATTTCACAATAAAAAGAGAAACTTCATGCCTTTCATACTTAGTACTCTCTTAGTTTAGTGCATAAAAAGGGAGTAGAAGACATGGCTTCAAGGTAAAGAAAAAGAAAATGCGTGCTTACATCATAAGCATGAAAAAAATAGCCATGTTTTATCCCTACAATAAAGAGAGTCCACATCAAAAAGGAGTCATCTCAACATCCACTTCCACTTCCATTCCATCATACATGCACAAGTCTTGAATCAAAATGTTTTGAATTGATTTCTCCTAAGGCTTACTTTTTTGACTTAGCAATATTATGTGTTGCAAATATGCCTACTACATTCCCTACCAAGCTCCATATATAAGCCTTGTTTAGTGGTAGGATTAGTATAGAAAAATGCCTTGGTGAGGATATTTCCACTAAACAAAAAGGAGTGAATGAGAGAATTAAATTGAGGTACTTAGAGTCTAAATTGAAACTCTCCGTACCTTAAGTGGAACTTGACATCTAGGCTATACTTGCTCCATTTACTGTTCTATCTTTCAACAGCCCATGAATATGAAAAGCATAAGCACCATAATTACTTAAGAAGGGTAGAGTACCATAGCCAATTTTTCAATACTAGGTAGAGTATTTTGTTGTGCACTTGGTACTTTTGAAAGGAAAAACATTGCAGCAACTCCTAATCATCAACCTAAAGTTTTGACTTTGCTCAGGACGAGCAAAGGATAAGCTTGGGGGAGTTTATTGATGGCTGTTATATACCAATTTCACCCGTCAATATAACTCAATTATGTGAAGGAAAAATCATTTCTTGCACGCATCACCTTTCTACTTAACCTATTTCCATTTGCCTTTTGAAAAATAGTGCATGCAGACTTGTTATACAGGAAATGAGGTGAAAGAGGGGAGCAATCCTAAGTATCACCCCAGCCAATCAAGCGCCGACACGTGTCATCACATGGTTCAAATAGCCCACAAACAAACGTATCCGAGGAGATCCAACGGGGTATCACCCATATCAATCAATAGGGCCCACTTGGAAGTGACCTAGAGAAAGCACACGCGAAATAGAGCGAAGACCAGTTCGGCCGAACAGGAGGTTCGACCGAACCCTTCCTGCCAAACTCGGTCAACTTCCACGTTGAAAGCATCTAGGCCCCCATGAGGTATGGTTTCGGTGATTAATGACAACCTTTGAATTTTACTAATGAATTTGTGGATGCAAGGTCTCTCATATAACTCAATCAAATGAAATCCATATGTCATTGGAGACCCATATACAATCACTTTATGAGATCAAATCAATGATATGAAGATAAGAAGTAAAAGCTCTTATGTCAAAGTCATTCAACCATAATTGATGACACTTAATGCTTCACAACCATCAGAAGTACATTTCCAACAAATGTCTAAGAGGTCAATCGAGCAAAGTTCAAAAGAATCACCTAGAAACAACTCGAAGCAAACAAAATCAACTCACCGGATCAATCGATGTTTCCAGAGAACAACACGTTGGTCGAGTTGGTTCAGCAGAAGAAGAAGACCTCATAACAAAGTACTCACCAGATCATCCGATGTTAAGGGCTAAGCTACATCGGTCCATTAGTATAGTTTGCAATATCCTTGGACCAAGTGTAGCACCGGATAATCCAATGTACAGAAATATACACATCGGTCAATCACTCCAGTAAGCATCAAGTTTGAGCCAATTCTAGAGGAAGAGCCACCGGATCATCCGATGAGAAGATAAGTGCAACATTGGTCTAACAACAGTCATATCTGACACAATGACGTTAGCTAAAGTAAACTTGACCGATGATAACTAAAGGGGAGACATCGGATCATCCAGTGTTCGTAGAAAAGTTCTGTCAGCCTACTTTTCCAACGGCTATTTCATGGAGGCTGGCTATAAATACCCCCTAAACCTGTCAAATAGACAAGTCTTGATCACCAGACATTCTCAACACATCCACAAGCGCTCAAGACCAAGAGCCATCACTTCTACATCATTTCGACCACCTACACACCAAGAGATAGGCTAGAGCTAGCTAGAGAGAGAGATTGTGTGCCTCCATTCTAGGTGAGTGGAATCTCTAGGATAGTGAGAGCTTCAAGGGAGTGCCCTTTGGTGTTTGTAACTGTGAGAGACTTCCGGAGCTTGCCAAGGCGTTTGTGGAAGCCCGGAGGGTCGAAGTTGTACAAGGCTTGAGCTCCACCTTGCCGAGGTTGGCAAACGGAGAAGAATAGTGGAGATCCCTCATCTCGGTGACTTAGGTGTGGCTATACCCTTTGGTGGGTGCCACAACGTGGATGTAGGAAGATCTTGACGATCTTGCCGAACCACGGGATAAATCCTTGTGTCTCCTCGGGAGTTTGCATCCTCTTCCTCTCCCTTACATTTATGCATTTTATATTCCACGAAGTTGCTATTTACTTCAATGCATAGATTGTTTGCGTAGGGAATTGGGCTTTAAGGGATTAAGTTTTATTGCTTAGATTTTTTAAAAGAAGCCCAATTCACCCCCCCTCTTGGGCATTCGATCCTTACTATTGGTATCAGAGCAAGGTTGCTCATAGGATCATTCTAGCTTCACTGCTAGAGAGCTAAAATGGCCAAGGTTGGGGGTTCGGTTCGTATCTTCGAGGGCAAGAACTTTGCCTATTGGAAAGCACGCATGCGCGCTTACCTAGAGGCTATTGCTCCCGAAGTATGGGAAGCAACCCACGTGGGGTTTGGAGAACACAACTATGTTGGTGCTCAAATTAAATGGGATGCTAAAGCTAGGAATGCAATCTATGAATGTATTAGTCAAGATGTGTTTGCTAGGATTGCTAGCAAAGAAAAAGCTTGTGAAATTTGGGCTTGCTTAATAGAGATTCATGAGGGTTCTTCTCGAGTCAAGGAACTTAAATATCACATGCTTAAAGCAAAATATGATGAATTTAAGATGCTACCTCATGAAAATGTCAATGAGATGTTCTCTCGCTTGAATGTACTTATTGAGGAAATTAATGCTCTTGACATTGCTTCTCTTGGCAAGGGACTCATCAACCGCAAGATCCTCATGCTCCTTCCCAAGCCAAAGTACAACATCATCAACTCCATGCTCCAAAAGGAGTCTCTTGACCACATTGAAGTTTCAGAGCTCATTGGAGAAATTCACGCTCATGAGATGAGTGTACTTGGGATGATGGAGCAATCATCTTCAAAAACAATTGCTCTAAAGGCCTCCACCAAGAAAATAAGCCTCAAGAAGAAGAAGGTGGTTGAGCCTAGCTCAAGTGAAGAGGAGCAAGCATCAAGTGAAGATGAAGATGATGAGCTTGCATTGATGATGAGGAAGTTCTCACGCTTGAACTCCAAGATTACCAAGAAGGGATACACCTTTGATCCCAAGAAGAAAGCGTTTCTACCAAGGAGAGATGATCACAAGACTTGCTACAATTGTGGTGATCAAGGCCACATCTCCTATGGTTGTCCAAAACCGGACAAAAGAAGAGAGAACCACAAGAGCAAGCATCGCAAGCTTGAAGAAAGTGAAGATGATGAAGAAGAGGCCAAACCCAAACCAAGATCCTTTGGGAAGAGGAAACATGACAAGGGCAAGAAGGCAAGACTCTTCCCAAAGAAGAGAAATGGCCCACAAAAGGTGTTCATGTGTGAGGCAAATGAATGGGTCACCGACGAAGAAACAAGTGATGAAGTGAGTGAAGTGGAAGAAGAAAGTTTGGCCAGCCTCGCCATTGCCAACAATGATGACTCACCTCTTCATCCACCGCCCATGTGCCTCATGGCGAAAGGTAACACCAAGGTATGTGACGACTCTAGCGATGATGAGCTTTCCCCCGATGATTTAACTTCTATGATAAATGAATATCATGCTTTCATTAAGAGGGAAAAGAGTAAGGTTAAAGCTCTTGAAGAAACTCGTGCTAGATTTGAGAGTGCTAACCTCGATTTGCTTGACAAGTATGAAAGCATACTCAAAGAGCATGACACGCTCAAATCTCATGTCAAGCAAATTGAGGAAGCAAAGGTTAAAATCAAGTTAGATAATCATGAGCTTAACTTAGCACACCAAACACTTTTGGAAGAGCACAACAAGTTAGTACAAGAACATCAAACACTTAACCTTGCTTATGACGTGCTTGATCAAGAGTTGAAAAATATAAAGAAGCAAACTCTTAATGATAGGATATCCATTACTTCTCATGTCACTAATGCCTTGAACAAGTCTTTGTCTTTGAAAGCAAACGCTAGGGAGAAGGACTTGTTGGAAGAAATTGAGAGTCTCCGCACTAGTGTGGCTAGAATTTCAAAAGGGGAAGTCAAACACAAGGAAATATTCTTCCAACAAGCAAAGGCCTTCAACAAGAGAGGACTTGGATCCTTCCTGGTGCCTAACAAAGGAAAGGTGCCCTCACCGGAGCTTAGAACAAGCTTCATCAAGGAAGTTGGTTCTTATTGCCAACATTGTGAGGTCACCGACCACCACACAAGGGAGTGTCCTCTTCCTAACCGACCCTCTCCCAAGTTGCCCATTAATTACAAATCTACTTTCAATGATCGTTATTATCTCTTGAGTAAAGTAGATGGCAGGGTGAAGGCTAGGTTCATTGGCAAGGACATGAAGGGCATGAAGGGGAAGCTCCCCAAGCAACTTTGGGTCCCAAATACACTTGTATCACACATACAAGGACCTAAGTTGGCTTGGGTGCCTAAAGTTAAAAATTGAATTCATATGTGTAGGTGAACTACAAAGCCGGAGGAAAGCATTGGGTACTCGATAGCGGGTGCACCCAACATATGACTGGCAATGATGGTATGTTCACCACCATAGAAAACCCCGGCAATCATGAACAAGTCACCTTTGGTGATAACTCTAAGGGAAAGGTATTTGGATTAGGTAAAATTGCTATTTCAAATGATTTATCCATTTCCAATGTTTTGTATGTCAAGTCACTTAGTTTTAATTTACCTTCCATTGCACAACTATGTGACCTTGGACTAACATGCACATTTAGCAAAAATGATGTTGTTGTGAGTAGTGAAACAAGCCAAGACATAGTCTTCAAAGGATTCCGGCATGGACATCTCTACCTAGTAGACTTCTCCAACAAGAATGCTAGCTTGACCACTTGCCTTTTCACTAAGACAAGTTTGGGATGGCTATGGCACTGACGCATAGAGCACATTGGGATGAGAAAACTCAAAAGTCATTCAAGCTTGGGATGGTGACCGGCGTGAAGGATGTCACTTTTGAGAAGAACAAACTTTGTAGTGCTTGTCAAGCCGGGAAGCAAGTTGCCTCACACCATCCAATGAAGACAATGATGTCAACCTCCAAGCCACTTGAGCTACTCCACATGGACCTCTTCGGACCGTCCACATATCAAAGCCTTGGCGGTAACCTCTATTGTATCGTTATAGTTGATGACTACTCTCGCTATGCTTGGACTCTATTTCTAGGTGACAAGAGTGAAACTCCGAAAGTGTTCAAGACCTTCGCCAACCGCGCTCAAAGGGAATTTCAACTTCCCATCATCAAGGTTCGGAGTGACAACGGCACCGAATTCAAGAACTACAACATTGGGGAGTGGTGTGACCGTGAAGGTGTGAAGCATGAGTTTTCGGCCACATACACTCCTCAACAAAATGGTGTTGTTGAAAGGAAAAACAAGACACTCATCACTCTTGCGCGAGCAAGGCTTGATGACTACGGCACGTCGGAGAAGTTTTGGGCCGAAGCAATCAACACGGCGTGCCATGCCGCAAATAGGGTCTACCTACATCGACTACTTCAAAAGACCCCGTACGAGCTTCTCATTGGGAGAAAGCCCAACATCTCCTACTTTCGAGTCTTTGGATGCAAGTGCTACATCTACCACAAGAAAAGGCTCGGTAAGTTTGAAAGAAGATGTGATGTTGGTATATTTCTTGGTTATGCATCAAACTCAAAAGCATATCGAGTATTCAACCAAACCTCCGGTTTAGTTGAGGAAAGTTGTGATGTTGAGTTTGATGAATCTAATGGCTCCCAAGAGGAGAGTTTTGGTAATGATGAAATAGATGATGAGCCTATACGAGAAGCCATGAAGAACATGACCATTGGAGACATCAAGCCTGAAGTTGAGGAGAGCCATGATCAAGGGGGAGCTTCAAGTTCCAACATCAACACTTCAATGGCACCTCAAGTTGACGAAGAAGAGAAGGATGATCCATTGCCGACTCAAGACTCACAAGCACAACAACATCAAGAAGAAGAAGAAGTCCATGATCAAGTCCAACCACAAGAGGAGCAACACGCATCACCTTCGCCAAGTGCTTCACAACCACTTATGAGGCATGGACGCATCTCCAAGGCGCATCCGATGGACCAAATCATTGGAAGTCCATCAAGGGGTGTAAGTACACGTTCTCGCCATTTCGCTTCATTTTGTGAGCACTACTCGTTTGTTTCATGTGTAGAACCCACTCATATTGAGGAAGCACTCCAAGACCCAAATTGGGTGATGGCCATGCAAGAAGAACTCAACAACTTCATCTGCAATGAAGTTTCGGTGTTGGACGAGTGACCCAAGGACAAGAACGTCATCGGAACAAAGTGGGTGTACTGCAACAAACAAGACAAGAATGGTGTTGTGGTCCGCAACAAGGCAAGACTTGTGGCCAAGGGGTTCTCGCAAGTTGAAGGACTAGATTTTGGGGAGACATTGTCCCCGGTCGCCCGGCTAGAAGCCATCCGTATACTTCTTGCCTTTGCATCACATCATAGTATTAGACTTTATCAAATGGATGTAAAAAATGCCTTTCTTAATGGTTACATTAACGAGCTTGTTTATGTTGAACAACCTCCCGGGTTTGGAGATCCGAGGAATCCTAATCATGTGTATAGGTTGCACAAGGCGCTCTACGGGCTCAAGCAAACACCTAGGGCGTGGTATGAACGACTACGGGATTTCTTGATCATGCAAGGATTCAAGATCGGGAGGGTGGACACCACACTCTTCACCAAAGACATCAACGGAGATTTGTTCATTTGTCAAATTTATGTTGATGATATTATTTTTGGTTCAACTAACGAAGCTCTTAGCCATGAGTTTGGCAAAATGATGTCTAGGGAATTTGAGATGTCGATGATTGGAGAGCTCAACTTCTTCCTTGGATTTCAAATCAAGCAACTTCAAGAGGAGACCTTCGTCTATCAAGAGAAGTACACCAAGGACCTCTTGAAGAAATTTGAGATGGGAGATTGTAGCTCAAGAAGCACTCCAATGGCAACAAATTGTCATCTCGACGCGGATAAGGACGGTAAACCTATTGACCAATCTAACTACCATTCTATGATTGGCTCATTGCTTTATCTTACCGCATCTAGGCCCGATATCATGTTTAGTGTAGGCTTGTGTGCTCGCTTTCAAACGACACCTAAAGAATCGCATAGGAAGGCGGTCTTTAGGATACTTAGGTATCTTAAGCATACCCCTAGTATGGGCTTGTGGTACCCTAAAGGTGCAAAATTCCATCTCTTGGGATACTTGGATTCGGACTTTTCCGGATGCCGCGTGGATCGCAAGAGTACCTCCGGTGGGTGCAACTTGCTTGGGCGTTCCCTAGTATCTTGGTCAAGCAAGAAGCAAAATTCCGCCTTGTCCACGGCGGAAGCGGAATATATTGCGGCCGGTGCATATTGTGCCCAAATTCTCTATATGAAGCAAACCCTTTTGGACTTTGGTATTAAAAATGGTTGTGTGCCTCTCCTTTGTGACAATGAAAGTGCGGTTAAGATAGCTAAAAACCCCGTTCAACACTCCCGCACTAAGCACATTGATATTCGCCATCATTTCTTGAGGGACCATGAAGCTAAGGAAGACATCTCATTGCGAGGTGTTAGGTCCGAAGAATATATGGCGGATATCTTCACTAAACCACTAGATGAGAAAACTTTTTCTAGGCTAAGAAGTGAGTTAAATGTGCTAGATGCAACGAACGTCATGTAAGAATGCATCTCATATAGGTCTTTCCTAACTCTCAAAGGATAGGGGTGAGCAAGGGTTAGCTTGGGATGGAGGTTCTTTTGGGTGTCCCCAAGGTTTGGAGAGTGGCTCTCCCTGAAGAAGCCTTTGAAAGGTTCAAATTTGGCAAGATAGATTTATTTTATGCCTTGCATGATGCCTGCCATAAAGACTTGTAATTTCTTGCACTATAAAATTTCTTGGCATTGCATACGGTAGATTGTCACAAAGGGGAACCCGCCTCATGAGAAAGAGACTTGTTTGAAATGCAATATCTCAACTCATATAAGGTGGAAAGAACAAAATGTTAGGTGCATTAATGCCTAGAGGAACATGCTTTAAAGAGATAGAAGTCTTCATACTCTAGCTCACAAAGCATGGGCCTTACATTTTATTTGGATGATTTCCTCTTATTTTTCTCGGTGTTCCATTTGCTTTAAGGCCTAGCCAAGTTATTGGCATATTAGTATTTTTGAGGGGTAAGGGGTTGCCCAAAAAGTCCTAAGACATGTGTTTCTTATTACTTGTTTGTTTGGTCAAAGGACATATATGGGATGTTGCTGTTTTATAGTCATCGGATTATCCGATGCTTAGGTCAGACCATCATCGGATCAGTTGGTGTTCAAAAGCCAAGAGTCAGTTCAGTCAGCAACACAAATCAACCGACACGTTCATTTGGAAAAACATCGGTCCATCCGGTGTTCACAAATCTGGAACTGTGATGAATTCCACCGATGATATTCCCTTCCACGTCGAACCATCTGGTGTCAACGGCACTTTTTTGAATACCCTTACCGTGACATTCGACCGATGCTATTTCTTTGCACGTCGGTCCATCCGATGTCAACGGTACCTTTTTGAATACCCTTACTGTGTCATTCGACCGATGCTTCTAACGATCAATGTCGGTCCATCCGGTGTTAAAGTTTCGGCTAGGGTTTGGGACCCACTATTTAAACGGTGCTTCGCCTCCCGTTTTCTCTCTCTTCCCGATCCTGACGCAGCCCTCACCGCCGCCGCCGATTCTCTCGCCCAAGCTGCGCCACCGTCGTCTCCGGTCGCCGCCGCCGCACTCCGGCCGCTGCCGCCATCCTCCAGCACCACCACCGTCTCCGGCCGCTGCTGCCTCCGGTCGCCGCACCACCTCAGCCGCCGCTGCACCATCGCAGCCGCCGGCTTCGCACCAACGCAGTTGCAGCCGCCGCCGCCACTCGCCTCCACTGCAGCCGCCACCGCTGCTTCACCCAAGCGTCGCTGCCGCCTCTCTCCACCACCACAGCCGCCCCACGCACACACCACCCTCTGCATCGTTGGTACCTCCACCGATCGCCGACGCTAGGGTTTTTGACCGCATCAACCTTCGTGTCACCGTTTCGTGCATCGTCGACTTTGTTCATGCGCTTTTCCTCGTCGCAATGGCTCGTGGCAAGAAGAACAAGGGCAAGGCCATTACGGAGCCGGCCGCAAAGAAGCAGAAGCTCTCGAAGGAGGAGAAGAAGGCGTTGATGGCCGCTCGCGCCGCCGAGGAGCGAGAGCGTGGCCGAGGAGGATCTTTGAGGATCCGCGAAGCTCGTCCGAGGAAGCCTCCCGTGATCGATGAGTCCAAGGCCGAAGAAGAGCCGGAAGTGCCTCTTGTTCGCTGGCGCTCCGCCAGGACCCGTGGGGGTCATCCCGCGGCAGCACCACGTGCGAGATCGACGGTTGCCAATCGTTGTGAGGACAGGGAGGCCCAGAGAGCCGTCTACGAGATGGACACCACCGTCCACGTTGGTGAAGGTGTCCGGTTGACTGATTACCGGAAGATGAAGGTCAAGCAGCTAAGAAGACTCAGATGGAGTGTTCTGCTTGAGGAGTGGTACCCGCAGCCCAGAGAGGCTCTTGTGGACAGTCGTTTCTGGACTGTGACACAGGCTTCGCTCTACGAGACCTATAGACGCCGAGGCCAAAAGTTATTCTAGCATAACTTTCTGGATTGGGATCAGCTTGCCCTGGCAGCAGAGACAGAGATTCGCCCATACTTTGAGAGGTATCGCGGGCTGGTGCAGCTGATGTCCTATGAGAGGAGTGCTTATGTGGAGGATTGGGTACGCGTGTTCTACGCTACCTATACGTCTCTGAGGGCCGCAGGTCAATTGACTTCATGTTCATGGGACAGCATCATCACCTGACGAGACAGACACTGGCATAGCTGCTGGGAGTGGACCTGCACGACACTTGCATGCATGAGAGAGTATACGGACAGGCAGACCCGCCGAGGAGGCCGCTCACTGGAGGAGTGGCACCACCACTGAAGGAGATCCGCTCTCTGTTTGGACCAACCTTCTCTCCAGACCAGCCGAGGGTACCGGCACTACTGACTCCTGCTGCGCGCACAGTGCACCTTGCCTTGCGCCGCACACTCTTGCTGAGGTCAGGATACTTAGGGGTTCACCAGCCTACAGCAGACCCTCCTGTTCTACATCATGAACGGGATGGAGTTTGATATTGTGGACGTCCTCATATGCGAGATGGAGGATGTGATCACCGATGGAGTGGGCATGATGAGGCAGCTTGTGTATGGACACTGGATCAGCTACCTGCTCTTCATGATGGCCCCTGAGGAGTCCGCCGTGCATGACCGTCTCACTGACGAGAGTGTCACACGGTTTAGTCACTACCGTGCTCCAGCTCCTGGAGACCGCCGCCTTGGCTGTCCAGTCGAGCGACAGGTTCGTGCTCGTCTATCTGAGGAGGACTGGTCTGATCTGGAGAAGGAGGATGAGAGGCTGGCAGAGGCAGAGGCTCAGGGTGAGGACCTGCGGCATATATGGTCCGAGAGCGACACGGATGACAGTGCCGAGGAGTACTTCCCACCTCCTCCCTCACCCAGGCAGCACGACGCGGAGGCTGGAGGCTCTACAGTGCCACCCCCTACTCCACCTCCCGTCACAGAGGCACAGGTCTCTCAGCCGACTGAGCTCACCTCACTTCTTCAGCAGATGGTTGAGCAGCAGCGCTTGGAGCGGCTTGCATCTGAGCACGCCCGAGCGGAGCAGGCCGCACACCTTCTGGAGCTCCAGCAGCAGCAGTAGGAGATGCAGCGCCAGATCGCCCATGAGAGGCGAGAGGACACTGACTGGCTGACTGGGCTGATCAACCAGATGCACCAGCGCTCCCTCGACCAGCAGCAGCAGACGCAGCAGGCGATGATAGGCATCCTGGGGTTGATCACCAACCTCTACACCCAGACCGGGATTGCCCTCCCGTCGCAGCTGCCAGGAGTTGCTCCACCTCCACCTGTCCTTGCTCCAGCTGCCGCTCCGGTGCCAACCACGCCGATCCCTTCGATCAGCATGTCTCCACTACTAGCTCCCGGCGCACCGATTCACTCTCCACTGCAGGCCACGAAACTGTTCCAGCAGACGCCGGCATCCGTCGTCAGTGCCCCTCTTCCAGTAGCTCCTACTCAACAGGCACCGATGGCAGCTTCTACGGCTCCGACAGCTCCTTCCACCTCTGCAGGCAGCAGCTCCAACGACAGCACTCCCGACGGTGACCAGTTCGTCATCGCGCCTAGTACTCAGGGTCCTTAGGCACTCGAATCCCTTTTTGGTGTCTTGATGCCAAAGGGGGAGAAGAGTTAGAGGAGAGTCAGGGGGAGGATAGCTTAGTCTCAGGGGGAGTGTCCTAGCTTTAGGGGGAGTTTACCTATATCATCTTTTGTAATTCGATGTTTTTGCTACTCATTTGGTGTTTATTGAGTACTCTTAAGTTATTAATCGAATGAGCTTATTTGGTGTTATGATCACTTATTCACTTGAGTTATTCCTTGATTGAGCTTTCAAATTCATTACTATCAAGTGTGATAATCTTGTATTAATTTCATATCCTCTTAAGTTTCGTACTATCAAATTCATTACTATTGTGCTTTAATTGTTGTGTTGTCATCAATCACCAAAAAGAGGGAGATTGAAAGCATCTAGGCCCCCATGAGGTATGGTTTCGGTGATTAATGACAACCTTTAGATTTTACTAATGAATTTGTGGATGCAAGGTCTCTCATATAACTCAATCAAATGAAATCCATATGTCATTGGAGACCCATATACAATTACTTTATGAGATCAAATCAATGATATGAAGATAAGAAGTAAAAGCTCTTATGTCAAAGTCATTCAACCATAATTGATGACACTTAATGCTTCACAACCATCAGAAGTACATTTCCAACAAATGTCTAAGAGGTCAATCGAGCAAAGTTCAAAAGAATCACCTAGAAACAACTCGAAGCAAACAAAATCAACTCACCGGATCAACCGATGTTTCCAGAGAAGAACACGTCGGTCGAGTTGGTTCAGCAGAAGAAGAAGACCTCAGAACAAAGTACTCACCGGATCATCTGATGTTAAGGGCTAAGCTACATCGGTCCATTAGTACAGTTTGCAATATCCTTGGACCAAGTGTAGCACCGAATCATCCGATGTACAGAAATATACATATCGATCAATCACTCCAGTAAGCATCAAGTTTGAGCCAATTCTGGAGGAAGAGCCACCGGATCATCCGATGAGAAGACAAGTGCAACATCGGTCTAACAACGGTCATATCTAACACAATGACGTCAGCTAAAGTAAACTTGACTGATGATAACTAAAGGGGAGACATCGGATCATCCGGTGTTCGCAGAAAAGTTCTGTCAGCCTACTTTTCCAACGGCTATTTCGTGGAGGCTGACTATAAATACCCCCTAAACCTGTCAAATCAACAAGTCTTGATCACCAGACATTCTCAACACATCCACAAACGTTCAAGACCAAGAGCCATCACTTCTACTTTATTTCGACCACCTACACACCAAGAGATAGGCTAGAGCTAGCTAGAGAGAGAGCTTGTGTGCCTCCATTCTAGGTGAGTGGAATCTCTAGGATAGTGAGAGCCTCAAGGGAATGCCCCTTGGTGTTTGTAACTGTGAGAGACTTCCGGAGCTTGCCAAGGCGTTTGTGGAAGCTCGGAGGGTCGAAGTTGTACAAGGCTTGAGCTCCACCTTGCCGAGGTTGGCAAACGGCGAAGAATAGTGGAGATCCCTCGTCTCGGTGACTTGGGTGTGGCTATACCCTTTGGTAGGGTGCCACAACATGGATGTAGGAAGATCTTGACGATCTTGCCGAACCACGGGATAAATCCTTGTGTCTCCTCGGGAGTCTGCATCCTCTTCCTCTCCCTTACATTTATGCATTTTATATTCCGCGAAGTTGCTATTTACTTCAATTCATAGTTTTTTGCGTAGGGAATTGGGCTTTTAGGGATTAAGTTTTATTGCTTAGATTTTTTAAAAGAAGCCCAATTCACCCCCCTCTTGGGCATTCGATCCTTACACACGTGTCGACTCTCTGTGGTGCCCTGATAACGATGAAAACTGATTGGCGCGCTTTTGGTAGTGGGAGCCGACCCTTCTCCAGCTATAAATAGGACCCCCTACCCCTCACTTCAACACACACCACTTGAGCATCATTCTATGGTATACACTACTTTTCTTAGTCCTTAGAGGAGTTAGGCTGTAGAGAGGAGAGTCTCTAGTCCCACGTTCAAATTAGGAAAGGAGTAGAGCGAGTCCCAATTCCAAATTGGGAAAGGTATGGCTCATGTATTCCTTCTTTTATTTGTGACTTATGCATAATAAAGATATTATCTCCTTTATACATATGCTTGGATGAAGCGTTTCTTGTTTTATTGTGGAATCCATGTACGTGGTAGGAATAATCTTTATGATTATACCATAATGATCTTACTCTATCAGCATAAACACTATAAACCCCTACTATAGTCTAAGTAGTTATGATATGAACATGTTAATATGAATAACTTATGCTATGTCTCAACATTAATACAACGATGTTTAGGTTAGCCATTGCCTTAGAGAGGTACTTGTACTCGAGCCTCTCAGATATTTACTTAACATGTAAGCGTGGTGCTTAGATAGTTAAGTAGCGTTGGATGTCTCGTAGACCCACAGATTGAAGAGGTGGGCAGTAGGTGGTGACAACCCTATCTTTCCTTTGTAATCCTCCATGCTCGGCTATGCCACAGACTCATAGCAGGAGTCGTCCTAGTATTGCTAGGGGTAAAATCGTGCTCGATGTGTTGAACAACTTTACATAAGAATTCACCATTGACATGCTCATTAGTACCTAACCTAGGCTATGTATATGCATATTATAGGCATTGTAGGAGCAACTCACCAATTCTTAGTCTATCTCCATTAGGACCCATGTACCCTTTAGAATAGATTGCTTATGTGTGTGTCAGACTACCCATATTATCAACTTACTCCTGTCATGATAATTGATTAGTATCCCCTAGCTTGACCATAAGAATAGTGTTTACTTTACTCCATTGCCTTCTTTTTGGACAAATACGATACCCTTGGGAATACTCATGGGTGAAATGATATAATGATATCTTCGGTGCGCTTGCGGACCTCATCTCTTTCGAGAGATGATTTGTGGTCTTAAGAACCGTCAAGAAGCAACAAAATGCAAGAAAATAAAACAACAATTTATTTAATATAATTGGATTAGTGACTTTGCCGGTATTTAGAAAATTTGGAGAAAGAAAAAAGAAATACCTAATTGTGAATTCAAATTCGAGTTCGGATTTCCAAATTCAACTTGTAAAATCCATATTTCGGTGTACCATAATACTTCTGCTAATCATATTAGTGCCCTGTAAAAATCTCACTAAATTTGGAACAGATTTACTAGAGGCATTTGAATTTGGAAATAGAGGATAAGGGGAGTTAGCTGTGGGCCGCACCTGGCAGTCATAGCACAACACAACAAGGCAGTCGGTTTTCCCTCTGTTCTCTTCCATGGCGCCACACACAGTGGCATGCAAGTTTCACCTCAATTGTTTCTCCCGCCTGGACTGTGCTGCAGCTTTGTTCTTATCATCGCACATAATATTTATTCTTGATCTTCCTCCCTGCTCAGCTAAAGCTCCCGCTGCGCACCTCTGTTTTTCTTGCTGCAGTCGAGTTTCTGGTGGAACCACGTCGCCCGGCCTACTTCATGGATTACCCACTGTACCACGCTGGTAGCCTGCTGCGCCAATGTTGCCTCCACCTCCTTGATAGCAGCCGGTGTCGCCTTCAGCCTCCATAACTCGAGCACGGTGAATTTCACGTTGCCAAGACACTGCCGCTCACTGCTCTAGTTCACCGACGTGGTCCCATCAATTCAGGCCTTCTACGAAGCAACTACTGCCGCAAAAAGGTTCCCTCCCCTTTCCTCTTTCACCCCCAAGTGTTGCTCCTCGTTCCCAGCTCAACACTGATGGATGTCAAGTTTTCCTCGTGGTCTTTTCTTTGAATCCGAAGCTTCATCGATGCAATTCCTTTTACACGCAGCAAACCTCTTCAATTCAATTAGCAAGTACCTTCATCATGTCCCTACTGAACTCTCAGAGCAAGTGTCATCCTTTTTCGTCCATCGGACGCGCCACAAACCAAGTTTTCCTATCCGCTGGACCTTTGGACCTAGATCTAGGGTGAACTTCAATTTTTGATCCTTTTATCCTCGATTTGACTTCATATTGTTGTTCCTCGTCGACCTCTGGTGATCTGCAATCTTATCCCGAGGATTATGGTGCTCTCTCCACTCCAGGAGAGCTCACCGGACTTGGAGTTGCCGCGGTCGCCGTCGCAGAAGGGGTTGCGGCCGTCGTCGTGCCATAGCGGCTGCACCAGTTTATTTTCTTGGGCTCCTATTTATTTATACTTTGCAATGGTGCAAGTGACATGGTATGAAAATCACTGTGATTTTCTGAATATTTCGATTTCCAAATGTTTTTAGCATGTAATTCCAGAATATTTTCTCAACGAAAAATTCCTAATTTTTTCCATAATAGTACAATCCTTAAATCCCAATAAAACTTTCAGCCTCATTAACCTAAATTAACGGGGTTAATTCTGCATATTAATCTCAGGTTATTTAGAAAATCCTGAAATGTCCAAAAACATTTTCAGAAAAATAATGAAGTTTGTAAAATCAATATCTCACTGTAGAATCATTAGACAAATGTAAAATAAATTTTGTTGAACTCCATAGGAACAACACTATACATAAAACACACATTCACCCATGACAAAGCTCCGGCTTTTCCGTAGAAATTCAGAGAAGCTTAAACCATTAGGGAATTATGTAGACTACGTTCTTCACTTGGATTAGCTAAAACTTTAAGGGTTGGTCGTCCATGACTGTAGGAACCCACTGTAAAATTTCCAGGTCTATTGGAGCTGTTTAACAGGTAGAATTGAGAATTTCATCCTCATGTTCATTACTTTGCCTATTTCACTTCATATTCCAAATCTCGTAAGTTACTCTTAGTTCTTCCCTGTTGCTGTACAGCCCAACAGCAGAATAGTTATTCCTAACTAGTTGATTTCAATATAACATCTATAGAACTAGTGGACCTTCTTAACTCAAATAATTAGATGACAATTTCCTAAGTCCAAACCATGTCTAGTTCACTTCGCATCAAAATTTCTCTAAGTTTCCACTTTGATTATTCCTGTTTATGTACCCTACAGAAGCTCCTCTCATTTCTAATCAGCTTACCCCTTTTTAAATTTGTACAACTTCATTGGTCGATTTCTAAGTTGCAATCTCCCTCTTTGCATATTTCACTCACATCTTGATCCTTCTCTACTCCATCTTGATATCTCTTTGTATATGTACACAATCAAGTCCAGCTGTTCCACTCATTTAGTTTTCATCTTTTTCAAGTTTGCACAACTTTACTTGTTATTTGCTAAAGCAACTATCTTGAAATATGCATTTTCATAGCGATAGTTATCACGACGATGACATTCAACGAGTGGACATGGACGAGGAGCACCATATGGCGGTGGAGGGGATCAAAATTGATCCACTGCATGCAAGCTCTAATCCGGACTAGCAGTGGGGACATTTGAGGGAAGACATTGACTCGAAGATCCATCACAAGATCAAACACTGACTAATATTGACATTTGCTTAGTCGCAACCCAAGGCAAGCTCCAGTTTGCATTTAAGTGTTTTTGCAAAGTTTTGATTTGTATTTCTTATGTCTAGGTTGAGATATGTGCACTATGTCTAATGTGATTGAAACTCCGCTTGCATGACCCCAAATCCTATGGAGTACTAGCTAGTCTACAACTCGTTGAGTAGAAATGCCCTACTAATGTTGCATGGTTTCGGTAGAAGTCGAGCTGTTTTTAATGTTTTACGTGAGGCACATTTATTTGGTAACCTTGAGAAGTGCACCTTTTGCATGGATCGAGTCTCTTTTCTTGGCTATGTTGTTACTCCACAGGGAATTGAAGTTGATCAAGCCAAGGTGGAGGCTATTCAGGGGTGGCCTGTACCAAAGACCATCACACAGGAGCGAAGTTTTCTGGGACTGGCTTGGTTCTATCATCGCTTTGTGAAGGCTTTCAGCACCATTGCTGCTCCATTGAATGACCTTACGAAGAAGGGAGTGCCCTTTTCTTGGGGCACCACGCAAGATAACGCCTTTACCGTACTGAAAGATAAGTTGACACATGCGCCTCTTCTCCAACTTCCTAATTTTTGTAAGACTTTTGAGCTTGAATGTGATGCTAGTGGGATTGGATTGGGTGGTGTTTTGTTACAAGAAGGAAAACCCGTTGCATATTTTAGTGTGAAAATGAGTGGGCCTGTTCTGAATTATTCTACCTATGATAAGGAATTATATGCTCTTATACGGACTTTAGAAACATGGCAACATTATTTGTGGCCCAAAGAATTTGTTATCCATTCTGATCATGAATCACTAAAGCATATTAGAAGTCAAGGGAAACTGAACTGTAGGCATGCTAAGTGGATGGAATTTATTGAGTCTTTTCCTTATGTCATCAAACACAAAAAAAGGGAAAGGACAATATTATTGCTGATGCTTTATCTAGACGTTATGCTCTTCTATCTCAACTCGACTTTAAAATTTTTGGATTGGAAACAATTAAAGGTTAATATGAACATGTAACTGATTTCAAAGATGTATTGCTGAAGTGTAAAGAGGGAAGAACATTGAATAAATTTGTCCTCAATGATGGGTATGTGTTTAGAGCTAACAAGCTATGCATTCCAGCTAGCTCCGTTCATTTGTTGTTGTTACAAGAAGCACATGGAGGCGGGCTCATGGCACACTTTGGAGTGAAAAAGACAGAGGACATACTTGCTGGTCATTTCTTTTAGCCTAGGATGAGGCAACACATAGACCGCTTTGTTGCTCGCTGCACGACATGTCAAAAAGCTAAGTCACGACATAATCCACATGTTTTTACATGCCTCTTCCTGTTCCAAGCATGCCTTGGGAGGACATTTCTATGGACTTTGTTTTAGGACTGCCTAAAACAAAGAAGGGGAGGGATAGCATCTTTGTTGTGGTGGATAGATTTTATAAAATGGCACACTTCATACCTTGTCGTAAAAGTGATGATACTACACATGTTGCTGATTTATTTTTCCGAGAGATTGTTAGGTTGCATGGTGTGCCAAACACAACAGTTTCATATCGTGATGCTAAGTTTTAGAACTTTATGGGCAAAATTGGGAACTAAGCTTTTATTTTCAACTACTTGTCATCCCCAAACTGATGGTCAAACTAAGGTTGTGAATAGAAGCTTATCTACCATGCTTAGGGATGTTTTAAAAAATATATAAAAATGTGGGAAGAGTGTTTGCCTCATGTTGAGTTTGCTTATAATCGCCCCCTAAATTCTAGTACTAAGAAATGCCCTTTTGAGATTGTTTATGGATTTGTACTCTGTGCTCCTATTGATTTATTACCTCTTCCCTCAATGGAGCGAGTAAATTTTGATGCTAAACATTGGGCTGAATTGATCTCAAAATTGCATAAAACCACGAGGAAGAATATAGAGTGCATGAATGCTAAGTACAAACTTGCTCGTAGTAAGGGAAAGAAACCTATCACTTTTGAACCTGGTGATTTAGTTTGGCTACATTTGCGAAAGGATAGGTTTCCTGATTTGAGAAAGTCTAAATTATTTCCTCGAGCTGAAGGTCCATTCAAAGTGTTAGAAAAGACTAATGATAATGCATATAAACTCGAGTTGCCTACGGATTTTGGGGTTAGTCCCACATTTAACATTGCAGTTTTGAAACCATATTTGGGAGAAGAAGATGAGCTTGAGTCGTGGACGACTGAAATACAAGAAGGGGGATGATGAGGACATCAACACGGTCAATACATCCACACCCACTCAACTACCAGTTTTTGGTCCGATTACTCGTGCTCGTGCACGTCAACTAAACTATCAGGTGAACTCATTCTTGGACTTATGTCCATCTTATATAGACCATGGAACCACGTGCTTTCTTGTTTTGCTTAGGAACAATGGAGAGGAGCCAAAGGGAAGGGAATTCACGCAGACTGGATTTAGATAGCAGAACATCACCAGCTTGTGACAGCCACCACGACTTCATACGGACTCCAATCCAGGAGTTCAAGTACTTCCTGGAAATATTATGAAGTCTACTTTCAAACGGATCTGACCTCATATCCATATCTATTCGGAGTCGGCCGCAATCATTATTTTAATTCGGAGAACTTTTCTGTCCATGGTGTTGCGTCACCAAAGTTGGGCCCATGGCCCATGTATAGTTAAGAGCCCATTAGGGACTTGTGATTAGGTTTTCTCATGACCCTAGGGAGGTATTAAACAGTAGCCGCCGCCCTCATTAGATGTTGGGTTTTATTTATTTGAAAGTTAGCTTTTGCTGCTTCCTTGTACACGCGCGTGTCGACTAGATCGCCCGTCTACTTGTATTCAGAACCCTAGTTTTTGATTGTTTCAATAGATCAGTGTTTGTTCTTCTTGTTCTTGTGTGTTCTTCGATTACTTGCAGGAACAAAGGCCCTCATGGTTAGGTTGATTGTGTGCCAGCAAGAACAATACAACTTAGGAGTCGGTGTACCGATCGCTAAGGCGCATCATTTTGGGGATGATGTAGTCGGATCGTCAATGTCTTCTCCTTTGGGAAAGATCGGGAACAAAGATACTATCAGTTTGAGTATAAAAATGGTTTATGAATATAAATATTGGATCAGGAAGTGGTGTAGGGAGCAGCGAGACGTGGTCTCGCGCGCATAGCGCTACCTGTGTCGATTGAAGACCGATCCGTTTGCGGCCCCGCTGAGCAAGTTTGAACTATACTAGAATGCATACTGGGTATATGGGCCTCAGGAAACCAATGTAACTTGATAACTTGGGCGTCGAGGTATAGCCCATTGTCGATAGGGGTGGGTTGAGGGCAGCAAGGTGTAAATCCGCTAGCGGGCACATACATGCTGATAGGATCTTGGTTCCCAATCTTTCAATGAGAATAGGAGCGTTCGATTTGTGGAGGAGAAGATGTTGGCGATCCGACTACACCGTCCCCAAGACGATGAGCCTTAGTGATCGGTACACCGACTCCGAAGTTGTATTCACTACAGGAAACGTGATCATTTGCGACAGCCGTCCTAATTTGCGACGGTCGGCCGTCGCAAATAAACCTATTTGCAACAGCCCGCAAATGGCCATCGAAAGTTAAAAAAGCCGTCGCATATAGACTCTTATTTGCGATGGATGCTACAGGAATCATTGCGAATAAGACAGCCGTCGCAAATAAAGATTATTTGCGATGGCCTTTTCCACTAGTCATCGCAAATAGTGTTAATTGTGACGGCCAAACCTAACGCCATCGCAATTAACCTGGCCGTCGCAAGTTAAAGCCTATACTGTCGGGCTGAACTCATTTCCAACTCGCTTCGTCACTACACGCGCCGCCACTGCTCCGCACCCCCGCCGCCCCCGGCCCCGCCGCCCCCGGCCCCTGCACCCCCGGCACCCCGCCGCCCCTGGCCCTGACACCCCCGGCCCCGCCACCCCCGGACCCTGCGCACCCTGCGCCCCGCCACTCCCGGCCCCTGCGCCCTCGGCCCCGCCGCCCCAGACGCTTAGTCCGGCGCCGCCGGCCTCCCCCGACGTGTCAGGTATGATTTGAACACGTAGTCTTTGATTATTATGAGATTAGTCTTTGATTAAATTAAACCGGTTTGGAATTAGTTGATTAGTATGAGTTTAGTCTTTGACTTATGAAAGTGATAGCACAAATTTCTGGAAATCAATTTACAATTGCATTTCCATATCGCACACTGAATTAATTGATATTGAAGTAACCAAATTATGTGATATTAAATCTCCATACCTGGATGATCTTCTGCTATATTGGATTGCCATCATTTTCCACTAAACAGGGTTTATCACATTCATTTGTAGCAGAACTCGTTGGCATTACATTTCTTACCTAATAGTTAGCATGTGAGTATGATGAGTAAAATGCAAAATCCTCAGAAAACCGATTTCCAGGATTTTAAATGATCCTACTTGACACAACGCAGACATGAAAAGTCCCAGTAGGTTGCTTTCGGTGAGGTAGAAGTTGCATATTGAAAGTGGCCAATTTTGTCCTTGAACTTTGAGTTTAGGTTCAACTGTTATGTTTGTGTTTAATTGAATTGGTTTGTTTTTTAGATTATGGTTATAATTTTTAATTTTATTTAATAAAGTTTAAGATTTGTATTATTGCTCTCGTTTATTGTTTTGTGATTAAAATACAGTTGCTTATGTTTTCGTTAATATTTTTGATGCTTATGTATTATATATAGAAATGGCTAAACAAAAGGGTCGTCGTACGTAAATTAGGCATCATATATCCAGCATATATACGGCCTATCGGGCCCAACCCTAACCTTCATTCGAGGTCGGGCAAAGAGAGAACGACGCCGCTGCAGTGTGGGTCACGATCGTGACCCGTGACTAGTGACATGAGGTGAATCTTTAGGGTTAAGTGTATGTGGTTCGGGCGGCCCATTGCTAACCCTAAAAGTCTGTAACCATGTATCTCTCTCCCGCAAGACCCCCCGTTCACATCGCGCGTGTTTGTGATTACGTATAAGACGATGAAAACTTCAAAAAACGTATGTTGCGAGTATGTGTCCTTGACTCGCAACATCCGTAAGGCAACAGGTTTCCCAGCTAACCAGTTGCCTCCCCTTTGTACTTTAAGAACTGCACCGTATAGGGGGTGTAGTGTTAAATAGGCGGCGTTATGCTGCCGATATTTCATGATTTGTGAGATGGATGATAATCAAACATTGATGAATCGTTAGGGTTAAGTGACCAACCCAGAAGGGCACGACACGCAATAAGTGTGATCGTGCCGTGTAGACCATTGTAGTGGTACCGTATGCGTCAAGGTGGTATTGTATACATTAACGACAATTTCTTTTGCGTTAAACTGCAGAGCCAAACATGGGTGAAGACTACAGTTGGATGTATACTTGCCGGAAGAGCAGAACTGGTGGCCACTCGGATGAGTGGTACATCAAGTTAGATAAATTTTTGGATCGGGCATTTTCGTTGTCAACGGAAGATATGATGCGGTGCCCATGTACAAAATGTCAGAATACCATGTTTTTGAGAAGATAGGAGCTTTCGTTTCACTTTTGTCAAAACGGTTTCACTCCACATTATGAAGTGTGGACCTTTCACGGCGAGACTAATTCTCGAGTCATAGCAGAAGTGGATGAGGATGATGATATAACAGAGGTTGATAGGATGAATTAGATGCTAGAAGCTCTGGAAGCGGAGGATCCTCTTACAAATGAGGCAGAGAAGTTCTTCGAGGAGCTGAAGAAATCACAAGAGCCGTTGCATGAACACATGGTTGTGACCGTACTTGCTTTCTTGACCAGATTTATGGCAATTAAGTCCAAGTACTTTTTTCCATCAACTGCTACAATGATCTCATGAAATTGATCTGCGATATCCTTCAAGCGCCACCAGATATGTATTAGTCAAAGATCAAGATATCTGATCTCAGTATGAAGTATGAGAAAATCGATGTGTGCCCAGACAACTGCATGCTATTCTGGAAAGAGCACACCAATGAGAAGATGTGCTTGAAATGTGGTAAACAGCTCGGTTGAGATGCACATAAGCAGCTTCGTTACTTGCCCGTGACACCTCAGTTGAAGCAGTTGTTTCTTTCAAAAAAACCGCAAGACACATGAGATGGCACAAAGAAGGTAAACGTTAGAACAAAGAACTCTTGACGCATCCGTCCAACGGTGATGCATGGAAGGCGCTAGACCGTTTGATCCAGACTTTTCTTGTAATGCGAGGAATGTTCGCATCGGATTAGCGACTAACGGATTCTCACCGTTCAGTACGAACGCCACGTCATACTCCTGTTGGCCCATCTTTGTCATTCCGTACAACCTGCCACCTGCTTTTTGTACGAAGAACGAGTTTATGTTTCTCATCCTCATTGTACCTGGACCTGATTATCCCCGGTCAAGTCCCAATGTGATGTTAAAACCGCTGATCGAAGAATTGAAAGTCTTGTGGACAGGAGTCGAAGCGTATGATAGTTACAAGAAGCAGAAATTCAACCTTCGAGTTGCTTATTTGTGGTCCGTCCATGATTTGTCGGCATACAACACGTTTTCCGGATGGAGCACTCACGGTCGTCTGACGTGTCCGATATGTGCTTTAGACACGAATTGCTTTCGACTAACTCATGGAGGCAAAATATCTTACTTCGATTGTCACAGACGTTGGCTGCCCTCAAATCACATATTTAGGCAGCATAGGCATGTCTTTCGAAAGAATACTGTTGTCACTAAAGGACCACTGAAGCGTCTCAATGGGTCAGAAATTTCTGATATGTTGGACAAACTGGTGCTTGATGAAGGTCGTCCTTGATATTTCAAAGGTTATGGAGAGGAACACAATTGGACTCACATATGTGGACTTTGGGAGCTACCGTATGTGAAGTCGTTGATTCTCATGCACAACATTGATGTCATGCATCAGGAGCGTAACATGAGTGAAAGTATCATAAGCACATGCCTGGATATGCCTGGCAAAACGAAAGACAATTACAAAGCTAGACTAGATTTGGCAGACATTTGTCACCTTCCAACTCTTGAAATCTCTGAAAGTGGTGGGAAGCCACGTGCTTCTTTCTGTCTTCGGTCGAAAGAAAAGAAAGAAGTTATGAAATGGATGAAAACTTTGAAATTCCCAGATGGTTACGAAGCTAGCCTGAAACGAGCCGTAAATGTGAACACAGGAAACCTCACTGGGTTGAAGAGTCATGATTATCACATTATAATGGAAAGACTCTTACCTGTTATGTTTCGAGGCTATCTAGATGATGCGGTGTGAAAGGTTTTAGCCGAGCTTAGCTATTTCTATAGACAGCTTTGTGCTAAAGAAATCAAGATCGGGATGATGGATAAGTTAGAGAAGGAGATACCCATATTCGACGGAGTTGTAGACTCGAGGGCGGGGAGACCTACGAGAGGCAGCTCCACACAGGCTTCTTCGGTGGGCACGGCAGGTCGTTGCGTCTCGCAGAGGGACATTGAGATGCAGTCCCTCCGACAAACTGTAGAAGAGAACCTCAGGCGACAAGAGGAGGCGAAACTAGGATCGCGATGGAGGCCACAATCCAAACATAGGCAGCAGCGTTGGCGCAGAGGCAGGAAGCAATGGAGGTAACAAAATAAAAAGTAAAGTTCTCATTAATTCAGCGTAAATGACTTACTAATAGGTAACATTTAATGTTTGCAATGATAGACCATGGCTCGGTGCAAGGTTTGAGGATCCAGCTACCGCCACTACCACCAGTCCTTCCAGGCGATCCTTCTTTTGTAGGTCAGGTAATTTTCTATCTCAACTTAACAATTCTAGTTTTAACTCAACTTAACCAATATAAAGCGAGGAAATGGAGTGACAGTGAAAGATAGATAGAGTGAGAGATGAAGTTAGAAGAGGGAGGAAGATAGAGAAAAAGGATTGAGATAGAAGAGAGAGGAGATAGTTAGATAGAAGAAAAGGATTGAGATGGAAGAAAGAGAGAAAGAAGGAGTGAGAGATAGTTAGATAGAGTGGGAGAGGGATGACGAGAGAGAGGGAGATTGGAGATAGAAGGAGAGGAAGAGAGAGAGAGAGAGAGAAAGGGAGATGTAGATTGAGATAGAGGGAGGAAGATAGAGGGAAAATGATAGCAATAGAGAGATAGAGAGAGAGGAACGAAAGAAGAGAGGAAGAGAGGGGATCTAGATGGAGATAGAGGGAGAGGGAGGGAGAGATGTTGATTCATTTATATTCTAACTCTAAGTTTCATTAATTGCAGAGATCTGCGACGGCTGCACAAATTCCGTCGCCGTCGCTACCGCCACCTGGAATGAGGCGCGACGACGACTTCGACTTCGGAGGTGGCTACGGAGGTCAGACGGGCGAGTGAGCCCTTGTTTGGTTTGTTGATGGTGATGCCATGTTTCGATGATGTGTTGTGATGTGTTTTGAGACTGTTATGATGTTTATGTGACTGTTTGTTATATATTGCCTGTTGTGTCATTCTGGCCATCGAGCCAGGTAGTATTTTCTGTTTTTTTAAATAAAAAACCTTATTTGCGACGACTTTTTATACAGTACCGTGGCAAATAAGGTCCCACACCGTCGCAATTAAGCCTCTGTTATTTGCGACGGCCTGGCCGTCGCAATTAAGGCCCTATTTGCGACGGCCAGGTCGTCGCAAATGGCCGCGTGGGCCCCATCTGTTGACCGCGTGGGACCCATTGGCTGACCTTATTAGCGACGGCCTTGCCGTCGCAAATAGCCGTCGCAACTAGCCCTGTGGGGCCCACCAGCCCCCTGGCAATAATTTGCGATGGCTACTCCTGGCCGTCGCAAATAAGCTTATTTGCGATGGTGGCCGTCGCAAATAAGCTTATTTGCAAAGTATTATTTGCAATGGCCAAAAGCCGTCGCAAATAAGGAAATCCGTCGCAAATAGCTTATTTGCGATGATTTCTAGCTTATTTGCGACGGCCCTGGCCGTCGCAAATCGTCAGGATTCCTGTAGTGATTGATCTTGCTGGCGCACAATCAACCTGACCATGAGGGTTGTTGTTCCTGCAAGCAATCGAGGAACCCGCAAGAACAAGCACTTATATGTTGAATCAATGTAAAGTGGGGTTCTGGATACAAGTAGACGGGCAATCTACTCGACACGCGCGTGTACAAGGAAGCAGCAGAAGCTAACTTACAAATAAACAAAACCCACCAGCTAATGAGGGAGGCGGCTACAATTTATTATCTCCCTAGGGTCGTGAGAAATCCTAATCATGAGTCCCTAATGGACTCCAAACGATACATGGGTCATGGGCCCAATTTTGGTGATGCAGCACCATGGACAGAAAAGGTCTTGGTATTAAAATAACAATTTCGGCCGACTCCCAACAGATATGGACATGAGGCCAGATCCGTTTGAAAGTACACTTGATAATCTTTCCAAGAAGTACTTGAACGCCCAGATCGGAGTCCATATGAAGTCGTGGTGGCCGTCACAATTTGGTGCTGTTTTGCTGTCCAAATCCCGTCCGCACGAATTCCCTTCCCATTGGCTCCTCTCCATTGTTCCTAAGCAAAACAAGAAAGCACGTAGTTCCACGGTCTAGATAAGATGGACATAAGGTCAAGAACGAGTTCACCTCATAGTTTAGTTGACGTGCACGAGCGCGAGTGATCGGACCAGAAATCGGTAGCTGAGTTGGTATGGATGTATCGAGGGTGTTGATGTCCTCATCATCCTCTACTTCTTGAATTTGAGTCGTCTGCGACTCAAGCTCATCTTCTTCTCCCAAATATATCTTCAAATCTGCAATGTTAAATGTGGGACTAACCCCAAAATCCGCAGGCAACTCGATTTTATATGCATTATCATTAATCCTTTCTAACACTTTGAATGGACCATCAACTTGAGGTAACAATTTAGACTTTCTCAAATCAGGAAACCTATCCTTTCGCAAATGTAACCATACTAAATCACCAGGTTCAAAAGTGATAGGTTTCTTTCCCCTACTACCAACAAGTTTATACTTGGCATTCATGCACTCTATATTCTTCTTAGTGGTTTCATGTAATTTTAAGATCAATTCAGCATGATGTTTAGCATCAAAATTCACTCGTACCACTGAAGGAAGAGGTAATAAATCAATAGGAGCACGGGGTACAAATCCATAAACAATCTCAAAAGGGCATTTCTTAGTACTAGAATGTAGGGAACGATTATAAACAAACTCAACATGAGGCAAACACTCTTCCCACATTTATATATTCTTTTTCAAAACAGCCCTAAGCATGGTAGATAAGCTTCTATTCACAACCTCAGTTTGACCATCAGTTTGGGGATGATAAGTAGTTGAAAATAAAAGCTTAGTCCCCAATTTTGCCGATAACGTCTCGCCTCATCCTTGGCCAAAAGAAATGACCAGCAAGTATGTCCTCCGTCTTTTTCACTCCAAAGTGCCCCATTAGCCCACCTCCATGCACTTCCTGTAACAACAACAAACGAACGGAGCTAGTTGGAATGCATAACTTGTTAGCTCTAAACACATAGCCATCGTTGAGGACAAATTTATTCAATGTTTTTCCGTCTTTACATTTCAGCGATACATCTTTGAAATCAGCATCATGTTCATATTGATCTTTAGTCGTTTCTAATCCAAAAATTTTAAGGTCAAGTTGAGATAGAAGAGTATAACGTCTAGATAAATCATCAACAATAATATTATCCTTTCCCATTTTGTGTTTAATGACATAAGGAAAAGACTCAACAATTCCATCCACTTAGCATGCCTACGGTTTAGTTTCCCTTGACTCCTAATATGCTTTAGTGATTCATGATCAGAATGGATAACAAATTCTTTGGGCCACAAATAATCCTGCCATATTTCTAAAGTTCGTACAAGAGCATATAATTCCTTATCATAGGTAGAATAATTCAGAACAGGCCCACTCATTTCTCACTAAAATATGCAACAGGTTTTCCTTCTTGTAACAAAACACCACCCAATCCAATCCCACTAGCATCAAATTCAAGCTCAAAAGTCTTAAAAAAATCAGGAAGTTGGAGAAGAGGTGCATGCGCCAACTTATCTTTCAGTATGGTAAATGTGTTATCTTGTGTGGTGCCCCAAGAAAAAGGCACTCCCTTCTTCGTAAGGTCATTCAATGGAGCAGCAATGGTGCTAAAATCCTTCACAAAGCGACGATAGAACCCAGCCAGCCCTAGAAAGCTCTGCACCTGTGTGATGGTCTTTGGTATAGGCCACCCCTGAATAGCCTCTACCTTGGCTTGATCAACTTCAATTCCCTGTGGAGTAACAACATAGCCAAGGAAAGAGACTCGATCCGTGCAAAAGGTGCACTTCTCAAGATGACCAAATAATCGTGTCTCACATAAAGCATTAAAAACAGCATGTAAGTGATCAAGATGTTCATCCATTGATTTGCTATAAATCAATATATCATCAAAATACACAACAACAAATTTTACAATAAATGCACGCAAAACCTCGTTCATTAATCTCATGAAGGTGCTAGGTGCATTAGTTAACCCAAAAGGCATGACTAACCACTCATATAAACCGAACCTAGTTTTGAAAGCAGTTTTCCATTCATCTCCTAGTTTCATGCAAATTTGGTGATAACCACTATGCAAATCAACTTTTGAGAACACAACAACACCACTCAATTCATCAAGCATATCATCTAAGCATGGAATAGGAAGATTACATCGAATGGTGATATTGTTGATTGCTCTACAATCCACACACTATGCCAAGATCCATCCTTTTTAGGTACTAGAATAACTGGAACAGCACAAGGACTAAGAGACTCACGTACATAACCTTTGTCGAGTAGTTCTTGTACTTGGCGCTGAATCTTCTTTGTTTCTTCTGGATTTGTCCTGTATGGTGCACGGTTGGGCAATGAAGCACCGGGAATGAGGTCAAACTGGTGCTCAATCTCTCGAAGTGGTGGTAGTCCTGGTGGTATTTCACTTGGAAACACATCAGAATATTCCTGCAAAATGTTAGCAACAGCAGGAGGCAAAGAATGTTGCATGTCGTAAAGGGAAATCAAAGCATCTTTGCATACCAAAGCATAGGCAACAAAGGTGGAAGCAATCGGTTCATTAATATCAGATTTCGTAGCAAACAAGCATTTTCCCTTAGAGATATCTCATTTTTCTTATCAAACACAAATTTGGCATTGTTATTGTTCTTAACGTTAGCATGGTCCTGAGATTTAGTTTTCCTAGCTCTAGCAACATCATCTTGCAAAATAGCTTCAGGAGATATAGGAGACATAGGACGCAACACAATTTTTTTATTGTGGTAAAGAAAAGAATACTGATTTGATCTACCATGATGCATAAAATCTCTATCAAATTGCCAAGGTCTTCCTAGCAGAATATTACAAGCTTGCATAGGCACAACATCACATTCAACGACATCCTTATATGATCCAATAGCAAAATCGATTTGCACAAGTCTAGTTACCTTTGCCTTACCGCTGTTGTTTAACCATTGAATATAATAGGGATGTGGGTGCGGTTTGGTGCTTAGTGCCAGCTTGGTCACCATGTCACTGCTGGCCATGTTGTTGCAGCTACCTCCATCTATGATCATGTGGCAAGATCGCTCTTTGACGACACACTTTGTTTGGAATAATGTGTGCCTTTGATTTTGTTCCGCTTTCTCCATTTGTGCACTAAGCACACGCTGCACAATGAGACTATCATAGCACGCTGTATCTTCTGCACCAATATGCTCTTCTTGATGTTCATCGCTACCTGCATAGTCAGCTGCAAGCAAAACACATGTATCATCATCAAAATCTCTAGCAGATGAGTACTCACCGCCATCTTTAACAATTAGAACACGTTTGCTTGGGCAGTCACACTGCACATGGCCAAAACCCTTGCACTTGTGACATTGAACGTCTCTAGATCGTCCGGTAGATGCTACGGCAGAAGCACTCTCGGTGGGCTTTTGGGTGGTCTTTACTGCTGAGCTAGTGGAAGAAGCACGTGACTTGTTGCCGGAGGAAGAAGGTGTTGCCCGACTTGGTGAAGAAGATGGCGGGAAAGCACACCCAGTCGAAGCAGTAGTCGTGCGTGGTTGCCATGAGCTAGTCTTTCTTGCAGAAATATTAGTTCTAGAGCTAGCTCGTCGTCCCTGCACTTGCCTTTTAGCTTTACAAGCAAGATGAAACAAATGGGTAACATTATTGTAATCTTTATAAGCAAGTATGTCCTGAATTTCATGGTTTAACCCACCCAAAAATCTAGCCATAGCTGGTTCCTCATCCTCGTCTAAATTACAACGCAACATACCCATTTGTAATTCCTGAAAATACTCTTCTACACTTTTATCTCCCTGTCTCAATAGTTGTAACTTATTTAACAGATCACGTGCATAGTGAAAAAGAACAAATCTAGCCCGCATGAGCCATTTCGAAGCATCCCAAGTTTGTGGTATGTTATTAGGATTTTTCTTGCCATGTTCTATCCACCAAAAAGAAGCAAAATCAGTAAAATCACTAGTTGCTACTCTAACTCTTGCGTTTTCAGGAAACTCATGACATGCAAATTTTTTATCAACAGAAATCTCCCAAGTAATATATGCATCAAGGTCATATTTACCATCAAAATGAGGTATCTTAAATTTGATCTTGTTAAAAGTATCATCATGATTGCGTACCTCACGCCGACGATGTCCACCCATACCTTGACGGTTACGTTGTAGCCGGCGCTGTGGCCTAGCTTCCTCATCTTCCCCAATCTCCGTATTTGCAGAATAGTCATCTTCATTTTCATGTACAATACTAGGAGCGTTGCTCACCTGTCCATCCGTGGTACGTCCACGATCCCTCTCCTCAAGGCGCTGCAGGATGGCTCCAATAGAAGTGTTCAATGTTTGAATGGAAATCTCCAACGTGCTGATTTTAGTGTTGGTGTCGATCTGCATTTTTTCCAATTGACCAAGGCGGTCACTGGTAACACGAAAATCCTCATCAAGTGCTTCTGTGTGTAGCCGCATTTGGCATTCGAAGTGTTGTATAATTCCCCGTGTGCGAGGTGAACGCATGCTAACTCAGAGTTTCAAATGTTGAAACCGATGTTAACTGTCGTCGTACTCAAATAAGCTGGTACATCTTGTGTCCTCCTTCATAACCACTACATGAAAAATTACCAAAAACATCAACTTAATAGTGGGATACAAGGAAAAGCACTTTCTGGTGAGCAAAGACCTCTTTCTCATCGCATGGTCCGATCTCTATGACCTTTTCACCTTCCACGCGTTAAATGTCTATCTAATATGCTGCTTCGCATTATAAGTCTTAAAAAACTAGGTTCTTCAATATATATACTCAATGTGAGTGTTATATGTGTCTAACAAATTTTGCATTTTGCGTGTAGGCACATGCAACAAGTTACTCGTTGTATAACGGGAAAGGATTCTCTTGCTTATCTTGACCCGCAAATATCAACTATAACTAATATTTTAATGGCCAACAATAAAAAAAGTTGTTTTATATTTTGTCAAGGCAATGAGATACTATAGTGCTAAGGACCTCCTAGTTGTACCGTTCAACACACCATTGGGTAACCCGAGCCATATCTACAAAGTACGGCCAAGTCTTGTACTGTGACTCTGCAAGGCCGAGGGATTCAATGACTAGCGAGCAACAGACCCGTGATTTTAATGATATCATGGTTGTTCTTAACGAGTAAGTTCCTTCTTCACTTTAGTTTCTGACTATTTCGTCATTGCACGATAATTCTACATTAACTGTGAATGTTTCTGTTTAGGGCTTTTGACACGTACATGGTTAAGATGCTAGGAGGACACCAAAAAGGAAAATGCCGACTACTTAATCATCATAATACATTCTGTGTCCCACAACAAGCTCCAAACAACAAATGCGGCTTCCGTGTGTGCTTAAGCATGGTTTTATTTGGCGAGCAGGTTAATTGCAGTGTATGTGTAAGTGCATTTATTTTAATTTATTAATAATATTTTGCTAATTCTTATTTTATCATGTGGCAGGACTACAAAACCGCCTTCAGGAACGCAGCAGGTTCTAGCCTCGAGCACATTAGAGAGAAGCTATGAAAGTTCATCATTTCTAAAATCATTAATCCAAAGGGAGAATTATATTACAATATACAGGATTAGATGACAGTTATGATTTTTGTAATTAGTTACTTCATAAGCAGGATGTAACACCCACTATTTTAGAGAGGAAAAAAATTGTAAAATGAATTTTTCAAGAGATAAAATCATTTTCTTGGGAATAAAATTCATATAAGGCAAGTTGCATCATGTTTGAATGATTGTGTGAATTTTGAAAATTCAAATCCGCTAGAAATTTGGTTTGCAAATTCAAAACATAAAAGAGAAGAAAAGAAAACAGAAAAGAAAAAGAAAAAGGAAAAGAAAAACAAAAACCTGTCCCTAGGCCGAATTCCCCAATCTGGCCCATTTCCGTCCTCTCTCCCGCACCGGCCCACGCCTCCCCTCCCTCTCTCTCTCTCTCTCTATCACCTGGGCCCCGCGCGCCATCCCACTCCCCGCGCCGCTCTCTCTCTCTCCCCCCTCGCTGCCAGTCGGCCCCGCCTGTCAGACCCATCGCCCACCTCCCGCACCCGCGCAGTAACGGCCGCGCGCCATCACCGCGCCGCCCATTCCCCCCCCCCCTTTTCAATGTCGCCCGTTACCCCAAATCAATCACCCCCGTCGTGCCCATCATGGCCGCCGCCCGTTACTCAGCCAAAGCCCTATAAAAACCCAATCGATCCCCCTCAATTTCTTCACCCCGATGATCGAAACCCTAGCCGCCGGCAAGCTTGGTAATGGCACCGATGTTCCCATCGATTCCCCCACTGTCTCACCCCGAAACCTTGCCTAACACCTTTGTCGTGTCCTCAGGAGACCGCCGGTCATCTTCCTTGGGGGACATCGTCTCTACGTCGCCGACTTCGTCGGGCGCCGAGGAGCACCTCCGCCGTTCATCATCGCTGACCCACCTCCGTCCAATTTACGGTCGTGCGACGACCCTCAGTGAGTTACCCTACTCCTCCTCTACCTTTTGCGCTAGCTAGTTGTGTCCCGTGGCCATTGTAGCGCGTTTTTGGTCATCTCCGACGAGCTCGCCGCCGCCACGTGCCGCCCCTGCGCCATCGCTCGCGCCTATCGGGGTGACGTGGCTCCCTCTCGGCCGTTCATTTTGAACGGGCGGCTGAGATTAGAACCTAACATACCGCTTCGGTATATAAAATCCAGGCCGTTCATTTTAAATCCAACAGCCCAAGTTCAATCCACTTTTCCCGCCATCAGTTTTGCGCCCAATCCCCTGGAATCTTGTGGGCTACCCCCTGAGTTCTTCTGAAATTCAAGTCTAACCCCTGTAAATGTTAAACTAGCCCCTGGACTTTCTAGAAATTAGGAAAATACTGGTAAATTGAATAAAAAGTGTTTTTAAGCCCCTGTAGTATTATAAAATAGAAAATAAAATCTGAAAAATTGTAGAATAATCCCTGGACTTAAAAAAAATTATTTTTAGCCACTAGAATAATTCTGTTTTTACAGAAAAGCCCCTGTTAGTTCTAAAAATTAAATAAAAGTCCTTAATTTGTATAAAATAACTATAAAAACAGATTTAATTATGTTTGATTTATTTTCATTTCTGTATTATTTTATTTAATTCATTTAAATTGCTGAAATAGTCATAAAAATACTTTTTAGTATATTTAATTCATAAAAATTGTTTTGCACATAAAAATAATTAATAAAAATAATGTAAAAATTGTAAAATTTACATTATTGATTATAAATCTATTTTAAGCTTATTTTGAAGGATAAAAATTTCTAGAAAATAATTTTAGGTTTATAATAAGTATAAAAATGGTATAAAAATAGTTAAAAATATGTATTGTCCAATATATTTCATTTAACTCTAATTTCTCATCAATTGGTTTATGCCCATAATTGAAGTCAACCTAAAAATCACTTTTGAGTAGGAAATTTATGTATAATTGAAATGGTTGCAATATATTGTGTTCTTATTGTATGTTATTTTTCGTGCATCATCGTAATTTAGAGTCGGGGCCAGAACCCACCTTTAACCTTCAAGAGCAACAGTTTCTCGACGACCCCGAGGCACAATTTGGAGGCAAGTTCCTTGACCATCTTGCACCCTTTTTGTTAAGTTTTAGTTAGTTGCATGCTAATTAAAATAGGAATCCTATGTTATGTTTTCCTAGATTTTCCACAATATTCCTTGTCAACATGGTTTGGGTGTTTTACTATTAAAAATTAGTTTATGCTTAGCCATGCTTAATTTGAAATATGATCTATTTGTCTACAAGATTTCATTTGATGTATTACGATACATGAATTGATTGGCTATAATGGAATTTAGTAGATAGGAATCTGATAGGGGGTTTTGTATGGATTGGTGCATGCGTGCACAAGACCTTGGTTTGGGGTTTGACACCTATCGGATTCTAAGGACCGGTTTATGGAAGAAGTTGCTAAGCCATTTAGTATCACCATAGAATTGTATATGGGACAACTTGGTTTAGTAATTTGGTCTCTCTCGATGTAGCATAGGTAATTGAACGGGCGGGGAATGGGTTTTGCCTTGGGATCCGCATGGCTTAAGAGGGGGCTTCTCCTGGCGGAGGGAAAATAGACTCCAGGTGCCAGAGCGGTAAAACCTTAGAGTACTCGTTGCAAGTCGGGAGAACCATCGGAAACACCTCGTAGTGATCTCCTGGCCACACACCTACGGAAGTGTGTATTGTGGTTAGCTACCACGGGCATCAGGGAGGTTTACCTTAGTCCACCTAGCGACAGGGGACGGAATCACGAACTGTGGGTAAAGGATACACACTCTGCAAAGTTTTGTCGAACTTTCTAGACAGCCGTGCTCACGGACACGAGCGGCTTGGAAATCAAATTCATAATTAGCACATGGTTACTAAATGGATGGTTTGGGTTTGGTCTCACCTAGATTAATTTTGGGTTATTGGTTGGAATTTCACCTAGATGTAGGTGCTTAATAACAAATAAGAGTAGGATGTAACTGCTATAGTGCTTTACCTATAAATTGCCTTCCTTGCTGTGAACCACACATGTCATAACTTCCCAACTTGCGAGTACCGTTGGTACTCAAACTTGTTAGTTGCATATTTCCCCCCCAGTCTACGAAGATGCAGAGGTGGAGAACCAGGACTTCTACGGAGACCCCGAAGAGATGTTCTAGGCTGGCGCTCCCCCGTGCAACGCCTGTGTTGGAGCCCTTTGTTATGTTTTTCCGCTTCTTGTGTACTTTTATTTTAGACCTGGAGGGTCATTTATGTAATAAGGTGATGTACTCGAACATGATATTACATTTGGTATTTCACTTTCGTCTACACATGTATGAGTTGAACTGATCCTGGCATACATGTGACACAGGATGAACATGGGGCATTCTTTGTGTAATAGTTACTAGGTGTATAAGCAGGACGAACAGGGGGACATTCTTTGTGTAAATAGTTACTTAGTAACGACAATTGACACTTTGTTATTATTTGATTGGTCAATATAATGTAATGTGTGATCTCCATTTGGCTATACATATGTTTTTGTATGTGTATGTTGTTGACCCTGACAATGCGGTTGCCAAATTCTGGCTAGCTCCAGGATGCAGCCGACAACTAGGATAAACAGGGAGGCATCTAATAGGAGACGAGCATTTAATAGGGTGCATATCCTATTAGTGACACAGTAACCCAGCTGGTAGTTAAATCTGCGACGAGCTAACATAAAGAACATCTCTGATTATTTACATAAAGGAGACAAGTAACTTAAAGCACGTCTTAGATTAGTTTCCTATTAGTCTCCTATTTCTTACAGAAAGAGGTGTGCTAACATAAAGACCATCTCAGATATCATATAGAAAGGAGACGAGCATCCTTAACCCTCATCTTAGATTATTTACATAAAGGAGATGAGCTGACATAAATACCGTCTCGGATATAATAAGAAAAGGAGACGGGCATCCTTAACGATCGTCTCAGATTATTTACATAAAGGAGACGAGCTCACGTAAAGACCGTCTCAGATATCATACAGAAAAGAGACAGGCATCCTTAACGGTCATCTCGGATTATTTATATAAAGGAGACAAGAAGCCTTAAATCTCGTCTCGGATTTCTTACAAAAAGGAGACGAGCTGCCTTAACACTGGTATCGGATTTCTGACAAAAAAGGAGACGCACATTCTTAAAGCTTGTCTCTCATGTGGACTGATCGGCGATGCTTCCAAAGGTGTGTCCCCGATTACTCTGTAATGCGAGATGTGACGACAGAGACATGCCTTTTGCGCGTCTCTGTTCTCGCATGGGTGTGTTTCGAATGAGTCTTTCTCACATAGTGAAGCTATCAAAAAATACATTCTATATTGCCCTGACTTGGTTCAGATAACAACCAACGTATTGCGACACGAGTGTCAAAAGTAATAATAGTGTTGTACGTTCAGGCCTTATCTCTTCTATTTCATTAGCAAAAGGAAACCATCCACTGTTGAGGACCAACAGCGGACGATCAGACCAGGGAAGCATGTCAGATGTGTCAGAGCCAAGAAATATTCTGTTGAAATCTCTTGCATGTCGGGACCCTTTGATCCATAAAAATGCAAATAAACTCTATTGCATAGCAGAGGTCCTCCTGCCGCCGTGCTGACTGCAACTGCCACCGTGCCGACTCCATCTGCCACTGCGCCAGACTTCAGCTATTTCTGTAGGATGAAGCTCAGCCGTGACCCACCCGAATGCCGCCGCCACGTCTTGCCGCCTCCACGATATGGCCCCTTAGCCGCCGCACCCGCTGGCCTGCAGGCCGAGGGCCGTGTCTTGCCGCCTCCATGCCTGCCCACTAGGGTTGAGAGTAGCACCACTCAAGAGAAAGAATCGAGTGGGCATTGGTTGAATGAAAGGTCAGGGGTATTTTTGTCCTCTTCAGATTTTCAACTATTTATTTTTCATTTTTATTCCCTTTTTTCCAATCATCTAACAGAGTTAGAAACTTGTGGTAAACAGTGGGTTGAGGAGGAAAAAGTTATGTTCAAATCACAAGATTTGAAAATCAGTGTATGAATCACAATTAGCTTTTAAAATTATGGTTAAAATACAATTGTCCCTTTCTTAAAATGGCCAATTGTAGAAAAAGGAAAAATACCATTTTCCAATAAAGCATTATTTGGAAAAGGTGAAAGTGCAACTCTAGATATTTATGCTGAGTTGTGGGAAACCAATGAAACAATAAATTTTGAAGAAAATCATATTCTAACTAAACCATTCGATGAATGGGAAGTAAAACTTGCCCTCTTTTAGATGAAAAAAATAGAGCTTCAAGACCATATTTGATTCCTATTGGATTTTTTTCAGAAATGTTGGTATATTGTAAAACATGATATCATGGAGATGTTTCATGAGTTCCATAAAAGGAAGCTGATCATACAAAGAATTAACTATGGTATTATCACCTTAATTCCAAAAGTTAAAAATGTGGAAATAATACAACAATTTAGACCCATTTGTATGCTGAACTGTTTATACATACTGTTTACCAAAGTTCTAACATTAGACTTGAACATGTGGCTGATAAATTGATCCATAGAGTACAAACCGTTTTTATACTAGGCAGAAATATTATGACTGGAGTTCTGGCTTTACATGAAATTTTCCATGAGATGAAAATAAGAGAAATTGGTGTTGTTCTTAAGCTAGATTTTTAAAAGACATATGACAAAGTAGATTGGAATTTTGTTTTCAATTGTTTGAGAATGCATGGTTTTTGTTCAGTGTGATGAGACTGGATAAGAAGTGTAGTTTCCAATGGGACATTATATGTTAAACTGAATGGTAGGACTGGACCTTATTTTGGGAGCTTTAAGGGGTAAGACAGGGGATCCTTTACCCCATAGTTATTCAACCTTGCTGCAGATTGTTTAGAAATAATGGTACACAAGGCTTAAAAAAACAATCTGATTACTGGTTCCGCTGATAAAAATTTTTAAAGAGGAGTTGCAATTTTACAATATGTTGAAGATACAATTTCGTGCATTAAAATTATTCTGAGAAAGCTTATAATTTGAAGTTGTTCTTGGCTTTATATGAACAAACTTCGGGTCCTAGGATTAATTAGGACAAGAGTGGAGTTCTTATGATTGGTGGTGATGATTCTATTGCTGATCACTTTGCAAGTATATTCAATTGTCAAATAGGGTTGTTTCCCCTGAAATATCTTGGGGTACTAGTTTCAGCTAATAGATTATGTTGTCTGGACTGGGCCAATATGGAAGGTAAGATTAATAATAAGATTGAACTTTGGAATGGTAAGACCCTTACTATGGCAGGTAGAGTAGTGTTAATCGATGCAAGTCTGACTAGTATTCCATAATACCATATGTCTTTGTTCCTTTTTGCCAAAAACTGTAATGGATAGACTAGACAAAGAAAGAAGGAAGTTTTTGGTGGAAGGGGAGCACAACATAAAGAAATATCACTTAATAAGATGGGAAAATGCCTGCAAAAATAAAAAGAAAGGGAGACTCGGTATAAAATACATAAAATAAATGAATATTAGTTTGCTTGTAAAGTGGTGGTGGAGGTTGGAAACTGAGGTTTTGTGGCAAGAGATTGTTACACCCAAATATGTTAAGGGGAAACCAATTCGAGTTCTCAAGCATAGAAGACTGATTCTCCAATTTTGATGAGGACATCAACACCCTCGATACATCCACACCAACTCAGCTACCGGTTTCTAGTCCGATCACTCGCGCTCGTGCACGTCAACTAAACTATGAGGTGAACTCGTTCTTGGCCTTATGTCCATATTATCTAGACCGTGGAACTACGTGCTTTCTTGTTTTGCTTAGGAACAATGGAGAGGAGCCAATGGGAAGGGAATTCGCGCGGACGGGATTTGGACAGCAGAACAGCACCAACTTGTGACGGCCACCACGATTTCATACGGACTCCGATCTGGGCGTTCAAGTACTTCCTGGAAAGATTATCAAGTCTACTTTCAAACGGATCTGGCCTCATGTCCATATCTATTCGGAGTCGGCCGCAATAGTTATTTTAATACCAAGACCTTTTTCTGTCCAGGGTGCTGCATCACCAAAATTGGGCCCATGGCCCATGTATCGTTTGGAGTCCATTAGGGACTCGTGATTAGGGTTTCTCACGACCCTAGAGAGGTAATAAATAGTAGCAGCCACCCTCATTAGCTGGTGGGTTTTTGTTTATTCGTAAGTTAGCTTCTGCTGCTTCCTTGTACACGCGCGTGTCGACTAGATCTCTCGTCTACTTGTATCTAGAACCCCACTTTAGATTGATTCAACAGATAAGTGCTTGTTCTTCTTGTTCTTGCGTGTTCTTCGATTGCTTGCAGGAACAAAGGCCCTCGTGGTCAGGTTGATTGTGCGCCAGCAAGATCAATACAACTTCGGAGTCGGTGTACCGATCGCTAAGGCGCACCGTCTTGGGGACGGTGTAGTTGGATCGCCAACGTCTTCTCCTTCACAAATCGAACCCTCCTATTCTCATCGAAAGATCAGGAACCAAGATCCTATCAAGTGGTATCAGAGCAAGATTAATCGGTGAGAGTGCTACCATTACTTTTCTTTCCGCTGTTATCATCCTATAGTCCAGAAAAAGCCCAAAAAAATACCAGATCTGTTTTTTTCCATTATTCCTAGACCATTGTGCCTTTTACTTTCTCCACTTAGTCAAGACTTGTTGAGTTCATGGTTGCTTCGACGAGTCAAGTTGCTGGTCTTTAGTTTTGCACCACTAGAGTTTCGAGTTCGTGTCACATTCGGTCACCTAGTTCGAGTCAGATTCGTAGTTCGAGTTTGAGTCAGATTACTAGTTTGAGTTTGAATCAGATTGCTACTTCGAGTTTGAGTCGGATTACTAGTTCGAGTTTGAGTCGGATTACAAGTTCAAATCATATTTCTACTTTGAGTTTGAGTCGGATTGCTAGTTCGAGTTTGAGTCAGATTACGAGTTCAAATCAGATTGCTACTTCGAGTTTGAGTCGGATTGCTAGTTCGAGTTTGAGTCTGATTACTAGTTTGAGTTCGAATCAGATTGCTACTTCGAGTTTGAGTCAGATTAGTAATTTGAGTTTGACAACAAGAAAAAGGCAAGTGCAAAATCAAAAGCCGCACAAAAGCCACAAGCAATTAGAAAAGAAAAAAAAAGGCAAGTGCAAGATCAAAAGCCGCATGTGCAAATTTGTTCTAGGGTCTCCTGATTCCATCTAGAGAGAGTTTGGGTGACCACCCCAACAAAAGAAAATGAAAAAAAAAAGAAAAAAACAGATTGTTGTTTGGGGTGTTTTTGGTGACGACATTGGTGTCTCGGCTCGCGTCTCTAGTATGGTCTAGACTAAGATCAGCACAGTACTGTCGTAGAATATTTATTCAGCTTGTTGTGATTAACGTGGTGAAAGTTTGCTCCTTGTGCTAGTTCAGCCACCTAAAGCCATAGATTGACACCTGCTCTTGAAGTTGTTCATTACTTGCTGGTTGCCATCACCTTCTTGCTGAGTTTTGTAAGAACAGGTAAGAGCTTGATTGAACAGGTTGAGAGTGAGCGAGTTATCTCCACCAGCACCTTTGTAGCTAGGGATAACGTTACCCTTTCATATTGGACTTTTTTTTCTACTAACCATGGCAGGAGGAGCAAATACAACTGAAGACGTGCATTCACCTCGCACACGGGGAATTATACAACACTTCGAACGCCAAGTGCGGCTACACACAGAAGCGCTTGATGAGGATTTTCAAGTTACCAGTGACCGCCTTGGTCAATTGGAAAATATGCAGATCGACACCAACACCAAAATCAGCACGTTGGAGAGTTCCATTCAAACATTGAACACCTCTATTGGAGCCATACTGCAGCGCCTTGAGGAGAGGGATCGTGGACGCAGCGCAGATGGACAGGTGAGCAATGCTCCTAGTATTGTACGTGACAATGAAGATGACTATTTTGCAGATACGGAGATTGGAGAAGATGAGGAAGCTAGGCCACGACGCTGGCTACAACGCAACCGTCAAGGCATAGGTGGACATCGTCGGCGTGAGGTACACAATCATGAAGATACTTTTAACAAGATCAAATTTAAGATACCTCATTTTGATGGTAAATATGACCCTGATGCATATATTACTTGGGAGATTTCTGTTGATCAAAAATTTGCATGTCATGAGTTTCCTGAAAACGCAAGAGTTAGAGCAGCCACTAGTGAGTTTACTGATTTTGCTTCTGTTTGGTGGATAGAACATGGCAAGAAAAATCCTAATAACATACCACAAACTTGGGATGCTTTGAAATGGCTCATGCGGGCTAGATTTGTTCCTTCTTACTATGCACGTGATCTGTTAAATAAGTTACAACAATTGAGACAGGGAGCTAAAAGTGTAGAAGAGTATTTTCAGGAATTACAAATGGGTATGTTGCGTTGTAATTTAGACGAGGATGAGGAACCAGCTATGGCTAGATTTTTGGGTGGTTTAAACTGTGAAATTCAGGACATACTTGCTTATAAAGATTACAATAATGTTACCCGTTTGTTTCATCTTGCTTGTAAAGCTGAAAGGGAAGTACAGGGATGACGAGCTAGCTCTAGAACTAATATTTCTGCAGGAAAGACTAGCTCATGGCAACCACGCACGACTACTCCTTCGACTGGGCGTGCTTCTCCGCCATCTTCTTCACAAAGTCGGGCAGCACCTTCTTCTTCCAGCAACAAGCCACGTGCTTCTTCCACTAGCTCAGCAGTAAAGACCACCGAAAAGCCCACCGAGAGTGCTTCTTCCGTAGCATCTACCGGACGATCTAGAGACGTTCAATGTCACAAGTGCAAGGGTTTTGGCCATGTGCAGCGTGACTGCCCAAGCAAACGTGTTCTAATTGTTAAAGATGACGGTGAGTACTCATCTGCTAGCGATTTTGATGACGATACATGTGTTTTGTTTGCAGCTGACTATGCAGGTAGCGATGAACATCAAGAAGAGCATATTGGTGCAGAAGATGCAGCGCGCTATGATAGTCTCATTGTGCAGCGTGTGCTTAGTGCACAAATGGAGGAAGCGGAACAAAATCAAAGGCACACATTATTCCAAACAAAGTGTGTCGTCAAAGAGCGATTTTGCCGCATGATCATTGATGGAGGTAGCTGTAACAACTTGGCCAGCAGTGACATGGTGACCAAGCTGGCACTAAGCACCAAACTGCACCCACATCCCTATTACATTCAATGGTTAAACAACAGCGGTAAGGCAAAGGTAACTAGACTTGTGCGAATCAATTTTACTATTGGATCATATAAGGATGTCGTTGAATGTGATGTTGTGCCTATGCAAGCTTGTAATATTCTGCTAGGAAGACCTTGGCAATTTGATAGAGATTCTATGCATCATGGTAGATCAAATCAGTATTCTTTTCTTTACCATGATAAAAAAATTGTGTTGCATCCTATGTCTCCTGAAGCTATTGTGCAAGATGATGTTGCTAGAGCTAGGAAAACTAAATATCAGGACCATGCTAACATTGAGAACAATAACAATGCCAAATCTGTGTTTGATAAGAAAAATGAGATATCCCTGAAGGGAAAATGCTTGTTTGCTACGAAATCTGATATTAATGAACTGATTGCTTCCACCTCTGTTGCCTATACCTTGGTATGCAAAGATGCTTTGATTTCCCTTTATGATGTGCAACATTCTTTGCCTCCTGCTGTTGCTAACATTTTGCAGGAATATTCTGATGTGTTTCCAAGTGAAATACCACCAGGACTACCACCACTTCGAGGGATTGAGCACCATATTGACCTCATTCCCGGTGCTTCATTGCCCAACCGTGCACCATATAGGACAAATCCAGAAGAAACAAAGGAGATTCAGCGCCAAGTACAAGAACTACTTGACAAAGGTTATGTACGTGAGTCTCTTAGTCCTTGTGCTGTTCCAGTTATTCTAGTACCTAAAAAGGATGGATCATGGCGTATGTGTGTGGATTGTAGAGCAATCAACAATATAACCATTCGATATCGTCATCCTATTCCACGCTTAGATGATATGCTTGATGAATTGAGTGGTGTTGTTGTGTTCTCAAAAGTTGATTTGCGTAGTGGTTATCACCAAATTCGCATGAAACTAGGAGATGAATGGAAAACTGCTTTCAAAACTAAGTTCGGTTTATATGAGTGGTTAGTCATGCCTTTTGGGTTAACTAATGCACCCAGCACCTTCATGAGATTAATGAACGAGGTTTTGCGTGCATTCATTGGAAAATTTGTTGTTGTGTATTTTGATGATATATTGATTTATAGCAAATCCATGGATGAACATCTTGATCACTTACGTGCTGTTTTTAATGCTTTGCGTGAGGCACGATTATTTGGTAATCTTGAGAAGTGCACCTTTTGCACGGATCGAGTCTCTTTCTTTGGCTATGTTGTTACTCCACAGGGAATTGAAGTTGATCAAGCCAAGGTAGAGGCTATTCAGGGGTGGCCTGTACCAAAGACCATCACACAGGTGCGGAGCTTTCTAGGGCTGGCTGGGTTCTATCGTCGTTTTGTGAAGGATTTCAGCACCATTGCTGCTCCATTGAATGACCTTACGAAGAAGGGGGTGCCTTTTTCTTGGGGCACCACACAAGATAACGCCTTTACCATACTGAAAGATAAGTTGACGCATGCACCTCTTCTCCAACTTCCCGATTTTTCTAAGACTTTTGAGCTTGAATGTGATGCTAGTGGGATTGGATTGGGTGGTGTTTTGATACAAGAAGGAAAACCTGTTGCATATTTTAGTGAGAAAATGAGTGGGCCTGTTCTAAATTATTCTACCTATGATAAGAAATTATATGCTCTTGTACGAACTTTAGAAACATGGCAGCATTATTTGTGGCCCAAAGAATTTGTTATCCATTCTGATCATGAATCACTAAAGCATATTAGGAGTCAAGGGAAACTAAACCGTAGGCATGCTAAGTGGATGGAATTTATTGAGTCTTTTCCTTATGTCATTAAACACAAAAAGTGAAAGGATAATGTTATTGCTGATGCTTTATCTAGACGTTATACTCTTCTATCTCAACTTGACTTTAAAATTTTTGGATTAGAAACGATTAAAGATCAATATGAACATGATGCTGATTTCAAAGATGTATTGCTGAAATGTAAAGACGGAAAAACATTGAATAAATTTGTCCTCAATGATGGCTATGTGTTTAGAGCTAACAAGTTATGCATTCCAGCTAGCTCCGTTCGTTTGTTGTTGTTACAGGAAGCGCATGGAGGCGGGCTGATGGGGCACTTTGGAGTGAAAAAGACGGAGGACATACTTGCTGGTCATTTCTTTTGGCCAAGGATGAGGCGAGACGTGGAGCGCTTTGTTGCTCGCTGCACAACATGTCAAAAAGCTAAGTCACGACTTAATCCACATGGTTTGTACATGCCTCTTCCTGTTCCTAGCATGCCTTGGGAGGATATTTCTATGGACTTTGTTTTAGGACTGCCTAGAACAAAGAAGGGGAGGGATAGCATCTTTGTTGTTGTGGATAGATTTTCTAAAATGGCACACTTCATACCTTGTCGTAAAAGTGATGATGCTACACATGTTGCTGATTTGTTTTTCCGAGATATTGTTAGATTGCATGGTGTGCCAAACACAATAGTTTCAGATCGTGATGCTAAGTTTCTTAGCCATTTTTGGAGAACGTTATGGGCAAAATTGGGGACTAAGCTTTTATTTTCAACTAATTGTCATCCCCAAACTGATGGTCAAACTGAGGTTGTGAATAGAAGTTTATCTACCATGCTTAGGGCTGTTTTGAAAAAGAATATAAAAATGTGGGAAGAGTGTTTGCCTCATGTTGAGTTTGCTTATAATCGTTCCCTACATTCTAGTACTAAAAAATGCCCTTTTGAGATTGTTTATGGATTTGTACCCCGTGCTCCTATTGATTTATTACCTCTTCCTTCAATGGAACGAGTGAATTTTGATGCTAAACATTGTGCTGAATTGATCTTAAAATTGCATGAAACCACTAAGAAGAATATAGAGTGCATGAATGCCAAGTATAAACTTGCTGGTAGTAGGGGAAAGAAAACTATCACTTTTGAACCTGGTGATTTAGTTTGGTTACATTTGCGAAAGGATAGGTTTCCTGATTTGAGAAAGTCTAAATTGTTACCTCGAGCTGATGGTCCATTCAAAGTGTTGGAAAGAATTAATGATAATGCATATAAACTCGAGTTGCCTGCGAATTTTGGGGTTAGTCCCACATTTAACATTGCAGATTTGAAGCCATATTTGGGAGAAGCAGATGAGCTTGAGTCGCGGACGACTCAAATGCAAGAAGGGGAGGATGATGAGGACATCAACACCCTCGATACATCCACACCAACTCAGCTACCGGTTTCTAGTCCGATCACTCGCGCTCGTGCACGTCAACTAAACTATGAGGTGAACTCGTTCTTGGCCTTATGTCCATCTTATCTAGACCGTGGAACTACGTGCTTTCTTGTTTTGCTTAGGAACAATGGAGAGGAGCCAATGGGAAGGGAATTCGCGCGGACGGGATTTGGACAGCAGAACAGCACCAACTTGTGACGGCCACCACGATTTCATACGGACTCCGATCTGGGCGTTCAAGTACTTCCTGAAAAGATTATCAAGTCTACTTTCAAACGAATCTGGCCTCATGTCCATATCTATTCGGAGTCGGCCGCAATAGTTATTTTAATACCAAGACCTTTTTCTGTCCAGGGTGCTGCATCACCAAAATTGGGCCCATGGCCCATGTATCGTTTGGAGTCCATTAGGGACTCGTGATTAGGGTTTCTCACGACCCTAGGGAGGTAATAAATAGTAGCAGCCGCCCTCATTAGCTGGTGGGTTTTTGTTTATTCGTAAGTTAGCTTCTGCTGCTTCCTTGTACACGCGCAGGTCGACTAGATCGCCCGTCTACTTGTATCCAGAACCCCACTTTAGATTGATTCAACAGATAAGTGCTTGTTCTTCTTGTTCTAGCGTGTTCTTCGATTGCTTGCAGGAACAAAGGCCCTCGTGGTCAGGTTGATTGTGCGCCAGCAAGATCAATACAACTTCGGAGTCGGTGTACCGATCGCTAAGGCGCATCATCTTGGGGACGGTGTAGTCGGATCGCCAACGTCTTCTCCTCCACAAATCGAACCCTCCTATTCTCATCGAAAGATCAGGAACCAAGATCCTATCAAATTTGGTCTGATGCACTGAAAGTCAAAGATATTTATTCAAGTGGCAAAAAAATATTACTGGGTAATGGGAGAAGAGTTAGGTTGTGGACGGATATTTGGCCAGATGATACTCCTTTGGTTAGAAAATATTACTTACTATATGAATCCGTGCAGATAAAAATGTGAGTATTGCCTAATGTGCAGCAAATGGTTGGCGTGTTCATTTTTCCTGCTTTGCATCTAGTTTTGTGTGGTCTATGGTATGAATTGGCTGCTCAGCTGGTAGATGGGGAGGATCAGCCTAATTGCCTATGGACTAAATCTGGGATTTTACTGTGAAATATGTGTATGATAAACTTACTTGTAGAGATAGAGGTACAAGTTTTAAAGAGATCTAGAAAGCAAAATGACCACCTAAAATAAAGGTTTTCATGTGGCTTGTGGAAAATAGCGCTATTCTAGTTAAAAATATGGTAAAAAGAAATTGGAAAGGGGGATCCTACATGCTGTTTTTGTCAGAATATTGAAACTGTAGATAATCTTCTATTTGAATCTCATGTAATGAAAGTAGTATGGGGGACTACAGCATCTTGCTTTGGCAGTACATATAGGCCTTTGAATGTGAGACAATTCTGGATTTGGATTCGAAAAGTTCTTCCTGGGGTGAGAAGGTTTATACTTTCAGCTAGCCGCAGTGTGCTGGGTGACATGGAAGATAAGAAATGATGCATTCTTTGATGTGAAAATGATTAAACATGCTTGTGACATTACTTGTTATGCATGTTCACTACTAAAATTTTAGGCAGATTTATATGCTAGGGAGATGCAACAGATAGTTAAAGATGGAGCTCACTATAGGAAAATGGTAAACACACGATGACTGGATTAATTTATGAGGGTTCACTGTTGTAAATAGAGTAATTTACGATGGCAGCCCTTGTCCGTCGTAAATTAAACTATATTTATGACGGTCGGAAGCCCAAAACCATCATAAACCAGCAGCCGTCATAAATTAATTACTACTTACAACGGCTAAACCGAGAATAGTTGTAAACTAGCAGCCGTCGTAAATAAACTCCTAACTTACAACGACCAACCGTAAAACCGTCGTAAACGGCGCAACCGTCGTAAATAAGTGAATAACCCTACATCTCACGAGCCGCATGTGCTGTCTCACACGCGCCTTTCTTCCTCCTCATGCTGACGCCTCCTCAGGCCGATGCCTCGTCGGACACCGTCATCGTCGCACCCCGCTGCTGCCGAGGTGTGTCTCCACCCTCCCCTCTTCCGCCTCACCAGACGCCGTCGCCCCCTCCCCCCAACAGTGACCGCGAGACGCGCCCCCCCTCCCGAGCCCCTACCGTGCCCCATGTTTTTAATATCTTTATTATTAGATTTAATTAATTTAGAAGAATGGATATTAATTTTGTTAATTATTCTTGTTTAGTTGTATTATTGTTTTTTAGTGTTGTGGGTTAATTATTTTAGTTTAGAGTTGTTTAATGTTTTTTAATTAGTATAGTTTTGTTGTTTAATGTTTTGGTTAATTAGTTTAGTTTAGTTGTATATTAGTTGCTTAATGTTATTTGTCATTAGTTTACTTTTTTAATTATTCTAGATTAATGAAATGTTGAACTTGTGGATGAAATGTTTATTTAATTGATCAAATATTTTATAAGTCGATTTAATTCATTAATATTATATTAGTTTCAATTTCATTATTAAGGTATATGAGTTTGTTAATTAATACTTTAATAGATTGATTGTTAAATAAGTACTTTGATTGATTAAGTGTTTGATTAGTATATGTAAATAAACAGGCTTCGAGCCGGCCGGGCTTGGCACGGCACGACATGCATGAATGCATTTGCGCTATCAAGAGTGCTATAGTCATAACCTATGTGTGGAGATGTGCACAGAGGCGAATGGCAATGTGAGGACGTCAAGCACTCGTGCGTGGACGGCGAGCACCTACGGGACATATTCATCTGTATCCCACGTTCCTCTCTCTCTCTCTCATTCTCTGGTGTGCGAACACCGCGACCCCCTATCCTTCTTCCCTCTCTCTCTCTTGTAAATGACTCAAAAATAAATGAGTAACGTGACCTATACAATATGCATCACCCGTTTGGAAACGGCATGTGTAACATGAGTTACGCATGTGAGGTGTGTAGGTTCAAAATTGTCCCTTTTTGGATAGCCCGAGAGTGACCAAGGGGTTGTTCTTATGATGATATGCGGGGTCTGAATTCAGACGAGATTTCGACAGTGTAACCCTAATGTTCTCAGCTGCACTATTTTCGGGCGTGAAGTTGGAGAACAGGGGGTTATGCTGTCGAAATGTTGTGTGGATCCAGACCCCACATCTTGTCATAAGCACGTTCCTCACGATCACCCTTGGGTGGGTTTAGGATCTATCGTTTCCAATATATGTATGGACGTGTCAATATATAAAGTATAAAGTAATGATAATTTCTTTGGCTTTCAACTATAGACTCAAACAGGGTGAAGACCACTATTAGATGTATACCAGTTGGAACAAGAAAGATGGTCACTCAGATGAGTGGTTCACAAAGACAGATGATTTTATAGATCGAGCTTTTTTGTTGTCAATGATTGGTAAGGTGTGGTGCCCATGTATGAAATACCAGAATATAAAATTTTTGGACAAAATGACGGTTTGGATACACTTGTGTCGAAATAGTTACATGCCACATTATGAGGTGTGGAGCTTCTAGGGTGAGACAGTTTCTCAAGCCGTACAAGAAGAAGAAGAGGATGACGATAGCACACGGGTTGATAGGGATATACTAGAAGCTATACGACCAGAGCTTATGAAGGATCCACCTACAATAGAGGTTGAAGCATTCTTCAAGCTTCTCAAAGTTTTAGAAGAGCCACTGCATGAACACACGAAAGTGACCCACCTTAATTTCATGATAAGACTTGTGGCAATTAAGTCTAAGTACTTATTCTCCAATAACTGCTACAATGACCTTATCAAATTGATCTGTGATATCCTTTCACATCCCATAAAGTGCCTAAAGATATGTATGGATCGAAAATATTGCTTTCTGGTCTCGATATGAAATATGAGAAGATCGATGTCTGTTCAGACTACAACATGTTTTTCTGGAAAGAACATGACAAAGAGAACAAGTCCTTAAAATGTGGTAAATTGAGGTTTGTCAAAGTTTTTAATGACGATGGTGATAATAGAAGTCGCACGTAAGAAGCTTCGTTACTTACATATGATACCTCAATTGAAGTGGTTGTTTCTTTAAAAAAACAGCTAGACGCATGAGATGGCACAAAGAAGGTGTAGGTCAGAACAATGGAGTCATGACGCACCCGTCCGATAGTGAGGCAGGGAAGACGCTAGACCGGTACGATCCAAATTTTTTGCAGTGATGCGAGAAATGTTCGCATCGGGTTAACGATAGATGGATTTTCGTCATTCAGTACAAACGCCACACTTTAGGATCGAAGAGAAGATGAAAAGCCACTAGAGGGGGAGTGAATGGTAGATTTAAAACTTTTTCAGCAGAAGCTATAAAAACCACTCGATAGAAAAACAATCTGATAAAGAAACTATGTGTGCAACTGATCTAAAGGTGTTCAACTGTGACAAAAGTAGTAGAGGTCATAGAGAATCAAGTTACGAAGGCACCGCAACAAGAATCATGATAAATCGTCAAGTAAAACTCAAGCTATGATCAAAACATTGAGCAAGGATTAAACCGTTCCAGTCGAGTTAAAAAACAGATCTGCTATGTTGTAAAGAAACTCGTGTAGATCAAACCACAAATCCAATGATTATGAAATTTTCACAGGTGATAGAACATCAAGTTGTTAAGGCAACACAAAAAGATTCACGTCAATTATATAAGTAAAACGCGAGTTATGATTGAAACACCAATGCAACGTCTGGTTGTCCTGAAACTTGACGACAAAAAACTTGCCTAAAACAAGTCGGACGAACAAGGCACAAAAGCTCTTCTAAACTAAGAATTTTATTGAATAAAATAGAAGAGGAACAGCCCTAATGTTGTGCCTCTTTGAGCTCTAGCCTCCCTTTCTTATATAACCAGCACTTCGGCCAAGCCAATCCTTACTAGGACTTCTACTCCTACTGTTTGTGTTTCAACTGAAACTTTTCATAACTGCTCAAGACTCTTCCATATGTATATAGAAGCAATCTTAAGACTTCAAAACACCTTAGGAATATCCCAAACATTCCTAAAACAACACAACATCATGCTCACCACAAAATCTAATTAAAAAGAACTCTAAACTTTCCATAAACAAACGATAACCACCTCAGCCGTAGCCTGAGGCATAAATCAACCGATTGGACCTCTCCGGTCATATCTTCATGTCCAAAACTCTTCCCCACGCATTGGAACCATGTTCCACATCCATGCACCCCTTGCACATGTGCAAACACCTTCCAACAACGTTCATGATATTTTCATATGCATTATTCTTGACCTAAACATGTTGTGTGACCTCCTGATCAACTCAACCACAATTCCTCCCGAACTTGGTTGTTAAACCTCATCTTTTCTCTAAGACTAGTTCAATGGATCCCGTCACTAGCCATGCCTTGTCCTCAAGCAACACCTGCACATGAAAAAACAAGCAATTCTTCTGAACACAAGTCTGCAACTTGACTCACATTAGTCCAAAAACCACAACACCTTATGTGAGCACCTCACATAAGCATGTTGTAAACATAGCAAAATATAATCCACCGTGATCAGCCATAAACACATCAAAAACTTAGTAAATGAATCCTAAGCAAACTTCCCATAAGCAAAAAACAAAGTTTGAAATATTGCATGTTAAAAAACATAACAGTCACACGAATATTTTAGCACGTTGAAAGTTCGAACAGTCCAAAGTAGCAGCTATGTATTATTCAAGAAGAAGTTCGGACACTCTGAAGCAAAAACTCATGCAGCTCCATGCGTGATAAAGTTCGGACAGTGCAAAACAAAATCCTGCAAGTCTAGACAATCCGAAGTGGACTTTTCATGTATAACCAAAACTTTGCATGTAAACCCATACTTTTAACATAAATACCAACATATTCAGCATATAGGTCTCACAATTTCCCCCTTGATGAATGCATTGGCAACACCACTACAAAACCGAACATTGGCTCATTCACGTTTCATAAAAAGTTGATAAAAATAAAATCTCTCCCCTTTTTGCATACCAAAATTCAAATTAGAAGAAATCCAAATGATCTCCCTCCTATGGATGTACACTACCTCTGAAAAGAACGTGTAAATCAAAACACTTGTGAATGTGCAACGTGTGACATATTTCTCCCCCTTTGACAATATATTCAGCAATGTTAAAAAATTTAATTGTTTCTGGGCATAATATGACATATACATATAAAACAAAGATCATTCAAACCAAACTATCAAGTAACTTACTACCAAATCAATGAAATACATAAAGTAGTGTAAGCCATGCTAGAGATCAAGTTTAATTTCAATTTAAGCAAGTCATGATCCTACAAACTCAACTATTTCAAAACTTGAAATCATGACACATGTTTTTTTCATTATCATTTAAAGCACACATTTTGATCATATGACATTTGCAATAGATTATATGTTGCATCAGCCTTATTCTAACCAATCAAGTGAAGCCTATGTCATTTGACAATCAGAAGCTTAAGGACATGGTTTTAGTCATACACAACTCCCTCAAAGTTCATATCAAAGTGCAATGATAAGCGATCTCAAAAGAATAAGTGCGATGCATGCATATTCTCTTGATCTTTTCAGATTTTTCATTTGATCATAAAAGCTCAACATGTGGACAATTGATTGATTAATTTTTAATGATTAAAAGCACTTGGGATCATGCAACAAGTTTAAAGCAGCAAGAATATTTAATGATGACCAGATTTAGTGTAAGTAGTTATTCCAATCACTAGTCATGGCAAAAACTACGAAATGTATATCGCGAGTAATGTAGTAAGAACTTTCACCATGTAAAAGGAATCACAAAGTCTATATGTATAAAACAATTATGCTAATATTATTTTTTAATTACAGATTCACACATAGACTTCCGAAGGTGCGAAACTCCCCCTCGATTTAAGCCATGAGGATGCATTGCGCCTAATTAACGACGAATGAATGAAAAACGAGTGAAATCCAAAGGTTTTGTAAAAATATCAGCCAATTGTTGTTCGGTATCTACATGGTGAAGCACAATGTTTCCTTTTTGAACATTTATAAAGGAGAAAGTGATAAATGTCAATGTGCTTTGTTTTAGAGTGTTGCACGGGGTTTTTAGCAATGCAAATGACACTAGTATTGTCACAAAACAGCAGAACACTATCTAAATAAACCACATAGTTCTTAAGTGTTTCAAAAATCCATAAATCTTGTGAGCAAACACTAGCAGCGGCTACATATTTATATTCGACCGTGGATTGTGCAACTGAGCTTTATTTTCTAGAGGACCAAGCAACAAGTGAATTACCAAGAAAATGACAAGCACCCAAAGTACTTTTCCTATCAATCCTACAACCCCCAAAATAAGTACCCAAAAAAGCTTTCAAAGTAACAGTTTAGGAAGAAGGAAGAAAAATGCAAAAAAATAGTACCATATAAATTCTTGAGAATCCTCTTTGATGGCTTTACGATGTGAAGCGCGTGTGGAAGCTTGAAATCTCGCACGACATACGCTAAATTGTATGTCTGGTCTTGATGTCGTGAAGTAAAGAAGTGATCCGATCATGCTTCTATATTCTTTTTGATCAACCAGGTCACCATCTTCATCAAGTTCAAGTGTTGTCATTATCCCCATTGGTGTCCAAAAAGGCTTGCTGTTGTCCATGTCAAAACGCCAAAGAAGATTGTTTGTATGCTTCGTTTGATGCACAAAGGTTTCCTTAGTTTGCTTGATTTGCAACCCTAAAAAGTAGTTGACTTCTCCCATCAAACTCATCTTAAATTCTAAACTCATCATAGCTGAAAACTTGGAGACAAGATCATGAGAAGCAGAACCAGAGATAATATCATCCACATACACTTGAATGAATAATGAGTCATTGCCCTGCTTAAGCACAAAAAGAGTTTCATTTACTTTGCCATAGTAAACCCCTTTTCAAGTAAGAATGTTTTAACCTGTCATACCATTCTCCAGGGGCTTGTTTGAGACCATACAAATTTTTGGACAGTTTGAAAACATGATTAGGAAAATATGGATTTTCAAAACCGGGTGGTTGCTTAACATAAACCACCTCATCTATGTAGCCATTAAGAAAACCACTTTTTATATTTGATATAACTTGAAACCTTTAGATGCAGCAAATGCCAAAAAAAAAACTTATGACTTCTAATCTAGCAACAGGGGCAAAAGTTTCATCAAAATCTAGACCTTCAACTTGTGTGAAACCTTGCACAACCATCCTAGCTTTATTCCTAATCACAACCCCATCCTTACATTGTTTATTTTTAAACACCCATTTAGATATAATTAATGTGTGATCATGAGGTGGAGGTGCAAGTTAAATATTATTTTCTAAAAAATTTTCTAACTCTTCTTGCATGGCAATAGTCCAAGATAAATCAATGAGTGCGTGTGACATATCTTTGGATTCAAAAGAAGCAACAAAAGCAGAATGAGTGTGAGAGTTTGGATCAAAAAAACCTAGGCCGTGTGACTCGTTTGTGCAAGCTTCTGATAATTTGTTGCAGAGGATGACCTTTGAGGATCTGGAGGGGAGTAGACACTTCACAAGCTTCTTCTTCTTCATGTTCATAAAAAATCGAAGAGCTTGTGGCTTAAGGATGATCTGGACCAGCAGTAGAAGTCGTTGGTGCTGGTTGTAAATCAAAATCAGGAGCTCGAATGATGTCATTAGCTGCTGAATTTTCGTGTAGCAACACCACTTATTCCTCATCTCCAATGAAAATACTCTCCCCCTGCGGATATGCATCTTGAGCTGCAATACTAGAGCTAGTACCTGGGCTAGCTTCATCAAAAAAATCCCATAAGTCTCCACAATTTTGTTAGTGTCAAGTAAAAGCACACGGTAGCCTCTAGTATGAGATGGATAACCAAGAAACATGCTATCAACATATCTATGTTCAAATTTATCAAGATTAACATGTTTATTAACAAAGCATTTGCAACCAAAGGCCCTAAAGTGTGTGACACAAGGCCTATGTACCTCATATGGGGTTTTTCCTAGCTTAGCACGCAAGAAAACACGATTTGAGACATAACAAGCAGTTGCAATTGCATCAGTCCAAACCTTCCTAGGAGTTTGATATTCATCAAGCATAGTCCTAGCCATCTACACTAAGTTCTATTCTTTCTCTCTACAACACCATTTTGTTGAGGTACATATGGAGAAGAAAATTGATGATCTATTCCAGTTTCAGCACACAAGTGATCAAATGATTGGTTTTTAAATTCAGTTCCATTATCACTTCTAATTGCTTTTAAAAATCCAGGGTGGTCAAGTAAAAGTCTAAGAACAAAACTTCCAAAATGACTAAAAGCTTCATTATTAGATGCCATAAAGTAAACCCAAGAGTATCTGGAAGAGTCATCAACAATTACAAGCACATACCATTACCTCCAAAAGATTGAACACGTGAAGGACCTACGATGTCAAGGTATAAAAGTTGTGCTGGTGCGTAATTGTGAGTGGAGCATGTGAACCTAAAACCATATTAGCATGTCTACAAGAAGAGCAAACAATTTCTTTGTCCCCTTTAAGCTTAGGTAACCCACGTATGCGCTCAAGACCACTAACACGTGTGAGATAATCAAATCCTACGTGACCAAGTCTACGATGCCAAAAATATAAATCTTTTGAATCATTAGCAACTAGACACCTGTGCTTAGAGGATGACATGTCAAAATCAGCCTTAAAAACTCTTCCAAATTGAGACATGTTAAACATAAGATCACCATTCGAATCTACAACCTTGCAGCAATTTTTAGTGAAAACAATTTCAAGATTTTCATCTAGCAATTATGAAATAGAAAGCAAGTTGTATTTCAAGTTTTTAACAAGTGCCACATCTTTCAAAATGTAGTGATTATTTGCTCTAACCGAGCCCTTAGCAATTATAGGACTTGAAGAATTATAGGCAAAGTAACATTCTCTACATGTGATACAAAAGAGAGGGAGAAAAACCATTCTTTGTTACCCAATCATGTGGCGTGAGCAACCTGAATCCACAAGCCCAAAGTTGTCCTTCTCAAGTGTATAACCTACATAGAAGCACAATACATCGATAACTCAATAATGGGGTTAGTGAAAAGGCATTTAGGAACCAGTACTAATTCACACGATGTCCAGCAGGAATAACACACAAAATCTAGATAAAACAACAAGTTTATGAGTCAAAGCTTGAGTATTTTTGTATCCAATACTGACCTATGAGGTGTTACATGTGTAGCACGAAAAACAGTGGGTTTGGGAGCAAACATTGTGTGTTTTTGACTCATCATAGCAGGTTGCAAGCTCCTAACATTCAGTTCAGCACATGCAGCAAGTTACGCTTGATTAATACGTGATCTAGCTAGCATTCTTTGTTTCTTTTATTGTTTAGCTAGTCCTTAACAAGAACCTATGACATGACCATCTCTACCACAGTAGGTACAATGAAATTTAACCTTATGTTCATGTCTAGAAGAACAAGCAGCATGTGTGTTAGTAATCGAATGAGATAATACACCTGCTGACCTAAAAACCACCTCTTTTTATTTAGTAACCATTTGAATCAAACCACTTCCTAATGACTTAACAACCTTAGGTGGATGTGCCTTAGCATGAGCATAAGAATCAAAGCTAAACCAGTTTTATCATTGCAAGTCTTAGAATAATTCAGAGCAAGTTTAGATTCTTATTCTCACTACAAAACCGCTCTAGTGTCCTATGCATGTCATCAAGTTTTCTAGACAAGTCCAAACAGTTTTCACATGAAGTGTTTCCTTTTAGTTTGCAATTAGAATAATATTTTACTTCATGAGAACATAAAACATTTTTCAATATAGAAATCTCATTCATAGCATCATGTAGTTTCTTATCAAGATCATCACAACTTGAACAATGCAAATCAATTGTAGAACAGCTAGCATCTTTCATGTTTTTATTGTTCAGTGCAGCAAGATTTTTGTTCTTTTAATTTCAAGTTCAAGTTTATCAAGAGTGGAGGTGTGCGGACTTATTAATGAGGACAATTGTTCATATATGAGTTCACATGAAGAACAAAAATCATCACGAGGAATAAAATATTTTAGACGATTTATTTCAGATTCTAGTGATTCAATTTTAACAGTATTGTCCCTAAGTTTTTTTATCTTTTTTCTTAAGTACAACATTGGCACGAGAAATAGCATACCACATTTCTTCGCAAGTGGGACATATCTCTTTATCGTCGTTGTTGTGTTCTGCTTCCTCTATACTTGATCTTGAGTGGCCCACCATGAGACACATATTTGCCAAAGTATCTTCATCCTCAACACTTCTGGAGTCCACATTACTTGAGTTGTTATCTAGGAGTGTGAAGAGAATGTGTTCCATCACTGGCCATTTTGTAAAAATCTTCTTTTTCTTGTTACATTGCCAGAAGATGACTTGAACTTGGTTTGCTTTTCGTCACGAGAAGTAGGACCTGAAAGGTTAGGGCAATCTGTACGGAAATGTCCCGTCTTACCACATTCGAAGCATCGTTGTGAACCAACAATTCATCTTCTCCTATTTCTCACATTTTGCAATGCTTTTGAGAATCGAGTAGAGAGGAATGCTAGCTCCTCCTCTGGAAACTCTTAAATCTATTCAAAGGTTAGAGAAGACAACAAGTCAAGTGTACCACATGATGAAAATAGACTAGAACTAGTTATGTCACATTGTGACACAAATGCAAGAGACTTGTTGGGATTTTCCCCTTATACAATGTCAAGTTCATGAGTTTTAACTTGGAATATAGCACATCTAATATAAGTGTACTCATGGCAGTGGATTCATCAATAGTAGCTTTCATCTCTCGAATTGACATGTCTAATGCACATAATGATTGCCTAGCATTTTCAACATCTGAAAAATTAATATTGATACTATGTAAGTTGTTGAGAATTTTATTTAAGCGGGCAAAAAGGTCATCGATCGACTCACCGGGTTGCATCTCAAAACGTATGTAATCTTTCTTGAACATATCTTGGCGTACCTCCTTGATTGTGTTGGACCCTTTGTGGTAGTCGCATAACGCTTTCCATACATCATATGCAGATCAGAGGTGTGCAACATTGTCGAAGTCACTTTGAGTCAATCCTTGGATAATCAAGTTGCGCCTTGTTATTGTTGTCGACGTCTCTCATGTTAGCAGTCGTGACTTGATCATTTGGTGGAATGTTGAAGGGCTTGTACACATTTTCCCATATGACGAAGCCTTGCGCCTGTATATAAGCCTCCATATGTGCCTTACAAACCTAAAAATCAATGCCATGATTAGTCAAAACATGTGCAAATCACAAAGATTGGAGCATCGTGACTCTGATACCAATTGTAGGATCGAAGAGCATGTGAAAAGCTACCAGAGGGGAGTAAATGGTAGATTTAAAACATTTTCAGCAGAAAAACAAGAAAAATAATCTGATAAAAGCCTTCGGCAGAAACACAATCTGATAAAGAGACCATGTGTGCAACTTATCTAAATGTATTCAATCATGACAACAGTAGTAGAAATCATAGAGAATGAATTCACAGAGACACCACAACAAGAATCACGAGATATCATCGAGTAAAACTCAAGTTATGATCAAAACACTGAGCAAAGATTAAACTGTTGTTCTAGCCGAGTTAAAAACAGATCAAATATGCTGAAAAGAAACTCGTGTAGATCAAAAACCACAAATCCAATGACTATGAAATTTTCAAAGATGATAGAGCATAGAGTTGTGAAGACAACAGAAAAAGAATCACGTCAATTGGCAAGTAAAAATCGAGTTATGATTGAAACTTGACGAGAAAAACATGTCAAAAACAAGTCCGACGAAAAAGGCATAAAAGCTCTTATAAACTATAAATTTTATTGCAAAACAAAAAGAGGAACATCCCCAAAGTCATGCCACCACGAGCTCTTGCCTCCCTTGCTTATATAACTACTACCCCTTAGGCCAACTCAATCCTAACTAGGACTTCTACTCCTACTCTGTTTCAACTGAAACTTTCTGTAACTACTTAAGAACCTTCCATACGCAGATAGAAGCAATCTTAAGACTTCCAAACACCTTAGGAACGTCCCAATCATTCCTAAAACAACTAAATTTCGTTCTCATCACGAAATATAACCAAAAATCAAATCTAAACTTTTTATAAACGAACGATAACGACCTCACCTGCAGCCTAAGGCATAAACTAGCCGATTGGACCACTACGGCCACATCTTCATGTCCATAACTCTTCTCCACGCCTTGGAACCATGTTACCACGTCCATGCACCCCTTGCACAAATGCAAACACCTTCCAACAACGTTTATGATTCCTTCATATGCTTTGTTCTTGAACCAAACATGTTGCATGACCTTCCGATCAACTCAACCACAATTCCTTCCGAACTCGGTTGTTGAACCTCATCTTCTCTCTAAGACTAGCCCAATGGATCCTGTCACCAGCCATGTCTTGATCTCAAGCAACACCTGCACATGAACAGACAAGCAACTCTTCCAAGCACAAGTCCGCGACTTGACTCACATTAGTCCGAAAAGCACAACACCTTATGTGAGCACCTCACATAAACATGTTGAAAACAAAGCAAAATATAATTCCCATGATCAGCCATAAACACATCAAAAACTTAGTAATGAATACTAAGCAAACTTCCCATAAGCTAAAAAGCAAGCCTGAACCATTGCAAGTTAAAAAGCCTAACATCCACATGAGTATTTCAGTACGTAGAAAGCTCGGAAAGTCCAAAGCAGCCACTATGTATTATACGAGAAAAAGTTCAGACACTTTGAAGCAAAAACACATGCAGCTCATGTGCATGATAAAGTTCGGACATTGTGAAACAAAACCCCGTGCATGATAAACATCACTACCGTTGATACAACCACAACAGCAGCTCATTCACCACTTGCAGATAATCAAGGTCCAATGACATGCGCTCGTGCACGTGAACTTATTTATCAGGTGAATTCATTCCTGGCTGTTCAAATTAATTATCCTTCAAATGGGGAACTATTAAAGCCGTGTGATGACCTTGTTATTATTAGGTGCCTGGAAATTGAACCAGCTATGAGGAATGGAGGGATTAATGCAATGAAGGCTGCTCTACCTGATGGGTCTTCATAACTGCAGCAAGTCCAGCTTAAAAGGGGCATAACTTTCAACTCCCAAGGTTGTTTAATGCAGATAAGTACTTGCTGGAAAGCTCTCTTTGTCTACTTTCCAATACAAGAATCAAAGACAGATGACTCTTGAGCTGCACAGAAAAGGTCGAACAAGACTCGTGACTCCATCCTGAGTTCTAGTCTTCCTCCTCTATGTAAGCAACTAGCAGCCATAGGAAGAACTTGGGTTGTGTTTTCTGTAAGTTTATCCATTGCTACTTCCTTGTAACGCAAGTGTCGACGAGACCTTTCGATTACTTGAATCAGAACCCCAACTTATCACACTCGTGAGTGTTTGCTTATTATCTGGTTCTTGCTTGTTCTTCGATTGCTTGCAGGTTCAAGACTGTTCTTGGCACGGCTAAAACAGAAACAACAGGAGACAGTGTAACTATCGCTAAGGCGCAGCACCGTTGTGGTTGTTGTAGTCGGGTAGCACAACGTCGACCTCCACCAGAGTCGTTGTTATCAGAAGTCGGTCTAACAGTCGCTCAAAGTGCCACACCATTTCGGTTGTGGTAGTCGGGCAGCCAACATCGACATCTACCAAATTTGTTCACCACCAACATCCCTCATCGATAGATAGGGCATCCTCCATACTCGTTGGGTTCATCATTTTCCCTTTGAAAAGTGGTTGCACTTTCATCACAATGGTGTTCATCAAGCCCGTGGACGACGGTTTTTGTGGCCTTGGTCCGGTGACCAGATCCATCGCTTGAGTGGCACATTCTAGTCCAGCACGCCCTCGCACAGATGCAGCTGGCCAGGGCGGCGCATCCGGGTACATTCTGGCCCAGTCGGCACCCCTGGAGCCATCGACTGCAAGTCCGTACAGCGCTCTGGCAGCAGCAAGGGCTTTTCTCCGCCACCCACTGTCCTTGAACGCTTCCTAGGGAGCAGCTGAGTAGTTGGTCCAAGACATCGACCACTTCGTTGTTTCGGCCATCAACTCTCCCAACAGAGGGAGGTGTCACGTGTCGCTATCGCACATGCCATCCATCGACCGTTGCACCGCCGACTCTTGTTCCACCAGGCTTACTAGCGCTGGTCGGATCCCCACAGAAGATCTGATAGCCAAGCTTGACCGTCGTCAAACTCAGATAGATGGCCCCGTCATCATCGAGCGGTAGTGGGAGAGACGGCACAACATTGATGCCGAATAAAGCCCTCAAGGGCATGAGAAGGAGGCGTCCTCCGTCTGAGGTGCACCGCAAGTAAACCCTCCCCTGCCACCTCACCAGGATTATGTTGGATCGACCGCCCCCTTGGAGCAATCTGTGCAGCAGGTGCCGCAACATCAGTACTTGGCTTAGCCGTTACCACAGCAACAGGCTCCGCAGCAGCTGCGTGCTATTCCGGGGTATGTTGTTCTGTACGCCTCTCCGGCGAAGCCCATCGAAGGGTGCACGGCCTTGGCTCCATACCTCCGCCTGACGATATGGCCGCGTAAGTTCCAGCCACACATGCTCGAGAAGTTTGACGGCAGCGTCAACCCAGCCGTGTTCCTGCAGATCTACACCACGACACTCCTTGATCCATGAGGGGATGAGTCCATCCTGGCGAACTACTTCCCCATCGCCCTGACCGGCTCAGCCCGGTCATGGCTGATGAACCTGCTCAAGGTGTCCATAACCTCTTGGGTGAGCTCTGACGACAGTTCAAAGTGAACTTCGACAGCTCCTACACACGCCCTGACACCAAGCTCGACCTCCACGTCGTGCGCCAGCAACCCAAGGAGATGTTGCGATCATTCATCCAATGTTTCTCTCAGGTACGCAACTCCATCCTCAACATCCTGAATGTTTCTGTCATAGTGGCATTCCGGCAGGGAGTGCGTGACCAGAAGATGCTCAAGAAGTTTGCCATGCATAACATGCAAGATGTCTCCGAGATCTTCTCCATCTCTGACTGGTGCGCCAGGTCCGCGGTGATAGGATCTTGGTTCCTGATCTTTCGATGAGAATAGGAGGGTTCGATTTGTGGAGGTGAAGACGTTGGCGATCCGACTACACCGTCCCCAAGACGATGCGCCTTAGCGATCGGTACACCGACTCCGAAGTTGTATTGATCTTGCTGGCGCACAATCAACCTGACCACGAGGGCCTTTGTTCCTGCAAGTAATCGAAGAACACGCAAGAACAAGAAGAACAAGCACTTATCTATTGAATCAATCTAAAGTGGGGTTCTGGATACAAGTAGACAGGCGATCTAGTCGACACGCGCGTGTACAAGGAAGCAGCAGAAGCTAACTTACGAATAAACAAAACCCACGAGCTAATGAGGGCGGCTGCTACTATTTATTACCTCCCTAGGGTCGTGAGAAACCCTAATCACGAGTCCCTAATGGACTCCAAACGATACATGGGCCATGGGCCCAATTTTGTTGATGCAGCATCCTGGACAGAAAAAGGTCTTGTTATTAAAATAACTATTTCGGCCGACTCAGAATAGATATGGACATGAGGCCAGATCCGTTCGAAAGTAGACTTGATAATCTTTCCAGGAAGTACTTGAACGCCCAGATCGGAGTCCGTATGAAGTCGTGGTGGCCGTCACAAGTTGGTGCTGTTCTGCTGTCCAAATCCCGTCCGCGCGAATTCCCTTCCCATTGGCTCCTCTCCATTGTTCCTAAGCAAAACAAGAAAGCATGTAGTTCCACGGTCTAGATAAGATGGACATAAGGCCAAGAACGAGTTCACCTCATAGTTTAGTTGACGTGCACGAGCGCGAGTGATCGGACCAGAAACCGGTAGCTGAGTTGGTGTGGATGTATCGAGGGTGTTGATGTCCTCATCATCCTCCCCTTCTTGCATTTGAGTCGTCCGCGACTGAAGCTCATCTTCTTCTCCCAAATATGGCTTCAAATCATGTGGATTAAGTCGTGACTTAGCTTTTTGACATGTCGTGCAGCGAGCAACAAAGCGCTCCACGTATCGCCTCATCCTTGGCCAAAAGAAATGACCAGCAAGTATGTCCTCCGTCTTTTTCACTCCAAAGTGCTTCATCAGCCCGCCTCCACGCGCTTCCTGTAACAACAACAAACAAACGGAGCTAGCTGGAATGCATAACTTGTTAGCTCTAAACACATAGCCATCATTGAGGACAAATTTATTCAATGTTTTTCCGTCTTTACATTTGAGCAACACATCTTTGAAATCAGCATCATGTTCATATTGATCTTTAATCGTTTCTAATCCAAAAATTTTAAAGTCAAGTTGAGATAGAAGAGTATAACGTCTAGATAAAGCATCAGCAATAACATTATCCTTTCCCTTTTTGTGTTTAATGACATAAGAAAAAGACTCAATAAATTCCATCCACTTAGCATGCCTACGATTTAGTTTCACTTGACTCCTAATATGCTTTAGTGATTCATGATCAGAATGAATAACAAATTCTTTGGGCCACAAATAATGCTGCCATGTTTCTAAAGTTCGTACAAGAGCATATAATTCCTTATCATAGGTAGAATAATTTAGAACAGGCCCACTCATTTTCTCACTAAAATATGCAACAGGTTTTCCTTCTTGTAACAAAACACCACCCAATCCAATCCCACTAGCATCACATTCAAGCTCAAAAGTCTTAGAAAAATCAGGAAGTTGGAGAAGAGGTGCATGCGTCAACTTATCTTTCAGTATGGTAAAGGCGTGATCTTGTGTGGTGCCCCAAGAAAAAGGCACCCCCTTCTTCGTAAGGTCATTCAATGGAGCAGCAATGGTGCTGAAATCCTTGACAAAACGACGATAGAACCCAGCCAGCCCTAGAAAGCTCCGCACCTGTGTGATGGTCTTTGGTACAGGCCACCCCTGAATAGCCTCTACCTTGGCTTGATCAACTTCAATTCCCTGTGGAGTAACAACATAGCCAAGGAAAGAGACTCGATCCGTGCAAAAGGTGCACTTCTCAAGATTACCAAATAATTGTGCCTCACACAAAGCATTAAAAACAGCACGTAAGTGATCAAGATGTTCATCCATGGATTTGCTATAAATCAATATATCATCAAAATACACAACAACAAATTTTCCAATGAATGCACGCAAAACCTCGTTCATTAATCTCATGAAGGTGCTAGGTGCATTAGTTAACCCAAAAGGCATGACTAACCACTCATATAAACCGAACTTAGTTTTGAAAGCAGTTTTCCATTCATCTCCTAGTTTCATGCGAATTTGGTGATAACCACTACGCAAATCAACTTTTGAGAACACAACAGCACCACTCAATTCATCAAGCATATCATCTAAGCGTGGAATAGGATGACGATATCGAATGGTTATATTGTTGATTGCTCTACAATCCACACACATACGCCATGATCCATCCTTTTTAGGTACTAGAATAACTGGAACAGCACAAGGACTAAGAGACTCACGTACATAACCTTTGTCAAGTAGTTCTTATATTTGGCGCTGAATCTCCTTTGTTTCTTCTGGATTTGTCCTATATGGTGCACGGTTGGGCAATGAAGCACAGGGAATGAGGTCAAACTGGTGCTCAATCCCTCGAAGTGGTGGTAGTCCTGGTGGTATTTCACTTGGAAACACATCAGAATATTCCTGCAAAATGTTAGCAACAGCAGGAGGCAAAGAATGTTGCACATCGTAAAGGGAAATCAAAGCATCTTTGCATACCAAGGCATAGGCAATAGAGGTGGAAGCAATCAGTTCATTAATATCAGATTTCGTAGCAAACAAGCATTTTCCCTTCAGAGATATCTCATTTTTCTTATCAAACACAGATTTGGCATTGTTATTGTTCTCAATGTTAGCATGGTCCTGATATTTAGTTTTCCTATCTCTAGCAACATCATCTTGCACAATAGCTTCAGGAGACATAGGATGCAACACAATTTTTTTATCGTGGTAAAGAAAAGAATACTGATTTGATCTACCATGATGCATAGAATCTCTATCAAATTGCCAAGGTCTTCCTAGCACAATATTACAAGCTTGCATAGGCACAACATCACATTCAACGACATCCTTATATGATCCAATAGTAAAATTGATTCGCACAAGTCTAGTTACCTTTGCCTTACCGCTGTTGTTTAACCATTGAATGTAATAGGGATGTGGGTGCGGTTTGGTGCTTAGTACCAGCTTGGTCACCATGTCACTGCTGGCCAAGTTGTTGCAGCTACCTCCATCAATGATCATGCGGCAAGATCGCTCTTTGACGACACACTTTGTTTGGAATAATGTGTGCCTTTGATTTTGTTCCGCTTTCTCCATTTGTGCACTAAGCACACGCTGCACAATGAGACTATCATAGCGCGCTGCATCTTCTGCACCAATATGCTCTTCTTGATGTTCATCGCTACCTGCATAGTCAGCTGCAAGCAAAACACATGTATCGTCATCAAAATCGCTAGCAGATGAGTACTCACCGTCATCTTTAACAATTAGAACACGTTTGCTTGGGCAGTCACGCTGCACATGGCCAAAACCCTTGCACTTGTGACATTGAACGTCTCTAGATCGTCCGGTAGATGCTACGGAAGAAGCACTCTCGGTGGGCTTTTGGGTGGTCTTTACTGCTGAGCTAGTGGAAGAAGCACGTGGCTTGTTGCTGGAAGAAGAAGGTGCTGCCCGACTTTGTGAAGAAGATGGCGGAGAAGCACGCCCAGTCGAAGGAGTAGTCCTGCGTGGTTGCCATGAGCTAGTCTTTCCTGTAGAAATATTAGTTCTAGAGCTAGCTCGTCGTCCCTGCACTTCCCTTTCAGCTTTACAAGCAAGATGAAACAAACGGGTAACATTATTGTAATCTTTATAAGCAAGTATGTCCTGAATTTCACGGTTTAAACCACCCAAAAATCTAGCCATAGCTGGTTCCTCATCCTCGTCTAAATTACAACGCAACATACCCATTTGTAATTCCTGAAAATACTCTTCTACACTTTTAGCTCCCTGTCTCAATTGTTGTAACTTATTTAACAGATCACGTGCATAGTAAGAAGGAACAAATCTAGCCCGCATGAGCCGTTTCAAAGCATCCCAAGTTTGTGGTATGTTATTAGGATTTTTCTTGCCATGTTCTATCCACTAAACAGAAGCAAAATCAGTAAATCACTAGTGGCTGCTCTAACTCTTGCGTTTTCAGGAAACTCATGACATGCAAATTTTTGATCAACAGAAATCTCCCAAGTAATATATGCATCAGGGTCATATTTACTATCAAAATGAGGTATCTTAAATTTGATCTTGTTAAAAGTATCTTCATGATTGCGTACCTCACGCCGACGATGTCCACCTATGCCTTGACGGTTGCGTTGTAGCCGGCGCTGTGGCCTAGCTTCCTCATCTTCCCCAATCTCCGTATCTGCAGAATAGTCATCTTCATTGTCACGTACAATACTAGGAGCATTGCTCACCTGTCCATCTGCACTGCGTCCACGATCCCTCTCCTCAAGGCGCTGCAGGATGGCTCCAATAGAGGTGTTCAATGTTTGAATGGAACTCTCCAACGTGCTGATTTTGGTGTTGGTGTCGATCTGCATATTTTCCAATTGACCAAGGCGGTCACTGGTAACTCGAAAATCCTCATCAAGCGCTTCTGTGCGTAGCCGCACTTGGCGTTCGAAGTGTTGTATAATTCCCCGTGTGCGAGGTGAATGCACGTCTTCAGTTGTATTTGCTCCTCCTGCCATGGTTAGTAGAAAAAAGTCCAATATGAAAGGGTAACGTTATCCCTAGCTACAAAGGTGCTGGTGGAGATAACTCGCTCACTCTCAACCTGTTCAATCAAGCTCTCACCTGTTCTTACAAAGCTCAGCAAGAAGGTGATGGCAACCAGCAAGTAATGAACAACTTCAAGAGCAGGTGTCAATCTATGGCTTTAGGTGGCTGAACTAGCACAAGGAGCAAACTTTCACCACGTTAATTACAACAAGCTGAATAAATATTCTACGACAGTACTGTGCTGATCTTAGTCTAGACCGTACTAGAGACGCGAGCCGAGACACCAATGTCGTCACCAAAAACACACCAAACAACAATCTGATTTTTTTCTTTTTTTTTCGTTTTTTTTTGTTGGGGTGGTCACCCAAACTCTCTCTAGATGGAATCAGGAGACCCTAGAACAAAATTTGCACATGCGGCTTTTGATCTTGCACTTGCCTTTTTTATCTTCTCTAATTGCTTGTGGCTTTTGTGCGGCTTTTGATTTTGCACTTGCTTTTTTTTTTCTTCTCTAATTGCTTGTGGCTTTTGTGCGGCTTTTGATTTTGCACTTGCCTTTTTCTTGTTGTCAAACTCAAATTACTAATCTGACTCAAACTCGAAGTAGCAATCTGATTCGAACTCGAACTAGTAATCAGACTCAAACTCGAACTAGCAATCCGACTCAAACTCGAAGTAGCAATCTGATTTGAACTCGTAATCCTACTCAAACTCGAACTAGCAATCCGACTCAAACTCAAAGTAGAAATATGATTTGAACTTGTAATCCGACTCAAACTCGAACTAGTAATCCGACTCAAACTCGAAGTAGCAATCTGATTCAAACTCAAACTAGTAATCCGACTCAAACTCGAACTACGAATCTGACTCGAACTAGGTGACCGAATGTGACACGAACTCGAAACTCTAGTGGTGCAAAACTAAAGACCAGCAACTTGACTCGTCGAAGCAACCATGAACTCAACAAGTCTTGACTAAGTGGAGAAAGTAAAAGGCACAATGGTCTAGGAATAATGGAAAAGAACAGATCTGGTATTTTTTTTGGGCTTTTTCTGGACTATAGGATGATAACAGCGGAAAGAAAAGTAATGGTAGCACTCTCACCGATTAACCTTGCTCTGATTACCACTTGATAGGATCTTGGTTCCTGATCTTTTGATGAGAATAGGAGGGTTCGATTTGTGGAGGAGAAGACGTTGGCGATCCGACTACACCGTCCCCAAGACGATGCGCCTTAGCGATCGGTACACCGACTCCGAAGTTGTATTGATCTTGCTGGCGCACAATCAACCTGACCACGAGGGCCTTTGTTCCTGCAAGCAATCGAAGAACACGCAAGAACAAGAAGAACAAGCACTTATCTGTTGAATCAATCTAAAGTGGGGTTCTGGATACAAGTAGACAAGCGATCTAGTCGACACGCGCGTGTACAAGGAAGCAGTAGAAGCTAACTTACGAATAAACAAAACCCACGAGCTAATGAGGGCGGCTGCTACTATTTATTACCTCCCTAGGGTCGTGAGAAACCCTAATCACGAGTCCCTAATGGACTCCAAACGATACATGGGCCATGGGCCCAATTTTGGTGATGCAGCACCCTGGACAGAAAAAGGTCTTGGTATGAAAATAACTATTGCGGCCGATTCAGAATAGATATGGACATGAGGCCAGATCCGTTCGAAAGTAGACTTGATAATCTTTCGAGAAAGTACTTGAACGCCCAGATCGGAGTCCGTATGAAATCGTGGTGGCCGTCACAAGTTGGTGGTGTTCTGCTGTCCAAATCCCGTCCGCGCGAATTCCCTTCCCATTGGCTCCTCTCCATTGTTCCTAAGCAAAACAAGAAAGCACGTAGTTCCACGGTCTAGATAAGATGGACATAAGGCCAAGAACGAGTTCACCTCATAGTTTAGTTGACGTGCACGAGCGCGAGTGATCGGACCAGAAACCGGTAGCTGAGTTGGTGTGGATGTATCGAGGGTGTTGATGTCCTCATCACGCGGAAGGCCGTGACTAGCACACCTAGCCTGCCCCCAGGGTGGGCGGGGCCAACAAGACTAGCGAAGGTGCCGTTACCTCGGGTAGCAGCAAAAAGAAGAACAAGAACTGGGGTGGCGACCAGAATAAGCTGTTGCATGGGTCACCCGTCGCCACAACAGTTGCGACCGGTGGTGGCAGACCCCCACGCCCCGGTCAATGCTCACGCACCCACCTGCTACTGATGACAGCATTGAGCCCTGCCCGGTGCGCAAGACTCATGACCACACTGTGAGCAAGTGCTAGGAGATCAAGAGATGCGCAAAGCAATACCAAGAGCGGGCGCAGTAGCATCCTGACAGCGCCTCCTTCTGCCAGTGAGACGGCAAGCAGAAGGTCAACCCCAAGGTTGATGACGACGAGGAGATGGAGTACCAGAAGCAGCAACGAGTCGGCAAGGTGGTCCACCAGGACAAGGACTCTGACGCCAGCAGCGACCACGAGCATCATAAGACACTCCCTGTCATCCTCGGAGGGTCTTGGGACCCCACGTCCCGGAACGCAGTCACAACCCTGCACCAAGCAGTGCCTTCAATAGCTCCTGCTCTCACTCCAGCGCTGCACCACTAGTGGAAGGAGATGCCAATCAGCTTTGACGCCTCCGACTACCCCCAGGAACATGGCAGGAGCAGGGATCCTGCCTCTCCTGGTCGCCCACCATTGCCAACATCAAGCTCCACTATGTGTTGATAGTTGGCGGGGCTGGCCTCAACCTCATCAGCTGTGCGGCCTTCGACCAGCTGCAGATCCCGGTGTCTAAGCTCATCCCCTCGCGCCCGTTCTTGAGGGTGGGACCGGCGAACATAATCCCGTACGGCAACATCCACCTCTGGGTGACCTTTGGGACAGTCGACAACTACAGGATGGAGAGCAACCTGTTCGACATCGCAGATGTCAGCCTCCCCTTCAACGCCATCATCGGCAGGCCCGCCCTGTATCGATTCATGGCGTAGCCCACTACAGCTACCTTGTCCTGAAGATGTTGACCCCCTCCGACGGCCTCAGGATCCGCAGAGACCGCACTGCTGCAGTGTTCGCCTTGGTGAAGCTCCCAGCCCTCACAGCAGACCCCGCACCTGCCTCGGGCGATGCTGGACCAAGTCAGCCTCCGCCAAGCTCGCGTCAGTGCGACTCACCCGTTGCACCCTGTCTGCAGCCTTCCGACAGCACCGACGCTCTCATCAAAGCTATCAAGATCAGTTCCATCTCTACTTAGACCACCAGCAAAGTGGCACCGACAAGTTGCCCGACAACTGTCACAGCTACCCTGGAGCTTTGGGCACCCCTATATGTTAATATTAGCCTAGTAGGACAGTGTGAAGGTTATCATAGAGTCTAGGAGCAACATTTAGGAAAACCAAGCTCTGGGAGGGTCGGGTCCAGAGTGCGTAGTCAGCTTAGCCTGGTCCCGAACCCTAATCCTATGCACCCTGCTTCCCTCGTCATCCGGAAGCGAGCCGTTGCCTTCTTTTGTAAAAGTCTATCTTCTCCTATGAATGCTGGTATAAATGAATCGCTATCTTACTCCATGTTTTCCTAACAATGTTCATTTAATTATGCGTTAATTTTATGATAAACCATGTTGGAATCTTTTTGGTATATTGCTTTCATATACACAGTTATACGCTCTGTATCACCCTTGCTGGAGTTGTGCAATCCTACTGCAGGCTGGCTTGCTTGAGGTACCTACAATGTGCGGGGTGTTCTTGCAGCTGCCCCCATCCTTGGAGTCGTATGATGCCGGATGGCCTCCTGGGAAAGGCCTACGTCAAGCCATAGGTCCAGGGCGTGTAAACTTCTTAGTCTAGTCCTGTACCCTAAGCACGCACACCCTGCCTCTCAACGCTGCAGTCGAGCACTGGGGCCGGAAAGTTCACACCCTAAGGACGGCGGGAGCATGACCCCGAAGCACTAACGCATTGACTAAGCTAAATCCCGTGTGTCAGCTTAGGACAGTGAGACATGACGAAGCTAAGGAAGATGAACAAGTAAAACCGACGAGCAAACTAGTCCCTCCTTTACCATGTGTGCAGGACACCCAGCTGCGGCACCTCCCACGAGGTCTGCCGTCGACGTCTCGGCACGACGAAGACAGTAACAAGCGCTAATTCGTGAGTACACTCTCCTGTCCGGCTCTTCTTGCTAATAGGGTTCTCTTGTGGAAACCTGTACACCAGGGCCTGCCATCGAAGTACTACACATCGTGGTGGACAACCCCAAAGCATCCAGCTTCGGCACCTCCCAGGGGGGCCGTCGTCGACGTCTCAGCATGACGAAGACAGTAACAAGCGTTAATTTGTGAGTACACTCTAACGTCCCGCTCTTGTTGTTAATAGGGTTCTCTTGTGGAAACTTGTACACCAGGAGCATGCCGTCGATGTTTCAGCGATGATAGTGGGCGATGTCGGAGCATCCAACCCCGACACCACTCAGGGGCCTGTTGTCGATGTTTTCAGCTATGATAGTGGGCGACGCCGGAGCATCCAGCACCGGCACCACCCAAGGGGCTTGTCGTCGACGTTTCTGTGATGATGGTGGGCGGCGCCAGAGCAGTCAGCTCTGGCACCACCCAAGGGGCCTGCCGTCGATGTTTCTGTGATGATGGTGGGTGATGCTGGAGCAGCCATCCCTGACATCATCCAGGGGGCCTGCAATTGATGTTTCTGCGACAATGGTGGGCGACATTAGAGCAGCCAGCTCTGGCACCACCCAAGGGGCCTGCCGTTGACGTTTCCACGACAGTGGTGGGCGACGTTGGAGCAACCTGCCCGGCATCACCCAGGGGGCCTACCGTCGACGTCTCTACTCACTCAAAGTTTGGTGCCCCTGGAGGTGCCTCGCTGAGGCCATCCACTCAAATTCCCCCGCTGAAAGCATCTAGGCCCCCATGAGGTACGGTTTCGGTGATTAATGACAACCATTGGATTTTACTAATGAATTTGTGAATGCAAGGTCCCCATAACCACTCAATCAAATGAAATCTATATGTCATTGGAGACCCATATACAATCACTTTATGAGATCAAATCAATGATATGAAGACAAGAAGTGAAAGCTCTTATGTCAAAGTCATTCAACCACAATTGATGACACTTAATGCTTGACAACCATCAGAAGTACATTTCCAACAAAAGTCTAAGAGGTCAATCGAGCAAGACACAAAAGAATCACTTAGAAACAACTCGAAGCAAACAAAATCAATTCACCAGATCAACCGATGATTTCTGAGAACAACACATCAGTCGAGTTGGTTCAGCAGAAGAAGAAGACCTCAGAACAGAGCACTCACCGGATCATCCGATGTTAAGGGCTCAGCTACATCGGTCCATCAGTACAGTTTGCAATATCCTTGGACCAAGTGAAGCACCGGATCATCCGATGTACAGAAATATACACATCGGTCAATCACTCCAGTAAGCATCAAGTTTGAGTCAATTCTGGAGGAAGAGCCACCGGATCATCCGATGAGAAGACAAGTGCAACATCGGTCTAACAACGGTCATATCTGACACAATGACGTCAGCTAAAGTAATCTTGACTGATGATAACTAAAGGGGAGACATCGGATCATCCGATGTTCGCAGAAAAGTTTTGTTAGCCTACTTTTCCAACGGCTATTTCGTGGAGACTGGCTATAAATACCCCCTAAACCTATCATTTCGACAAGTCTTGATCACAAAACATTCTCAACACATCCACAAGCGTTCAAGACCAAGAGACATCACTTCTACATCATTTCGACCACATACACACCAAGAGATAGGCTAGAACTAGCTAGAGAGAGAGCTTGTGTGCCTCCATTCTGGGTGAGTGGAATCTCTAGGACAATGAGAGCCTCAAGGGAGTGCCCCTTGGTGTTTGTAACTGTAAGAGACTTCCGGAGCTTGCCAAGGCGTTTGTGGAAGCCCGGAGGGTCAAAGTTGTACAAGGCTTGAGCTCCACCTTGCCAAGGTTGGCAAACAAAGAAGAATAGTAGAGATCCCTCGTCTCGGTGACTTGGGTGTGGCTAAACGCTTTGGTGGGTGCCACAACGTGGATGTAGGAAGATCTTGATGATCTTGCCAAACCACGGGATAAATCCTCGTGTCTCCTCGGGAGTTTCCATCCTCTTCCACTCCCTTACATTTATGCATTTTATATTCCGCGAAGTTGCAATTTACTTCAGTGCATAGATAGTTTGCGTAGGGAATTGGGCTTTTAGGAATTAAGTTTTATTGTTTAGATTTTTGAAAAGAAGCCCAATTCACCCCCCTCTTGGGCATTCGATCCTTACAATTGGTATCAGAGCAAGGTTGCTCATAGGATCATTCTAGCTTCACCGCTAGAGAGCTAAAATGGCCAAGGTTGGGGGTTCGGTTCCTATCTTCGAGGGCAAAAACTTTGCCTATTGGAAAGCACGCATGCGCGCTTATCTAGAGGCTATTGCTCTCGAAGTATGGGAAGCGACCCACGCGGGGTTTGGAGAACACAAATATGTTGGTGAGGGATGCTAAAGCTAGGAATGCAATCTATGAGTGCATTAGTCAAGATGTTTTTTCTAGGATTGCTAGCAAAGAAAAGGCATGTGAAATTTTGGCTTGCTTGATAGAAATTCATGAGGGTTCTTCTCGTGTGAAGGAACTTAAATATCACATGCTTAAAGAAAAATATGATGAATTTATGATGCTACCTCATGAAAATGTTAATGAGATGTTCTCTCGCTTGAATGTACTTATTGAAGAAATTAATGCTCTTGACATTGCTTCTCTTGGCAAGGGACTCATCAACCACAAGATCCTCATGCTCCTTCCCAAGCCAAAGTACAACATCATCAACTCCATGCTCCAAAAAGAGTCTCTTGACCACATTGAAGTTTCGGAGCTCATTGGAGAAATTCACGCTCATGAGATGAGTGTACTTGGGATGATGGAGCAATCATCTTCAAAAACAATTGCTCTAAAGGCCTCCACCAAGAAAACAAGCCTCAAGAAGAAGAAGGTGGTTGAGCCTAGCTCAAGTGAAGAGGAGCAAGCATCAAGTGAAGATGAAGATGATGAGCTTGCATTGATGATGAGGAAGTTCTCATGCTTGAACCCCAAGATTACCAAGAAGGGATACACCTTTGATCCCAAGAAGAAAGCGTTTCTACCAAGGAGAGATGATCACAAGACTTGCTACAATTGTGGTGATGAAGGCCACATCTCCTATGATTGTCCAAAACCGGAAAAAAGAAGAGAGAACCACAAAAGCAAGCATCGCAAGCTTGAAGAAAGTGATGATGATGAAGAAGAGGCCAAACCCAAACCAAGAGCCTTTGGGAAGAGGAAACATGACAAGGGCAAGAAAGCAAGACTCTTCCCAAAGAAGAGAAATGGCCCACAAAAGGTGTTCATGTGTGAGGCAAATGAATGGGTCACCGACGAAGAAACAAGTGATGAAGAGAGTGAAGCGGAAGAAGAAAGCTTTGCCGGCCTCGCCATTGCCAACAATGATGACTCACCTCTTCATCCACCGCCCATGTGCCTCATGGCGAAAGGTAACACCAAGGTATGTGACGACTCTAGCGATGATGAGCTTTCCCCCGATGATTTAACTTCTTTGATAAATGAATATCATGCTATCATTAATAGGGAAAAGAGTAAGGTTAAAGCTCTTGAAGAAACTCGTGCTAGACTTGAGAGTGCTAACCTCGATTTGCTTGACAAGTATGAAAGCATACTCAAATAGCATGACACGCTCAAATCTCATGTCAAGCAAATTGAGGAAGAAAAGGCTAAAATCAAGTTAGATAATCATGAGCTTAACTTAGCACACCAAACACTCTTGGAAGAGCACAACAAGTTAGTACAAGAACATCAAACACTTAACCTTGCTCATGACGTGCTTGATCAAGAGTTGAAAAATATAAAGAAGCAAACTCTTAATGATAGGATATCCATTACTTCTCATGTCACTAATGCATTGAACAAGTCTTTGTCTTTGAAAGCAAATGCTAGGGAGAAGGACTTGTTGGAAGAAATTGAGAGTCTCCGCACTAGTGTGGCTAGACTTTCAAAAGGGGAAGTCAAACACAAGGAAATACTCTTCCAACAAGCAAAGGCCTTCAACAAGAGAGGACTTGGATCCTTCCCGGTGCCTAACAAAGGAAAGGTGCCCTCACCGGAGCTTAGAACAAGCTTCATCAAGGAAGTTGGTTCTTATTGCCAACATTGTAAGGTCACCGGTCACCACACAAGGGAGTGTCCTCTTCCTAACCGACTCTCTCCCAAGTTGCCCATTAATTACAAATCTACTTTCAATGATCGTCATTATCTCTTGAGTAAATTAGATGGCAAGGTGAAGGCTAAGTTCATTGGCAAGGACATGAAGGGCATGAAGGGGAAGCTCCCCAAGCAACTTTGGGTCCCAAAGACACTTGTATCACACATACAAGGACCTAAGTTGGCTTGGGTGCCTAAAGTTAAAAATTGAATTCATGTGTGTAGGTGAACTACAAAGCCGGAGGAAAGCATTGAGTACTCGATAGCGGGTGCACCCAACATATGACCGACAATGATGGTATGTTCACCACCATAGAAAACCCCGACAATCATGAACAAGTCACCTTTGGTGATATCTCTAAGAGAAAGGTAATTGGGTTAGGTAAAATTGCTATTTCAAATGATTTATCCATTTCCAATGTTTTATATGTCAAGTCACTTAGTTTTAATTTACTTTCCATTGCACAACTATGTGATCTTGGACTACCATGCACATTTAGCAAAAATGATGTTGTTGTGAGTAGTGAAACAAGCCAAGACATAGTCTTCAAAGGATTTCGGCATGGACATCTCTACCTAGTAGACTTCTCCAACAAGAATGCTAGCTTGACCACTTGTCTTTTTACTAAGACAAGCTTGGGTTGGCTATGGCACCGACGCATAGCACACATAGGGATGAGCAAACTCAAGAAGTCATTCAAGCTTGGGATGGTGACCGGCGTGAAGGATGTTACATTTGAGAAGAACAAGCTTTGTAGCGCTTGTCAAGCCGGGAAGCAAGTTGCTTCACACCACCCAATGAAGACAATGGTGTCAACCTCCAAGCCACTTGAGCTACTCCACATGGACCTCTTCGGACCGTCCACATATCAAAGCCTTGGCGGTAACCTCTATTGTCTTGTTGTAGTTGATGACTACTCTCGCTATGCTTGGACTCTATTTCTAGGTGACAAGAGTGAAACTCCGGAAGTGTTCAAGACCTTCGCCAACCGCGCTCAAAGGGAATTTCAACTTCCCATCATCAAGGTCCGGAGTGACAACGACACCGAATTCAAAAACTACAACATTGGGGAGTGGTGTGACCGTGAAGGCGTGAAACATGAGTTTTCGGCCACATACACTCCTCAACAAAACGGTGTCATTGAAAGGAAGAACAAGACACTCATCACTCTTGCGAGAGCAATGCTTGATGACTACGGCACATCGGAGAAGTTTTGGGCCGAAGCAATCAACACGGCGTGCCATGCCGCAAATAGGGTCTATCTACATCGACTACTTCAAAAGACCCCGTACGAGCTTCTCATTGGGAGAAAGCCCAACATATCCTACTTTCGGGTCTTTGGATGCAAGTGCTACATCTACCGCAAGAAAAGGCTCGGTAAGTTTGAAAAAATATGTGATGTTGGTATATTCCTTGCTTATGCATCAAACTCAAAAGCATATCGAGTATTCAACCAAACCTTCGGTTTAGTTGAGGAAAGTTGTGATGTTGAGTTTGATGAATCTAATGGCTCCCAAGAGGAGAGTTTTGGTCATGATGAAATAGATGATAAGCCTCTACGAGAAGCCATGAAGAATATGACCATTGGAGACATCAAGCCTGAAGTTGAGGAGAGCCATGATCAAGGGGGAGCTTCAAGTTCCAACAACAACACCTCCATGGCACCTCAAGTTGACGAAGAAGAGAAGGATGATCCATTGCCGACTCAAGACTCACAAGCACAACAACATCAAGAAGAAGAAGAAGTCCATGATCAAGTCCAACCACAAGAGGAGCAACACGCATCACCTTCGCCAAGTGCTTCACAACCACTTATGATGCATGGACGCATCTCCAAGGCGCATCCGATGGACCAAATCATTGGAAGTCCTTCAAGGGGTGTAAGTACACGTTCTCGCCATTTCGCTTCATTTTGTGAGCACTACTCGTTTGTTTTGTGTGTAGAACCCACTCACATTGAGGAAGCACTCCAAGACCCAAATTGGGTAATGGCCATGCAAGAAGAACTCAACAACTTCATCCGCAATGAAGTTTGGGTGTTGGAGGAGCGACCCAAGGACAAGAACGTCATCAGAACAAAGTGGGTGTACTGCAACAAACAAGACGAGAATGGCGTTGTGGTCCGCAACAAGGCAAGACTTGTGGCCAAGGGGTTCTCGCAAGTTGAAGGACTAGACTTTGGGGAGACATTTGCCCCAGTCGCCCGGCTAGAAGCCATCCGTATACTCCTTGCTTTTGCTTCACATCATAATATTAGACTTTATCAAATGGATGTGAAAAGTGCCTTTCTTAATGGTTACATTAACGAGCTTGTTTATGTTGAACAACCTCCCGGGTTTGAAGATCCGAGGAATCCTAATCATGTGTATAGGTTGCACAAGGCGCTCTACGGGCTCAAGCAAGCACCTAGGGCGTGGTATGAACGACTACGGAATTTCTTGATCATGCAAGGATTCAAGATCGGAAGGGTGGACACCACACTCTTCACCAAAGACATCAACGGAGATTTGTTCATTTGTCAAATTTATGTTGATGATATTATTTTTGGTTCAACTAACGAAGCTCTTAGCCATGAGTTTGGCAAAATGATGTCTAGGGAATTTGAGATGTCGATGATTGGAGAGCTCAACTTCTTCTTTGGATTTCAGATCAAGCAACTTCAAGAGGGGACCTTCGTCTATCAAGAGAAGTACACCAAGGACCTCTTGAAGAAATTTGAGATGGGAGATTGTAGCTCAAGGAGCACTCCAATGGCAACAAATTGTCATCTCGACGCGGATAAGGACGGTAAACCTATTGACCAATCTAACTACCATTCTATGATTGTCTCATTGCTTTATCTTACCGCATCTAGGCCCGATATCATGTTTAGTGTATGCTTGTGTGCTCGCTTTCAAGCGGCACCTAAAGAATCGCATAGGAAGGCGGTCTTTAGGATACTTAGGTATCAAGCATAACCCTAGTATGGGTTTGTGGTACCCTAAAGGTGCAAAATTCTACCTCTTGGGATACTCGGATTTGGACTTTGCCGGATGCCACGTGGATCGCAAGAGTACCTCCGGTGGGTGCCACTTTCTTGGGCATTCCCTAGTATCTTGGTCTAGCAAGAAGCAAAATTCCGTCGCCTTGTCCACGGCGGAAGCGGAATATATAGCGGCCGGTGCATGTTATGCCCAAGTTCTTTATATGAAGCAAACACTTTTGGACTTTGGTATTAAACTTGGTTGTGTGCCTCTCCTTTGTGACAATGAAAGTGTGGTTAAGATAGCTAAAAACCCCGTTCAACACTCCCACAGTAAGCACATTGATATTCGCCATCATTTCTTGAGGGACCATGAAGCTAAGGGAGACATCTCTTTGAGAGGTGTTAGGTCCGAAGAACAATTGGCGGATATCTTCACTAAACCACTTGATGAGAAAACTTTTTCTAGGCTAAGAAGTGAACTAATTGTGCTAGATGCATCAAACGTCATGTAAGAATGCACTTTATATAGGTCTTGCCTAACTCTCAAAGGATAGGGGTGCGCAAGGGTTAGCTTGGGATGGAGGTTCTTTTAGGTTTCCCCAAGGTTTGGAGAGTGGCTCTCCCTGAAGAAGCCTTTGAAAGGTTCAAATTTTGGCAAGATAGATTTATTTTATGTCTTGCATGATGCCTGCCATATAGACTTGTAATTTCTTGTACTATAAAATTGCTTGGCATTGCATACGGTAGATTGTCACAAAGGGGAACCCACCTCATGAGAAAAAGACTTGTTTGAAATGCAATATCTCAACTCATATAAGGTGGAAAGAACAAAATGTTAGGTGCGTTAATGCCTAGAGGAACATGCTTTAAAGAGATAGAAGTCTTCATACTCTAGCTCACAAAGCATGGGCCTTACATTTTATTTGGATAATTTCCTTCCCATTTTTCTTCGGTGTTCTATTCCCTTTAAGGCTTAGCCAAGCTATTGTCATATTAGTATCTTTGAGGGGTAAGGGGTTGCCCAAAAAGTCCTAAGACATGTGTTTCTCATTGTTTGTTTGTTTGGTCAAAGGACATATATGGGATGTTGCTGTTTTGTAGTCATAGGATTATCGATGCTCAGGTCAGACCAATCATCGGATCAGTTAGTGTTCAAAAGCCAAGAGTCAGACCAGTCAGCAACACAAATCAACCGACGCGTTCACTTGGAAAAACATAGGTCCATCCAATGTGCACAATTCTGGAACTTTGATAAATTCCACCGATGATATTCCCTTCCACGTCGGACCATCCGGTGTCAACAGCACCTTTTTGAATACTCTTACTGTGACATTCGACCGATGCTATCTCTTTGCACGTCAGTCCATCCGATGTCGACGGCACCTTTTTGAATACCCTTACTGTGCCATTTGACCGATTCTTCTAATGTTCAACGTCGGTCCATCCGGTGTTAAATTTTCGGCTAGGGTTTGGGACCCACTATTTAAACGGCGCTTCGCCTCCGTCATTTCTCTTTCCCCGACCCCGACTTCACCTCCGCCGCTGATCCTCTCGTCCAAGCGCCGCCACCACCGACTGCCGCCGCCGCCGCCCTCCAGCCGCCGCACCACCTCAGCCGCCGCCGCACCACCTCCGCCGACCGCCATCCGTGCACCACCACCGCCGACGCCCTCCCCAGCAGCCACACCACCACCTTCTCCGCGTCGCCGTGGTGCCTCCCCCAAACGGTCGTGTCTCTTTGCCGTTAGGGTTTCCGGCCGCGTCGATCGTCGTGTTCCGCGTGCTTGACATCGTCGCACCCCATCACAATGGCTCGCGACAAGAAGAACAAGGGCAAGGCCGTTGCGGAGCCAGCCGCAACGAAGCAGAAGCTCTCGAAGGAGGAGAAGAAAGCATTGATGGCCGCTCGCGCCGCTGAGGAGCGAGAGCGAGGCCGAGGAGGATCACTGAGGATCCGCGAGGCTCGTCCGAGGCAGCCTCCCGTGATCGATGAGTCCGAGGCCGAAGAAGAGCCAGAAGAGCCACTTGTCCGCCGGCGCTCAGCCCGGACTCGTGGGGGGCGTCCCCCGGCAGCACCACGTCCGAGACCGACGGCTGCCGATCATCGTGAGTACAGGGAGGCCCAGAGAGCCATCTACGAGATGGACACCACCGTCCGTGTCGATGAAGGTGTCCGATTGACAGATTACCGGAAGATGAAGGCCAAGCAACTCTGAAGACTCAGATGGAGTGTGTTGCTTGAGGAGTGGTACCCGCAGCCCAGAGAGGCTCTTGTGGACAGTCGTTTCTGGACTGTGACACAGGCGTCGCTCTATGAGACCTACTGACGCCGAGGCCACAAGTTATTCCAGCACAACTTTCTGGACTGGGATCAGCTTGCCCTGGCTGCAGAGACAGAGATATGCTCCTACTTTGAGAGGTACAGAGGGCTGGTGCAGCTGATGTCTTATGAGAGGAGTGCTTATATGGAGGATTGGGTACGCGTGTTCTACGCTACCCTATACGTCTCTGAGGGCCGCAGGTCGATTGACTTCATGTTCATGGGACAGCACCATCACCTGATGAGACAGACGCTGGCACAGCTGCTGGGAGTGGACCTGCACGACACTTGCATGCATGAGAGGGTATACGGACAGGCAGACCCACCGAGGAGGCCGCTCACTGGAGGAGTGGCACCACCACTGGAGGAGATTCACTCTTTGTTTGGCCCGACCTTCTCTCCAGACCAGCCGAGGGTACCGGCACTGTGGACTCCAGCTGCGCGCACAGTGCACCTTGCCTTGCGCCGCATTCTCTTGCCGAGGTCCAGTTACTTAGAGGGGTTCACCAGCCTGCAGCAGACCCTCCTGTTCTACATCACGAATGGGATGGAGTTTGATATAGTGGACGTCCTCATATGCGAGATGGAGGATGTGATCACTGACGGAGTGGGGATGATGAGGCAGCTCGTGTATGGACACTGGATCAGCTACATGCTCTCCATGATGGTCCCTGAAGAGTCCGCCGTGCATGACTGCCTCACTGACGAGAGCGTCACACGGTTTAGCCACTACCGTGCTCGAGCTCCTGGAGACCGCCGCCTTGGCCGTCCAGTCGAGCGTCAGGTCAGGGCTCGTCTATTTGAGGAGGACTGGTCGGATCTGGAGAAGGAGGATGAGAGGCTCGCTGAGGCAGAGGCACAGGGTGAGGACCTGCAGCACATATGGTCCGAGAGCGACACATATGATAGTGTTGAGGAGTACTTCCCACCTCCTCCCTCACCCAGGCAGCACGACGCGGAGGCTGGAGGCTCTACAGTGCCACCCCCCCACTCCACCTCCCGTCTCAGAGGCACAGGTTTCTCAGCCGTCCGAGCTCACATCCCTCCTACAGCGGATGGTTGAGCAGCAGCGCTTGGACCGGCTTGCAGCTGAGCAGGCCCGAGCGGAGCAGGCCGCACGACTTCTGGAGCTCCAGCAGCAGCAACAGGAGATCCAGCGCCAGATCGCCCGTGAGAGGCGTGAGGACACTGACCGGCTGACTGGGCTGATCGACCAGATGCACCAGCACTCCCTCGACCAGCAGCAGCAGACGCAGCAGGCGATGGTGGGCATCCTGGGGTTGATCACCAACCTCTACACCCAGACTGGGATTGCCCTCCCGTCGCAGCTGCCAGGAGTTGCTCCACCTCCACCTGTCATTGCTCCAGCTGCCGCTCCGGTGCCGACTACGCCGATCCCTTCGATCAGCATGTCTCCACTGCTGGCTCCCGGCGCACCGATTCACTCTCACTGCCGGCCACGACACTGTTCCAGCAGACGCCGGCGTCCATCGTCAGTGCCCCTGTTCCAGGAGCTCCTACCCAGCAGGCACCGACGACGGCTCCTACGGCTCCGACAGCTCCTTCCACCTCTCCAGGCAGCAGCTCCGACGACAGCGACGGTTACCAGTTCATCATCGCGCCTAGTACTCAGGGTCCTTAGGCACTCGGATCCCTTTTTGGTGTCTTGATGCCAAAGGGGGAGAAGAGTTAGAGGAGTCAGGGGGAGGATAGCTTAGTCTCAGGGGGAGTGTCCTAGCCTTAGGGGGAGTTTACCTATATCATTTTTTTTGTAATTCGATATTATCATCTTTTGTAATTCGATACTTTTGCTACTCATTTGGTGTTTATTGAGTACTCTTAAGTTGTTAATCGATTGAGCTTATTTGGTGCCTATCTTATAATCACTTATTCACTTGAGTTATTCTTTGATTGAGCTTTCAAATTTTAAGTGTAATAATCTTGTATTCATTGCATATCCTCTTAAGCTTCATACTATCAAATTCATTACTATTATGCTTTAAATTGTTGTGTTGTCATCAATCACCAAAAAGGGGGAGATTGAAAGCATCTAGGCCCCCATGAGGTACGGTTTCGGTGATTAATGACAACCATTGGATTTTACTAATGAATTTGTGAATGCAAGGTCCCCATAATCACTCAATCAAATGAAATCTATATGTCATTGGAGACCCGTATACAATAACTTTATGAGATCAAATCAATGATATGAAGACAAGAAGTGAAAGCTCTTATGTCAAAGTCATTCAACCACAATTGATGACACTTAATGCTTGACAACCATCAGAAGTACATTTCCAACAAAAGTCTAAGAGGTCAATCGAGCAAGACACAAAAGAATCACTTAGAAACAACTCGAAGCAAACAAAATCAACTCACCGGATCAACCGATGATTTCTGGGAACAACACATCGGTCGAGTTGGTTCAGCAGAAGAAGAAGACCTCAGAACAGAGCACTCACCGGATCATCCGATGTTAAGGGATCAGCTACATCGGTCCATCAGTACAGTTTGCAATATCCTTGGACCAAGTGAAGCACCGGATCATCCGATGTACAGAAATATACACATCGGTCAATCACTCCAGTAAGCATCAAGTTTGAGTCAATTCTGGAGGAAGAGCCACCGGATCATCCGATGAGAAGACAAGTGCAACATCGGTCTAACAACGGTCATATCTGATACAATGCTGTCAGCTAAAGTAAACTTGACCGATGATAACTAAAGGGGAGACATCGGATCATCCGATGTTCGCAGAAAAGTTCTGTCAGCCTACTTTTCCAATGGCTATTTCGTGGAGGCTGGCTATAAATACCCCCTAAACCTGTCATTTCGACAAGTTTTGATCACAAAACATTCTCAACACATCCACAAGCATTCAAGACCAAGAGCCATCACTTCTACATCATTTCGACCACATACACACCAAGAGATAGGCTAGAACTAGCTAGAGAAAGAGCTTGTGTGCCTCTATTCTAGTCGAGTGGAATCTCTAGGACAGTGAGAGCCTCAAGGGAGTGCCCCTTGGTGTTTGTAACTGTAAGAGACTTCCGGAGCTTGCCAAGGCGTTTGTGGAAGCCCGAAGGGTCGAAGTTGTACAAGGCTTGAGCTCCACCTTGCCAAGGTTGGCAAACGGAGAAGAATAGTGGAGATCCCTCGTCTCGGTGACTTGGGTGTGGCTAAACCCTTTGGTAGGTGCAACAACGTGGATGTAGGAAGATCTTGACGATCTTGCCGAACCACGGGATAAATCCTCGTGTCTCCTCGGGAGTTTGCATCCTCTTCCTCTCCCTTACATTTATGCATTTTATATTCCGCGAAGTTGCAATTTACTTCAATGCATAGATATTTTGCGTAGGGAATTGGACTTTTAGGAATTAAGTTTTATTGTTTAGATTTTTGAAAAGAAGCCCAATTCACCCCCCTCTTGGGCATTCGATCCTTACACCTGCTCCACTGGGGGTCCGTCGAAGACATTCTGCGATCGAGTGGTAGGTGTGCCCAACCAACTGACCACATGTATCATGGGGCCTCTAAGAGGGTTCCGTAAGCACGACGCCAACTGACAACAGATCGACCATGTCAAATGTGTGATCGTTGGTTCCTCAAAAACTAACGATCTCGGCAAAAGTTCTTCAAGCCCTTACGAAGCTAAGGACTCAGAAGACAAGCTAAGAAGCCAAACATGAATTCAAATTCATTCAAGAATATTTACAATGGGGCGAGCCCCGGATACAAAAACATCTCCGCCCAGAAGTTGCCGACCTCAATCTCTCGCGAATGGTGTGATGACATGTTTGGCGGCATCTTGGACTTCTTCCGTCGCCACCTCTTCACGCTTCACGACGGGGCCCTCGAATATCGACTCCAAAGGTATCTCTAGGTACCAACTCCGGTAACACACCAGAACGTGAGATGCCACCATCTCCGCCAGTGCCTTGCCCTCGTCTTCTAGACGAAAGGCCAGCTGCCACTCCTGCAGATCGAGCTCCCGAACACGGTGCTTCGAAGTCTGCTCTCGAGCCTGAATGTCAAGCTCTAGAAGGGGGAGTTCATGGTGCTCGGCTAGGTGCTGCTCATGATCTCGCGCCAGGTTGCTCTCCCGAAGCTCATGGTCTTTTGATGTGAGACTGCAACCCGTCTGGATCTACGTCAGCCCGAGTTATCATCACCTGGGCCGTCACCTGCTGCTAAGCAACAATGACCTCCCGCTCGACAATAGTGGCCTCCCGGCGACCCAGGGCCTCTCAACCCTCTTGTAGGGCATGCAGGCGGGTGTCAGCCGTCTCATTGGTCGCCTTGGCGTCGCCCAGAATTTTCTGGGACATTGCATCCATAGCCTTCGCCAAGTGGCTCCTCAACTCCAGCTACTCACCCTCCTTCTGATGCTTTGCCTACGCCTCGGCAATCTTGGACCTCAAAAGGTCCTCCCAGGCCTGGAGGCGCTCACCCTCAGCTCGTAGCTTCTCCCAATCTTCGGCGAGGGCCCCCTACACCCGGCGGAGGTGGAACTACACCAGGTTGATGCTGAATTGCACCGAGTCCATGACATTGGAGAGGCACTCTTGTTCCGCCGAAGCTATGGAAGGCCGCCTGGTGATCATCTCGGGAATCTCCTCATCTCGGGGCGATGAAGGCGAGGCCACCAGCGCCGAGGGCCTCGTCCTCGGGAACTCAGTGGAGGTTGCAGCACCTCCCGACGCGGCAGCGCCGCCATCGCTCGAGGAGCCACCTGCTGGATCAACAACCTCGGATGCCGGCCCCTCAGCTTGCTGAGCCGACTCCGACATGGCCTCCGGTACGATGACCGGAGGTGCTTCACTACCCGCGACACGCGCGAACACTAGAGTGATGCTCTCCTGTGTTGGCTTGACGGTCTACTCCGCCAATGCAGCTCTAGCCTCCTGGGACAACTTCGGAGCGCTCCGCGTCACTACCTCCGGCGGTGAGGGCATCACAACAGCTGATGTAGACCTGCAGATCAAAATCAAAGTCTATTGAAACAAGAAGAACAGATGAGACAACGATGCAAGCATTGGTAAGAATGCCTTACCGACGTACCTGGAAGCTTCAGCGGGCCTCGACCTTCAGAGGGCCTGAGGCTGCGGGTTCTGCCGACAATGTGGCAGGTGAGGTTGATCCGATTGGAACTCCACCAGAACCACTAACAATGCTGCCGCCCCGCGTCGGCATGTCTCCACCACCTCCAACGGTGCCACTCCTGGAGCCTCCTCTTGAGCCGCCGTTGTCGTCCATTGCCAAACCTGGGGCAAGATTTTTGGCGACCTGAGGCCTCTTGCCCAGAAGCTCCATGGGTCTAGCGCTCTCAGAGCCTCTTTGGCGCCTTGGACTGCACCAGTGGTAGAGATGCTGGCCGGTGTACCAGCCGCAGTCGATTGCGGAATCACCGCTTGACGGACGGGGCCTCCCCCGAAGAACTGCCAACACCCGATGCTGAGGAGGGACTCTCCATCGGACGTTGACTTGGAGCAAGGACCACACACGGCGGTGCCCTCATCGATGATCAAGGGCATTTGCCCTTTGCAACCTCGATCACCGGCAACTTCCCCTTCCCTGTGTCGGGGACCGGCTCCTTCCCCTTCCCTGTGTTGAGGATCGACACCTTACCCTTCCCTCCGTCGGAGGGCGCGTCCTCCACCCTTGACGCTTTGGAGCCTGGAGCAGGTGCACACACCTGTGGAGGGTCGACGATGGCTAGTCCATGGTCCGCATCTCCTTGAGGAACTTCACCCTGAAGTTCTGATCCGAGCAAAGCAACGAACAGGACTGGGGAAGGATGAAGACGTCGGGAGACAGCGGGTCATCACACGCCTTGGATGTCACGTCAAACACCTCTTGCACGGTAATCTCTGTGTCGTGACCCCTCACCAGCCTGGTGCTATCCTGCGGCCTGAAGTATAGCCATGCAGGGCGGCTACGATGCTAGAGGGTGGGGGCAGGCATCGACTCACGAAGTCCGCCAGCACCATCAGCTCACACAAACCATGATCTGCCAAGAATCGGATCCTCTCCATCACCGGGGTATATGCCAGCTCCGACTCCGGGCGCTCCTCCCAGGTCTTCTTCCAAGATACTGGCCAGTCGGTGGGCAGGACCATGCGATCATGGGCATCGGCATGTACGATCACCCAGTCACTCCTCCAGTCGGACCATTTCGCGGTGGAGAGCAGGGTGATGTACTTGAAGGTGTTGTTGGCTCGATGCTGGAAGTAGTAGGCGCCGAGGAAGTTCATCTTGCTCTGCCCAGTCCGACTCGGCACAAAGAATTGCTGGAACACCAGCACAGATGGGTACATCCTAACGAACATCTCGTGAAAGTGCGAGAACACCACTGCCACCACCAAAGAATTCGGCGACAAATGATGAAGCTGGAGTTCGAGGATCTCCAAAAGCATCACCAGGAAGGAGGAAATGGGAGGAATGAACCCGGAGTACACATACGAGTTGAAGAAGACAATCACATTCTGCTCCAAATCCAGAGGCAGTGAGTCGGGACAGATCAGATCCTTCCGTTCCTCATCCTCCCAGCTGAGTAACCGCCTCATAGGCGCTACGTCCACCATGCGGGAAATAGGCAAGGCGGAGTCCATTGGAGCAGGAGTCAAGAACTTCGAAGGTGGGGAAAAGCGCGGGTGCTCAAAGGAGGAAGACGAAGGCTTGAACGTTGGGGTGTGAGTAAGAAAGGAATCACCTTTGCCCACTGAAATTTCATCTAGGCAATCCCATGTGGGTTTTGGACGATTGATGACAAACGAATGAGATCCTAATGAACTTGTTGAGATGAATGCAGGTCAACTCAAATGAGATAGTTTGGTGCACGCAAAAAGTGAAAAATAAAGTGATGAAGAAAGAGAAGAGCCCAACTGATGAATGAAGCGCAAAGTAGACTTAATTATATATGATGTGTGTGATAGAGATATCTCAAGAGCTCAAATCTTTGCGTAGGGGTAAGGTCTTAAATCAATCTTGAAATTCACTGAGCACCGGACTAGTCCATTCATGGACCGGACTAGTTCATTCAACTCTCTGTTGTCTCACTTCCCAGTGCACCTAACTAGTGCGTTCATGGACCGGACTAGTACAATCAACTTTCTGGAACCTCACTTCACAGTGCACCGGACTAGTTCGTTTGTAGAACAGACTAGTCCGTTCAACTTTCTGTAAACTCAATACACTGTGTACCGGACAAGTTCGTTCAAAAACCAGACTAGTCCGTTGAACTCTCTGATGTTTCATAACACATTGGACTGGACAAGTCAGTTTATGGACCGGACTAGACTAGTCCGAGAAACTTTCTGATGTTCCAATTTATAGGGCACCGGACAATTCCGGACTCCTACCGGACTAGTCCGGTATACCTCACACAATTTAGGGTTTCTAGTGTGCTGCACATTTCACGCCGATTTTTCACAGCACTCCAGACAAGTCTGGTCCCCAGTACGGATTAGTTCGACCGTCGGAATTTCTAATGGTAACATTTTTGGAAACACTTTAAATAGGAGATCCACGACCCCGCAATTACAACTCTCGCATTCTACTGTTCAGAATTGAAACCCTAGCGCCGCCACTTGTCCCAAGAGCACAAAAACACATCTCGCCACACATCTAAGATCCTCAAAAGTGAAATCATTTGAGTATTTAGATTTGGGATCGGGAGATCATTGTCTACTCGTCATTGAGCTCTTGGGGTTTGATCTTGTGACATCCTGGCTCAAGGTTTAATAAGAATGATAGAATAACTCATACCACCAAGGTATACCTTCTTTTCCGGAAGCCAAACTGCAAAGAACTCCGAGGTTAAGCATGCTTGGCTCGAAGCAATTTACGGATTGGTGACCGACTGGGAAGTTTTCCCGTGTGCGCACGAGTGAGGACAAAATGCGCAAAAAAGACTAGTGTTGGTCTGCGAGGCTAGTTTGTGATCCTATAGAGCTGCCAGGAGTAACGACCGCCAGGCCCGTTGTGGCTGGGGTATTACAGATATCTATACACTCTTGCATTACTTGTAATCTTTTCGAGTGTATTCGATCATCTTTTCTGCTGCAGTTCTTGTGGGAGCCCTCAACGTGTGAGGCTGCCCCACCAACTTGGTGATTACCCGTGATAGTGGAATCATGTTGGCCTTCTGTGGTGACTTGACGAGGGAAAGGGTTTGAACAGACCTAGCTCTGTGTGGTCTTTCTCAACGAGGAGTAGATCTCTTTGGTGAGATCGAACCTCGGTAAAAATTCTTGTCTCGCATGTTCCATTTTTTTACTTTTGCAAGTTTCATCATCCAGGGCATTAGAATTGATCAATCAAATAATTTGTGATACACATGAACATTAAGTAATCTTATCTCTTGTTCAAGTTGAAAGAATAGTAATTACATTCTGCTGCAATTTCATTTGAAGTTCCTACATAATTGATTAATAGTTTTGTTGAACTGAACAACCGGACTAGTCCGTACCAGCAACCGGACAAGTCCGGTATCTCTGGTATTTGACGATTTAATTAAGTGTGTAGGAAAACATTCAAAGCCAATTCACCCCCTAGGCCACATTCAATTGGTATCAGAGCGTGTTCTCTATCTACGAGACTCACGGCTTAGAGAGATCAATGGCCTCGGACAAGAACAACGAGATCCCGGAGGTGCCCAACAGTAAAGAAGAACAAGACTCAAAGGCATTTGATGTACTCAAGGAAAATCAACACGATGATGAAGAAGTTCGTCAACTCAAGGAACTTCTGAGGAAGAAACTTGTAGGCAAAAAGGGCAAGGAGGAAGGCGAGAAAACAAAGGAGAGTGGTCACCATGACTACTCCCGATATCCCTACAATTACAATCATCTAAATTCCAACAATCATTATCTTTCAATTCTCATGGGAAAACCTCCACAGTTCGACAGAAATGATTATACCATGTGGAAGTATAATATGAAAATGCATCTAATCTCCTTGAACCCCAGTCTTTGGCATATTGTGTGTATAGGTGTAGATATCCTGGATACAAACGATGAACTCACTCAAGAACAAGAACAAGAACAAGAAATTCACCGCAATGCACAAGCCGTTGCAGTGATCACTTCATCTATGAGCCGCGAAGTGTTCACCAAGATTGATAGATTAGAAAGTGCCATGGAAATCTGGGATCCACTCAAGACCGCACATGAAGGAAATCGCTCAGTTCGTGAGGCAAAAATTGAAATGCTCGAAGGAGAATTGGGGAGGTTTGCCATTGAGGAGGGCGAATCACCTCAAGACATGTACAACCGAATGAAGGCACTTATCAATAAGATCCGTGCCTATAGAAGCAAGAAGTGGACTGACCATGAGCTGGTCAAAATGATGATAAGAGCATTTATGCCAAGAAATGTCACCTTGTGCTCCATGATCCGTGAAAGCTCGGGGTTTCACAAAATGACCCCAGATGAAATATTGGGCAAGATTATGAACCATGAGATGATGGAGAAGGAGGCCCGATACGTCAAAGACTTGGCTGAACTTACTTCCTCCAAAAGGAAGGATGTTGCTCTCAAAGCAACTTGCAAGCCTAAAGGAAAAGAAGCTCGTGAAGCACAAGATGAGGAAGACACAAGTGATGTGAGCACCCGTTTGGATGATGAAGAGATGGCACTCTTCATCAAGAAATTCAAGCGCATGATGAGAAGAAAGAAGGGCAGCAAACTCTAGTGATGGGAAGAGCAAAGAAAAAGGAAAATCCAAGGCTCGACATACCTGCTACAATTGTTGTGAGTACGGTAACTTTATGGTTGATTGCACATATGTAGAAATTAAAAAGAAGAAAGAAGTTAAGCCTCAAGAGAAGAAAACCTTCAAGAAAAGTAGGCAAGCTCACCAAGCGCACACTGACAAGGAGTGGGACTCAAACGACGAGTTCTCCTCCGATGAAGAAGAATATATGGCCACCATTGCCATCAAGAAGCCTACCAAGAAGTCTACGCTCTTCCCAAACATGGGAGGACAGGAGACTCATAATCATACTTGCCTAATGGCTAAGGAAGGCAAAAAGAGGTTCGACTTACACCTCCCTCGATTAGTTCCTCCATTGATGATTTCATAGCTCTAGTGAAAATGATGAAATGTTTAAAGGGATGAGTAAAACTGCTTTAAAGAAAATGAAATGTGGTCGGATGAAAATTTTGAGGGAGGGGCTTGTCAACCTACAAGAAGATATGCTCATCCGCGAAAGGAAGAGATATCAAGAAGTTGAGAAACTCCTTGAGCTTGAGAGGGAGAAGAGTAAGTCACTTGAGCATGAGCTAGCCTTGAGTAAGGAAACTTACTCAAAACTAGAAGACTCACACTTTGCAATCAAGGATGAACTTGCTAACTTGTCAAAAGTTAACAAGATCCTTGAGGTGCAAGTTGAGTCACTCAAGCAAAGTGACTTCTCCTCCTCCAAGAGCTTACCTTCCAAAGGTGTAAATTTGACAACAACTGTAACTTGCACATGCTCTAGTAAGAAAAATATTGTTAAACATGACTCTTCTGTTTCACATGCTAAACATCTATCCCAAAGTGGCATCTTTGACAAGGAAAAGATTAAATATGCGCGTAGTGCATATATGATCACTGGATCTCTTAACATCAATGATGGTCTTGGGTTCACTAAAAATAAACTCATGTCCACTAATGTTCAAGGTAAGAAGCAAATTAATTTTGTTAAGGAAACATCATATGAATCTAAATTGCAAATAGTGTTATGTACTTTTGATGCTTCTTATGTACTCATGAAAAATAAATCTGGACATGTCTTTGCTAAATATGCATGACCACGCCACAAAAACTCAAAAACTTGTGTGTGGGTACCCATGACTCTTGTGACTAACCTGCGAGGACCCAAGCAAGCGTAGATACCTAAAACCAAGAAATAACTCTGTTTTGCAGGCCTACTTCTCTGGTGGATTGAAATGAGCGCTAGACAGTGGATGCACTAAACACATGACTGGAGAGAGGAGTATGTTCGTGGAGTATGAGCACAACGCGGATCCAAGTGAAGGAATATACTTTGGAGATAACATCCAAGGAAAGATCCTTGGTAGCGGTAAAATTGATATATCTTCTCAACATACTCTTTCAAATGTTTTACATGTCGATTCCCTATATTATAATCTTTTGTCCATATTTCAGCAATGCGACAAAGATTATAACTGTTTACTCACTAATGATGGTGTGATTGTTTTTAGAAGAAGTGATGGCTCGATTGCAATTAAGGGAATGTTGAAGAGAAAACTTTATCTTGTTGACTTCAACAAAGATAAAGCTGAACTCAACACTTGCTTCGTTGCTAAAACTAACATGGGATGGTTGTGGCATAGACGGCTAGCCCATATTTCGCTGAGAAATCTGCAAAAACTTCTAAAAGGTGGTCACATCCGAGGTTTAAAAGATGTTGTTTTTGAGAAAGACAGGCCGTGCAAAACATGTCAGACGGGAAAACAAGTTGGAGCACCACACCCTGCCAAGAACATGATGACTACCTCAAGACCGCTAGAACTTTTTCACATGAACTTCTTCGGTCCAATTGCTTATACAAGCATCAGCGGTAACAAATATGAATTGGTTATTGTTGATGACTTTTCTATATTTACTTGGGTGTTTTTCTTGTATGATAAATCAGAAACTCAGGGAATTCTCAAGAAATTTCTATAAAGGGAGCAAAATGAATTCTCCTCAACCGTGAAGAACATTAGAAGCGATAATGGAATAGAGTTCAAGAATACACAAGTTGAAGAGTACCTAGATGAAGAAGGAATAAAGCATGAATTTTTGGCACCCTACTCCTCTGAACAAAATGGAGTGGCCAAAAGGAAAAACAGGATGCTCATCGAGATGGCGAGGACAATGCTAGATGAAAACAAGACCTCAGACCGATTTTGGGCTGAAGCGGCGAACACCGCTTGTCACAACACAAATCGTCTATATCTTCATCGACTATTGAAGAAAATGCCATATGAGCTCCTCACCAGTAACAAACCAAATGTTTCGTATTTCAATGTATTTGCATACAAATGTTTTATCTTGAACAAGAAATCAAGGACTTCAAAGTTCGCTTCAAAATCTAATGAAGGGTTCTTGCTTGGTTATGATTCGAATGCCTACGTCTATCGTGTCTTCAACAAAGTCTCTAGCCTTGTTGAAGTTGCATGTGACGTTGTGTTTGATAAAACTAACAGCTCCCAAGTGGAGCAAGTTGATAAGTGTGTGCTATATCAAGAAGAAGCCCCATGTCAAGCGTTGAGGAGGATGACACTTGGTGATATTCGACCTCAAGAGAAACCACAAGACACAAGTGCTCATGATGAAACTCAATAGGAAAGCAATGATCAAGGTGGAGCTCACGCACAAGATCAAGATCAGGAAGATCAAGAAGATCAAGGAAGCAATGATCTAGGGGGAGACATTGATAATGAAGAAATGAAGTGCAAGCAACTTCACAAGTTCCTCACCCAAGAGTACATCAGAGTTTACAAAGCGATCATCCCGTCAACAACATCATTGGAGACATTGCTAAGGGAGTAACCACTAGATCTCGTATAGCTAATTTCTACGAATATTATTTTTTTGTCTCTTTTCTGGAACCATAAAGGTTAGAGGAAGCTCTAAAGGATACAGTTTGGGTGATTACAATGCAAAAGGAGCTGAACAACTTCAAGAGAAATGAAGTATGGGAGCTTGTAGAAAGACCAAAGGCGAACATCATAGGAACCAAGTGGGTCTTTCGGAACATGCAAGATGAACATGGAGTGGTCACCAAAAATAAGGCGCGACTTGTGGCAAAAGGTTACTCACAAGTCGAAGGTTTGGACTTCGACGAAACGTTCGCTCTCGTAGCTAGACTTGAGTCCATTCGTATTTTATTGGCATATGCTACTCACCGTAATTTTAAGTTGTATGAAATGGATGTCAAAAGTGTCTTCCTCAACGGCCCCATTAAGGAGGAAGTATACGTGAAGCAGCCACCAGGATTTGAAGATCAAGAGTACCCTAACCATGTGTATAAACTGCGTAAGGCTCTCTACAGCCTCAAACAAGCTCCTCGAGCTTGGTATGAGTGCCTTAGAGATTTTCTAACTCAAAATGGTTTTAAAATTGGAAAAGCTGAGTATACTTTGTTCACAAAACATTTTGATGATCATCTATTTGTATGTCAAATCTATGTTGATGATATCATTTTTGGTTCTACTAATAAATCTTTTTGTGAACAATTTAGCAAGATTATGACAGACAGGCTCGAGATGTCAATGATGGGCGAATTAAAGTTCTTCTTGGGGTTCCAAGTGAAGCAATTAAGAGAAGGCACTTTCATAAGCCAAAGCAAGTATGCGCAGGACATCCTCAAGAAGTTCAATATGGACAAAGCCAAGCCCATCAAAACACCCATGGCAACTAATGGACATCTCGATCTCGATGAAGATGGTCCAAATGTGCATCAAAACATATATCAATCTATGATTGGCTCATTACTTTATTTATATGCATCTAGGCCAGATATCATGCTTAGTGTTTCTATGTGTGTAATGTTTCAAGATGCACCTAAAGAGTGCCATTTAATAGTCGTAAAAAGAATTTTAAGGTACCTTGTGGACACACTCAACATGGGCCTTTGGTATCCCAAAGAATCCAAGTTTAACTTAATAGGATATTCCGATGCCGACTATGTAGGATGCAAAGTCGATAGAAAGAGCACGTTAGAGACTTGCCAATTTCTTGGCAGATCCCTAGTTTCATGGTCGTCTAAAAAGCAAAACTCCATTGCTCTTTCCACAGCCGAAGCGAAGTATGTTGCAGTGGTAGTTGTTGCACACAACTACCTTGAATGCGACAAACTCTAAGGGATTATGGTTTCAAACTGAACCATATTCCACTCTATATGATAATGAGAGTGCTATAAAAATTGCACACAACCCAGTAGAGCACTCAAGAACTAAGCACATAGATATTCGTCATCATTTCTTAAGAGATCATTCATTAAAAGGTGGTATAGTAATCTCACATGTTAGGACTGAAAAACAACTTGCAGATATTTTCACCAAGCCATTAGATGAAAAGAGGTTTTGTGAGCTAAGAAATGAACTTTATATATTTGACTCTCGAAATGTGGCTTGAAACACTGCATACCTGGTTGTGATTTCAAAATTTACTCATTTTTGCGAGAGTTTGCCCCTTATCTCGATTTGCTCTTGAAAACTACTTAAATTAGTGAATCTTGGTAAATTATGGTCATTATATTATTGTTGATTGCTTACTGGTCATGTTCATCGAGATTATTTATGAAATGATGCCCTTTAGATCACTATTAGTTCAAACTCCCAAATTCAATTTGTTCCATTCTCTTCTGTCCAGCTGACTCGGACTAGTCCGTTGTCTCAGACTAGTCCGGCCCTGGTCCGGCATACCGGGCTTGTCCGGTCTCGACTGGACTAGTCCATATTTTTTGGGCTTAACCCTAGGCCGCCGCCAGAACTTCATCTCCCTCCTCTCATAATCGCTTTTGCTCTCTCTCTCTCTCTCTCTTCCATCTTGAGCTCCCAAGGCGATTTTTGCATCTAGCCATCAAAATCGAAGATTTCTCCAAGGGAAATCCTCTCCTCGGCGTGAAGCTTCCCCACTCCGGACTAATCCAGACCCTGCTCCACTCCTCCAACTCCAACTTTCAAATCTTTCGGTAAAATCTCACTCAACCCTAGTTCTCACTTTTTCTCCAGTCTTGCTTATTTTTCTTGATTCCTAGGGCATACATCACCTTTCTAGATGTATTTCTACTGTATTCCTACTCATTGTGCATCATTCGAGCTAGATTTGTTGAAAATAAAAACTTAGGGTTCATAGGTTAGTTTGGACTAGTCCAATGTTCAAGTGCGTACAAGTCCGGTACACCAGACAAGTCTGCACTCAGAAAACGGACAAGTTTGGTACCCTGACAATTTGAACCTCTAAATTCTTATTTTCACAAAGTCTACAATAAATTACTATCAATCCTTGAATTCCCCTATCATGCACGATGTCGTCAGCTTTCGAGGACAGCTCGTTTGATTATGACGAAGAGCGTGATCGTGGAAGAGTGCAAAGAGCCAAAGAGAAACTCATGAAGAAGAGGCATGACCACAATGTTCACTCCTCTCCTCCCGTCGATGTTCTTCCTAAGAAGAGGAGAGTGGTAGTGAAGAAGCCTCTGAGCAAGGAAGGTGCTAGCAGCTCGTCGATACCTAAGAGAAGCCTCAACAAAGGCAAAGGACTGGCTAGTGATCCTATTGGCCCGTTGAAGATGAAAGCTCCTACTCACCGCAATAGGCAACCCTCAAGTGATGATTTTACTGGAAAAGGAAATGAACTGGCTGACAAATACAGGAAGATGGAAGTCTATGAGCAGCCTAAACAGTCAGCTGACCCAAGGTTCTAGAGTAACTTTCATGCTGACTATTATGAGCATGTTTACATGAAGATGAGGAACCCAATGATCGAAAGTCAATGGGTCAATATCACCTACCTCCAATCCAAGATGTGCCAAGCCTATCAAGAGGTCTTGGAGGCATTAGAGAGACATGGGTTGAAGGATCTCATATCCTTCCAGTGGGACTGGAACAATGAGGTTATAACTCAGTTTTACTCCACTCTCTACTTCGCTCGTGATGATGGGGACAAGATGATAGGGATGACACATGGATCCAAGTACAGTGTCACCTATGAGGAATTTGCCAGGATACTTCATCTTGAAGGTACCTTGGAGCCTCTGGAGAAACTTGAAGCCTCTGGAGAAAGATGAGCTAGATTTGCTCTATGATACAAGAATGCCTTACAAGTCTCCGACTACCAAATATTTGAAGCCATTCTTTGCAATCTTGAACAAAATTCTGACGAAGACCATAGCTCCCAAAGAAGGAGATGCAGGAACCATCCAAGGGACTCTAAGGACCTTGATGAAGGTTATAAGAAAAAGATCAATGTCTTTGAATACAACTACAATGACATTGTGAACATCTCCATTACTCCAAACAGGTCCTGTGGCTATGCACCCTATATCATGTACATGATTGAGAAGGTGACAGGACTAGAGTTCATCAAAGATGTTCCTCACACAGGCCTCAAGCCCCAGAAGCCTACGTTATACACAGTTCCCTCTGCTCCTACCTCACCTGCTATGGAACAAAGATCTATGAGGGCTCATGAAGGCTCAAGGACCTAGGCTGCTACTCCTGCTCCTCCACAATCTAGAGAGTCTTCCAGTGGTGTGCTGAAAATGCTTTCCTCCATCTTTGCATCCTGCAGTAAAGTGGAAACTAAGCAGCACAAGGAAAGTCTAGCTAAGAAGAGACATCAAAGATATGTGAAGACCGACATCAAAGATATCTTTGAGAAGCTAAACATTGAGCCTGTGGGGTCACCTCAGATTTCAGAGGATTCTGAAGAAGATTTCACTGAAATGGCACCCCTCTCAGAGCAAGAGTTGGCATCATTTGGTCTAGCTGGTGTCTCTGCTCCTCCTCCTCAGCAAGCACCTGAAGATGAAGAATAGGATGAAGATAGGACTGAGAGTGAGGGAGGCAGTAGCGATGAGTAATTCCACTCAATTTTTCCCTTTTTGGTGCCTTGATGCCAAAGGGGGAGAGATTAATACTAGTAGCTTATATTGTAGCCTTAAGGACTTGTGGTCGAGAACATGTTTCTCAATTTCAAATTATTGTAATATCTTTTGGATGTTCTTACTTTATTTAATATATGATGCTTAGTTTAATGTTAATGTGATGATTGTTGCTATAATTGTTAAGTTCTTATCTCTTACTCATCACATCATTTGATCACACACTCTATAGGCACCCCACCATAAAGAGTGCATATATGTGAGAAGTTTTTGTTACACATTTATCATTCTAATATATGCACACTTTATGAAAATCAGTTTTTACTCTTAATTATGAAATCTCAATTGGTTGTCATCAATCACCAAAAAAGGGGAGATCGAAAGTGCATCTAGGCAATCCCTTGTGGGTTTTGGACGAATGATGACAAATGAATGAGATCCTAATGAACTTGTTGAGATGAATGTAGGTCAACTCAAATGAGATAGTTTGGTGCAATCAAAAAGTGAAAAATGAAGTGATAAAGAAAGAGAAAAGCCCAACTGATGAATGAAGCACAAAGTAGACTTAATTGTATAGGATGTATGTGAGAGACACATCCCAAGAGCTCAAATCTTTGCGTAGGGGCAAGGGCTTAAAATCAATCTTAAAATTCACTGAGCATCGAACTCGTCCGTTCATGGACCGGACTAGTCCGTTCAACTATCTTTTGTCTCACTTCATAGTGCACCAGAATAGTCTGTTCATGGACCGGACTAGTGCGATCAACTTTCTAGAACCTCACTTCAGAGTGCATCGGAATAGTCCCTTTATGGACCGGACTAGTCCGTTCAACTTCTTATAAACTCAATACACTGTGCACCGAACAAGTTCGTTCAAAAACCGGACTAGACCGTTGAACTCTCTGTTGTTTCATAACACATTGCACCGGACAAGTCCGTTTATGGACCGGACTAGTCCAAGAAACTTTTTGATGTTCCAATTCACAGGGCACCGAACAAGTCCGGACTCCTACCGGACTAGTCCGGTATACCTCACACAATTTAGGATTTCTAGTGTGCAGCACATTTCACGCAGATTATCACAGCACACCGAACAAGTCCGGTCCCTAGTACGGACTAGTCCGGCCGTCGTGATCCCTAAACGTAACATTTTGGAAACTCTATAAATCGGAGATCCACGACCCCACAATTACAACTCTCACATTCTACTATTCAGAATTGAATCCCTAGTGCCGCCACTTGTCCCAAGAGCACAAAAACACATATCCCCACACATCGAAGATCCTCAGTGAAATCATTTGAGTATTCAGATTTGGATTGGGAGATCATTGTCTACGCGTCATTGAGCTCTTGGGGTTTGATCTCTATACACTCTTGCACTACTTGTAATCTTTTTGAGTGTATTTGATCATCTTTTCTGCTGTAATTCTTGTGGGAGCCCTCAACGTGTGAGGTTGCCCCACCAGCTCGGTGATTACACATGATAGTGGAATCAAGTCGGTCTTGTGTGGTGACTTGAGGTGGAAAAGGGTTTGAAGAGACCCAGCTCTATGTGGGCTTTCTCAACGAGGAGTAGATCCCTTTGGTGATATCGAGCGTTGGTAAAAATTCGTGTCTCACGTGTTCCATTGTTTTACTTTTGCTAGTTTCATCATCTAGGGCATTAGAATTGATTAATCAAATAATTTGTGATCCACGTGAACATTAAGTAATCTTATCTCTTGTTTAAGTTGAAAGAATAGTAATTACATTCCCCTGCAATTTTATTTGAAGTTTTTGCATAATTGTTTAATAGTTTCATTGAACTGAACAATCGGACTAGTTTGTACCCCGAACCAGACAAGTCTGTTACCTCTGGTATTTGACGATTTAATTAAGTGTGTAGAAAAATTTTCAAAGCCTATTGAGCCCCCTCTAGCCCACATTCACCCATAAAGGTCCCCTTTTAAACACCCTGACAACGTTTGGGTGCATCGTGCAAATCATATGGGCCCAAAACCCGCTGCTGAACCCACAACGTCCATGATAGCGGGGCCCAAGTCCCTTGTTAGAGAGATTGGCCCGAGCGGGCCCCCACCTGAGGAGGCAACACGGCGGTTCCCATAAAGGCAGAAGTGAGAGCAGCAGAAGCTCAGCAGCCATATTGGGAACCATCACGATAAAGAAGCGGCAGCAAGATCCCATCACTATGACCCCTCAGCTAGAGGGGGACGTGTGGCCACGATGGCAGAGGCGCACACTGCTTTGACTGATCAAGACAAAATCAAAAGGCAGCACGGGAAAGCAGGGACAGGGCTCCACCCTCAGGCGCATCACCTCCGCCCTGGATGGACCGAGGGGCCACTTTCGGTACCAGGCATACCGGGTACCCTCCCACCAGGCTAAAAGCACCTAAGTGTCCTGCCTTGCTAATAAGGCAGGGTCCAAAGGCGCAACGTGTCCAGAAGGCCCGGGCCTCTCTCTCTCAGATATGGTGTCAGGTGTATCCACATGGACCTAAAAGAGGAGTCCAGCTCCCCCTCAAGGACGAGCTCCCAAGCGGCCACGTGTCCAAAAGACAAGATCTCGCTCCCCCATGGGAGAGGGCTCCGGTGCTGCCACATGGTTCGAAGCACCAGACAGACCACCTCCCATGGAGGCGGGCTTTGGCTCTACCACGTGTCCCGCGGCCCTGGATCCCCCACTCTACTCAGGAACAGACTCTGGGGATGCCACGTGGTCTGTGGATTTGGACCTGGCCTCCCCCATAGAGGCTAGTGATGAGGACATCAACACCCTCGATACATCCACACCGACTCAGCTATCGGTTTCTTGTCCGATCACTCGCGCTTGTGCACGTCAACTAAACTATGAGGTGAACTCGTTCTTGGCCTTATGTCCATCTTATTATACTGTGGAACTACGTGCTTTCTTGTTTTGCTTAGGAACAATGGAGAGGAGCCAATGGGAAGGGAATTCACGCAGATGGGATTTGGACAGCAGAACAGAACCAACTTGTGACGGCCACCACGACTTCATAATGAATCCGATCTGGGCGTTCAAGTACTTCCTGGAAAGATTATCAAATCTACTTTCAAATGGATCTGGCCTCATGTCCATATCTATTCGTAGTCGGCCGCAATCATTATTTTAATACCAAGACTTTTTCTGTCCATGGTGTTGCATCACCAAAATTGGGCCCATGGCCCATGTATCGTTTGAAGTCCATTAGGGACTCGTGATTAGGGTTTCTCACGACCATAGGTAGGTAATAAATAGTAGCTGCCGCCCTCATTAGCTGGTGGGTTTTGTTTATTCGTAAGTTAGCTTCTGCTGCTTCCTTGTACACGCGCGTGTCGACTAGATCGCCCATCTACTTGTATCCAGAACCCCACTTCAGATTGATTCAACTGATAAGTTCTTGTTCTTCTTGTTCTTGCGTGTTCTTCGATTGCTTGCAAAAACAAAGGCCCTCGTGGTCAGGTATATTGTGCGCCAGCAAGATCAATACAACTTCAGAGTCGGTGTAAGGATCGCTAAGGTGCATTGTCTTGGGGACAGTGTAGTCGGATTGCCAACGTCTTCTCCTCCACAAATCGAACACTCCTATTCTCATCGAAAGATCGGGAACCAAGATCCTATCAAGTGGTAATCAGAGCAAGGTTAATCGGTGAGAGTTCTACCATTACTTTTCTTTCCGCTGTTATCATCCTATAGTTTAGAAAAAGCCCAAAAAAATACCAGATCTGTTTTTTCCATTATTCCTAGACCATTGTGCCTTTTACTTTCTCTACTTAGTCAAGACTTGTTGAGTTCATGGTTGCTTCGACGAGTCAAGTTGCTGGTCTATAGTTTTGCACCACTAGAATTCCGAGTTCGTGTCACATTCGGTCACCTAGTTCGAGTCAGATTCGTAGTTCGAGTTTGAGTCGGATTACTAGTTTGAGTTTGAATCAGATTGCTACTTCGAGTTTGAGTCAGATTGCTAGTTCGAGTTTGAGTTGGATTACAAGTTCAAATCAGATTTCTACTTCGAGTTTGAATCGGATTGCTAGTTCGAGTTTGAGTAGGATTACTAGTTCAAGTTTGAGTCGGATTACTAGTTCGAGTTTTAATCAGATTGCTACTTCGAGTTTGAGTCGGATTGCTAGTTCGAGTTTGAGTCAGATTACGAGTTCAAATCAGATTGCTACTTCGAGTTTGAGTCGGATTGCTAGTTCGTTTGAGTCAGATTACTAGTTCGAGTTCGAATCAGATTGCTACTTTGAGTTTTAGTCAGATTAGTAATTTGAGTTTGACAACAAGAAAAAGGCAAGTGCAAAATCAAAAGCCACACAAAAGCCACAAGCAATTAGAGAAGAAAAAAAGGCAAGTGCAAGATCAAAAGCCGCATGTGCAAATTTTGTTCTAGGGTCTCCTGATTCCATCTAGAGAGAGTTTGGGTGACCACCCCAACAATAGGAAAAACGAAAAAAAAAGAAAAAAATCAGATTGTTGTTTGGGGTGTTTTTGGTGACGACATTGGTGTCTCCGCTCGCGTCTCTAGTACGGTCTAGACTAAGATCAGCACAGTACTGTTGTAGAACATTTATTCAGCTTGTTGTGATTAACATGGTGAAAGTTTGCTCCTTGTGCTAGTTCAGCCACCTAAAGCCATAGATTGACACCTGCTCTTGAAGTTGTTCATTACTTGCTGGTTGGACCTAAAACAACTCAACTTCAAGACCCACACGAAATTTAACCAAAATAAACTTGAAACTTTCCATAAACGAACCATAACCACCTTAGTCGCAACCTTAGACATAATTCAGCCGGTTGGACCTTTCCGACCAATTATTTACGTCCACTTCTCTTCATCACGCCTTAGAACCACGTTGCCACATCCATGCACTCCTTGCACACGTGCAAACACCTTCCAACAACGTCCACGATACCTTCATATGCATTGTTCTTGACCCACATGTTGCGTGACCTCCCGATCAACTCAACCACAGTTCCTCCCGAACATTGTTGTTGAACCTCATCTTCTCCGTATGACTAGTTCAATGGATCCCGTCACTGTAAAAGCCCACACTTGCAAAGCACAAGAATGAAAATGTGAACTTAATTTTTTTTTCCAGTTAAGTTGGAGATTGAAAACTCACATGAATTAAATTGCTACTTGAATAATGTTCAAAAATGAGAACTTGTTTAAACTTTAATTATATTTTGAAAGATGATTAATATAGATGAGAACTAAAGTAAGTAATACATAACAAATCTATAAATCCTTAACCTGAAATTCAGATATGAGAGGTAAAAATAAGAATGAGAAATAGAAATAAAAAATAGCAAAGGAAAAATCAGATTACTTAAATCGTTATTGAAGGATTCAAAATTTAAATTTAGATATTGTTCTAACTATGTCAAAATACAAAATTGAGTTGTCCAGCAGATCGGTAATAATTAAAATAACCATCATGTCAAGTTTCATAATTTTTGAGACACGTTTGCTATTTAATTCAATGATAACATCGTAAACTATTAAAATTCAAATTCAAATTTGAATTTGAATTTGGTTGAAACTTGATCAAAGGTTGATATATAATCCAGAATAGGATTTTACATAGTTGTTTTAGGTTACCTGCCAAGTTTCATGAATTTTGGACATTGTTAAGTGAGGGAATTGTTTGATCAGAGAGATAAGAGAGGAGAGAGGTCTGTGGGCCCTGCATTTCAGCCATACAAAGCTTGAACCGCCTCTGCCTTTCTCTCCCAGGGTGCCAGCGCGGGTTGTTTGCATGTACAGCACATGCTTTGCACCGTAGCTTAATCCAACAAGAATTTTCTCCTTCCTATCGCTTCACACCACGGTGCCCATTCTTCCATCGATATTTTGGCCTCTCTTCATGTCACGCCCGGTCATAGTAAAGATGAACAGACGCTAATCACATGTACGCCAGGATCAGTTGAATCATACATGCATCGACGAAAGTGAAATATCATACATTGCCATGTTCGAATACATAAAATAGTCTTACAGTATGACCCGAAGGTCTACAAATACACACCACAACTATTTACATCAACAACAACATTACATAGTCCAACTACAGCAGAAGACTAATAGATGAGGGTAGATCCATCTCCACAGGAAGCCGTTGCGCGTGAGGTCGCCAGCCTAGACCAAGTCCTCCGGATTGACGAAGAAGTCCTCCGGTGCCGCTTCTTCTTCTTCATATTCTAAAGGAGAATTAAACGCTTGAGTACATAGAGTACTCAGCAAGTGCGGGAAGAGATGACATGATTGGCTAAAGCAAAGGGGAAGGCCAATTATGGCTTAGCACTATGCTTAGAACCTAACCTTAGCTTCCATTTATCAATATCATAATTCAAGAAGTAATCAACACATGAGTACTGATAATGAATGTAACTTGAATCATAATTAACCACCATTTCCCAACCATAGACTAATTATGAACTGGCCCCCAAGCCGCTCTTGTCTGTGAGCACGGCTGTCATGACAGTTTTACCAAATCTCTACAGAGAGTGTATCCTTTCCCCACAAGCAGTGATTTCATCCCCTGCTGTCAGGTGGACTTGAGTAAACCTCCATGTAGCCCTGGTGATCAACCACATTTCACACTTCCGTAGGTGTGTGGCCCGGAGATCACTACATGGTCTTTACAAAGGTACTCCCGACTAGTGCTAGCCCTCTAAGGTTTCCACCACTAGGGATTCTTGGAGTAACCCTCCGCCCCAGAGCCCCCTCTTGAGCCTTGCGGATCCCAGAGCAGATCACCCGCCTCATTCCCCGCACCATCCAACCACTAGCATTTCATCGGGAGAAACCTAATTAATTGACCAAGCTACCCCATCTCAGTCTCGTGGTGGTACTATAAAGCTTAGTGGCTTCCTCCATAAACCCATCCTTAGAATACGGTGGTATCAAACCCCAATCCCGGGTCTCGTGCAAACTGCACCATACCAATACTAACCAACCACCAGATTCCTATCCACTACAATTGTGTAATCACCACAAGTTCAAGTAACCATAAAGTGTAACATAGCACAATTGTATGAAATCCCAATCCCAATGTCTAAGCATGGCTAAGCATAAATAAGACCTATCTACTTCCCAACCCATTTCAGGTAACAAGGAATTATGTAGAACAGGGCATGTAAACATGAAATAGACATTAATTTAATTAGCATGCATCTATCTAAATCCCTAAAATTGGTACAAGATGGTCAAGGGCACTTGCCTTCGTTGAAGACTTGAGTGTTGGCGAAGTCTTGGTCTTGAAGGTGAAGATTAAGGTCATAGAACGATTCTAAATATATTGCCCAAACATGGCAAGAATAAAATAAAGCTAAATAAGTAAAGAGCATTCAATACAATACATCACAACACACACATAAGCATAAAATCCTATACTAATGTGTCCCTACGAGGTATTTATTATTTTACATAGCCAAAATATGCATTTTAGATTTATCCTACGTTTTTGAGAATTAAATATAGCCTAAAAACATTTTTATTGAATTTTCTATGGCTAAAATGTATTTTTAAACATTTATAATAAATATTCCATGGACAAAATATATTTCAAATGAACTCTACAATTTATTCACAGCATAAAATAGTTGATACCAATTTTTCCTAACATTTCTACATTTATTTACCATTTTTATCTATTTTCTACACCTCAAATACCATATTCAACAAATAAATAAAAGTCCAGGGACTAATTAATTAGTTTTCTAAACTGCACAGGGGTTAAACACATGATTCTACAAATTTGCAGGGGTTAAATTGACTATTTAAATGATTAAATCCAATTTTTAGGGGTCCAGGGGCTAGTCTGCAATTTCCAGGGGCTAGACTTCAATTCCAGAGAAGTCCAGGGGGTAGCTAGTGAATTTTCCAGGGGCCACAGTGCAATTGCGCAGGCGGGAAAAGAACTTTGAATGTGGGTCATTGGATTTGAATTGGACGCGTGGGATTTTAATGGCCGAACCGTTACGGGGATATAATATCCACCGTAGGGGTTCAACCGATGGCCCAGATTGGGCCACGTCGCCCCTAAACGGCGCACGCGGGCGGCGCGGCGGCGCTCGACGGTTGCCGGCGGCGATCTCACCGGAGATCACCCAAACGGCGATTCCTACTTCAATTCTACGCGCCAAGGACATGAACCGAGAGAGGAGGAGTAGGGGAACTCACCTAGGAGGTTCTCGGAGTGCGAAATCGGGTGGAAGACGGTCGGCGATGAGAGGGGGCGGCGGTTGGCATCAGTGCATGTCGACTCCGGCGAAACATCGGCGATCTCCCCGCGCAGACTTGCCCGGCGTGCTCCTGGCGACACGGCGACGAGGTTAGAGAAGGAAGGGGCAAGGATTAGGCGATGGATCGTCGGGAACGCACAGAACATACCAAGAGTGGCGGTTTGCTAGGGTTTGGGCGCGGAGGAGCGAGAACAGAGGGGGAAGGGGAAATTTATGGAGGGGACGGGTGTGGTGGTTGCTGGCGCGCGCGAGGGAGGTTTTCCCCGGGTTGATTCGACGTGGAATGGCGGTTGCGAGGGGGGGGGTGGCGTGGTGTGGTGCGGTGTGGCGCGGTAGGGAAAAGGGTGGCGGTTGCTGGGGGTAGGGGATGACAGGTGGGGTCCGCGGCGTAGAGAGAGAGAGGGGAGAAGAGGTGGGATTCGGCTGCGCCGCAGGAGAGGGGAAGGGAATTGGGCCAGGGGGGGAAATCGGCCCAGGGAGGGGGTTTAATTCTTTTTCTTTTTCTTTTTCATTTCCTTTTCTTTTGATTTGAATTCAAATTCAAACTTCAACGTTTACTACTCGTTTAAACTTCAAAATTCACACAAAAATGCAGGCTACAATGCACAATGCTTGTTCAAATTTTTACACATGAAATAATGGGTGTTACAACTCTACCCCCCTTAAAAGGAATCTCGCCCTCGAGATTCGGACGCCCTAAGAGAATAGATGAGAGAAATCCGCCTTAAGAGTTTCTTCTCTTTCCCATGTTGCTTCTGCCTCCGAGTGATGCTTCCATTGCACTTTACACATGCGAATAACTTTGTTTCTTGCGATCTTTTCTAGTGTCTCAAGTATCTTGACAGGTTGCTCCACATAAGACAAATCTTCCTGTACATCCACTGCTTCCATAGGCAATTGCTCTTCAGGCACTCTTAAGCACTTCTTAAGCTGTGATACATGGAACACATTATGCATGTCTGACAAGTGTGGTGGAAGCTCAAACTGATATGCCACTTCACCTCGTCTTTTGAGTATCTTGAACGGACCAATATAGCGGGGTGACAACTTGCCTCTTACTTTAAATCTTCTCAATCCTCTCATAGGTGACACCTTCAAGTACACATAATCACCAACCTCAAATGTTAGATCACGTCTTCGAGTATCCGCATAACTCTTCTGTCTTGTTTGGGCTGCCTTTAGATTCTTCCGAATTTCTTGTACTTGTCTTTCAGCCTCTTGTAACACGTCAGGCCCAAAGACTTGCCTTTCCCCAGTTTGATTCCAAAACAACGGTGTCCTACACTTTCACCCATACAATGCTTCAAAAGGAGACATCTTCAAACTGGCTTGATAACTATTGTTGTAAGAGAATTTGGCATATGGTAGATTCTTGTCCCAACTTTTGCTATTCTTTAGAGCACACGCTCTCAACATGTCTTCTAATATCTGGTTGGTGCGTTCAGTCTGACCATCAGTTTGAGGATGATACGCCGAACTAAAATTTAGACGGGTATCCATTGATTCATGCAACTTCTGCCAGAATCTTGAGGTGAATTGAGTGCCTCTGTCTGAAATGATCTTCTTAGGAACTCCATGTAAGCATACAATCCTGGAGATGTACAGTTCCGCTAGCTTGGGACCATTGTAGGTCTCTTTCACAGGAATAAAGTGAGCCACTTTAGTTAGACGGTCCACAATAACCCATATAGAATCATATCCAGACTGTGTTCTTGGTAGTCCCACGATGAAATCCATACTAATTTCTTCCCATTTCCATTATGGCACTTTGATTGGTTGCAATAACCCTGCTAGTCTTTGATGTTCCGCCTTAATCAATTGACATGTATCACATATGGCCACATATTCTGCTACATCCCGTTTCATTCCATGCCACCAATATCGATCTTTAAGGTCTTGATACATCTTTGTGCTTCCGGGATGAATGGAGTATGATGAGTTATGAGCTTCCCTTAATATCAACTCTTTAATCTCCTTGATATCTGGAACACAAATCCTCTTTCCAAGCCATAAAGTTCCTTGTTCACCCTCTCTAAAGTTCGGAGCCTTCCCTTTCTTCATCAAGTGCTTGATCTCCTTGACCTTCTCATCATTCTTTTGTCCTTCTCGTATATCACGTTCTAGGGTTGAGTTCACTTCCATAGCAACTGCTTCAGTGCTAGACACTAGACATAGGTTTAACCTTGCAAACTCTTCACATAACTGGGGTTGAAGAGCTTGTACTGACGAGTTATTGCTTTGTCCCTTCCTACTTAGAGCATCAGCGACCACATTAGCCTTGCCTGGATGGTAGTTGAGTCCCACATGAAAATCATTTATTAATTCCAACCAACGACGTTGTCTGAGATTAAGATCCGGTTGTGTGAATATGTACTTCAAGCTCTTGTGATCTGTGTATATCTCAGTCCTTTTTCCCATTAAGTAGTGTCTCCATATCTTCAATGCATGAACAACAGCTGCCAATTCTAAATCATGTGTTGGATAGTTCCTCTCATGTTTCCGAAGCTGTCTTGAAGCATAGGCTACCACATGTCCTCCTTGCATTAAGACACATCCTAAACCATGACCAGATGCATCACAATAAACCACAAATTCCTTCTGCATATCAGGCATCACCAATACCGGTGCATTGGTTAACCTCTTCTTCAACTCGGCGAAGCTTACTTCACATTCGGGGGTCCACTTGAAAGCAACTCCTTTCTCAAGCAACTTGGTTAGTGGTCGAGAGATCTTTGAAAATCCCTCGATGAAACGACGATAGTAACCAGCCATACCTAAAAATCTTCGTATATCATGTACACTCTCAGGTGTTTCCCATTTAAGGACATTGGCCACTTTTCCTGGGTCCACTGCTATACCTCCTTCGGATATGACATGTCCCAAAAATGATACCTCCTTTAGCCAGAACTCACAATAAGCTTGGCATATAGTTGATGTTGGCGAAGCTTCTGTAGAGCCATCCTGAGGTGCTCCTCATACTCTTCTTCAGTCTTGGAGTAGATAAGTATGTCATCGATGAATACCACTACGAACTTGTCCAAGTACTCCATGAATACCTTGTTCATTAGATACATAAAATATGCCGGAGCATTGGTCAATCCAAACGACATAACCGTATACTTGTATAATCCATATCGAGAGACAAATGCCGTCTTGGGAATGTCTAAGGGTCTAATCTTTAGTTGGTGATAACCGGAACGAACATCAATCTTGGAAAACACACATGCTCCTCTCAACTGATCAAACAAATCTTCAATCCTTGGTAGTGGATATTTATTCTTGATTGTTACCTCATTTAAGGCACAGTAATCCACACACAACCTTTGAGTTCCATCCTTCTTAGGTACAAATATAACTGGTGCTCCCCAAGGCGATGAACTAGGACGAATATATCCTTTTGCCAATAACTCCTCAATATGATCCTTTAGTTCAGCTAATTGTTTAGCATCCATTCTATATGGCCTCTTATATATTGGGGCCGTTCCAGGTACTAGCTCAATGATAAATTCAATCTCTCGATCAGGGGGCATACCTGGTAAGTCATCTGGGAATACATCCGGAAATTCCTTCACAACCCTGATATCTTTGGTACTCTCAAGATGGTTGAGTTGTACTACTGCCTCTTGTGTCTGATCTGGCTTGAACTCCACTGTAGTGCCATCCGGGTGTGTTAAGCAAACTGTTCTAGTTGCACAATGAATTACTCCTTGATTCTTCGTCAACCAGTCCATTCCCAGAATGATATCTAATCCATGGGAGTCCAACACTATTAGGTTGGCCCAAAAGACTACCCCCGTTATGTTTATACTCACTTTTCGGCATAGATGCCTTGCCACCATCTCTCCTCCAGGAGAGTTTATCAATAATGGCCCATTCAAGAATGTAACTACCATGTCATGCTTCTTTATGAAATCCTTGGATATAAATGAATGTGTAGCACCCGAATCAAACAATATGGTGGCAGGGTGGGAGTTAACAGAAAACATACCGATCACCACATCAGGCGCTTCCTGTGCTTGCTCCAGAGTCACATGGTTGACACGACCAGGTGGGTTTTGTTGCTTCTTTGGACAACTGCTGGCGTAGTGTCCCCATTCTCTGCACTTGTAACATTGTACTCCCGCAGCATTATTCGGGCCCTTGTTGCCTCCTGATTGGTTTCTTGGGGGTTGGCCATTTGGACGGTTAGCGGGAGCTGAAGGGCGGGGTGGCTGCATCTGCTGACGTGGGGGTTGCATTGGCTGGCGTGGTGGCTGCTGCTGCTGCTGCTGGCGCATTTGCTGGTTGTAGGGAGTGGGTGGCCTGTAGTTGGAGTTTGGAAATCTCTGTCCCGAGTAGTTCATGGGACGAGTCATCTGGTTTGCAGGCGGAGGGTTAAGACGGGGGCGTACATTGCTGCTAGAGGCATGTGCTATAGTCAACTTCCTTTTTCTTTCCTCATCATCCAGTTCCTTTTTAGTCCTTTCCACTTCAAAAGCTTTGTCAACTAGCTTCTGAAAGTCACTGTAATCGCTGGAAGACATGGCAAACTTTAACTCCTTGTCCAATCCATTATTGAAGCGGAATTGTTTCTTGGAATCAGTATCCACGTCTATCGGTGCATAGCGGGATAACTGGGTGAATGCATTCAGGTAGGCTCTCACCGTCATACGGCCCTGCTTTAACATCAGGAACTCTTCACGTCTTGCTTGTATTTCTCCCTCAGGCACAAAGTGGTTCCGGAAATTGGTCCTGAACTCTTCCCAAATAATGCTTTCTGGATCCCGGTGGGCTTCAGTAAAGGCAGTCCACCAGTCGGCTGCCGGTCCATGGAGTTGATGGGAGGCTAATAGTACTTTCTCCCTTCCTTCACAGTGGATGAGCCTCAACTTGCTTTCAACGGTTCGGAGCCAATCATCGGCATCCATGGGTTCGGTGACTGTGGCAAAAGTGGGTGGATGAGTGTTCAGGAAGTCCCTTAGGAAGGACCTAGGTGGAAAAGGTGGTGGTGGCGGAAGGTTGTAATTTGGTGGTGGTGGGGGTGGGGCTTGCTGCAGGTTGGTGACAATCTGTGTAAGGTTGTTAAGCAGCTGGGTTTGGATGGCCATCATCTGCTGCATTTGTTGCGCTGCCGGGGCTCCTCGAGCACCCCTTCCATTCCATCCTGGCACACCTCCAAGTCCTTCATCTTGGGGCACAGCACCCCTTCCACGACCTCTACCTCTACCTCTTCCTACTTTCTCCCTTCCTTCACAGTGGATGAGCCTCAACTTGCTTTCAACGGTTCGGAGCCAATCATCGGCATCCATGGGTTTGGTGACTGTGGCAAAAGTGGGTGGATGAGTGTTCAGGAAGTCCCTTAGGAAGGACCTAGGTGGAAAAGGTGGTGGTGGCGGAAGGTTGTAATTTGGTGGTGGTGGGGGTGGGGCTTGCTGCAGGTTGGTGACAATCTGTGTAAGGTTGTTAAGCAGCTGGGTTTGGATGGCCATCATCTGCTGCATTTGTTGCGCTGCCGGGGCTCCTCGAGCACCCCTTCCATTCCATCCTGGCACACCTCCAAGTCCTTCATCTTGGGGCACAGCACCCCTTCCACGACCTCTACCTCTACCTCTTCCAGACATCTGTATAGGGAATAATTGAAATTTTAAGACAATAGATGAGATATAGAAAGGTACGCTATGGCAAACGGTCCCAACTATATGCATCAAGGGAAACATATATATATATATATATATATATATATATATATATATATATATATATATATATATATATATATATAACAAGAAGATTCATTAACCAACTAGTGCGGATGTGGACAAGATGCTAATGCATTCCACAACTCGCACGACACACTAACAAGCCTATATACAAATGACATGGATGTGGACAGGATGCCGAAGCATTCCACAACTCATGTCGCACACACACACAATATAAAGCAAACTACTAGCATAACAACATAAATAACACAACTCAAGACTAAAGAGGGCGCAGCTACACGCTCCTACATACTAAGGATAGGTGTCCTGAGTCGTCCAACGGGAAAGCAAGTCCACTCCTACTCATCGGAGTCCTCCTCAACCTCCATCTCCGGGTCTTCTTCTTCTGAGTCCTCTCTTGATTCCTGGGGGGAGTTCATGCGACGATCTGGAGAGTTCGGGTCCCAAGGCTCAACGTCCGAAGCGTACTGAGGAGAGTTAGGATCAGCTGCAGTGATCCTCGCGTAGCGTCGGCGAAGTCACTCGTAGCGGTCAACCAGGTCCCTACTGTCCTGAAGCTCCTGCTGACAACGCTGGAGTCGTGAAGACAACTCCACAACGTTGTCCACCAGCCTCTCGCACTGAGGGTGAGTCAAGGGCCCCTCGATGTCATGTCCAGTGAAGGCGACCGTGCCACTAGGGTGCTGAGGGGTGTACGCGTGCTCCGTGCACCCAAGGCGGAACCTGTGGGCGTGACTCCAGTAGGTAGTCGCCTCCCACGTGGCGTCCTCCTCAGCCGCACGCTGGGAGCTCCTCCAGGCCGGAGAGAAGTGTGAGTGCAGCAGCTCCGAGTCGTAGTAGACGGCCAGCTGAGAAGTCCACTCCAGTCCACCAGTATAGGGCGCAAAGACCCTAGTGGTGTGGTAGACTAGGCGAACACGGTACTCACGGTACCCCGCAGCATGAAGAAGAGAGCGAAGACGGACATGCATCCTCGAAGCAGCACTCCCAGTGGAGAACAACGTCATCTCCCTCCTGGGGGTGTGAGGTGCGGAGCGACTGGCTAGGGCGTGGTGAGGAAAACGACCCCCAGTTGACTTACGAGCCGTCTGCTTGGTTCGCGCCATCTACAAACATTTGAAAAGAAGAGAGTGAGATCAATAGTCAATAAATTAAATTAGAATAAAGCAAATAGCACAGCAAGATAAGAAGCACAAGGGTTGAGGTGGAGAGCACAAAGTTTTGATAATACTATTTTATAAGAAAATAGTATAGTCCTTAATTTTCGGCCATTTCTAACTAGGTTTGCGTCCTACGGGCAACACGGCTCTGATACCACTTTGTCACGCCCGGTCATCATAAAGATGAACAGACGCTAATCACATGTACGCCAGGATTAGTTGAATCGTACATGCGTCGACGAAAGTGAAATATCATACATTGCCATGTTCAAATACATAAAATAGTCATACAGTATGACCCGAAGGTATACAAATACACACCACAACTATTTACATCAACAAAAACATTAACATAGTCCAACTACAGCAGAAGACTAATAGATGAGGGTAGCTCCATCTCCACAGGCAGCCGTTGCGCGTGAGGTCGCCAGCCTAGACCAAGTCCTCCGGATTGACGAAGAAGTCCTCCGGTGCCGCTTCTTCTTCTTCATATTCTAAAGGAGAATTAAACGCTTGAGTACATAGAGTACTCAGCAAGTGCGGGAAGAGATGACATGATTGGCTAAAGCAAAGGGGAAGGCCAATTATGGCTTAGCACTATGCTTAGAACCTAACCTTAGCTTCCATTTATCAATATCATAATTCAAGAAGTAATCAACACATGAGTACTGATAATGAATGTAACTTGAATCATAATTAACCACCATTTCCCAACCATAGACTAATTATGAACTGGCCCCCAAGCCGGTCTTGTCCGTGAGCACGGCTGTCATGACAGTTTTACCAAATCTCTACAGAGAGTGTACCCTTTCCCCACAAGCAGTGATTTCATCCCCTGCTGCCAGGTGGACTTGAGTAAACCTCCATGTAGCCCGTGGTGATCAACCACATTTCACACTTCCGTAGGTGTGTGGCCCGGAGATCACTACATGGTCTTTACAAAGGTACTCCCGACTAGTGCTAGCCCTCTAAGGTTTCCACCACTGGGGATTCTCGGAGTAACCCTCCGCCCCAGAGCCCCCTCTTGAGCCTTGCGGATCCCAGAGCAGATCACCCGCCTCATTCCCCGCACCATCCAACCACTAGCATTTCATCGGGCGAAACCTAATTAATTGATCAAGCTACCCCATCTCAGTCTCGTGGTGGTACTATAAAGCTTAGTGGCTTCCTCCATAAACCGGTCCTTAGAATCCGGTGGTAACAAACCCCAATCCCGGGTCTCGTGCAAACTGCACCATACCTATACTAACCAATCACCAGATTCCTATCCACTACAATTGTGTAATCACCACAAGTTCAAGTAACCATAAAGTGTAACATAGCACAATTGTATGAAATCCCAATCCCAATGTCTAAGCATGGCTAAGCATAAATAAGACCTATGTACTTCCCAACCCATTTCAGGTAACAAGGAATTATGTGGAATAGGGCATGTAAACATGAAATAGGACATTAATTTAATTAGCATGCATCTATCTAAATCCCTAAAATTGGTACAAGATGGTCAAGGGCACTTGCCTTCGTTGAAGACTTGAGTGTTGGCGAAGTCTTGGTCTTGAAGGTTAAGATTAGGGTCGTAGAACGATTCTAAATATATTGCCCAAACATGGCAAGAACAAAATAAAGCTAAATAAGTAAAGAGCATTCAATACAATACATCACAACACACACATAAGCATAAAATCCTATACTAATGCGTCCCTACGAGGTATTTATTATTTTACATAGCCAAAATATGCATTTTAGATTTATCCTACGTTTTTGAGAATTAAATATAGCCTAAAAACATTTTTATTGAATTTTCTATGGCTAAAATGTATTTTTAAACAATTATAATAAATATTCCATGGACAAAATATATTTCAAATGAACTCTACAATTTATTCACAGCATAAAATAGTTTATACCAATTTTTCCTAACATTTCTACATTTATTTACCATTTTTATCTATTTTCTACACCTCAAATACCATATTCAGCAAATAAATAAAAGTCCAGGGACTAATTAATTAGTTTTCTAAACTGCACAGGAGTTAAACACATGATTCTACAAATTTACAGGGGTTAAATTGACTATTTAAATGATTAAATCCAATTTTTAGGGGTCCAGGGGCTAGTCTGTAATTTCCAGGGGCTAGACTTCAATTCCAGAGAAGTCCAGGGGGTAGCTAGTGAATTTTCCAGGGGCCACGGTGCAATTGCGCAGGCGGGAAAAGAACTTTGAATGTGGGCCGTTGGATTTGAATTGGACGCGTGGGATTTTAATGGCCGAACTGTTACGGGGATATAATCTCCACCGTAGGGTTTCAACCGATGGCCCAGATTGGGCCACGTCGCCCCTAAATGGCGCACGCGCACGGCGAGGCAGCGCCCGACGGTTGCCAGCGGCGATCTCGCCGGAGATCACCCAAACGGCGATTCCTACGTCAATTCTACGCGCCAAGGACATGAACCGAGAGAGGAGTAGGGGAACTCACCTAGGAGGTTCTCAGTGTGCGAAATCGGGTGGAAGACGGTCAGCGACGAGAGGGGGCGGCGGTTGGCGTCAGTGCACGTCGACTCCGGCGAAACCTCGGCGATCTCCCCGCGCAGACTTGCCCGGCGTGCTCCTGGCGACACGGCGACGAGGTTAGAGAAGGAAGGAGCGAGGATTAGGCGATGGATCGTCGGGAACGCACGGAACATACCGAGAGTGGCGGTTTGCTAGGGTTTGGGCGCGGAGGAGCGAGAACAGAGGGGGAAGGGGAAATTTATGGAGGGGACGGGCGCGGCGGCTGCTGGCGCGCGCGAGGGAGGTTTTCCCCGGGTTGATTCGACGTGGAATGGTGGTTGCGAGGGGGGGGGGGGTGGCGTGGTGTGGCGCGGCGTGGCGCGGGAGGGAAAAGGGTGGTGGTTGCTGGGGGTAGGGGATGACAGGTGGGGTCCGCAACGCAGAGAGAGAGAGAGGGGAGAAGAGGTGGGATTCGGCTGGGCCGCAGGAGAGGGGAAGGGAATTGGGCCAGGGGGGAAATCGGCCCAGGGAGGGGGTTTAATTCTTTTTCTTTTTCTTTTTCATTTCCTTTTCTTTTGATTTGAATTCAAATTCAAACTTCAACGTTTACTACTCGTTTAAACTTCAAAATTTACACAAAAATGCAGGCTACAATGCACAATGCTTGTTCAAATTTTTACACATGAAATAATGGGTGTTACACTTCACAGCACAGAGCAACCACACCATCTTTTTCCTTGTGCAGTCGTTGCACCATGGTGAGCTATGGTGTCCCACTGAGGTGCAGCGTTGCTGTCCCTGCTGAGGTCCTGGAGCAAGGCACAAGCTCCTCCTGCACCTCCCCAGCTCGGCGTTACTTCGTCTACTTCACCTCCATGCTTCACCGAACAGAGCTCGTCTTCCCCATCTTCAGTTTGCTGGCCGCAGCCCCTGCTCGAGGTGGAGCGGAACTGCTGCTGTTTTGATCAAGTTCGGACGAATCTAAGGAACCTTTTGCGCCCGTCCTTGCTGTGGTGCGCTGAGCTGCAGCTGGGCCCGAGCGTTGCCTCCCCGACAAATCCACGGTGCTCTGTTCCCTCACCTCTGCGTCAACGACGTGCAGCCGCTTCAAGCAACCATCTGGTCAACCGAGTCCTCTTCCGTGCCATCCAAAGCACCAACAGGTTCGCACGAACCTCCTCAATCTCTTTGGCAACCAAACTCGGCGTGTTTTACATCGTAGCTGCCATGTTTTCTTTTTCCCCATCGGCATACTTTATTGAACCGCAACCTTCTTTGAAATTCGTTTTACACAATCCATATCACTCTAATTCCATTAAGTATTACGTTAAGTGCGTTCATACGAGTTCCCAGGTCAAATTTGAAAGGAAGTCGTCATCTCTAACCTCGGGGCAACAAAAATTTGTGGCTGCTGGACATGAAACCCTAGGTCACCATTGATCTTATATCTAGGTCCTTTTTAACCCGATTGGAGTCCATTTCATTGTTTCTAATACCACCACGGCGCTCCTGGTTCGTTAGGTGACAGATTGGAGTCCATTTCATCCCGGTCGTCGTCGTGTGGCACCATGTTGCCCAACGTGTGTTCCAGGGTTTAGAGATCAATTATGGTTATTGTGTAATTTTATTTTGTCGATCCCAGGCGTGGGAACGGCCGAGCAAAGTTGCTGTGATGCCACAGATCGAGTTATCTGGAGGTAGAAGAAAGTACTATAGTGTAGAGCCCACTGTCAGCCGTTCAAGATATGCTTACATCTTGGAAAATTCATATCTTTCATGATATGTGGCCAAAAATTCTCAAATAAATTTTTTAGAACCCTTGTAGTCTATAATTTCCAGTGGTGCATTTGAATCAGTATCAAACTCCCCAAAGTTTGCTCCATAATTCAATAAATCAAAAGAATTTAGAATTTAATACCTGTTGATCTGTTCATTGGAAAATTCCCAAATTTGGCAAGATTATTACACATAATTCCTTTGACCTCCAGTAAAAATTGCAAAGCCATTTGACTTGAATTGCTAGGTCAAATTGAGTTCCCAAACTGTATGAACTTGAAAAATTGCAAAACATTCAGAAACTTTTTCAGAAAATTTTTCTAACTTCTAAAATCCATATCAACCTGTAGAATGATTAGAAAATTATGAAACCAATTTTGTTAAACTCCTCTTGACCTCCCCTAAACATAAAAAACCTTGTGCCTATATCAAAACTTCAGAACAACCATGAAAATTTAAGGAAACCTAAAGCCTTATTGAGTTTTGTAGACCTCATTATTCAAATGCTTTAGCTGAAATTTGGCCAACACCTTCTACTTGACCTGTTTTAGCTGCTGTAAAAATACTAGGTTCATTAGGCTTGATCTTCATCAACATTATCTCATTTGTACCTCCCCTTGCGTGAATGTTACATAAAAATTCATTCAAGCAGTTCTCTGGAATCAACCTTGATTGACTAAATTCTTTCTCCACCAGAATTGAAAGTCAGCATAGACCATTCTATAGTTCTGGTACAGCATGTTAATTCTCTCCTGTCATATATATAGTTTTCCTCCTTGCTAGAATATATGCTCATGTATGAGACATACTCCTTGTTATTCTTGAATCCCATATCATTTCACTTTGTGTCACCTTTGTTGCCTTACATCCCAGCAGCGGGACTCTCACTCTTAAACATTCTTACTCCTTAATATTTTCACGACATGGTACAATATTTTGTTAAGTTGTTTTCTCTCATGCATATTCATTTCGATAGTGAATGCGACAATGGCGATTGATAAGAAGCACATCTAGGAGGAGTGAAATTCTATTTTGGTGCTGCTGTGATGAAGTCCATGGCGGACTTATTAACTGATCTTCTTTGACTTTTATTCTCAACCGAAGGCAAGCCCCAATTTGCATTTAAGTCATTTCTAAAGTTTTTTCTTTTATCACTAAGATGACAAGTATATGTATTGTGCATTAGGTCTATTTGTGATTTATAATCATCATGCATGCCAGAATCCCATGGAGTGTATGGGTAGGTTTATAGCTCAACGTGTAGAATTGCCATGCTAAGGTTGTAGGGAATCCGATAGAAGTCGAGTGGTTGGAATCCACTCGCGAGATAGCGAGATCATCACAAGGGGTTGGTTATTATGAATAATGACTTTTGAAACTGAATATGAGACCGGGCAGGGGTTAGGATGCAGCGGGACATGGTCTCGGGTGTGTAGCCCTACCTGTGTCGATTGAGGGCCGATCCGTATGCGGCCCTGTTGGGCAAGTTTGAACTGTACCGGGAGCATATTGAATATATAGGACCCATGAAATCGATGTAACTTGTTCACCTTAACGTCGAGGCATAACACACCGCCTTATAGGTGTGGCTTGAGAGCAGCAAGGTGTAAACCTGCTAGCGGGCACGAACACGCTCCGTGTGAGGGTCTCCTGCTTGTAGCGGTGGGACCGGTTCGGCATGTAGGTGTCGAGTGAAATGTGGCTGCATACAACATCAGTGGAGTGTGCCTTTGCAGCTCCGAGTGTGGGTGTATGTGTCGTGCTATCCGAGTGTTTGATTCGAGTCACTGTCACTCGCGGTTATGGATTGAGCATACATGTTCACTGAGTCATGACGTAGTAATAAAGAGTAGTTGGAATATTATGAATTTGCTGCAATGATTATTATTGTATTGCAACTTGTCTGGAATAGAAATAGCACAATTAAGTTTATATTTGCAAAACATTTAACCTGAATAAAGCTTATGAAACTTTGAGCATATAACATCGGGGACGAAGTGTTTCTTGTCTGATTGTGGAGTCCATGATGTGCCATGCTCAGAGAATGTCACTTGCTACCTTAAAATTGAGCTAAGGATTTACTAATAGACAAGTCATTTATGCAAATTCAGCTTTCCTATATTAGAAGTCTACAGAATGTAGAGTTACATGTTTAGGTGAGACGATTAAGTCTTGTTGAGTCTTCGTGCTCACGGTTGCTTTATGTGGTTTTGCAGGTTTTGTTATATTGCTGCTGTTATAGGTTGTTTATGAGACCTCAAGTTGTCGAGATGTATCTCTCACGTGACACCACGCCGCTGCCTTCTGATCTTCGTGTTGCTAGTGAGAAGCGTTCGCGAGCATGGGCAACTTCTCTTTTGCGTATATAGGTTGAGAGTGTGAGTAATGTACTTTCCGCTCCGTGTGTACCGCTGTTGTACACCATATTGTAAACAATATCTTATTGGGAAATAAAAACTTTGTATCCTTACTATGTCTTTTCGTGTGTGTTGTTGGGTGTCGCATCGCATGGCACCACCCAATGTGATTCTTGGAATGTCGGGACCCCGGTCCCCATAGTCACCAGCCATGTCATGATCTCAAGCAACACCTGCACATGAAAAACAACCAATTCTTCCGAGAACAAGTCCTTGACTTGACTCTCGTTAGTTAAAAAATCACAACACCTTACGTGAGTGCCTCACATAAGCATGTTGCAAACCATATCAAAACATTAGCCATCGTAACCAGCCATAACAATTCAAAAACATAGTAAAAGAATACTAAGCAAATCTTCCCATAAGTGTAAAGCAAGTTTAAAACATTGCAAGCTAAAAGAAAAACCACTGCATTCTTGCATCTAACCATGCCAAAACTAACCGGACCTTGCGCTGGACCTTGCCAAGGCTAACCGAACCTTGTGAAAGCTAACTGGACCTTGCGCCGGACCTAGCCAAAGCTTGTCGGACCTATCGTCAGACCTTACCAGAGCGATTCAAAACATGCCGGACCTATTGTCTGACCTTATCGGAGCTACCCAAAAAATGTCAGACATATCATCTGACCTTGCCGGAGCTACCAAAAACATGTCGGACCTTGCTGGAGCTGGGACCTACAGTCGTACCTTGTTGAAAAGGGTGTTTTGGCAATATTCAAAACTTTTATCATAATAGCCAATGTATTCAACACACGTAGGTCTCACAATCTCCCCCTTTATGAATGCATTGGGAACACCACTTAAAATTGAAACATTGGCTTATTCATATGAAAAGTTTTGAAAACAAATTTCACCCCCTTTTTAAAATTAAATGAAAAAGAAATTTCAAAAACAAATATTTCCCCCCTATACATATTTCTCCCCCTATATATATTTCTCCCCCATTTGACAATGTATTTAGCAAGGTTCAAAAGAGAAATTTCAATTGTTATGAGCATACTATAACATATACATATAAAACAAAGCTCATCCAAGTCATACTATCAAGTAACTTACACTATCACATCAATAAGATACATAAAGTAGTGTAAGTCATTCAAGAGATCAAGTGTAATTTTCAATTTAAGCAAGTCATGATCTCACAAACTTAACTATTTCAAGACCCGAAAGCATGACACTTGTTGCTGCATTTTATTATTTTTCAAAGCACAAATTCAGATGATATGACATTTGCAAGAGATTATATACTGCATCTGCCTTATTATGACCAACCAAGCCAAGCCTATGTCATTTGACAATCAGAAGCTTAAGGACATGGTTTTAGTCATACACAACTTCTTCCAAGTTCAATATAAGTGCAATGATAATCAATCTTAAAAGACGAAGTGCGATGTATGTATATTCTCTTGATCTTTTCTCAATTTTTTTCATAAAAATACAACATGTGAGTTGATTACTTGATTAATTCTTTATGATTAAAAGCACTTGTGAGCATGCAACAAGTTCAAAACAACAAGTAAGTTTGTAGTGTAAGTAATTATTCCAATTGCTCGGCATGGCAAAAAAACTACAAAATGTATAACATGAGTAATGTAGTAAGAACTTTCAGCTTGTGAATGGAATCACAAAGTCATATATGTATGAAATACTATGCTCATATTATTTTAAATTTAGATTCACACAAAGACTTCCCAAGTTTGAAAAAAAAACTACCCCTCAATTTAAGTCATGAGGATGCATAACCCCTATTTTACTACGAATGAAACAAAAACGAATGAAATCCAAAGATTTTGTAAAAAAATCAGCCAATTGTTGTTTGGTATCTACATGGTGAAGCACAACGTTTCCTTTCAACATTATCATGGAGAAAGTGATACCTAATGTCAATGTGCTTCGTTCTAGAATGTTGCACGGGGTTTTTAGCAATGCAAATGGCACTAGTGTTATCACAAAATAGTGGAAAACTCTACAGATCAACCGTATCCAATGAATCTGTGAGCAAGCGCTAGCAGCAGCTACATATTCACCTTCAGCTGTGGATTGTGCAACTGAACTTTGTTTTCAAGAGGACCAATCAATAAGTGAATTACCGAGAAAATGACAAGCACCCGAAGTACTTTTCCTATCAATCATACAACCCGCAAAATCAACATCCGAAAAAGCTTTCAAATTAACGGTTGAGGAAGAAGGAAGAAAAATGCCGAATTTTTGAGTTCCATGTAAGTACCTGAGAATTCTTTTGATGGCTTGACGATGTGAAGCACGTGGGGAAGCTTGAAACCGTGCACAAAGACATACACTTAATTATATATCTGGTCTTGATGTCATGAGGTACAAGAGTGATCCAATCATACTTCTATATCTTTTTGATCGATCGAGTCACCATCTTCATCAACTTCAAGTATTGTCGTTGTTCCCATTGGTGTCCGAAGAGGCTTGCTTTTGTCCATGTTGAAGCGCTTAAGAAGGTCTCTTGTATACTTCGTTTGATATACAAAAGTACCCTCCTTACTTTGCTTGATTCGCTGTCCCAAAATGTATGTGAGTTCTCCCATCATATTCATCTCAAATTCGGAACTCATCATAGCTGAAAACTTGGACACAAGATCATGAGAAGCACAACTAAAGATAATATCATCCACATAAGCTTGAACGAATAATGAGTCATTGCCATGCATAAGCACAAAAAGAGTTTGGACCATGGTAAACCCCTTTTCAAGTAAGAATGTTTTTAACTTATGATACCATGCTCTGGGAGCTTGTTTGAGACCATACAATGCTTTGGAAAGTTTGTAAAAATAATTAGGAAAATCTGAACTTTCAAAACCAGGTAGTTGCTTGACATAAACCTCTTCATTTATGTAGCCATTAATAAAAGCACTTTTAACATCCATTTGATATAGCTTAAACCTTTTGATGCAGCAAAAGCTAAGAAAATTCTTGTGGCTTCTAATCGGGCAATAGAAACAGAAGTTTCATCAAAATCTAGACCTTCAACTTGTGTGAAACCTTGAGAACCAACCTACCCTTATTCCTAACCACAACCCCATCCTCACTTTGTTTATTTTTAAACACCCATTTAGTTTCAATTAAAGTGTGACCTTGAGGTGGAGGTACAAGTTTTCAAACATTATTTCTTTCAAAATTTTCTAACTCTTCTTGCATGGCAATAATCCAAGATTCATTAGTGAGTGCGTGTGATATATCTTTGGTTTCAAAAGAAGCAACAAAAGCAGAATGAGCGTGAGAGTTTGGATTGAAAAACCTGGACCGTGTGACTCGTTCGTGCAAGCTTCCAATAATCTGTGGTGGAGGGTGACTTTTGAGGATTTGGAGGGGAGTAGACACTTCACAAGCTCCTTCTTCTTCATGTTCATCACAGATTGAAGAACATGTGGCTTGAGGACGATTTGTACCAGCTGCAGTAGTTGTTGGTGCTGGTAGTGGTGCCAAATCAGCAGCATGATCAACATCATTTGCTTCAGAATTTTTGGGCAGCTACACCACTTCTTCGTCTTTTTCGATGAAAATACTCCCCCCCTGAGGATACAAATCTGGACCTGCAATATTAGAGCTAGTACCTGAGCTAGCTTCATCAAATGAAATCTCACAAGTCTCCACAATTTTGTTAGTGTCAAGTAAAAGCACACAGTAGGCTCTAGTATGAAATGGATAACCAAGAAACATGCCATCAACAGATCTAGATTCAAATTTATCAAGATTACCATGTTTCTTAACAAAGCATTTACAACCAAAGACACGAAAGTGTGTGACACTAGGCCTATGTCCAAACCGAAGTTCATACGTTGTTTTACCTAGCTTAGCATGCAAGAAAACACGATTTGAGACATAACAAGCAGTTGCAATTGCATCAGCCCAAAATTCCCTAGGAGTTTATTACTCATCAAGTATAGTTCTAGCCATCTCAACTAAGGTTTTGTTCTCTCTCTCTACGACACCATTTTGTTGATGTACATAGGGCGAAGAGAATTGATGATCTATTCCATTTTCAGTACAAAAGTGATCAGACGATTGATTTTTAAATTCAGTTCCGTAATCACTTCTAATTGCTTTCGATGATCATGGGTCATCAATTGATAATCTAATAAATAAAGTTATAAAGTGACTAAAAGCTTCATTCTTAGATGCCATAAAGTAAACCCAAGAGTATCTAAAATAATCATCAACAATCACAAGAACATACCATTTACCTCTAAAAGATTAGACACGTGATGGACCTACGGTGTCAAGATGTAAAAGTTGTCCTGGTTCAGTTGTCATGGTCATTGTGAGAGGAGCATGTGAACCTGCAACCATCTTAGCATGTCTACAAGAAGAGCACTAACACATGTGAGATGATCAAATCCTATGTGACCAAGTATACGATGCCAAAAATATAAGTCTTTCGAATCATTAGCAACTAGACACCTATGTTTAGAAGATGACATATCAAAATCAGCTTTAAAAACTCTTCGAAACTGAGACATGTTAGAAATGAGCTCACTATTTGAATCTACAACCTTGTAGCAATTTTTAGTGGAAATAATTTCCAGATTTTCATCTAGAAATTGTGAAACAGAGAGCAAGTTGTGTTTCAAATTTTTAACAAGTGTCACATCCTTCAAAGTGTAGTGATTATTTACTCTAACCAAATCATTAGCAATTATAGGAGTTGAGAATTATTGGCAAAAGTAACATTCTCTACACGTGACACAAAAGAGAGGGAGAAGAACAATTCTTTATTACCGGTCATGTGGCGTGAGCAACCTAAATCCACAATCCAAATGTTCTCCTTCCTCAAGCGTGTAACCTACATAGAAGCACAATACATCGATGACTCAATACTGTGGTTAGTTAAAAGGCATTTAGAAATCCAGTATTGAGTCACATGTCGTCCAGTAGGAATATCACGTGAAAGCTGAGATAAAGCAGTAAGTTTATGAGCCAAAGTTTGAGAATTCTTGTACCCAACTACTGACCTACGAGGTGTTACATGTGTAACACTAAAAACAGTAGGTTTGGGAGCAAACTTTTCATGTATTTGACTCATAGCAGCCGGTTGCATGTTCTTGACATTCGGTTTTGTTCGTGGAGCAAATTTTGCATGAGAGTTATGAGATCTAGCTTGCATTCTTTCCTTTTTCTATTGTTTAGCTAGTCTATAACAAAAATCTAGGACATGACCATCTCTACCACAATAGGTACAATGAAATTTAACTTTGTGTTCATGTCTAGATGAGTAAGCAACATGTTTATTAGAAACCGAATGAGATAACACTCCTGCAGATTTTAAAACCACTTCTTTATGTTTAGAAACTGTTTGAACCAAACCACTTCCTGACGACTTTACAATTTTCGGTGGATGTGCCTTAGCATGAGCATGAGAATCAAAATCTAAACTAGTTTCATCATTGTAAGATTTGGATGAATTCAGCAACGAGTTCAGATTTTTATTTCTATTACAAAACCGCTCTAGTGTCCTATTTATGTCATCGAGTTTCTTAGACAAGTCTTGGCAGTTTTCACATGAAGTTTTTATTTTTATTTTTCAATTAGAACAATATTTAACTTCATGAGAACGTAAAGCATTGTTCAATATAGAAATCTCATTCAAGGCATCATGTAGTTTCTTATCAAGATCATCACAAGTAGAACAATGCAAATCAATTGTAGAACAGCAAGCCTCTTTCAAGTTTTTATCATTAAGTGTAGCAAGCTTTTTGGTCTTTTCAATTTCTAACTCAAGTTTATCAAGTGTGGAGGTGTGTGCATTTCTTAGGGAGGATAATTATTCATATATAAGCTCACATGAGGAACAAAAATCATCACTGGGAATCAAAGATTTCAAACGATTAATTTCAAATTCTAGTTACTAAATTTTAATAGCACCGCCCCTAAGTTTTTTGTCCTTTTTCCTAAGTATAACTGTGGCACGAGAAATAGCATCACACATTTCTTTGCAAGTGGGACATACCTCTTCATCATCGTTTTTATGTTCTGCTTCCTCCATACTTGATCTTGAGTTGCCCGCCATGAAACACATTGTTGCCAAATTATCTTCATCCTCATCACTTCACGTGTCCACATCGCTCAAGTTGTTGTCTAATAGAGCAGAAAGGATATGGTCCATCACTTAGTGTTTTGTGAAAGTCTTCATTTTCTTGTTGTTGTTTCCAGAAGAGGACTTGAACTTATTTTGCTTTTCATCACGTGTAGAAGGACCTGAAAGATTAGGGCGATCTGTACAAAAATGTCATGTCTTACCACATTCAAAGCATCGTTGAGAACTACCACTTCTCCTTCTAGTTCTCACATTTTGAAATGATTTTGAGAACCAAGTGGAGAGAAGTGCTAGATCCTCCTCCAGAAATTCTTCAATCAGTTCAACAGTTAGGGAAGACAGCAAAGCAAGTGTACCACATGATGAAGATTGGCTAGAACTAGACATATCACATTGTAAAGTAAATGTAAGAGACTTGTTGGGATTCTTACGCGAGATTATGTCAAATTCATGAGTTTCAACTTAGAATATAGCACATCTAATGTAAGTGTACTCATGACAGTGGATTCACGAATAGATGTAACTTTCATCTCACAAATTGACATGTCTAACGCACTTAGTAATTGCCTAGCATTTTCAGCATATGAAAAACTAACGTTGACACTACGCAAATTGCTGAGAATTTTGTTAAAGCGAGCAAATAAATTGTCAATAGACTCACCTGGTTGCATCTCAAAGCGCATATATTATTTCTTGAACATATCTTGCCTTATCTCCTTGATCGTGTTTGATCCTTCGTTGTAGTCGCAAAGTGCCTTCCACACATCGTACGCTGATCAGAGATGTGCAACACGATCGAAGTCGCTTTGAGTCAATCCTTGTATGATCAAGTTCAGCGCCTTGTTGTTGTTGTCGACATCTCTCATGTTTGTATCCGTGACATGATCATTTGGTGGCATGTCATAAGGCTTGTACATCTTTTCCCATATTGTGAAGCCTTGCGCCTGAATGAAAGCATCCATATGTGCCTTCCAAACCTGAAAATAAATGCCACTAAACACACAAGGTTTTTCGGAGTATTTCTCCATGATAATTAGTCAAAACACGTGCAAATCACAAAGATTATAGCACCATGGTTTTGATACTAATTGTAGGATTGAAGAGCACGTAAAAAGCTACCAGAGGGGGTGAATGGTAGATTAAAACTTTTTTAGCGGAATCAACAAAAACCCCTCGAGAAGAAAACAGTCTGATCAAGAAACAATGTGTGCGACTAATCTAAACGTGTTCAACTGTGACAAAATTGGTATAAATTGTGAAAAATCAAGTCACGAAGACACTACAGCAATATCCACAAAAAACCATCGAGAAAAACTCAAGTTATGATCAAAAGATCAATCAAAAGTCAATCTATTCTACTCGAGCAAAAATAGATCTGCAACACTGCAAAGAAACTCGTGTAGATCAGAAAACATAAATCCAATGATCGTGAAATTTTCAAAGAAGATAGATAATTAGTTGCTGAAGACAACCCAAAAAGAATCACGTCAATTGGATCTGTAAAACTCGAGTTATCATAAAAGCACCAGAGCAACGTAGTGTTGTGTAGAAACTCGAACGAGAAAAACTTGTTCGGAACAAGTCGGACAAACAAAGCATAGAAGCTCCTATAAAACTAAGATTTTTATTCAATAGATCACAACAGGAACAGCCCAAAGTAGTCTTACACGAGCTTTGGCCTCCCTTGCTTTTATAACCAGCCCTAAGGTCAACCCAATCCAAACTAGGACTCGAATACTACTCAGTTTCAACTGAAACTTTTCACAACTGCTCAAGACTCTTCCATACGCAAATAGAAGCAATCTTAAGACTTCCAAACACCTTAGGAACGTATCTCACGTTCCCAAAACAACTCAACTTTGAGACCCACATGAAATCTAACCAAAACAAACTCGAAACTTTCTATAAACGAACCATAACCACCTCAGCCACAGCCTGAGGCATAATTCAGCCGGTTGGACCTTTCCGACCAATTCTTTACGTCAACTTCTCTTCATCATGCTTTGGAACTATGTTGCCACGTCCATGCACTCTTTGCACACGTGCAAACACCTTCCAACAACGTCAACAATACCTTCATATGCATTGTTCTTGACCCAAACATGGTGCGTGATCTCCCGATCAACTCAACCACAATTCCTCCCGAACTTGGTTGTTGAGCCTCATCTTCTACCTAAGACTAGTTCAATGGATCCTGTCACCAGTGATGTCTTGACTTCAAGCAACACCTTCACATGAACCAATTCTTCCAAGCACAAGTCATCGACTTGACTCTCGTTAGTACAAAAACCACAACAACTTATGTGAGCACCTCCCATAAGCATGTTGCAAACCATATTAAAACATTAACCATCGTAACCAGCCATAACACTTCAAAAACTTAGTAAGAGAATACTAAGCAAATCTTCCCATAAATGTAAAGCAAGTTTAAAACATTGCAAGCTAAAAGCAGAAAAACTGCAATCTTGCACCGAACCTTGAACCAGACCTAGACAAAGCTTGTCGGACCTTGCCGGAGCTATCTAAAGCATGTTGGACCTATTGTCTGACCTTGCTGGAGCTATCCAAAACATGTCAGACCTATTGTCTAACCTTGCCGGAGCTATCCAAAACATATCGAACCTATTGTTGGACCATGCTGGAGCTCGGACCTGCAGTTGGACCTTGTTGAAAAGGGTGTTTTGGCAATATTCAAAACTTTTGTAGTAATAACTATTGTATTCAGCACACATAGGTCTCACATGGAGGAATCATTGCTCGCAATGCGATGCCCCTCACATACAATCTCCGAGTAGAATTAATTGATGTGTGGGGGTCGACTTCATGGGACCTTTTCCAAAGTCCTATAATTGCGTGTATATTCTGATGACTGTAGATTATGTGTCCAAAATGGGTAGATTGCTCGGAAAATTTTTCATGAAATCATTTTCCTATGATTTGGAACCCCGCGAATGGTCATAAGTGATGGAGGGTCTCATTTCATTGATAAGACCTTCCGGAGCTTTTTGAGGGAGCTTGGCGTTAGGCATAATATTGCTACTTCGTATCATCCCCAAACAAGCGGTCAAGCAGAACTTCAAACAAACAAATCAATAATATTCTGCAAAAGACCATCTTTGAGATGGGGAACGGATGGAAGAACAAACTACCCGATGCACTTTGGGCATACCGTACCACCTATAAGACACCCATTGGAATGTCACCTTTCCAAATTGTCTACGGAAAACTTGTCATTTGCCCATAGAATTGGAACATAGAGCGTATTGGGCTATCAGGAAGTGGAACATGAATCTCCACGAAAAATGGAGGGATAAGGCGTACCATAGTGCCAAGATCTATAAAGAGAAAACCAAGAGGTGGCACGATAAAAGAATTATGCCTAAGGAGTTCAATCCTTGAGATAAAGTCCTACTTTTGAACTGTAGAGTCAAACTTTTTAGACATGGGAAACTAAAAAGTAAATGGGAACGTCCCTATACTGTGGTAGATACTTCATCTCATGGAGCTATTACACTCCAAAATGATGAAGGTCATCTATTCAAAGTAAATGGACACCATCTCAAGATCTTTTTAGAACCCGAAAAACATTTGGACAAAGAGGAAGACATAGTCAATTAAATTGACTTTAACGCCTATCCTTGAAGTTTGGTTAAATTTTCTATGTCCGATAAAGCAAACTCCAACCCTCACCACTCCTTTCCAATCATCCCACTATCCCCATTTGGCTAAGTAAGAGAGAAGTAAAATGTAGAACATCATAAATACTTTCCTACTTAGGACTCAAGGACTTATTTTTATTCTATCGTACAAAGTGCCTTTGTCAAATAAATTGTGACTCACTAGTGTAGGTAAGGCTGGTAGAGTCTTTCACTTTTCAATGTTTTCGTATCAAATAAAGACAGGTACAAGAACAAGTGTGGAGAATGATGAGGATATCGCTACTGTTGATACAACCACAACAGCAGCCCATTCACCACTTGCGGCTAATCAAGGTCCAATGACACGTGCTCGTGCACGTGAACTTAATTATTAGGTGAATTCATTCCTGGTTGTTCAAATTAATTATTCTTCAAATGGGAAACTATTAAAGTCTTGTGATGACCTTGTTATTATTAGGTGATTGGGAATTGATCCAGCTAGGAGGAATGGAGGGATTAATGCAATGAAGGCTGGTCCAACCAGGGGGTCCTCGTAACTGCAGCAAGTACAAGCTTAAAGGGGGCATAACTTTCAACTCCCAAGGTTGTTTAATGCATATAAGTACTTAGTGAGAAGGGCCATTGGATCAAGAATCAAAAGCACATGACGCTTGATATGCTCAGAAAAGGCCGAACAAGACTCGTGACTCCATCTTGAGTTCTAGTCTTCATCCTCTATATAAGCAACTAGCAGCCATAGGAAGAACTTGACTTTTGTTTTTCGTAAGTTTAGCCATTGCTACTTCCTTGTAACGCAAGTGTCGACAAGACCTTCCGATTACTTGAATCAGAATCCCAATTTATCACACCCGTGAGTGTTTGCTTGTTATCTTGTTCTTGCTTGTTCTTCGATTGCTTGCAGGTTCAAGGCTGTTCTTGGCATGACAAGAACAGCAACATCAGGAGTCAGTGTAACTATCGCTAAGGCGCAACACCCTTGTGGTTGTTGTAGCCGGGTAGCACAACATCGACCTCAACCCAAATTGTAGTTATCAGGAGACGGTGTGACTGTCGCTCAAGGCACCACACCATTCTGATTGTGGTAGTCGGGCAGCCAATGTCGACCTGCACGAAATTTGTTCACCACCAACATTTCTCATCGAAAGATAGGGCATCCCCCATGATGAGGACATCAAAACCCTCGATACATCCACACCAACTCAGCTACCGGTTTCTGGTCCGATCACTCACGCTTGTGCACGTCAACTAAACTATGACGTGAACTCGTTCTTGGCCTTATGTCCATCTTATCTAGACCGTGGAACTACATGCTTTCTTGTTTTGCTTAGGAACAACGGAGAGGAGCCAATGGGAAGGGAATTCGCGCGGACGGGACAGCAGAACAGCACCAAATTGTGACGGCCACCACGGCTTCATACGGACTCCGATATGGGCGTTCAAGTACTCCCTGGAAAGATTATCAAGTCTACTTTCAAACGCATCTGGCCTCATGTCCATATCTATTCGGAGTCGGCCGCAATTGTTATTTTAATACCAAGACCTTTTCTGTCCATGGTGCTGCATCACTAAAATTGGGCCCATGGCCCATGTATCGTTTGGAGTCCATTAGGAACTCGTGATTAGGATTTCTCACGACCCTAGGGAGGTAATAAATAGTATCTGCCGCCCTCATTAGCTGGTGGGTTTTGATTATTTGCAAGTTATCTTCTGCTGCTTCCTTGTACACGAGCGTATCGACTATATCGCCTGTCTACTTGTATCCAAAACCTCGCTTTAGATTGATTCAACAGATAAGTGCTTGTTCTTCTTGTTTTTGCGTGTTCTTTGATTGCTTGCGGGAACAAAGGCCCTCGTGGTCAGGTTGATTGTGCGCCAGCAAGATCAATACAACTTCACAGTCAGTGTACCGATTGCTAAGGCGCATCATCTTGGGGACGGTGTAGTCAGATCGCTAGCGTCTTCTCCTCCACAAATAGAACCCTCCTATTCTCATCGAAAGATCGAAAACCAAGATCCTATCAAGTGGTAATCAGAGCAAGATTAATCGGTGAGAGTGCTACCATTCCTTTTTTTCCGCTGTTATCATCCTATAGTCCAGAAAAAGCCAAAAAAACACCAGATCTGTTTTTTTCCATTATTCCTACACCATTGTGCCTTTTACTTTCTCTACTTAGTCAAGACTTGTTGAGTTCATGGTTGCTTCGACGAGTCAAGTTGTTGGTCTTTAGTTTTGCACCACTAGAGTTTCAAGTTCGTGTCACATTCGGTCACCTAGCTCCAATCAGATTCGTAGTTCGAGTTTGAGTCGGGTTACTAGTTCGAGTTTGAATCAGATTGCTACTTCGAGTTTGAGTCGGATTGCTAGTTCGAGTTTGAGTCGAATTACAAGTTCAAATCAGATTGCTACTTTGAGTTTGAGTCGGATTGCTGGTTCAAGTTTGAGTCGGATTACTAGTTCGAGTTCGAATCAGATTGCTACTTCGAGTTTGAGTGAGATTAGTAATTTGAGTTTGACAACAAGAAAAAGGCAAGTGCAAGATCAAAAGCCGCATGTGCAAATTTTGTTCTAGGGTCTCCTGATTCCATCTAGAGAGAGTTTGTGTGACCACCCCAACAAAAAAAAACGAAAAAAAAAAGAAAAAATCAAATTGTTGTTTGGGGTGTTTTGGTGACGACATTGGTGTCTTGGCTCATGTTTCTAGTACGGTCTAGACTAAGATCAGCACAATACTGTCATAGAATATTTATTCAGCTTATTGTGATTAACATAGTGAAAGTTTGCTCCTTGTGCTAGTTCAGCCACCTAAAGCCATAGATTGACACCTGCTCTTGAAGTTGTTCATTACTTGTTGGTTGCCATCACCTTCTTGCTGAGCTTGGTAAGAACAGGTAAGAGCTTGATTGAACAGGTTGAGAGTGAGTGATTTATCTCCACCAGCACCTTTGTAGCTAGGGATAACGTTACCCTTTCATATTGGATTGTTTTTTTCTACTAACCATGGCAGGAGGAACAAATACAAATGAAGACGTGCATTCACCTTGCACACGGGGAATTATACAACACTTCGAACGCCAAGTGCGGCTACTCATAGAAGCGCTTGATGAGGATTTTCATGTTACCAGTGACCGCCTTGGTCAATTGGAAAATATGCAGATCAACACCAACACCAAAATCAGCACGTTGGAGATTTCCATTCAAACATTAAACACTTCTATTGGAGCCATCCTGCAGTGCCTTGAGGAGAGGGATCGTGGATGCACCACGGATGGACAGGTGACAATGCTCCTAGTATTGTACGTGACAATGAAGACGACTATTTTGCAGATACGGAGATCAAGGTATGGGTGGACATCGTCGGTGTGAGGTACGCAATCATGATGATACTTTTAACAAGATCAAATTTAAGATACCTCATTTTGATGGTAAATATGATCCTGATGCATATATTACTTGGGAGATTTTTGTTGATAAAAATTTTGCATGTCATGAGTTTCCTGAAAACGCAAGAGTTAGAGTAGCCACTAGTGAGTTTACTTATTTTGCTTCTGTTTGGTGGATAGAACATGGCAAGAAAAATCCTAATAACATACCACAAACTTGGGATGCTTTGAAACGGCTCATGCGGGCTAGATTTGTTCCTTCTTACTATGGATGTGATCTGTTAAATAAGTTACAACAATTGAGACAGGGAGCTAAAATTGTAGAAGAGTATTTTCAGGAATTACAAATGGGTATGTTGTGTTGTAATTTAGACGAGTATGAGGAACCAGCTATGGCTAGATTTTTGTGTGGTTTAAACTGTGAAATTTAGAATATACTTGCTTATAAAGATTACAATAATGTTACCCGTTTGTTTCATCTTGCTTGTAAAGCTAAAAGGGAAGTGCAGGGATGACGAACTAGCTCTAGAAATAATATTTCCGCGGCAAAGACTAGCTCATGGCAAAACCACACGACTACTCCTTCGACTGGGCGTGCTTCCCCGCCATCTTCTTCACCAAGTCGGGCAGCACCTTCTTCCTCCGGCAACAAGCCACGTGCTTCTTCCACTAGCTCAGCAGTAAAGACCACCCAAAAGCCCAGAGAGAGTGCTTCTTCCGTAGCATCTACCGGATGATCTAGAGACGTTCAATGTCACAAGTGCAAGGGTTTTGGCCATGTGCAGCGTGAATGCCCAATCAAACATGTTTTAATTGTTAAAGATGATGGTGAATACTCATCCGCTAGCGATTTTGATGACAATACATGTGTTTTTCTTGAAGCTGACTATGCATGTAGCGATGAACATCAAGAAGAGCATATTGGTGTAGAAGATGCAGTGCACTATGATAGTCGCATTGTGCAGCATGTGCTTAGTGCACAAATGGAGAAAGCGGAACAAAATCAAAGGCACACATTATTCCAAACAAAGTGTGTCATCAAAGAGCGAACTTGCCGCATGATCATTGATGGAGGTAGCTGCAACAACTTGGCCAGCAGTGACATGGTGACCAAGCTGGCACTAAGCACCAAACTGCACCCACATCCCTATTACATTCAATGGTTAAACAACAGCGGTAAGACAACGGTAACTAGACTTGTGCGAATCAATTTTACTATTGGATCATATAAGGATGTCGTTGAATGTGATGTTGTGCCTATGCAAGCTTGTAATATTCTGCCAGTAAGACCTTGGCAATTTGATAGAGATTATATGCATCATGGTAGATCAAATCAGTATTCTTTTCTTTACCACAATAAAAAAATTGTGTTGCATCCTATGTCTCCTGAAGCTATTGTGCAAGATGATGTTGCTAGAGCTTGGAAAACTAAATCTCAGGACCATACTGACGTTGAGAACAATAACAATGCCAAATCTGTGTTTGTTAAGAAAAATGAGATATCTCTGAAGGGAAAATGCTTGTTTGCTACGAAATCTGATATTAATGAACTGATTGCTTCCACCTCTATTGCCTATGCTTTGGTATGCAAAGATGCTTTGATTTCCCTGTACGATATGCAACATTCTTTGCCTCCTGCTGTTGCTAACATTTTGCAGGAATATTCTGATGTGTTTCCAAGTGAAATACAACCAGGACTACCACCACTTCGAGGGATTGAGCACCAGATTGACCTCATTCCCGGTGCTTCATTGCCCAACCGTGCACCATACAGGACAAATCCGGAAGAAACAAAGGAGATTCAGCGCCAAGTACAAGAACTACTCGACAAAGGTTATGTACGTGAGTCTCTTAGTCCTTGTGCTGTTCCAATTATTGTAGAGCAATCAACAATATCACCATTCGATATCATCATCCTATTCCATGCTTAGATGATATGCTTGATAAATTGAGTGGTGCTGTTGTGTTCTCAAAAGTTGATTTGCGTAGTGGTTATCACCAAATTCGTAAAACTAGGAGATGAATGGAAAACTGCTTTCAAAACTAAGTTCGGTTTATATGAGTGGTTAGTCATGCCTTTTGGGTTAACTAATGCACCTAGCCCCTTCATGAGATTAATAAACGAGGTTTTGCATGCATTCATTGGAAAATTTGTTGTTGTGTATTTTGATGATATATTGATTTATAGCAAATCCATGGATGAACATCTTGATCACTTATGTGCTGTTTTTAATGCTTTATGTGAGGCACGATTATTTGGTAATCTTGAGAAGTGCACCTTTTGAACGGATCAAGTATCTTTCCTTGGCTATATTATTACTCCACAAGGAATTGAAGTTGATCAAGCCAAGGTAGAGGCTATTCAGGGGTGGCCTGTACCAAAGACCATCACACAGGTGCGGAGCTTTCTAGGGCTGGCTGGGTTCTATCGTCGCTTTGTGAAGGATTTCAGCACCATTGCTGCTCCATTGAATGACCTTACGAAGAAGGGAGTGCCTTTTTCTTGGGGCACCACACAAGATAACGCCTTTACCATACTGAAAGATAAGTTGACGCATGCATCTCTTCTCCAACTTTTTGATTTTTCTAAGACTTTTGAGCTTGAATGTGATGCTAGTGGGATTGGATTGGGTGGTGTTTTGTTACAAGAAGGAAAACCTGTTGCATATTTTAGTGAGAAAATGAGTGGGCCCATACTGAAATATTCTACCTATGATAAGGAATTATATGCTCTTGTACGAACTTTAGAAACATGGCAACATTATTTGTGGCCCAAAGAATTTGTTATCCATTCTGATCATGAATCACTAAAGCATATTAGGAGTCAAGGGAAACTGAACCATAGGCATGCTAAGTGGTTGAAATTTATTGAGTCTTTTCCTTATGTCATTAAACACAAAAAGGGAAAGGATAATGTTATTGCTGATGCTTTATGTAGATGTTATACTCTTCTATCTCAACTTGACTTTAAATTTTTGGATTAGAAATGATTAAAGATCAATATGAACATGATGCTGATTTCAAAGATGTATTGCTGAAATGTAAAGACGGAAAAACATTGAATAAATTTGTCCTCAACGATGGCTATGTGTTTAGAGCTAACAAGTTATGCATTCCAGCTAGCTCCGTTTGTTTGTTGTTGTTACAGGAAGTGCATGGAGGCGGGCTGATGGGGCACTTTGGAGTGAAAAAGATGGAGGACATACTTGCTGGTCATCTCTTTTGGCCAAGGATGAGGCGAGACGTGGAACGCTTCATTGCTTGCTGCACGACATGTCAAAAAGCTAAGTCACGACTTAATCCACATGGTTTGTACATGCCTCTTCTTGTTCCTAGCATGCCTTGGTAGGATATTTCTATGGACTTTGTTTTAGGACTGTCTAGAACAAAGAAGGGGAGAGATAGCATCTTTGTTGTCGTGGATAGATTTTCTAAAATGGCACACTTCATACTTTGTCATAAAAGTGATGATGCTACACATGTTGCTGATTTGTTTTTCCGGAAGATTGTTAGGTTGCATGGTGTGCCAAACACAATAGTGTCAGATCGTGATGCTATGTTTCTTAGCCACTTTTGGAGAACGTTATGGCAAAATTGGTGAATGTGGCCTAGGGGGGTGAATTGGCCTTTTGAATTTCCTGCACACTTAATAGAATCGTCAAAACTTGGTTGGCCGGACTAGTCCGGTCGTGTGGGCGGACTTGTCCGGTGTGCTAGAAATATGTGTGTTGATCAGGTGTTATTTGGGAAACTAAATTTCTTTAGCAGCGGAAATGAGAACAACTGATATTTTTGTTTGAGATTAATGTAAGAATGCAAGTGAAAACTTATAATTGCCTTAGATTGATGTTTAGCACTCAAGTGATCTAATGAACAAAATGTAAAGGAAAAAAAGGCGCAAGACACACGAATTTTTCCCGAGGTTCGATCTCACCACGAGATCAACGTCCTCGTTGAGGAAGCTCACAAAGAGCCGGGTCTCCAACCCTTTCCCTCTTCAAGTCACCACGAGGGCCGACTTGATTCCACTATCACGGGTAATCACCAAGTTTGTGGAGCAACCTCACACGTTGATGGCTCCCACGAGAATTACAACGAAAGAAGTGATCAAATACACTCAAAAGTATTACAATGCAGAGTATGAGTGTAGAAAATCAAACCCCAAGAGCTCGCAATGAAGGAACGACGATCTCCCAATCCCAAATCCAAGTGTTCAATTGATTTCACTCTTTTTGCACTTTAGATGTGTTGGGCGATGTGTTTTGGGCTATTGGGACGAAGTGGCGGCACTAGGGTTTATGTTTGCAGCAGTATATGTCATGTGTCTCTTTTGGAAGGCCGTGGATTCTCTATTTATAGGGTTTCCAAAAAGTAACCGTTGAAAAACCCTAACACCGGACTAGTCTGGTGCAAGTCCGGACTTGTCCGGTCTCAGTGTACTTTGAAGTCCAGAAAGTCTGCCGGACTAGTCCGGTCCAAGATCGGACTAGTCCGGTGCTGTGTGAAGGTGAACTCCAGAAAGTTCAACGGACTAGTCCGCGGACTAGTCCGATCTCCACAGAAGGGAGACTCCAGAAAGATAAATGGACTAGTCCGGTGAACACACGGACTACTCCAGTCTCTCAATATGAGAGACTACTGAAATTCAACGGACTAGTCCAGTGCACACACGGACTAGTCCGGTCTCCCAATTTGAGAGATTCCAGAGAGTTAAACGGACTAGTTTGGTCCATGATCGGACTAGTCCGGTGCATTGTGAATTTTAAGTTAATTTTAAGCCCTTACCCCAGCGCAAAGTTGTGAGCTCTTGAAATGTGTCTTTCATACACTCCCTATACATTCAAAATCTAATTTTGATCTTCCAAGCTCCATCAAAGTATCCCTCTTTGGACACCACTACATTTTTTACCTTTTTGTGTGCACTGAGCTGTTTCACTTATCTGTCCTGCAGTCATCTCAATAGTTTCATTAGGATCTCATATGTTTGACATCAATTAGCCAAAACCCATAAGGGATATCCTAGATGCACTTACAATCTCCCCCTTTTTGGTGATTGATGACAACCATTTGAGATATCACAATTGAGAATAAAAAAACTTGATTTTCATAAGGTGTGCACATATGAGAATAACGATGAATCCACAGAAAGCTTCTCACATATGCACACACCTTATGGTGGGGTGCCTAACAGGTGTGTGATCAACAATGTGTGATGAAGTAAAGGTAATCAATAATGAGCATAGAGATAATCATTCAAGCAACAATAAGCATCACACATAAGAGAAGAAATAGTGCATTACAAGGTTTTTAAAAATAAGTACATGTCCTTGATCACAAAAACATAAAGACACCAACTAGAGATGGTCTCAAACTACTAGTCTCAATCTCTCCCCCTTTGGCATCAAGGCACCAAAAAGGGAAAAATTGAGGGGAATCACTCATCGTCACTCTCTTCTTCAGTCTCGGTCCGATCCTCATATTCACCACCATCATCATCATTCGTCGGAGCAGACTCTTCCTCGGAGTCCTCGAAGGCGGGCGGGGATCCCACCGGCTCAATCTCCAGCTTGTCACAGATAACTTTTATGTTGGCATTGACATAGTGTTGATGCTTCTTCTGCCTGACTTCAATCTTGCGGCAGCAGGCAAAGATAGAGGTGAGCATTTTGAGCACACCACCGGAGGGTTCATGGGCAGGTGCAGAGCTAGGAGGAGCAGCTGAAGATCTTGTGGCATTCACATCCCATGTTTGTTTAGTCCTCCTCTCAGCTTCAGTGGAGGGAGGTGCATCAGGAGCCGAGGGTAGAGTGTACTCGGTGGTCTTTTGCGGTTTCAACCCCGTGTGATGAACATCCTTGACAAACTCAAGTCCAGTCACTTTCTCAATCATGTACATGATGTACGGGGCATACCCGCAAGATCTATTTGGAGTGATTGAGATGTTCACAATGTCATTGTAGATGTACTCAAAGACATTGAACGGTCTCCTTCCACTAATGACCTTTATTAGGGTCCTCAAGGTTCCTTGTATAGTCCCCGCATCTCCATCTTTCGGGGCTATTGTCTTCCTCAAGATTCTGTTGATGACCACAAAGAAGGGCTTCAGATATTTGCTGTTGGGAGGCACATAGGACATCCTTGTGTCATAGAGGAACTTGAGCTCATCCTTCTCCAAGGTTTGCAAATTGTGGATGACAAGATCATGATCCAGAGTATGTTCAAGGTGAATAATTCTTGCAAACTCATCATAAGTAACACTATACTTGGAACCATGGATCATCAAGTAAGACTGTCTCTATCACCCCGAGCAAAGTAGAGGGTAGAGTAGAATTGGGTGATGATCTCATTGTTCCAGTCATTCTCAAAAGAAAACAGTTCCTTCAGTTCGTGCCTCTCCAGGGACTCAACCACCTCACGGAAGGCAGGATATTTCTTCGACTGCATGTACCCAATGTTCACCCGTTGACTCTTCATAACGGGATTCTTCATCTTCATGTACACATGATCGTAGTAGTCGTCATGGAAGTTTCTCCAAAATCTTGGGTCTGAGCATTGCCGAGGTTGATCTTACACATTAACCTGCCTGAAGCTATCGGCAAGCTCACCCCCTTTTCCGGTGAAATCCTTACTCGAGCGCTGCCTGTTGCGGTGACTTGGGTTCTTCATCTTCAGGGGCCCAATGGGACCACTAGCAAGCCCCATTCCTTTGTTGAGAGTCCTCTTTGGCCCTGAGGAGCTCTCACCAGCTCTTCCTTGGGCCTTCTTAACAACCACCTTCCTTTTCTTGGGCAAATTGTCATTGGAGGGTGGAGAGTGCACATTGACATCATGGCTTTTCTTCATGTATCTCTCCTTGGCTCTCTTCACTTTTTCACGTTCAACTTCGTCATCAACGTGGAAGGAGTTGTCATCAGAGATTGAAGACATCATGCCTAATAAGGAGTTCATGGATTAGACGAGAAAGAACCAAGAATTGAAGGAGATGTGAGGATTCAAATGTCAGATACCAGACTTGTCTGGTTTCAGAGTACGGACTTGTCTGGTGTACCGGACTAGTCCGTATCTGAGAGCCGGACTAGTCCGGCCTGGCATAGGAACCCTAACAAAACATATGAATCACAGCTTCTATCTAAGGATGCAAGGGTGCATAAAGGAGAAAGGAATACATCTCTAAAGCTAATGTACTACCTTGGAATCAAGGGAAACAAGCTAGAACTAGAAGAGTTGAGAGTTTGATTTTAGGGAGAAATTTACCGAGATTTGAAGATTCGCGTTGAAGGAGCATGAATCTGTCCGGATGAGTTTGGAGTGGAGTATCAACTCGTTGAGGGGAGGATTTCCCATGGAGAAACTTGGATTTTGAGGGCTCAACTCGAAAATCACTTTTGGGGGCTAGGGTTTGAGAGGTGAGTGCTCAACTCAAAGTGGAGGGAGGTTTGAAATTTGGGCCGGCCAGCTGCTTATATACGCGGCCGACCGGACTAGTCCGGCCAGAGGACGGACTAGTCTAGTGCCCCTAGAAAGATAAGAAAGAGGGACTGTCCGGACTAGTCCGGTAGCAAACCTGACTAGTCCGGTGTCACTGGAAAAACTAAATATTTAAAGATAACTAATAGTGATCCAAGGACAAGTTTTGCAAATAATATTGGTACTTATGACCAAAAGGCAATCAACAATGAAAAGTGGTCATAAACTCCAAGATTTCTTCATTAAAATTAGTTTTCTTAGAAGAAAAAGAGGTGAGGGGCAGTTTTAGTAATAAAATATAACATTTGAAGTATCAACCAGATGTGCAACGTTTCAAGCCACATTTCGAGAGTCAAGAATATTAAGTTTGTTTATAAGCTCACAAAACCTTTTCTCATCCAATGGTTTGGTAAAAATATCAGCAAGTTGTTTTTTAGTCCTGACATGTGAAATAGCAATGTCACCTTTTAATGAATGATCTCTAAGAAAATGATGACAGATATCTATGTGCTTAGTTCTTGAGTGCTCTACAGGGTTGTGTGCAATTTTTATAGCACTTTCATTGTCACATAGAAGCGGGATATTGTTAAGATTGTAGCCGTAGTCCCTAAGGGTTTGTCGCATCCAAAGTAGTTGTGCGCAACAACTACCGGCTGCGACATATTCTGCTTCTGCTGTGGAAAGAGCAATGGAGTTTTTCTTTTTAGATGACCAAGAAACTAGGGACCTACCAAGAAATTGACAAGTCCCTGACGTGCTCTTTCTATCGACTTTGCATCCTGCATAGTCGGCGTCAGAATACCCTATCAAGTTAAATTTGGATCCTTTGGGATACCAAAGGCCCAAGTTGGGAGTGTGCACAAGGTACCTTAGGATTCTTTTTACCGCAATTAAGTGACACTCTTTAGGTGCGGCTTGAAACCTTGCACACAAGCAAACACTAAGCATAATATCTGGCCTAGATGCACATAAATAAAGTAAGGAGCCGATCATGAACCGATATACCTTTTGGTCCACATTTGGACCGTCTTCATTGAGGTCGAGATGTCCGTTAGTGGCCATGGGTGTCTTGATGGGCTTGGCTTTATCCATATTGAATTTCTTGAGAATGTCCTGTGTATATTTGGTTTGGCTTATAAATGTACCTTCTCTTAATTGCTTTACTTGGAATCCCAAGAAGAACTTCAATTCGCCCATCATTGACATCTCGAACCTATCTATCATAATTTTGCTAAATTCTTCACAGAAAGATTTGTTAGTGGATCCAAAGATAATGTCATCAACATAAATTTGACATACGAATAGGTGATCATCACAATGATTAGTGAAAAGTGTATAGTCAGCTTTACCAATTTTGAATCCATTTTGAATTAGAAAATCTCTAAGACACTCATAACAAGCTCGAGGAGCTTGTTTGAGGCCATAGAGAGCCTTACGCAGTTTGTAGACATGGTTGGGATACTTTTGGTCTTCGTATCCTGGTGGCTGCTCCACATAAACTTCCTCCTTGATTGGACCGTTTAAGAAAGCGCTTTTGACGTCCATTTGATACAGCTTAAAATTATGGTGAGTAGCATATGCCAATAAAATACGAATGGACTCAAGTCTAGCTATAGGAGCAAAAGTTTCATCGAAGTCCAAACCTTCGACCTGAGAATAACCTTTGGCCACCAACCTTGCTTTATTTCTTGTTACTACTCCATGTTCATCTTTCTTGTTCCGAAATACCCATTTGGTTCCAACTATGTTCATCTTTGGTCTCTCCACCAGCTCCCACACTTCATTTCTCTTGAAGTTGTTCATCTCCTCTTGCATTGCAATCACCCAGTCTGGATCCCTTAAGGCTTATTCTACCCTATATGGTTCCAGAAAAGACACAAAGGAATAGTATTCACAGAAATTTGCAACTCGAGATCTAGTAGTTACTTCCTTAGCAATATCTCCAATGATATTGTTGACAGGGTGGTCTCTTTGCATGCTCTGGTGTACTCTTGGGTGTGGAGCTTGTGTAGTTGCTTGTTCTTCATTATCTTCATGTGCATTGTCTCCCCCTAGATCATTGCTTCCATGATTGTCCTGATCTTCTTGATCTTCCTCCTCTTGATCTTGTGCAAGAGCTCCCCCTTGATCAGTGCCTCCGTATTGAGGTTCATCTTGTGCATTTGAGTCAAATGTTTGCTCTTGTGGTAAGATATCACCAAGTCCCATTTTCTTCAATGCTTCATATGGAGCTTCCTCTTTATCTAGCACACACTTATCAACTTGCTCCACTTGTGAGCCGTTAGATTCATTGAACACTACGTCACGTGCTACTTCAACAAGGTCGGACACCTTGTTCAAGACATGATAGGCGTAGGCATTCGATTCATAACCGAGCAAGAATCCTTCATCAGACTTCGAAGTGAACTTCGAGGCCCTCTATTTCTTGTTCAGAATAAAACATTTGCAACCAAAAACTTTAAAATAAGAAACATTAGGCTTTTTACCGGTAAGGAGCTCATACGGAGTTTTCTTCAGTAGTCGATGGAGGTACAGTCGATTCGTGGCGTTACAAGCGGTGTTCATGGCTTCTGCCCAAAATCGATCTGACGTCTTGTATTCATCCAACATAGTTCTGGCCATTTCGATCAATGTTCTGTTCTTTCTTTCAGCCACTCCATTTTGTTAAGGGGAGTAGGGTGCCGAGAATTCACGCTTTATCCCTTCTTCATCGAGAAACTCTTCAACTTGGAGGTTCTTGAATTCTATCCCGTTGTCACTTCTGATGTTCTTTATGGTTGATGAGAATTCGTTCTGAGCTCTTTTCAAGAACTTCTTGAGGATCCCCTAAGTTTTTGACTTATCATACAAGAAAAATACCCAGGTAAATCTTGAAAAATCATCAACAATTACTAAACCGTATTTGTTACCAACGATGCTGATGTACGAAATTGGACCAAAGAGATTCATGTGGAGGAGTTCCAGCGGTCTTGCGGTAGTCATCACATTCTTGGCGGGGTGTGGTGCTCCGCCTTGTTTTCCTGCTTGACAAGTGCTGCACGACCTGTCTTTTTCAAAAATCACATCCTTAAGACCACAGATGTGACCACCTTTTAGAAGTTTCTGTAGATTTCTCATCCCAACATGGGCTAGCCGTCTATGCCACAGCCATCCCATGTTGGTCTTAGCAACCAAGCAAGTGTTGAGTTCGGCTTTATCTTTGTTGAAGTCAACAAGATAGAGCTTTCCCTTCAATATTCCCTTGAATGCAATCGAGCCATCGCTTCTTCTAAAAACGGTCACACCCTCATTAGTGAATAAACAGTTGTAACCTTTGTCGCATAGTTGGGATATTGACAAAAGGTTATAATCTAGAGAATCTACATGTAAAATATTGGATAATGTGTGTTGAGCAGATATTTCAATGTTACCGCTACCAAGGACCTTTCCTTGGCTGTTGTCTCCAAAGTATATGCCTTCACTTGGATCCTTGTTATATTCGTACTCCACAAACATACCGATTTGTGCATCCGCTATCTAGCACCCATTTAGACCCACCGGAGGAATAAGCCTGCAAAAAAGAATTATTCCTTGGTTTTAGGTACCCAAGCTTGCTTGGGTCCTCTCAGGTTAGTCACAAGAGTTTTGGGCACCCACACACAAGTTTTTAAGTTCTTGTGGCGTGGCCCTGTATATTTAGCAATGACTTTTCCATGTTTGGCTTTCATAAGAACATAGGAAGCATCAAATGTACGAAACAGTATTTGTAAATCAGATTCATGGGATTTTTCCTTAACAAAGACAATTCCATTCTTAGCATGTTTGGGAGTAGACATGCGTTTGTTCCTGTCAAAACCAAGACCATCTTTGACATTAGGAGGTCTAGTGACCATATATGCACTGCGTGCATATTTGATCTTCTCCTTATCAAAGATGCCGCTTGGAGGGGCATGCATATTATGAGAAGTTGAAGTATTAGAAATAACATTCTTCTTACTATAGCAAGTGCAAGTTCCGAGTGTTGTCGAACTCATATCTTTGGAGGAAGATCTCTTGGAGGAAGAGGAGTCACTTTGCTTGAGCGACTCAACTTGCACCTCAAGGATCTTGTTAACTTTTGACAAGTTAGCATGTTCTTCCTTGATTGCAATATGCGAGTCTTCTAGCTTTGAGTATGTTTCCTTACTCAAGGCTAGGTCAACCTCAAGCGGCTCGTTCTTCTCTCTTTCAAGCTCAACAAGCTTTTCAACTTCTTGATATCTCTTCCTTTCACGGATGAGCATATCTTCTTGTCGGTTAAGAAGTTCCTCTTTTTCAAAGATTTCGTTCGACAACATTTCCATTTGCTTTAGAGCAATTTTACTTAGTCCTCTAAACATTTCTTCATTATCACTAGAGCTATCAAAGTCATCAATAGAGGAATTTAGCATAGGAGGAGTGAGTCGTACCTTTTTATTGCCTTATTTAGCCATAAGGCAAGTGTGGTTGTTCATATCCCATCCTTCCATGTTTGGGAAGAGTGTGGCCTTCATAGTAGGTTTCTTGATTGCGATAGTGGCCATCTCTTCTTCTTCATCGGAGGATGACTCGTCGTTTGAGTCCCACTTCTTGCCAATGTGAGCTTGATGGGCTTGTCCTCTCTTTCTAAAATTCTTGTTTTCTTGAGGTCTTGTTTCCTTCTTCCTTTTGTTTTCTTCATAAGGGCAGTCCATCATGAAGTGACCATACTCTCCGCAGTTGTAGCAAGTGCGTCGAGCCTTGGATTTTCCTTTATCCTTGCTTTTGCCTTCATTTGAGTTATTGTCGTGTCTTCTTTTCATCATTCGCTTGAACTTCTTGATAAAGAGTACCATTTCTTCATCATCAAGATCGGTGCTCTCGTCGCTTGTATGTCGATCGTCTTGATCTTCATGAGTTTCTTTGAGTTTGGGTCGGCATGTTGCTTTGAGAGCAACCTCTTTCTTTTTGGAGGAAGTGAGTTCGGCCAAGTATTTGACGTATTGTGCCTCTTTCTCCATCATTTCATGATTTATGATCTTCCCCGACAACTCATCGGGAGTCATTTTGTGAAATATGGGGCTTTCTCTAATCATTGAGCAAAGTGTGACATTTCTTGGTATGAAGGCTCTAATCATTCTCTTGACCACCTCGTGATCCGTCCATTTCTTGCTTCCATAGGCACAAATTTTGTTGATGAGTGCCTTCATCCGGTTGTACATGTCTTGAGGTGATTCGCCTTCTTCAATAGCAAATCTCCCCAACTCTCCTTCAAGCATCTCGATTTTAGCTTCACGAACTGACCTATTTCCTTCGTGAGCTATCTTGAGTGTATCCCATATTTCCTTTGCACTTTCTAAGCCATCGATCTTGGTGAATTCCTCTCTGCTTAGTGATGATGTGATCACGGCGACGGATTGTGCATTTATGTGAATCTCTTGTTCTTGTTCTAGGGTGAGTTCTTCATCCGTGTCCAGGATATCTATGCCAGTGCAAACAATGTGCCACAGACTAGGATTTAGGGATATTAGACGCATCTTCATGTTGTACTTCCACATGGTATAGTTGCTTCCGTCAAACTATGGAGGTTTTCCCATAGGAATGGAAAGATAGTGATTGTTTGAATTGAGACGGCTGTAGTTGTAAGGATGTCGGGAGTAGTCGGATGACCACTCCCCGTCGTCTTCTCTTCTTCTTTTCCCTTTTGTCCTATCAGTTTCTTTCTTAGGAGTGCCTTTAGTTGTTGCACTTCTTCATCATCGTGTGGGCTCTCTTTTAGCACATCAAAGGCTTTAGTTTCTTGTTCCTCCTCATTAATGTTCATCTTTGAGATATCGTTGTTCTTCTCAGAGGCCATTGATCTCTCCGAGATGTGAGTCTTGTTAACGGAAAACCTCGCTCTGATACCATTTGAATGTGGCCTAGAGGAGGGGGGGTGAATAGGCCTTTTGAATTTCCTGCACACTTAATAGAATCATCAAAACTTGGTTGGCCGAACTAGTCCAGTCGTGCGGGCGGACTTGTCCAGTGTGCTAGAAATATGTGTGTTGATCAGGTGTTATTTGGGAAACTAAATTTCTTTAGCAGCGGAAATGAGAACAACTGATATTTTTGTTTGAGATTAATGTAAGAATGCAAGTGAAAACTTATAATTGCCTTAGATTGATGTTTAGCACTCAAGTTATCTAATGAACAAAATGTAAAGGAAATAAGGCGCAAGACACACAAATTTTTCCCGAGGTTCGATCTCACCACGAGATCTATGTCCTCGTTGAGGAAGCTCACACAGAGCCGGGTCTCCAACCCTTTCCCTCTTCAAGTCACCATGAAGGCCGACTTGATTCCACAATCACGGGTAATCACCAAGTTTGTGGGGCAACCTCACACGTTGAGGGCTCCCACGAGAATTACAACGAAAGAAGTGATCAAATACACTCAAAAGTATTACAATGCAGAGTATGAGTATAGAAAGATCAAACCCCAAGAGCTCGCAATGAAGGAACGACGATCTCCCAATCCCAAATCCAAGTGTTCAATTGATTTCACTCTTTTTGCACTTTAAATGTGTGGGAAGATGTGTTTTGGTCTCTTGGGACGAAGTGGCGGCACTAGGGTTTGTGTTTGCAGCAGTATATGTCACGTGTCTCTTTGTGAAGGCCGTGGATTCTCTATTTATAGGGTTTCCAAAAAGTAACCGTTGAAAAACCTTAACACCGGACTAGTCCGGTGCAAGTCTGGACTTGTCCGGTCTCAGTGCACTTTGAAGTCTAGAAAGTCTGCCAGACTAGTTCGGTCCAAGCTCAGACTAGTCTGGTGCTGTGTGAAGGTGAACTCCAGAAAGTTCAACGGACTAGTCCGCGGACTAGTCCGATCTCCACAGAAGGGAGACTCCAGAAAGATAAACGGACTAGTCCGGTGAACACACGGACTAGTCCGGTCTCTCAATATGAGAGACTACAGAAAGTTCAACGGACTAGTCCGGTGGACACAAAGACTAGTCCGGTCTCCCAATTTGAGAGATTCTAGAGATTTAAACGGACTAGTCCGGTCCATGATCGGACTAGTCCGGTGCATTGTAAATTTTAAGTTAATTTTAAGCCCTTACCTCAGTGCAAAGTTGTGAGCTCTTGAAGTGTGTCTTTCATACACTCCCTATACATTCAAAATCTAATTTGATCTTCCAAGCTCCATCAAAGTATCCTCTTTGGACACCACTCCATTTTTTACCTTTTTGTGTGCATCGAGCTGTTTCACTTATCTGTCCTGCAGTCATCTCAATAGTTTCATTAGGATCTCATATGTTTGTCATCAATTAGCCAAAACCCACAAGGGATATCCTAGATGCACTTACAATTGGGGACTAAGGTTTTATTTTTAACTACTTGTCATCCCCAAACTGATGGTCAAACTGAGGTTTATCTACCATGCTTAGGGCTGTTTTGAAAAAGAATATAAAAATGTGCGAAGATTGTTTGCCTCATGTTGAGTTTGCTTATAATCATTCCCTACATTCTAGTACTAAGAAATGCCCTTTTGAGATTGTTTATGGATTTGTACCATGTGCTCCTATTGATTTATTACCTCTTCTTTCAATGGAACGAGTGAATTTTAATGCTAAACATCGTGCTGAATTAATCTTAAAATTGCATGAAACCACTAAGAAGAATATAGAGTGCATGAATGCCAAGTATAAACTTGTTGGTAGTAGGGGAAAGAAACCTATCACTTTTGAACCTGGTGATTTAGTTTGGTTACATTTGCGAAAGGATGGGTTTCCTGATTTGAGAAAGTCTAAATTGTTACCTCGAGCTGATGGTCCATTCAAAGTGTTAGAAAGGATTAATGATAATGCATATAAACTCGAGTTGCCTGCGAATTTTGGAGTTAGTCCCACATTTAACATTGCAGATTTGAAGCCATATTTGGGAGAATAAGATGAGCTTGAGTCGCGGACGACTCAAATGCAAGAAGGGGTGGATGATGAGGACATCAATACCCTCGATACATCCACACCAACTCAACTACCGGTTTCTGGTCCGAGCACTCGCGCTCGTGCATGTCAACTAAACTATGAGGTGAACTCGTTCTTGGCCTTATGTCCATATTATATAGACTGTGGAACTACTTGCTTTCTTGTTTTGCTTAGGAACAATGGAGAGGAGCACTAACTTGGACAGTAGAACAGCACTAACTTGTGACGGCCACCATGACTTCATACGGACTCTGATATGGGCATTCAAGTACTTTCTGGAAAGACTATCAAGTATACTTTCAAATGGATCTGGCCTCATGTCCATATCTATTCGTAGTCCGCCGCAATCGTTATTTTAATACCAAGACCTTTTCTGTCCATGCTGCTGCATCACCAAAATTGGGCCCATGGCCCATGTATCGTTTGGAGTCCATTAGGGACTCGTGATTAGGGTTTCTCACGACCCTAGGGAGGTAATAAATAGTAGCCGCCACCCTCATTAGCTGGTGAGTTTTTTTTATTCGTAAGTTAACTTCTGCTACTTCCTTGTACACGCGCGTGTCGACTAGATCGCCCATCTACTTGTATTCAGAGCCCCACTTTAGATTGATTCAATAGATAAGTGCTTGTTCTTCTTGTTCTTGCGTGTTCTTCAATTGCTTGCAGGAACAAAGGCCCTCGTGGTCAGGTTGATTATGCGCCAGCAAGATCAATACAACTTCGGAGTCGGCGTACCGATCACTAAGGCGCATCGTCTTGGGGACAGTGTAGTCAGATTGCCAACGTCTTCTCCTCCACAAATCGAACCCTCCTATTCTCATCGAAAGATTGGGAACCAAGATCCTATTACCCTGTACCTGTTTGGTTCATCAAGTGGTATCAGATTTCAATTTGCTCGGTGAGAGATTTCCTTCTCTTCGTTCTTAATTTACCTACAGTCCACTTTTGTCGACAAAAGTTCACTCTAAAAAATTCTAAAAAACACTTTGAGCCTTTTTATTAGCTACTTAGCTCTCGACTTGTTGAATTCACGGTTGTATTTTTGTGTCGAGTTCCTGGTCCTATGTTTTTCACCACTAGAGTTTTGAGTTCGTGCCACTTTGTTCTCAGTCCATTTTCATTATCTACCCAAAGTTGAGAAAAAGGCAAGTGCAAAAGAAAAAGCGCACGGATCAGCAAGAAAAAAGGTACGTGCAAAGAAAGAAAAGCCGCACTAATTAAAATTGCTAGAAAAAATTTTCTCAGTACAAAAAAAAAGAAATGGTTTGTGTAACATTTGTTTCAAGTTTCGGAGTTCAACTTGTTTTGAACGTTTTGTTAAAACACAACGTTCGTGCTGTCCGGACTTTTCTACTACAATAAATTTAACATCACGTGGATTAACGGCTTGCGTCTCTATCACGATTTAGACTAGGACCAGCACAGTACCATCATAGAACGTTTATTCAACTTGTTGTGACTAATGTGGTACTAGTTGTTCCTTTATGCAACTCATTTCTAGCAGCCACCTACAGCTCCACAAAATCTTCTACAAAACCACAGGATTGTGCTGGCAGCTACTGTTTGTTGTTCTTGTTGTTTGCCAGCGCCTCTTGCATAGCGTGCAAAGAACTTGTAAGAGCTTGATTTCTTGCTAGTGAGGAAGTGATTGTATCCTACCACCTCTTAGCAACTGCTAGGATTAATCGGCTTGCTGTTGTATTTGCTTTCTTTACTAACCATGTCAGCTGATGTGAATGAGACATATGAGCGGCATCATTCAGCATCTTGAATGACAAGTAAAGCTGCACACGGATGCCCTCAATGAGGATATTCAAGTCACCGATGAACGCATTGGTCAATTAGAGTTGATGCTGATTTGCACCGACACCAAGCTGACCACATTAGAAAACACTGCTGGGGCTATTAACACTTCTCTTGCATCAATCATTGAGAGATTGGAGACGATGGAACATGTTGGACGCGAAGAGAAGCAAAGACGTGTTGATGACAGCCACGACTCCGCTGGCAGCGCTGCAAGATCGAGGCGGAATATTCAGCGGGTACCAAGTTTGATGATGGACCTTTCAGGTATTGAGGGCAGCCATGTCGCGACCATCATGGTATGGGTGGTCGAGCCCTAAGACGTGAGGTACATGACAATGATGATCCCCTATGCAACATTAAATTCTCCATACCAAGCTTTGATGGGAAATATGATCCAGATGCATATCTATCTTGGGAATTATTATTAGATCAAAAATTTGCATGCCATGATTTCCAAAATGATAAAAAGGTTAGAACTGCCACTAGTAAATTCACTGACTTTGCTGCTGTTTGGTGGCATGAGTATCAAACTAAAAATCCAGCTACCATACCACAAACTTGGAATGCTTTGAAATGAATCATGCGTTGTTGTTTTGTTCCTTCCTATCATGCTTGTGACCTGTTGCATAAATTGCAACAACCTAGGCAAGGCAACAAATTTGTTGAGGAATACTATCAAGAACTCCAAATAGGCATGATGCAATGTGGCCTAGTTGAAAATGAGCTGCAATGGCTAGGTTTATGGGTGGTTTAACAAGAGAAACTTAGGACATCCTGGCTTATAAGGAATACACTAACGTCACTCGATTATTCCATCTTGCTTGTAAGGCTGAAAGAGAAGTGCAGGGACGACGCACAAGAACTAACATTTCTGCGGGTCGAACTACCTCACGACAGTCCCGCTCAAGTGCTGCTGGTCCTAAGCATGACTCTTCGGACGATGCTTCCTATCGGTTGCCCAGGACTACATAAAAATCTGCACGTTCGCGTGCTATCAAGACAACAAAAGGATCCACCCAAGCTGCAGCCAACACTTCTTCTTCCATCGCTTCCACCGGGAGAACAAAAGACATTCAATGCCTCCAATGTAAGGGTTTTGGGCACCTACAAAGGAACTGCCCAAGCAAGCGTGTGCTGATTGTACGAGAAAATGGTGAGTACTCATCCACTAGTGACTTAGATGATGAAACATATGTCATGCTTGTTGCACAAGATGCGGAAAGAAGAATGATGATGAAGAGCACATTGGGACTGATCATGCTGACCACTATGAGAGTCTTGTTGTGAGGCGTGTCTTGAATGCCCAAATGATCAAAGTTGAATAGAAGCAGCAACAGAACCTATTCCAAACTAAGTGTGTAGTTTTGGAACGATCGTGTCGTATTATTATTGATGGAGGAGCTTGGGATGACAACACTTCCACATCCACATCCCTACTACATCCAATTATTCAACAACAGTACTAAAGTTAAGGTAACACATTTTGTTCGTATTGAATTTACAATTAGTTCCTACCACGATTACATTGATTGCGATGTGGTACCTATGCAAGCTACACTATTCTATTTGGTCGACCTTGGCAATTTGATAAAGATACATTACATCATGGTAAATCAAATCAATACTCTTTCATGCATAATGAGAAGAAGCTTGTTTTGCACCCTATGTCCCCCGATGCTATTTTGAAGAATGATATTGCTAGAGCTTGTAAAGAGGAAAATAAGAAATCTACTCAAAATGAAAATTCAAATGTTGCAAACGAATCGGTACAACCTAAGACTGACAATTCCAAATCTGCTCATGTGAAGAAGAATGAAATAAAATTGAAGGGTGCTTGTTTTCTTGTTTCCAAATCTGATTTGTTTGAATTAAAAAATAATTGTTGCAATCTGCTATGTATTTGCTTGCAAAGAAGCTTTGTTCTCACTTCACGACATACCATGTGCTTTGCCTCCTGCTGTCACTAACCTTTTGCAGGAATACGCTGATATGTTTCCACAAGAGGTACCATTCAGGCTGCCACCATTGAGAGGGATTGAGCATCAGATTGAACTCATCCCTGGGGCTTCTTTGCCAAATCGAGCACCATAGAGGACCAACCCGGAGGAGACTAAGGACATTCGGCGACAAGTACAAGAATTACTCGACAAAGGTTATGTGCGTGAGTCCTTAATCCTTGCTCTGTTCCTGTTCTTTTGGTCCCAAAGAAAGATGGATCATGGCGCTGTGTGTAGATTGTCGAGCAATTAATAACAGCATTAGATATCGTCATCCTATTCCTAGGTTAGATGATATGCTTGATGAACTTAGTGGTCGATGATTTTCTCCAAAATTGACTTGCATAGTGGATACCACCAAATTTGCATGAAACTAGGTGATGAATGGAAAACAGCGTTTAAAACCAAGTTCGGTTTGTATGAGTGATTAGTCATGGCTTTTGGTCCCACTAATGCACCTAGCACTTCCATAAGATTAATGAATGAGGTTTTATGTGCTTTCATTGGAAGATTTGTGGTAGTATATTTTGATGACATCTTGATCTATAGCACATCTCTGGAAGAGCATCTTGATCATCTTCGTGCTGTTTTTAATGCTTTACATGATGCATGCTTATTTGGTAACATTGACAAGTGCACCTTTTGCACAGATCGAGTCTCTTTTCTTGGCTATGTTGTGACACCACAGGGAATTGAAGTCGATCAAGCCAAGGTGGAGACGATACACAGCTGGCCGACTCCTACCACGGTCACACAAGTACGAAGCTTTCTCGGACTTGCTGGATTCTATCGTTGTTTTGTGAAGGACTTCAGCACCATAGCAGGCCCATTGCATGAGCTTACAAAGAAAGGTGCTCCACTCACATGGGACAAGGCGCAAGAGGCTGCATTTGAAACTTTGAAGAATAGGTTAACTCATACACCCCTTCCCCAATTACCAGATTTCAGTAAGACTTTTGAATTGGAATGTGATACTAGAGTATTGGATTGGGAGGTGTCTTGTTGCAAGAGGGGAAACCTATTGCTTATTTTAGTGAGAAACTAAATGGCCCTAGTCTGAACTATTCCACTTACGATAAAGAATTATATGCACTAGTACGAACTTCGGAAATATGGCAACATTATTTATGGCCTAAAGAATTTGTTATACATTCTGATCATGAATCTTTGAAGCACATTAAGAGCCAAACTAATCTTAACCATAGCCATTCCAAGTGGGTAGAATTCCTTGAGTCCTTTAGTTATGTCGTCAAACACAAGAAATGAAAAGATAATGTCATTGCGGATGCCTTATCTCGCGGTTTGAGTAGATTTCTTATTTTTCTCTCTACAGGCTCTAGCAATATCATCCTTCAAAATAGCATCGGGAGACATAGGGTGCAAAACAAGCTTCTTCTCATTATGCATGAAAGAGTATTGATTTGATATACCATGATGTAATGTATCTTTATCAAATTGCCAAGGTCGACCAAATAGCAAGCTTGCATCAGTACCACATCGCAATCAATGTAATCATGGTAGGAACCAATTGTAAATTCAACATGAAGAAAACGTGTTACCTTCAACATTAAGAGCCAATTGTAAATTCAACATTAAGAGCCAAACTAATCTTACCACTGTCATTGAATCATTGGATGTAGTAGGGATGTGGATGTGGAAGTGTTGTCATAAGCTTCTCTATCATGGCATCACTTGCTAAATTGTTGCAGCTTCCTCCATCAATAATAATGCGACACGATCGTTCCAAAACTACACACTTAGTTTGGAAAAGATTGTGTCGCTGGTTCTGTTCAGCTTTGATCATTTGGGCACTCAAGACACGCCTCACAATAAGACTCTCATACTGATCAGCATGATCAGCCCCAATGTGCTCTTCATCATCATTCTTCTTTCCAGCATCTTGTGCAGGAAGCATGGCATATATTTCATCATCTAAATCACAAGCGGATCAATACTCACCATTTTCTCGTACAATCAGCACACGCTTGCTTGGGCAGTCCCTTCTTAGGTGCCCAAAACCCATGCACTGGAGGCATTGAATGCCTTTTGTTCTCCCGGTGGAAGCGATGAAAGAAGAAGTGTTGGCTGCAACTTGGGTGGATCCTTTTGTTGTCTTGATAGCACGCGAAGGTGCTGATTTTGATGTAGTCCTGGGCAACCGATTGGAAGCATCGTCCGAAGAATCATGCTTAAGACCAGCAGCACTTGAGCGGGACTGCCATGAGGTAGTTCGACCTGCAGAAATGTTAGTTCTTGTGCATCGTCCTTGCACTTCTCTTTCAGCCTTACAAGCAAGATGGAATAATCGAGTGACGTTAGTGTATTCCTTATAAGCCAATATGCTCTAAAATTCTCTTGTTAAACCACCCATAATCCTAGCCATTGCAGCCTCTTCATTTTCAACTAGGCCACATTGCATCATGCCTATTTGGAGTTCTTGATAGTATTCCTCAACAGATTTGTTGCCTTGCCTAAGTTGTGTAATTTATGCAACAGGTCACGAGCATGATAGGAAGGAACAAAAAGACGACGCATGATTCGTTTCAAGACATTCCAAGTTTGTGGTACGGTAGCTGGATTTTTATTTTGGTACTCATGCCACCAAATAGAAGCAAAGTCAGTGAATTCACTAGTTGCAGCTCTAACCTTTTTATCATCAGGGAAATCATGGCATGCAAATTTTTGATCTACTGATAATTCCCAAGACAAATATGCATCCGGATCATATTTTTCATCAAAGGGTGGTATGGAGATTTTAATGCTGCGTAGGGAATCATCATTGTCATGTACCTCACATCGTAGGGCTCGACCACCCATACCACGATGGTCGTGACGTGGCTGCCGTCGATATCTGAAAGGCCCATCATCAAGCTCGGTATCCGCTGAATACTCTGCCTCGTCATATCTTGCAGCGCTGCCAACAGAGTCATGGCTGTCATAAACATGGCTTTGCCTCTCTTCGCATCCAACCTGTTCCATCCTCTCCAATCGCTCAATGATTGCTGCAAGAGAAGTGTTAATAGCCCCAACAATGCTTTCTAATGCGGTCAGCTTGGTGTTGGTGCAAATATGCGTCGACTCTAATTGACAAATGCGTTCATTGGTGACATGAATATCCTCGTTGAGGGCATCCGTGTGCAGTTTTACTTGGCATTCGAAATGCTGAATGATGTCCCTCATATGTGGTGAATGTGAAGAAGTCTCATTTGCATCAGCTGACATGGTTGGTAAAGAGAGGAAATACAACAACAAGCAGATTAATCCTAGCAGTTGCTAAGAGGTGGTAGGACACAATCACTTCCTCACTAGCAAAAAATCAAGCTCTTACAAGTTCTTACCACGCGATGCAGGGGGCGCCGGCAAACAGACAGAACCACAACAAACGGTGGCTGCCAGCACAATTCTGTGGTGTTGTAGATAATTTTGTGGAGCTGTAGGTGGCTGCTAGAAATGAGTTGCATAAAGGAACAACTAGTACCACATTAGTCACAACAAGTTGAATAAACGTTCCATGATGGTACTGTGCTGGTCCTAGTCTAAACCGTGATAGAGACGCGAGTCGTTACTCCACGTGATGTTAAATTTAATGTAGTAGAAAAGTTCGGACAACGCGGACATTGTGCTTTAACAAAACATTCAAAACAGCAAGTTTAATTCCGAAACGTGCAACAAATGTTACACAAACTGTTTTTTTGTACTGATAAACTTTTTCCTAGATATTTTAATTAGTGCGACTTTTCTTTCTTTGAGCGTGCCTTTTTCTTGCTCATCCGTGCGGCTTTTCTTTTGCACTTGCCTTTTTTCTCAACTTTGGGTAGGTAATGAAAATGGACTGAGAACAAAGTGGCACGAACTCGAAACTCTAGTGGTGAAAAACTTAGGACCAGCAACTCGACACAAAAAGGCAACCATGAATTCAACAAGTCGAGAGCTAAGTAGCCAAACAAAAGGCTCAAAGTGTTTTAACGATTTTTAGAGCAAACTTTTGTAAGCAAAAGTGGACTGTAGGTAAATAAAGAACAAGGAGATGAAATCTCTCACCAAGCAACCTAAAATCTGATACCACTTGATGAACCCAACGGGTACGAGGGATGCCCTATGATGAGGACATCAACACCCTCGATACATCCACACCAACTCAGCTACCAGTTTCTGGTCCAATCACTCGCGCTCGTGCACGTCAACTAAACTATAAGGTGAACTCATTATTGGCCTTATGTCCATCTTATCTAGACCGTGGAACTACGTGCTTTCTTGTTTTGCTTAGGAACAATGGAGAGGAGCCAATGGGAAGGGAATTCGCGCGGACGAGATTTGGACAGCAGAACAGCACCAACTTGTGACGGCCACCACGATTTGATACGGACTCCGATCTGGGCGTTCAAGTACTTCCTGGAAAGATTATCAAGTCTACTTTCAAACGGATCTGGCCTCATGTCCATATCTATTCGGAGTCGGCCGCAATATTTATTTTAATACCAAGACCTTTTTCTGTCCAGGGTGCTGCATCACCAAAATTGGGCTCATGGCCCATGTATCGTTTGAAGTCCATTAGGGACTCGTGATTAGGGTTTCTCACGACCCTAGGGAGTTAATAAATAGTAGCAGCCGCCCTCATTAGTTGGTGGGTTTTGTTTATTCGTAAGTTAGCTTCTGCTGCTTCCTTGTACACGCGCGTGTCGACTAGATCGCCCGTCTACTTGTATCCAGAACCCCACTTTAGATTGATTCAATAGATAAGTGCTTGTTCTTCTTGTTCTTGCATGTTCTTCGATTGCTTGTAGGAACAAAGGCCCTCGTGGTCGGCTTGATTGTGCGTCAGCAAGATCAATACAACTTCGGAGTCGGTGTACCGATCGCTAAGGCGCATCGTCTTGGGGACGGTGTAGTCGGATCGCCAACGTCCTCTCCTCCACAAATCGAAACCTCCTATTCTCATCGAAAGATCAGGAACCAAGATCCTATCAAGTGGTAATCAGAGCAAGGTTAATCGGTGAGAGTGCTACCATTACTTTTCTTTCCGCTGTTATCATCCTATAGTCCAGAAAAAGCCCAAAAAAATACCAGATCTGTTTTTTTTCCATTATTCCTAGACCATTGTGCCTTTTACTTTCTCCACTTAGTCAAGACTTGTTGAGTTCATGGTTGCTTCAATGAGTCAAGTTGCTGGTCTTTAGTTTTGCACCACTAGAGTTTCGAGTTCGTGTCACATTCGGTCACCTAGTTCGAGTCAGATTCGCAGTTTGAGTTTGAGTCGGATTACTAGTTTGAGTTTGAATCAGATTGCTACTTCGAGTTTGAGTCGGATTACTAGTTCGAGTTTGAGTCGGATTACAAGTTCAAATCATATTTCTACTTTGAGTTTGAGTTGGATTGCTAGTTCGAGTTTGAGTCAGATTACGAGTTCAAATCAGATTGCTACTTCGAGTTTGAGTCGGATTGCTAGTTTGAGTTTGAGTCTGATTACTAGTTCGAGTTCGAATCAGATTGCTACTTCGAGTTTGAGTCAGATTAGTAATTTGAGTTTGACAACAAGAAAAAGGCAAGTGCAAAATCAAAAGCCGCACAAAAGCCACAAGCAATTAGAGAAGAAAAAAAAGGCAAGTGCAAAATCAAAAGCCGCACAAAAGCCACAAGCAATTAGAGAAGAAAAAAAAAGGCAAGTGCAAGATCAAAAGCCGCATGTGCAAATTTTGTTCTAGGGTCTCCTGATTCCATCTAGAGAGAGTTTGGGTGACCACCCCAACAAAAAAAAACGATAAAAAAAAGAAAAAAAATCAGATTGTTGTTTGGGGTGTTTTTGGTGATGACATTGGTGTCTCGGCTCGTGTCTCTAGTACGGTCTAGACTAAGATCAGTATAGTACTGTCGTAGAATATTTATTCAGCTTGTTGTGATTAACGTGGTGAAAGTTTGCTCCTTGTGCTAGTTCAGCCACCTAAAGCCGTAGATTGACACCTGCTATTGAAGTTGTTCATTACTTGCTGGTTGCCATCACCTTCTTGCTGAGCTTTGTAAGAACAGGTAAGAGCTTGATTGAACAGGTTGAGAGTGAGCGAGTTATCTCCACCAGCACCTTTGTAGCTAGGGATAACGTTACCCCTTCATATTGGATTTTTTTTCTACTAACCATGGCAGGAGGAGCAAATACAAATGAAGACGTGCATTCACCTCTCACACGAGGAATTATACAACACTTCGAACGCCAAGTGCGGCTACACACAGAAGCGCTTGATGAGGATTTTCGAGTTACCAGTGACCGCCTTGGTCAATTCGAAAATATGCAGATCAACAACAACACCAAAATCAGCCCGTTGGAGAGTTCCTTTCAAACATTGAACACCTCTATTGGAGCCATCCTGCAGCGCCTTGAGGAGAGGGATCGTGGACGCACCGCAGATGGACAGGTGAGCAATGCTCCTAGTATTGTACGTGACAATGAAGATGACTATTCTGCAGATATGGAGATTGGGGAAGATGAGGAAGCTAGGCCACGGCGCCGGATACAACGCAACCGTCTAGGCATAGGTGGACATCGTCGGCGTGAGGTACGCAATCATGAAGATACTTTTAACAAGATCAAATCTAAGATACCTCATTTTGATGGTAAATATGACCCTGATGCATATATTACTTGGGAGATTTATGTTGATCAAAAATTTGCATGTCATGAGTTTCCTGACAACGCAAGAGTTAGAGCAGCCACTAGTGAGTTTACTGATTTTGCTTCTGTTTGGTGGATAGAACATGGCAAGAAAAATCCTAATAACATACCACAAACTTGGGATGCTTTGAAACGGCTCATGTGGGCTAGATTTTTTCCTTCTTACTATGCACGTGATCTGTTAAATAAGTTACAACAATTGAGACAGGGAGCTAAAAGTGTAGAAGAGTATTTTCAGGAATTACAAATGGGTATGTTGCGTTGTAATTTAGACGAGGATGAGGAACCAGCTATGGCTAGATTTTTGGGTGGTTTAAACCGTGAAATTCAGGACATACTTGCTTATAAAGATTACAATAATGTTACCCGTTTGTTTCATCTTGCTTGTAAAGCTGAAAGGGAAGTGCAGGGACGACGAGCTAGCTCTAGAACTAATATTTCTGCAGGAAAGACTAGCTCATGGCAACCACGCACGACTACTCCTTCGACCGGGCGTGCTTCTCCGCCATCTTCTTCACAAAGTCGGGCAGCACCTTCTTCTTCCAGCAACAAGCCATGTGCTTCTTCCACTAGCTCAGCAGTAAAGACCACCCAAAAGCCCACCGAGAGTGCTTCTTCTGTAGCATCTACCGGACGATCTAGAGACGTTCAATGTCACAAGTGCAAGGTTTTTGGCCATGTGCAGCGTGACTGCCCAAGCAAACGTGTTCTAATTGTTAAAGATGACGGTGAGTACTCATCTGCTAGCGATTTTGATGACGATACATGTGTTTTGCTTGCAGCTGACTATGCAGGTAGCAATGAACATCAAGAAGAGCATATTGGTGCAGAAGATGCAGCGCGCTATGATAGTCTCATTGTGCAGCGTGTGCTTAGTGCACAAATGGAGAAAGCGGAACAAAATCAAAGGCACACATTATTCCAAACAAAGTGTGTCGTCAAAGAGCGATCTTGCCGCATGATCATTGATGGAGGTAGCTGCAACAACTTGGCCAGCAGTGACATGGTGACCAAGCTGGCACTAAGCACCAAACCGCACCCACATCCCTATTACATTCAATGGTTAAACAATAGCGGTAAGGCAAAGGTAACTAGACTTGTGCGAATCAATTTTACTATTGGATAATATAAGGATGTCGTTGAATGTGATGTTGTGCCTATGCAAGCTTGTAATATTCTGCTAGGAAGACCTTGGCAATTTGATAGAGATTCTATGCATCATGGTAGATCAAATCAGTATTCTTTTCTTTACCACGATAAAAAAATTGTGTTGCATCCTATGTCTCCTGAAGCTATTGTGCAAGATGATGTTGCTAGAGCTAGGAAAAGTAAATATCAGGACCATGCTAACATTGAGAACAATAACAATGCCAAATCTGTGTTTGATAAGAAAAATGAGATATCTTTGAAGGGAAAATGCTTGTTTGCTACGAAATCTGATATTAATGAACTGATTGCTTCCACCTCTGTTGCCTATGATTTGTTATGCAAAGATGCTTTGATTTCCCTTTACGATGTGCAACATTCTTTGCCTCCTGCTGTTGCTAACATTTTGCAGGAATATTCTGACGTGTTTCCAAGTGAAATACCACCAGGACTACCACCACTTCGAGGGATTGAGCACCAGATTGACCTCATTCCCGGTGCTTCATTGCCCAACCGTGCACCATATAGGACAAATCCAGAAGAAACAAAGGAGATTCAGCGCCAAGTACAAGAACTACTTGACAAAGGTTATGTACGTGAGTCTCTTAGTCCTTGTGCTGTTCCAGTTATTCTAGTACCTAAAAAGGATGGATCATGGCGTATGTGTGTGGATTGTAGAGCAATCAACAATATAACCATTCGATATCGTCATCCTATTCCACGCTTAGATGATATGCTTGATGAATTGAGTGGTGCTGTTGTGTTCTCAAAAGTTGATTTGCGTAGTGGTTATCACCAAATTCGCATGAAACTAGGAGATGAATGGAAAACTGCTTTCAAAACTAAGTTCGGTTTATATGAGTGGTTAGTCATGCCTTTTGGGTTAACTAATGCACCTAGCACCTTCATGATATTAATGAATGAGGTTTTGCGTGCATTCATTGGAAAATTTGTTGTTGTGTATTTTGATGACGTATTGATTTATAGCAAATCCATGGATGAACATCTTGATCACTTACGTGTTGTTTTTAATGCTTTGCGTGAGGCACGATTATTTGGTAATCTTGAGAAGTGCACCTTTTGCACGGATCGAGTCTCTTTCCTTGGCTATGTTGTTACTCCACAGGGAATTGAAGTTGATCAAGCCAAGGTAGAGGCTATTCAGGGGTGGCCTGTACCAAAGACCATCACACAGGTGCGGATCTTTCTAGGGCTGGCTGGGTTCTATCGTCGCTTTGTGAACGATTTCAGCACCATTGCTGCTCCATTGAATGACCTTACGAAGAAGGGGGTGCCTTTTTCTTGGGGCACCACACAGGATAACGCCTTTACCATACTGAAAGATAAGTTGACGCATGCACCTCTTCTCCAACTTCCTGATTTTTCTAAGACTTTTGAGCTTGAATGTGATGCTAGTGGGATTGGATTGGGTGGAGTTTTGTTATAAGAAGGAAAACCTATTGCATATTTTAGTGAGAAAATGAGTGGGCCTGTTCTAAATTATTCTACCTATGATAAGGAATTATATGCTCTTGTACGAACTTTAGAAACATGGCAGCATTATTTGTGGCCCAAAGAATTTGTTATCCATTCTGATCATGAATCACTAAAGCATATTAGGAGTCAAGGGAAACTAAACTGTAGGCATGCTAAGTGGATGAAATTTATTGAGTCTTTTCCTTATGTCATTAAACACAAAAAGGGAAAGGATAATGTTATTGCTGATGCTTTATCTAGACGTTATACTCTTCTATCTCAACTTGACTTTAAAATTTTTGGATTAGAAACGATTAAAGATCAATATGAACATGATGCTGATTTCAAAGATGTATTGCTGAAATGTAAAGACGGAAAAACATTGAATAAATTTGTCCTCAATGATGGCTATGTGTTTAGAGCTAACAAGTTATGCATTCCAGCTAGCTCTGTTCGTTTGTTGTTGTTACAGGAAGCGTATGGAGGCGGGCTGATGGGGCACTTTGGAGTGAAAAAGACGGAGGACATACTTGATGGTCATTTCTTTTGGCCAAGGATGAGGCTAGACGTGGAGCGCTTTGTTGCTCGCTGCACGACATGTCAAAAAGCTAAGTCACGACTTAATCCACATGGTTTGTACATGCCTCTTCCTGTTCCTAGCATGCCTTGGGAGGATATTTCTATGGACTTTGTTTTAGAACTGCCTAGAACAAAGAAGGGGAGGGATAGCATCTTTGTTGTTGTGGATAGATTTTCTAAAATGGCACACTTCATACCTTGTCGTAAAAGTGATGATGCTACACATGTTGCTGATTTGTTTTTCCGAGATATTGTTAGATTGCATGGTGTGCCAAACACAATAGTTTCAGATCGTGATGCTAAGTTTCTTAGCCATTTTTGGAGAACGTTATGGGCAAAATTGGGGACTAAGCTTTTATTTTCAACTACTTGTCATCCCCAAACTGATGGTCAAACTGAGGTTGTGAATAGAAGTTTATCCACCATGCTTAGGGCTGTTTTGAAAAAGAATATAAAAATGTGGGAAGAGTGTTTGCCTCATATTGACTTTGCTTATAATCGTTCCCTACATTCTAGTACTAAGAAATGCCCTTTTGAGATTGTTTATGGATTTGTACCCCGTGCTCCTATTGATTTATTACCTCTTCCTTCAATGGAACGAGTGAATTTTGATGCTAAACATCGTGCTGAATTGATCTTAAAATTGCATGAAACCACTAAGAAGAGTATAGAGTGCATGAATGCCAAGTATAAACTTGCTGGTAGTAGGGGAAAGAAAACTATCACTTTTGAACCTGATGATTTAGTTTGGTTACATTTGCGAAAGGATAGGTTTCCTGATTTGAGAAAGTCTAAATTGTTACCTCGAGCTGATGGTCCATTCAAAGTGTTAGAAAGAATTAATGATAATGCATATAAACTCGAGTTGCCTGCGAATTTTGGGGTTAGTCCCACATTTAACTTTGCAGATTTGAAGCCATATTTGGGAGAAGAAGATGAGATTGAGTCGCGGACGACTCAAATGCAAGAAGGGGAGGATGATGAGGACATCAACACCCTCGATACATCCACACCAACTCAGCTACCGGTTTCTGGTCTGATCACTCGCGCTCGTGCACATCAACTAAACTATGAGGTGAACTCGTTCTTGGACTTATGTCCATCTTATCTAGACCGTGGAACTACGTGCTTTCTTGTTTTGCTTAGGAACAATGGAGAGGAGCCAATGGGAAGGGAATTCGCGCGGACGGGATTTGGACAGCAGAACAGCACCAACTTGTGACGGCCACCACGATTTCATACGGACTCCGATCTGGGCGTTCAAGTACTTCCTGGAAAGATTATCAAGTCTACTTTCAAACGGATCTGGCCTCATGTCCATATCTATTCGGAGTCGGCCGCAATAGTTATTTTAATACCAAGACCTTTTTCTGTCCAGGGTGCTGCATCACCAAAATTGGGCCCATGGCCCATGTATCGTTTGGAGTCCATTAGGGACTCGTGATTAGGGTTTCTCACGACCCTAGGGAGGTAATAAATAGTAGCAGCCGCCCTCATTAGCTGGTGGGTTTTGTTTATTCGTAAGTTAGCTTTTGCTGCTTCCTTGTACACGCGCGTGTCGACTAGATCGCCCGTCTACTTGTATCCAGAACCCCACTTTAGATTGATTCAACAGATAAGTGTTTGTTCTTCTTGTTCTTACATGTTCTTCGATTGCTTGCAGGAACAAAGGCCCTCGTGGTCGGGTTGATTGTGCGCCAGCAAGATCAATACAACTTCGGAGTCGGTGTACCGATCGCTAAGGCGCATCATCTTGGGGACGGTGTAGTCGGATCGCCAACGTCCTCTCCTCCACAAATCGAAACCTCCTATTCTCATCGAAAGATCAGGAACCAAGATCCTATCACCCTATCTTTCGATGAGAGATGTTGGTGGTGAACGAATTTGGTAGAGGTCAACGTTGGCTGCCCGACTACCACAACCAGAATTGTGTGGCGCCTTGAGCGACAGTTACACCGTCTCCTGATAACTACAATTTGGGTGGAGGTCGACGTTGTGCTACTCGACTACAACAACCACAAGGGTGTTGTTCCTTAGTGATAGTTACACTGGCTCATGTTTTTGCTGTTCTTGCCGTGCCAAGAACAGCCTTAAACCTGCAAGCAATCGAAGAACAAGCAAGAATAAGATAACAAGCAAACACTCACGAGTGTGATAAGTTGGTGTTCTAATTCATATAATCAGAAGGTCTCGTCGACACTTGTGTTACAAGGAAGTAGAAATGGCTAAACATACAGAAAACAAAACCCATGTTCTTCCTATGGCTGCTAGTTGCTTATATAGAGGAGCAAGACTAGAACTCTGAATGGAGTCATGAGTCTTGTTCGGCCTTTCCGGGCAGCTGAAAGGTCATGTGCCTTTGATTCTTGATCCAATAGAATGTAGACGAAGAGACATTTCCAACAAGTACTTATTTGCATTAAACAACCTTGGGAGTTGAAAGTTATGCCCCTTTTAAGCTAGTACTTGCTACAGTTACGAGGACCCCTCGGGTGGAGCAGTCTTCATTGCATTAATCCCTTCAATCCTCCTTAGCTGGATAAATTCCCAAGCACCTAATAATAATAAGGTCATCACAAGGCTTTAATAGTTCTCCATTTGAAGGATAATTAGTTTGAACAGTCAGGAATGAATTCACCTGATAATTAAGTTCACGTGCATGAGCGCGTGTCGTTGGACCTTGATTAGCCGCAAGTGGTGAATGAGCTGCTATTGTGGTTGTATCAACAGTAGCAATGTTCTCATCATTGAAGATATCCGACTTTGTGTGGGCTTCCTCAAGGAGGAGTAGATCTCTTTGGTGAGATCGAACCTCGGTAAAAATCGGTGTCCCGTGTGCTTCTTTGTTTTTGCAATTTCATTGATTAGGACATATAGTTGATCAATATTATAACTTGAATTGTAAATTTCTTTTCACGTTTAACTTCACAATATTGATTGATAATCCAAGTGATCTCATCTGTTGTTCACATTTCTGCTGCTATAAAGTTCAATTCTTCAATCAACACTTAATCAACTTGACACATATTCTGCACACCGGACTAGTCCGCACCACCAATCGGACAAGTTTGGTCTATCAAGAATTTGACCATTTGATTAAGTGTGCAGGAAATTATCAATGCCTATTCGCCCCTCCTATGGGCCACATTCAGTCGGGTCCAGGGGGCCTCGATCTGCAGTGCAAGCTGGGAGGCTAGGGTCTCTGGAGCTGCCAAGCCAGCTAGTAAGGTGCAGTGTCTTCCTTCGCTATTTTTCATTGCTTCATCGCACTGCCGGGTCGACTTTGGCTTTTTAGGGCATCATCGGCTGACATAGTACCCTCGGTGTTTCCGTGACTGAGCTTGATGGTTCCTGCCCCTCCCGGAACTGGAACAAGGCCCATTCTGCAGCATCCCGCGCTTGAGGGTGCACCAGCCTCCAACGACGCCACTGCACTGTGGCTGTTCCTCGTGCTCCTTCATCCGTCGGAGCGGATGGGGCTCAGGCAGTGCTGGGCGAGGAGGTGCCCACCTTGGCTGTCACGGTTACCCCTGGTGGGGCAGACCCGCCCGCTGTTGATGTTGGGCCAGTGCCAGATGTCATTTGCGCGCAAGATGGTGAGTCGCCAACGGCGGCTGGAACACCCTTGTGATAGGGGAGAGTGCTTTGGCACCGGGCAGCGATGCGCTCACTCTTGAACCTCGAATCGGGGAGCCATCAGGTCCCCGGGTGATAGGAAAGGTGAGTCCCGATCTTCCGAAAGGTAATGGGTAAGTCGATTGATGGAGATATCAACGTTGATGATCCGAGGCTCTCGAGTAGAACACGAAAAACCCCTACAATCACTACACCACCGCTCTGTTGGTTATCAACCGTGCTTCACACGATTGACCTCACCAAGAAGGCTAATCCCTGCAAGTGCAACCAAGAACACAAGCAAGAACGTAGAAGACACGATCTGAAATCGCGAATTTGGGGTTTCACAAATCGTAGAACGGCGATATTATTGATCTAAGCAAAATCCAATTGTTCATGGTGGCTACTATGGAGTATATATAGGTGGGAGGGCATCCAAGGGGGTGTTGGGGTCGTGACCTAACCCTAACACACGAAAATAATGGACTTAGACTTGATACAAGGCCCAATGGCCCAATACGGTGGCGCAGCATCCTGACAGATTCTGAACTCGATTTTGTTTCGATGATTTCCTCCGACTCCGAAGGAATTTTGACATGGGACCAGTGCCATTGGAAAGGTTATCCTCTCCCCTTTCCGTGCATATGTAGAACGTCCAAAACGGAGTTCATATGCGTCCTGGGCCTTAGTGCGTACCGCTTCTGGACTCCGAGCTGGACACAATTTTGAGTTTGGCTCGGTTTCCATCTTCTTTGAATGAATTCTCTGGTCCTCCACGTCCCTACTACTTCCTCCAAGTACTCCTTTAACTTCTCTATGGATACTAATCACAATTAAGTCATTAGGTAGCAATCTATTCTCAAAAATATATAGGAAAACATATAAGAACGAGCTCACCTCTGAAATTAATTGATGTGTGTGAATCCTATTGATTGCATCTTGTATGTTGAATGGAGTGTTGTGTATATGCATAGGAGTGATGTCCTCATCATCCTCCCCTTCTTGAATTGGAGTCGTCCTCGACTCAAGTTCATCTTCTCTCATGTGTGAGTCCATATGTGCAACGCTATCAAATCCTCTTGTGTGCATCAAAGGAGGAGGCCAAGGTGGTCAACGACATAGTGCACCATCTCCATGTTCTTCATCAAATACGCATGCACATTGACTCGAGCCAGGATCCTAAACAAATAAACATTGTGCCATGCTTGTATGTGCAATGACAATGTGCTTGATCTCAAAATTCTCCCCTTCTTTATGACAAGCCGTCCTTGGCTTGCTCGTATGTCTAGCATAGGGGCTTGCTTTGGGGGTAGAATGAGCGTTGTCCATATTGCACAACCGCAGCGAACAATGCTCCTCTATTATATGTTGTGCCTGCTACAAGAAAAAATACTAGAAAAACTTGACAAAGAATTATTAGTGTTAGTGCATTCATTCATTTTACCATGTTATTGCAGCACAAAAGGAGCTTCCTCATTTGAACATATGTAAACTTTATGCACCATAAACATACCACTATGTTCATGTTTGCCTATAGCATGAAAAATATTTCTACTCAACAAAGGCAATTCAGATTGAGAAAATATTATCTTCTCTACGATATCTAGATCACAAATAGTGTCAAATTCAATATAACTCAAAGTATTTAGAGAAGATAACAATTTCAGCTCATCCCTTTCACATGTAGTTGGAATCAAATGCTTAATTTCAGCACAAGTGAGTGATAAAGTATCAAATTCATTTGGTTGTTCTAGCATAGGTACCATATAATTATCAGCACACAACTCATTTTTGTTGTAAGAATCAGTAGGAAAATCAACTAGTGGTAAAGGTGTATTATGAAAAGGTTCATCTTGTTGCTCATCGATAGCATGATTGGTGGTAAAATTCAGCACATCTGAAAATTTCATACCTTGGATAAATGTAGAGCATTGTTCATTAACATTACTCTCATTTTCATTAAGAAGTTCAAATGCATTATGGGTTGATTCATCAAAAAAATCAGAGGAGTTGTTCAACACCTCACTCTCATTTGCATCTACATTTATTTGTTCATGTTCCTGCAAAAGGTTAGGCAAAGGAGGAGGTACAACAAGAAAATTCTCCTCAAGTTCATGTATTTCATCTTTGCAATTAGATACATTAGCAAAAGTTTCTCGCATAAGAATTTTCATATCTTTCCATGTTCGAGGTTTTTCTAAATCATTTAAATTGTTCCACCAAGTTAATGCACAACCTACTAATGCACTCGCAACCTTTCTAATCTTTCTCCTCTCACACATATGACATTGTCCAAAATTTTATCCAACTCTATTTCCCAAGCAATATATTCATCATAACCAAGACCATCAAAAGAAGGAAGAGATGGGAGAATGTAATTACTTCTTGTGGAAGGTGTTGTAAGGGTGATCTCAATGTCATGTGAATCCTTGGTTGATGTTTGATTTTTAGTGATCAAATTCATCATCATCTTCATCATGTCAATCATCTCAGCATATAATGCATGATTCTTGCTTTTACCTGACATTGTTAGTAGCAAACAAAAGACAACAAAAAAATATGTTATCCCTATCAACTACAAAGCATAATGGCAAAGTGGAAGTGGAATCACACACTCAAGCGTCGTACCACGCTCTTACAAGTGTTCTTACCGACACTGCAGGTGGCAAACGGTGGCCGGTATGAAGAAACCAATGAAGCGTGGGATGATTGCAAAAGTGTATCGATTCTGCTCAAGAGTAAAGTGTAGCTTGGATGGCACTTTATATGTAGCAAGGATTAGCAACAATGAAATCAGATAGTAAAGTTGAATAAGTGTCTAAAGTACTTGTCAAAGTTGCTGGCCTAAATGTGTTCCTAGTAGTTCAAGCTAGCAAGACATGAGACAAAACTAGATGACACAAAGAATGCAAGCACTTCTATTTTTTTCTTTTTTTTTTCTTTTTTTGTGCGGCTTTTGTTTCTTGTTTTGCACTTGCCTTTTTCTTTTTTCTTTTTTTTTCAGAATGTGTTGTAAGGGAAGAACACAATGAAAATCAATCAAAGATATCTTGTGGGTCTGTCACAGATTTTCTGATCAATCATCCAAGGACAAATAGGCATACTTAGAGGCTCCAAATAGAAAAACTAACAACAGCAAGATTGTAGATATATCTCTCCTCTTTAATTTTATTATATGGAAGATCTATTTTGGATAAGAACAATGGGAGATATTGCCCCCGAAATACAGACTGTTCAGAATTTCAAGATCAATAACAGATTAAGATATAATGCAATTTTGACCTTCATAACTCTATTTTCTGGGTAACTGATGAATACAAAAGTTTTATAGAACTTCTTAAGCTTTCCAGAAAGTACAAGAACACCAAAATCCGAGTTCTTATAAGCGAGATATGATGAAAATACCGAACTGGACAGAGATGAATTTAATCTGGGCGTGATGACGTGATTCAAAGGGATGAATCACACAATGCAAAACTCAAACTAAGACCAAAAACACTTTCTAAACCAGCAATATGACTCAACAATGGACACAAACTCAACAAAACCAAACTAAAAATGAAAGTTGCAAAGGCTCAATGGTGGTTTGGACAAAGTAATGAACGGATCTACTAAACTGTAAATTTTTTTGTGGCTTTTTTGTGGACTCTAGGTATGAAAAACAAAACTAATGTAATGGATAGATGAATTACCTAACGGGCAACCTGGAAATCTGATACCAATTGATGAGTAAAAGATTTAGGCCCGATGTTCCGAAAGGTAATGGGTAAGTCGATTGATGGAGATCTCGACGTTGATGATCCGAGGCTCTCGAGTAGAACACGAAAAACCCCTGCAATCACTACACCACCGCTCCGTTGGTTATCAACCGTGCTTCACACGATTAACCTCGCCAAGAAGGCTAATCCCTACAAGTGCAACCGAGAACACAAGCAAGAACGTAGAAGACATGATCTGAAATCGCGAATTTGGGGTTTCACAAACCGTAGACCGGCGATATTATTGATCTAAGCAAAACCCAATTGTTCATGGCGGATACTATGGAGTATATATAGGTTGGAGGACGTCCAAAGGGGTGTTGGTGTCGTGACCTAACCCTAACACACGAAAATAATGGACTTAGACTTGATACAAGGCCCAATGGCCCAATACGGTGGCGCAGCACCCTGACAGATTCTGAACTTGATTTTGTTTTGATGATTACCGTCGACTCCGAAGGTATTTTGACATGGGACCAGCGCCATTGGAAAGGTTATCCTCTCCCCTTTCCGTGCATATGTAGAACGTCCTAAACGGAGTTTGTATGCGTCCTGGGCATCCGTTTTAGTGCGTACCGCTTCTGGACTCCGAGCTGGACACGATTTTGAGTTTGGCTCGGTTTCCATCTTCTTTGAACGAATTCTCTGGTCCTCCACATCCCTACTACTTCCTCCAAGTACTCCTTTAACTTCTCTATGGATACTAATCACAATTAAGTCATTAGGTAGCAATCTATTCTCAAAAATATATAGGAAAACATATAAGAATGAGCTCACCTCTGAAATTAATTGATGTGTGTGAATCCTATTGATTGCATCTTGTATGTTGAATGGAGTGTTGTGTATATGCATAGGAGTGATGTCCTCATCACCGGGCGCTAGCGTTTACAACAGAGTCAGCAGAAGAGGTAGAGAGGCAGCCGTCTGTGGCGACAGCCATGTCGACTCCCCTCCCTGAGGCTGCTGCCGCAGCCCAGTCCATCTTGCACCAGACGCAGGCTGCTCTCGCCCGAGAGGGAGATCAGCTTGCTGAAGAGTAGCGCCTATTGAAGTTGGTTGATGCCAAGATGAAGGAGCTCGAGGCGAAGGCCCTGAAGGCCCACGCCGATGGTGATGCCCTACTTAGGTTGTGCGAGGATAGGTGGCTGGAGCTGGTCCGCCATGAGGTTACCATTGTCGATCAGGAACGAGACTTGGTGATGAGGGAAGAAGAGGTCTCAAGGAGCCTCGACATGCTGGAGGAGAGGCGCCGAGTCATGAAGGACTTGGAGCTCGCAATCAAACGACAGGAGGACGACTTGGAGCATCGTGCTTGGGAGCTCGCCGATCGGGAGGAGGTGGCGCAGAAAGAGGTAGAACACCTCCAGGCCTCCCGCTTAGCTGAGGCGCAGGGGATCCAGGACTTCTTGGCCCGTGTCGGGGCAGTGTTGGAACCCCTCAGACTTGGTCCTATGCGGCACGAGGAGTCGTCTCATGGGGTAACCCAGCTGCTTCCTGATGAGGACATCACAATAGTGGATACACATGTTGAACTACAAGGACCAATCACTAGTGCACCAGCGCGACTACTAAATCAATAGGTGAACTCTTTCCTAAATGCCTACCCATGTGAATTTGAGAATTGATTGCTATATAATGATTTAATTGTTATTAGGAACTATGGAGGAGATCAACAAGTGAGGAGAGAAGGCCTTGGGAACATGGAGAACAATCTGGGATGTCCAGAAGTTGATGGAACCAGTTTACAACTCGGACTCGAGTTCAACTCGGAGTCCAGAAGTAGTCCATCTTAAAACGGACGCCCAGGATGCATACGGACTCCATTTTTGATGTTCTACATATGCACGAAAAGAAGAGAAGATAAACTTTCCAATGGATATAGTCCCACGTAAATATTCCCCCAGAGTCATCAGGAATCATCGAAACAAGTTGACTCCAGATTTCTATCCGGTGCTACGCAACCGTATTGGGCCATTGGGCCTTGTATCAAGTCTACATACCTTATTTTCTTGTCTGAGGGTTAGTTCAAGACTCCAACACCGTTTGGACGTCCTCCTGCCTATATATACTTTATAGTAGTCGTCATGAACAATTTGGTTTTGCTTAGATTAATAATATCGCCGTTCTACAGTTTGTGAATGATAGAATCTTGGTTCACGATCTTTCAATGAGAATAGGAGGGTTCGATTTGTGGAGGAGAAGACATTGGCGATCCGACTACACCGTCCCCAAGACGATGCGCCTTAGCGATCGGTATACTGACTCCAAAGTTGTATTGATCTTGCTGGCGCACAATCAACCTGACCACGAGGGCCTTTGTTCCTGCAAGCAATCGAAGAACACGCAAGAACAAGAAGAACAAGCACTTATCTGTTGAATCAATCTAAAGTGGGGTTCTGGATACAAGTAGACGAGCGATCTAGTCGACACGCGCGTGTACAAGGAAGCAGCAGAAGCTAACTTACGAATAAACAAAAACCCACCAGCTAATGAGGGCGGCTGCTACTATTTATTACCTCCCTAGGGTCGTGAGAAACCCTAATCACGAGTCCCTAATGGACTCCAAACGATACATGGGCCATGGGTCCAATTTTGGTGATGCAGCACCCTGGACAGAAAAAGGTCTCGGTATTAAAATAACTATTGCGGCCGACTCCGAATAGATATGGACATGAGGCCAGATCCGTTTGAAAGTAGACTTGATAATCTTTCCAGGAAGTACTTGAACGCCCAGATCGGAGTCCGTATGAAATCGTGGTGGCCGTCACAAGTTGGTGCTGTTCTGCTGTCCAAATCCCGTCCGCGCGAATTCCCTTCCCATTGGCTCCTCTCCATTGTTCCTAAGCAAAACAAGAAAGCACGTAGTTCCATGGTCTAGATAAGATGGACATAAGGCCAAGAACGAGTTCACCTCATAGTTTAGTTGACGTGCACGAGTGCGAGTGATCGGACCAGAAACCGGTAGCTGAGTTGGTGTGGATGTATCGAGGGTGTTGATGTCCTCATCATCCCCCCCTTCTTTAATTTGAGTCGTCCGCGAGTCAAGCTCATCTTCTTCTCCGAAATATGGCTTCAAATCTACAATGTTAAATGTGGGACTAACCCCAAAATTCGCAGGCAACTCGAGTTTATATGCATTATCATTAATTCTTTCTAACACTTTGAATGGACCATTAGCTCGAGGTAACAATTTAGACTTTCTCAAATCAGGAAACCTATCCTTTCGCAAATGTAACCAAACTAAATCACCAGGTTCAAAAGTGATAGTTTTCTTTCCCCTACTACAAGCAAGTTTATACTTGGCATTCATGCACTCTATATTCTTCTTAGTGGTTTCATGCAATTTTAAGATCAATTCAGCATGATGTTTAGCATCAAAATTCACTCGTTCTGATAGGATCTTGGTTCCTGATCTTTCGATGAGAATAGGAGGGTTTGATTTGTGGAGGAGAAGACGTTGGCGATCCGACTACACCGTCCCCAAGACGATGCGCCTTAGCGATCGGTACACCGACTCCGAAGTTGTATTGATCTTGCTGGCGCACAATCAACCTGACCACGAGGGCCTTTGTTCCTGCAAGCAATCGAAGAACACGCAAGAACAAGAAGAACAAGCACTTATCTGTTGAATCAATCTAAAGTGGGGTTCTGGATACAAGTAGACGGGCGATCTAGTCGACACGCGCGTGTACAAGGAAGCAGCAGAAGCTAACTTACGAATAAACAAAAACCCACCAGCTAATGAGGGCGGCTGCTACTATTTATTACCTCCCTAGGGTCGTGAGAAACCCTAATCACGAGTCCCTAATGGACTCCAAACGATACATGGGCCATGGGCCCAATTTTGGTGATGCAGCACCCTGGACAGAAAAAGGTCTTGGTATTAAAATAACTATTGTGGCCGACTCCGAATAGATATGGACATGAGGCCAGATCCGTTGAAAGTAGACTTGATAATATTTCCAGGAAGTACTTGAACGCCCAGATCGGAGTCCGTATGAAATCGTGGTGGCCGTCAAAAGTTGGTGCTGTTCTGCTGTCCAAATCCCGTCCGCGCGAATTCCCTTCCCATTGGCTCCTCTCCATTGTTCCTAAGCAAAACAAGAAAGCACATAGTTCCACGGTCTAGATAAGATGGACATAAGGCCAAGAACGAGTTCACCTCATAGTTTAGTAGACGTGCACGAGCGCGAGTGATCGGACCAGAAACCGGTAGCTGAGTTGGTGTGGATGTATCGAGGGTGTTGATGTCCTCATCATCCTCCCCTTCTTGCATTTGAGTCGTCCGCGACTCAAGATCATCTTCTTCTCCCAAATATGGCTTCAAATCTGCAATGTTAAATGTGGGACTAACCCCAAAATTCGCAGGCAACTCAAGTTTATATGCATTATCATTAATTCTTTCTAACACTTTGAATGGACCATCAGCTCGAGGTAACAATTTAGACTTTCTCAAATCAGAAAACCTATCCTTTCGCAAATGTAACCAAACTAAATCACCAGGTTCAAAAGTGATAGTTTTCTTTCCCCTACTACCAGCAAGTTTATACTTGGCATTCATGCACTCTATATTCTTCTTAGTGGTTTCATGCAATTTTAAGATCAATTCAGCACGATGTTTATCATCAAAATTCACTCGTTCCATTGAAGGAAGAGGTAATAAATCAATAGGAGCACGGGGTACAAATCCATAAACAATCTCAAAAGGGCATTTCTTAGTACTAGAATGTAGGGAACGATTATAAGCAAACTCGACATGAGGCAAACACTCTTCCCACATTTTTATATTCTTTTTCAAAACAGCCCTAAGCATGGTAGATAAACTTCTATTCACAACCTCAGTTTGACCATCAGTTTGGGGATGACAAGTAGTTGAAAATAAAAGCTTAGTCCCCAATTTTGCCCATAACGTTCTCCAAAAATGGCTAAGAAACTTAGCATCACGATCTAAAACTATTGTGTTTGGCACACCATGCAATCTAACAATATCTCGGAAAAACAAATCAGCAACATGTGTAGCATCATCACTTTTACGACAAGGTATGAAGTGTGCCATTTTAGAAAATCTATCCACAACAACAAAGATGCTATCCCTCCCCTTCTTTGTTCTAGGCAGTCCTAAAACAAAGTCCATAGAAATATCCTCCCAAGGCATGCTAGGAACAGGAAGAGGCATGTACAAACCATGTGGATTAAGTCGTGACTTAGCTTTTTGACATGTCGTGCAGCGAGCAACAAAGCGCTCCACGTCTCGCCTCATCCTTGGCCAAAAGAAATGACCAGCAAGTATGTCCTCCGTCTTTTTCACTCCAAAGTGCCCCATCAGCCCGCCTCCATGCGCTTCCTGTAACAACAACAAACGAACGGAGCTAGCTGGAATGCATAACTTGTTAGCTCTAAACACATAGCCATCATTGAGGACAAATTTATTCAATGTTTTTCCGTCTTTACATTTCAGCAATACATCTTTGAAATCAGCATCATGTTCATATTGATGTTTAATCGTTTCTAATCCAAAAATTTTAAAGTCAAGTTGAGATAGAAGAGTATAACGTCTAGATAAAGCATCAGCAATAACATTATCCTTTCCCTTTTTGTGTTTAATGACATAAGGAAAAGACTCAATAAATTCCATCCACTTAGCATGCCTACAGTTTAGTTTCCCTTGACTTCTAATATGCTTTAGTGATTCATGATCAGAATGGATAACAAATTCTTTGGGCCACAAATAATGCTGCCATGTTTCTAAAGTTCGTACAAGAGCATATAATTCCTTATCATAGGTAGAATAATTTAGAACAGGCCCACTCATTTTCTCACTAAAATATGCAACAGGTTTTTCTTCTTGTAACAAAACACCACCCAATCCAATCCCACTAGCATCACATTCAAGCTCAAAAGTCTTAGAAAAATCAGGAAGTTGGAGAAGAGGTGCACGCGTCAACTTATCTTTTAGTATGGTAAAGGCGTTATCTTGTGTGGTGCCCCAAGAAAAAGGCACTCCCTTCTTCGTAAGGTCATTCAATGGAGCAGCAATGGTGCTGAAATCCTTCACAAAGCGACGATAGAACCCAGCCAGCCCTAGAAAGCTCCGCACCTGTGCGATGGTCTTTGGTACAGGCCACCCCTGAATAGCCTCTACCTTGGCTTGATCAATTTCAATTCCCTGTGGAGTAACAACATAGCCAAGGAAAGAGACTCGATCCGTGCAAAAGGTGCACTTCTCAAGATTACCAAATAATCGTGCCTCACGCAAAGCATTAAAAACAGCACGTAAGTGATCAAGATGTTCATCCATGGATTTGCTATAAATCAATATATCATCAAAATACACAACAACAAATTTTCCAATGAATGCATGCAAAACCTCGTTCATTAATCTCATGAAGGTGCTAGGTGCATTAGTTAACCCAAAAGGCATGACTAACCACTCATATAAACCGAACTTAGTTTTGAAAGCAGTTTTCCATTCATCTCCTAGTTTCATGCGAATTTGGTGATAACCACTACGCAAATCAACTTTTGAGAACACAACAGCACCACTCAATTCATCAAGCATATCATCTAAGCATGGAATAGGATGACGATATCGAATGGATATATTGTTGATTGCTCTACAATCCACACACATACGCCATGATCCATCCTTTTTATGTACTAGAATAACTGGAACAGCACAAGGACTAAGAGACTCACGTACATAACCTTTGTCAAGTAGTTCTTGTACTTGGCGCTGAATCTCCTATGTTTCTTCTGGATTTGTCCTATATGGTGCTCGGTTGGGCAATGAAGCACCGGGAATGAGGTCAATCTGGTGCTCAATCCCTCGAAGTGGTGGTAGTCCTGGTGGTATTTCACTTGGAAACACATCAGAATATTCCTGCAAAATGTTAGCAACAGCAGGAGGCAAAGAATGTTGCACATCGTAAAGGGAAATCAAAGCATCTTTGCATACCAAGGCATATGCAACAGAGGTGGAGGCAATCAGTTCATTAATATCAGATTTCGTAGCAAACAAGCATTTTCCCTTCAGAGATATCTCATTTTTCTTATCAAACGCAGATTTGACATTGTTATTGTTCTCAATGTTAGCATGGTCCTGATATTTAGTTTTCCTAGCTCTAGCAACATCATCTTGCACAATAGCTTCAGGAGACATAGGATGCAACACAATTTTTTTATCGTGGTAAAGAAAAGAATACTGATTTGATCTATCATGATGCATAGAATCTCTATCAAATTGCCAAGGTCTTCCTAGCAGAATATTACAAGCTTGCATAGGCACAACATCACATTCAACGACATCCTTATATGATCCAATAGTAAAATTGATTCGCACAAGTCTAGTTACCTTTGCCTTACCGCTGTTGTTTAACCATTGAATGTAATAGGGATGTGGGTGCGGTTTGGTGCTTAGTGCCAGCTTGGTCACCATGTCACTGCTGGCCAAGTTGTTGCAGCTACCTCCATCAATGATCATGCGGCAAGATCGCTCTTTGACGACACACTTTGTTTGGAATAATGTGTGCCTTTGATTTTGTTCCGCTTTCTCCATTTGTGCACTAAGCACACACTGCACAATGAGACTATCATAGCGCGTTGCATCTTCTGCACCAATATGCTCTTCTTGATGTTCATTGCTACCTGCATAGTCAGCTGCAAGCAAAACACATGTATCGTCATCAAAATCACTAGCAGATGAGTACTCACCGTCATCTTTAACAATTAGAACACGTTTGTTTGGGCAGTCACGCTGCACATGGCCAAAACCCTTGCACTTGTGACATTGAACGTCTCTAGATCGTCCGGTAGATGCTACGGAAGAAGCACTCTCGGTGGGCTTTTGGGTGGTCTTTGCTGCTGAGCTAGTGGAAGAAGCACGTGGCTTGTTGCTGGAAGAAGAAGGTGCTGCCCGACTTTGTGAAGAAGATGGCGGAGAAGCACGTCCGGTCGAAGGAGTAGTCGTGCATGGTTGCCATGAGCTAGTCTTTCCTGCAGAAATATTAGTTCTAGAGCTAGCTCGTCGTCCCTGCACTTCCCTTTCAGCTTTACAAGCAAGATGAAACAAACGGGTAACATTATCGTAATCTTTATAAGCAAGTATGTCCTGAATTTCACGGTTTAAACCACCCAAAAATCTAGCCATAGCTGGTTCCTCATCCTCGTCTAAATTATAACGCAACATACCCATTTGTAATTCCTGAAAATACTCTTCTACACTTTTAGCTCCCTGTCTCAATTGTTGTAACTTATTTAACAGATCATGTGCATAGTAAGAAGGAACAAATCTAGCCCGCATGAGCCGTTTCAAAGCATCCCAAGTTTGTGGTATGTTATTAAATTTTTCTTGCCATCTTCTATTCACCAAACAGAAGCAAAATCAGTAAACTCACTAGTGGCTGCTCTAACTCTTGCGTTTTCAGGAAACTCATGACATGCAAATTTTTGATCAACAGAAATCTCTCAAGTAATATATGCATCAGGGTCATATTTACCATCAAAATGAGGTATCTTAAATTTGATCTTGTTAAAAGTATCTTCATGATTGCGTACCTCACGCCGACGATGTCCACCTATGCCTTGACGATTGCGTTGTAGCCGGCGCTGTGGCCTAGCTTCCTCATCTTCCCCAATCTCTGTATCTGCAGAATAGTCATCTTCATTGTCACGTACAATACTAGGAGCATTGCTCACCTGTCCATCTGTGGTGCGTCCACGATCCCTCTCCTCAAGGCGCTGCAGGATGGCTCCAATAGAGGTGTTCAATGTTTGAATGGAACTCTCCAACGTGCTTATTTTGGTGTTGGTGTCGATCTGCATATTTTCCAATTGACCAAGGCAGTCACTGGTAACTCGAAAATCCTCATCAAGCGCTTCTGTGTGTAGCCGCACTTGGCGTTCGAAGTGTTGTATAATTCCCCGTGTGCGAGGTGAATGCACGTCTTCATTTGTATTTGCTCCTCTTGCCATGGTTAGTAGAAAAAAAATCCAATATGAAAGTGTAACGTTATCCCTAGCTACAAAGGTGCTGGTGGAGATAACTCGCTCACTCTCAACCTGTTCAATCAAGCTCTTACCTGTTCTTACAAAGCTCAGCAAGAAGGTGATGGCAACCAGCAAGTAATGAACAACTTCAAGAGCAGGTGTCAATCTATGGCTTTAGGTGGCTGAACTAGCACAAGGAACAAACTTTCACCACATTAATCACAACAAGCTGAATAAATATTCTACGACAGTACTGTGCTGATCTTAGTCTAGAACGTACTAGAGACGCGAGCCGAGACACCAATGTCGTCACCAAAAACACCCCAAACAACAATCTGATTTTTTTTCTTTTTTTTTCGTTTTTTTTTGTTGGGGTGGTCACCCAAACTCTCTCTAGATGGAATCAGGAGACCCTAGAACAAAATTTGCACATGCGGCTTTTGATCTTGCACTTGCCTTTTTTTTCTTCTCTAATTGCTTGTGGCTTTTGTGCGGCTTTTGATTTTGCACTTGCCTTTTTTTTCTTCTCTAATTGCTTGTGGCTTTTGTGCGGCTTTTGATTTTGCACTTTCCTTTTTCTTGTTGTCAAACTCAAATTACTAATCTGAATCAAACTCGAAGTAGCAATCTGATTCGAACTTGAACTAGTAATCAGACTCAAACTCGAACTAGCAATCCGACTCAAACTCGAAGTAGCAATCTGATTTGAACTCGTAATCTGACTCAAACTCGAACTAGCAATACGACTCAAACTCAAAGTAGAAATATGATTTGAACTTGTAATCCGACTCAAACTCGAACTAGTAATCCGACTCAAACTCGAAGTAGCAATCTGATTCAAACTCAAACTACTAATCCGACTCAAACTCGAACTACGAATCTGACTCGAACTAGGTGACCGAATGTGACACGAACTCGAAACTCTAGTGGTGCAAAACTAAAGACCAGCAACTTGACTCGTCGAAGCAACCATGAACTCAACAAGTCTTGACTAAGTGGAGAAAGTAAAAGGCACAATGGTCTAGGAATAATGGAAAAAAACAGATCTGGTATTTTTTTTTTGGGCTTTTTCTGGACTATAGGATGATAACAGCGGAAAGAAAAGTAATGGTAGCACTCTCACCGATTAACCTTGCTCTGATACCACTTGATAGGATATTGGTTCCCGATCTTTCGATGAGAATAGGAGGGTTCAATTTGTGGAGGAGAAGACGTTGGCGATCCGACTACACCGTCCCCAAGACGATGCGCCTTAGCGATCGGTACACCGACTCCGAAGTTGTATTGATCTTGCTGACGCACAATCAACCTGACCACGAGAGCCTTTGTTCCTGCAAGCAATCGAAGAACACGCAACAACAAGAAGAACAAGCACTTATCTGTTGAATCAATCTAAAGTGGGGTTCTGGATACAAGTAGACGGGCGATCTAGTCGACACGCGCGTGTACAAGGAAGCAGCAGAAGCTAACTTACGAATAAACAAAAACCCACCAGCTAATGAGGGCGGCTGCTACTATTTATTACCTCCCTAGGGTCGTGAGAAACCCTAATCACGAGTCCCTTATGGACTCCAAACGATACATGGGCCATGGGCCCAATTTTGGTGATGCAGCACCCTGGACAGAAAAAGGTCTTGGTATTAAAATAACTATTGCGGCCGACTCCGAATAGATATGGACATGAGGCCAGATCCGTTTGAAAGTAGACTTGATAATATTTCTAGGAAGTACTTGAATGCCCAGATTGGAGTCCGTATGAAATCGTGGTGGCCGTCACAAGTTGGTGCTGTTCTGCTGTCCAAATCCCGTCCGCGCGAATTCCCTTCCCATTGGCTCCTCTCCATTGTTCGTAAGCAAAACAAGAAAGCACGTAGTTCCACGGTCTAGATAAGATGGACATAAGGCCAAGAACGAGTTCACCTCATAGTTTAGTTGACGTGCACGAGCGCGAGTGATCGGACCAGAAACCGTAGCTGAGTTGGTGTGGATGTATTGAGGGTGTTGATGTCCTCATCAGTGAAACCCCAACTTCACGATTTCAGATCGTGTCTTCTACATTCTTGCTTGTATTCTCGGTTGCACTTGCAGGAATTAGCCTTCTTAGCGAGGTCAATCGCGTGCAGCATGGTTGATAACCAACGGAGCGGGGTGTAGTGATTGCAGGGGTTTTTCGTGTTCCACTCGAGAGTCTCGGATCATCAATGTCGAGATCTCCATCAATCGACTTATCCAATACCTTTCGGAAGATCGGGCTTCAACCTCCTTATCAATTGGTATCAGATTTCCAGATTGTCCATTAGGTAATTCATCTATCCATTACATTAGTTTTGTTTTTCATACCTAGAGTCTACAAAACAGCCACAAAAAAACTTGCAGTTTAGTAGATCTATTCATTACTCTGTCCAACCACCATTGAGCCTTTACAACTTTTGTTTTCAGTTTGGTTTTGTTGAGTTTGTGTCCGTGGTTGAGTCATGTTGCTGGTTTAGAAAGTGTTTTCGGTCCTAGTTTGAGTTTTGCATTGTGTTGATTCATCCTTTTGAATCACGCCATCACATCCATCTTAGATTCATCTTTGTCCAGTTTGGTATTTTCATCATATCATACTCATACAATCTCAGATTTTGGTGTTCTTGTACTTTCTAGAAAGCTTAAGAAGTTTTCTATAACTTCTGTATTCACCAGTTTCCTAGAAAATAGAGTTATGGAGGTCAAAATTGCATTAAATCCGAATCTGTTATTGACCTACAATTTCTGAACAGTCTGTATTTTGGGGGCAATATCTTCTATTGTTCTAATCCAAAATAGGTCTTCCATATACTAAAATTAAAGAGAAGAGATAGATATAATCTTTCTGCTGAAATTTTTTAGATTTGGGGCCTCTAAAAGTGCCTAATTGTCCTTAGAAGATTGAGCAGAAAATCTGTAACAGACCTAGGAGATATCTTTGATTGCTTTGCATTGTGTTCTTCTTTTGCACCACATTCTAAAAAAAAAACAAAGAAGACAAAAGAAAAAGGCAAGTGCAAAAAAAGATACAAAAGCCGCACAAAAAAAAGAGAAAAGAAAAACAAAGAAAAATAAAAACGGAAGTGCTTGCATCCTTGTGTCCTACAGTTTTGTTTCATGTCTTGCTAGCTTGAACTACTAGGAACACATTTAGGCCAGTAACTTTGACAAGTACTTTGGACACTTATTCAACTTTACTATCTGATTGCATTGTTGCTAATCTTGCTACATATAAAGTGCCATCCAAGCTCCACTTTCTCTTGAGAAGAACAGATACCTTTTGCAATCATCCCATGCTTCATTGGTTCATCTCACCGTCGACACTACCTGCTATGTCGGTAAGAACACTTGTAAGAGTGTGGTACGATGCTTGAGCGAGAGAGATTGTCCGTCCACCTCTCACATTGCCACTACCCTTTGTAGTTGATAGGGATAACATCTTCATGTTGTCTTTTTTTGTACTACTAACAGTAGAAGAAAATAATGGTGATAAAATTTCAAATGCTAAGTTGCATAACATTATGAACGATGTGGCAGAAGTGTTTACCAAAAACACTGCAGCAAAAGTGGAGTCATTGGTGCACTTCACTCGCTAACTTGATGACCTTGCTTTTCGGATGGGTAATCTTGAGGCTCGGCTGCCTCTCGCGGGACATGAAGACGATGCTTGTGATGATATGGATGATCATAATCATCAACCACGACTTCCACTCTATCGTCGAGGTATGGGAGGTAATAATCACCATAACAATTATAACCGTCCTTCTGATGACCCTTTTGCTAAAGTAGAATTTACTATACCCTCCTTTTCTGGTGCTTATGATGCTGAGGCTTATCTTGATTGAGAGATGATTGTAGAGCAAAAATTTAATGCCCATCTTGTTCCTGAACAATATAGAGTTCGTCAAGCCACTATTGAGTTTAAGAATTTTGCTATCATATGGTGGAATGAACTTGTTAAAACTAGAACTGAACCTCCAACATGGGATAGATTAAAGGAAGCTATGTGCGTTCGTTTTGTGCCTCCTTATTTTCAGCGAGACATTCAGAAAAATTACAGCGTTTAGATCAAGGTAACATGTCTGTAGAAGAATATTATCAAGAGCTACAAAATGGTATGTTGCGTTGTGGGGTAGTAGAGGACATGGTTGGTAAAATAGCTCGCTTTTATGGGGGCTTAAGACGTGAAATCAAGGACATTATTGATTACAAGGAATGTGATACTGTTAACAGATTATTTCAGCTTGCTATGTTGGCAAAAAAAGAATTGCAGGGCAGCCAACAATAGCAACAACGCACGAGGACCACCTTCACGCTGCATTCAACATCTACACCATCCAAAACAGCACCATCTTCGAGTTTTTGTGCAGCCTCTACACCATCCAATGGAGGCCAAAGAACAGCACCTGCTGCTCCACCTTCTCGCGTGCCGGTGGGAGCAAGTCGACATCATTCCAGCCTTCATCTTCCACTCCTATAAGTCGTACTTCTGGCATTAAGTGTCACCGCTGCCATGGACTTGGTCACATGATGAGAGATTACCCGAGTAAACGAGAATACATGGCACGTGACGATGGCGGGTATGATAGTACTTCAGATCTTGAAGATGAATATTTCCTTACTACTAATGCTGCAGGTCACACAAATGATGAACAATCCGATGGAGAGGTATTTGGTACAGCAGCGACGGAGAACTATAGGAGCATCATTGTGCAGCGTGCTTTGAGCACCAAAGTGGAGGCCGACGACAAGCTACAATGACACAACCTCTTTCACATGTTTCTCATCGTCAAGGACTACCGTGTACACACTATAATTGATGGAGGCAGCTGCAATAACTTGGTGAACACGGACGTAGTCAAAAAACTTAGCTTGACAACAAGAGCACACCCTCATCCAAACTACATTCAATGGTTCAACAACAGCGGTAAGGTTTGGGTAACACAAACAGCAAGAATACATTTTTCAATTGGTTCTTATAATGATTTTGCTGATTTTGATGTCGTGCCTATAGATGCGTGTTCTCTTTTATTGGTTGTCCTTGGGAATTTGATACTCATGCTATTCATCATAGTAGAACTAATAAATACACTCTCATGCATAAAGGAAATCAAATCACTTTGCTTCCTATGACTCCTGCTGAAATTGTGCATTTTGAGAAGAGTAAAATTTGTGATGATAAAACAACAAAACTAGAATCTGAAAAATAACAAGTCATTAAGTTAAAATCACCTTCATTACTCGCAACTAAATCTAACCTTGCTGATTTATTTGATGCTAAGGGGATGTGCTATGCTTTAGTATGCAAAGAAGCCTTGTTTTCACTTCATGAATTGTCTATTGCATTGCCCCCTGCTGTTGCTAACCTTTTGCAGGAGTTTGAGGATGTGTTTCCCGCCGAGATACCCCCTGGTTTACCACCCATGAGGGGCATTGAACACAAGATCAACTTAATTCTAGGAGCAAGCTTGCCAAATCGTGCAGAGTACAGGGCCAATCCAGAGGAGACTAAGGAAATTAAACGTCAAGTCCAAGATCTTTTGGACCGCAGGTACATTCGTGAAAGTCTTAGCCCTTGTTTTGTTTCTGTTCTTTTGGTTTCTAAGAAAGATAGTAGTTGGCGCATGTGTGTTGATTATCGTGCAATTAATAACATCACCATTCGATATTGTTATCCTATTCCTCGCTTAGATGACATGCTTGATGAATTGAGTGGCTCTATCATCTTCACAAAAATTGACTTGCGTAGTGGTTACCACCAAATTAGAATGGCACTAGAGATGATTGGAAAACTACATTTAAAACAAAATTTGGCCTTTATGAGTGGTTAGTCATGCCTTTTGGTTTAACTAATGCACTAGTACCTTTATGCAATTAATGAATGAAGTTTTACGTGCTTTCATTAGAAAATTTGTGGTGGTTTACTTCAATGATATTCTCATTTATAGCAAGTCATATGACAAACATCTTTATCATTTACATGCTGTTTTTGCTGTTTTGAGAAATGCACGCTTGTTTGGTAACCTCGAAAAGTGCGTCTTTTGCACTAATCGAGTCTCGTTTTTTGGATACGTGGTTTCCTCGCAGGAAATTGAGATGGATGAGACAAAATTTGTTACAATCACTAGCTGGCCAACTCCAACAACCGTCACACAGATGCGTAGTTTTCTTGGTCTTGCAGGTTTTTATCGCTGCTATGTGTGGGATTTTAGCACCATTGCAGCACCTCTACATGAGCTAATGAAGACGGGAGTGCCATTTCGGTGGAGCGAGCAGCAGCAAAAAACTTTTGATGCTCTCAAATCAAAGCTTACGCAAGCACCATTGCTGCAACATCCTGATTTTGACAAGACCTTTCAGCTAGAATGCGATGCAAGCGATTGGTATTGGAGGTGTTCTCATACAAGGAGGTAAACCAATGCTTTCTTTAGTGAAAAACTGCATGGTCCTTCTCTGAATTATTCTACTTATGATAAAGAATTGTATGCTTTAGTACGAGTTCTACAATCTTGGCAACATTATCTTTGGTCTAAGGAATTTGTCATACATTCCGATCATGAATCTTTGATCTTAAGTGTCAAACCGATCTGATTAAATGACATGTTAAGTGGATTAATATCATAGAGTCGTTTCCATACATAATCAAGCATAAAAAAGGGAAGGAAAATGTCATTGCCGATGCGTTATCTAGACGTTATACCATGTTGTCCCAACTTGATCATAAAATCTTTGCTTTGGAAACAATAAAAGCATTATGTCCTACTTATTTGGACTTCAAAGATGCTTTTCAAAATTGTAGAGAACGAATAACTTGGAATAAATATATGCTGCGACAGGGTCTCCTCTATCGTGCTAACAAGCTATGTGTTCCAGCTAGCTCCGTTCGTCTATTACTTTTGCAGGAAGCACATGAAGGAGGATTGATGGGACATTTTGGCATGAAGAAAACTGAGGACGTACTATCCACACACTTTTTTTGGTCGGTGATGAGGCGTGATGTCGCGCGCTACGTATCATGATGCACTACTTGTAATAAAGCTAAGTCTCGCCTTAACCCATATGGTCTTTATATGCCCTTCCAGTTCTTAGTGTACCTTGAGAGGATATTTCTATGGACTTTGTTTTTGGATTGACTAGGACTAAGAGGGGGGGATAGTATTTTTATGGTTGTTGATCGTTTCTCCAAAATGGCACACTTTATACCTTGCCATAAGAATGATAATGTCTCACATATTGCTGATTTGTTTATGACAGAAATTGTTCATTCACATGGTGTGCCAAATACCATTGTTTCTGATCGTGATGCAAAAATTTTAAGTTATTTTTGAAGAACTTTGTGGTATAAATTAGGAACCAAGTTGCTGTTTTCAACTACTTGTCAACCATAACCAGATGGACAAATTGAGGTGGTTAATCGTACTTTATCCACTATGTTGCGGGCTGTCTTGAAAACAAATTTAAAGTTATGGGAGGAGTGTTTACCACATATAGAAATTTCTTACAACAGATATGTTCACTCCACAACGAAGGTAAGTCCTTTTCAGGTAGTGTACGGTTGTAATCCTCATGCTCCGATTGATTTACTACCTTTGCCTCCTTCCAAAACTATAAATTTAGATGCTACACAACAATCTGAATTCATTCTTAAGATGCATGAAACTACAAAGAAAAATATTGAAAGAATGAATGAGAAATATAGGATTGCAAGTAGTAAAGGTAGAAAAGTAGTAAAACTTGAAACAGGTGATTTAGTATGGTTACATTTGAGGAAAGAGCGTTTCCTTGACTTGAAAAAATCTAAACTTATGTCTCGAGCTGCTGGTCCTTTTAAGATTATTGAAAATGTTAATGATAACGCAAATAAGCTTGAGTTGCCTCCAAATTTCGGGGTTAGTCCTGCATTTAACATTTCAGATTTGCGGCCATACTTGGGAGAAGAAGATGAACTTGAGTCGAGGACGACTCCAATTCAAGAGAAGGAGGATGATGAGGACATCACAACAGTGGATGCACATGTTGAACTACAAGGACCAATCACAAAATCACGAGCGCGGCTACTGAATTAACAGGTGAACTCTTTCCTAAATGCCTACCCATGTGAATTTGAGAATGAATTGCTATGTAATGATTTAATTGTTATTAGGAACCATGGAGAAGATCAACAAGTGAAGAGAAGAGGCCTTGGGAACATAGAGAACCAGCTGGGACGTCCACAAGGTGATGGAACCAGTTTACAACTCTGACTCGAGTTCAACTCGGAGTCTAGAAGCAGTCCATCTTAAAACGGAAGCCCAGGATGCATACAGAGTTCGTTTTTGACTTTCTACATATGCACGTAAAAATGGCTCTGGTTTCACGTAAAAATTCCTCCGGAGTCATCAAGAATCATCCAAACAAGTTGAGTCCAGATTTCTGTCCGGTGTTGTGCAATCGTATTGGGCTATTGGGCCTTGTATTAAGTCTACATCCCTTATTTTCATGTCTTAGGCTTAGGTCACGACTCCAACACCCTTTGGACGTCCACCCACCTATATATACATCATAGTAGCCATCATGAACAATTGGGTTTTGCTTAGATTAGTAATATCGCCGTTCTACAGTTTGTGAAACCCCAACTTCGCGATTTAAGATCGTGTCTTCTACGTTTTTGCTTGCGTTCTCTATTGCACTTGCAGGGATTAGCCTTCTTGGCGAGGTCAATCGTGTGCAGCACGGTTGATAACCAACGGGGCGGTGGTGTAGTGATTGCAGGAGTTTTTCGTGTTCTACTCGAGAGCCTCAGATCATCAACGTCGAGATCTCCATCAATCGACTTATCCAATACCTTTCGAAAGATCGGGCCTAAACCTCCTTATCACACCCAGCCCTGGACTCCTTCTGCTCGACGTTGGGGTTGGTCACCACTGTCCTTGCTAAGGCGGCTGGACGTCGAAGGGAGGGAGCTAGCGGAGCAGGTGGCCTCCCATTTCCTGGTGTGCTTCCAGAGTTGGTATCCGACGATCCCTCTGGATCCGCTAGACAAGGGCCCTATCAATGAGCGGGACGAGGAGGCGAGGGCCGAAGTCTAGACCTTGCCAAGCAGGTGGCTTCCTTGTTCCTTCAGGTTTAAGACCGGCGGCCCCCAGGCGGAGCACCTTTCTAATCGGGTCTGGCCCCTTTGTAAAAATTACTCTTAATGAATTTGAATTCATGTTTTGCTTTTTTTCTTCTCTTGTATTTCTCAATCTGTCGCTCCGTGGCTCTGGGGCTTCTCTGACTTTGTTAGATTTTTAGGAGCCAATTAGTCGCATACTCGACGTAGCCATTATCACGCCATTTGACGTTCTGCCTATGGAACCTTGCTTAGAGGCCCCCTGGTAGGTGTGGCCAAGTGGTTGAGCATGCCTACCAATTAATCATAGGATGTCACTGTCGGGCCCCCGGCAGAGCAAGGGAGTTGTAGTGGTTGACACCAGCAGCCCCCTAGGGAGCGCCGAACTTGGTTTGGGACGCATGGTCGTCGTTGGAGAATTGCTCGGTGGTGCTGTTGAGAAGGAAGCTGTCGATCTGTGTTGTGCCCACCTTAACGTATAGAGACATTGATAGTGGGCCCTCTGGGAGGTGCCAGAGCTAGATGCTCTGGCGTCGTCCACTATTAATACTTAGAAACATCGACTGCGGGCCTCCTGGGAGGTGCCAGAGCGGATGCTCTAGTGTCGCCCACCATCACATGTAGAAACGTCGATGGCGGGCCCCTTGGGGTCACCGGAGTTGGATGCTCTAGCGTCACTCACCATCAACACGTAGGAACATCGACGGGGGGCCCCTGGCTGGTAGGAAACCAAAGAAACCTTGTTAGCAAGAAAAGCGGGATGAGGGAGCGTACTCACAAATTAGCACCTGTTGCCATTATGTAGAAGAGCGTCGACGGGCCCCTTGAGAGGTGCTGGAGCTGGATGCTCCGACGTCGCCCACCATCAACACATAGAAACATCGACAGTGGGCCCTCTGGAAGGTGCTGGAGCTGGATGCTCCAGCGTCACCAACCATCAACGCGTAGGAAAATTGACGGCGGGCCCCTGGCTGGTAGGAAACCAAAGAAACCTTATTAGCAACAAAAGCGGGATGAGGGAGCATACTCACAAATTAGCACTTGTTGCCATTATGTATGTCGGTGCCCTGCATACGATGTACCCTTGCAAACAGGCTGGAAGTACCTAAGTACGTCTAGTGGCGCCATGTGTCCAGAAGGCGCCTGACACCGGCCTTCCACAAGTACAGGATCTGGTACTTCCACGTGGACCTCAAAGACGGGACCCAGCTCCTCCGGTGAGAAGGGCTCCCAAAGTGCCACGTGTTTGGCTGGACTGGAGCTCACTCCACTATAGAAGTGGGCTCTGGTGCAACAACGTGGCTTGAAGCACTAGGCCGGACACCTCCCGTGGAGAAGGGCCCTGGAGCTGCCACGTACCCCGAAGGGCCCCTGGGCTACCAAGTGCCTCGAAGTACCGAACTTGGCCTCCCTGGCAGTGGCCAGCCGCGAAGTTGCCACGTGTCCCACAACTTGCTCTGGACGGTGGGGTGCGAGAGTTAAGGGATGGTGTGCCCTGTCTAAATCAAGCATTGAAGACATGCACCGACCTCTGGCGGATAACACGGAGCACACCAACAGTCAGGGACCGCTGTGCCCAATCACATCACAGTGAAGACGTCGCTGGCCTACCCCGCTGTAGCTTACGGTGACAAGACAGACGCACGGGACATCCCCTGACACTGTATGCAACTACGCATGGGCCACTGGCATAGGAGGCGGCAAGACGGTGGGTCTTCAAGCCACGACCAGAGGAAGCTTACGCGAGAAGCCTTAGATCTTTAGGATAAGATCGCCCCAGGGCCACTTGTCAGGCCCCAGACCCCACTTGTAAGGCGTAAGGCCTTGTCTATAAAAGGACCAGACCACCACCATTACAAAGCATCCCCAGCAATACAACCTCACTGTAGAGTAGGGTATTACGCTTCGGCGGCCTGAACCACGTAAAACCACTATATCACCACTCTCATACGCACAATCTCCATTAAGGACTAAGCCCTGCCGATTACCTCTGCGGGCTGCTCGCATAGGAGGTCCGGGGGAAGTGTCGCAAGAACACTTCAACCTTTGGCGCGCCAGGTAGGGGATTTTTCCCTTAAAAAAAGTAGTGGTGCTTTCATCGCAATGGTAAGCTTCAAGCTTGCGAGTAGCGGCAAGATCGAGCTACAGAAGGTCGACCTGCAGGTCGACGAAGATGTGGAAATTGAGTTACAAAAGCCCGAACGGGCCGATTAAATGGTCCGCCAGGATAATGACTTCGACTCCAACAGCGACCACGAGAATCGCAAAGCACTCCACGTCATCTGTGGAGGATCTTGGGAACCTGCATCCCGGAATGCGGTCAAGACCCTGCGTCGTGCGGTGGCGTCGCTAGCTCCAACTCACGCCCTGGCGCTGCATCACAGAAGGATGGAGACGCCAATTAGCTTAGACACCTCCGACTGCCCTGAGAACATGGCATGAGCCGGGCTTCTGCCCCTCCTCCTCACCCCCACCATCGCCAACATCAAGTTCTACCACATCTGGACAGATGGCGGGGCTGGCCTCAACCTCATCAGCTGTGCAGCCTTCGACAAGCTGAAGATCCCCGTGTCCAAGCTTGCCCCATTGAGACCATTCTCGGGAGTAGGGTCGGGGATTATTATCCCGTACGGAAACATCCACCTCCAGGTGACCCTTGGGACACTCGAGAACTTCAGGACGGAGAACATCCTGTTTGACGTCGCGGAGGTCAGCCTCCCTTACAACACCATCATCGATAGGTCACACCTGTACCGATTCATGGTTGTAGCCCACTATGGCTACCTTGTCCTCAAGATGCTGACTCCCACCAGTGTCCTCAAGATTTGCGGAGATCGCGTTGCTGCAGTGTCAGCTTTGGAGAAGCTCCAAGCGCTGGCAGCAGCCCCTGCACCTACCTCGGGCGATGTTGGACCAAGTCAGCCCTTGCCAAGCTCGCGCGAGCGCGACTATGCTGCTGCGCCATAGGTGCAGCCCTCCGACAACGACGACGTACCCATCAAGACTATCCAGATCAGTTCTGATGCTACCCAGACCACCTGCATTGCGGGGAGTCTAGATAGCAAGCAAGAATCAGTGCTCATCGCTTTCCTGCAAGATAATGTTGATGTATTTTCCTGGCAACCGTCGCAGATGCCCGACATCCCAAGGGAAGTGATCGAGCACCATCTAAAGATTTATCCCGATGCCCTACCAACGCAGCAGAGGCCACGCAAGCAGTCCATCGAGCTGCAGAACTTCATCCGTGAAGAGATCAAGAAGCTGCTCGATGCTGGCTTCATTTGAGAAGTTCATCATCCCAGGTGGCTGGCCAATCATGTCGTCATCCTTAAAGTCGACTTTGTTGGGCCTGGAGAAGATGGAATAAGATGCGTCGGATTTCCCAAGAAGGGTCCGCACCATCCAACGCACAATCTACTTCATCAGCGAAGTTCTACATGAAGCAAAACACGGTACCTTGAAGTACACATGTTGCTGTATGCAGTGCTAATCGCGTCGAGGAAGCTCTGCCATTACTTTCAGGCACACAGAGTTTTAGTGGTGACCTCGTTCCATTGGGGGCTGCCGAAGCATACGAACGACACTTCCCTCGGTACTACTAAATTGTAGCCCGTGGAGGTTCTTGTATCGGTTTGGGCGCGCGAAGATCTTAGACAAGAAGGTGACACTGATGATTTACGTGGTTCAGGCCGCCTGAGCGTAATACCCTACTCCATAGGATATGTGTTGTTGTATTGGGGATTTGGTCGTGCTTGCGTGCGTATGAACTTGCCTGTTTTGTACCGCGTAGCACATCCTTTTTATAGACCAACAGATGGCTGTTACATGGGTTGCCTGGCCCGACATGTGGCCCTGGCAGTTATTCTTGCCTAATACATAATTAAATGTGTTTAAGAACCCTAATAATGTGATCACACCCCTTAATGGTGGTGTTACCAGTATTAAGGGTCTGCTGATCATGCGCCATTAATAGTGCATTAATGGCACATAATCAGGCCTTGTAATTGTAGCGATAAGAGTCCTTTGAATGCTTATGCGTTGGAGATCCGTCTGTATTTCCGTTGGTGGAGTAGGTCTAGAGGCTTAACACGTGGCGGCTCCGGAGCTTCCCCTTGCGGGGATGTAGGTCCGAAGCTGCTATACACGTGGAGGCACCAGAGCTTCCTTCTGCTGGGGGTTAGGTCTGGGGTCACTGTACACGTGTCAAGTACGGAGCTCCCCTATGTAGGGGGTTTGGCTCCGGTCTTGTGTTACACATGTTAGTGTTGGAGCTCCCCTATGTAGGAGGTGGGTCCAGTGCCGTTTGACATGTGGGGCCTACAGAGGTCTTCAACTTTGATAGGTGAAACTCCCTTGTGCTTCTTGCGGTATCATGGGGTACCCGGTACGCAGAGTACCGACAGTGGCCCCCGGGCCCACCTCTGGGAGAAACCCTTTGGGTTAAGTTATTCTAACGGAGGTGGGGCCATCTTCGATTCCCGCGCTGTAGCTTCAAAGGTCTTCTGATGTACCGATGGGTGATGGTTCGGGGTTAAGCCATCGCCGCGTGGTTTGTTTTGAATGCGGCGGATGAGATCTTTGAGTGCGGATCTCACGCAACTGAAGGTCGTCGTTTCCCAATACGAAAACTGTATCGGTTCTGAGTGCCTTGTCAGACTGCCGCCCTCAGGATTCCCGCCTCCCATCAGGAAAATGGTTCGTCTGGGGTAATAACCTCGATTTCTTCGTCGGGGTGGCCTCAGGCCCATTCGTCTTTGATGGGGTAGATTCTTTGTAATGTGGATTTGCTCTCGTTGTGGTTTCCATCCAAGCCTTATGGAGTCTTCCTTAAGATGGAAAGACCTCACTATTTGAGGACTCTTTACGCTTTCGATCAAACTCGCGCTCAGAGCCTCCAAACTTTGCCTAGCTTTCTCCTCTTTCGCTCCACTTTGCTGCGATGGAGTTAGGTCTTCCCAAAAGCTGCATCCAGAGCAAGGATAATCTGATGAAGGTCTGGACCTTCATTGGGTGTTCCAGCAACTCATTCAACCACTTGGTCCGTGTCGGTAAGCTCCCCTTCAAGAAGGAGCGTCGCGACGAGATGGTGTACTTTTCGGCGTACGCCATGGTGGGACTGATCCCACCTTTTTCAAGTTTCATCCTGATGCTGCTGGACTTCTACGACCTCCAACTGCATCACCTCGTCTTGCACTCCCTCCTGCTGGTGGCGACTTTTGTCCACTTCTACGAGATGTGGGTGGGCGTGCCTCCCTGCGTCGAACTGTTCCGGACCTTCTTCACGACCCATACCACCGTCAAAGGGGACAGAGTTGCTTGGCTTCTACTACTTCGTGAAGTGCAAGAACTATCCCTTCGGGTACTTGAAGTCATTCCCCTCTTGCAAATGGGATGACTGGAAGAAGGATTGGAACGTCATTGCAGTGGAGGAGCACGATAGGTTGGAGCTGCCCCAAGGACTCCCCAACATCGACACTGATGCCTGGAATGTAGTTCCGAAGCTGTCGAATGCATTTAACCCTGTCTTGACCAGAATCCGAGAATGTGTGGAGGGTGGAGTGACCCTCCAAGATGGTCTTCCGAAATTTCTTGGTGAACATGTGGGCTCCATTGAGGGGGAGGAAGAAGCTCGCATGGGCTTTCAATAGTATGATGGATGAAGACCAGATTGAAACCAGTTTGAAATCCAACTTGGATGATGAAGCTTTGAAGCTCCATCTCAAGAAATTTCAGCACGGGTCTATTGCTGATGATGCCTTAGCTCTGTCGTCTGCTTTCCTGCCTTTAAACATGATTCCAGAGATCAGCAGGGAGCTCCGGAGGAAGATGCCGGCACTAGACGACCTTGGTGAGGTGGAGAAGCGTAGGGTCTCCAGGGTTGTAATACCAAGAGCTTTAGAGGAGGTGGTCGCCCCTACCCCGAGCCAAAGAGTTGATGACGTCGGCAAGGGCAAGGGCAAGGAGCCAGCCGAATCTTCCAGCCGGAAGAGAAAACTGAAGCACGCTGATGGGAGATCCATCAGGTTTGCTCCATCTACGACTTCCCCTTCTCCCCGACGAGGGAGATCTTCTGCACTGACACCTCCACCGGTGCAAGCGTCCTCAAGGGGCGCTAGTTCTGTACAGTCGATTCCAACCCCGATGCCAGATACGGGCTCCAGGTCCGGTAGTCCTTCCCAGCCAAGGAAGACCTCGGCTGGGGAAACACCAACAATGGCAGCAGGCTCCGGGCGACATTTCGGAGCTCCCTCCATACCATCTACAGCAAGTTCCGGCTTTGAGCCTCCGGCGAAGAAGTTCCACGCTGATTGGAGCGGTAGCTTCCCAAGGTAAGCTTTGTTTTTTCACCTTTATTTGGCACTCTTATTTTTGTCATGTTTTGAATTTTCCAATTTTTCGACTGCAGGACATCAAAGTCAGGGTCTAAAGCTCCGACCCCGTTGCAACGGCCGAAACAGTGCACACGGAAGCTCCAGCTTCAACCCCCGTGCCTCCTCAAGTGGTGGCTGAGGTCACGGCAGCTCCGGCGCCAGCTGTCGTGGATCTAGTTCCAGAGTCATGACCAGAGACTCCCGTGGTAGCACTGGACCACTGGGGAGACATGCATGAAGACGCTCCAGTAACGGAGTCATCAGCAAATGAAGCTCCGGTACAAGATGCGGAGATGGTGGAAGCTCCAGCATCGGGGCTGAAGGTAATTGAGGCTCCGGTCGTTGTGCCAGAAGTTGCTACTGAGCCGGTAGATGAATCAGTGGTGCTAAAAGCTCAGGCTCTTGAGCCAGAAGTCGTTGATGCCCCATCTACTGAGTCGATGTCACTTGAAGTTCTGACCTTTGAGTCGGAAGTTGTTGAAGCTCCGGCAGTTGAGCCAGAGGTAGTTGATGTACTGGCGCCTGAGCCAGCAATGGAAATGGCTTCGGGTGAAGCTCCAGCCACCGCCCTGGAAGTAACTGCTCTGAAGGTGCACATGCCCGAGGCAGAACACCATGAAGAGGCGGAGGCAGGCTCTTCACCCGCGGAGCCAGCAATTGAAGTTCTTGCGTCAGAACCTTCAGCGTCGGCCCCAGAGGTAGAAGTTCCCCCAATGGGTTCTTCCTCAGCTACCGATGAAGAGCTCCCGGAGGGTAGTCCCAGTGCCGTAGAAGCCCAGGGAACCACGCTTGTGGCGTGAGACCCTATTTTTGTTCTTAAAGACCCCTTGGAACCAGTGGAGGTGACCTCGGCAGGTCCGGAGCCTATTCCCTTGGCATTGTCCATAGACAATGCTTGCTCGAGCCTCCCACAAGTTCAGCTCGCCTTCGATCACGACAGCAAGGTCGTTGAAGAGGAGCGCCACACCTTGAGGCGTTGGCGCAACAGGCTCCACTTTGAGACCAAGCTTGCACAGATGAGACTTGCTGATCACAAGGAGTGGGTGAAGAGGGAAACGGCCCAGATGGAATACTGGGGCAAACTGCTGGAGGAGAAGGAGGCCGCCATCAGGGCGCTCAACGCTAATTCTCGGGAGATCCTCGAACATGCCAAGGAAAGGAGTGATGCTGCTGACGAGCGTCACGAAAACCTCAATGAATTAAACGAGGTCCTCCTGAAGCGTCGAGCAGACCTTGATGCAAGAGAAGAGAAACACCTGGAACAGCAAGAGGATGTTTTGAAAAGGGAGGAAGAGTTGGGTCAGAAGCTAACTCTGGCTGAGCAAAATTTGGCAGATCGCTCTAATAAGTTTGATCTATGGAGTAAGAAGGAGGAGGAAAAGTACTAAAAACTGGGGCAGGAGCTCTCGAAAAGAGAAGCTGATGTTGCCACCAGAGAAGGGAAAGTAAGAGGCAGGGAGAAAGACCTGGCGGAACGGCGGAGCCGCATCCACCTCCAGGAGATGGAGCTAGCCGACTGCGAAAAGCAAGTGGCTGAGAATATGCGGCAACATGCCAAAGTGGTTGAACGCCTCACTCAGGAAAGTTCGGAGCTAGCGGCCGCCCGGAGGTCACTAGAGGAGCTGCAGAGCTCGAGGGCAACTGAATCCCTCATGGTATGGGATTTCCTGGGACGTGCGGACAGAGCCCTTGTGCCTCTTGGCTTCAGTCCAGTACGCCCGAAGGACCTAGCACAGGAGTTGGACTAAACGCTGGTGGCACATGGCTCTGCTGGCAGCAAACTCGACGCAATGGGTGATGTCATCGCTGACTAGTTGGAAACAGAGGGAAAATCTCTAGCCAAAAATGTCGCCGAGTATGTCTTGACGTGTTACAAAAGCCAAGACCCCCAATTTTCTCTCGATCTGGTCTTTGAAGGACTCATTGCCGAAGAGGAAGATGTCGCCAAAGCTAATGTCCAAGAGGTTGCTGAGAAGGTTGCTTCGTTTTTCCGCAGGACTTAGATCCTCCGGTAGCTAGGACCTTTTACTTTTGTCTTTTGCTGTAACCCTGATTTTGTAATCCAATACTTTGAATGAATGAAATCTACTATTTCTGCAATGAATTCCATTTTGTTGTCCTTGTCTTCAATACACTGTCCTTTATCTTGTTTGCCCCCTGGTAGATGTTCACAATTTGATTGCGAACATGTACCAAAAGGATTTGACGATGTGTTGATGACTTGGACACTTCAAACTTATAGCTTTTAGAGCCAAAGTTTATTTTGGACCTCTCCAGGGAGCTTCTGTAGCATCGACGGTGGCCCCCTGGGGTTGTCGGAGCTTGATAGGTCCAACGACACCCACTGTCAATGCATAGAACGTCGACGGTGGGCCCCCTGGGGTTGACGGAGCATGTTAGGTCCGACGGCACCCACTGTTAATGCGTAGAACATCGATGGCAGGCCCCCTGGGGTTGTCGGACCTTGGTAGGTCCGATGGCACCCACTGTCAATGCGTCGAACATCGACGGTGGGCCCCCTGTGGTTGTTGGAGCTTGTTAGGTCTGGCGGCACCCACTGTCAATGCGTAAAACATCGACAGCGGACCCCTGGGGTTGTCAGAGCTTGGTAGGTCCGACGGCACCCACTGTCAACGCATAGAACGTCGACAGCGGGCCCTCTGGGATTGTCGGAGCTTGGTAGGTCCGACGACACCCACTGTCAACGCGTAGAACGTCGACGGCGGGCCCCTTGGGGTTGTCGGAGCTTGGTAGGTACGACGGCACTCACTGTCAACGTGTAGCACGTTGATGGCGGGACCCCTTGGAGGTTGTCGGAGCTTAATAGTTCTGGCATCGTCCACCATCGCTGGGTTTTTTATTTGTCCTGTACATTAAAGACAAGAAAAAGAGTAAAATTCGTCCTCTTATCTATAAATTGTTTGTGACTTATCGTTCTTATATGAGTTTTAGATCTGAAGGAATTCGATATTATAACAAGCACATTGAAGTAATCTCTTCAGATCCGCATGCTTTTTTAGTACTCACCCTACTCAGGCCTGCTGGGATGTAGGTAGAGTAGCGTACTTAGGGTGCAGGACCAAGCTAAGTCGATAGCACACTCCGGACCTATGTTAGTCTGGCGTTCAGGCAAGTAGACTATGTAGCAATGTTAAGATCCAAAGAGACCAACAATATAACTTGTAACACATATAAATAACTTGGACTAAAACTTAAAAAGAATTGCACAACTTCATTATAGACAAGAGGGATAAAAATAATAATTCAAAAGACTGAGCCTTGTACAAAAATAAATGCACGTGGAGTCTGTTTTCACACAACAATGTCTTTCATTATAGGTCCGGATTATATGGGAGACAAGGACACACTTAGGGTATATGACCAGGCTAAGTGTGCTATACATCTTGTATTAGTCCGGGGCAGGCAGCTAAACTTTTAGTGATGTGACTGTGTCAAGAGTTGCTTGAACTTCCTGGACCCTCCCGGAGGGGTCCGGATGTTCTCCCGGAGGACCTACCCGTCTCTGTATATTGACTCTATAAGATACATTGTGTGTAATTACAGACTCACCTCCGTGATTCTAAGTATAAAACTTACGGAGGTGCTCGATGTTCCAAGGATTAGGAAGTGGGGTCCCACCCTTAGTTGCCAAGCGAACGCATCCGGGACGGGATACTTTCATCACTCGGAAGGGACCTTCCCAGCTAGGGGAAAGTTTGTTCATCCCTTCGCAAGTTTGTATTTTCCGCTGTACCAGATCGCCTTCCTCGAGTTGTCGATTGCGCACATGCATTTGATGATAGCGCTGGAGCGCTTGGCGATAGCGTGCATTCCGGACAGCTGCTTGGCACCTTCCCTCATCGACGAGGTCAAGGTCTTCACACTGGAGCTGGTCCTGCGCAGCTTCGTCGAAGGTCCGGACCCGGAGCAACCCCATGGTGATTTCTGAAGGAAGGACTGCTTTAGCTCCGTACGCCAAGAAAAAGGGTGTCTCTCTAGTTGACTGGTTAGGTGTAGTCCTTCTTGCCCACATTGCAGACGAAAGCTCTTCGATCCAGTTGGCTCCATGCTTTTTCAGGCGCTCGTATGTACGCGTCTTGAGTCCTTTTAAGATTTCTGCATTTGCTCTCTCGGCTTGACCATTGCTTGCAGGGTGAGCTACTGATGCATAGCTGACTTGAATGTCGAGGTCTTTGCAATATTCTTGGAATGCAACACTTGTAAATTGGGTTCCATTATCAGTCATGACTTTGTTCGGAACTCCAAATCTGCATATTATGGACTTCAAGAACTTGATTGCTGATTACTTGTTGATTGTCACAACTGGAGTAGCTTCCGGCCACTTGGTGAACATGTCGATAGCGACATACAGGAACCTGTAACCTCCGACCAATTTTGGGAAAGGTCCCAAGATAGCCATACCCCGCACAACGAATGGCCATGTAGGAGGAATCATTTGTAGTGACTGAGCTGGTGTGTGAATTTGTTTTGCATGGAACTAGCACGCTTCACATTTTTCACCAACTCCACTGCATCCTAGAGTGCTGTAGCCAAGTTGAAGCCGTGTAGAAAGGCTTTGCCGACCAACGTGCGGGAAGACGCGTGGTTCCCACACTCACCTACATGGATTTCCGCGTGAAGCTCGCGGCCTTTTTCCCTTGCAATGTACCCCATTAGGACGTCGTTGGCATCTCGCCGGTAGAGATCCCCTTCTACTAGCGTATATCTTTTAGCCAATCTAATGATCCATTCAGCGGATACACCGTCTTCAGGAAGGAAGTTGTCTTTGAAGTAACTCCGGATCTCCGAGATCCATGCATCGGAGCTAACTTGAGCTTCTGAGTCTTGTGTGCTGGGTTGCTCGAAGCTTCCGACAGCACCTACGACCCTTGGTGGACGCCATGGTAATAGTGCCACTGGGACCGCCAGCATCGAGGGGCTGGTCTCGCCCCCTCCGCTCAGTTCAGCGGACTGAGCTGTTGGTCTTTACAACCTCCGAACGAAGATTCCGGCAGGAGCCGTAGCTCCGGTTGAAGCCTTCGTCAAGAGTTCGTCAGCTTCAGTGTTATGGAGGTGCTGAACATGGTGGAGATCCATGACTTCAAAGTCTTTCTGATGCATCTGGACTTCAAGGAGATAAGCAGCTAGCTGGGGGTTGTTGCAGCAGCATTCACCTTTGACTTGTTTTATGATGAGCTGCGAATGACCCTTCACCAACAGCTGTTTGACACAATAGGATAGTGCCACCTTGAGCCCGTACATGAGAGCTTCATACTCCGTCATGTTGTTGGTCGCCCTGAATTCAAGGTGAACCACGTATTTAACCTTCTCCCCGGTTGAAGCGAGGAGAAGGATTCAAGCTCCGGCCCCTGCTTTTGCATGGAACCGTCGAAGTAGAGAGTCCAGTGAGGCTCGGTGAAGACCGGGACCTTGGGTTCCGGCTTCTGCTTATTGGGGCCCCCAGGATTTAATGAAGAGGGGGTCCACTCCGCCACGATGTCAGCCAAAGACTGACTTTTGATTGCTTGTCGCGGCACGAATTCAAGATCGAACTCAGCCAGCTCTGCTGCCCACTTTGCAATGTTCCCAGTAGAATTAGAGTTATGCAATATAGCACGCAGTGGATAAGAAGTTACCACTGATATCTTGTGGGCTTGGAAATAATGATGAAGCTTCCTTGACGCAATAAGAACTTCATAAAGCATCTTATGCACCTCAATGTATCTGGTCTTGGCATCGTGGAGTACTTCACTGATGAAGTACACTGGGCGTTGGACTGTCCGGACCCTCTCAGAGGTGTCCAGAGCTTCCTCTCCATCGACCCGGACCCTCCCGGAGAGATCTGACCCTTCTTGTAGAGCTTCCTGGACCCTCTCGGAGGAGTCCGGAAATTCTTCTTGTTCAATCTGGACCCTCCCTGAGGGGTCTGGATCTTCTTGAGCAGCTGTGGAAACTCCCTCAAATGAGAGAGGTTGATCTTCTAGCAGTCCTCCTTGAAGATCTGTGCCTGGGGGCTGGGACCCAGACTCGCCTTCAGGTAGCTCCGGACCCTCCCGGAGGGGTCTAAGCTCCTGAACATGATGTGGCTCCAGTCGTTCCACGACCAGGACCATGCTTACAACTTCCATAGTTGCAGAAATGTAAAGCAGTAAAGGCTCACTGGAGTTCGGAGCTACCTAGATTGGTAGGATGGTGAGGAGCTGCTTCAGCTCTTGAAATGTATTTTCTGCCTCTTCATACCAATGGAATGGTCCGGATTTCCTCAATAGCTTGAAGAATGGAAGTGCTCGCTCTTCCAGCCTTGAGATGAACCGGCTGAGCGCAGCTAGATATCCAGTTAGCTTCTGGACGTCCTTGATGTGGGTTGGATGCCGCATGTCTTCTATAGATTCGATATTCGCCGGGTTTGCTTCAATTCCTCAGTGGGTTACCAAGAAACCAAGGAGCTTCCCGGAGCTCACCTCGAAGACGCACTTATCTGGGTTCAGCTTGGTGCGCGTGATGCGCAGCTTGTCAAAGACGGCTTGCAGGTTGTCAAGGAGTGACTCCTTGTTCTTGATCTTCACAACGATGTCATCGACGTACACCTCCACCAAGTCTCTAATTAGCTCTCCAAATGTTTTGTACATAGCTCGCACAAGAGTTGAAGCAGCGTTTTTGAGACCAAAGGGCATGGCGGTATAACAATACAATCCATCTACTGTTATGAAGACAATATGCTCTTCATCTTCCTTAGACATTTGGATTTGATGATATCCAGAGTATGCATCTTGGAAACACAATAGCTCACACCTGGAGGTGGAGTCCACTATCTGATCTATTCTAGTTAGTGGAAATGGATCTTTTAGACATGCCTTATTTAGTGTGGTGTAGTCGATACACATCTGAAGCTTCCCGCCGGCCTTGGGTACAACGACTGGGTTTGCCAGTCATTTTGGATGAAAAACCTCTCAGATGAAACCAGCTTTGAGCAACTTCTTGATCTCTTGTCGGATGAAGTTTTGCCGCTCGACTGATTGTTTCCAAGGCTTCTGTTGTGTAGGCCATGCGTCGGGATAAATCTTCAGATTGTGCTCAATCACCTCCCTAGGGATCCCAGGCATTTGTGACAGTTGCCAGGCAAACACATCAACATTAGCCTGGAGGAAAGTGATGAGCGCAAGTTCCTATTTGTTGTTCAAACCTCCCAATATACGGGTGGTCTGAGTAGCATCAGAACCAATTTGGATGACTTTGATGGGAACGTCGGTGTCGCTGCTTGGTTGCACACGTGGTGTAGAGGTTGAGCCCCGATGACGAGTGCTCGGGGGTTGAGCAATGAGCTCTTTGCCGATGGTTGCTTCTTGCGTTGTGGCAAGAGCATGAAGTTCCTCTAGCGCGGTGACTCCTGTAGTGCGGTCTCCACGGACCCAGAGGATGCCTGAAGGTGTCGGCATCTTCAACACCAAATAGCTGTAGTGAGCTGCGGCCATAAACCTTACAAGGCAGGTTTGCCCAGTATGGCGTAGAAGGGCAGACTGATATGAGTGACATCAAAAACCAGCTTTTCAGTCCTATGTTTCTCCCTAGTCCCGAAGGTCACCGGGAGAGTGATGGATCCGAGAGGGCTGATTGCTCCCAGACCTACCCCGGAGAAGGGTCTTGAGGGGCGAAGGTCCGAGAGTTGCAGCTGGATCTTCATAAACATTTCAAAGCTCAGAAGATTGAGCGCTGCGTCTCCGTCTACCTGAACGTGGTAGAGCTGAACGTTATTGATGGTCGAAGATACCATCAGTAGGAGTTGGCAAGCTCCGACCATGTTCCTGGGGCAGTCTCATGCATCAAAAGTGATGGGTGTATCCATCCACTTCTGATGTGGTTTCGCCATGACAGTAGGAGCTACAACAGCCATTTTTCGCCGCATTATCTTAAGGACACGGCGAGAGCTGATGTCCGAGGACCCTCCATAGATGGTGTTGAGGGTCTTCTGACGCTCATTGTCAGAGATGTCAGAGTCATCATCGACTGTGTTGTACACAACCTTTAAGACCTTCTCAGGGTCCTAGAAGCCTTGCTCAGTTTCAGCCGGAGCTTCATCAACCTTTTGCTTTCCTCCCCGCTGATAGAAAAGAGGTTCTTCCCAGCGCTTGTTGTAGTGCTCGACAAGATTTTGGACCTCTCAGCAGTCCTCCAGACTGTGCTTGTTTGTCTTGTGGATTGGACACCACATCTTAGAACTACCGCCGTCTTCTAACAAAGGTCGATGTCGTTTTTCGGGGCGTGGCCCCTGGCCACTCGGAGCTGCAGCAGTGGCAGCAGTAGTTGTGCCGGCCGACGACATCTTCTTGCCGTTGGACTTCTTCTTCTTTTTGCCACCTCCTGAGGTAGTGGCTTCAACTTTGGAAGGCTTTTTGTTAACCTCCGGAGCTGGCTTTGAATGCATTTCCCGACCCTCTGCGGCCCGGGCGCACTTGTTAGCCAGGCTAAACAACTCCGTAATGCTAGTGACTTCTTTCGTCGTCAGCTTTTCCAACATCTTCTTGTCTCGGACACCCTATTGGAATGTGACGATAACAGAGGCGTTCGAGATGGAAGGGATGATATTGCGTACCTGAGAAAATCGCTGGATAAAATATTGCAGCGATTCCCCCGTTGTTTGCTTTAAAGCAAACAGATCAAGTTTAGTGCCTGGTCGGGTGTAAGAGCTCCCGAAGTTGGCAGTGAACTGTTGACATAGCTCCGCCCAACTGTTGATGGAGTCGGGCGGAAGACTCATGAACCAGGACCTAGCGGTCCCAGTTAGAGCTACAGGGAAGTAGTTGGCCATCACGACCTCATTGCCTCCTGCTGCAAGTAAAGCAGTGGAGTAAATTTGAAGGAATTCGGCGGGGTTGACAGCCCCGTCGAATTTCTCCGGCAGATGAGGCCGAAACTTCTGTAGCCAGCGGACCATGCGTAGGTGCATGGCCAAGGCAGAACAACCTCCTCCTACTCCCACTGGAGCAGGGTTGTCCCAAGCTTCTCGCCTCTCGCGAGCATGCTCAATATGGACGCGGCCGTCCTGCTGTTGGTAGCAGCGGTCAAGCTCTGACACAAATTGTGTGTCGAGGGTCTCGACACAGTATGGGTGCGTCGCGCCCCGGAGGGCAGCGACGTCACCTGCTGAGATACAGCACGCCTCCGGTGCTGTGATACGTGAGGAGTAAGTCTTCCAGACAAGGTCCTACGTTGAGTCGGTACCTGCCCTGAAGGGGGAGGACCTTGGTTGCTGATGGCATCAGCTGCAGCTACAACTATATTCTGCACATCAGCACACCATTGTTCCATCGCACCCTGAGGTGTTCCGGGCGCTGGTAGGCGCTCCAGCAGAGTACACCCAGCAAGCAGCGCGTTCTTAGGGTTATTGTTCGCTGATGCTGTGACCGACGCGAGTATCCCATCCTGCTGTCCAACATTGTTTGCCGGAGTAGATTGTGGTGGTGGTGGTGCGATGCTTGCCGGGATAACTGCGCCCGCTGGTCGCTGCATGTTGGAAGGATTCCCTCCAACAGGTTGCACATCGTTGTTGCCATTTGATGACCCTGCGATAGAGTTCACCATCTTGCAATCTCAGGCGCACCCCTACCTGGCGCGCCAAATGTCGAAGCGTACAAACGACACTTTCCCCAGTACTACTAAATTGTAGCCCGTAGAGGTTCTTGTATCAGGTTTGGGCGCACGGATATCTTAGACAAGACGGTGACACTGATGATTTACGTGGTTCGGGCCGCCTGAGCGTAATAACCTACTCCACAGGATATGTGTTGTTGTATTGGGGATTTGGTCGTTCTTGCGTGCGTATGAACTTGCCTGTTTTGTACCGCACAACACATCCCTTTTATAGACCAAGAGATGGTTGTTACATGGGTTGCCTGGCCCGACATGTGGCTCTGGTGGTTATTCTTGCCTAATACATAATTAAATGTGTTTAAGCATCCTAATAATGTGATCACGCCCCTTAATGGTAGCGTTACCAGTATTAAGAGTCTGCTGATCGTGCGCCATTAATAGTGAATTAATGGCACATAATCAGGCCTTGTAATTATAGCAATAAGATTCCTTTGAATGCTTATGCTGTTGGAGATTCGTCTGTATTTCTATTGGTAGAGTAGGTTCGGAGGCTTAACACGTGGCGGCTTCGGAGCTTTCCCTTGCGGGGAGGTAGGTCCAAAGCTGCTATACATGTGGAGGCAACGAAGCGTCCTTCTGTTGGGGGTTAGGTCTGGGGTCACAATACAGGTGTCAAGTACGAAGCTCCCCTATGTATTGGGTTTAGCTCCGGTCTTGTGTTACACGTGTCAGTGTTGGATCTCCCCTATGTAGGAGGTGGGTCCAATGCCATTTGACACATGGGGCCTATGAAGGTCTTCAACTTTGATAGGTGGAACTCCCTTGCGCTTCTTGCGGTATCATGGGGTACCATGTACGTAGGGTACCGACAGGGGCGGTGCTCCGCAGTCCCAACACGACTGGCAACATCTCCAAATGGGCGGTTGAACTGGCAGAGTTTGAGCTCGACTTCTTGCCGCGGCATGCAATCAGGAGCCAAGCACGAAAGGATTACGTTGCTGAGTGGACTCCCTTACCAAGCAGCCCAGGGGCCAGGAAATTATCGTGTCACAGCCCAGGGCACCGGTGCTCACCGGACCCCATTGGACACTCTTCTTTGACGATTGCTCACGGAAGCAAGGGGCCGGAGTCGGCGTACTGCTCACCTCGCCAACAGGGGAGCAGTACAAGTATGTGGTGCGCCTTGACTTCAAGATGACCAACAACATGGTGGAGTATGAAGCCCTCATCTTCAGACTAACAGCTGGGCAGGGTCTCGGTATCCAGCATATGCTGGTCAAGGGAGACTCCCAGCTGATCATCAAGCAAGTACGGAGAGAATGCTGCTGCAACAATCCTCAACTCGCGGCGTACCTGCTGCACGTCAAGAAGCTGGAGGCTGGTTTCGAGGCCTTGGACCTTTGCCACGTACCATGCGCCGACAACTCCATCGTCGATGCCTTGTTAACAATGGTGTCCACCGGGGCTCCAGTTCCTAAAGGTGTCTTCAACAGGAGATTAGTGCGACCAACTACTAGGCCTGCAGTGCCTAACAAAGAAGGCGAGCTTGACACCTCAGAGTTGGCGACCTCGGCGGCCCTGCTACCGTGGAGCCCATCAAGGTTCTTGTGCGTCACCAGGGACCCCAGATCACCCGGTGCCAAAGATCCAGAAGCTCAGGAGAGTCTCGATGCATGGATCACGGAGATCCGGGACTACTTGAAGGACAACATCATCTCTGAGGAAACGCTACATGCTGGTAGAAGGAGACCTCTCCGGTGTTGCGCCAACAACGTCCTATTATGGTGCATAACTCGGGAGGAGGGCTGCGACTTGCTTGTAGAGATCCACGAAGGAGAGTGTGGGAATGACGATGCTTCCCGCACGCTCGTTGGTAAAGCCTTCCGGCATGGTTTCTACTGGACAACAACACTCCAAGACGCTGTCAAGCTGGTGAGAAGGTGCAAAGCATGCCAGTTCCACGCCAAGCAGATTCACACTCCGGCGCAAACACTGCAGATGATCCCACCCTCCTGGCCATTCGTGGTCTAGGGGTTGGATATCCTTGGACCATTCCCCAGTGAAGTCGGAGGGTACCAGTTCCTATACGTTGTTGTGGACAAGTGCACCAAGTGGTCGGAGGCAGCTTCGATGATCAACTCAACAAGGAGTCCGCAGTCAAGTTCATCAAGTCGATCATATATAGGTTCGTGGTCCCAAACAGGATCATCACCGACAATGGGACCCAGTTCACCAGTGCAGCGTTCCAAGACTACTACGAAGACCTCGACGTCCAAGTTTATATGCGTATGTGGCTCACCCAAAGAGCAACGGTCAAGTTGAAAGGGCCAACGCTGAGATCCTCAGGGCCTCAAGACACAAATGTATGGCAGCTTGGATAAGCATGGTGCCAAGTGGGTTGACGAGCTTGCTTGTGCACTATGGGCGAGTCGAACATCACCCAATCGGGCCACGGGGAAACACCTTTCTTCCTGGTGTACGTGGCTGAGGTCATCCTGTCCCCAGAGATCGTAGTGGGCTCTCTCCGGGTCCGGACCTTCGACGGAACCGCACAGGACCAGCTCTAATGTGAAGATGTCGACCTTGTCGACGAAGCAAGGTGGCATGCTACCATCCGAAACGCATGGTACCGGCAGGCGCTCCGGTGCTACCAGGAACGGTTCGTGCGGAGTAGAGAACTCTAGACGGGCGATCTTGTGCTGCGGTGAATACTTTCTCGAGAAGGGTCACACAAAATCTACCCCAGCTGGGAGGGCCCCTTTAGAGTCATACAGGTATCCCGCACCGGGTGCGTCCGCCTGGCGACGAAAGAAGGAGAGCCCCTCCCAACCCATGGAACATAGAGCACCTCTGTAAGTTCTACCCCTAAGCATAATGGTAGGACAATGTAGGGTGTCATGGTGCAAAGGAATGGTACTTAAGAAAACCATGCTTTGGGAGGGACAAGTCCAGAGTGTTCAGCTGCTTAGCTTTGTCCTATACCCTAAGCATAAACACTCTACCTCCCTGTTGATATTTCCTATGCACTACTAACAATTCATTCTTAGCAAGGGTGCTAGGAATGCTTGTTGATAGTTTTTAAATCACAGATTTAAATCCGCAAGTGCACGAAATCTATCGATGTAGCATTTCCCCTTTTAGAGTATTCTCAAAGGGTGTCATTTATATTCTCCCAAAGGAAGGCTAGGTGGAAGCAAAGCAATCATCAAATGGAGAGGCTAGGTTGGTCTAGGTTAGGTTCTAGCAAGGATGGATAAATGATAATTGGAGGTAGTGTGGCACACACGTGAGCATTCTATCCTAAAGGGGTAAATGAGGTAAAGAGGGACTAGGCTAAGAGTGAGGTAGATACTCCTACTGTGCTTCTAATTTACATATACATAGCCTAAGTTAATTACTAATGATAATAGTCTAAGTGGATTAACACATCAGGCATGGGTTTACCCCTAGTAACTCTAGGACCACTCCCACTAAGAGCTTGTGGCATAACCGAACATGGAGGATTATAAAGGACAAATTGGGTTTTCACCACCTACTGCCTACCTCTTTAATCCGTAGGTCTACGAGACATTCAACACTGCTTATCTATCCTAGCACCATGCTAGCATATTAAGTAATTACCTTAAGAGCCTAGGCACAAGCTATCCTAAGGCAATGAACTAAATCATCATTGAACCAATGTTAATACATAGCATAAGCGATTCATACTAACATAATCATGTGATAGCTAATTAGACTATAGTGGGAGTTTGTAGTTTTTTTGATGATATAATGAGAATGGTATAGCATAATCATAAATACTACTCCTACTACATATATGTAATCCACAATCAAACAAGAAACACTTCATCCAAGTATATGAACAATAGAAGACTAAAGATAACATATTTATTAAGAGTAAAATCACAAAAACAAATAGGAATATGAGAGTCATACCTTTCCCAATGAGGAATTGGGAAGAGACTCCTTCTACTCCTCTCTTACTTAGACTATGGACTAGAGGCTCTCCTCTCTACAACCTACACTCCGCTAAACCTATGGAGAATAGTGTACAATGGATGAGTACTCAAGTTGTGTGTGTGTGAAGTGAGGATAGGGGGTCCTATTTATAGCTCGAGAAGGGTCGGTTCCCGCCACCAAAAGCGCGTGAATCAGTCTTCATTGTTATCAGGGCACCAGAGGGAGTCGACCCGTGAAAGTTGATTGCGTTTGGCGTTAGGACCTAGTCGGCCGACTAGGAGGATCGGCTGATCTGGTCTTGGCTCTTTTTGCAGTGTGCTTCCTCCAGGTCACTTCCAGGTGGGTCTCCTTGACTGATATGGTTGATACACCGTCGAATGGCCTTGGATACTTCTATTTTGTGTGCCGTTTGATCCATGTGGTGCAACATGTCGTCGCTTGATTGGCTGAGATGGTATTTTATAGTATTGCTCTCCCTCTTTTACCTAATTTCCTGTAATAACTCCCTGCATGCACTATTTATCCAAGGACAAGTGGAAATAGGTTAAATAGAAAGGTGATGTGTGCAAGAAATGACAATTCCTTCACATAATTGAGTTATATTGACGGGTGAAATTGGTATATAACAGCTGTCAACAAACTCTCCCAAGCTTATCCTTTGCTCGTCTCGAGCAAAGTGAAGAATTTAGGTTGATGATCAGGAGTTGCTACAATGTTCTACTTTTCAAAAGTACCATGTGCACAACAAAATACTCTATCTAGTATTGCAAAAATTGGCATCGTACTTCACCCATCTCAAGTCATTATGGAGTTTATATCATCTCCTATTCATGGGTGGTTGAAAGATAGAACAGAAAATGGAGCACAAATACCCTAAAAATCAAGTTCCACTCAAATTCCGGAGAGTTCAATTTAGATTTTAAGTACCTTAAGTTGATTCTCTCGGTCTCTCCTTTATGTGCGGTGGAAATATGTCCTCACCAAGGCATTGTGCCTAAATTCATCCTACCTCTACATAAGGCTTGTATGTGGAGCTTAGTGGGGAATATAGTAGGCATATTTGCAACACATAATATTGCTAAGTCAAAAAAGCAAGCCTTAGGAGAAATCAATTCAAAACAATTCGATTCAAGACTTGTGCATGTGTGATGGAATCGAGGTGGATGTGGACATTGAGTTGACTCCTTTTTGAGTGGACTCTGTTATTTTGCAGGGATGAAACATGGCTACTTTTCTTTCTCTTTTTTCTCATGCTTATGATGTAAGCATGCATTTTCTTTTTTTTTTATTTTTCTTGTAGCCATGTCTTCTACTCCCTTTTTGTACAAGAAATTTTGGAGAGAGTACTAAGCATGAATAATATGAAGTTTCTCTTTTTATTGTGGAATGGTGGTATGATGGGAATTTGCTTACTTCTAGTGTAGAAGTATAACATGTGCAAGTGAAGTCTTGAATTCAAAAGGTAATGAATGAAATCTCACATAGGTCTATACTAGTTTGACAAAGCTCAATGTGAAAACAAATAGCATATGCATAAATTCTATCAATGTAATGTATCATATGGCTTTGGTAGGTATTTCCAATCAAATAAGAGTAACTTAAATCTTTTTAGAATTTTCTCCGGAAATCCAAGTTTTACTTTCAAACTAAAAATAGCAGTCCTATCACTATATCATATCTCACGACAACTTAGAATGGATCAAGCTTTTGCTACCCACAATTTCTAATCAAGGCAAAAACAATTTTAGCCAATGAGAGCAATATGTTGGGGAGTAGTAAGTTGTATACTAGGGACTTAGAAATATTTAAACAGAGCAACTATTCATCATTTCATCTATGTGAATTCCAAGTCATTCTTACCGCATGTCTTTTATTTTATTTGAAAACAAATCTATACTACTTTACTTTTTTATATGCAAGGTGGATGATGGGTGAATGAAAAATAAATATGCAAAAGGGATGTGATACAATTTACCTCAAGTGGGGGTCCTCCCCCAAGCTTGTTCTTCATCACCTCCGTGATGAAGGTTGAACCCTTGATGACAGAAATATGTCTCGAGATTGGCTTGTTTTTATTGTAGTGTGGAGTTGAAGTTGGTGAATTGAGTGTCCATGTGTTGTTGCCAATCTTGGGTATCTTGGACATGCCCTTGGAGAGTGTTGTAGATGTCATTCGTTCTACTTCATGCTCTTCCATACGTCTAGTGAGATCCGTCATTCCTTGGCTATAGTCACAATGACTTCTAGCCAAAGAGGAACGACATCTTCTCATGGACATTGGAGGCAAACTGCTAGAGCATGAAGTGGATAGGGGTGGCTCCTATGTAGCACCTGGCCATCCATGCCAATACGGACCTTTGGTCTCGCACGACGGAGGTTGAGTCCATACGGGCGCCTCACCCGTTGGGTTCTCTTCCTCTTCGTACTCATTTACCGTGGAGGTTGTACGGCTTCTAGTTACCCTGCCAGAGACATTACTTCTTCGGACTTCCACGATGGGATGAAGGTCAATGGTCAGCCTCTGACATTTGTACAAATGATAATCAGGGTTAGGTAACTGAGTTTCATTGACAAAGCCGGGATAATAAAATATCAAAGAGTCATCTTGATCATGCTTAAGGGTATGTCTTTGCACTAAATAATATTCATCAACTAATGCTCTTTCATTTTCAATATACTCAAATGAAGAATATTCTAGTGCTCCTACCCTAGTAGCAATACGGGTAATCAATGCTTTGTTCTTGGAATGTAATCTAACAATTGTGTCATCATGGCAATAACTGGAGCAACTTTTATCTTTTTAATCATGGCAAATAAATTTTTCACCTTATCGTCACGCACTACCCTTACATCTCCTCTAGGGAACAGCCACCCATCTATGCATGAAGCGTAAAGTAGGGTTGTGTAAGTGGCTATTCCTACGTGCACTACATCTGATCTCACTAGTTAAATCTTGTCAAAAACTTTATTTGTTAAACTTAGGCAAAGCGTCTAAATCTAGCAAACAACATTTATTGAAGCCTTGGATTTCACTTAATTCTTTTTATAGGATGTTGTATTCTTTTTGAAATAATCTAAAAGTAATACCATCAACCTATTTTGAGTGTGCAAAGGAATTGCATGGAGAGAAGGTGTGAACCTCTCTCCTCTACGTGAGCAAAGTTTTCCCATCCTAGTGCACGCCAAATGGAAAAGAATTCAAAATCTATACCTATTTTGGAGATCAAATCTGGATCATAAGCTTTCGTGTGAGAAAACTCACAATCTTGGAGGAGCTTGCGTACTTGATTTTCAAGTTCACATTGTATGTCGAGGTCGTCGTCATGAAGAAGTTGGTGCGGGTCGCTCCTCTCACCCATGGGAGTGTACTAACCTACACTCCTCCTCCGTGAACTTGGTGTAGCAACGGAAGAGGGACGTGCACTTGAATATCCACTATGGATTGAGCTTGCAGCCTCCTTCCTCTTCCCAAACAACCTCTTCATTCCTTTCATGGCCACAACAAGCAAGAACACAACAAGGCAAAAACTCGAAAGAGGTGATGTTAGCAAAAGCAAAACCCCCGACAAATTTTCCCTTGAAAAGCTTGAGAGCAAATTGCAAATTCAAACAAAAGCAAATCTTTTTGAGTTGGATTTGAGCAAGAGTGCTTCAATGAAGAGCAAGAAAAAACAATGTGAGCAAGAGTGACTTTGGGGAGGTGTGAAATGAGGTGAAGTGTCAAGAGAAATGCTCCTCACGGCCACCACTTATAGTGTCCACTCCCCAACGGTCACTAGGGAACCAAATGTAGACGTTGGAGGAAAGAGAGCAAAAATGGCCCTTTCCCCATGTCGGCCGAACAGGGGGGTCAGCCGCACTGACAAGCGGGCCCCCCTCTTCTCCCTTTTGGCAGGTGGCTCCCCAATGGCTATGGAGTTAGCACGTTGGTGAATTACCACTTTTGAAACTCAGAAAAATTGTTTTTCAAATAAAAACTATTTTTTCAAAACCATACAATTTTCTTTTTGTGAAAAAATAAAGAAATAAAAATGATAGTCGAGAATAGAAGATTCTCAACTTGCTAAGAAAAACCAAATATGCAGTGGGAAAAAATTAAACTAAATGAGGAAAACCAAATGAAGAGAAAAGAAAAATCAAAGAAAAGGATAACTACCAAGTCAACCTATTGGCTAGGTCTCACCACCGTCCAATGAGATGGACATTCCTCCTTCTTCATTTCTTGACATCCGGGCCCGGAGGGATGGGCTAGGACGGCTTATCTTGCTTCTTCCGCCATTCCTTCTTTGGCAGCTTGGTGGACTTGGGCCTTTGGGGAGGCCCGGACTTCTCTGTCTTCTTAGACTGTCAGCGTGAACGATAAGATAGGTTCTCTGCATAAATCAAATTCCTCATGAATGGAATGAGCGGTCCACCTTTGGAGGTGTGATTTCGACCTCTTGAATGTGTTTAACATTCGACCCATACTTGATACAGATCATAAATCATTGCTCCAACTTTGGGCAAAAGTTAAACTTCCCCTCCTTGCCATTGATATAGAAGTCGATTTCTCCAGCTCCCACATCTATGCGAGCCTTCGTGGTGCTCAGGAATGGTTGCCCAAGAATGAGCGGCATATCCTACTAGACCTCCATGTCGAGCACCACGAAATTCACGGGTATGAAGCAATTCCAGATTTTCACTGGAACATCTTTAGCATTACCCTCCAGATAACGAACTGAAGAATCAGCCAGTTGGAGCTGCATTAGTGTTGGAGTAAGCTGCATGAAATTCAGCTGGTCAAAAACCACCTTGGGAATCACACTCACACTTGCTCCAAGGTCACAAAGGGCCTTGTCAAAGTGGTGAGCCCCAATCGAGCAAGATATCGTAGGACATCCAGGGTCCTTCAGCCAGTTGCCTCCTTGTAGAGAAATCTATTGGCACTTTCTACGGGAGGTTCGGGCTATCCTGGCATCTTGCCATTCCCCACTGGAGGAACAACAGCTGCCAGTTGAGCCAACTGAGTATCCAACATCTTATTCAAACTCAATTGATTCTTGAAGGCTGAGGATAGTCCTTCAATCTTAGCATTAGTCGACAGTTTCATGGATAGAGCATTATTGATCTTCAGCTGGCTAATGGCAAGCTCTCTCAAGTTGGGTTGATTTCCAATATTGCCATTGTTGTTGAACCCTCCTTGAAAGAAAGGGCATGGTTGGCCTCACCCTTGACCCCCTGGACGATAGCCATTGTTGTTTTCATTGTTGGCTACATATAGGGCATCCTCATGGGTTTCTGGGCAGTCATTACCCAAATGGTCCATGTTACCACAGACTTCACAAGTGATGTGAGAGTTTAAGTCATAGGCATTGCCACATACCTCACCATTGCCTTGTCCATCAATCTTCTTCATAAGGAGGTCCAATTTGGTAGTGATCATGTCCACCTCCTTCAAGGTGTGCATGCCTCGCTGGTGGGTATGGAGGCGCTCGTCACTCCAACCCATGTTTGACAACGTCATCTCATTCAAATCTTTGGCTTTGGGCACCATCAATGAGAAGAAGGCACCTCCAACAGCAGCATCAACATGGTCACGGGCAGAAGGGATCAACCCTTTGTATAAGTTTTGGATAATGAGCGAATCATCCATTCCATGGTGGGGATAAACCAGGGTGTATTCCTGCAACCTTTCCCAAGCCTCGGGAATAGACTCCTTGGCATCTTGCTGGAAGCTGGAAATTCTTCCATGTAGGGCATTAGTCTTGCCCAATGGAAAAACTTGGCGAGGAATGTCGTAGAACACAATAGGATCTTGGTTCTTGATCTTTCGATGAGAATGGTAGGGTTTGATTTGTGGAGGATAAGACGTTGATGCTCCGACTACACCGTCCCCGGGATGATGCGCCTTAGTGATTGGTACACCGACTCCAAAGTTGTATTGTTCTTGCTGGCACACAATCAACCTGACCACGAGGGCCTTTGTTCCTGCAAGCAATCAAAGAACACGGAAGAACAAGAAGAGAAAGCACTGATCTATTGAAACAATCAAAAAGTGGGGTTCCAAATACTTGTAGACGGGCGATCTAGTCGACACGCGTGTGTACAAGGAAGCAGCAGAATCTAACTTTTGAATAAACAAAACCCACCATCTAATGAGGGTGGCGGCTACTGTTTAATACCTCCCCAGGGTCATGAGAAACCCTCATCATGAGTCCCTAATAGGCTCTTAACAATACATGGTCCATGGACCCAACTTTGGTGACGCAACACGATGGACAGAAAAGGTCTCCGAATTAAAATAGCGATCGCGGCTGACTCTGAATATATATGGATATGAGGTCAGATATGTTTGAAAGTAGACTTGGTAATCTTTCCAGGAAGTACTTGAACTCTCGGATCGGAGTCCGTATAAAGACGTGGTGACCATCACAAGTTGGTGATGTTCTACTGTCCAAATCCAGTCCACGTGAATTCCCTTTCCTTTGGCTCCTCTCCATTGTTCCTAAGCAAAAAAATAAATCACATGGTTCCACAATCTAGATAAGATGGACATAAGGTCAAGAATGAGTTCACCTGATAGTTTAGTTGACGTGCACGAGCGCGAGTAATCGGACCAAAAACCGGAGTTGAGTGAGTGTGGCTGTATCGACGGTGTTGATGTCCTCATCACCCCCCTCCTTCTTGTATTTGAGTCGTCCGCGACTCAAGATCATCTTCTTCTCCCAAATATGGCTTCAAATCTGCAATGTTAAATGTGCGACTAACCCAAAATCCACAGGCAACTCGAGTTTATATGCATTATCATTAATCCTTTCTAACACTTTGAATGGACCATCAGCTCGAGGTAACAATTTAGACTTTCTCAAATCAGGAAACCTATCCTTTCACAAATGTAGCCAAACAAAATCGCCAGGTTCAAAAGTGATAGGTTTCTTTCCCTTACTACCAACAAGTTTGTACTTAGCATTCATGCACTCTATATTCTTCCTAGTGGTTTCATGCAATTTTAAGATCAACTCAGCCCAATGTTTAGCATCAAAATTTACTCGCTCCATTGAGGGAAGAGGTAATAAATCAATAGGAGCACGGGGTACAAATCCATAAAAAATCTCAAAAGGGCATTTCTTAGTACTATAATATAGGGAGCGATTATAAGCAAACTCAACATGAGGCAAACACTCTTCTGACATTTTTATATATTTTTTAAAACAGCCCTAAGCATGGTAGATAAGCTTTTATTCACAACCTCAGTTTGACCATCAGTTTGGGGATGACAAGTAGTTGAAAATAAAAGCTTAGTCCCCAATTTTGTCCATAAAGTTCTCCAAAAATGGCTAAGAAACATAGCATCACGATCTGAAACTATTGTGTATGGCACACCAACTTAACAATCTCTTGGAAAAATAAATCAGCAACATGTGTAGCATCATCACTTTTACAACAAGGTATGAAGTGTGCCATTTTAGAAAATCTATCCACCACAATAAAGATGCTATCCCTCCCCTTCTTTGTTCTAGGCAGTCCTAAAACAAAGTCCATAGAAATGTCCTCTCAAGGAATGCTAGGAACATGAAGAGGCATGTAAAAACCAGGATTAAGTTGTGACTTAGCTTTTTGACATGTCGTGCAGCGAGCAACGAAGCGCTCCACGTCTCGCCTCATCCTAGGCCAAAATAAATGACCAGCAAGTATGTCCTCCGTCTTTTTCACTCCTAAGTGCCCCATGAGCCCGCTTCCATGCGCTTCCTGTAACAACAACAACAAACGAATGGAGCTAGCTGGAATGCATAGCTTGTTAGCTCTAAACACATACCCATCATTGAAGACAAATTTATTCAACGTTCTTCCCTTTTTACACTTCAGCAATACATCTTTGAAATCAGTGTCATGTTCCTATTGACCTTTAATCGTTTCCAATCCAAAAATTTTAAAGTCAAGTTGAGATAGAAGAGTATAACGTCTAGATAAAGCATCAACAATAAAATTGTCCTTTCCTTTTTTGTGTTTGATGACAAGGAAAAGACTCAATAAATTCCATCCACTTAGCATGCCTACGGTTTAGTTTCCCTTGACTTCTAATATGCTTTAGTGATTCATGATCAGAATGGATAACAAATTCTTTGGGCCACAAATAATGCTGCCATGTTTCTAAAGTTCGTACAAGAGCATATAATTCCTTATCATAGGTAGAATAATTCAGAACAGGCCCACTCATTTTCTCACTAAAATATGCAACAGGTTTTCCTTCTTGTAATAAAACACCACCCAATCCAAATCCCACTAGCATCACATTCAAGCTCAAAAGTCTTACAAAAATCAAGAAGTTGGAGAAGAGGTGCATGTGTCAACTTATATTTTAGTATGGTAAAGGCATTATCTTGTGTGGTGCCCCAAGAAAAGGGCACTCCCTTCTTCGTAAGGTCATTCAATGGAGCGGCAATGGTGCTGAAATCTTTCACAAAGCGACAATAGAACCCAGCCAGTCCTAGAAAACTTCACACTTGTGTGATGGTCTTTGGTACAGGCCACCCTGGATAGCCTCCACCTTTGCTTGATCAACTTCAATTCCCTGGGGAGTAACAACATAGCCAAGAAAGAGACTCGATCCGCGCAAAAGATGCACTTCTCAAGGTTACCAAATAAACGTGCCTCACGTAAAGCATTAAAAACAGCACGTAAGTGATCAAGATGTTCATCCATGGATTTGCTGTAAATCAATATATCATCAAAGTACACAACAACAAATTATCCAATGAATGCACGCAAAACCTCGTTCATTAATCTCATGAAGGTGCTAGTTGCATTAGTTAACCCAAAAGGCATGACTCACCACTCATATAAACTGAACTTGGTTTTAAACGCATTTTTCCATCCATCTCCTGGTTTCATGCAAATTTGGTGGTAACCACTCGCAAATCAAGTTTTGAGAACACAACAACGTCACTCAATTAATCAAGCATATCATCTAAGCGTGGAATAGGATGACAATATCAAATGGTGATATTATTGATTGCTCTACAATCCACACACATACGCCAGGATCCATAAGTTTTAGGTACTAGAATAACTGGGACGACACAAGGACTAAGAGACTCACGTACATAACCTTTGTTGAGTAGTTCTTGTACTTGACACCGAATCTCCTTTGTTTCTTCTGGGTTTGTCATGTATGGTGCACGGTTGGGCAATGAAGCACCGGGAATGAGGTCAATCTGGTGCTCAATCCCTCGAAGTGGTGGTAGTCCTGGTGGTACGTCACTTGGAAACACAGCAAAATATTCCTGCAAAATGTTAGCAACAGCAGGAGGCAAAGAATGTTACATATTGTAAATGGGAATCAAAGCATCTCTGCATACCAAAGCATAGGCAACAGAGGTGGAAGCAATCAGTTCATTAATATCAGATTTCATAGCAAACAAGCATTTTCCCTTCAAAGATATCTCATTTTTCTTATCAAACATAGATTTGGCAACATTAGCATGGTCCTAAGATTTAGTTTCAGGAGACATAGGATGCAACACAATTTTTTTATCATGGTAAAGAAAAGAATACTGATTTGATCTACCATGATGCATAGAATCTCTATCAAATTGCCAAGGTCTTCCTAGCAGAATATTACAAGCTTGCATAGGCACAACATCACATTCAACGACATCCTTATATGATCCAATAGCAAAATAGATTTGCACATGTCTATTTACCTTTGCCTTACCACTGTTGTTTAACCATTGAATGTAATAGGGATGTGGGTGCGGTTTGGTGCTTAGTGCCAGCTTGGCCACCATGTCACTGCTGGCCAAGTTGTTGCAGCTACCTCCATAAATAATCATACGACAAGAATGCTCTTTGACAACACACTTTGTTTGGAATAATGTGTGCCTTTGATTTTACTCCACTTTCTCCATTTGGGCACTAAGCACACGCTGCACAATGAGGCTTTCATAGTGTGCTGCATCTTCTGCACCAATATGCTCTTCTTGATGTTCGTCAATACCTACATAGTCAGCTGCAGGCAAAGCACGTGTATCGTCATCGAAATCACTAGCAGATGAGTACTCACCATCATCTTTAATAACTAGAACACGTTTTCTCGGACAGTCACGCTGCACATGGCCGAATCCCTTTCATCTGTGACATTGAACGTCTCTAGCTTGCCCTGTAGATGCTACGGAAAAAGCACTCTCGATGGGCCTTTGGATGGTCTTTGCTGCTGAGCTAGTGGAAGGAGCACGTGGCTTGTTGTCAGAGAAAGAAGGTCCTACCTGACTCAGTGAAGAAGATGGCAGGAGAGCACACACAATCGGAGGAGTAGTCATGTGTGGTTGCCATGAGCTAGTCTTTCCTGCAGAAATATTAGTCTAGAGCTAGCTCATCATCCCTGCACTGCCCTTTCAGCTTTACAAGCAAGATGAAACAAACGGGTAACATTATTGTAATCTTATAAGCAAGGATGTCCTGAATTTCACGGTTTAAACCAACCAAAAAATCTAGTCATAGTTGGTTCCTCATCCTCATCTAAATTACAACGCAACATACCCATTTGTAGTTCCTAAAAATACTCTTCTACACTTGCTTCCTGTCATAATTTTTGTGACATATTTAATAGATCACGTGCATAGTAAGAAGGAACAAATCTAGCCCGCATGTGCCGTTTCAAAGCTTCCCAAGTTTGGGGTATGTTATTAGGATTTTTCTTGCCATGTTCTATCCACCAAACAGAAGCAAAATTAGTGAACTCACTAGTGGCTGCTCTAACCCTTGCATTTTCAGGAAATTCGTGACATGCAAATTTTTTTATCAACAGAAATCTCCCATGTAATATATGCATCAGGATCATTACCATCAAAAGGAGGTATCTTAAATTTGATCTTGTTAAATGTATCATCCTTATTGCGTACCTCACGCTAACAATGTCCACCCATACCTTGACGGTTGCATTGTAGCCAGCGTCGTGGCCTACAAATCTCATCTTCCCCAATCTTAGTATTTGCAGGATAGTCATCTTCATTGTCACGTACAATGCTAGGGGAATTGCTCACATGTCCATCCACAGTTTGTCCTCGATCCCTCTCCTCAAGGCACTGCAGGATGGCTCCAATAGAAGTGTTCATTGTTTGTATGGAAACCTCCAACATGCTGATTTTGGTGTTAGTGTCGATCTGCACATTTTCCAATTGACCAAGGCGGTCATTGGTAACACAAACATCCTCATCAAGCATTTCTGTGTGTATCTGCACTTGGCACTCGAAGTGCTGTATAATTCCCCATGCATTTGCTCCTACTGCCATGGTTAGTAGAAAAAAAGGAACAATCGAATATAAAAGGGTAACGTTATACCTAGCTACAAGGGTGCTGGTGGGGATAGCTCGCTCACTCTCAAACTGTTCAATCAAGCTCTTATCTGTTCTTACCAAGCTTAGCAAGAAGGTGATTATAACCAGCAAGTAATGAACAACTTCAAGAGTAGGTGTCAATCTATGGAGCTTTAGGTGGCTGAACTAGCACAAGGAACAAACTTTCACGACGTTAGTCATAAGAAGTTGAACAAACGTTCCACGACAGTACTGTGCTGGTCCTAGATTAGACTGTTCTAGAGATGCGAGCCTAGAGACAAAGAAATTCACACCAGTCACACAATAGCCTACAACAGCAGCAACTGAAGCTCACTTTTTGTTTCTTTCTTCTCTTTTCTTTCTTTTTCTTATTTTCTTTTTTTTACAAAGCCCCACAGTTCTAAAATATTACACAAGGATTGGATGATAAGCTACCAAATACCACAGATAGCACACTTATTCCCACACGTTCCTTGCAGGTCTTAATATTGCTTTCCAAAGAAAAAAGTACGCAGAAGATCTCTAAATCTCTTTGGTGATTGCGATGCGCACAGACGGAATTTTCGGGCAAGGTTTGATCCATCGGAAACATGGCGAGATAACCTTTCCAGATTGTTCTTACACTTTCCAACTGGACAATGTATGAAGAAGTTACAACCTTTTTCTTCCAAAATCAAGAAGATACTCGAAATCAGATCTGATATGATTATTTCCTCTTTTGGAGATGCAAATTAGGAAGAGAATATCTTCCTAATTTCGTGATGGTGGGGATGATGGTATTTTTTTTTTTGCAGATCAAACGTGACAAGAACTCAAAACTCTAAAGGACTAAATACTAAGACCGGCAACTTGACTTGTCGAAGCAACCATGAACTCAACAAGTATGAACTAAGTAGTGAAAGTAAAAGGAACAATGGTCTAGGAATAATTGAAAACAGATTTAGTATTTTTTTGCTTTCTTTGGACTATAGGATGATAGCAGCGGAAAGAACAACAATGGTAGAACTCTCACGATTAACCTTGCTCTGATACCACATGATAGGATCTTGGTTCTCGATCTTTCGATGAGAATAGGAGGGTTCGATTTGTGGAGGAGAATACGTTGGTGATGCGACTAGACCGTCCTCAGGACGATGCGCCTTAGCGATCGGTACACCGACTCCGAAGTTGTATTGTTCTTCTTGGCACACAATCAACCTGACCACGAGGGCCTTCGTTCCTGCAAGCAATCGAAGAACACGCAAGAATAAGAAGAACAAGCACTGATCTATTAAAATAATTAAAGAAGTGGGGTTCCGAATACAAGTAGACGGACGATCTAGTCGACATGCGCATGTACAAGGAAGCAGCAGAAGCTAACTGTCGAATAAACAAAACCCACCATCTAATGAGGGCGGCGGCTACTGTTTAATACCTCCCTAGGGTCGTGAGAAACCCTAATCAAGAGTCCCTAATGGCCTCTTAACAATACATGGGCCATGGGCCCAACTTTGGTGACGCAGCACCATGGACAAAAAAGGTCTCCAAATTAAAATAACGATTGCGGCCGAGATCGAATAGATATGGATATGAGGTCAGATCCGTTTGAAAGTATACTTAGTAATCTTTCCAGGAAGTACTTGAACTCGCAGATCAGATTCCGTATGAAGTCATGGTGGCAGTCACAAGTTGGTGATGTTCTGCTGTCCAAATCCAGTCTGTGTGAATTCCCTTCCCTTTGGCTCCTCTCCATTGTTCCTAAGCAAAACAAGAAAGCACATGGTTCCACGGTCTAGATAAGATGGACATAAGGTCAAGAATGAGTTCACCTGATAGTTCATTTGACATGGACGAGCGCGAGTAATCGGACCAAAAACCGGTAGTTGAGTGGTTGTGGATGTATCGACGATGTTGATGTCCTCATCAGAACACTTCTCCCAAGTGTCTACAACACTTCGGTTCGCATAGAACCACTGTTTTGCTCTCCTGATAAGAGAGAACGTAAACAGCCTAAGACGGACAACATCAGGAGATACGTCCTTGATCTTAAAAGTGCTGCAGATCTCGTGGAACTATTGCAAGTGAGGACATGCATCCTCGTTAGCCTTCTCACAAAATGGGTTGCCTTGAACCATAGTGATTAGGCAAGTCTTGATTTCGAAGATCACGTCTCTTGTGTTAACAGTAGGCCGAACAGGCACATTGTTAGCAGAGGGAGCCGAAAACTCACGAAGGGTCTTCTAGGCCATTTGCATTTCGATTGTTGGTGCAGTTGTGTTGGCTTGCTTTGCCACTCGAAGCTTCTGAGGAGTAATGACATGAGATCGATCTCTCAGAAGGGATTTGGGATCTTCAATAAAGTTTTTCAGCAAGTGGAAACCAGACATACACTACCCAGTTTTCACATAAAATATGAAAACAAGAAGGGTTATCTTACTAAAACCTACCAGGGTCTTATCCTATTCACTCAATCACGCAATACTTCAGCTACCTTCCCCGACAACGGTGCCAGAAATGCTTGTTGATATTCCCTATGCACTACTAACAATTCATTCCTAGCAAGGGTGCCGAGAATGCTTGTTGATAGTTTTTAAATCATAGATGTAAATCCGCAAGCGCACAAAATCTATCGATGTAGCATTTCCACATTTAGAGTATTCCTAAAGGGTGTCATTTATATTCTCCCAAAGGAAGGCTAGGTGAAAGCAAAGCAATCATCAAATGGAGAGGCTAGGTTGGACTAGGTTAAGTTCTAGCAAGGATGGATAAATGATAATTGGAGGTAGTGTGACACAAGCGTGAGCATTCTATCCTAAAGGGGTAAATGAGGTAAAGAGGGACTAGGCTAAGAGTTAGGTAGATACTCCTACTGTGCTTCTAATGTACATATACATAGCCTAAGTTAGTTAGTAATGATCATATTAATTATCAATTGTCATTGTAGGATCAAAGAGCACATGAAAAGCTACCAGAGGGAGGTGAATGGTACATTGAAACTTTTTCAGTGGAAGCAACAAAAACCCCTCAGCAGAAAATCGGTCTGTTAAGAAACCGTGTGTGCAACTGATCTAAACATGTTCAACCATGACAAAAGTAGTAGATTTATATATAATAAAGTCACAAAGACACGACAACAAGAATCACGGGAAACCGTTGAGAAAAACTAAAGTTATGATCGAAAGATCGAACAAAGGTCAATCTGTTCTACCCGAGTAAAAACAGATCTTCAACACTACAAAGAAACTAGTGTAGATCATAAACCACAAATCTAATGACCGTGAAATTTTCACATATGATAATATAATCAAGTTGTGAAGACAACCCAAAAAGAATCACGTCAATTCGATCTCTAAAACTCGAGTTATGATAAAAACACTGACGCAACATAGTGTTGATAGGATTTTGGTTCCCGATCTTTCGATGAGAATAGGAGGGTTCGATTTGTGGAGGAGAAGACGTTGGCGATCCGACTACACCGTCCCCAAGACGATGCGCCTTAGCGATCGGTATACTGACTCCGAAGTTGTATTGATCTTGCTGGCGCACAATCAACCTGACCACGAGGGCCTTTGTTCCTGCAAGCAATCGAAGAACACGCAAGAACAAGAAGAACAAGCACCTATCTGTTGAATCAATCTAAAGTGGGGTTCTGGATACAAGTAGACGGGCGATCTAGTCGACACGCGCGTGTACAACGAAGCAGCAGAAGCAAACTTACGAATAAACAAAAACCCACCAGCTGATGAGGGCGACTGCTACTATTTATTACCTCCCTAGGGTCGTGAGAAACCCTAATCACGAGTCCCTAATGGACTCCAAACGATACATGGGCCATGGGCTCAATTTCGGTGATGCAGTACCCTGGACAGAAAAAGGTCTTGGTATTAAAATAACTATTGCGGCCGACTCCGAATAGATATGGACATGAGGCCAGATCCGTTTGAAAGTAGACTTGATAATATTTCCAGGAAGTACTTGAACGCTCATATCGGAGTCCGTATGAAGTCGTGGTGACCGTCACAAGTTGGTGCTGTTCTGCTGTCCAAATCCCGTCCGCGCGAATTCCCTTCCCATTGGCTCCTCTCCATTGTTCCTAAGCAAAACAAGAAAGCACGTAGTTCCACGGTCTAGATAAGATGGACATAAGGCCAAGAACGAGTTCACCTCATAGTTTAGTTGACGTGCACGAGCGCGAGTGATCGGACCAGAAACCGGTAGCTGAGTTGGTGTGGATGTATCGAGGGTGTTGATGTCCTCATCAAGTGTTGTGCAGAAACTCGACAAGAAAAACTTGTCTGAAACAAGTCGGACGAACAAGGCACAAAAGCTCCTCTAAAACTACGATCTTTATTCAATAGAACACAAGAGGAACAGCCTAAAGTCGTCTCTCCACGAGCTCTGGCCTACCTTGCTTATATAACCAGCTCTAAGGCCAACCCAATTCAAACTAGGACTCTTATCCTACTCAATTTTAACCGTTGTCCCACACTGAAATCCACTTGGAATTCACCCCAAATCCCTACCTCTCCACCCCTACATAAAAAACCCAATACCCTCAGCTCTCCAACCTTTGAGAAAAACCCTCGCTGCCACCTTTTGCCTTGTGCCGTCGTCAAGAAGAAGTCCAAAAGCAAGGAGGAGGAGAAGAGGGAGAAGGCTCAATCAAGATCGATCTTCATCAACTTTTTGACAATTGACGTTCTTCATCAACTCATCTCCGCCAACCCTAGATCGTCGAGACTCGAGCTTCGCAACCAATTCTCAATCTTTGGATCTCTAAATACATGGTACACCCTTTACACCTACATTTCCATGTGGAATTAACCCCCCAATTCTCACTGATCAGAAAACCCTGATTCGCAGTTCTGATCAGGGCGGACTCGTCCGGCCCTGATACCGGACTTGTCCGACCTTTGAATCTGTATTGTGCTTAATTGAATCCAAATTGACTCAAATCAAATCGAAACTTGTTCAAACTTGTTAAAAACTATTGTAAAACTAGGTAGTAAACATCAAAAATAGCAAGTCAATAACAAGTTTTACCTCACAGTTGCGCTAATCATGCATATCATGCCATATTGAGTACTATATGAGCATTATTTGATTGAAATGTTTGTTTTGCATATCATGGCATATTGAGTACTATACCAGCAGCACACCTAATTATTTAGCTACATCGCACCCATACTTGGCCTTGTGGTGGCACTATTGTTCTGGCATATTCTCGCATGAACTGGTCCTTAGATCTAAGGCAAACAAAACCACCATATCATCCAACCTAGTCCACAACCCATGCTTGCTTAGATCAGCCTAGTTCCATTTTACTTAAGTCATCATTATCATCAATTCACATAGTCCATATGTCTATCCGTTCATAATGAGTCATTTAGTTATTTCCCATCCCAATTAAGCAAAGCGAAGCAAAACTAAAAAATATCCTTCCTGACTCTCTACAATATTTCCCAAGTGACAAGGGTGGTCATACAAGTCTAGTAAACACCTATCAGGGGTTTCTCATCAATTTGACACAAGCATGCAGTTTTTCAAACAAAACATTTCAAAACAGGATCAAAATATTGAAGGACGCTTGCCTTGCTCTTGAGGCTAGTTTGGATCAGAGGCTCGGATGTTCTGGTTCTGGAGGTCCTCATAAGCACCTTCGAGTGCGTTACCTTCTATTTTGTGCGACAATCATGTGAAACAAATATTACAATCAATAAATGCTCATATAGTACTCAATATGTCATGATATGCATGAATGATGCAATTATGTAGTACCACATGTTATTAGGTTGCTGTTGTTGCTTACTATCTATTTTCAATTAAGTTTTACATGTTAGAGCAAGTTTCGAGTCATTTTGGAGAAAATAAAGAAGCTGCAAAAATTCTAAAATTGAAGGACCGGTAGTCCGCACCATGGATCGGACATGTCTGCACTAGATCAGAAAGTTAACGGACTAGTTCGCTACAACTAGGGTTTTAGCGAATTTCCAACTAGAGCATAGTTTGAAGTATGGAACCATAATTGACGCAAGAAAGATGGATCTAATGTATTTATCATGAATTCAGGGGTTCACTAGTTGATGAATAGATGAAACACGAGAATTCGACAACTAGATCAACTAAGACAAAGAATTGGCGAAGAAGAATATTAACGTCAAAGAACTAATGAAGGATATTGCAACAGTGGCGACGATCTTGATTGATCCTCCTCTCCTTCCTCTTCCTTCTTCTCCCTGTCCCTCTTGGCGGTGAGGGCTCCTTCCTTCTTCAAGAACGGCGGCACATGCGTGATATGGCTAAGGGTTTTCTATCGTGGGGCAAACGGATGAAAGGTGGGTGGTGGGGCATTTATATAGAGGGAGAGGTGATAGGGTTAGGGTGGAATCCAAGTAAGAGGTGGTGGGATCAAGTAGGGGTCTTGGTGGGGTCCCACTTAGGCTCCTCAGGGGTGTGGTGCGACGTTCTTGGGCCCAGTTAAGGTAATTACCAAATAACTTGTCGTGGTAGAAAATAGAATCTGATTTGGAACCCTACATACTGAACTAGTCCGTACTGAGGCTGGACAAGTCCGTTTGGGAATAGAAAGTTCAACGGAGAAGTCTGGTGTCAAGCCGAACAATTCCTTTCTTGAAGAAAATGTTGATCGGACAAGTCCGGTACCAGGACGGACAAGTCCGGGGTGTGTCTAGTTTCAAATCCGTACCAAGTTTTTGGTTGTTTCCAGTAGTGATCATCAGACTAGTCCGTATATGCAACGGAGAAGTCTGGACGGGAACAGAAACAAAACCGGATTAGTCCGTAAAAAGTAAGCAAACAAGTTCGGAGAACATCAGAAATGATTTTGGACTAATCTGTAGCAATTAACGAAAAAGTCCGTGGGACAACAGTAGATAAATTGGACTAGGCCGGGGTCCAATCCGGACAAGTCCGTACTAAGCCAGGTTTTTAATTGCCGATTTGGTTCTAATTAATTTTAATCTTGTTCCTTTTTATGTTGTATCATGTTGGATATGTATAGGAATGAACACAATGCATGATGGATGGAATTGAGGGTGTTAGAAACCTACCCCCCTTAAAATGAATCTCGCCCTCTAGATTCGACGTAGAAGGAAAAATATAGGAAAATTCTTTCTTGAGTTCATTTTCTCGCTCCTAAGTTGCTTCAGACTCAGTATGATGTTTCCATTGTACTTTGGATAATCGAATCACCTTGCTTCTTATGACACTCTCATTTGTTTCCAAGATTTTGATAGGTTGCTTGAAATATGTCAAATCTTCCTCTAACTCCAATTCATCCATTGGTACTTGTTCTTTCAGTATTCTTAAGCACTTCTTGAGCTGAGAAACATGGAATACATCATGAACATCAGAAAGATGTGCTGGCATCTCCAACTTATATGCCACTTCTCCACATTTGCCCAAAATCGTAAATGGTTCGATATAGCGAGGTGCCAACTTGCCTTTGATGTTAAATCGCTTATGACCTTGCATAGGTGACACTTTGAGATACATGAAGTCTCCAACTTCGAACCAGATTCCTTCGCCGATTATCCGTATAGCTTTTTGTTGTGACTGAGCAACCCTTAGGTTCTCTCGTATTTCCTGGACTTGCTTTTCGGCATCCTGCAGTATTTTAGGTCCAAATACTTTATTTTCTCCCGTCTCATTCCAGAGGAGAGGTGTTCTACCCTTCCTCCTGTATAGTGCTTCATAAGGTGACATTTTCAAGCTGGGTTGGTAGCTATTGTTGTACGAGAATTCAGCATACGGCAAACTCTTGTCCCAACATCATCCATGCTTCAAGGCACAAGTTCTCAACATATCCTCTAATATTTGATTCATCCTCTTTGGTTGCCCGTCAGTTTGTGGATGATACGCAAAGTTGAAATTTAGCTTGGTACCCATGGACTCCAGTAGTTTTTTCTAAAATCTTGAGGTGAATTGAGGGCCTTGGTCAGACACTATTTTCTTTGGAACTCCATGTTGGCATATAATATGCTCCATATACAGTTCTGCGAGCTTCGATGTGGTGTATGCGGTCCTGACAAGAATGAAATGGGCTGATTTCGTCAACCGATCCACAATAACCCATATGGAGTCATAGTCGGACTGGGTTCGCGGTAATCAAACTATGAAATCCATACTTATTTCTTCCCACCTCCATTCTGGTATCTTCAATGACTGCAATAGTTCAGCTGGCCGTTGATGTTCAGCCTTCACTCGTTGACACGTGTCACATAATGCAATATATTCAGCTATGTCCTTTTTCATGTTATCCCACCAGTAGCACGCTTTCAAGTCCTTCTATATTTTCGTACAACCGGGATGAATAGAGTAAAGGAGTCATGTGCCTCCTTTGATATCGCCTCATGGATATGCTTTGCATTAGGAACGACAATTTGTTTCCCAAGCCATAGTGTACCATGATCATCTTCATGAAACTTCCATTCTCTCCCTTCTTGGATCATTTCCTTGATTTCTTGGATCTCCTCATCCTTTGTTTGACGTTCTCGTATTTCTTGTTCCAATGTTGGGTTTACTTCCATTATTCCCATCTCACTCACGAATCCAAGTTGCAACCGTTTGAACTCCTTGCATAACTCGGAGGGAAACTCCCGAAGCGTGAGTTGGTGGCTTGCTCCTTTTCTACTCAAGGCATCTGCCACTACATTAGCCTTCCCCGAGTGGTAGTTGATTTCCATATCATAATCCTTAATAAGCTCCAACCACATTCGTTGCCTCAAATTCATATCAGTTTGCGTAAATATGTACTTGAGGCTCTTGTGATCCATGTAAATCTCATATCTACGTCCAAGGATGTAATGTCTCCATATCTTCAAAGCAAGCACTATGGCTGCAAGTTCGAGATCATGTGTAGGATAATTCTTCTTATGTTTCTTCAATCTCCTCAATGCATAAGCTACCACTTGGCCTTCTTACATGAGCACGCATCCAAGTCCTTGTCTTGAGGCATCGCAATAAATATCGAAGCTCTTGCTTACCTCTGACAATACCAAGACCGGTGCGGTAGTTAACCTCTTCTTTAGCTCTTCAAAACTGTCTTCACAAGCTTGAGTTCATTGAAATGTCTTCCTTTTCATTAGCAATTCAGTCATGGGCTTCACTATTTTGGAGAAGTCCTTGATGAACTGATGGTAATATCCAACCATTCCACGGAAACTTCGAATTTCCTTCACATTCTGCGGTGGCTCCCACTTTAACACATCACTCACTTTCCTAGGTCAACTGATACTCCTCCTCCAGAGACGATATGTCCCAAAAACGATACCTCCCATAACCAAAACTGGCACTTGCTGAATTTGGCATACAACCGGTGTTCTAGCAAATTTCTGCAATTGAGCCTTAAATGCTCTTCATGCTCTTCTTCACTTCTCCAGTATATCATAATGTCATCAATGAACACCACGACGAGATACTTCATGAAGACTTTTTATTCATGAGATACATAAAGTATGCAGGCACGTTTGTCAATCCAAAGACATAACGGTGTACTCATAGGATCCATACTGTGTTGGAAAAGCCATTTTAGGTATATCTGACGGTCTAATCTTCATTTGAAAGTATCATGACCGCAGATCATTCTTGGAGAAAATATAGGTGTTGTTGATGTTTCTTACGTTACAGATAAAAATGTGCAAGCGCACGGAAACTATCGTGTAGCACTTCCCCTTAAGAGTATTCCCAAGGGTATCAAATCCAATGAACGTGTGTGCTAATCTTACGAACTAATTCACCCAAGGACAAAAATTGTTTGGTAGGCAAGGAAAAGAGTGGAATTCAAAGTATTGATTCTAATTCAAAGAAATTTGCGGTAGATGCTTGCTTCGGGCACAGGTTTACCCCTAGCAACACTACGACGACTCCCGCCAAGAACCTATGGCATAGCCGAAGGTGGAGGATTACTAAGGACAGATAGAGCTGTCACCACCTACTGCCTACCTCTTCAATCTTTGGGTCTACAAGATATTCACTGGTGATTTCTAACCTAAGCACCACACTCATTTTAAATCACAACTCTAGTTGTTTCGAACACAAAGCTACAACTAGAGCCTCTAATAAATTAAAGCAATGAACCCACAAGTAACTACTTGTGCAAACTACTTTGAATTGGAAATCAAACTTGAAATGAATTCACAAAGGGCTTACTTGATTTGAATAACACCTTTGTAGGGGTACAAGTGTAGAAGAGGGACTTGACAAGTCCAAGCCTCCTTCTCCTAGACTCTCACCACACTCTCCTTCTACTTGGCAACCTCTAGGACTACTCTAAACCTTATGAGTGGTATTCTATTCTCAACATTTGGTGTGTGTGTGTGTGAAGTGAGGTGTGGGGTGCTATTTATAGATGGATAAGGGTCGGTTCCTGCCACCAAATGCATGCAAGTCAGTCACCACTAACTTCTTCAAGCTGGGAGGAGTTGTCATAAATTTGCTATAAGTTAGAAAATGAGGATACTAGATATTTCAACTCATACCTCAAATCATGTATTCCCTTTTTGAAATGTGGCTACCGCATCAATCTTGGGTGTTTGAAGAGTGGAATGGTTGGAACGTAGTTCTCTTGGATCTTCCCCTGCCGAAATGTACTGATGAATTGCTATATTCGAAAAGTCAAAGAAACAATTGCCCTTATCTCTCATTAGAAATCTCTCAAATCTCTCAAAATGTTTTGATCTCACCTTGGCATGTTGTGCCAATTTTGTCCCTATACTAAGTATGGATATATCTGGAGCTTGGTAAGGATAAATGTGGCACACGTTGCAATTCATATATTACCAAGTCAAAAACTTGATCCTATGAGAACCTTATGCAACAAACAAATTGACAGAGAAAATCCTTGTGCACATGAATTGAATGGATAAAATGTGGACTCCATGGTTTTCTCTCTTTAAGGATGAAACATGGCTACTTTCTTTTCTTCTTCTCTTTTTTTGGCATACTTCCTCTTTTGAACAATAGATGCTTTTCTCCCTTTTTTTTCGTAGCCATTTCTTCTACTCCTTATTATTTTTTTTCTAGAGAGATTTTGATGACCAAAATGTATGGAGTTTCTTTATTGGATGGATGAATGGTGGATGCCAATTCACAATGTGAGATATTTTGCATGAATAGGGTGCACGGGAATTTCTAAGTTAAAAGTTCATGCATGTCACTCAATTGGGTCATGAGTTTGACAAAGTTCAATGAAAAGCAAAGTGGCATATGCATGTGGCATTCAATAATTTGTATCATATCAGCGTGGTGGGTATTTAAATTTCAATGAGAGAATCAGGCAAAGTTCAAGACTCCAAATTGTGCAAACATCAAAATCAATTTCAAGCAAGGAGATATCTCCTCGAATAACTTTTTTACCATATCACACTAGTCAAATACTTAGATAATATGTTGTTCCTATTTTATTTGTGAGAATCACAAACAAGGCAATAAATCGAAATATAAAGTATTTAAATTTTCACCTCGAGCAAATTTTGACTACCAAGTTTTAATTTTTAATTGTTGAGTTGAATCGTTTACAAATATTCAGTATTAAATACTAAATCAACTCAAACAATAATGTAGCATGCATATTCAAGAGTAGAAGATCCAAACCGAATTTGTGGAGCGAAACGGAGCCGTGTGGGCCCACACCAGGTCGTCTGACCAAGGGGTTCAACCAACCCCCTTTTGGCCTCTCTGTTGCTCTGTTTCGACGTGCCGAGTCGTATATTCGGTTGCGATGTGTTTCGAGATGCAACACTATTTTTGCATGTCGGGATTTCGTGAATTTGGGGTTCCTCCCACATACTTGTTCCCTGAATTCTTTATTCAACAAAAATAAACTAAAGATGGAACTTTACTAGGTTACATGAACCGATAAGTTCACTTTATTGAACTCCAAATATTGGGGATGCTTACATTATTCAATGTAAATTTAATGAATACAAATTTGGGATAAAACAAAACTAAACTAGTAAGCATCCTATGCGGTCGGGACATCTAAACTATGAAGCATTGTAGATGTCGAGCTTCTCGATGGCATTGCATACGCGCCGGCTTGACGCAAATGCCATGGCGAACACCATCAATCTCCTCCTTGAGGGATATGAGCTCATCCTTCAGTTTTGCCCTCTCTATGCGCCCTTCAGCCACTAAGTCCGGTAGCTTCTTGTTCTCCAAATGGAGAGAAGGTAACTCCTTAGAAAGCTGTGCCACTTTAGGAGCACGAGAAGATTTCACGTTGCTATCCTCAAATTGGCCAGGTGGCCCTCTGATGGCTGGCGGCAAGAGGAGATGCCTAATCTTGGAGGGTGACAAGCTCGTCGATTCCTCTTCACAAAATTATCAACATGCTTGAAAAAGCCTTTTGCATAGCCTCCTTCAGGCTTGCGCACCCCATGGATAATGAGGCGACCTCCCACACGCTCAAGGATACAACTTTGTAGTGGTGACTTGTAGTGGTGGCTCACTACGTCACCGTATTTGGTCTTTAGAGTGTATATGAACTCCTCGCCAGGATACAACTTTGGGAGAGACTTTACTTTTAGGAAAAAGACGGGTCTTTATTGACTTAAGGCCAGCCGTAGTCGGATGACGTGTAGGTGTCATCGACTTCATGGGAGTCCTCTGAGGGGAGAGCGACCGTGCAGCACCACAAGGCATGGTGCTACGCCCACGCGGAGTCGTTGTTGATGGTGGGATCATGTCGAGAGGTACATCATCTAATGCCATGACGGACTCCAAAGCGAGGGTGGACTTGTCATTGGCCAACGCGATGTCTCCGCTCAGGTTGAACGTTTAGCTAGAGGAGGCATGAGGCACAATTTTCTTGTTGGCCATGACTTGGATGGGAAGAACAGGAGATGGATTTTTCTGGATGGTGCAAGGTTCCCCTCTCTGTTCCCGTCAATAAATCAGCAAGGGAAGTAGAATAGCACTGAGAGTCTTGTTGGGATACATTGGGAGAGTCCGCACGAGAAAACAGAACACCGACAACGCAAGGTAGGGGTCGGCCGGCCCTAGGGTTTTGCCAAACCCTTCCTAGCTCCGTTCAGGCTAGGATTTTGTGGGTTGGCGTAATGGGCCCCATGGATGATTAATTGGATGGGCCCATTAATTGGACTAGGAGAATTTAGACAGAATTTAAAGAAACAGCATGAAAATCAATAAGATTTATCACGTCGATTTCTTATTCCGCCTCCTCCTCTTGGGATTCAAGAAATAATTTGAGTCGGTGCTCATTCACTTTAAATAGCTGATCATCATCACCTCGGAGTGTGATTGCTGCATGGGATGAGGTTTCTACTACAGTGAAGGGTCCTTCCCATTTACTTCTAAGCTTCCCATGCCCAAAAAGTTTAACTCTAGAGTTGAAGAGTAGAACTTATCTCCAGGTTTGAACTCTTCAGGCGTAATCCTCTTATCGTGCCATCTTTTGGTTCTTTTCTTGTAGATTTTGGCACTATGGTATGCCTTATCTCTCCACTCTTCCAACTCGGAAATTTGTCTCAGTCGGTGTTTTCCTGCTTCAAGAAGGTCCATGTTCCACTACTTGATGGCCCAATAGGCTCTATGTTCCAACTCTACAGGAAGATGACAAGTCTTCCCATAGACAAGTTGAAATGGAGGCATGCTGATGGGAGTTTTGTAAGCAGTACGGTAAGTCCACAATGCGTCGAATAGCTTATGCTTCCATCTTGTTCCCATTTCCAAGATGGTCTTTTGCAGAATACTCTTAATTTGCTTGTTAGATGTTTCTGCGTGACCACTCATTTGTGGGTGGTATGGGGTAGCAATATTATGCTGGACACCAAGCTCCCTCAAAAAGTTCTGGAAGGTCTTATCTATGGAATGAGACCCTCCATCACTTATGACCATACGGGGAGTGCCAAAGCATGGGAAAATGATCTTATGAAATATTTTCCTAGCTTGCTTGGAATTAGCATCTTTGCATGGCAAAGCTTCTACCCATTTTGACACATAATCTACAGCCACCAGGATATACTCACAATCTTAGGATCTAGGGAAAGGCCCCATGAAATCAATACCCCACACATCAAATAATTCCACTTGGAGATTATATGTTAGGGGCATCGCATTGCGAGCAAAAATTCATCCATGCTTCTGGCATTTCCAACATCTGTGAATGAATTATTTTGTGTCTTCATACATAGAAGGCGAATAAAATCCACTTTGCCAGATCTTTGCCTGGGTATGGTAAACACCATAATGGCCACCATAGAGGCTAGCATGGCATTTCTCAATAATCTTGGTGCCTTCGATTGATGGGACGCACCTTCTAAGAAAGCCATCAGCACAGACTCAATAGAGGTATGGGTCATCCTAAAGGTGTCTTCGACTCATAGATAAGTTTCTTTTTATTTTCCCCTGGTGGTATGTATCCCGTGACTATGAAGTTCATGATCTCCGCATACTAAGGGTGAGAGTCAGTCACCTTGAGAAGCATATCATCTCGTAGGAAATCATTGATAGGAATGTCCATGGCTTGAGTGACTTCCATACGCGAGAGATGACCTGCCACTGAATTCTCTACCCCTTTCTTATCCTTGATTTCTAAGTCAAACTCTTGGAGTAGGAGAATCTATTAGATTAGCCTTGGTTTAGAATCCTTTTTGGTGAGCAAATACTTCAAGGCAGCATGGTCTGTATAGACTATGACTTTGGCTCCAACCAAATAGGACCTAAACTTATCGATAGCAAAAACTACAGCCAAGAGCTCCTTTTCAGTTGTGGCATAATTGAGTTGAGCTCCTGTCAGAGTTTTGCTAGCGTAGGCTATTGCATGATGCTTTTTATCTTTGGTTTGCCCTAGGACCGCACCAACAGCAAAATTACTAGTGTCACACATGATTTTGAATGGCAGCGTCCAATCCGGAGGTTGAATGATTAGAGCTGAGATGAGTGCCTTTTTGAGTGTATCCTGGAGATGAATCACCGATAGAACTGATAGGATCTTGGTTCCCGATCTTCGATGAGAATAGGAGGGTTCGATTTCTGGAGGAGAAGACGTTGGCGATCCGACTACACCGTCCCCAAGATGATGCGCCTTAGCGATCGGTACACCGACTCCAAAGTTGTATTGATCTTGCTGGTGCACAATCAACCTGACCACGAGGGCCTTTGTTCCTGCAAGCAATCGAAGAACACGCAAGAACAAGAAGAACAAGCACTTATCTGTTGAATCAATCTAAAGTGGGGTTCTGGATACAAGTAGACGGGCGATCTAGTCGACACGCGCATGTACAAGGAAGCAGCAGAAGCTAACTTACGAATAAACAAAAACCCACTAGCTAATGAGGGCGGCTGCTACTATTTATTACCTCCCTAGGGTCGTGAGAAACCCTAATCACGAGTCCCAAATGGACTCCAAACGATACATGGGCCATGGGCCCAATTTTGGTGATGCAGCACCCTGGACAGAAAAAGGTCTTGGTATTAAAATAACTATTGCGGCCGACTCCGAATAGATATGGACATGAGACCAGATCCGTTTGAAAGTAGACTTGATAATATTTCCAGGAAGTACTTGAACGCCCATATCGGAGTCCGTATGAAATCGTGGTGGCTGTCACAAGTTGGTGCTGTTCTGCTGTCCAAATCCCGTCCGCGCGAATTCCCTTCCCATTGGCTCCTCTCCATTGTTCCTAAGCAAAACAAGAAAGCACGTAGTTCCACGGTCTAGATAAGATGGACATAAGGCCAAGAACGAGTTCACCTCATAGTTTAGTTGACGTGCACGAGCGCGAGTGATCGGACCAGAAACTGGTAGCTGAGTTGGTGTGGATGTATCGAGGGTGTTGATGTCCTCATCATCCTCCTCTTCTTGCATTTGAGTCGTCCGCGACTCAAGCTCATCTTCTTCTCCCAAATATGGCTTCAAATCTGCAATGTTAAATGTGGGACTAACCCCAAAATTCGCAGGCAACTCGAGTTTATATGCATTATCATTAATTCTTTCTAACACTTTGAATGGACCATCAGCTCGAGGTAACAATTTAGACTTTCTCAAATCAGGAAACCTATCCTTTCGCAAATGTAACCAAACTAAATCACCAGGTTCAAAGTGATAGTTTTCTTTCCCCTACTACCAGCAAGTTAATACTTGGCATTCATGCACTCTATATTCTTCTTAGTGGTTTCATGCAATTTTAAGATCAATTCAGCACGATGTTTAGCATCAAAATTCACTCGTTCCATTGATGGAAGAGGTAATAAATCAATAGGAGCAGGGGGTACAAATCCATAAACAATCTCAAAAGGGCATTTCTTAGTACTAGAATGTAGGGAACGATTATAAGCAAACTCAACATGAGGCAAACACTCTTCCCACATTTTTATATTCTTTTTCAAAACAGCCCTAAGCATGGTAGATAAACTTCTATTCACAACCTCAGTTTGACCATCAGTTTGGGGATGACAAGTAGTTGAAAATAAAAGCTTAGTCTCCAAGTTTGCCCATAACGTTCTCCAAAAATGGCTAAGAAACTTAGCATCACGATCTGAAACTATTGTGTTTGGCACACCATGCAATCTAACAATATCTCGGAAAAACAAATCAGCAACATGTGTAGCATCATCACTTTTACGACAAGGTATGAGGTGTGCCATTTTAGAAAATCTATCCACAACAACAAAGATGCTATCCCTCCCCTTCTTTGTTCTAGGCAGTCCTAAAACAAAGTCCATAGAAATATCCTCCCAAGGCATGCTAGGAACAGGAAGAGGCATGTACAAACCATGTGGATTAAGTCGTGACTTAGTTTTTTGACATGTCGTGCAGCGAGCAACAAAGCGCTCCACGTCTCGCCTCATCCTTGGCCAAAAGAAATGACCAGCAAGTATGTCCTCCGTCTTTTTCACTCCAAAGTGCCCCATCAGCCCGCCTCCATGCGCTTCCTGTAACAACAACAAACGAACGGAGCTAGCTGGAATGCATAACTTGTTAGCTCTAAACACATAGCCATCATTGAGGACAAATTTATTCAATGTTTTTCCGTCTTTACATTTCAGCAATACATCTTTGAAATCAGCATCATGTTCATATTGATCTTTAATCGTTTATAATCCAAAAATTTTAAAGTCAAGTTGAGATAGAAGAGTATAACGTCTAGATAAAGCATCAGCAATAACATTATCCTTTCCCTTTTTGTGTTTAATGACATAAGGAAAAGACTCAATAAATTCCATCCACTTAGCATGCCTACGGTTTAGTTTCCCTTGACTCCTAATATGCTTTAGTGATTCATGATCAGAATGGATAACAAATTATTTGGGCCACAAATAATGCTGCCATGTTTCTAAAGTTCGTACAAGAGCATATAATTCCTTATCATAGGTAGAATAATTTAGAACAGGCCCACTCATTTTCTCACTAAAATATGCAACAGGTTTTCCTTCTTGTAACAAAACACCACCCAATCCAATCCCACTAGCATCACATTCAAGCTCAAAAGTGCTAGAAAAATCAGGAAGTTGGAGAAGAGGTGCATGCGTCAACTTATCTTTCAGTATGGTAAAGGCGTTATCTTGTGTGGTGCCCCAAGAAAAAGGCACCCCCTTCTTTGTAAGGTTATTCAATGGAGCAGCAATGGTGCTGAAATCCTTCACAAAGCGACGATAGAACCCAGCCAGCCCTAGAAAGCTCCGCACCTGTGTGATGGTCTTTGGTACAGGCCACCCCTGAATAGCCTCTACCTTGGCTTGATCAACTTCAATTCCCTGTGGAGTAACAACATAGCCAAGGAAAGAGACTCGATCCGTGCAAAAGGTGCACTTCTCAAGATTACCAAATAATCGTGCCTCACGCAAAGCATTAAAAACAGCACGTAAGTGATAAAGATGTTCATCCATGGATTTGCTATAAATCAATATATCATCAAAATACACAACAACAAATTTTCCAATGAATGCACGCAAAACCTCGTTCATTAATCTCATGAAGGTGCTAGGTGCATTAGTTAACCCAAAAGGCATGACTAACCACTCATATAAACCGAACTTAGTTTTGAAAGCAGTTTTCCATTCATCTCCTAGTTTCATGCGAATTTGGTGATAACCACTACGCAAATCATCTTTTGAGAACACAACAGCACCACTCAATTCATCAAGCATATCATCTAAGCGTGGAATAGGATGACGATATCGAATGGTTATATTGTTGATTGCTCTACAATCCACACACATACGCCATGATCCATCCTTTTTAGGTACTAGAATAACTGGAACAGCACAAGGACTAAGAGACTCACGTACATAACCTTTGTCAAGTAGTTCTTGTACTTGGTGCTGAATCTCCTTTGTTTCTTCTGGATTTGTCCTATATGGTGCACGGTTGGGCAATGAAGCACCGGGAATGAGGTCAATCTGGTGCTCAATCCCTCGAAGTGGTGGTAGTCCTGGTGGTATTTCACTTAGAAACACATCAGAATATTCCTGCAAAATGTTAGCAACAGCAGGAGGCAAAGAATGTTGCACATTGTAAAGGGAAATCAAAGCATCTTTGCATACCAAAGCATAGGCAACAGAGGTGGAAGCAATCAGTTAATTAATATCAGATTTCATAGCAAACAAGCATTTTCCCTTCAGAGATATCTCATTTTTCTTATCAAACACAAATTTGGCATTGTTATTGTTCTCAATGTTAGCATGGTCCTGATATTTAGTTTTCCTAGCTCTAGCAACATCATCTTGCACAATAGCTTCAGGAGACATAGGATGCAACACAATTTTTTTATCGTGGTAAAGAAAAGAATATTGATTTGATCTACCATGATGCATAGAATCTCTATGAAATTGCCAAGGTCTTCCTAGCAGAATATTACAAGCTTGCATAGGCACAACATCACATTCAACGACATCCTTATATGATCCAATAGTAAAATTGATTCGCACAAGTCTAGTTACCTTTGCCTTACCGCTGTTGTTTAACCATTGAATGTAATAGGGATGTGGGTGCGGTTTGGTGCTTAGTGCCAGCTTGGTCACCGTGTCACTACTGGCCAAGTTGTTGCAGCTACCTCCATCAATGATCATGCGGCAAGATCGCTCTTTGACGACACACTTTGTTTGGAATAATGTGTGCCTTTGATTTTGTTCCGCTTTCTCCATTTGTGCACTAAGCACACGCTGCACAATGAGACTATCATAGCGCGCTGCATCTTCTTCACCAATATGCTCTTCTTGATGTTCATCGCTACCTGCATAGTCAGCTGCAAGCAAAATACATGTATCGTCATCAAAATCGCTAGCAGATGAGTACTCACCGTCATCTTTAACAATTAGAACACGTTTTCTTGGGCAGTCACGCTGCACATGGCCAAAACCCTTGCACTTGTGACATTGAACGTCTCTAGATCGTCCGGTAGATGCTACGGAAGAAGCACTCTCGGTGGGCTTTTGGGTGGTCTTTACTGCTGAGCTAGTGGAAGAAGCACGTGGCTTGTTGCTGGAAGAAGAAGGTGCTGCCCAACTTTGTGAAGAAGATGGCGGAGAAGCACACTCGGTCGAAGGAGTAGTCGTGCGTGGTTGCCATGAGCTAGTCTTTCCTGCAGAAATATTAGTTCTAGAGCTAGCTCGTCGTCCCTGCACTTCCCTTTCAGCTTTACAAGCAAGATGAAACAAACGGGTAACATTATTGTAATCTTTATAAGCAAGTATGTCCTGAATTTCACGGTTTAAACCACCCAAAAATCTAGCCATAGCTGGTTCCTCATCCTCGTCTAAATTACAACGCAACATACCCATTTGTAATTCCTGAAAATACTCTTCTAAACTTTTAGCTCCCTGTCTCAATTGTTGTAACTTATTTAACAGATCACGTGCATAGTAAGAAGGAACAAATCTAGCCTGCATGAGCCGTTTCAAAGCATCCCAAGTTTGTGGTATGTTATTAGGATTTTTCTTGCCATGTTCTATCCACCAAACAGAAGCAAAATCAGTAAACTCACTAGTGGCTGCTCTAACTCTTGCGTTTTCAGGAAACTCATGACATGCAAATTTTTGATCAACAGAAATCTCCCAAGTAATATATGCATCAGGGTCATATTTACCATCAAAATGAGGTATCTTAAATTTGATCTTGTTAAAAGTATCTTCATGATTGCGTACCTCACACCGACGATGTCCACCTATGCCTTGACGGTTGCGTTGTAGCCGGCGCCGTGGCCTAGCTTCCTCATCTTCCCCAATCTCCGTATCTGCAGAATAGTCATCTTCATTGTCACGTACAATACTAGGAGCATTGCTCACCTGTCCATCTGCGGTGCGTCCACGATCCCTCTCCTCAAGGCGCTGCAGGATGGCTCCAATAGAGGTGTTCAATGTTAAATGGAACTCTCCAACGTGCTGATTTTGGTGTTGGTGTCGATCTGCATATTTTCCAATTGACCAAGGCGGTCACTGGTAACTCGAAAATCCTCATCAAGCGCTTCTGTGTGTAGCCACACTTGGCGTTCGAAGTGTTGTATAATTCCCCGTGTGCGAGGTGAATGCACGTCTTCATTTGTATTTGCTCCTCCTGCCATGGTTAGTAGAAAAAAAATCCAATATGAAATGGTAACGTTATCCCTAGCTACAAAGGTGCTGGTGGAGATAACTCGCTCACTCTCAACCTGTTCAATCAAGCTCTTACCTGTTCTTACAAAGCTCAGCAAGAAGGTGATGGCAACCAGCAAGTAATGAACAACTTCAAGAGCAGGTGTCAATCTATGGCTTTAGGTGGCTGAACTAGCACAAGGAGCAAACTTTCACCACGTTAATCACAACAAGCTGAATAAATATTCTACGACAGTACTGTGCTGATCTTAGTCTAGACCGTACTAGAGACGCGAGCCGAGACACCAATGTCGTCACCAAAAACACCCCAAACAACAATCTGATTTTTTTTCGTTTTTTTTTGTTGGGGTGGTCACCCAAACTCTCTCTAGATGGAATCAGGAGACCCTAGAACAAAATTTGCACATGCGGCTTTTGATCTTGCACTTGCCTTTTTTTTATTCTCTAATTGCTTGTGGCTTTTGTGCGGCTTTTGATTTTGCACTTGCCTTTTTTTTCTTCTCTAATTGCTTGTGGCTTTTGTGCGACTTTTGATTTTGCACTTGCCTTTTTCTTGTTGTCAAACTCAAATTACTAATCTGACTCAAACTCGAAGTAGCAATCTGATTCAAACTCGAACTAGTAATCAAACTCAAACTCGAACTAGCAATCCGACTCAAACTCGAAGTAGCAATCTGATTTGAACTCGTAATCTGACTCAAACTCGAACTAGCAATACGACTCAAACTCAAAGCAGAAATATGATTTGAACTTGTAATCCGACTCAAACTCAAACTAGTAATCCGACTCAAACTCGAAGTAGCAATCTGATTCAAACTCAAACTAGTAATCCGACTCAAACTCGAACTACGAATCTGACTCGAACTAGGTGACCGAATGTGACACGAACTCGAAACTCTAGTGGTGCAAAACTAAAGACCAGCAACTTGACTCGTCGAAGCAACCATGAACTCAACAAGTCTTGACTAAGTGGAGAAAGTAAAAGGCACAATGGTCTAGGAATAATGGAAAAAAAATAGATCTAGTATTTTTTTTTTGATTTTGTCTGGACTATAGGATGATAACAGCGGAAAGAAAAGTAATGGTAGCACTCTCACCGATTAACCTTGCTCTGATTACCACTTGATAGGATCTTGGTTCCCTATCTTTCGATGAGAATAGGAGGGTTCGATTTGTGGAGGAGAAGATGTTGGCGATCCGACTACACCGTCCCCAAGACGATGCGCCTTAGCGATCGGTACACCGACTCCGAAGTTGTATTGATCTTGCTGGTTCACAATCAACATGACCACGAGGGCCTTTGTTCCTGCAAGCAATCGAAGAACACGCAAGAACAAGAAGAACAAGCACTTATCTGTTGAATCAATCTAAGGTGGGGTTCTGGATACAAGTAGACGGGCGATCTAGTCGACACGCGCGTGTACAAGGAAGCAGCAGAAGCTAACTTACGAATAAACAAAAACCCACCAGCTAATGAGGGCGGCTGCTAATATTTATTACCTCCCTAGGGTCGTGAGAAACCCTAATCACGAGTCCCTAATGGACTCCAAACGATACATGGGCCATGGGCCCAATTTTGGTGATGCAGCACCCTGGACAGAAAAAGGTCATGGTATTAAAATAACTATTGCGGCCGACTCCGAATCGATATGGACATGAGGCCAGATCCGTTTGAAAGTAGACTTGATAATCTTTCCAGGAAGTACTTGAACGCCCAGATCGGAGTCCGTATGAAATCGTGGTGGCCGTCACAAGTTGGTGCTGTTCTGCTGTCCAAATCCCGTCCACGCGAATTCCCTTCCCATTGGCTCCTCTCCATTGTTCCTAAGCAAAACAAAAAAGCACGTAGTTCCACGGTCTAGATAAGATGGACATAAGGCCAAGAACGAGTTCACCTCATAGTTTAGTTGACGTGCACGAGCGTGAGTGATCGGACCAGAAACCGGTAGCTGAGTTGGTGTGGATGTATCGAGGGTGTTGATGTCCTCATCAAGAACCCTGCATGGCCTAAAAAGTTGCGGATTCCCTTAACGTTGATAGGAGGTGGAAGATTTTCAATGACTTCAATGTTTGCTTTGTCCGCCTCTATCCCACTCTCGGACACTAAGTGTCCAAGAACGATGCTTTCACGGACCATGAAATGGCACTATTCCCAATTAAGTAAGAGGTACTTTTCTTGGTATCTTTATAAGACCTTGTCTAAGTTTTCCAGACAATTATCAAAAGTTTTCCCATAGACGGAGAAATCATCCTTGAAAACTTCCATGATCTCCTCAATCATGTTAGAAAAGATAGAAATCATGCATCTTTAAAAAGAGGTAGGAGCATTACACAGTCAAAAAGACATACACTGGCATAAGTTCCATAGGGGCATGTGAATGTGGTCTTACTTTGATCGTCGGGATGGATTGGGATTTCATGATAACTCGAATACCCATCAAGGAAACAAAAGTAGGCGTGTTTTCCCAACCGCTCTAACATCTCATCGATGAAGGGCGGTGGAAAATGATTCTTCCTTGTAGCCTTGTTAAGTTTTGAGTAATCAATGCACATCCTCCAACCCATGACGGTTCGTTGATGAATTAATTCGTTCTTGTCATTTTGAACGACCGTCATACGTCCCTTCTTAGGCACTACTTGAACTCGGCTGAACCATTCACAATGAGGAACAGGGTAGATATTCCCGGCATGCAGAAGTTTCAAGACTTTCTTCTTGACAACTTCTATCATCGCATTATTCAATTGCCTTTGAGGTTCCATTGAGGGGACACTCTCGAGGTCAATAGGAATGCGATGGGTGCATAACGCTGGACTAACCCCCTTAAGATCCTCTAGCGAATAGCCAAAAACAAATCTATGCTTTTCTAACATGGCAATGAGTTTGAATGTCTCATCATCTGAAAGCTTATCACTTATGATGACAGGTGCTTCCAAATCGCCATTTGGAAAGGCATAACGCATGCCTAGATGTAACACCCACTATTTTAGAGAGGAAAAAAATTGTAAAATGAATTTTTCAAGAGATAAAATCATTTTCTTGGGAATAAAATTCATATAAGGCAAGTTGCATCATGTTTGAATGATTGTGTGAATTTATTCAAATCCGCTAGAAATTTGGTTTGCAAATTCAAAACATAAAAGAGAAGAAAAAGAAAACAGAAAAGAAAAATAAAAAGGAAAAGAAAAACAAAAACCTGTCCCTGGGCCGAATTCCCCAATCTGGCCCATTTCCCTCCTCTCTCCCGCGCCGACCCACGCCTCCCCTCCCTCTCTCTCTCTCTGTCACCTGGGCCCCGCGCGCCAGCCCACTCCCCGCGCCGCTCTCTCTCTCTCCCCCTCGCTGCTAGCTGGCCCCGCCTGTCAGACCCGTCGCCCACCTCCCGCACCCGCGCAGTAACGGCCGCGCAACATCACCGCGCCGCCCATCCCCCCTTTTTAATGTCGCCCGTTACCCCAAATCAATCACCCTCGTCGTGCCCATCATGGCCGCCGCCCGTTACTCAGCCAAAGCCCTATAAAAACCTGGCCGATCCCCCTCAGTTTCTTCACCTCGACGATTGAAACCCTAGCCGCCAGCGAGCTTGGTAATGGCGCCGATGTTCCCGTCGATTCCCCCAGTGTCTCACCCTGAAACCTTGCATAACACCTTTGTCGTGTCCTCAGGAGACCGCCGGTCATCTTCGTTGGGGGACATCGTCTCTGCGTCGCCGACTTCGTCGGGCGCCGAGGAGCGCCGCCGCCGTTCACCGTCGCTGACCCACCTCCGGTCGTGCGACGACCCTCAGTGAGTTCCCCTACTCCTCCTCTACCTTTTGCGTTAGCTAGTTGTGTCCCGTGGCCATTGTAGCGCGTTTTTGGTCAGCTCCGGCGAGCTCGCAGCCGCGCGCGCGTTGCCGCCGCCGCGCGCTGCCCCTGCGCCGTCGCTCCCGCCTATCGGGGTGACGTGGCTCCCTCTAGGCCGTTTATTTTAAATCCAACGGCCCAAGTTCAATCCACTTTTCCCGCCATCAGTTTTGCGCCCAAGCCCTTGGAATCTTGCGGGCTACCCCCTGAGTTCTTCTAAAATTCAAGTCTAACCCCTGTAAATGTTAAACTAGCCCCTGGACTTTCTAGAAATTAGGAAAATACTGGTAAATTGAATAAAAAGTGTTTTTAAGCCCCCAGAGTATTATAAAATAGCAAATAAAATCTGAAAAATTGTAGAATAATCTCTGTACTTAATAAAAATTATTTTTAGCCACTGGAATAGTTCTATTTTTACAGAAAAGCCCCTATTAGCTCTAAAAATTAAATAAAAGACATTAATTTGTATAAAATAACTATAAAAACAGATTTAAGTATGTTTGATTTATTTTCATTTCTGTATTATTTTATTTAATTCATTTAAATTGCTGAAATAGTCATAAAAATACTTTTAAGTATATTTAATTCATAAGAATTGTTTTGCACATAAAAATAACTAATAAAAATAATGTAAAATTGTAAAATTTACATTATTGATTATAAATCTATTCTAAGATTATTTTGAAGGATGAAAATTTCTAGAAAATAATTTTAGGTTTATAATAAATATAAAAATGGTATAAAAATAGTTAAAAATATGTATTGTCCAATATATTTCATTTAACTCTAATTTCTCATCAATTGGTTTATGCCCATAATTGAAGTCAACCTAAAAACCACTTTTGAGTAGGAAATTTATGTATAATTGAAATGGTTGCAATATATTGTGTTCTTATTGTATGTTATTTTTCGTACATCATCGTAATTTAGAGTCGGGGCAAGAACCCACCTTTAACCTTCAAGAGCAACAATTTCTCGACAACCCCGAGGCACAATTTGGAGGCAAGTTCCTTGACCATCTTGCACCCTTTTTGTTAAGTTTTAGTTAGTTGCATGCTAATTAAAATAGGTATCCTATGTAATGTTTTCCTAGATTTTCCACAATATTCCTTGTCAACATGGTTTGGGTGTTTTACTATTAAAAATTAGTTTACGCTTAGCCATGCTTAATTTGAAATATGATCTATTTATCTACAAGATTTCATTTGATGTATTACGATACATGAATTGATTGGCTATAATGGAATTTAGTAGATAGGAATCTGATAGGGGGTTTTGTATGGATTGGTGCATGCGTGCACAAGACCTTGGTTTGGGGTTTGACACCTATCGAATTCTAAGGACCGATTTATGGAAGAAGTTGCTAAGCCATTTAGTATCACCACATAATTGTATATGGGACAACTTGGTTTAGTAATTTGGTCTCTTCCGATGTAGCATAGGTAATTGAACGGGTGGGGAATGGGTTTTGCCTTGGGATCCGCATGGCTCAAGAGGGGGCTTCTCCTGGCGGAGGGAAAATAGACTCCAGGTGCTGGAGCAGTGAAACCTTAGAGTACCTCTTGCAAGTCGGGAGAACCATCGGAAACACCTCGTAGTGATCTCCTGGCCACACACCTACAGAAGTGTGTATTGTGGTTAGCTACCATGGGCATCAGGGAGGTTTACCTTAGTCCACCTGGCGACAGGGGACGAAATCACGAACTGTGGGTAAAGGATACACACTCTGCAGAGTCTTGTCGAACTGTCTAGACAGCCGTGCTCACGGACACGAGCGGCTTGGAAACCAAATTCATAATTAGCACATGGTTACTAAATGGATGGTTTGGGTTTGGTCATCACCTGGATTAATTTTGGGATATTGGTTGGAATTTCACCTAGATGTAGGTGCTTAATAACAAATAAGAGTAGGATGTAACTGCTATAGTGCTTTACCTATAAATTGCCTTCCTTGCTATGAACCACACATGTCATAACTTTCCGACTTGCGAGTACCGTTGGTACTCAAACTTGTTAGTTGCATATTTCCCCCCCCCCCCCCCCCCCCCAGTCTACGAAGACGCAGAGGTGGAGAACCAGGACTTCTACGGAGACCCTGAAGAGATGTTCTAGGCTGGTGCTCCCCCGTGCAACGCCTGTGTTGGAGCCCTTTGTTATGTTTTTCCGCTGCTTGTGTACTTTAATTTTAGACTTGGAGGGTCATTTATGTAATAAGGTGATGTACTCGAACATGGTATTACATTTGGTATTTCACTTTCGTCTACACATGTATGAGTTGAACTGATCCTAGCATACATGTGGAAAGCATCTAGTTGTCTTCTTATTACCAGGTGTGACAAAGTGGTATCAGAGCCGTGTTGCCCGTAGGACGCAAGCCTAGATAGAAAAGGACGATTTAAGGACTTTACTATTTTCAAATATTATTAATTAAGAAAAATTCTTTGTATTCTTTACCTTGTACTTGTTTCACTTACTCCTTAATTTGTTTTATTACTGACACTCTTCTGTTTCAAAATTTTAGATGGCCAACTTCAGGAGAACCGCTCGCATTTCCACTAGAGGCTATGTCCCTAACCGAAGGATTGCTGCCCGCCGTACCCCGCTCAACGATCCTCGACGTGCGGTGGTGATACGTATTGATGGGAGAGCTGCAGGACGACTCCGACGTCGACTTCAGGCCATACTGCACGATGCCGGCTACAGGCACGAGAGACTGGCACTCACCTACCACTCCATCGGGATGCAGCACCCCTACCGGATTGAGTGGTCATGCAAGCTATTTGTCTACTATGGGGATGAACTACTCAAGGTGCACCGTACTCCTGCCGCAAGGAGCTACCGACGTCACGCTGAGCAGGATGTGAGTTGGGAGGCCATCACCTTTTGGAGTTACACTTACCGCTACCAGCTTCGGAACTCGGTGCACGCCTACACTCCCCAGCGTCCCAGCGGCACTGGCAACTTCGTCACTAGGTACGTGGAGGGGCCCCTGACCATTCCACAGACTCACCAGACGGTTAATGACGTGGAGCGCCTCAGCATTCGCCTCCACAAGGCTCAGCAAGAAATTCAGGATGTCCGTGACCTTGCAGCTCACTATGAAAGGCAGGTGAGGAGGTACTGTCGGATCACCAACGAGGACCCAGATGGGTATGCTTCAGACACCTCCACTTGGATTCCGGACTCTCCTGATCGCCGTGTCGGACATGGCGACACTAACTCTCTGGACCAGTCTTCAGACGAGGAGCCAGATTCTGAGGAGCTTTCTGTACCGCAGCAGCCAGCCAACTCTCCTCCGCATGGCAATGAGTCTCGTGCCAGCAACTCGGGATATGATGGAGATGATGATGAAGACCCGGACGAGGAGGAGGATCCCGAGGAGCGAGAGTAGACTCCGACCAGCCCTACGACTCAAGATTTAGACACTTACCCATTGTAATAAGAGCGATGTAGTAGCGATCTATGTAATCTTAAGTTGTATGATTGTTTGCTTTGAGAACTTGATTATCCATGTTTGAGGTTGTTTAATGAAATGATCTTTATTTCTCTTATTACTTATTGATGCATATAGTGGGAAAGACGTATAGAATAGATTTCTCTTATCTCCTCATTCTATAACAACACCCAATCTCAGATGGCAGGAAGAGGAAGAGGACGTGGACGTGGTGTGCCACCCAACCAAGACAATGAAGTCCCGCTACCTCATGGAATGGACGAGGTGCCCGTGGAGCACCAGCTGCAAATCAAATGCAGCATATGATGGCTATGCAGCTTCAAATGATGCAAAATTTAACACAAATTGTGAACAACATGCAACAAGCCCAGCAAGCACCACCACCAGCACCACCACTCCCACCTCCAAGGTTTTGCTTAAGGGACTTCATGAACACTCAACCTCCACGCTTTTCCAAGGCCGTGGAACCTATGGATGCTGACGACTGGATTAATACAATTGAAAGTAAACGGAGGATTGTTCAATGTGAAGGAAGGGAAAGGGTGTTATTGGCATCACATCAACTCCATGGACCTGCAGCTGATTGGTGGACTGCTTATACGGCAGCCCATAATAACCCAGACAACATCACCTGGGAGGAGTTCAGAGAAAGCTTCCGCAATCATCACGTGCCTGAAGGAGAAATTCAAGCCAAGTGTCTGGAGTTCCTAGCACTAAAGCAAGGGAACATGAACATACGGGGGTATTTGAACAAGTTTACACAACTATCTCGATACGCCCCTGGAGATGTTGACACTGATGCTAAGAAACAATATTGCTTCAAGGAGGGACTGGACAAAGAGATACAATTGATGATGTCTTCCAGTGACTATGCTAGCTTCCAATATCTAGTGGACAAAGCTTTTATGGTAGAAAGAAAGAAAAAGGAATGCGAAGGAGAAGACCGCAAAAGGAAGATGATGATGGGGCAGTCTTCAAGCAACAATCATCCTCGCTTCAACCCACAGCAGTCGGGACACATGAATCGTCCCATGGGCAATAGTCAAGGTCAACGGTACGTCAACAACTCTTCATTCAGACCCCAAGCTCAATATGCTCGTCCACAGTACCAGCAAATGCAACCGCAACGCCCTCAGATGTATCAACAACGTCCTATGACTTCAAACCCTCGACCAACTGGGCAATCACAGCAAAATCAATAAAGAAACAAGGCTCAAGACACCAGTACTCGGGGAGCTTGCTACATATGTGGTGACAAGGGACACTACTCCAACAACTGTCTGAAGAAGCCATCACAGCAGAACCAGCCCAGAGGAAGGGTCAATCATGTTGTGTTAGAGGAAGCCCAAGACACATCAGATGTGGTGATCGGTACGTTCCCTGCTGATTCTCATCCTTCTACAATATTGTTTGACTCTGGTGCACCACATTCATTCATAGCAAAAGAATTCATAAGAAGACATGGAATGAGTGTTACATTAATGAATAAAGTATTAGTAGTCAACTCTCCTGGAGGAGAGATGCTGACAAGGCAAGTATGCCCTAATGTAAGCATAAGCATTAGGGGGGTAGCATTCTTAACAAACCTTATAGTACTGGAGTCACAAGGAATAGACATCATTCTCAGAATGGACTGGTTACCAAGTACAAAGGAGTGATCCACTGTGCCACAAGGACAGTATGCTTAACTCATACAGATGGCACAAACGTGGAGTTTCGTCCTGAGCAAGCACCAGTCCAGAAAATACGACTCAATCAAGTTGAAGGGGTACAAGTGATCAAAGTTGTTTGTGACTTTTCGGATGTGTTTCCTGAGGAACTACCGGGTATGCCCCCTGAGAGAGAGATTGAATTCATCATTGAATTAGTGCCGGGTACATCACCAATTTACAAGCAACCATACAGGATGGACGCTAAACAATTGGCAGAACTGAAGGATCATATCAATGAGTTGTTAGCAAAAGGATACATTCGTCCAAGTTCCTCACCTTGGGGAGCTCCAGTGATATTTGTGCCCAAGAAAGATGGCACACAGAGGTTGTGTGTGGATTATCGTGCACTCAACACAGTAACTATCAAGAACAAGTATCCTTTACCAAGGATTGAGGATTTGTTTGACCAGTTGAGAGGTGCTTGTGTGTTCTCGAAGATTGATGTGCGTTCAGGGTATCACCAATTGAAGATACGACCCTCGGACATACCCAAGATGGCATTTGTTTCGAGATATGGATTATATGAGTATACAGTCATGTCTTTTGGCTTAACTAACGCCCCAGCTTATTTCATGTACCTTATGAATAAGGTGTTTATGGAATACCTGGATAAGTTTGTCGTGGTGTTTATTGACGACATTTTGATATTCTCCAAAAGTGAAGAGGAACATGAGGAGCACCTGAGACGCCTTACAAAAACTTCGTGAACATCAGTTGTATGCAAAGCTAAGTAAATGTGAGTTCTGGTTGAAGGAAGTGTCATTCCTGGGACATGTTATATCACAAGGAGGAATAGCAATAGACCCTAGTAAAGTGAAAAATGTCCTGAATTGGAAGACACCAGAAAATGTTGGGCAAATCAAGAGTTTCTTGGGTCTAACTGGATATTATCGCCGGTTCATCGAACGATTTTCAAAAATATCTCGTCCCTTAACAAAGTTACTTGAGAAGGGAGCTGTATACAAGTGGACTCCAGAGTGTGAAGCCAGTTTTTCAGAGCTAAAGAAAAGGTTGACTACTGCTCCAGTGTTGATTATGCCTGATATGCAGAAAGAATTTGCAGTCTACTGTGATGCATCCGGACAAGGATTGGGATGTGTATTAATGCAAGAGGGACATGTAGTAGCCTATGCTTCACGACAACTCAGAAAGCATGAAAGAAATTATCCTACTCATGACTTGGAGTTAGCAGCTGTAGTGCATGCATTGAAATTATGGAGGCATTGTCTGATTGGAAAAAGAACTGAAATTTATACGGACCACAAGAGTTTGAAGTATATCTTCACCCAACTAGATCTAAATCTCAGACAACGCAGATGGTTGGAACTTATCAATGATTTTGATGTCGGAATCAACTATCACCTTGGGAAAGCTAATGTGGTCACAGATGCATTAAGCAGATCAGCTCAATGCAATAGCTTGACACTGCAAGGTCAACAACCGCAGTTATGTGAGGAATTAGCAAGGCTAAACCTTAGTACGTTACTAATACTGAGGTAGTGTCTATGGAAGTAGATTCTACTTTGGAAAAGGATATTCGTGAAGGGCAAAAGAATGATAAGTGGATCCAGAAGACTAAGCAACTAATGAAAGAAGGAAAAGCACCGGATTTTAGAGAAGATGAACAGGGAACTCTATGGCTAGGGAAGAAAATATATGTACTTGATATCAAGGAGATTAGAGAGCTGATACTGAGAGAAGCCCATGATTCGTCATATTCTATTCATCCGGGGAGCACAAAGATGTATCAAGATCTAAAGGATCAATATTGGTGGCATGGAATGAAACGAGATGTGGCAGAGTATGTAGCTCTGTGTGACACGTGTCAGAACGTCAAAGCAGAACGTCAAAGACCTGCAGGGTTACTTCAACCAATTAAAGTTCCTTAATGGAAATGGGAAGAAATAAGAATAGACTTTATTGTGGGATTGCCGAGAACTCAGTCTGGATACGACTCTATATGAGTCATAGTGGACCGTATGACCAAAGTGGCTCACTTTATCCCAGTAAAAGAAGGCTATCCTGGTTCAAGATTGGCAGAACTATATATGGAAAGAATTGTATGCCTGCATGGAGTGCCGAAGAAAATAATATCGGATAGGGGTACTCAATTCACTTCCAGATTTTGGCAGAAGTTGCATGAGTCTATGGATACCTGACTCAATTTTAGCTCGGCATATCATCCGCAAACTAACGATCAAACAGGGCGTACTAACCAAATTCTTGAAGACATGTTGAGAGCATGTGCTTTGAAAAATAGTAGGAGTTGGGATAAGAACCTACAATATGCCAAGTTCTCCTATAACAATAGTTATCAAGCCAGTTTGAAGATGTTTCCGTTTGAAGCTTTGTATGGACGGAAGTGTAGAACACCATTGTTTTGGAATCAAACTGGGGAAAGCCAAGTATTTGGGCCCGAAGTGTTAAGAGAAGCTGAGAGACAAGTACAAGAAATCCGGAAGAATTTGAAGATGGCTCAGTCAAGGCAAAAGAGTTATGCAGATACTCGACGATGTAATCTGTCAATTGAAATCGGTGATTTTGTGTATCTCAAGGTGTCACCCGTGAGAGGGTTAAGACGATTCAAGATGAAGGGCAAATTATCACCCCAATATGTTGGTCCTTTCAAAGTATTAGAGAAAAGAGGAGAAGTAGCCTATCGGCTCGAGTTGCCATCTCACTTGTCGGATGTGCATGATGTATTCCACGTGTCGCAATTGAAGAAATGCTTAAGAGTACCTGAAGAACAGTTGCCATTGGAAGCAGTAGACGTGCAAGAGGACTTGACTTATGCAGAACAACCTGTTAAGATTCTCGAGTCATCAGAACGAGTTACGAGGAATAAAGTTACTCGTATGTGCAAAGTACAATGGAAACATCACTCAGAAGAAGAGGCAACATGGGAAAGAGAGGAAGACCTCAAGGCGGAGTTTCCCAGTCTATTCTCTTAGGACGTCCAAATCTCGAGGGCGAGATTTCCTTTTAGGGGGTAGAATTGTAACACCCACTATTTAGAGAGGAAAAAAAATTGTAAAATGAATTTTTCAAGAGATAAAATCATTTTCTTCGGAAAAAATTCATATAAGGCAAGTTGCATCATGTTTGAATGATTGTGTGAATTTTTGAAAATTCAAATCCGCTAGAAATTTGGTTTGCAAATTCAAAACATAAAAGAGAAGAAAAAGAAAACAGAAAAGAAAAAGGAAAAGAAAAACAAAAACCTGTCCCTGGGCCGAATTCCCCAATCTGGCCCATTTCCCTCCTCTCTCCCGCGCCGGCCCACGCCTCCCCTCCCTCTCTCTGTCACCTGGGCCCCGCGCACCAGCCCACTCCCCGCGCTGCTCTCTCTCTCTCCCCCTCGCTGCCAGCCGGCCCCGCCTGTCAGACCCGTCGCCCACCTCCCGCACCCGCGCAGTAACGGCCACGCGCCATCACGGCCGCCCATTCCCCCCCCCCCTTTTCAATATCGCCCGTTACCCCAAATCAATCACCCCCGTCGTGCCCATCATGGTCGCCGCCCGTTACTCAGCCAAAGCCCTATAAAAACCCGGCCGATCCCCCTCAATTTCTTCACCCCGACGATCGAAACCCTAGCCGCCGGCGAGCTTGGTAATGGCACCGATGTTCCCATCGATTCCCCCACTGTCTCACCCCGAAACCTTGCCTAACACCTTTGTCATGTCCTCAGGAGACCGCCGGTCATCTTCATTGGGGGACATCGTCTCTGCGTCGCTGACTTCGTCGGGCGCCGAGGAGCACCGCCGCCGTTCACCGTCGTTGACCCACCTCCGTCCAATTTCCGGCCGTGCGACGATCCTCAGTCAGTTCCCCTACTCCTCCTCTACCGTTTGCACTAGCTAGTTGTGTCCCGTGGCCATTGTAGCGCGTTTTTGGTCATCTCCGGCGAGCTCGCAGCCGCGTGCGTCGCCGCCGCCGCGCGCCGCCCCTGCGCCGTCGCTCCCGCCTATCGGGGTGACATGGCTCCCTCTAGGCTGTTCATTTTAAATCCAACGGCCCAAGTTCAATCCACTTTTCCTGCCATCAGTTTTGCACCCAAGCCCTTGGAATCTTGCGGGCTACCCCCTCAGTTCTTCTAAAATTCAAGTCTAACCCCTGTAAATGTTAAACTAGCCCCTGGACTTTCTAGAAATTAGGAAAATACTGGTAAATTGAATAAAAAGTGTTTATAAGCCCCTGGAGTATTATAAAATAGCAAATAAAATCTGAAAAATTGTAGAATAATCCCTGGACTTAATAAAAATTATTTTTAGCCACTGGAATAGTTCTGTTTTTACAGAAAAGCCCCTGTTAGTTCTTAAAATTAAATAAAGTCCTTAATTTGTATAAAATAACTATAAAAACAGATTTAACTATGTTTGATTTATTTTCATTTCTGTATTATTTTATTTAATTCATTTAAATTGCTGAAATAGTCATAAAAATACTTTTAAGTATATTTAATTCATAAAAATTGTTTTGCACATAAAAATAATTAATAAAAATAATGTAAAAATTTTAAAATTTACATTATTGATTATAAATCTATTTTAAGCTCATTTTGAAGGATAAAAATTTCTACAAAATAATTTTAGGTTCATAATAAATATAAAAATGGTATAAAAATAGTTAAAAATATGTATTGTCCAATATATTTCATTTAACTATAATTTCTCATCAATTGGTTTATGCCCATAATTGAAGTCAACCTAAAAAACACTTTTGAGTAGGAAATTTATGTATAATTGAAATGGTTGCAATATATTGTGTTCTTATTGTATGTTATTTTTTGTGCATCATCGTAATTTAGAGTCGGGGCGAGAACCCACCTTTAACCTTCAGGAGCAACAGTTTCTCGACGACCCCGAGGCACAATTTGGAGGTAAGTTCCTTGACCATCTTGCATCCTTTTTGTTGAGTTTTAGTTAGTTGCATGCTAATTAAAATAGGAATCCTATGTTATGTTTTCCTAGATTTTCCACAATATTCCTTGTCAACATGGTTTGGGTCTTTTACTATTAAAAATTAGTTTACGCTTAGCCATGCTTAATTTGAAATATGATCTATTTATCTACAAGATTTCATTTGATGTATTACGATACATGAATTGATTGGCTATAATGGAATTTAGTAGATAGGAATCTGATAGGGGGTTTTGTATGGATTGGTGCATGCGTGCACAAGACCTTGGTTTGGGGTTTGACACCTATCGGATTCTAAGGACCAGTTTATGGAAGAAGTTGCTAAGCCATTTAGTATCACCACAGAATTGTATATGGGACAACTTGGTTTAGTAATTTGGTCTCTCCCGATGTAGCATAGGTAATTGAACGGGCAGGGAATGGGTTTTGCCTTGGGATCCGCATGGCTCAAGAGGGGGCTTCTCCTGGCGGAGTGAAAATAGACTCCAGGTCCCGGAGCGGTTAAACCTTAGAGTACCCATTGCAAGTCGGGAGAACTATAGGAAACACCTCGTAGTGATCTCCTGGCCACACACCTACGGAAGTGTGTATTGTGGTTAGCTACCACAGGCATCAGGGAGGTTTACGTTAGTCCACCTAGCAACAGGGGACGAAATCACGAACTGTGGGTAAATGATACACACTCTGCAGAGTTTTGTCGAACTGTCTGGACAGCCGTGCTCACGGACACGAGCGGCTTGGAAACCAAATTCATAATTAGCACATGGTTACTAAATGGATGGTTTGGGTTTGGTCATCACCTGGATTAATTTTGGGATATTGGTTGGAATTTCACCTAGATGTAGGTGCTTAATAACAAATAAGAGTAGGATGTAACTGCTATAGTGTTTTACCTATAAATTGCCTTCCTTGCTGTGAACCACACATGCCATAACTTCCCAACTTGCGAGTACTGTTGGTACTCAAACTTGTTAGTTGCATATTTTCCCCCCAGTCTACGAAGACGCAGAGGTAGAGAATCAGGACTTCTACAGAGACCCCTATGAGATGTTCTAGGCTGGCGCTCCCCCGTGCAACGCCTGTGTTGGAGCCCTTTGTTATGTTTTTCCGCTGCTTGTGTACTTTTATTTTAGACCTAGAGGGTCATTTATGTAATAAGGTGATGTACTCGAACATGGTATTACATTTGGTATTTCACTTTCATCTACACATGTATGAGTTGAACTGATCCTGGCATACATGTGGAAAGCATCTGGTTGTCTTCTTATTTCCAGGTGTGACACTAGAGGTATAATTTCTACCTCAACGGGAGTTTTGGAAAGAACTCTTCTTTTGGCAATTCAATTGCCTCCTGAAATTCATCCCGTCTTGGATGAAATCTTCTTCTCCTTCAATTTCAGGGGGTGCCAAGCATTCAAGAGTTCTAACCTCCTCTAATGGTTCATCTTGGATGGGAAATTTTGCGGATGTGTTCTTAGAACGTAGGATAGGAATAGAGAATTTTCTCCCTCCAAGTTTGACATTGAGGTTTCCTTTCAAGGGAATTTCCATGAGAAATTTCTCAATGGGATTCCCAATCATAATGTCGAAATCTTGGATTTCAAACACATGGAAATCTAGGGCCTCAATATCTTTGTGTCTTACAGGAACCTTTTGCAAAACCCCACATCCTTCATGGATGTTTCTGAAAGAATCTCAGAAGGATTTACATGTTGGTACCAACGACACATCGCCCAGAATGGCGAGAGCACAAGAATCAAAAATGAGATTTGCTCTAACAGTGGGGTTGTATAGGACCTTAATTGATGTCTCTGTAAATGAGGTCATCCGAAGGATTTCGGGTGATTGCTCAACTTCTGCAGCTCATTCCCTGATTAGAATAGAGGTTAACTCCTTGATTGTCTGTTGGATGAACACTCCATCAGGCGGGTCAGGAGGAGTTAGGGGCAACTGATGAGGACATCACTACCGTTGATACAACCACAACAGCATCGCATTCACCACTTGCAGCTAATCAAGGTCCAATGGCATGCGCTCGTGCACGTGAACTTAATTATCATGTGAATTCATTCTGGACTGTTCAAATTAATTATCCTTCAAATAGGGAACTATTAAAGCCTTGTGATGACCTTGTCGTTATTAGGTGCTTGGGAATTGATCCAGCTAGGAGGAATGGAGGGATTAATGCAATGAAGGCTGCTCCACCTGAGGGGTCCTCGTAACTGCAGCAAGTAACAGCTTAAAAGGGGCATAACTTTCAACTCTCAAAGTTGTTTAATGCAAATAAGTATTTGCTGGAAAGGTCTCTTCATCTACTTTCCATTGGATCAAGAATCAAAGGCAGACGAAGCTTGAGCTGCATAGAAAATTCCAAACAAGACTTGTGACACTATCCTGAGTTCTAGTCTTCCTCCTCTATATAAGCAACTAGCAGCCATAGGAAGAACTTGGGTTTTGTTATCTGTAAGTTTAGCCATTGCTACTTCCTTGTAATGCAAGTGTCGGCGAGACCTTCCGATTACTTGAATTAGAATCCCAACTTATCACACCCGTGAGTGTTTGTTTGTTATCTTGTTCTTTCTTGTTCTTGGATTGCTTGTAGGTTCAAGGCTGTTCTTAGCATGGCAAGAACAGCAACAACATGAGCTGGTGTAACTATTGCTAAGGTGTAACACCCTTGTGGTTGTTGTAGTTGGGTAGCACAACATTGACCCCCACCCAAATCGTAGTTATCAGGAGACGGTGTAACTGTCGCTAAAGGCGCCACACCATTCTGGTTGTAGTAGTCAGGCAGCCAACGTCGACCTCCACTAAACTCGTTCACCACCCACTTCTCTCATCGAAAGATAGGGCATCCCCCGTACCCGTTGGATTCATCAGCAACGATGGTTTCTTATGGCAACAGTATTTCAAGGTATTTTCAAAACCTTCAGATATCACTTTCTTGAAGAAGAAGTGAAACTTCGAAGGTTGAATTGCTTCCTCCTTCGTAGTTTCTGGTTCGGGAGAGGATTTCTTCAACAAGGTTTGGGATAAGCAAGATATAGGTTCTTCCTTATCAATGGATTTATCCTTGAATCTTGATACTACTTCCTCTTTAGGAGGCTCATTAAGACCCATAATGAAGGAAGAATTTTCTAGAATTCGGTCTAGAAGATCCTTGCCTTCTTTCGGTGTCTTATGGAGGAAAGATCCTACAGCCGTAATGATGTAGGGCAAACTGTTTGTTCAATCCCATATAGAAGTGTTGCAAAATCAATGGATCGGGGATAGACAAATCTGGGCCGGAATTTCTCGAAAGAGAAAATCTATCCCAATGCTACACCTATAGATTCCTTTTCCATTTGCTGGAACCATAGTACTTCCTTCCACAAGTAAACAATTCGGGTAATTGGAAAGAAAGCAAGACAAAATCTATCTCGTAATTCATTCCAATTTTCGTTTGTCTTCCTAACGTTGTGGTCATACATTGTTTGGCTTTTTCCTTGAGAAAAAAGGAAACAACTTCCATTTAAGAGTCTCTTGTGTCATACCCTTGATTAGAAGGCATGAACAAAGTTGTTTGTACTCTCGTTGATGGTGGTAGGGGTTTTTACAATCTGTTCCTAAGAAGGATTGCTCCCAAACCATGGCTGTAAAGCCAGTGCGAAGTTCATAGCTAGTAGAACAAACTAGTTCCCCCGAAGGCGGTGGCTCATAGAACTTGCCCTTCGGAGCAGAATAAGAAATAATGGTGTGCTGCTCCGTATATGTGGTGGTGGTAAGGAAAGGAAATATAATATAAGAAGATAGATACGATGGTTAATAAGGTTCAAAGATTAACAGCAAACGTTTCCTAGCAACGGCACCAGAAATGCTTGTATACGTTTCTTAAGTCACAAATAAAAATCCACAAGCATACGGAAACTGTTGTGTAGCACTTCCCCTTAAGAGTTTTCCCAAGGGTATCGAATACAAAGAATGTGTGTGCTAATCTTACGAACTAATTTACCCAAGGACACAAAGTTGTTTGGTAGGCATGAAAGAGAGAGGAATTCAAAGTATTGATTATAATTCAAAAGAATTTGTGGTAGCTGCTTGCTTCGGGCACATGTTTACCCTTAGCAACACTAGAATGACTCCTGCCAAGAGTCTATGGCATAGCCAAACATGAAGGATTACTAAGTACATATAGGCCTGTCACCACCTACTGCCTACCTCTTCAATCTGTGGGTCTATGAGATATTCACTAGTGATTTCTAACCTAAGCACCATGCTTAGGTTCTAAATCACAACTCTAGTTGTTTCAAACACAAAGCTACAACTAGAGCCTCTAATAAATTAAAGCAATGAACCCACAAGTAACTACTTGTGCAAACTACCTTGAATTAGAAATCAAATTTGAAATTAATTCACAAAGGGCTTACTTGATTTAAATAACACCTTTGTAGGGGTACAAGTGTAGAAAAGGGACTTGACAAGCACAAGCCTCCTTATCCTAGACTCTCACCACATTGTCTTTCTACTTAGCAGCCTCGAGGACTACTCTAAACCTTAGGAGTGGTATTCTACTCTCAACTTTTGGTGTGTGTGTGAAGTGAGGTGTGGGATGTTATTTATAGGTGGAGAAGGGTCGGTTCCTTCCACCAAATGTGTGTTAATCAGTCACCACTGACTTCTTCAAGTCGGGAGGAGCCAACACATGGCATTTGACTGGGTTTGGCGCCACTCCCTAGTAGGCCAACTATGGAGGTCGACCGACCTGGTCATAGCTTCGTTGGAGTTGTGCTTTCTCCAGGTCTCTGCCAGGTGGGTCCCATTCCTTGAGATGGGTGCTACTCTATTGGATGGTCTCGGATACTACTGTTTGTGGGCAATTGGATCCATGTGATGACACGTGGCATCGCCTGATTCGTCAAAATCCAATTTTACGGATTACTCCATGCATGTCTTGGTATTTTGGGTCTGAATTCACCTGCATACAAATAAATACCAACACTTGGGGAATTGGTTAGTTTTTAACCCTACCACTACATTGTTTCTCTTCTGTGCACATTATGAGGTGAATTGATGGTCTAAAAATGGAACTTAAGGACCGTCAGCAGGCGCCCTTCATTTGGTCGAACAAATCCTCTATATGGGGCAGCGTGTACTTGTTCTTGATCGTCACCTCTTTGAGACCTATAATCCACACACATCCTTCTTGTCTATGAAGAGCACTAGTGCTCCCCATCGTGACGAGCTTGGGCATATAAAATCCTTCTCTAGCTGCTTTTGAATTTGCTTCATGAGCTCCGCTAACTCCTTAGGAGGCATCCTATACGGCCTCTTAGCTATAGGTGCAGTTCCAAGTACCAAATCAATGGCAAATTCTATGTCATGATCAGGCGGCATACCTGGCAACTCAACTGGGAACACATATGGATACTCGCGAACAATCAGAATACTCTCCATTGTTAAACCTTCCACGTGACTCAATGTTGCTTTATCCGTTGTGAGTTGGGCTGTCTCAACTTCGATGCGAGTGACGTGCTCGCTTATCAACTCCACAATCCTCTCGGCGCTTTTAATCACTCCATTATACTTGCTCAGCCAGTACATTCCATGTATTATATCTATCCCTTGGGAATCCAGGACAATGAGATTTGCAAGAAAGTCTACCCCCTTATTTTAATGCTCACTCTCGGACACATTATATTTGTTCTCATCTCTCCGCCAGGAGATTTTACCAACATAGTGTGCTTCGTATGAGATATAGGCAGATTATACTTGGCGACGTACTTTTATGAGATGAATGAATGAGATGCTCCCGAATCAAAGAAGACAGTTGCAGGGTTGGAGTGTGTGAGAAACATAACAATTACGACGTCATCAGCTTGCTGGGCCTCCTCAGTAGAGACGTGATTCACATTGCCACGAGCTACGTTTTGCTGTCCATGGTTGCCTTGTGGTGCTCCTCCTTTCGGGCGTGGGTAGGTTGGCCTTGACATATTGTTTATTGGTCCATAGCTTCTTTTGGGGCATTGACTTGCGAAGTGTCTTGCGTCTCCACATACATAACACATCTTGTTGCCTGTAGCACCAGGAAAACTTGGGCGCAACTGACCTTGAGCATTAGCCGCCATATTGCAACGTGGTGCAGGTGGCACATGATAGCGAAACGCTTGCATAGAGGGGCATTGCTGCTGTGGCTGATTTGGGCGCGGTGGAAGAGCAGCACGGTAGACAGGAGCGGATGGGTTGTAATATGGTGCATTCGGTGGTGCATAGCGGGGGTGGACATTGCTTCCTTGCAGCTGTCTCTGGTATGGCATCTTCCTCTTGTTATCCTTCTCCATCTCACGAACCTTGTTCTCAACCACAATAGCCTTGTCCACAAGTTTCTCAAAGTTTGAATAATCACCATTAAGCAGTTAAACTTGAATCTCATTGTTTAGACCCTTCATGAACAAATATTGCTTCCGACTGTCCATATTAACATCTTCTAGAGCATACCTTCAGAGTTGAGTGAATTTATTAAGGTACTCACTCACACTCGTCCTACCTTGCTGAGGTTTTAAAATTCTTGCCTTTTAGGATCATGACACCTTTAGGAACATAATGAGAACGGAAGCTCTCCTTGAACTCAGCCCAAGAATTCTCTCTTAATTAGCATGGGCATTGCAAAGAGCTTCCCACTCCGCAGCTGCTCAACCAGTTGGTGTGAGTCAAAAAGAACCTTCTCCCAATCACTGCACTGGACAATAGCAATTTTTTTCTCAACAAATTTGATAGGATCTTGGTTCCCGATCTTTCGATGAGAATAGGAGGGTTCGATTTGTGGAGGAGAAGACGTTGGCGATCCGACTACACCGTCCTCAAGACGATGCGCCTTAGCGATCGGTACACCGACTCCGAAGTTGTATTGATCTTGCTGGCGCACAATCAACCTGACCACGAGGGCCTTTGTTCCTGCAAGCAATCGAAGAACACGCAAGAACAAGAAGAACAAGCACTTATCTGTTGAATCAATCTAAAGTGGGGTTCTGGATACAAGTAGACGGGCGATCTAGTCGACACACGCGTGTACAAGGAAGCAGCAGAAGCTAACTTACGAATAAACAAAACCCACCAGCTAATGAGGGCGGCTGCTACTATTTATTACCTCCCTAGGGTCGTGAGAAACCCTAATCACGAGTCCCTAATGGACTCCAAACGATACATGGGCCATGGGCCCAATTTTGGTGATGCAACACCCTGGACAGAAAAAGGTCTTGGTATTAAAATAACTATTGCGGCCGACTCCAAATAGATATGGACATGAGGCCAGATCCGTTTGAAAGTAGACTTGATAATATTTCCAGGAAGTACTTGAACGCCCAGATCGGAGTCCGTATGAAATCGTGGTGGCCGTCACAAGTTGGTGCTGTTCTGCTGTCCAAATCCCGTCCACACGAATTCCCTTCCCATTGGCTCCTCTCCATTGTTCCTAAGCAAAACAAGAAAGCACGTAGTTCCATGGTCTAGATAAGATGGACATAGGCCAAGAACGAGTTCACCTCATAGTTTAGTTGACGTGCACGAGCGCGAGTGATCGGACCAGAAACCGGTAGCTGAGTTGGTGTGGATGTATCGAGGGTGTTGATGTCCTCATCATCCTCCCCTTCTTGCATTTGAGTCGTCCGCGACTCAAGATCATCTTCTTCTCCCAAATATGACTTCAAATCTGCAATGTTAAATGTGGGACTAACCCCAAAATTCGCAGGAAACTCGAGTTTATATGCATTATCATTAATCCTTTCTAACACTTTGAATGGACCATCAGCTCGAGGTAACAATTTAGACTTTCTCAAATCAGGAAACCTATCCTTTCGCAAATGTAACCAAACTAAATCACCAAGTTCAAAAGTGATAGTTTTCTTTCCCCTACTACCAGCAAGTTTATACTTGGCATTCATGCACTCTATATTCTTCTTAGTGGTTTCATGCAATTTTAAGATCAATTCAGCACGATGTTTAGCATCAAAATTCACTCGTACCATTGAAAGAAGAGGTAATAAATCAATAGGAGCACGGGGTACAAATCCATAAACAATCTCAAAAGGGCATTTCTTAGTACTAGAATGTAGAGAACGATTATAAGCAAACTCAACATGAGGCAAACACTCTTCCCACATTTTTAAATTCTTTTTCAAAACAGCCCTAAGCATGGTAGATAAACTTCTATTCACAACCTCTGTTTGACCATCAGTTTGGGGATGACAAGTAGTTGAAAATAAAAGCTTAGTCCCCAATTTTGCACATAACGTTCTCCAAAAATGGCTAAGAAACTTAGCATCACGATCTGAAACTATTGTGTTTGGCACACCATGCAATCTAACAATATCTCAGAAAAACGAATCAGCAACATGTGTAGCATCATCACTTTTACGACAAGGTATGAAGTGTGCCATTTTAGAAAATCTATCCACAACAACAAAGATGCTATCCCTCCCCTTCTTTGTTCTAGGCAGTCCTAAAACAAAGTCCATAGAAATATCCTCCCAAGGCATGCTAGGAACAGGAAGAGGCATGTACAAACCATGTGGATTAAGTCGTGACTTAGCTTTTTGACATGTCGTGCTGCAAGCAACAAGGCGCTCCACGTCTCGCCTCATCCTTGGCCAAAAGAAATGACCAGCAAGTATGTCCTCCGTCTTTTTCACTCCAAAGCGCCCCATCAGCCCGCCTCCATGCGCTTCCTGTAACAACAACAAACAAACAGAGCTAGCTGGAATGCATAACTTGTTAGCTCTAAACACATAGCCATCATTGAGGACAAATTTATTCAATATTTTACCGTCTTTACATTTCAGCAATACATCTTTGAAATCAGCATCATGTTCATATTGATCTTTAATCGTTTCTAATCCAAAAATTTTAAAGTCAAGTTGAGATAGAAGAGTATAACGTCTAGATAAAGCATCAGCAATAACATTATCCTTTCCCTTTTTGTGTTTAATGACATAAGGAAAAGACTCAATAAATTCCATCCACTTAGCATGCCTACGGTTTAGTTTCCCTTAACTCCTAATATGCTTTAGTGATTCATGATCAGAATGGATAACAAATTCGTTGGGCCACAAATAATGCTGCCATGTTTCTAAAGTTCGTACAAGAGCATATAATTCCTTATCATAGGTAGAATAATTTAGAACAGGCCCACTCATTTTCTCACTAAAATATGCAACAGGTTTTCCTTCTTGTAAATAAAACACCACCCAATCCAATCCCACTAGCATCACATTCAAGCTCAAAAGTCTTAGAAAAATCAGGAAGTTGGAGAAGAGGTGCATGCGCCAACTTATCTTTCAGTATGGTAAAGGCGTTATCTTGTGTGGTGCCCCAAGAAAAAGGCACCCCCTTCTTTGTAAGGTCATTCAATGGAGCAGCAATGGTGCTGAAATCCTTCACAAAGCGATGATAGAATCCAGCCAGCCCTAGAAAGCTTCGCACCTGTGTGATGGTCTTTGGTACAGACCACCCCTGAATAGCCTCTACCTTGGCTTGATCAACTTCAATTCCCTATGGAGTAAGAACATAGCCAAGGAAAGAGACTCGATCCGTGCAAAAGGTGCACTTATCAAGATTACCAAATAATCGTGCCTCACACAAAGCATTAAAAACAGCACGTAAGTGATCAAGATGTTCATCCATGGATTTGCTATAAATCAATATATCATCAAAATACACAACAACAAATTTTCCAATGAATGCACGCAAAACCTCGTTCATTAATCTCATGAAGGTGCTAGGTGCATTAGTTAACCCAAAAGGCATGACTAACCACTCATATAAACCGAACTTAGTTTTGAAAGCAGTTTTCCATTCATCTCCTAGTTTCATGCGAATTTGGTGATAACCACTACGCAAATCAACTTTTGAGAACACAACAGCACCACTCAATTCATCAAACATATCATCTAAGCGTGGAATAGGATGACGATATCGAATGGTTATATTGTTGATTGCTCTACAATCCACACACATATGCCATGATCCATCCTTTTTAGGTACTAGAATAACTGGAACAGCACAAGGACTAAGAGACTCACGTACATAACCTTTGTCAAGTAGTTCTTGTACTTGGCGCTAAATCTCCATTGTTTCTTCTGGATTTGTCCTGTATGGTGCACGGTTGGGCAATGAAGCACCGGGAATGAGATCAATCTGGTGCTTAATCCCTCGAAGTGGTGGTAGTCCTGGTGGTATTTCACTTGGAAACACATCAGAATATTCCTGCAAAATGTTAGCAACAGCAGGAGGCAAAGAATGTTGCACATCGTAAAGGGAAATCAAAGCATCTTTGCATACCAAAGCATAGGAAACAGAGGTGGAAGCAATCAGTTCATTAATATCAGATTTTGTAGCAAACAAGCATTTTCCCTTCAGAGATATCTCATTTTTCTTATCAAACATAGATTTGGCATTGTTATTGTTCTCAATGTTAGCATGGTCCTGATATTTAGTTTTCCTAGCTCTAGCAACATTGTCTTGCACAATAGCTTCAGGAGACATAGGATACAACACAATTTTTTTATCGTGGTAAAGAAAAGAATACTGATTTGATCTACCATGATGCATAGAATCTCTATCAAATTGCCAAGGTCTTCCTAGCAGAATATTACAAGCTTGCATAGGCACAACATCACATTCAACGACATCCTTATATGATCCAATAGTAAAATTGATTCGCACAAGTCTAGTTACCTTTGCCTTACCGCTGTTGTTTAACCATTGAATGTAATAGGGATGTGGGTGCGGTTTGGTGCTTAGTGCCAGCTTGGTCACCATGTCACTGCTGGCCAAGTTGTTGCAGCTACCTCCATCAATGATCATGCGGCAAGATCGCTCTTTGACGACACACTTTGTTTGGAATAATGTGTGCCTTTGATTTTGTTCCGCTTTCTCCATTTGTGCACTAAGCACACGCTGCACAATGAGACTATCATAGCGCGCTGCATCTTCTACACCAATATGCTCTTCTTGATGTTCATCGCTATCTGCATAGTCAGCTGCAAGCAAAACACATGTATCGTCATCAAAATCGCTAACAGATTAGTACTCACCGTCATCTTTAACAATTAGAACACGTTTGCTTGGGCAGTCACGCTGCACATGGCCAAAACCCTTGCACTTGTGACATTGAACGTCTCTAGATCGTCCGGTAGATGCTATGGAAGAAGCACTCTCGGTGGGCTTTTGGGTGGTCTTTACTGCTGAGCTAGTGGAAGAAGCACGTGGCTTGTTACCGGAAGAAGAAGGTGCTGCCCGACTTGGTGAAGAAGATGGCGGAGAAGCATGCCCAGTCGAAGGAGTAGTCATGCGTGGTTGGCATGAGCTAGTCTTTCCTGCAGAAATATTAGTTCTAGAGCTAGATCATCGTCCCTGCACTTCCCTTTCAGCTTTACAAGCAAGATGAAACAAACAGGTAAGATTATTATAATCTTTATAAGCAAGTATGTCCTGAATTTCATGGTTTAAACCACCCAAAAATCTAGCCATAGCTGGTTCCTCATCCTCGTCTAAATTACAACGCAACATACCCACTTGTAATTCCTGAAAATACTCTTCTACACTTTTAGCTCCCTGTCTCAATTGTTGTAACTTATTTAACAAATCACGTGCATAGTAAGAAGGAACAAATCTAGCCCGCATGAGCCGTTTCAAAGCATCCCAAGTTTGTGGTATGTTATTAGGATTTTTCTTGCCATGTTCTATCCACCAAACAGAAGCAAAATCAGTAAACTCACTAGTGGTTGCTCTAACTCTTGCGTTTTCAGGAAACTCATGACATGCAAATTTTTGATCAACAGAAATCTCCCAAGTAATATATGCATCAGGGTCATATTTACCATCAAAATGAGATATCTTAAATTTGATCTTGTTAAAAGTATCTTCATGATTGCGTACCTCACGCCGACGATGTCCACCTATGCCTTGACGGTTGCGTTGTAGCCGGCGCCGTGGCCTAGCTTCCTCATCTTCCCCAATCTCCGTATCTGCAGAATAGTCATCTTCATTGTCACGTACAATACTAGGAGCATTGCTCACCTGTCCATCTGCGGTGCGTCCACGATCCCTCTCCTCAAGGCGCTGCAGGATGGCTCCAATAGAGGTGTTCAATGTTTGAATGGAAATCTCCAACGTGCTGATTTTGGTGTTGGTGTCGATCTGCATATTTTTCAATTGACCAAGGCGGTCACTGGTAACACGAAAATCCTCATCAAGCGCTTCTGTGTGTAGCCGCACTTGGCGTTCGAAGTGTTGTATAATTCCCCGTGTGCGAGGTGAATGCACGTCTTCATTTGTATTTGCTCCTCCTGCCATGGTTAGTAGAAAAAAAACAATCCAATATGAAAGGGTAACGTTATCCCTAGCTACAAAGGTACTGGAGGAGATAACTCGCTCACTCTCAACCTATTCAATCAAGCTCTTACCTGTTCTTACAAAGCTCAGCAAGAAGGTGATGGCAACCAGCAAGTAATGAACAACTTCAAGAGCAGGTGTCAATCTATGGCTTTAGGTGGCTAAACTAGCACAAGGAGCAAACTTTCACCACGTTAATCACAACAAGCTGAATAAATATTCTACGACAGTACTGTGCTGATCTTAGTCTAGACCGTACTAGAGACGCGAGCCGAGACACCAATGTCGTCACCAAAAAGACCCCAAACAACAATCTGATTTTTTTTCTTTTTTTTTTCGTTTTTTTTGTTGGGGTGGTCACCCAAACTCTCTCTAGATGGAATCAGGAGACCCTAGGACAAAATTTGCACATGCGGCTTTTGATCTTGCACTTGCCTTTTTTTTTTCTCTAATTGCTTGTGGCTTTTGTGCGACTTTTGATTTTGCACTTGCCTTTTTCTTGTTGTCAAACTCAAATTACTAATCTGACTCAAACTTGAAGGAGCAATCTGATTCGAACTCGAACTAGTAATCAGACTCAAACTCGAACTAGCAATCCGACTCAAACTCGAAGTAACAATCTGATTTGAACTCGTAATCCGACTCAAACTCGAACTAGCAATCCGACTCAAACTCAAAGTAGCAATATGATTCAAACTCAAACTAGTAATCCGACTCAAACTTGAACTACGAATCTGACTCGAACTAGGTGACCGAATGTGACACGAACTCGAAACTCTAGTGGTGCAAAACTAAAGACCAGCAACTTGACTGGTCGAAGCAACCATGAACTCAACAAGTCTTGACTATGTGGAGAAAGTAAAAGGCACAATGGTCTAGGAATAATGGAAAAAAACAGATCTGGTATTTTTTTTTTGGGCTTTTTCTGGACTATAGGATGATAGCAGCGGAAAGAAAAGTAATGGTAGCACTCTCACCGATTAACCTTGCTCTGATTACCACTTGATAGGATCTTGGTTCCCGATCTTTCGATGTGAATAGGAGGGTTCGATTTGTGGAGGAGAAGACGTTGGCGATCCGACTACACCGTCCCCAAGACGATGCGCCTTAGCGATCGGTACACTGACTCCGAAGTTGTATTGATCTTGCTGGCGCACAATCAACCTGACCACGAGGGCCTTTGTTCCTGCAAGCAATCGAAGAACACGCAAGAACAAGAAGAACGAGCACTTATCTGTTGAATCAATCTAAAGTGGGGTTCTGGATACAAGTAGACGGGCAATCTAGTCGACACGCGCGTGTACAAGGAAGCAGCAGAAGCTAACTTACGAATAAACAAAACCCACCAGCTAATGAGGGAGGCTACTACTTTTTATTACCTCCCTAGGGTCGTGAGAAACACTAATCACGAGTCCCTAATGGACTCCAAACGATACATGGGCCATGGGCCCAATTTTGGTGATGCAGCACCCTGGATAGAAAAAGGTCTTGGTATTAAAATAACTATTGCGGCCGACTCCCAATAGATATGGACATGAGGCCAGATCCATTTGAAAGTAGACTTGATAATCTTTCCAGGAAGTACTTGAACGCCCAGATCGGAGTCCGTATGAAATCGTGGTGGCCGCCACAAGTTGGTGCTGTTCTGCTGTCCAAACCCCGTTCGCACGAATTCCCTTCCCATTGGCTCCTCTACATTGTTCCTAAGCAAAACAAGAAAGCACGTAGTTCCACGGTCTAGATAAGATGGACATAGGCCAAGAACGAGTTCATCTCATAGTTTAGCTGACGTGCACGAGCGCGAGTGATCGGACCAGAAACCGGTAACTGAGTTGGTGTGGATGTATCGAGGGTGTTGATGTCCTCATCAAGATTTCAGCCAATCATCAACTTCCATAGGATCATTGGCTAGAGCAAAAGTGGGTGGCCAGGTCCTCATGAACTCTCCCAGGCAGTTATGAGGCAGTGGGGGTGGCGGTGGTGGTGGTGGCGCAGGCATGTGGGGCTGGTTATTGTTGTTGGTTGCAGCTGTGCCAAGGTTTACGTCATGGTTGGCATGAGCTGATTTTGCATAGCCAACAAGCACTCAAGGTTATCAGGCACCCCATTGTTCTCCTCATCACCGTCGGCATTCTTTTGGTTGCGGGTCACCCTCAGCATTTGAGGAAAAAGAGTAAAATATAGAAGGATTTAGAATTTGAGAGAAAACATCCCCAACTATATGCATCAAGTGATATGAAACTAGCAACTATATATATAAGCCCATATAGAGAAGTGGACAAGTGCCGAAGCACCCCACAATCCTCTACTAAGCACACAAGCAAGCAATCACATCAAATTCAGCACACCAACCAACTATGACCCTTACTAGGTGTTCCTATGTGCTCTAAAGTGTCCATTATATCTGGGCTGTGTCCTACAGTCAATGTGACTCTGATACCATTTTGTGACACCCGGTTCCAAAAATCGAATCAAGTGAAAGCACATGTGTGCCCAGGATGTTCATCACACATACAGGACCCAAACCACAAATGATATACAGAAAAATTCACCATGTCACAATAGTAACCCACTACTTTATTACAATAACTCAATGGTTCTCAAATTACAAATCTCTAATTATTGCAGCGGAAAATAATTAACCAACGCGACTCTATTCCACAGGCAATTGACGATAGCACACAACCTAGTACTCCGCATGATCCTCATAGTACTCTCAAGCATCACCTATAACTGTTTTAGTGAGGGAATAGCAAGGGTGAGCACATGTCATACTCAGCAAGTGTAGGAAAGTATGACATGTAGCTAAAATAAGGATGATTATAAATGGCTAATTGCAGAAAAGTACATTTTACAGACATGTAAAAGCATCCTGCAATGTCTATGTAAACTTAATCCCATCATATACCAAGTAATTATTACAACATGTATCCAACATTCTCAATTACCATCATACCTCATCCATCAATTTAATAAGAATCTATATGCCAATTCCATACCTTCATAACCAACCATACTCATATGACATAACCCAATTCATAATCATATCTGGACCATCCCAAAACTCAAGTCCCACTCTAATCATGTAGTGTAACACCCTCATTTTCATGCATAATGCTTGGCATACATCCTCATACATGTTTAACATTAATCAACATAAAATGGAACAAGATTGAAATAAATTTAGGCTTAATCAGAAATTCAAGTCTATCATGGTACAGACTTGTCCGGCCCCAAACCCGGACTTGTCCGACACTCCCCTTCTATTCAGAAATTAAGTCTTCTTTAGAGCCCGGACTTGTCCGACACACTGCACGGACTAGTCTGATTGAGCTTCTGATGTTTTTCCGGATTTGCCCGATTCCAAGCGGACTAGTCTGATCTGGTCCAGTTTTCAGTACGGAAACCTTTTATTTTGCAACATTGGACATGTCCGGCCCTCTATATCGGACTTGTCCAAAACCTCTCTATTCCAAACGGACTTGTCCGTTCCTATTCTGGACTAGTCCGGATTGCAGAATTCAACTTGGATTCTATTATTCTTCCACGATTGGTTATTAGGTAATTGCCTTAATTGGACCCAAGAACTTGTGCCCAACCTCAAAGGAGCCCAAGTGGACCCCACCTCAGCCCCTACTCGTCCCCCTCTAAAATCAACTTGGAATTCACCCCAAAACCCTACCACTCCACCCCTATATAAACAACCAAATACCCTCACCTCTCCAACCTTTGAGAAAAACCCTAGCTGCTACCTTTTGCCTTGCGCCGTCGTCAAGAAGAAGTCCAAAAGCAAGAGGGAGGAGGAGAAGAGGGAGAAGGCTCAATCAATATTGACCTTTGTCAACTTTTCGAATTTGACGTTCTTCATCACCAAATATTCATCAACTCATCTCCACCAACCCTAGATCGTCAAGACTCGAGCTTCGCACCCAATTCTTGATCTTTGGATCTCTAAATACATGGTACACCCTTCACACCCACTTTTTCACGTGAAATGAACCCCCAATTCTCGTTGATCGGAAAACCCTAATTCGTAGTTCTGATCAGGGCGGACTAGTCCGGCCCTGATACCGGACTTGTCCGACCTCTGAATCTGTATTGTGCTGAATTGAATCCAAATTGACTAAATCAAATTGAGACTTGTTTAAACTTGTTAACAACTATAGTAACTAGTTAGTAAATATTAAATAGCAACTCAATAACTAGTTTTACCTCACAATTGCACTAATCATACATATCATGGCATATGGAGTACTATATGGACATTATTTGATTGAAATGTTTGTTTTGGATGTTTGTCGTGCGGAATATAAGGTATTGTCGTAGAGAGTGCCTTCGAGGACCTGCAGAATAAGAACTTTGAAATCTTCGATCCAAACCAAGCTCAAGAGTAAGGCAAGTGCCCTTGAAAATTTTGATCCAGGTTTTTAAATGTTTTGTTTGCAAAATTGCATGCTTGTGTCAAATTGATGGGAAACCCCAATTGTATGAGTTTAATAGTTTTGTATGACCACCCTTGTCGTTTGAACACAATGTAGAGAGTCGGGAAGGGTATTTTACACTTTTGCTTCGCATTACTCAAATGGGTCTGGGAAATAATCATATTGCTTAATTATGAACTATTGAATACATGAATGATGGAATCTGATAATAATGACCCTTTAGCAATATGGTGCCTAGGGATCTAAGCAAGTCGGTTATGTGGAATGGGTTGGACTATTTTAGTGGTTTTCCTTGCTTTAGATCTAAGGACCGATTCGTAGAGCGACCATCCAGGATTTACAGTGCCAATAGAGGGCCAAATATGGGTGTGGCTTAGCTGACTAATTATTGTTTTGCCTGTATTATTTGGACCATTAAGAATGCTTGGGGAAGGGGTAGTCAGACGGGTTTGTAGAGATTGGTGGGGCTATCCTAGGATCCAAATGGCTCAAGAGGGGGCCCTTGGTTTGATGTGTTCCGTTGGTGACATCACCACTGGTGAAACCTTAGTGGGGTCTAAATATGCTAGTAATCACTTTGTAAAGGCTATTTTGTGATCTCTTAGCCACACACCTAAGGAAGTGTGAGAGGGCATAATTGAGATTTCATAGTCATCGAAAGGTGATGAAATCATGAACTTGTGGGTAAAGTGGTACAACCTCTATAGAGTGTGTTAATAACTATCATAATAGTCGTGCTCCCGGTTATGAGCAACCTGGACCCTCATATGATTAGAGTTACGAACCTTTAACGTGGTTTAATTGCTGAAATTGAATTGGAAATTGATATTGGTTCAGTAATTGGCTTTGGTATATGGAATTGATGAAATTTAGACATATGAACAGTTATGAGTTGATTATGGATTATTATTGCTAGTATTGATTACTTAAGTTGAAATTAATGTTATTTGGGTTATTTTGGGAAGGACCACACTCAATGATGATATAATTGCATTTTCAACTGTTTTGAATGTACTTTTATACAATTAGTCATTTAATTATCATTCCTTGTTGAAGCTTGTTGACGGTTGTTATATACCAATTTCATCCATCAATATAACTCAATTATGTGAAGGAAATATCATTTGTTACACACATCACCTTTTCTGTTTTTTTATTTTAGCATATATTTTTAATAATTTGATAATAATAGCTCATAAAAAAATTATTTTCCAAATCTAGCCACCTAATCGACATTTAGAATGACAAGTAGCCATTCTGAATCGCAACTACTGATGTGGCAGCACACGTGGCTGCCATGTCAGCCAAATCAGCCCGCATGGCAGCCACGTCAGCCACATGTCGCAATTCTAAATCGCGAGTTGCCAATTAGGATCATGACAGGTGATGTGGCAGCCACGTCAGCCCGCCACATCAGCCGACAACCAATAATACTCTAAAAATGTTTGCTAAAGCTAAGGTTCGAACCTACAACCTCAAGGATTACACCGCCTACTTAAACCACTTAAGCTATAGATCATTTGTGATGAGAGTTAGTTAGAGATTTATTTAACCTAATATTAAATTTCAAATATGAACTTCTAAACTCGTAACTTCAAATGAAATTTAAACAAATTTTGAAAATTGAATTTTTTTTTCATATCTGAAATATTAAATTATAGGTTGATTTTAATTTGTACATTCAAATTTTCAAAAAAATTAGATTTCAAATTTAAAATTTCAGAAATAGGTTGAAATAAAACTTAAATTTGAAATTTCACCCAATTTTAATCTCAAGTTTCAAATTTCAGTATTTTTAAAAAACAATTGATGAAATCTCAAATTTCAAATTTAAATTATATTTCAATCTATTTTTACGTTTGACATTTCAAATTCAAAAAATTGAAGAATCATTTTTAAAATTGTAATTTAATTTCAAACTTCAGTTATTTTGAATTTAAGATTGTAATTCCAACTTTGAAGTTTGAAACTAAATTCAAATTAAATTTTGAATGTACAAACTAAAATCAATCTAAAATTTGATATTTCAGATATGAGAAAGAAATCAAAATTTAAAATTGTTTAAATTTCAATTTGATGTTACGAGTTCAAAAGTTCATATTTAAAATTTGATATTAGGTTAACTAAATCTCTAACTAACTCTCATCACAAAAGGTTTATGGTTCAAGTGGTTTAAGTAGGTGGTGTAATCCTGGAGGTTGTGGGTTCAAACCTCAATTGTAGCAATAATTTTTAGAGTATTAATTGTTGTCGACTGATGTGGCGGGCTGACGTCGTCAGCAGTCGTGATTCGGAATGGCGACTCGTCATTCTAAATTTTGATTAGGTGGCTAACGTAGCAGCCATGCGGCCTGATTTGGCTGACCTGGCAGCCATGTGTGCTGCCACATCATCAGTCGTGATTCGGAATGGCAACTCGCCATTCTAAATTGCGATTAGGTGGCTAGATTTGGAAAATAATTTTTTGTCCGCTATTATTATTAAATTATTAAAAATATATGCTGAAAATAAAAATATCACCTTTCTATTTAACCTATTTCCACTCGTCCTTGGAGAAATCAGTGCATGCAGGTATTTTATACAGAAATTGAAGTGAAACAAGGGGATGGATCCTATAAAATATCATCCCAACCAATCAAGCGCCAACATGTGGCATCACACGGATCAAAGGGCCCACAAACAGAAGTGTCTGAGGCCACGCAACAGTGTAGCACCCATATCAAGGGATGGAACCCACCTGGAAATCACCCAGAGAAAGCACAGACCGTTTGGAGGGCTTACCAGGTCGGTCGACCCCTAGTCGGCTGACCCGGTCTTTCTTCCAAACTCGGTCAACTTCCACATGCTGGCTCCTCCTGGCTTGAAGAAGTCAGTGGTGACGGATTCACGCACTTTAAGTGGCGGGAACCGACCCATCTCGAAGCTATAAATAGGACCCCTCACCCCTCACTTCAACACACACCATTTGAGCATCACTCTATTGTATACACTAGTTCTCCTAGTTCCTTAGTGGAGGTTAGGCTCTAGAGAGGAGCCTCTAGTCCCGAGTCCAAATTGGGAAAGGTATGACTCATGTATCTTCTTTTGTATTTGTTACTTTATGCTTTATAATAATATCATTATTAGACTTTTATTTACTTGTATACTTGGGCAAAGCTTTCCTTGTTTGGTTGTGGAGTCCATGTATGTGCTAGGTGAGATGTTGTTATGATCTATACATAATTCCGTTATCATAAACATCATACACCACCACTATAGTCTAATTAGGTACTATTATGATAATGTTAATATGAATATTTTAGTGCTTGGTCCCAATATTGTTTCAACGATGATTTAGTTCATTGCCTTAGGATGGCTTGTGTCGCGGCTCTTAAGGTATTTACTTAATATGCTAGCATGGTGCTAGGAAGTTAGGTAGCGTTAGATGTCTCGAAGACCCACAGATTGAAGAGGTAGGAAGTAGGTGGTGACAATCCTATCTGTCCTTTGTAATCCTCCACGTTAGGCTATGTCACATGCTCTTGGCGGGAGTGGCTAGTATTGCTCGGGGTAAACCCGTGCCTGATATGTTGGACCACTAAGCCCTAGTATTCAACATTAGCATATTTATGTGTACTTCATTAGGCTATGTATATGAGTAATTAGAGCATAGTAGGAGTATCTCCATCTCGTAGTCTAACCCTCACTAGGACAACCTTACCCTTAGAGTCGATTGCTTAGGTGTGTGTCATACTACCCATTTATTATCAACTTACCCCTGTCTTGATAATTGATTAGTATCCCGTAGCTCGACCATAAGAGTAGTGTTTACTTTACTCCATTGCCATATTTTGGGATAAATACGATACCCTTGGGAATACTCTTGGGTGAAATGCTACACGATAGTTTCCGTGCACTTGCAGATCTCATCTCTTTCGAGAGATGATTCGTGGCGTTAGTAGCCATCAACAAGCATTTATGGCGCCGTTGCCGGGGACGGCAAAAGAAGTGAAGGATAGCTATCACTTGTGATTAAGCTATAGATACTAATAATTATTATACAGGATTACTTATGTTTGTTTTCTCCTTTTGTGGTGAAAACACGTTAGTGATGGCTAAAACATTTCATGCGATGGCCAACGAGGATGCTAGGGCTCAAATGCAAGATGATTCATGGCGTACCTTAATAAATGTCGACTAGGCAACACCATTGCCTCTTGCGGAAGAATTTCATCCTCTAGTAGGAGCCAAAGACATCCATTCCCAAGCTTGGGGAGGCTCCAAGAGTTCTTCTTGGTTTGCTTCCACCATAGGTTGGATGGTTGGCTCCTCATCCAACATTCATGTCATGGGTTGGTACATCAATCCATGACTACATTTGTGCTGGAGCTGAAGGAGTCCTATTCTCATCCATCATGGATGAGAATATGGTACATACTCAAGGGGTGGATTGAAGAATGCTCTAGTTCCCTTAGCTTGGCATGCACACCACTTAGCAAGGTGGACATGCTGGCTATTGAACTACACCTCCCACTAAGTATCATGAAGACATCAATGGAGGAGTGTTTGGATGATCCAAGCCATGGAGATTCACATGATTTGTGAAAATCCATGTCATCATGTGCCACTTTTGTGTATCATTTCCCTAAATACCTATGAGGATTCTTCCTTCCAAACACAACTCCAATGGCTATCACCTACAAGGAGGTCAAGAGTGAATCAACATCACCCTTGTAATCAAGGAGGCTAAGAGGATTTCAAGGGATTTAAGTTTAACTAGCCTACCTTGAAGTATCTTGTCCATAGCAAAACAAGAAATCAAGACAACATTTACGTAAAGTTATTGGCCTAGGACAAGAAACAGAAAGACCATTCAAGATTCAAGATATCCCTCAATCACTTGTTGGGATTCCTACCCTTTGACCAAGCTCATGCAACCTAGGGCAAGTGACATTGTGGATAAAGCTTTTCTTGTTTGATTGTGGAGTCCACATGTCATTATGCCGAAGGAAGTCTTTGATCCATGATCAAAGTATGGGTAAACTCAATAGAATATAAAGAAGGTCGAAGTGACACCCCTAAAAGAAGGACAAGCCTCACCATGATCACTAGAGAATATCTTCAAGAACTTGAAATCGTCACTACATTAACAAGTCTTCATCAAGATGACGAAGAGGCTAGGGTCACCATGTGGTCCACATGTCCAACTAACATGCCAAAGGAGATTTGTCATGGCAATCATGAGAAGTTGTCCACATCTTCAACTCCGAGATTGGACAACAAATCATCACACTAAAATGGACGGAGGTAAGTCCCACTCATCGGACTTAAAAAAAAAATTCAGTGAGTCCTTGCCAATAGGTTAATTGGTAGTTATCTCATATTGGATTTTCCAATTGCATATTTGAATTCCCCATCAATCTTTGCATTTGCATTTAGCATGTTTGAATTTTCACACTTGCACGTTGGAAAGTAAAATTTCCAACCTTCATAAAACTAAAATTTTGAATTAGGAGATAAATTAATTTGGATATGAACCTTGGGCATAACCACTTGAATTAATATTCCTAATTCAACCCACCTTAATATTCATTGCATTTGCAAGTTGCTTCAAGTTGGTCAAAACAATTTGACAAAGGGTACAACATTGTTTTGAGCTAACGTAACCCGTTTTCGAGTTGTTTTTTGTTCTTGATTTTAGTGCAACTAGGAAAAATTTGTATAGAGGTTGGAAGGCCCCATCAAGCGCATATCTCCCCATCGATCTCATTTTGAGTTCATGGTGGAGGAATGCTCAAGATGGTGGTCCAAATGAGGAACAAGATGAAGCCCATTCAACTCCAACCTCAACTTGGCATTGATGAAGGCTACACCAAAATTCATGGTCGTGAAATTCTCACACAACGACCTTCAACCTGGATCGCTCTTCAATTGAGATACAAGTTTAAAATTTTCCGTTGTTTGAATTACATTAGGATCGAATGACTTTTGCTTACATTGGTAAGGAAGGTTTACACCTTTTCATCATTCAATTCTTAAGCACCCTCACGAGAGTAAGTGTTCGCATTGCTATTTTGATTCTACAAAAAGGAATGTCACCATACTTGGGAATAAATTTAAACAAGTACCTAGAATTTCATAAGCATTGCTAAAATTGACTTAGACCTTTTCTGCCTAGTTGATGCTTATGGAATTACTTAATGGTTGAATTGGTGTGTAGCAACCTAGGAATAGTGATATCCATAATTTTTATTTGAAACTCATTCATGTATGGATCACTAAATTTCAAATTTCTAGGCAAGAAAATTAAAAAAAATGTTCAGGAGGATAAAATTGAGAATCTTGTTTGCCATGATCCAAAGGATGACATTTTCTCTTGTGTAAAAAATTATGATGGTTAGAAATTTTACAAGATGAAGGGATCCATATAATGTATTTATATTACTTGCATTGCTATTAGTAGGAGCTTTAGAAAATGTTCCACTTGATTTATCCATAAAGCCCCACCCCTACCAATGATTCATACATTGTTCATGAATACACTTGAAATTGGACCCATTGCATCTTTGATTTTGTTCTTCCCCGTGCATACAAATGAAGATTTGGTTACCTAACCCAAAAAATCATTTGTACAAGTATCGGGATCTAACCATCCCTCTCTATCATAGAGAGGAAATTGCAGGAGTAAAATAACTATGCAGTCATTCAAATATCTGATTGTTGGAATCCCTAGAGGATTCCATTTCAACATCTCTTGCCTAAGGAGTAAATGAGGATGGTTGATACCTATCAGAAATTAAGCCTGAAGGTCAACCATAACTATACGAGGCTGGAGATTTGACATGGAAACCCTCCATGAGCAACTTATGGGCTGCTACGAATATGTGTGAGCATTATGCTCTCAACTATTCTAAGCACTCATTCAAGCTCAAGGGAATTGCCACCATCATTGGGTGTAAGTTATTCCTTTGTGGCCAAAAGATATGATGAACCTTAACCAAGGAATGACAATCTCACATCCAATATATATTGGGTGCAAGTTGTACCTATGTGGCCATAAGGTATTTTATATCTTAGCGAAGAAACAACGGATCACACTCAATCCATGTTTGAGTGCACGTCATCCCATTGTGGTTATGTTGTACCTTAGCGAAGGAATAACGGATCGTACTCAACACATGTTGGGTACATGTCACTCCTTTGTGTATAAATGATATCATTAACTTAGCTAAGGAATGGCGGATCACACCCAATGCATGAGAGATAAAAGTTATTTCTTAATGGCAAGAAGGTATGATACACCCAGCCAAAGAATGACGGAACACACTCAACCATGTTGAGTGCACATCATTCCTTTGTAGCTAAGGGTTATCATTACCTTAACCATGGAATAACAAAGTACATCCAACCTATGGGAACCATGAGGTGTGGATAAGCGATAACGACAACACTCTCCTCGACCACACTTGTGGAATCCATGGAAGGCAACCCAACATCGACACTCAACCCCTCCAATGCCAAGGCCATGCTGCAACAAGGTTAGGCCAACCTCATGGCCTACATCCGTCGTTAGGGTTTCAGCCCCTATCGCGGACCTTGAACAAGAACAAGCTTGGGCGAGGACTCCCACTTGAGGTAACTTGTATCACACCATTGCATATTTATTTTCCATTCACCCATCATCCACCTTGCATATGAAAAAAACACTTAAAAAATAAGCAGACTAGATTTGCTTTCAAAATAAAGTAAAAGATGTGCGGTAAGAATGGTTTGGAATTCACATAGATGAAATGATGAATAGTTGCTCTATTTAAATTTTCCTAAGTCCCTAGTTTACAACTTACTACTCTCCAAAATATTACTTCCATTGGCTAGAATTACTTTTGCCTTGATTTAGAAATTATGGGTAGTAAAAACTTAATCCATTCTATGTTATTGTGAGATATGCTATAGTGATAGGACTTCTATTCCTAGTTCAAAAGTGAAACTTAGATTTCTGGAGAAATTCTAAAAAGATTTAAGTTACTCTAATTTGATTGGAAATACCTACTAAGGCCATATGATACATTACATTAATAGACCTTATGCATATGCTATTTGTCTTCACATTGAGCTTTGTCAAACTAGTATAGACCTATGTGAGGTTTCATTCATTACATTTTGAATTCAAGACTTCACTTGCACATGCTATAGTCCTACACTAGAAGTAAGCAAATTCCCATCATACCATCATTCCACAATAAAAATAGAAGTTGCATATCATTCATGCTTAGTACTCTCTCCAAAATTTATTGCATAAATCAAAATTTATTGCATAAAAAGGGAGTAGAAGACATGGCTACCAAAAAATGCATGCTTACATCATAAGCATGAGAAAAAAGAGAAAGAAAGAAAAGTAGCCATGTTTCATCCTTGCAAAATAAGAGAGTCCACTCAAAAAGGAGTCATCTCAAAAATATCCGCATCCACTCTGTTCCATCACACATGCACAAGTCTTGAATCAAATTGTTTTGAATTTATTTCTCCTAAGGCTTACTCTTTTGACTTAGCAATATCATGTGTTGCAAATATGCCTACTATATTCCCTACAAGCTCCACATACAAGCCTTATATAGAGGTAGGATGAATTTAGGCAAAAATGCCTTGGTGAGGATATATTTCATGACACATAAAGTAGAGACTTTAGAGAATCAAATTGAGATACTTAAAATCTAAATTTAACTCTCCAGAATTTTAGTGGAACTTGATTTCTAGGGTATGTGTGCTCCATTTGTTGTTCTATCTTTCAACCACCCATGAATAGGAGATGGCATAAGCCCCATAATGACTTGAGATAGGTGAAGTACCATGCCAATTTTTGCAACACTAGGTAGAGTATTTTGTTGTGCACATGGTACTTTTGAAAAATAGTCATTGTAGCAACTCCTGGTCATCAACCTAAAGTCTTAACTTTGCTCGGGATGAGCAAAGGATAAGCTTAGGGGAGTTTGTTGACGGCTGTTATATACCAATTTCATCCGTCATTATAACTTAATTATGTGAAGGAAATATCATTTGTTACATACATCACCTTTCTATTTAACCTATTTCTACTTGTCCTTGGAGAAATTAGTGCATGTAGGTATTTTATACAGAATTGAAGTGAAACAAGGGGTTGGATCCTATAAAATATCATCCCAACCAATCAAGCGCTGACATGTGGCACCACACGGATCAAATGTCCCACAAATAGAAGTATCTGAGGCCATCCAACGGTGTAGCATCCATATCAAGCTATGGGACCCACCTGGAAGTCACCCAGAGAAAGCATATACCGTTTGGAGGACTTACCAGGTCGGCCGACCCCCCTACTCGGCCGACCTGGTCTTTCCTCCAGACTCGGTCAGCATTCATGTGTTGGCTCCTCTTGGCTTGAAGAAGTCAGTGGTGACCGATTCGCACGGTTTTGGTGGCTTGAACCAACTCTTCTCCAAGCTATAAATAGGACCCCTCACCCCTCACTTCAACACACACCAGTTGAGCATTACTCTATTGTATACACTAGTTCTCCTAGTTCCTTAGTGGAGGTTAGGCTCTAGAGAGGAGCCTCTAGTCCCAAGTCCAAATTGGGAAAAGGTATGGCTCATGTATCTTCTCTTGTATTTGTGACTTTGTGCTTTATAATAATATCATTATTAGTCTTTATTTACTTATATACTTGGGCAAGCGTTTCTTGTTTGGTTGTGGAGCCTATGTATGTGCTAGGTGTAGATGTTGTTATGATCTATACATAATTCCATTATCATAAACATCATACACCACCACTATAGTCTAATTAGGTAATATTATGATAATGTTAACATGAATATGTTAGTGCTTGGTCCCAATATTGGTTCAACAATGATGTAGTTCATTGCCTTAGGATGGCTTGTGTCGCGGCTCTTAAGGTATTTACTTAATATGCTAGCATGGTGTTAGGATAGTTAGAAAGCGTTGGATGTCTCGTGGACCCACAGATTGAAGAGGTAGGCAGTCGGTGGTGACAGCCCTATCTGTCCTTTGTAATCCTCCACGTTTGGCTATGCCACATTCTCTTGGCGGGAGTCGCCTAGTATTGCTAGGGGTAAACCCATGCCCAATATGTTAGACCACTAAGCCCTAGTATTCACCATTAGCATATTCATGTGTACTTCATTAGGCTATGTATATGTGTAATTAGAGCATAGTAGGAGTATCTCCGTCTCGTAGTCTAACCCTTGCTAGGACAACCTTAGCCTTAGAGTAGAATGCTCAGGTATGTGTCATACTACCCATATATTATCAACTTACCCCTGTCTTGATAATTGATTAGCATCCCATAGCTCGATCATAAGAGTAGTGTTTACTTTACTCCATTGCCTTCCTTCGGGATAAAAGACGATACCCTTGGGAATACTCTTGGGTGAAATGCTACACGACAGTTTTAGTGTGCTTGCGGACGTCATCTCTTTCGACAGATGATTTGTGGCGTTAGTAGCCGTCAACAAAGCTACATGTCATACTTTTCCACACTTGTTGAGTACGACATGTGCTCACTTTTGCTATTCACCCAGCAAATTTAGACGCGGGTGAAAATGTGGAGTACGAGGACGTCTTTGTGGAGTTCTAGGCGTGCGTGTTACCGTCAAGCTTGCTTGTAGAGTTGGAGTCTTTAGTGTTTAGTGTTTTCCACTACAGAGTCTTTAGAGCTTGTAATTGAGATTATTTGGTTTGTAATAAGGTACTATTATTAGTATTATTATTCAATACATGGTTTTATTTGTTTATCGTCTGTGAATCACTTGTGTATGTGTGTTAAACATCCTGATCACACATATGCATTACGCTTGGTTCATTTTTGGAACTGGGTCTCACATGTAGGTCATTCAGGTGCTCTTAACCAGGAGCACGGCTATCATGATAGTTTTACACTCGCAAAGGTTGTTCCACTTTACATGTTCGTGATTTCATCACCTTTTGGTGACTAAGAACCTTCATTATGCTGTCTCACACTTCTGTTGGTATGTGGCCAAGAGATCACAATAAAGCCTTCCAAAAGTAACTACTAGTATGTACGAATCCACTAAGGTTTCACCGGTAGGCTTGAATCTCCATTCTCCCACCCACGGGCCCCCTCGTGTGCCATGCAGATCCCAGGGTAGCCCTCCTCGACTCCCATTCCCCGCACCATCCAATGGTCCAAACAATACTAGTAGCACACCTAATTATTCAGCTACATCGCACCCAAACTTGGCCTTGTAGTGACACTGTTGTCCTGGCATATTCTTGCATGAACCGGTCCTTAGATCTAAGGCAAGCGAAACCACCATGTCATCCAACCTATTCCATAACCCATGCTTGCTTAGATCACCCGAAATCCATGTTACTTAAGTCATCATTATCATCAATTCACATAGTCCATATGTCTATTCGTTCCTAATGAGTCATTTTGTTATTTTCCATCCCAATTATGCAAAGCGAAGAAAAGCTGGAAAATATCCTTTCCAACTCTCTACAATATATCCCAAGCGACAAGGGTGGTCATACAGGTCTAGTAAACACATATTATGGATTTCGTATCAATTTGACACAAAGATGCAGTTTTTCAAACAAAACATTTCAAAATAGGATCAAAATGTTCAAGGACACTTGCCTTATTCTTGAGGCTGGTTTGGATCAGATGCTCCGAAGTTTTGGTTTCGGAGGTCCTCATAAACACGTTTTAGAGCTTTACTTTCTATTTTGCGCGACAATCATGTAAAACAAATATTACAATTAATAAATGCTCATATAGTACTCAATATGGCATGATATGCATGAATGATGCAATTATGTAGTAACACATGTTATTAGGTTGCTATTGTTTCTTACTATCTAGTTTCAATTAAGTTTTACATGTTAGAGCAAGTTTTTAGTCATTTTGGAGAAAACTAAAGAAGCTTCGGGAATTCCAGAATTGAAGGACCGGACTAGTCCACTCCATGGGTCGGACATGTCCGCACTAGACTAGAAAGTTCAACAGACTAGTCCGCATAGGACCGGACAAGTTCACTACGACTAGGGTTTTAGCGAATTTCCAACTAGGGCATAGTTTGAGTTAAATATGGAACCATAATTGATGTCGGAAAGATGGATCTAAAGTATTTACCGTGAATTAAAGGGCTCACTTGTCGAAGAATAGATGAAACATGAGAATTCAACGGCTAGATCGATGAAGACGAAGAATTGGCGAAGAAGAATATTGACGTCGAAGAACTGACGAAGGAGATCACAACAGCGGTGACGATGTTGATTGATCCTCCCCTCCTTCCTCTTCCTTCTTCTCCCTGTCCCTCTTGGCGATGAGGGCTCCTTCCTTCTTCAAGAATGGTGACATCAGCGTGACAGGGCTAAGGGTTTTCTGTCGTGGTGCAAACGGATGAAAGGTGGGTGATAGGGAGGTCTTGGTGGGGTCCCATTTGGTATCCTCAGGGGTGGGGCACAACATTCTTGCGCCCAATTAAGGTAATTACACAATAAGTCATCGTGGAGGAATAATATAATCCGAGTCGGAACCCTACATACCGAACTAGTCCATAGTGAGGTCGAACAAGTCCGTTTGGGAAAAGAAAGTTCAACAGAGAAGTTCGATGTCAAGCCGAACAATTCTATTCTCGAACAGAAAGTTGATTGGACAAGTCCGGTACTAGGCCGAACAAGTCTGTTGTGTGTCAAGTTTCAAATCCGTACCAAGTTTTTGGGTGTTTCAAGTAGCGATCATCGGACTAGTCCATATATGCAACGAACAAGTCCGGACGAGAACAGAAACAAAACCGGATTATTCCGTAAAAAGTAGCGAACAAGTCCAAAAAACATATGAAACAATTTTGGACTAATCTATAGCAATTAACGGAAAAGTTCAGGGGATAACAGTAGTTAAATCAGACTAGTCTGGGGTCCAATCTGAACAAGTCTGTACTAAGCCAGGTTTTTAATTGCTATTTTGGTTCTAATTTATTTTAATCTTGTTCCTTTTTGTGTTGTATCATGTCCACTACAGGAATCGAGCAAGCCGTCGGCAGTATAGGCATCGGTAACCTAAAGAAACTAACACATTTAAGGTATAAACGTCGGTAAACTGACGTTCATAGCCGACGACTTAGATTCGACATTTATAACAGGAATGGACGTCAGGGCCGATGCCTTTATGGCTTAAAGCCGTCGGTTTGCAGCACTGACACATTTAATATCTAAAGACATCGGCTATAGAACCGACGCCTTTATAGAGCATAAGACCGTCAGCCTCTGTCCAAAGCCGACGCCTTTAAGGCGGTTAAGAACATAGGCTTTGCTGTCAACCGACGCCTTTAATGCGGATAAGAACGTTGGCTGCAGGCCCTAGCCGACGCCTTTAAGCCCCTTAAAACTGTCGGCCGGCAGCAAACCGACGCCAATAGTGGGATTTTTTTTAAATAACCGCCTGTTTTCCTCCCCGCTCGGGTGGGCAGCCTCCAGGCTGGAGCCGTAGCTCCAGTGACCAGTTCACAACATCACAAAATTTAAAGCACAATATATACAACACAGTTCAACATTTCACACAATATAAAGAGCACATCTGAATGTGGCCTAGAGGGGGGTTGAATAGGCCTTTTTGAAAATTGTAGGATCCTGCAACACTTAACAACCAGTTCAAAATCAGATAAATCAGACTAGTCCGGTAAAGTGCGGACTAGTCCGGTCTATACGGACTAGACTGATTGGGTTTGATCGATTAACTTTATTTTTCAATATATGCAGCGGAAATATACGATTAAACAAAGTGTTACAAGGTTATGAATCAGGTTATATCACAATTCAATTTTATACTTGATATTTCAACGTAAAGTAATTAAGATCAATTGTAACCCTAGATTGATATGAAGTAAGGACAATGAACACAAAAGAGAACACAAGAGATTTATCCTGTGGTTCGATTCCCACAGAGGCAACCTACATCCACGTTGAGGAGTCCACAAAAGGACCGGGTCTTCTCCAACCCTACCCTCGTTGGATCGCCACGAAGGCCAATCCTCTTCCACTTATCTCAAAGGGGTGAATAACCGAATTCAAGGGGCTTTCTCACACGTTGAGAGCTCCCTTGGATTACAACACAAAATACCACCAAGAACACACTCAAAAGATTACAATTAAATCACAGAAGTGTGTTAGAGAATCAAACCAAGAGCTCAATGTGGTGTTGAATGTGTCTCTCCAATGAACTAGAGTGAATCCCCAAGGGATTAATCTTTGTTGCACTTAATTTCATGGAGAGATGTGGTTTTTGAGGCTTTTGGGAGGTGTGACGGCGCTAGGGTTTGAGAGAGTGTAAAATATGGCTGTGCAACTCTATTTATATGGGTTTCTAAAAGTGACCATTAGGGTTCAGAAAGATCGGGCTAGTCCGTGGTGGTCACCGGACTAGTTCGGTGTGCTGTGTGTAGCAAACCCTAAGTGTCCCGAAATATCGGACTAGTCCAGCTAGGAACGGACTTGTCCGATTTCGCTACTGGAAATCTTCGGACTAGTCCGATAGTCATCGGACTTGTCCAGACATGTGAAACCCTAAGTGTATAGGATGACAAGTCCGCACTTGGAGGACTTGTCCGATTTAGTTCAGAGGGTATTTCGGACTAGTCCGTGCAAATATCGAACTTGTCTGATATGGATCAGAGAGAATATCTGACTAGTCCGGTTGTGATCGGACTTGTTCGATTTTGTGTGACTTGTGAAGTGTTTTGAGGACTAGTCCACACTGGGGAGGACTAGTCTGATTCTAGTCATAGAGGATATCGGACTAGTCCGATGGATATCGGACTTGTCCGATTTTGTGCAGAAAGGATATCGGACTAGTCCGGTGTCTGTGGGACTAGTCCCGTCCTGTGTAACTATGTGCAATGTATGTGTTTAATTGTGATTGAGCTCTTGGGATGTGTTTTCTTAATACACTCCATACATAATGATCTACTATTCTTCTTTCTTGAGCTCATTTCCACTTGGTTCCTCATCCTTCTTTCTTTTTGGTACTTTGCTCATTTTTCTATTAAAATCCTGCACTCGTCTCAACAAAGAGGTTAGGATCTCAATTGCTTGTCATAAATCATCCAAAACCCACAAGGGAGTCCTAGATGCACTTTCAATCTCCCCCTTTTTGGTGATTGATGACAACCAATTGAGATTTCACAAAATATGATAAAAATTGAGATTTTCATAAAGTATGCACATATGAGTCCAGAATACATCAAGTAGTGAAAGCATAGTCCATAAGTGCATTCTCTATGGTGGGAAGCATAACTAAGTGCACTGAAACATTGAGAATAACATAATTGACATAAATCACCCAATAGCAAGCATATATGTCATTCTAGAGCAAAATCACAGTTTTCATAAATACTACTCAAAAGATCAAATCATTGCATCACAGAACCATAACTAACATAAGATCATTGTTAAAACTTTACAAGCCAAGGCATCGAGCTCTCTCCTCGCAAACTACAGCTAGAACTAAGACTCCCCCTCAATCTCTCCCCTTTGGCATCAAGACACCAAAAAGAGGAAGAGGAGGGTCCTAAGGTCTTCACTCTAAGCTGTCGGTCCTCTCATTGTCGTCTTCATCATCTTCATCTACAGCTTGATGAAGAGGAGGTGCGGAGGTACTCGAGCCCCCAACGCCAAAGTAGGCAAGCTCGGAGGGGGTCAAGGGCCCGAGCAAGGGGAAATCAGAATTTGAGTCTTCAGAGATTGTTGGAGACCCAATTGGCTCAATCTCCAGTTTCTGGCAAATTTGCTTCACATTTTCCTTAATATACTTCATGTCCTCCTTTCTTTTCTTGTTGAGCTTATGGGCCTTCACTTCGGCCTTTTTGCAGGAGGCAAAGATTGTAGCCAGGTACTTGAGAATTCTACTGGCTGAACCTTTTTGAGGGGCTGCACTAGAAGCAGGGGCAGCCCTAGCATCTTCTCTTGATATTGCCGGTGCCTCGGGACCGGAGGCCGGTGAGGGAGCAGCCTGCACACTCGGCTTTTGAGGCATTTGAGGCCTCAAGGGGAGATGCTCCACATCTTTCACAAACTCAATCCCTGTGACCTTTTCAATCACAAACATTAGATAAGGAGCATATCCGCAAGACCTGTTGGGAGTGTAGGATATGTTCACCATATCATTCCAAATGTATTCCGCCACACCAAATGGGCGGTCCTTGGTTATGACCCTCATCAGAGTCTTGAGGTATCCTTGCACACTTCCAGCATCTCCATCATTAGGAGCAATCGTCTTCCTCAAAACTCTGTTTAGCACCACAAAGAATGGCTTCATATTTTTGGTGGAAGGAGGGTTGAACATTGAATTTGGCTCATATAGGAACTTCATCCTATCCTTGTCAATGACACCAATGTTGTGTATGACCAAGCAATCAGATTTTTTGGTGTCAAGGTGAAGCAGGTTAGCAAACTCTTCTTGAGTAATACTGTACTTGGATCCATGGGTCATCCAAGTGACACTCTCCTCATCCTCACTAGAGAAGTGACAGGTCGCAAAGAACTGTGCAATCACTTCATCATTCCAGTTATTTCTGAAAGCAAAAAGATCTCTCAGTCCATGCTTCTCAATGGCTCTCACTACATCATTGAACGGTGAGCAGCCCTTCTTCTCAAAATGTGCCCAGTCAATCCACTGTCTGTGCACAACTGGTGTCTTCATTGGGAGATACACCGATTTGTAGAAATCAACATGGAAGTTGCACCAGAACTTTCCATCAGCCGCTTGCTTTGGTCGGCCATACCAATCGATGCTTCTGAATTTTTCCGCCGAGTCACTGCCCTTCCCGTTGAACTTCTCTTCATTAGGGTCTCGGACCCCTTCCCTTGGAGCATGGAGTTTCAACGGGCCAACCGGACCTATTGCTATTCCTTTGCCCTTGCCTTTTGCTAGGCGGGCACTTGTCGCGCTAAGGCCACCGCAGGTGGTAGCCCTAGAAGCAGGCACCTTGGAGGATGGCTTCTTAGCTAGCACTTTCCTCCGAGCCTGTGGAGGAGTCTGAGCTGGCTCGGACGGTCTTTCTTGACGCTTCTTGCCAAGACCCGTCAAGGTCCGAGGTGCCACCTCGTGGTCCATCTCGTCCTCAAAGTCGGAGACATCATTGCCGGAGCTCAACATGACCTGAGAATGAGTGGCATGAATGACAATGAATGATACAAGGCACAGGTGTGAAAGGATAGCAAGGAATTGCATTGAGGAATTGAAGAATTGGGTTTTGAGTTCAGGAACATCGGACTTGTCCGGTGCACAGGAACGGACTAGTCCGGGGGACCGTACTTGTCTGTGCATGGACCGACTAGTTCGGTGTTCATCCTCAAAAACCTAAGGGACCAGACAAAAGTTGATTCCTAATGCGCAACAAGTGTAGCATACACGTAATACATCAAGGAGGCATGCATATAGTGAAATATGCTAGGCTATTTGATCAACAATGAAGAAATTTGGAATTTCTAGGGTTTGAGTGAAAATTACCGAAAGAATTGCTTGAAGCTTGAAAACGAGGGTGTTGAAGGCCGGACAAGTCTGCTAGCGGTTTTCTGCCCAAATGCGAAGGTTTTTGGTGGAGGGAGCAAGAAATCGCCTTGGGAGGTCGAGCATGAAGATAGAGAGCGCGTGAGGCAAGAGTGGAGATGAAGAAATTAGGGTTTGGCAGCGGCTAGGGTTATGGACACGAAAAATCGGACAAGTCCGGAGATGATCGGACTAGTCCGAACTTTTCCACGGGCTATATCGGACTAGTCCGTCATCTACCGGACTAGTCTGGCCTAACCGGCACTCTACGGGCTTGTCTGCATGGGTGGACTAGTCCGGGCAACCACGGACTAGTCCGTGGTTACCAGACAAGAGTTGCTTAGCCCATTCATATATTTGAAGGTACATATGTAGAGAAAAGAGAGGTAAAACAAATCAAATAATCTTGATGAATATGATCAGTAAGCATACAACAATCAAGCAATAATCATAATTCACCAAGATCTAGTAATTGACATAGTTTTTCGGAGAAAAAATGAGAGAGATGATTTTCACAATCCAATCAACATATTTTGAAGAATTCATACAGGTATGCAACATTTCAAGACACACTCCGAACATCAAGGATATTTAGTTCATTTCGGAGTTCACAGAAACGCTTTTCATCAAGTGGCTTGGTGAATATGTCGGCCAATTGCTTTTGAGTGTTGACATGTGAAATGGCTATGTCTCCTTTCATGGCATGATCTCTCAAAAAGTGATGTCTTATGTCTATGTGTTTAGTTCTCGAGTGCTCAACTGGGTTGTGGGCAATTTTAATGGCACTCTCATTGTCATAAAGGAGTGGAATATGGTTCATATTGTAACCATAGTCCCTTAGAGTTTGTCGCATTCAAAGGAGTTGTGCACAACAACTCCCGGCTGCAACATACTCCGCTTCGGCTGTGGATAAGGCAATGGAATTGTGTTTCTTGGAGGACCAAGAAACTAAGGATCTCCCTAGGAATTGGCATGTACCGGAGGTGCTTTTTCTATCTACTTTGCACCCGACATAATCTGCATCGGAGTAACCAATGAGATTGAATTTTGAGCCTTTTGGGTAGCAAAGACCAAGGTTGGGTGTATGAACTAAATATCTCAAGATCCTTTTTATGGCTATCAAGTGACATTCCTTAGGATTGGCTTGAAATCTTGCACACAAACATATACTCCACATAATATCTGGCCTAGATGCACATAAATAGAGTAGAGATCCAATCATAGAGCGATATACCTTTTGGTCGATGCTAGGTCCATCTTCATTGAGATCTAGGTGGCCATTCGTTGCCATGGTGGTTTTTATGGGCTTCGCCTTGTCCTTGCAAAACTTCTTAAGTATGTCCTACGTGTACTTGGTTTGGCTCAGGAAGGTCCCTTCCTTCTGTTGCAGCACTTGGAATCCCAAGAAGTACTTTAATTCTCCCATCATTGATATTTCAAACTTGTCTGTCATGATTTTACTAAATTACTCACAAAAGGATTGGTTAGTTGACCCAAAGATTATATCGTCAACATAAATTTGACAAATAAAAATATCATCATCAAAATTTTTTGTAAATAGTGTATAATCTACTTTGCCAATTTTAAAGCCATTTTCAATTAAGAAGTCTCTAAGACTCATACCAAGCTCTAGGAGCTTGTTTGAGGCCTTAGAGAGCCTTACGCAATTTAAATACGTGGTCGGGGAACTCTTCATCTTCAAACCCGGGTGGTTGCTCCACGTACACCTCTTCCTTGATTGGTCCGTTGAGGAATGCGCTTTTCACATCCATTTGATACAGCTTAAAATCATGGTGAGTAGTATATGCAAGTAATATTCTAATAGATTCAAGCCTAGCTACTGGGGAAAAGGTCTCATCAAAATCCAAACCTTCGACTTGTGAATACCCTTTGGCCACAAGTCGTGCCTTGTTCCTTGTCACCACCCCGTGTTCATCTTGTTTGTTGCGGAAGACCCACTTGGTGCCGACGATGTTTGCATTGGGTCTTGCCAAAAGTTCCCACACCTTGTTCCTCTTGAAGTTGTTCAATTCTTCTTGCATTGCCACCACCCAGTCCGGATCTTTCAATGCATCTTCAACCCTGTGTGGTTCCAAAAAGGATACAAACGAATAGTGTTCACAAAAGTTAGCTATGCGAGATCTAGTGGTTACTCCCTTTTGGATGTCACCGATGTTATTGTTGATTGGGTGATCCCTTTGTACGCATTGGTGTACTCTTGGGTGTGGCACTTGAGGAGTTGTATCTTCATGATTATCTGCATCTCCCCCTAAGTGATTGCCTTTGTTGACTTGTTGATTATCTTCATATTCTTGTGGTTGATCTTGTGTTGAAGCTCCCCCTTGATCGTTGGTCTCCTCTTGTGGTTCATCTTCCTCATGTACGTGTGGAGGTGGCTCTTGTGGTCGAACCTCACCTAGAGCCATTCTTTTCAATGCTTGACAAGGATCTTCTTTACCTAGTTTACATGGATCAAATTGCTCCTTTTGGGAGCCATTAGTCTCATCGAACACCACGTCATGTGCTACTTCAACAAGTCCGGAGGTCTTGTTGAAAACACGATAGGCGTAAGTGTTCGAATCATAACCCAGCAAGAAACCTTCATCGGACTTCGAAGCAAACTTTGAAGTCCTAGGCTTCTTGTTCAAGATATAACATGGAGAACCGAAAACTCAAAAATATGAAATATTTGGTTTGTTACTGGTGAGTAGCTCATAGGATGTCTTCTTGAGTAGTCGATGAAAATAGAGTCGATTTACGGCGTGGCAAGCGGTGTTAATCGCTTCCGCCCAAAATCGATCCGATGTCTTGTACTCATCGAGCATTGTTCTTGCCATCTCTATGAGTGTTCGATTCTTTCTTTCGGCAACTCCGTTTTCTTGTGGGGAGTACGGTGCTGAAAATTCGTGTTTTATGCCTTCTTCATCAAGGTACTCCTCCACTTGCATGTTCTTAAACTCCGTGCCGTTGTCGCTTCGAATATTCTTGATTGTCAATGAGAATTTGTTTTGAGCTCGCTTAAAGAACTTCTTGAGTGTTCCTTGTGTCTCTGACTTATCATGCAAAAAGAAAATCCAAGTGAAGCAAGAAAAATCATCAACGACAACTAAACCATATTTTTTACTGCCGATGCTTATGTAGGCTATTGGACCAAACAAGTCCATGTGTAGTAGCTCGAGTGGTCTTTTTGTAGTCATGACGTTTTTGGCGGGGTGAGGTTCTCCAACTTGCTTCCCGACTTGGCACGCGCTACATGACCTGTCTTTCTCAAATACAACATCCTTTACACCTCGGATGTGATCGCCTTTGAGGAGTTTTTGAAGGTTCCTCATACCAACATGTGCTAGCCGTCTATGCCACAACCAACCCATGTTGGTCTTTGCAATCAAGCATGTGTCAAGTTCAGCTTTATCCTTGTTGAAGTCAACAAGATAAAGCTTTCCCTTTAACATACCCTTGAATGCAACAGAACCATCACTCCTACTAGAAACAGTCACACCCTCGTTAGTGAACAAGCAATTATAACCTTTGTCGCATAATTGAGATATCGACAATAGGTTATAATCTAAGGATTCAACATGTAAAACATAAGAAAGTGTGTGTTTGGAGGATATTGCAATTTTACCGGTACCGAGCACTCTTCCTTGACTATTATCTTCAAAGTAGATGCCCTCGTTTGGGTCCTCATTCTCTTCATATTCCACGAACATTCTTCTTTCCCCGGTCATATGATTGGTGCAGCCACTGTCTAGCACCCATTTAGATCCACTGGAGGAATAGGCCTGCAAAAACAAGTCATGCCTTGGTTTTAGGTACCCAAGCTTGCTTGGGTCCTTGGAGGTTAGTTACAATGCATTTGGGCACCCACACATGAGACTTGGTGTTCCCATGGCGTGGCCCAACATAATAAGCATAAACCTTGCCAAAATTATTTCTCATTAACACATAGGAGGCATCAAAAGTTTTAAACAATAGCTGTTGTTGTTCGTATTAAGGACTAGTCTGGGGGTCGGACTTGTCTGGAGGACCGGACTTGTTCGGACACCGACCGGACTAGTCTGGTGTACCTGTGCAGTTACAGTCTTAATCTGTGACTTTCCAATTTGAGAGGGCCTTCCTTTTACAAAGGTAATCCTCTCCTTGTTATTCTTATGGCTTCTAGCATGTTGCTTTTCACCATAAGAATAACCAATGCCATATTTGACATTTGGAGGTCTTTTGACCAAGTATGCACTACGTGCATATTTGATCTTCTCCTTGTCAAATATGCCACTTTGGGCAGGATGTTTTTCCTTTGTAGAAGTTGGCTTATTCTTCAAACTGGTGTCACTTCTCTTACATGTGCAAGCATGAGCAAAATCAGTTTTAGTAAGTTGAGAAGGTGAACTTGAAGAGGAGGAAGGTTCACTCAGCTTGAGTGACTCAACCTGCACTTCAAGGATCTTGTTAACCTTGATTAGGTCAGCAAGTTGGTCCTTGATTGTGGCATTTGAGTCAGTTAACTCCAAGCAAGTTTCCTTGCTCGAGGTTAACTCAAGCTCTAGTGATTTGCTTCGTTCTTTTTCAAGTTCTAGAAGTTTGTCAAGTTCGACATATTCCTCCTTTTGGGAGATGATCATGTCTTCTTGACGATGTATTAACCTCTCCTTCTCAACAAGTTGATCAAGTAAAAATTCCATTTTAGTAATTGTTTTCCTATCTAGTCCAATAAGCATGTCCTCATTATCGCTATTGAGTTCATCATCGCTAGAATAGGAATGCACTGAGTGGGGTTTAATGGTTACCTTGTGTTTACCTTCCTTTGCCATAAGGCAAGTGCCATCTCTCTTCCATGCTCCAAGTGTAGGGAAAAGGGTAGACTTCTTGGATGTCTTCTCGATAGCTATGCTAGCCATCTCTTCTTCTTTGGACGATGAGGACTCATCATTTGAGTCCCACTCTTTCCCAATGTGCGCTTGTTCGGCTTGTTTCTTCTTCTTGAAGAATTTCTTGGGTTGAGGCTTGGCTTCTTTGGACTTCTCCTTGTTCTCCTCATATGGGCAATCAACTATAAAGTGGTTGTATTCATCATAATTATAGCATGCCCGCCTCAACTTTGGCTTCGTTCTTTCCTTGTACTTTCTTTCGCTTGACTTTGTACCTTGTCTCTTTTTCATTATTCTCTTGAATTTCTTCAAGAACAATATCATGTCTTCTTCATCCAATTCACTACTCTCGTCGTCACTATCTTCCTCTAGTTGTGCTTCTCTAGCTTCTTTGGATAGGGGCTTGAGACTAGATTTCAAAGCAACCCCTTTCTTCTTTGACGAGGTGAGGTCGGCAATCTCCTTGACATGTTTTGCTTGTTTTTCCATCATCTTGAAGTTGATGATCTTTCCAAGCAGTTCATCCGTAGTCAACCTTTTGTATTTGGGGCTTTCTCTGATCATGGAGCATAGTATGACATTGCGAGGCATAAAAGCTCTAAGGATGAGCTTTACCACCTCGTGGTCATTCCATTTCTTACTTCCGTATAATCTGACCTTGTTGATGAGTGTCTTTAATCGATTGTACATGTCTTGGGGTGACTCGTCTTCTTCAATTGCAAATCTTCCTAGCTCGCCTTCAATCATCTCGATTTTTGCTTCACGCACATGTCGGTCACCTTCATGTGCAGTTTGTAGTATGTCCCATATCTCCTTTGCAATTTCGAGTCCATCCACCTTGGTGAACTCGTCCCGACTGAGTGAAGAGGTTATTACGGCCGCGGCTTGAGCATTTCAGTGAATTGTCTGCTCTTTGCTGGGGGTGAGCTCTTCGTCATCGTCCGGGATATCTATCCCTGTGCACACAATATGCCACAAACTTGGATTGAGGGAAATTAGATGCATTTTCATATTTTGCCTCCACATTGAGTAATCACTTCCATCGAAGTGTGGGGCTTTTCCAAGTGGGATAGATAAATAATGATTGCTATTGGAATTGAGACGATCATAGTTAAAAGGATGTCGGGAGTAGTCGGTGTGACTACTCCCCTTCTTCTTCTTTTCAACTTTTACTTTCCCTTTGGGAAGTGTCTTCTTTCTTAGGAGTGCCTTTAGCTCCAGCGTCTCCTCATCGTCGTCCTCGAAGTCTTGAATGGCTTCGAGGAGCTTCTCCACCTTGAGGTTCTTTTCATCATCAACCTTCTCTTGGTTGTTGCTCTTGTGGGTGTCCTTCATGTCCGACATGATCTCCTTCGAGCGATTAGTCTATTTCTTGAAGAACCTGCTCTGATACCAATTGAATGTGGCCTAGAGGGGGGTGAATAGGCCTTTTTGAAAATTGTCGGATCCTGCAACACTTAACAACCAGTTCAAAACCAGAGAAATCGGACTAGTCCGGTAAAGTGCGGACTAGTCCAGTCTATACGGACTAGACTGATTGGGTTTGATCGATTAACTTTATTTTTCAATATATGCAGCGGAAGTATACGATTAAACAAAGTGTTACAAGGTTATGAATCAGGTTATATCACAATTCAATCTTATACTTGATATTTCAACGTAAGGTAATTAAGATCAATTGTAACCCTAGATTGATATGAAGTAAGGACAATGAACATAAAACAGAACACAAGAGATTTATCCCGTGGTTCGGTTCCCACAAAGGCAACCTACATCCACGTTGAGGAGTCTACAAAAGGACCGGGTCTTCTCCAACCCTACCCTCGTCGGATGGCCACGAAGGCCAATCCTCTTCCACTTATCTCAAAGGGGTGAATAACCGAATTCAAGGGGTTTTCTCACACGTTGAGAGCTCCCTTGGATTACAACACAAAATACCACCAAGAACACACTCAAAAGATTACAATTAAATCGCAGGAGTGTGTTAGAGAATCAAACCAAGAGCTCAATGTGGTGTTGAATATGTCTCTCCAATGAACTAGAGTGAATCCCCAAGAAATTGATCTTTGTTGCACTTAATTTCGTGGAGGATGTGGTTTTTGAGGCTCTTGGGAGGTGTGATGGTGCTAGGGTTCGAGAGTGTGTAAAATATGGCCATGCAACTCGATTTATATGGGTTTCTAAAAGTGACTGTTAGGGTTCAGAAAGATCGGACTAGTCCGTAGTGGTCACCGGACTACTCCGGTGTGCTATGTGTAGCAAACCCTAAGTGTCCCGAAATATCGGACTAGTCCGGCTAGGAACGTCCGATTTCGCTACTGGAAATCTTCGGACTAGTCCGATAGTCATCGGACTTGTCCGGACATGTGAAACCCTAAGTGTATAGGATGACAAGTCCGCACTCGGAGGACTTGTTCGATTTAGTTCAGAGGGTATTTTGGACTAGTCCGTGCAAATATCGGACTTGTCCGACATGGATCAGAGAGAATATCGGACTAGTCCAGTTGTGATCGGACTTGTCCAATTTTGTGTGACTTGTGAAGTGTTTTGAGGACTAGTCCACACTGGGGAGGACTAGTCCAATTCTAGTCAGAGAGGATATCGAACTAGTCCGATGGATATCGGACTTGTCCGATTTTGTGCAGAAAGGATATCGGACTAGTCCGGTGTCTGTTGGACTAGTCCCGTCCTGTGTAACTATGTGTAATGTATGTGTTTAATTGTGATTGAGCTCTTGGGATGTGTTTTCTTATCCATACATAATGATCTACTATTCTTCTTTCTTGAGCTCATTTCCACTTGGTTCCTCATCCTTCCTTTTTTTGGTACTTTGCTCATTTTTCTATTAAAATCCTGCACTCATCTCAACAAAGAGGTTAGGATCCCAATTGCTTGTCATAAATCATCCAAAACCCACAAGGGAGTCCTAGATGCACTTTCAACATCACAAGTTCACACATATGTATATAAACAAGCACCATCAGTTCATCACAAAGATCATGTTCAACACAAAATAGGAATGAAAACAAAGGTCACATGTTCACAAGTTCACAAAGTGGCAATGAAAACAACATTCACAAATTGTTATTGGAACCTCTGCCACTTGTACCTCCCTCGTTCAAATTCAGAAAATCATCACGACCTTGCAGATGATCGGAACCCTGCAAGAAACAAATACAAAGTTACACTTTGCATTTATACTTATAATTCGAGTGTCTTAATCTCTCTAAAATGTGCTAATTGACTTATTTATTACAAAACTCACAAATATGCTAATTTGACTCAAAGTTGCTAAGTATTATTCAAATTAACATATGTTTTAATAAGAAATAACGATTTAGAAGTCATACCTCTACGGCCGGAGTTGTTGATGGGTTAGTCTGTCTTTGGTTAAAGGGCATCGGTGGTAGAACACCTGGATACGGCTGCAATCCAGTAGCCAACAATGACATAAATCCTTGAGGTCGTGGAACAAATGGTTGACCACTCTCAGAAACCTGTTACACACATGGTTACAATTTTGTATTATAACTCAATGTAACACAACATGCGGTGATACCTGTGACAAGGAGCCAATATGTTGTCCTAGCTGCATTGGACAAGGCATACCACCTTGAGCAAAGAACTACATCAAGTAAAGATATTCAATTAAGTTAATTTAACACATAGTAAAGAGTGTTGTAACTTGAATAAAACAACAAGTATACCTGTGAGATCATGTCAAACTGAGGTCGTTGTGGTGTGCCGAACGGAGTACCGGTGCTACCGTGACCCAAAAAATGTATCAAGTAAATTATTTGTGAGATCTTAAGTGAAACATTTTAAAATCGAATAAATAGCTCAATTGTTAAGATACATGTGCCATATACAGGTACTGCATCTGTTGCTGTATCTGCTGCATCTACATCTGCATCTCTGTCAGGTGTTGCTGTTGTTGCTGTTGCAACTGCGTCTACATCTCTTCCTGATTGCGTCTCAACTCTTCTCTTAATGCATCCATCTCTGCAGTAGACTGGGACCTACTAGAACTAGCATTGGAGTGCCGTCGTCTAACATAGGCTTCGCGCTCCACATACCCGTTGCCCAACCTAAGTCTACAAAAGATAAAAATGTGATGAATGGACATTCATTAAATTAGAAACATCATTATCTTTCCACATACCTCCCATGTGGTACACCTCCACAGGCTTCGTATGCCGCACTCACATCCAACAGTGCTCTTACAAAATCTGCCTCATCTCCAAGATTTTTCCTAAAGCACTCAACATATTTTGCCTGCGAGGATACACTGAGTTCATGAGTAGATGAAATAAAAGGTAAAATGACTTGGATAGATCATACTTATGACTTTGTGCGTTGCTGCCTCGTCACACAATTGCTCCGGGCGATTTGGGTCTGGACCTCTATGCCCCTTAAGGTAAACCTCAAAAAAGCTAGGAGCGATACCAGTTCCAGCATGCTGCAATAGCAAAATTTGAAGTTTAATCAATACAATATTTGAAGCAATCTAAGTATGATTTTAAGAATTCATACCATTCTTTGTTCCATCCGCGCATCTCCATCCGACCCATAGTAATGCTTTCTAGGCTTGCTCTTCTGGTTTTTTCGGTTTCCATCCGAAACTAACTTGAACTCATTTGATGCCCAGTACTAATTTAACCATTCCCAAGCTTCCGGATTCACACATATCCAATCCATGTTGCTATTCAAATACTCCTCCTTAGATGTAATTTGACTGTTTCATTTTTTGATATGTGTGTCAACAACTTAGTCTCGTAGTACACAATCACAGCTTTGGTCCAAGCATCGGAGAAAGAGTCCTCTGTGCACCTTTTTGCTGACTCATGAAAAACCGCTCTTGCATATGCTTCACTCTTGCCTTCCTGCAAACGAAACACACCCTGCAACACAAACAACAATTTATGTCAATCAGAACAAGATGTAATATAATTGAAGGACTATGAATACACTTACCCAAAACATATCCCAAACTCTGTTCTGATAAGTACCCGCAGGGGCATAGTCTTTCAGTGCATAGTGATCCCTACTATGCACGACAATTCTTTGTCCGTCCAACACAACCATCCCGGGAAAGCAAAACCGGATGGTGTTTCCCAACTCCGTGTTAATTACTCGTCGATGCCCCCTACCACTCCAATTAACCTCAACCCAGCACCTGTTGATACCCTGCACACCCAGTACCCCCGCATACAAGGAAGACAAGACAACTCCGACAACCTGCAGCTCCGGACCTAGCCTCTCCGCTGAGGAGAGGTCCGGTGCTGTCACGTGTCCCGATGAAAACGGACCTAGCCTCCCCGCTGAGGAGAGGTCCGGTGCTGCCACATGTCCCGACGAAACCGGGCCTTGCCTCCCCGCTGAGGAGAGGTCCAGTGCTGCCATGCGTCCCGACAACACCGGACCTAGCCACCCCGATGAGGATAGGTCTGGTGCTTCCACGCATCCCGACGACACCGGACCTAGCCACCCCAATGAGGATAGGTCCGATGCTGCCACGCGCCCCCAGGACTCCGGACATAGCCTCCCCGCTGAGGAGAGGTCCGGAGCTGCCAAGCGCATCTCGCGGTTCCGGATGGCGACGTGTGCACTCAAGACTGCATTAACGCGCCATCAACACAGCATTAAGCATTATCAAGACCGCGACTTCAAGATGACATCAAGACCCATTAACATGTCATTAAGACATGTTAATGCACCATCAAGACCCATTAACATGTCATCAAGGCTTGTTAATGTATTCTCATGACTAATTAACCCAGGGCCACCTGTCGGGCTCCGGTCATAATGTACGCTGCCGGACCTTGACCTATAAAAGGACCGAGCAGCCACGAACTAGACCTCTCTCACATCTGGTTCATACGCATCTCATGCTCACCATGGGCTGAGTATGTGCAATACAACACAACCCCCCCCCCCCCCCCCCCCCCCCCCCCCCCCCCGTGGATGTAGGGTATTATGCCTCTCGGCAACCCAAACCACATAAAAATCCTTGTGTTCATCTAGCTGGTCGTTCCAAGAAATTTTGCTCCGCCTAAAAAGAACCTCAGTGGTCTGCTCCTTAGCAGGTCTAAATGTCGAAGTGTAGCAACGACACTTCCCTCGGTACTACTAAAGTGTAGCCCGCAGAGGTTCTTATTTCGGTTGCACCACGCAGAGATCAGGATCGAGATGGCGACCCCAGAGATTTACGTGGTTTGGGCCGCCAGAGCGTAATACCCTACTCCACGGGGTGTGTGTGTGTGTTGTATTATGAATCGCTAGAAAGCCTAGTCTCTGGCTCCACCTCACGTTCTTCGGAGTTGTCCCCCTGTATCGTGCGGGTCAGTCCTTTTATAGTCCAAGAACTGACTGTTACATCATTCACCTGGCCTGACATGTGGCCCTGGCATATTTAATAGCCTAATACACTGTCTATGAGTATTAAGCATGGTTAATAGTGTGATAATGCACCTTATGGCTGTGTTACCTCTATTAACAGTGCTTTGATCATGTGTCGTTAATACTGCATTAACGACACATAATCAAATCTTGTAACTGTTGCTTTAACTGTCCCTTGAATGACCGTGCTGAAGGAAATCCATCAATGTATTCATTGATGGTGAAGGTCCGGAGGCTCCACACATGGCAGCTTTGGAGCTTCCCCTTGCGGGGAGGTAGCTCCAGAACTGCTATACACGTGTCAACACTAGAGCTTCCCTCTGCTGGGGGTTAGGTTCGGGTTATTATACACGTGTTGATCGCGGAGCTTCCCTGTGTTGGGAGTACAGCTCCAGATTTACATTACACGCGTGAATCTCCGGTGCTACCCATATGAGGGATGTAGGTCCTGTGTAATATGACATATGGGGCCTGAGGAGACCTTAGCTTTGACAGGTAGAACTCTTTGGCACTTCTTGCGGTATCATAGGGTACCCGATATGCAAAGTACCGACAGTGGCCCCCGGGCCCACCTTTGAGAGAAATCCTTTGGGTTAAGTTATTCTACCAAAGGTGGGCCATCCTTGATTCCCGCACTTCGACTTCAAAAGTCTCGTAATGTGTCGTTGGGGCGATGGTTCGGGGTTAAACCATTGCCGTGTCGCTTGTTATGAATGCGGCAGAAGATCTTTGAGTGTGGATCTCACGCAATTGAAGGTCGCCAGTTCCCAATGTAAAAACTGTATCGATTCCGAGCACCTTGTCAGGGTGCCACCTTTGGGTCTCCCACCGCCCATCATGACAACAGTTCGCCTGGGGTAATAACCTCGATCTCTTCATCGGGGTAGCCTCGGACCCATTTGTCATGGACGGGGTAAGTTTTTTGAAATATGACCCCCACTCTTGTTGCGGTTTCCATCCAAGTGTTGCAGAGGCTTACCTAAGAAGGAAAGTGTGCGCGGTTTGAGGACTCTTTACGCTTTTGATCAAACTTGTGCTGAGAGCCTCCCAAACTTCGTTTAGCTTTCTCTTCCTTCGCTCCACTTTGCCGCGATGGAGTTCGGTCTTCCCAAGAGCCGCCTCAAGAGCAAATATGATTTGATGAAGGTCCGGACCTATATGGGGTGGTCCAGTGACTCCTTCGGCCACCTAATCCGCGCCGGCGAGCCCCCTTTCAAGAAGGAGCATAATGACGACATGGTGTACTTCTCTGCGTATGCCATGGTGGGATTGATCCCACCTTTTTCAAATTTTCTTTTAATGCTGCTGGACTTTTACAGTCTCCAGCTGTATCATCTTGGCCCCCATTCTCTTCTACTAGTGTTGACCTTCGTCCACTTTTGCGAGATGTGGGTGGTTGTTCCCCCCTGCATCGAGCTGTTTAGTACCTTCTTCATCATCCATACCACCGGCAAGGGAACTGAGCTTCTTGGATTCTACTATTTCGTGAAGCGCTAGAACTGCCCCTTCAAGTACTTGAAGTCATTTGCTTCTGGCAAATGGGATGACTGGAAGAAGGACTGGGTCATCATTGCAGTGGAGGAGCACGAGAGGTTGGAGCTGCCCCAAGGACTCCCCAACGTTGACACTGACGCTTGGAGTGTAGTTTCGGAGCTGTCAGATGCCTTCAACCCCGTCCTGACCAAGATCCGCGAATGCGTGGAGGGTGGAGTGACCCCTCAGATTGTCTTCTGCAACTTACGGGTCAACAGATGGGCTCCGCTGAGGAAGAGGGAAAAGCTCGCCTGGGCCCTCAACAGCGTGATGGATGACGACCGGATTGAAATCGGTCTGAAGTCGAACTTGGATGACGAAGCTTTGAAGCTTCATCTCAAGAAATTCCAGCATGGGATAAATGTCGACGGCAATGACTTGGTTCCGCCGGCTTCTTTCCTTCCTCTAAACATGGAGTCACAGTTCAGCAGAGAGCTCCAGAGGAAAATGCCGGTGCTTGATGACCTTGGTGAGGTGGAGAGGCGTCCAACTTCGAGGGTGGTGATCCCCGGAGCTTCTGAAGGAAGGCTTGCCTCTGCCCCGAGCCGAAGGGTTGAAGACATCGGCAAGGGCAAGGGCAAAGAGCCAGCCGAATCCTCCAGCCAGAAGAGGAAGCTGAAGCATGCTGATGGGAGGTCCATTAGGGCTGCTCCCTCTACAACAGCTCCTTCTCCCCGATGGAGGAGGTCTTTTGCAGATGCACCTTCTCTAGCACAGGCGTCCTCAAGGGGCGCTGGATCAGGCAGTCGACACCAGTTTCAGTGCCAGCTAAAAGCTCCAAGCCTGGGAGTTCTTCCCGGCCCAGAGAAGCTCCGACCGAGAGAACTCCGGCTGCCGTAAGTGGTCCTCAGCTGCGGTCCAAAGTCGTTGTCTCACAAGACTTGGTGGGCTCTGGCTCCGGGCCTCGGAAGAAGAGGTTCTGAGGCGACTGGGGCGGTAACATCCTTAGGTAAGTATTAATTTCTAACCTTAAAATGTTAGTCTTGTTTTTGATGTGTCTTTAATCTTCTCCTCCCTTTATTTCTAGGGTGTCGAAGAAGGGGTCAGGAACTTTGCGTCTGTCGCAGCGACCGGGGTTGCGCATGCCGAAGCTCTAACTTCAAGCATCGAGCCTCCTCCTCAAGTGGTGGTAGAAGTCACAACAACTCCGGCACCAGCTGTCATGGACTTGGATTCAGAGTCCTCACTAGAAGCTCTCGTGGTAGCGCCAGACCGTGGGGGAGAAGTTGAAGGTGTACCTCTGACATCGGTGTTGGAGGCTGATTCTCCAGTACCAGAGTTGGAAAGGTTTAAAGCTCTGTTCGTTGAACCAGAAGTCGTTGAAGCCCTGGCCACTGAGCTAGAGGCAATTGAAGCCTCGGCCATTGAGCCAGAGATAAGTGAAGCTCCGACCCTTGTGCCAGAAGTTGTTGAAGATCCGATGGCTGAGCCGGAGATGCTTGAAGCCCCGATCACTAAACTGGAAGCGATTGACGTGTCGGCGTCTAAGTTGGAGGTGGTAGGGGCACCGGATGAAGCTCCAGCTGCTGCCCCAGAGATTGCTGCCCCGGAGGTGTCTGGACCAGAGCCAGAGCAGCCTAAAGAGGTGGCGACATGTCCTGCACCTTCAGAGCCGATAATTAAAGAACCGGAAGCAGCGCCTTTGACTCCTAGTCTAGAGGTGGGAGTCCCCCCAGTGGGTTCTTCCTCTGCTGCTGCTGAAGGGCTTCCGGAGAGAGGCCCTAGTGCTGCAGGAGCTCAGGAGACCACCCTTGTAGAGTGGGACCCATTTTTTGTGATTGAAAATCCTCTAGAGCCTGCGGAGATGGTCCCAGCAGGTCTGGAGCCTATCCCTCTGGCGTTGTCCATAGACAATGCCTACTCGAGCCTTCGACAAGTCTAGCTCGCCTTCGGTCACGAGAGCAAAGCCCTGGAGGAGGAGCGCAACACCTTGAGGCGTTGGCGCAACAGACTCCACATCAAGACTAGGCTTGCTCAAACAAGGCTTACTGATCAGAAGGGGTGGATCAAGAGGGAGAAGGCCCGGTTGGAATACTGGGACAAGCTGCTGGAGGAGAAGGAAGCCGCCATTCGGGCGCTCGAGGCTAACTCCAGGGATATCCTTGAGAAAGCCAAGGAGAGGCGTGATGCTGCTGATGAGCGTCATAAAAACCTCAATGAATTAAACGAGGTTCTCCTGAAGCGCCGAGCGGACCTTGAGGCGAGGGAGGAAAAGCTCTTGGAGCAGCAGGAGGATGTTGTGAAGAGGGAGGCGAAGGTCACCCAGAACATGACTCTGGGTGAATAGAATTTGGCGGATTGCAGCAAAAAGCTGGATCTATGGAGCAAAGAGGAGACAGAGAAGTACTAGAAACTGGGGCAGGAGCTCTCGAAAAGAGAAGCTGACGTTGCCACCAGGGAAGGGAAGTGAGAGGCAGGGAGAAGGACTTGGCGGAAAGGAGGAACCGCATCCACCTCCGGGAGATGGGGCTGACCGATCGTGAAAAGCAAGTTGCTGAGAATATGCAGCAGCATGCTAAATTGGTTGAGCGCCTCACTCGGGGGGGGGGGGTTCGGAGCTTGCAGCCGCCCAGAAGTCACTGGAGTAGCTGCGGAGCATGAAGGAAACTGAGTCCATCCAAGTATTGGACTTCTTGGGACGAGCCAACGACGCGCTGACGCCACTAGGCTTCAGTCCTATATATCCGGACAGTCCGGAGCTGGACTAGGACCGAGCACTGGTGGCCCTCAATGCTGCTGGCAGCAAACTCGACGCAATGGGTGATGTCATTGCGGACCAGTTAGAGATGGAGGGGAAGTCTTTAGCCACAAACGTCGCGAAATATGTGCTGACGTGTTATGTGAGCCGAGATCCCCAATTCTCTTTGGACCTGGTGCTCCAAGGTCCCGTTGCTGAAGAGGAGGACGCCGCCAAGGCCAGCATCCAATAAGTTGGCAAGGAAGTCGCCACATTCTTCCACGGGACTTGGATCCTCCAGTAGCTAGGACTTCTTCCTTCTGCCTCCTGCTGTAATCCTGATTTTGTAATTCAGTGCTTCGATTTAATGAAATCCACGTTGCTGCCATGAACTTCATTTTATTTTTGTCTTCAATATAATGTGCTCTGTCTTGTTGGCCCCCTGGTATATGTGTACAATTGAAGTGTGTACATGTACCAAAGGTTTTGACAGTATATTGATGACTTGAATGTTTCCCACTTGTAAATTTTAGGTCCGAAGTTTGCATTAAATCTTTGCACTTGCTGTTGCGTCGACAGCATGCCCCCTGGGATTGGCGGAGCTTGTTAGCTCCGACTGTACCCACTATCAACGTATTAAAACGTCGATGGTAGGGCCCCCTAGGATTTATCGGAGCTTGGTAGCTCCTAATGTCACCGCACGAATAGTTGAAGGTAGGCCCCCCAGGGGTTGTCAGAGCTTTGTAACTCCGACATTACCCATTGTCAATATATTAAATATCGATGGCGGGTCCCCTCGGAGGGTGTCGGAGCTTAGTAGCTCCGGTGTAGTCCACCATCGCTATGAATTTTTATTTTTCCTGCACATTAAATACAAGAAAAAAGTAAAATTCATCATCTTGTCTATAAATCATTTGTGACTTATTGTTCTCACTTGAGTTTTTATTCCAAAGTAACTCGATATGGTAACAAGTATATTGATGTAACCCTTCCGGATCCATATGATTTTTAGTACTCACCCTACTGAGGCCTGCCGGAGTGTAGGTAGAGTGACGTACTTAGGGTGCAGGACCAGGCTAAGTCGATAGCACACTCCGGACCTATGTTGGCTTGGCGTTTAGGCAAGTAGACTATACATCATGTTAAGACCCAAAGAGATCAACAATATAACTTGCAACACATATGAATAACATAGGTAAAAACTAAAAAAGAATTGCACAACTTCATTATAGACAAGAAGGCTAAACACAATAATTTGATAGATCGAGCCTTGTACAAAAATAAATGCACATAGAGTTTGTTTTCACACAACAATGTCTTTTATTATAGGTCTAGATTACAGGGGACACAAGGACACACTTAGGATGCAGGACCAAGCTAAGTGTGTTATACATCTTGTACTAACCCAGGGTAGGTAGTTACACTTTTAGTGCAGTGACTGTATGAAGTGTACTTAAACTTCCTGGACCCTCCCAGAGGTGTCCGGACGTTCTGCCTGAGGACCTACCCATGTCTGTTTAGTGACTATAACATACAACGAGTGTAATTACAGACTCACCTCCGTGATTCTAAGCATAAAACTTAAGGAGGTGCTCGATGTTCCAAGGATTAGGAAGCGGAGTCCCATCCTCAGTTGCGAAGCAAACGCATCCAGGACGGGATACTTTGATCACTCCGAATGGACCTTCCCAGCTGGGGGAAAGTTTATTCATCCCTTCACGAGTTAGTATCTTACAAAGCACCAGATTGTCTTCCTCGAGTTGTTAGTTGCGCACATGCCTTTGTTGATAGCGCCGGAGCGCTTGACAATAACGTGCATTCTGAATAGCTGCATGGCTACTTCCCTCGTCCACGAGGTCAAGGTCTTCACGCCGGAGCTGGTCCTGCGCAGCTTCGTCGAAGGTCTGGACCCAGAGGGACCCCAAGGTGATCTCCGGAGGAAGGACTGATTTAGCTCCGTACACCAGAAAGAAGGGTGTTTCTCCAGTTGACCAGTTAGGTGTTGTCCTGTTCGCCCACAATGTGGACGGAAGCTCTTCAATCCAGTTGGCTCCGTGCTTTTTCATATGCTCATATGTGCGCGTCTTGAGTCCTTTTAAAATATCTGCATTTGCTCTCTCAGCTTGGCCATTACTTGCTGGCTGAGCTACTGAGGCGTAGCTGAGTTGAATGTCAAGGTCTTCGCAACATTCTTGAGATGCAACACTTGTGAATTGGGTTCCGTTGTCAGTTACGATTTTGTTTGGAACACCAAATCTGCATATAATGGACTTCAAGAACTTTATTGCTGATTGCTTGTTAATTGTCACAACTGGAGTTGTTTCCGACCACTTGGTAAATTTGTCGATAGCGACATATAGGAACCTATCACCTCCGACAGCTTTTGGGAAAGGTACCAAGATGTCCATACCCCACACAGTGAATGACCGTGTAGGAGGTATCATTTGTAGTAATTGAGTCGGTCTGTGAATCTATTTTGCATGGAACTGGCACGCTTCACAGTCTTTCACTAGCTCAACCGCATCCTGGAGTGTTGTAGGCCAGTAAAATCCATGTCGGAAGGCTTTACCGACCAGCGTGCGAGAAGAAGCATGGTTCCCGTACTCACCTCCATGGATTTTCACGAAGAGCTCGCGGCCTTCTTCCCTTGCAATACACCGCATTAGGATGTCGTTGGCACCGCGCCAGTAGAGATCCCCTTCTACCAACGTGTATCTTTTAGCCTACCTGATAATCCGGTCAGCAGATACACTGTCTTCAGGAAGGATATTGTCTTTCAAGTAGCTCCGGATCTCCGAGATCCATGCATCCGGGCTAACTTGAGCTTCTAAGTCTTGTGTGTTGGGTTGCTCGGAGCTTCCAGCAGCACCTACGACTCTTGGTGGACGCCATGGTAACAGGGCCACCGGGACTGCCAGCTTCGTGGTGCTGGTCTCGCCCCCTTCGCTCAGTTCGGCAGGATGAGCTGTTGGTCTTGACAACCTCCGAACGAAGATTTCATCAGGAGTCGGAGGTCCAGTTGAGGCTTTCGTTGAGAGTTCGTCAGCTTCAGTGTTTATACGTCGTTGAACATGATGGAGATCCAGGACTTCGAAGTCTTTCTGGAGCATCTGGACTTCAAGTAGATAAGCAGCTAGTTGAGGATTGTTATAGGAGCATTCACCTTTGACTTGTTTGATGATGAGTTGTGAATCTCCCTTCACCAACAGCTGTTTGACACCATAAGATAGTGCCACCTTTTGTCCGTAGATGAGAGCTTCATACTCCGCAATGTTGTTGGTCGCCTTGAAATCAAGGTGAACCATGTACTTGACATTCTCCCCAATTGGAGCAAGGAGAAGGATCCCAGCTCCGGCCCCATGCTTCTACACGAAGCCATCGAAGTAGAGAATCCAGTGAGGCTTGATAAATACCGGAACCTTGGATTCTAGTTTCTGCTCACGGTGGCCCCCAGGGTTTGATGGAGAGGGAGTCCATTGTGACATAAAGTCGGCCAAGGCTTGACTTTTGATTGCTTGTCGTGACACGAATTCTAGATCGAACTCGGCCAATTCCGCTGCCCACTTTGCTATGTTCCCAGTAGAGTTAGGGTTATGCAAAATAGCACGTAGTGGAAAAGAAGTTACCACTGATATTTTGTGGGCTTGGAAGTAGTGACAAAGCTTCCTTGAGGCAATAAGAACTGCATAAAGCAGCTTATGCACCTTAATGTATCTTGTCTTGGCGTCGTGGAGCACTTCGTTGATGAAGTACACTGGGCGTTGGATGGTCTAGACCCTTTCGAAAGGACCCAGAGCTTCTTCTCCATCGACCCAGATCCTCCTGGAGGGGCCCGAACCTTCATGTTGTGCTTCTTGGACCCTCGACGAGGGGTTCAAAACTCCTTCTTATTCGACCCGGACCTTGCTAGAAGGGTCCAAATTGTCTTGGTCGGCCAGGTGAACCCCCTCAGGTGAATGAGGTTGATATCCTAGCATTTCGTCTTAAGGTTCCGTGTCTGGGGGCTGGAACCCATACACACCTTCATTTAACTCCGAAACCTCCCGGAGGGGTCTGGGTTCCTGGTGGATGTGGGTCCGAACATTCCGCAACCAGGACCATACTGACAACTTCGATGGTTGCCAAAATGTAAAGCAATAAAGACTCACCAGGATTCGGAGCTACCAATATCAGTAGTGTGGTGAGAAGCTTTTTTAGCTCTTGAAACGCTTTTTCTGCTTCTTCAGACCAATGAAATAGTCTAGACTTCCTCAGGAGTTTGAAGAAGGGTAGTGCCCGTTCTGCCAGTCTTGTGATAAACCGGCTGAGCGCAGTTAGACATCCAGTTAACTTTTGGAGATCCTTGATGCGGGCTGGGGGCTGCATATCTTCTATAGCCTTGATCTTTGCCGAATTTTGTAAGATCTATGTGTGTTGAATACATTGGCTTGTAGTGAATACACTTGCTTTGACGATAAAAGTTTTGAATATCACCAAAACACCTTTTTATTAAGGTCCGACTAGTTTTGGTTAGCTCCGGTGAGTTTTGTCTTTAGCTCCGACATGTCTTTAATAACTCCGACGTGTTTTTTGCTAAGCTCCGATCTGATTTTTCTAGCTCCGGCTTTTGGGTTTACTAGTTCCGACTAATTTTGGTAAGTTCCGTCGCTAGATTCTACTAGCTTTTGTTAGCTCCGGTTCAAGGTCCGGGTTGCTCTGGCAAGGTCCGGAACTTGACCGCAATGCTTCTGTTTTTCATTTACAATGTTTCATACTTGCTTTACATCTCTAGAAAGATTGCTTAGTATTCATTTGCTAAGTCTTTGGTGCGTTTTTGATTGACATGGATGATATCGTGTTACTGTGGTTTTGCAACATGCTTATGTGAGGTTCTCACGTAAGGTGTTGTGTTCGGAACTAACTTGAGTCAAGTCGAGGACTTGGGCTCGTATGGATTGGTTGTTTATTCATGTGCAGGTGTTGCTTGAGTTCAAGACATGGCTGGTGATGGGATCCATTGGACTAGTCTCAGGGAGGAGATGAGGTTCCAACAACCAAATTTAGGAGGAATTGTGGTTGAGCTGATCAGGAGGTTGCGCAGCATGATTGAATCAAGAACAATGCATGTGAAGGTATTGTGGACATCATTGGAAGATGTTTGCATGTGTGCAAGGAGTGCATGGACGTGGCTACATGGTTCCGAGACGTGATGAAGAGATGTGGACGTAAATAGTTGGTCGGAAAGATCCAACCGACTAGGTTATGGACTCATGATGTGGCTGAGTCGGGTTTGACTCAAATATGGAATGTTTTGAGTTGGTTATGATAGGATTTCATGTGGGTCACGAATTTGAGTTGTTTAGGAATGTGGGATATGTTCCTAAGGTGTTTGGAAGTCTTAAGATTGCTTCTATCTGCGTATAGAAGAATCCTAAGCAGTTATGGAAAGTTACGATTCGTGAACAGAGTAGGATTAAATTCCTGATTTGAGTTGAGTTGGCTTTCGAGCTGGTTATATAAGCAATGGAGCCTAGAGCTCGTGGTACACGACTTTGGGGCTGTTCCTCTTGTGTTCTATTGAATAAATTCGTAGTTTAAAGGAACTTTTGTTCCTTGTTCGTCAGACTTGTTCCAGACAAGTTTTACTCGTCGAGTTTCTGGACAACACTACCTTTCGTAGGTGGCTTTATCATAACTCGAGTTTTACAGATCCAATTGATGTGAATCTTTTTGGGTTGTCTTTACAACTTGATTATCTATCATCTGTCAAAATTTCACGGTCATTGGATTTGTGGTCTATGATCTACACGAGTTTCTTTGCAGCATTCCAGAACTGTTTTTTTTCGGGAAGGGCAGATTGACCTTTGTTTGATCTTTTGATCATAACTTGAGTTTTTCTTGACGGATTTGAGTGATTCTTGTTGTGTTGTCTTCATGAATTGATTCTCTATGATATCTATCACTTTTGTCACGGTGAAACACGTTTAGATTAGTCTCACACACGATTTCTTTAACATATTGTTTTTTTGCCGAAGGGGTTGGGGTTTAATTGTTTCCGCTGCGTAAGATTTTTAAATCTACCCTTCACCCCCCCCTCTGGTAGATTTTCACGTGCTCTTTGATCCTACAATTGGTATCAGAGCCACGGTTCTCTAATCTTTGTGATTTGCGCGTGTTTTTGACTAATTATCATGGAGAAGTACTCTGCAAAACCTTGTGTGTTTGCTGGTATTGATTTTTAGGTTTGGAAGGCATGCATGGAGGCTTTCATCCAGGCACAAGGCTTTGCAATATGGGAGAAGGTATACAAGCCTTACGAAGTGCCATCAAACGATCAAGTTACAGCTACAAATCTGAGAGATGTCGACAACAACAACAAGGCTCAGAACTTCATTATACAAGGATTAACACAAAGCGAATTCGACCGTGTTGCACACCTCCGATCTGCATTCAATGTGTGGAAAGCACTTTGTGACTACCACGAAGGATCCAACACGATCAAAGAGGTAAGGCAAGACATGTTCAAGAAAGAATATATGTGCTTCGAGATGCAACCCAGTGAGTCTATCGATGACCTTTTTGCTCGCGTTAATAAGATTCTCAGCAACTTGCGTAGTGTTAATGTTAATTTTTCAGATGCTGAAAATGCTAGGCAATTGCTAAGTGCATTAGATATGTCAATTTGGGAGATGAAAGTCACATCTATTCGTGAATCGACTGTCATGAGTTCACTTACTTTAGATGTGCTATATTCCAAGTTAAAAACTCATGAAATTGACATAATCTCACGTAAGAACCCCAACAAGTCTATTGCCTTTGTTTCTCAACGTGACATGCCTAGTTCCGATCAAACATCATCTTGTGGTACTCTTGCTTTGCTGTCCTCTCTAACCCTTGAACAGATTGAGGAGTTTCCAGAGGAGCTAGCGCTCATCTCTACCCGGTTCTCAAAAGCATTGCAAAATGTGAGAACTAGAAGGAGAGGAAGCTCCGGACCTCAATGATGCTTTGAATGTGGTAAGACAGGATATTTTCGTTCAGATTGCCCTAACCTTTCAGGTCCTACTTCCCGGGATGAAAAGAAAACAAGAATGAAGCACTCCTCTGCAAAAGATACGAAGAAAAAGAAGGGTTTTACAGGACATCAATTGGTGAGCAGTTTTATCTCAGCACTCCATGAACTTGGCTCAAACGACGTGGACATTGGAAGTGATGAAGATGAAGATGATTTGGCAAACTTGTGCTTCATGGCGGGCAAGTCAAGATCAAGTATGGAGGAGGCAGAACACAACAGCGACAATGAAGAGGTATTTCCTACTTGCGAAGAAATGTGTGATGCTATTTCTCGTGCCACTATTATTGTTAAGAAAAAGGACAAAAAACTTAGGGACAATGCTGTTAAAATTGAGTCACTAGAATCTGAAATTAATCGTTTGAAATCCTTGATTCCTAGTGATGATTCTTGTTCCTCATCTGACTTAATATATGAACAATTGTCCTCCCTAAGAAGTGCACATACCTCCACACTTGATAAACTTGAACTTGAAATTAAAAAGAACAAAAAGCTTGCTGCACTTAATATTGGAAACTTAAAAGATGCTTCTTGTTCTATAATTGATTTGCATTGTTCTAGTTGTGATGATCTTGATAAAAAACTGCAAGATGCTATAAATGTAATTTCTATATTGGACAATGTTTTACGTTCTCATGAAGTTAAATATTGTTCCAATTGCAAATTAAAAGGAAAAACTTCATGTGAAAATTGTCATGATTTGTCCAATAAACTTGATAACATGCATAACACATTTGATCGGTTTTGTAATGGGAATAAGAACCTAAACTTGCTGCTGAATTCATCCAAGTCTTGCAATGATAAAACAGGTTTAGGTTTTGATTCTCATGCTCATGCTAAGGCACATCCACCTAAAATTGTAAAGTCATTAGGAAGTGGTTTGATTCAAACGGTTCCTAAACAAAAAGAAGTGGTTTTCAAATCCGTAGGAGTATTGTCTCATTCGGTTTCAAATAAAAATGTTGTTTGCTCACCTAGACATGAACACAAAGTTAAATTTCATTGTACCTACTGTGGTAGAGATGGTCATGTCATAGATTTTTGTTATAGACTAGCTAAACAACAGAAAAGGGAAAGAATGGTTGCTAGATCTTATAACTTTCATGCAAAATTTGCTGCACATATTGCACCGAATGTACAACCTGTTGTTTTGAGTCAAAAACATTCAAAGTTTATCTCCGGACCTTCTGTTTTTGCCTCCGGAGCTACTGATTTTTGTGCTACACAAGTAACACCTTATAGGTCAGTAGTTAAGAATAAAAAATCTCAAACTTTGACTCATAAACCTGCTGTTTTGTCTCAGCTTTCGCGTGTTTTCCTGCTGCACATCGCGTGACTCAGTACTGGATTACTAAATGTCTTTTGACTAACCCCAGTATTGAGTCATCGACGTATTGTGCTTCTATGTAGGTTACACGTTTGACGAAGGAGAACATTTGGATTGTGGATTCAGGTTGCTCATGCCACATGACCGGTAACAAAGATTGGTTCTCCTCCCTCTCTTTTGTGTCATGTGTAGAGAATGTTACTTTTGCCGATAATTCTTCAACTCCTATAATTGCTAAGGGTTCGGTTAGAGTAAATGATCACTAAATTTTGAAGGATGTGGCACTTGTCAAAAATTTGAAATACAACTTGCTTTCTGTTTCACAATTGCTAGATGAAAATCTGAAAATTATTTTCAATAAAAACTGCTGCAAAGTTGTAAGTTCAAATAGTGAGCTTATTTTTAACATGTCTCGGTTTGGAAGAGTTTTTAAAGCTGATTTTGATATGTCTTCCTCTAAGCATAGGTGTCTAGTTGCTAATGATTCAAAGGACCTATATTTTTGGCATCGTAGACTTGGTCACGTAGGCTTTGATCACCTAACGCGTGTTAGTGCTCTTGATCGCATACGTGGGCTGCCTAAGCTTAAAGGGGACAAAGAAATTGTGTGCTCTTCGTGTAGACATGCTAAGATGGTTGCAGGTTCACATACTCCTCTCACAATGATCATGACAACTGAACCATGCCAACTTTTGCATCTTGACACCGTAGGACCTTCACGTGTTCAATCATTCGGAGGTAAATGGTATGTACTTGTGATTATTGATGATTTTTCTAGATACTCTTGGGTTTACTTTATGGCGTCTAAGAATGAAGTTTTTAGTCACTTTAGAACCTTATTTCTTAGATTATCAATTGATTACCCAAGATCTTTAAAAGCAATTAGAAGTGATAATGGAACTGAATTTAAAAATCAATCTTTTGATCACTTTTGTGCTGAAAATAGAATAGATCATCAATTTTCTTCACCATATGTACCTCAACAAAACAGTGTTGTAGAAAGAAAGAATAGAACCTTAGTTGAGATGGCTAGGACTATGCTTGATGAATATCAAACTCCTAGAAAATTTTGGGCTGATGCGTTAGCAACCACTTGTTATGTCTCAAATCGTGTTTTCTTGCGTGTTAAGCTAGGTAAAACACCATATGAGCTTCGGTTTGGACATAGGCCTAGTGTTACACACTTTCGGGTCTTTGGTTGCAAATGCTTTGTTAAGAAACATGGTAATCTTGATAAATTTGAACCTAGATCCATTGATGGCATGTTTCTTGGTTATCTATCTCATACTAGAGGCTACCGTGTGCTTTTACTTGATACTAACAAAATTGTAGAGACTTGTGAAGTGTCTCTTGATGAAGCTAGCCCAGGTACTAGCTCAAACATTGCAGGTCCAGATCCATATCCGCAGGGGGGGAGCATTTTCGTTGAAGATGAGAAAGAATTGGAGTTGTTGCCCGAAAATTCAGCAGCTAAAGATTTTGTTTCAGCTCCGGATGTTAATTCTCAACCAGCACCGACAACCATCAATGCTGATTCAAATCATCCTCAAGTCACAAGCTCATCGATTTGTGATGAACATGAAGAAGAAGAAGCTTGTGAGACATCTGTTCCCCTACTGTTTTACAATGATCATCTCCCACAACAGATGATTGGAAGCTTGCACGAACGAGTCACACAGTCCAGGTTTTGCGATACAAACTCTCATGCTCATTCTTCTTTTGTTGCTTCTTTTGAACCCAAAGATATATCACACACACTCACTAATGAATCTTGGATTATTGCCATGCAAGAAGAGTTAGAAAATTTTGAAAGAAATAATGTTTGGAAACTTGTACCTCCTCCTCAAGGTCACACTTTAATTGGAACTAAATGGGTATTTAAAAATAAACAAAGTGGGGATGGGGTTGTGGTTAGGAATAAGGCTAGGTTGAATGCTCAAGGTTTCACTCAAGTTGAAGGTCTAGATTTTGATGAAACATTTGTTCCTATTGCTAGATTAGAAGCCATAAGAATTTTGTTAGCTTTTGCTGCATCTATTGGTTTTAAGCTATATCAAATGGATGTTAAAAGTGATTTTCTTAATGGCTACATAGATGAGGAGGTTTATGTGAAACAACCACCGGGTTTTGAAAATCCAGATTTTCCTAATCATGTTTACAAACTGTTCAAAGCCTTGTACGGTCTCAAACAAGCCCCTAGAGTGTGGTATGATAGGTTAAAAACATTCTTACTTGAAAAAGGGTTTACTATGGGCAAGGTTGATAAAACTCTTTTTTTGCTTAAGCATGGCAATGACTCATTATTCGTTCAAGTGTATGTGGATGATATTATCTTTGGTTGTGCTTTTTCATGATCTTGTGTCCAAGTTTTCAGTAATGATGAGTTCCGAATTTGAAATGAGTATGATGGATGAACTCACCTACTTTTTGGGGCTGCAAATCAAGCAAACAAAGGAGGGTACCTTTGTGCATCAAACAATGTATACAAAAGATCTCCTAAGGTGCTTCAACATGAACAAAAGCAAGCCTCTTTGGACATCAATGGGAATAGCAACAACACTTGGACTTGATGAAGATGGTGAACCCGTGGATCAAAAAGAATATAGAAGCATGATCGGATCACTTTTGTACCTCACGGCATCAAGATCAGACATACAATTCAGCGTATGTCTTTGTGCATGGTTTCAAGCCTCCCCACATGCTTCACATCGTCAAGCCGTCAATAGGATTCTCAGGTACTTACATGGAACTCAAGAATTTGGAATTTTTCTTCCTTCTTCCTCAACCGTTACTTTGAAAGCATTTTCGGATGCTGATTTTGGGGGTTGTAGGATTGATAGGAAAAGTACTTCCGGTGCTTGTCATTTTCTTGGTAATTCTCTTGTTGCTTGGTCCTCTAGAAAACAAAATTCAGTTCCACAATCCACAGTGAATCTGAATATGTAGCTGCTGCTAGTGCTTGCTCACAAATTATTTGGATTGTTCAAACACTTAAGGACTATGGGGTTGATCTAGATAGTGTTCCACTGTTCTGTGATAACACTAGTGCCATTTGCATTGCTAAAAACCCCGTGCAATATTCTAGAACTAAGCACATTGACATTAGGTATCACTTTCTCTGAGATAATGTTGAAAAAGGAAACATTGTGCTTCACCATGTAGATATTGAACAACAATTGGCTGACATTTTTACAAAACCTTTGGATTTCACTCGTTTTTGTTACATTCATAGTGAAATAGGGGTTATGCATCCTCATAGCTTAAATTGATGGGGAGTTTTGAAACTTGGGAAGTCTATGTGTGAATCTGAAATTAAAATAATATGAGTATAGTATTTCATACATATATGACTTTGTGATTCCTTTTACATGCTGAAAGTTCTTACTACATTACTCGTGTTATACATTTTGTAGTTTTTGCATGTCTATTAATTGGAATAATTACTTACACTAAATTTGGTCATGGTCGAACTTTCTTGCTGTTTTGAACTTGTTGTATGTTCACAAGTGCTCTTAATTATTAAAAAAATTAACCAAGTAATCAACTCACATGTTGAGTTTTTATGAACAAATATAAATTGAGAAAAGATCAAGAGAATATGCATGCATCACACTTCTTCTTTTGAGATGGCTTATCATTGCACTTAGATATGAACTTGGAAGAAGTTGTGTATGACTAAAACCATGTCCTTAAGCTTCTGATTGTCAAATGACATAGGCTTGGCTTGGTTGGTTAGAATAAGGCAGATGCGCATATAATCTCTCGCAAATATCATATGATCTAAATTTATGCTTTGAAAAATAATAAAATGCAGCAACTAGTGTCATGATTTCAAGTTTTGAAATAGTTAAGTTTGTGAGGTCATGACATACTTAAATTGAAAATTACATTTGATCTCTAGCATGGCTTACACTACTTTATGTATTTCATTGATGTGATAATGTAAGGTACTTGATAGTATGACTTGGATGAGCTTTGTTTATATGTATATGTTATAATATGCTCATAACAACTAAAGTTGGAGAGATAATTTGTTTATATGCTCATGACTTGCTGAATACATTGTCAAAGGGGGAGAGATAAGCATGAAGAGAAAGAGAATATGTGCATAAGAAGAGATAATAAAGGGGGAGAGATAATATGGGATAATTTTTGGATTTTCTTCTCATTTTACTTTTGATTTACAAAGGGGGAGAAATTGCCTTCAGAACTTTTATGTGAATAAGCCAATGTTCGGATTTTAAATAGTGTTGCCAATGCATTGTAAGACCTATGTGTGCTAAATACATTGACTTGTAGTGAATGCACTTACTTTGACAATAAAAGTTTTGAATATCACCAAAACACCTTTTTATTAAGGTCTGACTAGTTTTGGTTAGCTCCGATGAGTTTTGTCTTTAGCTCCGACATGTCTTTGATAGCTCCGGCGTGTTTTTGCTAAGCTCCGAGCTGATTTTTCTAGCTCCAGCTTTTGGGTTTACTAGTTCCGACTAGTTTTGGTAAGTTCTAGCGCTAGGTTCTACTAGCTTTTTTTAGCTCCGACTCAAGGTCCGAGTTGCTCTGGCAAGGTCCGGAACTTGACCGCAATGCTTCTGTTTTTCATTTGCAATGTTTCATACTTGCTTTACATCTCTGGAAAGATTGCTTAGTATTCATTGGCTAAGTTTTTGGTGCGTTTTTGATTGACATGGATGATATCATGTTACTGTGGTTTTGCAACATGCTTATGTGAGGTTCTCACGTAAGGTGTTGTGTTCGGAACTAACTTGAGTCAAGTCGAGGACTTGGGCTCGTATGGATTGGTTGTTTATTCATGTGCAGGTGTTGCTTGAGTTCAAGACATGGCTGGTGATGGGATCCATTGTGACTAGTCTCAGGGAGGAGATGAGGTTCCAACAACCAAATTCAGGAGGAATTGTGGTTGAGCTGATCAGGAGGTTGTGCAACATGATTGAATCAAGAACAATGCATGTGAAGGTATCGTGGACGTCATTGGAAGATGTTTGCACGTGTGCAAGGAGTGCATAGACGTGGCTACATGGTTCCGAGACGTGATGAAGAGATGTGGACGTAAAGAGCTGGTCGGAAAGGTCCAACCGACTAGGTTATGGACTCAGGATGTGGCTGAGTCGGGTTTGACTCAAATATGGAATGTTTTGAGTTGGTTATGATAGGATTTCGTGTGGGTCACGAATTTGAGTTGTTTAGGAATGTGGGATACGTTCCTAAGGTGTTTGGAAGTCTTAAGATTGCTTCTATATGCGTATAGAATAATCCTAAGTAGTTATGTAAAGTTACGATTCGTGAACAGAGTAGGATTAGGTTCCTGATTTGAGTTGAGTTGGCTTTCGAGCTGGTTATATAAGCAAGGGAGCCCAGAGCTCGTGGTACACGACTTTTGGGATGTTCCTCTTGTGTTCTATTGAATAAAATTCGTAGTTTAAAGTAACTTTTGTGCCTTGTTCGTTAGACTTGTTCCAGACAAGTTTTACTTGTCGAGTTTCTGGACAGCACTACCTTTCGTTGGTGGTTTTATCATAACTCGAGTTTTACAGATCCAATTGACGTGATTCTTTTTGGGTTGTCTTCACAACTTGATTATCTATCATCTGTCAAAATTTCACAGTCATTGGATTTGTGGTCTATGATCTACACGAGTTTCTTTGCAGCATTCCAGAACTGTTTTTTTCGGGAAGGGCAGATTGACCTTTGAGTTTTTCTCGACGGATTTGAGTGATTCTTGTTGTGTTGTCTTCTTGACTTGATTCTCTCTGATATCTATCACTTTTGTCATGGTGAAACACATTTAGATTAGTCTCATACACGATTTCTTTAACAGATCATTTTTCCGCCGAAGGGGTTGGGGTTTAATTGTTTCTGCCACGTAAGATTTTTAAATCTACCATTCACCCCCCCTCTAGTAGATTTTCACGTGCTCTTCAATCCTATAAATTTGCTTCAATTCTTGAGTGAGTCACCAAGAAACCTAGAATCTTCCTGAAGCTAACCCCGAAGACACATTTGTCTGGGTTCAGCTTGGTACGCGTAGTGCGCAGCTTATTGAAGACAGCTTGTAAATTCTCAAGGAGTGCTCCTTGTTTTTAATCTTCACGATGATGTCATCGACGTACACCTCCACCAAGTCTCTAATTAGCTCTCCAGATTTTTTGTACATAGCTCGCACAAATGTTGAAGCAGCATTTTTAAGACCAAATGGCATGGCATTATAACAGTATAATCTATCTATTGTTATGAAGGCAGTATGCTAATGAGGACATGCCTAGCATTCCTCATATTCAAATGAAAATCCACTTGATATAGCTGGTCCAATTACAAGGAGTAGAGCTAAACAATTGCAGAAGCAAATTCATTCTCAGGTGAACGCTAACCTTATGTTTAATAATCAGTCTATGTTGAATGAGCCTATACTTTTGAGTTCTTGTTTCAATGTCCTTAGGGATGATTGAGTGTATGAACCAGCATGGAATCAAGATGGATTCAAGCCTCTGGACATCTGAACCAAGAAGATGAATAAAATGGTGGTTCATCACCTTAGCATGTGAATGCAACCAGAAGCTAGATGACTCACATATGGTACGAATTCCAAGCATCACTGCGGACAGAATACAAGGAGTTACACGGTGTTCTATAAGTGGATGGAAGCGTTTTCAAGTCTACTTTCCAGCCCATCAAACGGTTCATTATTTGGATGCTTTAATAAGGAGTTATGATAATTTTAGTAACTGCTGCCAGAAGCTGAAAAGACGCGCGAACCAGCCACGAAATCCACTAGAGCATGTGCATGCAGCCATTTATTCGAAGATGAACGTCCCTATCTCTATATATATCTTGTACTAGACAATGCAAAGAGGGAGAGGCTATTTTTATTGAATTCAGAATACACAAACTCGAGGAGTTTTGTTTATGCGTGAGTCTTGAGAGGCTTACAATACTTGTTCTTTCGATTCATGAGCGAGTTGTAGAATGCCGCACTGCGGTTCACCCAGTTCGTGCCTTCACGTCTATAGAGCATGATTGCATGGGCTGTTTCGTCGATACGTGGAAGGGTGATTGTCTTGGTAGTTCGTCGCCTGGACAGCCTCGCAGTGCACTGCGTCTTCACCAGGTCACGCAGCGACAATTTATCAAGTTCGCAGATCCTACGAGAAGATCGGGCCACAACAACATGCTACACGTGTTGTTTAGGCGTGTGCATATCATATGCTCTTCATGTTCCTTAGACATTTAGATTTGATGATATCCAGAATATGCATCTAAGAAACACAATAGTTCACACTCGGAGGTGGAGTCCACTATCTGATCTATTCTGGGTAGTGGAAATGGATCCTTTGGACATGCCTTATTTAAGGTGGTGTAGTCGATACACATCCGAAGCTTCTCGCTGACCTTGGGTACAACAACTAGGTTTGCCAGCAATTTTGGATGGAAGACTTCCCGGATGAATCCAGCTTCGAGCAACTTTTTGATTTCCCGTCAGATGAAGTTTTGTCGCTCGATTGATTGCTTCTGGGGCTTCTGGTGTACAGGCCGTGCGTCTGGGTATATCTTCAGATTGTGCTCAATCACCTCCCTAGGGATCCCGGGCATTTGTGACGGTTGCCAGGCAAACACGTCGACATTAGCCCGGAGGAAAGTGTTGAGCGCGAGTTCCTATTTGTTGTTTAGACCTCCCGATATATGAGTAGTCTAAGCAGCATCGGAACCAATTTGGACGACTTTGACAGGAACGTCAGTGTCGCTGCTTGGTTGCACATGAGGTGCGGAGGTAGAGCCTTTATGACGGATGCTCGGACGGTTCGAAGCTGGCTCCTTACCGGATGCTTCCTCTTGCACTGTGGTAAGCACATATAGTTCTTCTAAAGCAGTGACTCCTGCAGTGCGATCTCCGCGGATCCGGAGAACACCAGCAGGTGTTGGCATCTTCAACACTAAGTAACCATAATGAGCGGCAACCATGAACTTGTACAAGGCTGACCTGCCTAGAATGGCGTTGAATGGCAGACTGATCTGCGCGACGTCGAAGACCAATTTCTCAGTTCTGTAGTTCTCCCGAGTCCCGAAGGTTACTGGGAGTGTGATAGAACCAAGAGGAGTAATAGTCCCCGGACTTACCCAGAGAAAGGTCGGGATGGGCGAAGGTCCGAAGGCCAGAGCCGAAGCTTAACGAAAGCTTTGAAGCTTATGGGTTCAGCCCTGAACCTCCGTCCACCATTACATGGTGGAGTTGAACATTGTTAATGGTGGGTGACACCATCAACGGGAGTTGGCCAGCTCCGATCATGTTTTGGGGGCAGTCTAAAGCATAAAAAATGATGGGAGTGTCCATCCACTTCTGATGAGGCTCCGCCCCAGCAGTGGGAGCTGCCACAGCCATGTCCCGCTGCACCGTCTTGAGGATGCGGCGAGAGGTGATGTTCCAAGAACCACCATAGAAGGTGTTTAGGGTCTTCCGGCGCTCGTTGTCAGAGACTTCAGAATCGTCGTCGACAGTGTTGTAGACAACTTTCAGGACCTTCTTGGGATCCTGGAAACCTAGCTCCTCCTCAGCCGGAGCTTCATCGACTTTTTGTTTTTCTTCCCTTTGATAGAAAGGAGCTTCTTCTTGGTGTTTGTTATAGCACTCGACAAGGTTCTGCACCTCGTGGCATTCTTCCAGGTTGTGCCTGTCCATCTTGTGGATCGAACACCACGCTTTGGAACTGTTGCCATCTTCTGATGAAGGACAAGGTCGTTTCTCAGTGCGTGGCCCCCGACCACTGGAGCTGCAGCAGCTACTACGGCTGGTGCACCGGCCGATGACTTCTTCTTGTCGTTGGGCTTATTTTTCTTTTTGTCACTGCCGGATGTAGTGGCTTCAGTTTTGGAGGACTTCTTGTTAGTCTCTAGAGCTGGCTTAGAGTGCATTACACGGCCCTCCGCAGCCCTAGCACATTCGTCCGCTAGGCTGAAGAGTTCCATGACGCTGGTGACTTCTTTGATTGCTAACTTCTCCAGTATCTTTTTATCTCGAACACTCTGTCTGAATGCAACGATAAGAGAAGAGCTCGAGATTGAAGGAATATTATTCCGTATCTGAGAAAACCGCTGGATGAAGGATCGCAGCGATTCCCCCGATGTTTGCTTTACAGCAAACTGATCCAATTTAGTGCCAGGCCGGATGTAAGAACTTCCAAAGTTGGCAGTGAATTGTGGGCATAGCTCCGCCCAACTATTAATGGAGTCGGGTGGGAGACTCATGAACCAGGACCTTACAGTCCCAGTTAGAGCCACTGGGAAGTAATTGGCCATCACAACCTCATCACCCCCCGCTGCCACTATAGCAGTGTGAGTAGATTTATAGGAACTCGGCGGTGATGATAGTCCTGTCGAATTTTTCCAGCAAGTGAGGCCAGAACTTCTGTGGCCATCTGACCATGCATGGCTAGGGCAGAACAACCTCCTCCTACTCCCTGAGGAGCAGGGTTGTCCCGAGCCTCTCGCCTCTCATGAGCACGCTCGATATGGACACGACCGTCTTGCTACCGGTAACGGTGATCCAGTTCCGACCGCATGTCATGAGTCGTAATCCTAGTGATGGTGTGGGTGCGTCGTACCCCGGTAGGCAGCAAAGTCACCTGCTGGGATGCAGCACGTCTCCTGTACTACGAGACTTGCAGACCAAGTCAGCCCGACAAGGTCCATCGTTGTGATGGTGCTCGCCCCAAAGGGGGAGGAGCTTGATTGCTGATGCCAGCGGCTGCAGCTGCAACCAAATGGTCAACATCAGCTCTCCACTGTTCCATAGCACCCTGAGGTGCCCCTGGAGGTGGTAGATGTTGTAGGAGAGTTCACGCGGCAATGAGCGTGTGCTCAGGGTTGTTGTTTGTCGATGCAGTGATCAACGCAGATGCCCCATCTTGTTGTCCAGCATTGTTTGCCAGAACAGAAGGTGGCTGTGGTGCCATAGTGCCTGCTGGAACAATGGCACCTGCTGGCTGCTGCACATTAGGGGGATTGCTACAAGCAGGTTGTTCAGCTCGATTGTCGTTGGAAGATCCTGCGGCGGAATTCACCATCTTGAGATCTCGGTCCCCTTACCTGGCGTACCAAATGTTGAGGTGTAGCAACGACACTTCCCCCGGTACTACTAAAGTGTAGCCCGCAGAGGTTCTTGTTTCGGTTGGGGCATGCAGAGATCAGGATCAAGATGGCGACGCCAGAGATTTACGTGGTTCGGTCCACCAGAGCGTAATACCCTACTCCACGGGGTGTGTATGTGTGTTGTATTATGAATCGCTAGAAAGCCTATTCTCTGGCTCCACTTCGCGTTCTTATGAGTCGTCCCCCTGTATCGTGCGGGTCAGTCCTTTTATAGTCCAAGGACTGATCGTTACATCATTCACCTGGCCCGACATGTGGCCCTGGCGTATTTAATAGCCTAATTCACTGTCTATGAGTATTAAGCATGATTAATAGTGTGATAACGCGCCTTAATGGCTGTGTTACCTCTATTAATAGTGCTTTGATCATGTGTTGTTAATACAACATTAATGACACGTAATCAAATCTTGTAACTGCCGCTTTAACTGTCCCTTGAATGTCTGTGCTGAAGGAAATCCGTCAATGTATTCGTTGATGGTGAAGGTCCGGAGGCTCCACACGTGGCAGCTTCGAAGCTTCCCCTTGTGGGGAGGTAGCTCCGGAATCGCTATACATGTGTCAACACTGGAGCTTCTCTCTGCTGGGGGTTAGGTCTGGCGTCATTATACACATGTGGATCGCAGAGCTTCCCTGTGTTGGGAGTTTAGCTCCGGATTTACATTACACACGTCAATCTTTGGAGCTACCCATATGAGGGATGCGGGTCCGCTCTAATATGACATATGGGGCCTGAGGAGACCTTCAGCTTTGACAGGTAGAACTCTTTAGCACTTCTTGCGGTATAATAGGGTACCCGTTATGCAGGGTACCGACAGCACCTAGTACCCTTCGGCTTTATAACTATCTGCTCATCCAAGCTTTTGCTTGAAGTACATAAAAGGTGCCTCCATAGCCTGTTCAAACAGTATTAGTTAATTAGTTAACAATAAAACAAAGATAAAAGATAGCTTATCAATTAATTCAAAATAGTACCTGAAAGGGCATTGAGCGGGCGGCTCACTTGCCTCAGCTAGCTCTGCAAGTCTTGCCAACCTCCTATCTCGCTCGGAATCACCGCCCTCTTCGTCATCGCTGCCCTCGTCGTCCCCCTCATCACCACCCTCAGAGGAGGACCGTCCAAAGACTGCCGCAATCGTCCGGTCTCTCGTGTCCGAACTTGAGTCTCCTCCCTGCTCTGACAACTGTCTCACAGTATCTATCTCCTCCTCGTGCAAGTCCTGAGCCAGACTTGGCTCTAGCTCTCATGAGGACTCTGGCTGTCGTGAGGGCTCCGACTCTGCGACACACTGCATGAGCTGCCTATGCCTATCCACACTTACGCTTGTATCCTACAAATGAAAATAAACATGTAACAAATATTAGAATGTATTTAAAAATAAACAAGTATCTTAGACAAGCCTTTGTGCTCCGAACTACTAGTGTGGTCCGAACTTTTTCCTGCCAAGTTTGATATGCTTGAACATCTGCATAAATTTCAAAATAATGATTAGTTATACAAAACAAATGATAAATAATAAAAGATACTCAAAATGCGTACAATAAGAATCAAAATCTAATATAATACGTACAATAAGAATCAAAATCTAACAGAATGCTTACAATAAGAATAAAAAATCATTAGCATCAGAATCTGCTTCTGCCATATGTGCTTGAAGATGTTCATGTATCTATTATTCATCTATGTCTTCTTCAAACTCTTCTTCTTCATTGTCTCGATCAAATTATTCTTGATCCTCAATAATCTTTTTCTGCTTTTCAATAACCCTTTGTGATTGTCAAATATGTTTCCTCGAAATGCCAGTATGTTCTTCAGACATTAACTCAAAGGTACCACTAGCTATCTCTGCTAGTCCCGTCCCGCAAGATATCCTAAAATCTTCTACTTCCTTGACTTCATCTTAATGGACACCACCATCATCATCTTCCTGATTCTCTATGTATCCATCATAATGACGATGGTCCACTTGAGGATTAACTTTGTATACAACCTACAAATTTTTGAAACTTAGATGAGGATAACTTAAATAGTACACTTATTCCACTTGATGGGAAAGTACAACATTGTTGTTATGAGCTGTGTACCGCGAGTTGTGGTTAACCTCCACCATTCCAAAATCATCGACTTGCGTGCCCGATGTTGGATCAAACCATTGACAGTCGAAAATCACAAGATTCAGTTCTTTCGGATCGTCAAATGTGTACTCGATTATTTTTTGAAGAACACCGTAGTAAACATTGACTTCTCCACTACCCTCCACTGTAGTTATCATTACTCCACTATTTGATGTGGCTGCAAGTACGCGGTTTGCTTCTAAACTTGCTATACAAAAGCGGTATCCGTTGATATCGTATCAGTTAAATTCTCTTGCTTTCAGTTGACCATGCGAAATCTATCGCAAGTCATCTGAGATGTTACGATCTTGCATACACTACATAAATAGACAAAGTTAGCATCTTAAGACAAGCATGTGAACTATGATTGAAGACAAAAGACGAATAAAAACATTACACGTTCACAGAACCATGCCACAAAGCTTAGCCCACCATTTTTACCATCCTGGCGCATCTTATCCAATTGACTTTGTGTAGGTCTTTGAAAAGATGTTCAATACAACTTGTCAAATATATCAAAATATGGTAACACTTCCTCCATGATGAAAAACATGTAAAGCATGGTGTAGTTTCTCTCTTGCTCTGAAATATGATGAGAATTGGCAGCTCCAACACCTTTACCCTTCCAATTAAAAATCTTAAGCTCAGTCATATGTTGCTCTATTACATCATGATATCGTGTCTTAGATGCATTCACATTGTTGGCACGTGAGAAATATTTCATAGAGAAATTTGTAATCTCCTTAGCTGCAAATGCCTTTGCAATACACCCCTTAGCTCTTGCCTTGTTGCGCACTGTAGCTCTAAGTTTTCTCAATTCCTTTTTTTGACTATACATCCACCTGAACTGTGCAGGACCCGCTACTAATGCTTCATAAGGTAAATGCACCAGCAAATGTTGCATAACATTCATAAAACTAGGTGGAAATACTTTTTCCATCTTACAGACAAGCACAACGATTTCTTTCTCCCACCATCGCATCATTTTCCTCGACACTTCCTTAGCGCATATCTGCCTATAAAAGTAGCTAAGTTAAGCAAATATCTTCCACAAATCAGTTTTGAAGTAGCCACAAAACATTACGGGCACAAGTCTCTCCATCATAATATGGTAATTATGACTCTTCAGCATATATGGTTTACCAGTACTAAGGTTAACACATCATTTTATGTTAGCTACATAGCGGTCTAGAAACTTCATTGTTTTCAACCAAGTAAGTATTTGCCCCCTTTCTTCTAGCTTGACACAGTAAGGAGCTCATGGTCTACTATCATTTCCACTTGTATTAGTTTTAATCTCAAACCCAGGACGATCACAAAGATCAGCTAAGTCTTTCCTCGCATTCATATTATCTTTGGTTTGACTGGTGAAATCAAAGCACATGCTTATGATGCTTTCAACCACATTACGCTCTTGGTGCATCAAATCTATGTTATGTGGTAAAAGCAACGCCTTTGCAAATGGTAGCTCCCAAAGAAAAGAAATATGAGTCCGGTTGTGTTATGTACCATACCCTACAAAACCACCTTCAGTGGACTCTTTTAACTTTGCATGCCATGTCATTTTTTGTTCACTTGTCAGTCGACAAGACGGACCTTTTGTAACAATATTGCCTTTCCAGAATGATTGTGTATCACTCCTGAAAGGATGGTTTGAAGGAAAGAATCGTCGATGACAATCAAAGAAACTGACTTTTTCCATACTTTAACCTGATAGCATCAGTGTCAGTCATACATATGGGACAGCACAATTGTCCATGAACACACCAACCAACCCAAATGCCATATGCCGACAAATCATGGATCGACCATAGATATGCGGCACGTAAAGTAAATTCACATTTCAGATGATTTTCATATGCCTTTACACCATACCATACCTCTTTCAGCTCTTCAATCAATGGCTGCATAAACATGTTGATTTTCTTCCCAGGATGTTTAGGGTTAGGAATTATATCCGTGAGAAATATGTATCCTCCTTCCATGCACATGTTGGGAGGAAGATTGTATGGCATGATAAATACAGGCCAACAAGTGTATGGGCTGCTACTAGTGCTGAAAGGAGTGAAACCATCTGTTGACAATCCAAGACGAATATTTCTGGGTTCTCTTGCAAACTCCGGATCAAAACGGTCTAGAGATTGCCATGCCGCCCCATCAGAAGGATGTGTCATAATATATTTGTCATCGCTCTCATGTGTCCCTTCAGAATGCCACCTCATCTGTTTTGCTGTTTCTTGGGACAGGAACAACCGTTTTGGCCTTGTTATGACAGGCATGTACCGAAGTGGTTTAATAAGTACTTTTGCAGTTATTTTCTCTCCATCATCATTCAGAACCTTGACATATTCAGATGCATTGCAATGCATACAATGGGTATCGTTCATGTGTTCCTTCCAAAAACATGCAATTATTATCGCACGCATCAATCTCCTTATAGTTCATGCCCAGATCGCTCAAAATCTTCTTAGAGTGGTATATGTCTTCTGACATCTTATACCCAGATGGATGGAGATCACTAATCAGCTTCAAGATACCATTATATCAATTGTTTGCGAAATTGAACTTGGACTTCAATGCCATAAGTCGTGTCACCGCCTGCAGAACGGTCACATTGGTGCTCTCAAGCACTTTTTCACCTGAGGCGGCAAGAAGGTCGTAAAACTCCTTCACCTCCTTCGGCGTTGACCCCTCTTTGTACTCTACCAATGTCCGCTAACATCTCATCCATCCGATCATCATTCTTGTTTCTGTCCGACTGATTGTCATGAACCATCTCCCCATGCTCGTGCCGTACTAGGTAGTCAGGTGTAAAACCGTGCTTGCAAAGGTGCAACTCAATTTCATCCTTATATTGATGTCGACGATTCTGACACTTGCTACACGGATACTTCGCAAGATGAGCACCACTAGAAAAGGCTTGGTTGATGAAAACATCCGCGATACGAGCCCATTCCATAGTGTGCGCACCACTTGAACTCCAACCATCATACATCGCTTTACGATCGTCACTTATTTTAGGTTATACCTTCAAAGCAGAAAATGCAAAAAATCTAATAGATAATACACACAAACCATATAACTATATATAAGATGTATCCTTCTTTTATGGATGGCAACATGGAGACTCACTCTACATTACCTAGTGAACATAAGGGCATCATCCAAATCGCTAATTAAATTTATATACGTTACTTTTCCAACAAACATACATTAGAAATCATTTTAACTCAACTTTTTGATTTGCAACTAATAGCTATAAATATATGTCAAAATACATTTCAAACATACATTTTAATTAATAGAGAGAAATGCAACTAATAGCTAGAAACATGCATACATTACAAAATCAACTAATTAATACCTAAAAATGCAACTAATAGCTAGAAATATACATTAAAAATTAAACTAATAAATTGAAATGCAACTAATATAGCTTAGGTTATATCTTGACCGCGAAGGGCGGCAGTGCATGGGGAGAGGGTACCGCAAGGGCCGGAGAGCGGGCAGTGCCGGAGGGGCGGGTACTGGAGGGCAGAGGGCGAGCGATGCCGGAGGGGCGGGTGCCGGAGGGCAAAGGGCGGCAGCGCGTGGCGGAGGGCAGCGGCGCACGATGGAGGGAGGCGGCGCACGGCAGAGAGCAGCGGAGGAAGGGCAGACGCCGGAGGGACGAGCGTCGGGAGGCAGGCAACTCCGAAAGGCCGGAGGGCGGCAGCGCGCTGCGTAGGCAGCAGCGAGCATGCAGAGAGGGGAGCGCGGGCGCAGGCGCGAGTGAGGAGCGCGCATGCATGAGCAGGAGTTAGGGTTTACCTTTTCGCTTGAGTTGGGCCCACTTATAGCCGTCGGTTGGCTTCCCCTGACACCTATAACTTAAAACCTTCGGTTCCTCCTCGGTTCCCGACAACCATAAATGTCAGATGGCGGCACCCGTCGTGACCTGAATCCGAGCCCACTATAAAACCATAGGTTTCTTTGGGAATACTGACGACATTATTATAGCCGTCAATTTTCTAGGCCTAGCCGACGCTATAATGTTATATCTGTCGGTTGTCCAGCTGAGGCCGACATATTTAATTAAAGATGTCAGCCAGCCAACGCTCTTAACTTTATAATTGCCGGTCTGAAAAACCGACTTTTGTAATTAAACAGATGCGACGACCCCAACAGTCTTTTTTAGAACCGACGTCTGATTGCCCGTTTCCTGTAGTGGTCGGACATGTGTAAGAACGAATGCAATGCATGATGGATAAAAATGAGGGTGTTAAATCTAAACTCTCCTTGCGTTTTATTAAAGATGAGGATTTTGATAGTGCTAGTGAGAATGAGTACGTGTTTGAAGGTTTGACCAAAAGTGCAATAATTAAAATGAAAAGGCTCCCCGATGAAATCTTAGACAAGGAGGAACTTCCTCAGGAGCAAGATGAATTGCTTATCAAAGAGAGGCAAAAGAATCTTGACCTTGAGAAGCTCCCAGAGCTTGAGAGAGAGAACAACAAGGAACTTGACTTGAACTTGCAATATGCAAGGAGGCTTTCTCAAGCCTCAAGACTTTGAATGTTGTGCCCAAAGATGAACTTGTGAGCTTGAACAGAGCTCACAAGAATCTTGAGGAACAATTCACCACTCTCAAGTTAAGTATTCCCTCTTCCGCCTCAACAAGCTCAAACTTGCCTAATATAGAGGCGAACACTAAAACTTGCGAATGTCCTAACCTTATGCTTGACTTGAAAAATGAGCTTAACATGACAAAGAGCAAGAGCACACCGAAAGGTGGCATCTTTGACAAGGAGAATATCAAGTATGCAAGTAGTGCATACTCGATCACAAGATCTCCCTTGGTCAAAGATGATCTTGGCTATTCAAGGGGAGGAAAGCAAAATGCTAGAATTCCCAATAATAACAAGATGCAAATTGAGTTTGTCAAAGGAAGGCTCATATCAAGGCAAGAAAGAACATCATGCATCCACTTCTCTTGAAATGGTAATATTTAACAAGGATGCCCAAAATGCTAAAACTGCTAACATGACCATGTTTCATGATTTTGATGCATTTTATGTGCTTATGAAAAACAAATTTGGTTGTGCCTATGCTAAATATGTTGGGCCACTCCGCAAGAGCCCAAAGCTTTGTGTGTGGATGCCCAAATGCCTTTTCACTAACCTCAAAGGACCCAACCAAGTTGGGTACCTAAAACCAAATTCTAAACTTGTTTTGTAGGCTTACTCCTCCGGTGGTAATGATAGTCAAGGTATCTACTTTGGTGACTATAGCTGATAGGATCTTGGTTCGCGATCTTTCGATGAGAATAGGAGGGTTTGATTTGTGGAGGAGAAGACGTTGGCGATCCGACTACACCGTCCCCAAGACGATGCGCCTTAGCGATCGGTACACCGACTCCGAAGTTGTATTGATCTTGCTGGCGCACAATCAACCTGACCACGAGGGCTTTTGTTCCTGCAAGCAATCGAAGAACACGCAAGAACAAGAAGAACAAGCACTTATCTGTTGAATCAATCTAAAGTGGGGTTCTGGATACAAGTAGACGGGCGATCTAGTCAACACGCGTGTGTACAAGGAAGCAGCAGAAGCTAACTTACGAATAAACAAAAACCCACCAGCTAATGAGGGCGGATGCTACTATTTATTACCTCCCTAGGGTCGTGAGAAACCCTAATCACGAGTCCCTAATGGACTCCAAACGATACATGGGCCATGGGCCCAATTTTGGTGATGCAGCACCCTGGACAGAAAAAGGTCTTGGTATTAAAATAACTATTGCGGCCGACTCCGAATAGATATGGACATGAGGCCAGATCCGTTTGAAAGTAGACTTGATAATCTTTCCAGGACGTACTTGAACGTCTAGATCGGAGTCCGTATGAAATCGTGGTGGCCGTCACAAGTTGGTGCTGTTCTGCTGTCCAAATCCCGTCCGCGCGAATTCCCTTCCCATTGGCTCCTCTCCATTGTTCCTAAGCAAAACAAGAAAGCACGTAGTTCCACAGTCTAGATAAGATGGACATAAGGCCAAGAACGAGTTCACCTCATAGTTTAGTTGACGTGCACGAGCGCGAGTGATCGGACCAGAAACCGGTAGCTGAGTTGGTGTGGATGTATCGAGGGTGTTGATGTCCTCATCATCCTCCCCTTCTTGCATTTGAGTCGTCCGCGACTCAAGCTCATCTTCTTCTCCCAAATATGGCTTCAAATCTGCAATGTTAAATGTGGGACTAACCCCAAAATTCGCAGGCAATTCGAGTTTATATGCATTATCATTAATTCTTTCTAACACTTTGAATGGATCATCAGCTCGAGGTAACAATTTAGACTTTCTCAAATCAGGAAACCTATCCTTTTGCAAATGTAACCAAACTAAATCACCAGGTTCAAAAGTGATAGTTTTCTTTCCCCTACTACCAGCAAGTTTATACTTGGCATTCATGCACTCTATATTCTTCTTAGTGGTTTCATGCAATTTTAAGATCAATTCAGCACGATGTTTAGCATCAAAATTCACTCGTTCCATTGAAGGAAGAGGTAATAAATCAATAGGAGCACGGGGTACAAATCCATAAACAATCTCAAAAGGGCATTTCTTAGTACTAGAATGTAGGGAACGATTATAAGCAAACTCAACATGAGGCAAACACTCTTCCCACATTTTTATATTCTTTTTCAAAACAGCCCTAAGCATGGTAGATAAACTTCTATTCACAACCTCAGTTTGACCATCAGTTTGGGGATGACAAGTAGTTGAAAATAAAAGCTTAGTACCCAATTTTGCCCATAACGTTCTCCAAAAATGGCTAAGAAACATAGCATCACGATCTGAAACTATTGTGTTTGGCACACCATGCAATCTAACAATATCTCGGAAAAACAAATCAGCAACATGTGTAGCATCATCACTTTTACGACAAGGTATGAAGTGTGCCATTTTAGAAAATCTATCCACAACAACAAAGATGCTATCCCTCCCCTTCTTTGTTCTAGGCAGTCCTAAAACAAAGTCCATAGAAATATCCTCCCAAGGCATGCTAGGAACAGGAAGAGGCATGTACAAACCATGTGGATTAAGTCGTGACTTAGCTTTTTGACATGTCGTGCAGCGAGCAACAAAGCGCTCCACGTCTCGCCTCATCCTTGGCCAAAAGAAATGACCAGCAAGTATGTCCTCCGTCTTTTTCACTCCAAAGTGCCCCATCAGCCCGCCTCCATGCGCTTCCTGTAACAACAACAAACGAACAGAGCTAGCTAGAATGCATAACTTGTTAGCTCTAAACACATAGCCATCATTGAGGACAAATTTATTCAATGTTTTTTCGTCTTTACATTTCAGCAATACATCTTTGAAATCAGCATCATGTTCATATTGATCTTTAATCGTTTCTAATCCAAAAATTTTAAAGTCAAGTTGAGATAGAAGAGTATAACGTCTAGGTAAAGCATCAGCAATAACATTATCCTTTCCCTTTTTGTGTTTAATGACATAAGGAAAAGACTCAATAAATTCCATCCACTTAGCATGCCTACGGTTTAGTTTCCCTTGACTCCTAATATACTTTAGTGATTCATGATCAGAATGGATAACAAATTGTTTGGGCCACAAATAATGCTGCCATGTTTCTAAAGTTCGTACAAGAGCATATAATTCCTTATCATAGGTAGAATAATTTAGGACAGGCCCACTCATTTTCTCACTAAAATATGCAACATGTTTTCCTTCTTGTAACAAAACACCACCCAATCCAATCCCACTAGCATCACATTCAAGCTCAAAAGTCTTAGAAAAATCAGGAAGTTGGAGAAGAGGTGCATGCGTCAACTTATCTTTCAGTATGGTAAAGGCGTTATCTTGTGTGGTGCCCCAAGAAAAAGGCACCCCCTTCTTCGTAAGGTCATTCAATGGAGCAGCGATGGTGCTGAAATCCTTCACAAAGCGACGAGAACCCAGCCAGCCCTAGAAAGCTCCGCACCTGTGTGATGGTCTTTGGTACAGGCCACCCCTAAATAGCCTCTACCTTGGCTTGATCAACTTCAATTCCCTGTGGAGTAACAACATAGCCAAGGAAAGAGACTCGATCCGTGCAAAAGGTGCACTTCTCAAGATTACCAAATAATCGTGCCTCACACAAAGCATTAAAAACAGCACGTAAGTGATCAAGATGTTCATCCATGGATTTGCTATAAGTCAATATATCATCAAAATACACAACAACAAATTTTCCAATGAATGCACGCAAAACCTCGTTCATTAATCTCATGAAGGTGCTAGGTGCATTAGTTAACCCAAAAGGCATGACTAACCACTCATATAAACCGAACTTAGTTTTGAAAGCAGTTTTCCATTCATCTCCTAGTTTCATGCGAATTTGGTGATAACCACTACGCAAATCAACTTTTGAGAACACAACAGCACCACTCAATTCATCAAGCATATCATCTAAGCGTGGAATAGGATGACGATATCGAATGGTTATATTGTTGATTGCTCTACAATCCACACACATACGCCATGATCCATCCTTTTTAAGTACTAGAATAACTGGAACAGCACAAGGACTAAGAGACTCACGTACATAACCTTTGACAAGTAGTTCTTGTACCTGGCGCTGAATCTCCTTTGTTTCTTCTGGATTTGTCCTATATGGTGCACGGTTGGGCAATGAAGCACCGGGAATGAGTTCAATCTGGTGCTCAATCCCTCGAAGTGGTGGTAGTCCTGGTGGTATTTCACTTGGAAACACATCAGAATATTCCTGCAAAATGTTAGCAACAGCAGGAGGCAAAGAATGTTGCACATCGTAAAGGGAAATCAAAGCATCTTTGCATACCAAAGCATAGGCAACAGAGGTGGAATCAATCAGTTCATTAATATCAGATTTCGTAGCAAACAAGCATTTTCCCTTCAGAGATATCTCATTTTTCTTATCAAACACAGATTTGGCATTGTTATTGTTCTCAATGTTAGCATGGTCCTGATATTTAGTTTTCCTAGCTCTAGCAACATCATCTTGCACAATAGCTTCAGGAGACATAGGATGCAACACAATTTTTTTATCATGGTAAAGAAAAGAATACTGATTTGATCTACCATGATGCATAGAATCTCTATCAAATTGCCAAGGTCTTCCTAGCAGAATATTACAAGCTTGCATAGGCACAACATCACATTCAACGACATCCTTATATGATCCAATAGTAAAATTGATTCGCACAAGTCTAGTTACCTTTGCCTTACCGCTGTTGTTTAACCATTGAATGTAATAGGGATGTGGGTGCGGTTTGGTGCTTAGTGCCAGCTTGGTCACCATGTCACTGATGGCCAAGTTGTTGCAGCTACCTCCATCAATGATCATGCGGCAAGATCGCTCTTTGACGACACACTTTGTTTGGAATAATGTGTGCCTTTGATTTTGTTCCGCTTTCTCCATTTGTGCACTAAGCACATGCTGCACAATGAGACTACCATAGCGTGCTGCATCTTCGGCACCAATATGCTCTTCTTGATGTTCATCGCTACCTGCATAGTCAGCTGCAAGCAAAACACATGTATCGTCATCAAAATTGCTAGCAGATGAGTACTCACCGTCATCTTTAACAATTAGAACACGTTTGCTTGGGCAGTCACGCTGCACATGTTCAAAACCCTTGCACTTGTGACATTGAACGTCTCTAGATCGTCCGGTAGATGCTACAGAAGAAGCACTCTCGGTGGGCTTTTGGGTGGTCTTTACTGCTAAGCTAGTGGAAGAAGCACGTGGCTTGTTGCTGGAAGAAGAATGTGCTGCCCGACTTTGTGAAGAAGATGGCGGAGAAGCACGCCCGGTCGAAGGAGTAGTCGTGCGTGGTTGCCATGAGCTAGTATTTCCTGCAGAAATATTAGTTCTAGAGCTAGCTCGTCATCCCTGCACTTCCCTTTCAGCTTTACAAGCAAGATGAAACAAACGGGTAACATTATTGTAATCTTTATAAGCAAGTATGTCCTGAATTTCATGGTTTAAACCACCCAAAAATCTAGCCATAGCTGGTTCCTCATCCTCGTCTAAATTACAACGCAACATACCCATTTGTAATTCCTGAAAATACTCTTCTACACTTTTAGCTCCCTGTCTCAATTGTTGTAACTTATTTAACAGATCACGTGCATAGTAAGAAGGAACCAATCTAGCCCGCATGAGCCGTTTCAAAGCATCCCAAGTTTGTGGTATGTTATTAGGATTTTTCTTGCCATGTTCTATCCACCAAACAGAAGCAAAATCAGTAAACTCACTAGTGGCTGCTCTAACTCTTGCGTTTTCAAGAAACTCATGACATGCAAATTTTTGATCAACAGAAATCTCCCAAGTAATATATGCATCAGGGTCATATTTACCATCAAAATAATGTATCTTAAATTTGATCTTGTTAAAAGTATCTTCATGATTGCGTACCTCACGCCGACGATGTCCACCTGTGCCTTGACGGTTGCGTTGTAGCCGGCGCCATGGCCTAGCTTCCTCATCTTCCCCAATCTCCGTATCTGCAGAATAGTCATCTTCATTGTCACGTACAATACTAGGAGCATTGCTCACCTGTCCATCTGCGGTGCGTCCACGATCCCTCTCCTCAAGGCGCTGCAGGATGGCTCCAATAGAGGTGTTCAATGTTTGAATGGAACTCTCGAACGTGCTGATTTTGGTGTTGGTGTCGATCTGCATATTTTCCAATTGACCAAGGCGGTCACTGGTAACTCGAAAATCATCATCAAGCGCTTTTGTGTGTAGCCGCACTTGGCGTTCGAAGTGTTGTATAATTCCCCGTGTGCGAGGTGAATGCACGTCTTCATTTGTATTTGCTCCTCCTGCCATGGTTAGTAAAAAAAAATCCAATATGAAAGGGTAACGTTATCCCTAGCTACAAAGGTGCTGGTGGAGATAACTCGCTCACTCTCAACCTGTTCAATCAAGCTCTTACCTGTTCTTACAAAGCTCAGCAAGAAGGTGATGGCAACCAGCAAGTAATGAACAACTTCAAGAGCAGGTGTCAATCTATGGCTTTAGGTGGCTAAACTAGCACAAGGAGCAAACTTTCACCACGTTAATCACAACAATCTGAATAAATATTCTACGATAGTACTGTGCTGATCTTAGTCTAGACCGTACTAGAGACGCGAGCCGAGACACCAATGTCGTCACCAAAAACACCCCAAACAACAATCTGGTTTTTTTTCTTTTTTTTCGTTTTTTTTTGTTGGGGTGGTCACCCAAACTCTCTTTAGATGGAATCAGGAGACCCTAGAACAAAATTTGCACATGCGGCTTTTGATCTTGCACTTGCCTTTTTTTTCTTCTCTAATTGCTTGTGGCTTTTGTGCGTCTTTTGATTTTGCACTTGCCTTTTTTTTTCTTCTCTAATTGCTTGTGGCTTTTGTGCGGCTTTTGATTTTGCACTTGACTTTTTCTTGTTGTCAAACTCAAATTACTAATCTGAATCAAACTCGAAGTAGCAATCTGATTCGAACTCGAACTAGTAATCAGACTCAAACTCGAACTAGCAATCCGACTCAAACTCGAAGTAGCAATCTGATTTGAACTCGTAATCTGACTCAAACTCGAACTAGCAATACGACTCAAACTCAAAGTAGAAATATGATTTGAACTTGTAATCCGACTCAAACTCGAACTAGTAATCCGACTCAAACTCGAAGTAGCAATCTGATTCAAACTCAAACTAGTTATCCGACTCAAACTCGAACTACGAATCTGACTCGAACTAGGTGACCGAATGTGACACGAACTCGAAACTCTAGTGGTGCAAAACTAAAGACCAGCAACTTGACTCATCGAAGCAACTACGAACTCAACAAGTCTTGACTATGTGGAGAAAGTAAAAGGCACAATGGTCTAGGAATAATGGAAAAAAAACAGATTTGGTATTTTTTTGGGCTTTTTCTGGACTATAGGATGATAACAGCGGAAAGAAAAGTAATGGTAGCACTCTCACCGATTAACCTTGCTCTGATTACCACTTGATAGGATCTTGGTTCCCAATCTTTCGATGAGAATAGGAGGGTTTGATTTGTGGAGGAGAAGACATTGGCGATCCGACTACACCGTCCCCAAGACGATGCGCCTTAGCGATCGGTACACCGACTCCGAAGTTGTATTGATCTTGCTGGCGCACAATCAACCTGACCACGAGGGCCTTTGTTCCTGCAAGCAATCGAAGAACATGCAAGAACAAGAAGAACAAGCACTTATCTGTTGAATCAATCTAAAGTGGGGTTCTGGATACAAGTAGACGGGCGATCTAGTCGACACGCGCGTGTACAAGGAAGCAGCAGAAGCTAACTTACGAATAAACAAAAACCCACCAGCTAATGAGGGCGGCTGCTACTATTTATTACCTCCCTAGGGTCGTGAGAAACCCTAATCACGAGTCCCTAATGGACTCCAAACGATACATGGGCCATGGGCCCAATTTTGGTGATGCAGCACCCTGGACAGAAAAAGGTCTTGGTATTAAAATAACCATTGCGGCCGACTCCAAATAGATATGGACATGAGGCCAGATCCGTTTGAAAGTAGACTTGATAATATTTCCAGGAAGTACTTGAACGTCCAGATCGGAGTCCGTATGAAATCGTGGTGGCCATCACAAGTTGGTGTTGTTCTGCTGTCCAAATCCCGTCCGCGCGAATTCCCTTCCCATTGGCTCCTCTCCATTGTTCCTAAGCAAAACAAGAAAGCACGTAGTTCCACGGTCTAGATAAGATGGACATAAGGCCAAGAACGAGTTCACCTCATAGTTTAGTTGACGTGCACGAGCGCGAGTGATCGGACCAGAAACCGGTAGCTGAGTTGGTGTGGATGTATCGAGGGTGTTGATGTCCTCATCAATAGCCAAAGCAAGGTACTAGGTATGAGTAAAATCTCTATTTCTCCACAACACACTATTTTCTCATGTCATGCATGTTGAGTATCGAGAATATAATCTCTTATCCATTTCTGAATTATGCAAAAAGGGATATAATTGCTTGTTCACTAATGAGGGCATGATTGTGACTAGAAGAATTGATAACTCAATTGCCTTCAAGGGTGTGCTCAAGGGAAAGCTTTATCTCGTGGACTTCACCGCGGATAAAACTCAACTTGACACATGCTTGATGGCAAATACCAACATGGGGTGGTTGTGGTACCGTAGGCTAGCCTATGTTGGTATGAGGAATCTTCAAAAACTAAAAGGCAATCACGACTGAGGTATTAAGAATGTTGTTTTCAAAAAAGATAGGCCTTGTAGCGCGTGCCAAGCCGGGAAACAAGTCGGAGCAGCTCATCCCGCCAAGAATGTGATGATGACAACAAGACCATTGTGGATGCTTCACATGGACCTTTTCGGTCTCATTGCTTACATAAACATTGACAGTAACAAATATGGTCTAGTTATTGTTGATGACTTCTTAAGGTGTCCTCAAAAGCATCTTGAAGAGAGCTCAAAATGAGTTCTCCTTGAGAATCAAGAAGACAAGAAGTGACAATGTGTAACACCGGGTTCCAAATAAAATGAACCAAGTGAACACATATGTGTGTCCAGAATGTTCATCACACATACACGACAAAAACCACAAATGATATACAGAAATATACCACGTCACAAATAGTAAATAAGTACCTTATTACAATAGTACAATGGTTCTCGAATTACAAGTCTCTAATTATTATTGCAGCGGATAGATAAACTAAACTAAATAGCGCGACACCACTCCACAGGTAGTTCATGATAGCACACAACCTTGAACTCCGCACGATCCTCATGATACTCCCAGACATCATCTGAAACTGTTGGTGGGGATATTGCAAGGGTGAGTACATGGCGTACTCAGCAAGTTGGGAAAGTATGACATGTAGCTAAAAATAAGGATGATAATAAATGCCTAATTGCAGAAAAGTACATTGTAGCTGCAAAAAAATTGGAAAATTCGAAATATAATTACTATGTGAGGTCAAATCGCATAATAACCCATAGACCATCAATACCATATCCAATTCCATCAATCAGACAAACTTAACCATAATCATTTATACTGTTCCATAACCATCTATAATTATCCATAACCATCCACATTCAAGTCATAATTGTTCAACCGAATAATTATCACCCAACCATATCCTAATTCCAATTCCCATTCAATTCCAACCATTATTCCATATTCAGGTTCATAACTCTAATCATATGAGGGTCCAGGTTGCTCATAATCGAGAGCACGACTATCATGATAGTTTTACACTCTGCATAGGTTATATCACTTTACCCACGAGTTTGTGATTTTGTCACCCGTCGGCGATTAAAGAAAAACCTCCCTTATGCCAATTACACTAACTTAGGTGTACGACAAAAAGATTACTAAATAGCCTTTACAAATGGACTCCCAACATGTTTAGACTCACTAAGGATTCATCGGAGGTTAAGTCTCCAACTAAGCACATCCATCCAAGGGCCCCCTCTTGTGTCGTTCGGGTCTCAGGACAATCCCACCACTATTGCAAACTCAACCGACTCCCATTCCCCGACCTTTCCATATGATCTGAACAATGCTGGCAATGCACCTAATTAATCTGCTAAGCCGCACCCATACTTGGACTTGGTACTATAAATCCTGGGTGGTCACTCCACGAAGCGGTCCTTAGATCTAAAGCAAGCAAAACCACCAAATCCTTGCAACCCATTCCACATAACCGGCTTTCTTATATCCCTAGGTTGTTGCTAAAGGGTCATTATCATCAATTCACATAACTCATACGTTCAATAGTTCATAATTAAGTAATTTTTAATCCCAATCTCAATTAAGTAAAGTGAAGCAAAACTAGAAAATACATTTCCCGACTCTCACCTTATATCCTGAACAACAAGGGTGGGTATAAAAGTCTAGTAAACACCTATTCTTAGTTTTCCCATCAAATTGACATAAGCATGCAGTCTTGCAAACAAAACATTTGAAAACAAGATGAAATGCTCAAGGACATTTGCCTTGCTCTTGCGACTGGTTTGGATAGGAAGCTTTAAAGTTCTATTTCTAAAGGTCCTCGTAAGCACCGTCTATAGCGTTACGTTCTATTCCGCGTGGCAAACATGCGAAACAAGCATTACAATCAATAAATGCTCATATAGTACTCAATATGCCATGACGTGCATGAATGATGTAGTATAGTAGTAACACATGTTATTGGGATGCTATTATTTCTTACTATCTAGTTACAATTATGTTTTACATGTTAGAGCAAGTTTCGGGTCATTTTGGAGAAAACTAACGAAGTTCCAGGAATTCCAGAATTGAAAGACCGGACTAGTCCATACCACGGGTCGAACATGTCCGCTCTAGACTAGAAAGTTCAACGGACTAGTCCACACTAGACCAGACAAGTCCGCTACGACTAGGATTTTGCGAATTTCCGAACTAGAGCATGGCTTAATTTAGATATGGGACCAAGATTGACGTAGGAAAGATGGATCTAAGGTATTTACCGTGAATTCAAGGGTTCACTAGTCGGAGAATAGGTGAAATGCAAGAACTCGACGGCTAGAACGATCTCGCTTGATCCTCCTTCTTCCTTCTCCTTCTCTTCCTCTCCATGTTCTTCGTTGCGGTGAGGGAACCTTCCTTCTTGAAGAACTATGGAACACAATGTGATAGGGGCTAAGGGTTTTCTATCGTGAGCAAAAGGGTGAAGGGTGGGTGGTGGGTCATTTATATAGGAGGAGAGGTGTGGGGTTAGGGTAGAATCCAAGTAGGGAAGTGTTGGGGATAGGTAGAGGCCTTGGTGGGGTCCCTCTTGGTCTCCTCAGGGGTGAGACACGATGTTCTTGGGCCCAATTAAGGCAATTATCCAATAACTCATCGTGGCGGAAAAACAGAATCCAAGTTGAAACCCTACACACCGGACTAGTTTGTAGTGAGGCCGGACAAGTCCGATCAGGTACAAAAAGTTCAACAGAGAAGTGTGGTGCAATGTCGAACAAGTCCATTCAAGATCAAAAAGTCAATCGGACAAGTCTGATGTCATGCCGGACAAGTTCGGGGTTTGTCCAGTATCGAATGCAGACCAAGTTTTGGGGACTTACCGGACAACTCCAAAAAGTTCCATTAACGAATATCGCACTAGTCCGTTCGTGATAACGGACAAGTCCGGACAAGAGCAGAAACTAAACCGTATTAGTTCGTAAAATGTAGCGGACAGGTCCGAAGAACATCAGAAACAATTTAGGATTAATCTGCAGCAATTAACAGAAAAGTCCGGGGAACAACAGTAGTTAAATCGGACTAGTCCGGGGTCCAATCCAGACAAGTCCGTACTAAGCCAGGTTTTTAATTACTGTTTTGGTGCTAAATCATTTTAAATTTGTTCCTTTTTGTGTTGTATCATGTTAGACATGTATAGGGATAAATGCAATGCATGACAGATGAAAATGAGGATGTTACAAACCTACCCCCTTAAAATGAATCTCACCCTCGAGATTCGACGTGAAAGGAAAAAGATAGGGAAATTCTCTCTTGAGATCATCTTCTTGCTCCCATGTCACTTCAGACTCAACATGGTGTTTCTATTGTACTTTGCACCATCAGATCACCTTGTCTCTTGTGACCCTCTCCTTTGTTTCCAAAATCTTGACAGGTTGTTCAGCATATGTCAAATCTGCCTCAAGGTCCAATTCTTCCATTGGTACTTGTTCTTCGGTACTCTTAAGCACTTCTTAAGTTGAGAAACATGAAATACATCATGAACACCAAAAAGTCTTGCTGGCATCTCCAATTTATATGTCACTTCTCCTCGTTTGTCCAAAATCTTGAATGTTCCAATATAGCGAGGTGCCGACTTGCTTTTGACGTTAAATCGCTTATGACCTTGCATAGGTGACACTTTGAGATATATGAAGTCTCCAACTTCAAAAGCTAAGTCTCTTCGCCTATTATCCGTATAGCCCTTTTGTCATGACTGAGCAGCCTTCATGTTTTCACAGATTATCTGGACATGCTTTTTGGCATCATGTATCACATCTGGTCCAAATACATGGGTTTCCCTTGTCTCATTCCAAAACAAGGGTGTTCTACAGCTCCTTCTATACAGTTCCTCATATGGCGACAACTTCAAACTTGCTTGGTAGCTGTTGTTGTAGGAGAATTCAACATATGGCAAACTTTTGTCCCAACTTCCTCCATACTTTAGCGCACACACTCTTAGCATGTCCTCCAATATCTGATTTGTTCTTTTGATTTGTCCATCCGTTTGGGGATGATATGTAGAACTAAAATTCAGTTGAGTTATCATAGACTCGTGCAGTTCCTGCCAAATCATAGAGGTGAATCGAGAACCTCTGTCAGACACATTCTCTTAGGTACTCCGTGTAAACACACTATTCTCCCCATATAAAATTCTGCCAGCTTCATACCATCATAGGTAGTCTTGATAGGGATAAAATGTGCAAACATGGTCAATTGATCCACAATAACCTATATTTAGTCATATCCTGACGGGGTGCGCAGTAAACCAACTATGAATCCATACAAACTTCTTTCCACTTCTATTCTGGTATCTTCAATGGCTGCAATAGTCCAGCTGGCCTTTGGTGCTCAGCCTTCACTCATTGGCACACATCACATAATGCAACATATGTAGCTATGTCCTTCTTCATTCCATCCCACCAGTAGCACATCTTCAAGTCCTTGTACATTTTTATACGACCTGGATGAATTGAATAAGGCGAGTCATGTGCCTCTTTCAATATCGTCTTCCGAAGATGCTTCACATTAGGCACAACAATCCGTTTCCCAAGCCATAGCGTGCCGGTGTCATCTTCGTCAAACCTCCATTCTCTCCCCTCCTGTATTCTTTCCTTGATTTCTTGGATCTCCTCATCCTTTGTCTGACCTTCTCGTATTTCTTATTTTGGTGTCGGGTTTATTTCCATTGTTCCCATTTCATACACGAATCCGAGACACAATCGTTCAAACTCCTTACATAGCTCGGATGGCAACTCTCGAATCATGAGTTGGTGGCTTACTCCTTTTCCACTCAAAGCATCTGGCACTCCATTGGCTTTTACTGGGTGATAGTTGACTCCCACATGGTAATCCTTAATGAGTTCCAACAATCGTCGTTGCCTCAAATCCAGATCCATTTGTGTGAATATGTACTTGAGACTCTTGTGGTCTGTGTAAATCTCACACCTATGACCAACTATGTAGTGCCTCCAAATCTTCAATGCATGCACTACATCTGCGAGTTTGAGGTCACTCGTAGGATAATTCTGCTCATGTTTCTTCAATTGCTTTGATGCATATGCTACCACTTGGCCTTCTTGCATAAGCACACATCTAAGCCCTTGTCTTGACGCATCACAGTATACATCAAAGCTTTTGCTCACGTCTGGCAATACCAGCACTGGTGCGGTTGTCAACATTTTCTTTATTTCCTCAAAACTATCGTGACAAGCTTGAGTCCATTGGAATGTATTTTCCTTCATTAGCAATTCAGTCATGGCTTCGCTATTTTGGAGAAGTCCTTGATGGGTCGACAGTAATATCCAGCCAATCCTTGAAAACTCTGAATTTCCTTCACATTATGTGGTGGTTCCCACTTCAACACATCTCTCACTTTTGCTGGGTCAACCGATACTCCTTCTCCAGAGATGATATGTCCCAAAAACGATATTTCCCGTAACCAAAACTGGCACTTGTTGAATTTAGCATACAACCGATGTTCTCGCAATTTCTTCTATGTGAGCCTTAAAAGCTCTTCATGTTCTTCTTCACTTCTCGAGTATATCATAGTGTCATCAATGAACACCACAACGGACTTTACAAGTACTTCATGAAGACCTTATTCATGAGGTACATGAAGTATGCAGGTGCATTTATCAATCCAGATGATATAACAGTGTACTCATAGGATCCATACCTGGTCTGAAAAGCCATTTTGGGTATATCCGACGGTCTAATCTTCATTTGAAAGTAACCTGACCTCCGATCTTAGAGAATGTTTGTGCTCCCTTCATTTGGTCAAACAAATCCTCAATACATGGCAGCAAATACTTATTCTTGATGGTCACCTCGTGGAGAGACCGATAATCCACATACAATCTTTAGGATCCGTTCTTCTTATCTACAAAGAGCACTGGTGCTTCCCATGGTGACGAGCTTGGGCGTATAAAACCTTTCTCTAGCTGCTCTTGAATTTGCTTCTTGAGCTCTGCTAACTCCTTAGGAGGCATCCTATATGGTCTTTTAGCTATAGGTGCAGTTCCAGGTACTAAGTCAATGACGAACTCGATGTCACAATCAGGTGGCATACCTGACAACTCGTCCAGAAACGCATCCAAAAACTCGCACATGACTAGAATCTTCTACAATGTTGCACTGTCTGTTTGATTCAGCACTACCTTCTCTATTGTGGGTTGAGATGCCTCAAACTCTATGTCGATCCCCTCCTCATTTGTCAACTGCACCGTCTTTGTGGCACACTTAGTTACGCCATGGTGCTTCCGTAACCAATCCATTCCAAGTATTATGTCTAGTTCATGTGATTCTAAAACAATGAAGTTGGCGAGGATGTCTACCCTCCTTATTTTAAGTCTTACTTTTGGATATATTATATTTGCTCTTATTTCCCCTCTAGGATACATAACCAACAAGGTATACTTTATATAAGATATATGCAAAGTATACTTGGCAACATACTTTGATGGTATGAATGAATGCGATGCTCCAATAATCAAATAATATAGTTGTCGGGTTGGATTTTGCGAGAAACATACCAATCACAACGTCCTCAGCTTGTTGGGCTTCCTCCAAAGAGACATGGTTCACCTTGCTATGAGCAAGATTTTGCAGTCCATGGTTGCCTTGTGGTGCTGCCCCATTCGGCCTTGGGTTCTACCTTGGAGCATTGTTCACAGACCATATCCTGACTTCGGGAATTAGATGTGAAGTGTCCCACATCACGACAAGTATAACACATCCTTGCTATACCAGTATAGTTAGGACGAGCTCGATTCTGAGCATTAGCAAGGAAAGTGGTGCGGGCCGCATGTGGCATTGGAGGGCGAGGTGCTTGCAAGGTAGGGCATTGCTGCATTGGCTAAGCTGGGCGTGGTGGAATAGCAGTGCAATATGTAGGAGCAGTTGGGATGAAGTATGATGCATTTTGTGGTGCATAGCGAGGGCGAACATTGCTTCCTTGAGGCTTTACTTGATATGACACCTTTCTCTTATTATCTTTCTCCATCTCACTGTTGATAGTTGTTATATACCAATTTCACCCGTCAATATAACTCAATTATGTGAAGGAAATATTATTTCTTACACACATCACCTTTCTATTTAACCTATTTCCACTTTTCCTTGGAGAAAATGGTGCATGCAGGTATTTCATACAGAATTGAAGTGAAACAAGGGGATAGTCTTATAAATTATCATCCCAGCCAATCAAGCATTGATGTGGCACCACATGGATCCATTGGCCCACAAACAGAAGTATCCGAGGCCATCCAACATTGAGCACCCATATAAAAGGGATGGGACCCACCTGGAAGTCACCCCAAGAAAGCACATGCCGTTTGGAGGATTTACCAGGTCGGTCCACCCCCTAGTTGGCCGACCTGGTCTTTCCTCCAAACTTGGTCAGCGTGTTGGCTGCTCTCGGCTTTAAGAAGTCTGTGGTGATTGATTCACGCGCTTTTGGTGGCGGGAACCAACCCTTATCCAAGCTATAAATAGAACCCCTCACCCCTCAATTCGACACACACCACTTGAGTATTCTTCCATTGTATCTACTATTCTCCATAGGTTTAGAGGAGTTAAGGTTGTAGGGAGGAGAGTCTCTAGTCCATAGTCTAAGTAGGAGACAAGTAGAGGGAGTCTCTTCCCAATTCATAATTAGAAAAGGTATGTCTCTTATATTCCTATTTGTACTTGTGACTTTGCTCTTAATAAAGATAATTTCTTTAGTCTTCTATTGTTCATATACTTGGATGAATCATTCTTGTTTGATTGTGGATTCCATGTATGTTGTAGGAGTAGTATTTATGATTATGCTACCATTACCATTATATCATCATAAACACATGAAACCCTCACTATAGTCTAATTAACTATGACATGATTATGTTAAAATAAATCACTTATGATATGAATTAACATTGGTTCAATGATGATTTAGTTCATTACCTTAGGATGGCTTGTGCCTAGGCTCTTAAGGTAATTACTTAATATGCTAGCATGATGCAAGGATAGATGAGTAGAATTGAATGTCTCGTAGACCCACAAATTGAAGAGGTAGGCAATAGGTGGTGACAGCCCTATCTATCTTTTGTAATCCTCCACGTTCGGCTATGCCACAGGCTCTTGGTGGGAGTCGTCCTAGTATTGTTAGGGGTAAACCCGTGCACGATGTGTTAACCCACTTAGCATGAGAATTCATTATTGATAGGATCATTACTAACTAACTTAGGCTATGTATATGTACATTAGAAGCATAGTAGGAGTCTCTACCTAACTCTTAGCCTAGTCCCTCTTTACCTCATCTACCCCCTTAGGATAGGATGCTCTTGTGTGTGTTACACTATTCCAAATATCATTAATCCATCCTTGCTAGAACCCTACCTAGACCAACCTAGCCTCTCCATTCGATGATTGCTTTGCTTCCACCTGGCCTTCCTTTGGGAGAATATAAATGACACTCTTCGGGAATAGTCTAAAGGGGAAATGCTACATCGATAGATTTCGTGCGTTTGTGGATTTACATTTGTGATCTAAAATCTATTAACAAGCATTTCTAGCACCCCTGCTTGGGATGAATTGTTAATAGTGCATAGGAAATATCAACAAGCATTTCTGGCGCCGTCGCCAGGGAAGGCAGCCGAAGTATTGCACGATTGAGTGAATAGGATAGGCCCCTTGTATGTTTTAGTCATATAACCCTTCTTTGTTTTCGCATTTTATGTGAAAACAGGGTAGTGTATGTCTAGTTTCTGCTTGCCAGAAAACTTTGTTTAAGATCCCAAATCCCTTCTAAGAGATCGACCTCGTTTTGTTACTCCTCAAAAGCTTTGAGCGGCAAAGCAAGCCAGAGTTATTGCACCAACAACCGAAATATTAATGGCCCAGAAGAGCCTTCGTGAGTTTTTAGCTCCCTCTGCTAACAATGTGCCTGTTGGGCCCACTGTTAACACGGGAGACGTGAACTTTGAAATCAAGACCGGCCTGATCACTATGGTGCAAGCGAACTCATTTTGTGGGAAGACTAACGAGGATACATAATGGTGAGGTATGTGGAAATGCCTATGCCTTACACTCTCACATTTGTGAAGTCTGTGGCAACACGGGCCATTTGGGCAATGACTATCCAAAACCCCGTGAGAATGCCCTATACGTAGCCAACAATAGAAACAACAATGGCTATCGTCCAGCAGGTCAAGGGTGGGGCCAACCATGCCCATTCTTTCAAGGAGAGTACAATAACAATGGCAATAATGGAAATCAACCCATCTTGAGAGAACTTGCCATTGGCCATCTGAAGATCAATGATGCTCTATCCCAGAAATTGTTGGCTAATGACAAGACACTAGAGAGCATTAGTGGCAAGATTGAAGGACTATCCTCAGCCTTCAAGAATCATTGAGTTTCAACAAGATGTTGGAAACTCAGTGGGCTCAACTCGCAGTTGTTGTTCCTCCAATGGAGAATGGCAAGATGCTATGTGACACCCAGTTTCGAAAATAAACCAAGTGCAGTATATATGTGCCAAGGATGTTTAACACACATATACAAGTGCATCACAAATGATATACAGATAATTACAACAACACAAGTTAATAAATAAGTACTTTTATTACACAATTCATTATATCCTCGAATACCAGCTCTAATGAATATTAATGACAAGTTCAACTAATGCAGCAGAAATAAACTAATAAGCAACTAGCAAAGGGATAGCGCAACTCCAACACTCCACAGACAAAGCTGACGGTAGACACGGTCTAGAACTCCACATTATCATCATTAAACTCCCAATCCTGACCTGCAACTATTGGTGGGGGGATTGCAAGAGTGAGTACATGTCGTACTCAGCAAGTGTGGGAAAGTATGATATGTAGCTGATTTAAATGACGAGAATAATAAAGGCTAAGTGCTGAAAAGTACATTAAAACATTTGAAAGGCAATGTATTACATGTATGTGAAATAAACCCTTCATAAACCTTGATTAATAACATAGTACCAGTCCATATTCCATATCCATCATCCATATACCAATAACCATATTCAATACCAGAATTTAATTCATAACCAGCCATACCCATTACCAAACCATGACCATCCCAAAAATCATCCCAATACCAGGTTCCCTCTAATCATGGAAGTTGTCCAGGTGCTCATAACTGGGAGCACGGCTATCATGATAGTTTTATTAGACTCTGCAGAGTTTGTACCAATTTACCCACGTGTTTGTGATTTCATCACCCTTGGGCGACTAAGAACCTCCCTTATGCACGTGACCCGTCGGTCACATTACACACTTCCGTTGGTGTGTGGCCAAGAGATCACAAAATAGCCTTTACAAAGGGATTACTAGCCTATTTAGACCCCACTGAGGTTTCACCGGTGGCGATGTCTCCTACAGAGCACATCTTCAACCAAGGGCCCCCTCTTGAGCCATTCGGATCCCATGGTAGTCCCACCAATCATCAACAAACCCAATCCGACTACCCCTTCTCCGAGTATCCTTAATGGTCCAAATAGCACTGGCAAAGCCCTAATTAATCAGCTACGCCGCACCCATACTTGGCCTCGTGGTGGCACTGTAGTCCTGGCTTATTCTCACATGAACTGATCCTTAGATCTAAAGCAAGCAAACCACCATGACATCCAACCCGTCCACATACAAGGCTTGCTTAGATCACCCATTACCATATCATATTGACTAGTTCACGTTAATCAGAATATCATTAATGCATAATTAAATGTGTAGTGTTGTTTTCCCATCCCAATTAATTAAGCGAAGCAAAAAGGTAAAAATCCCATCTCGACTCTCTACCATAATTCTAGGTGACAAGAGTGGTCAAACAAATCTAGTAAACTTCCTATCATAGGATTTCCCATCAAAATTGACACAAGTATGCAGTTTTGCAAACAAAATATTTATTTTAAAAATAGGATCAATATGCTTCAAGGACACTTGCCTTGCTCCAACAGACAGGGTTGTTCAAGCACTTCAAAGTCTTGGTTCTGGAAATCCTTGTACACGACCTCTTGAGCACTTCCCTCTACTCGTGATCACATATACAAGAAAATACATACAAATCAACATGATGCACACATACTAATCAACATGCGATGACATGCATGCATGCAAAGTTCAATTATTAATTAACTATGGTTGTTTATTTATTAGATGCAACTAGTTCATACGTGTTTATGCGAGTTTACGGGGGTTTTAGCAAGAACTAATGCTGCTGAAAATAAAAAGATGGTGCGACTATGATCAAATTACGTCTATTAGATACGTCACTAAAATTTGCATCGGAAAAACGAATCCTACCGCAGATGTGACGGCTTCGAAGATCACGAGACGAAGGCATGGCATAGACGAAGTGGATGGCGCAACAGTCCTCTGGCGGCACGACAGCGGAGGCGCTACGATCTCCAGCAGACGACGATTTCTTCCTCCTTTTCTTTTTCCTCCTCTCCTGGCGGCGCCTTTGTTCTTCTCTTTTTTTTTTCTACCGGCGCTAGGGCTTCTGGACGCTAGGGTTTTGGACTGTGGCGCTTTCTAGTGTCGAGAAAACACGGATCCTTAGGTTGTATTTATAGGCGGCGGCATCAAGTTTGACCGAGCCTGGGCGCTGGGCGAGCTGCACTCGGCCGACTCGGCCACAGCGATGCGGGCTGTGGCCTGGCACCGGCTTGGTCATGGGGCCAGCGCGGGCGCGCGTTGACGCCGGGCGTGCGGGGTGGGCCGGCTCGGGCGGCCTGGCGGGCACGGAAGTTTCCGGAATCTTTTTTTCTTTTTTTTCTTTCTTTCTTTAGGTTTCATATATTTTTTCCTATATATTATTATTATTATTTTTATATTTGTTCCCTAATACATGTTTTATATTATTATTTTCTTTCCTCCTTTGGTACACATATTTTGTATATGTATGTTTTATGTTTTATTATTTTTCCTTTATTCTACTAATGTTTAATGCATGAACATGTATGCAATGCATGATGCAAAAATTGAGGGTGTTACATGCTAGGACAACCCGAACCTCCCGTGGAAGGTGCTAACATGATTTCTCTACAAGGAGGCAACTGGCTGAATGACCCTGCATGTCCTACAATTTCATGCTCAATTGGGGCTCACCACTTTGACAAGGCCCTTTGTGACCTTGGAGCAAGTGTGAGTGTGATGCCCAAGGTGGTCTTCGACAAGCTGAACTTCACAAAGCTTACTCCAACACCAATGCAGCTCCAACTGGTTGATTATTCAGTCTGTTATCTGACAGGTATCACTGAAGATGTTCTGGTGAAAGTCCGAAATTGCTTCATACACGTGGATTTCGTGGTGCTCGACATGGAGGTCGTGAAGGATACACCACTCATTCTTTCGTGACCATTCCTTAGCACCGCGAAGACTCGCATAGATGTGGGAGCTCGAGAAATTCACTTTCATATCAATGGCATGGAGGAGAAGTTTAACTTTCACCCAAAGTTGGAGCAATGCTTCATGATCCGCTTTGGGGCGAATGTTAAACACATCCAGGAGGTCGAAATCACAACTCCAAAGGTGGACCCGCTCACTGTATTTATGAGGAATTTCATCTACGCGGAGAACTTGTCTTATCATCCACACTTACACCCTAAGAAGACAGAGAAGTCCGGACCTCCCAAAAGACCCAAGTCCACCATGCCACCAAAGAAGGAATGGCGGAAGGGGCAGGAGGCAATTTGAGCCCATCCCTCTGGGCCCGGATGTTAAGAAATGAAGAAGGCAGAATGTCCATCTCATCGGACGCTGGTTAGACCTAGCAAATAGGTTAAATTGGTAGTTATACTTTCTTTATTTTTATTTTCTCTTCTTTTGGTTTTTCCCCATTTAATTTGATTTCCCCACTGCATATTTGGTTTTCGTTAGCAAGTTGAGAACCTTATATTCTCAACAATCATTTGTATTTCTTTACTTTACAAAAAGAAAATTGTCGGGTTTTGAAAAAGAGTTTTTATTTGGAAAAACAATTTCCCTGAATTGCAAAAGTAGTAATTTACCAACATGTTAATTCCATAGCCGTTGAAGAACCACATGCCAAAAGAGAGAACAGGGGGCCCACTTATCAGTTTGGCCGACCCCCCTGTTCGGCCGGCTAGGGGAAAGGGCCATATTGGCTCCCTCTCTCTCCTCCAATGACTACATTTGATTCCCTTGTGACAGTTGGGGAGTGCACACTATAAATGGTGACCATGAGGAGAAATTCTTCCCACGCTTCACCTCATTTCACACCTCCCCAAAATCACTCTTGCTCAAATTGTTTTTCTTGATCTTCATTGAAGTCCTCTTGCTCGAAATCCAACTAAAAAAGATTTGCTTTTGTTTGCATTTCAATTTGCTCTCAAGCTCTTCAAGGGAAAATTCGTCAGGTTTTTTTTTGCTTTTGCTAACATCACCTCTTTCGAGTTTTTGCCTTGTTGTGTTCATGTTTGTTGTGGCCATGAAAGTAATGAAGAGGTTGTTTGGGAAGAGGAAGGAGGCTGCAAGCTCAAGCCATGACGAAGACTCAAGTACACGTCCCTCTTCCGTTGCTACACCAAGTTCACGGAGGAGTGTAGGAGAGGACACTCCCATGGGTGAGAGGAGAAACTCGCACCAACTTCTCCACGACAACGACCTTGACATACAAAGTGGAGTTGAAGAGCAAGCACGCAAGCTCCTCCAAGATCGTGAGTTTTCTCATATGAAAGTTTATGATCCAAATTTGATCTCGAAAATAGGTATAGATTCTGAATTCTTTTTCATTTAGCGTGCAATAGGATGGGAAAACTTTGCTCACATAGATGAGAAAGGTTTATGCCTTCTCTCCATGCAATTCCTTTGCACACTCAAAATTGGGTTTGATGGTATTACTTTTAGATTATTTTAGAAAGAATACAACATCCTATAGAAAGAATTAAGCGAAATACTAAGCTTCCATAAACATTGTTTGCCAAATATGGACGCTTTGCCTAAGTTTAACCAACATAGTTTGTGGCAAGATTTAACTAGTGAGGTCAGATGTAGTGCACCTAGGAAGTCATTTACACAACCCTACTTTACGCTTCATGCATAGATGGGTGGCAATGACTATGTTTCCTAGAGTAGATGTAAGGGTAGTGCATGATGATAAGCTGCAAATTTTATTTGCCATGATTAAAAAGATAAAAGTTGCTCTAATTATTGCCATGATGACACAATGGTTAGATTACATTCCAAGAACAGGGCCAATTGAATGCACTTCATTGATTCCTCATATTGCTACTAGGGTAGGAGCACTATAATATTCTTCATTTAAATATATTGAAAATGAAAGAGAATTAATTGATGAAGATTATTTAGTGCAAGGACATATCCTTAAGCACGATCAAGACGACTCTTTGTTATTTTATTATCCCGGCTTTGTCAATGAAATTTGGTTACCTAACCCGGATTATCATTTGTACAAATAACGTAGGCTTAAAATTGACCTTCCCATTGAGGAAGCCCGAAGAAGTAATGTCTCTGGCAGGGTGACTAGATGTCGTACAAGGAGAGCGGTCATGCCCCCGACAACCTCCACGGTCCATGAGTACGAAGAGAAAGAGAACTCAACGGGTGATGCATCCGGATGGACTCAACCTCCATCGTATGAGACCAGAGGTCCATCTTGGCATGAATGGCCAGGTGCCACATGGGAGTCACCCATATCCACTTCAAGCTCTAGCAGCTTGCCTCTAACATCCATGATAAGATGGCATTCCTCTTCGGCTAGAAGTTATCATGACTATAGCCAAGGAATGACATATCTCACTAGACGTATGGACGAGCTTGAAATGAGAATGAGTGACATCTACAACACTCTCTAAGGGCATGTCCAAGGTACCCAAGACTGACAACAATACATGGACGCTCAATTCATCAACTTTAACTCCAAGCTACAACAACAACAAGCCGATCTCACAGCATACTTCCGTCGTCAAGGGTTCAACCCTCATCACAGAGGTGAGTGAAGAACAAGCTTCGGGGAGGAACCCCACTTGAGGTAAATTGTATCAACTTCTTGCATATTTATTTCACATTCACCCATCATCCACCTTGCAGATAATATATATATATATATATATATATATATATGATATATTTGTTTTCAAATAAAATAAAAGATGTGCAGTAAGAATGATTTGAAATTCACATAGATGAAATGATGAATAGTTGCTCTGTTTTAATTTTCCTAAGTCTCTAGTTTACAACTTACTACTCTCCAACATATTGCTCTCATTGACTAAAATAGCTTTTGCCTTGATTTGGAAATTGTGGGTAGCAAAAAGCTTAATCCGTTCTAAGTTTTTATAAGATATGATATAGTGATAGGGCTGCTATTCCTAGTTTGAAAGTGAAACTTAGATTTCCATAGAAATTTTAAAAAGATTTAAGTTACTCTCATTTGATTGGAAATACCTACCAAATCCATATGATATATCACATTGATAGACCTTATGCATATGCTATTTGTCTTCACACTGAGCTTTGTCAAACTAGTATAGACCTATGTGAGATTTCATTCTGTACTTTTTGAATTCAAGATTTCACTTACACATGCTATACTTCTACACTAGAAGTAAGAAAAATTCCATTATACCACCATTCCACAATAAAACGAGAAAGTCCATATCATTCATGCTTAGTACTCTCTCCAAAATTTATTGCATAAAAGGGAGTAGAAGACATGGATACAAGAAAAAAAGAAAAAAGAAAATGCATGCTTACATCATAAGCATGAGGAAAAAAAAGAAAAGTAGCCATGTTTCATCTCCGCAGAATAAGAGACTCCACTAAAAAAGGAGTCATCTCAAATATCCACATCCACTCCATTCCATCACACACACACAAGTCTTGAATCAAATTGTTTTGAATTGATTTCTCCTAAGGCCTGCTCTTTTGACTTAGCAATATTATGTGATGCAAATATACCTACTATATTCCGTACCAAGCTCCACATACAAGCCTTATGTAGAGGTAGGATGAATTTAGGCACAATGCCTTGGTGAGGATATATTTCCACTACACATAAAGGAGAGACCGAGAGAATCAAATTAAGATACTTAAAATCTAAATTGAACTCTCTGGAATTTGAGTGGAACATGATTCCTAGGGTATGTGTGCTCCATTTGCTGTTCTATCTTTCAACCACCCATGAATAAGAGATGGCATAAGCCCCATAATGACTTAAGATGGGTGAAGTACCATGCCAATTTTGGCAATACTACATAGAGTATTTTGTTGTGCACATGGTACTTTTGAAAAATAGAACATAGTAGCAACTCCTAATCATCAACCTAAAGTCTTTACTTTGCTTGGTACGAGCAAAGGATAAGCTTGGGGGAGTTTGTTGACGGCTGTTATATACCAATTTCACCCGTCAATATAACTCAATTGTGTAAATAAAATATCATTTCTTGCACACATCACCTTTCTATTTAACTATTTTCACTTGTCCTTGGAGAAAATGGTACATGCAGGTATTTCATACAGAATTGATGTGAAAGAATGGAATGGATCCTATAAATTATCATCCCAGCCAATCAAGCGCCGACATGTGGCACCACATGGATTAAAGTGCCCACAAACAGAAGTATCCGAGGACATCCAATGGTGTAGCACCCATATCAAGGGATGGGACCCACCCGGAAGTCACCCCAAGAAAGCACAGGTCGTTTAGAGGACTTACCAGGTCGGTCAACCTCCCTAGTCGGCCGACCTGGTCTTTCCTCCAAACTCGGTGAGCTTCGATGTGTTGGCTTGTCCCGGCTTGAAGAAGTCAATGGTGACTGATTTGCGCACTTTTAGTGGCGTGAACCGACCCTTCTCCAAGCTATAAGTAGGAGCCCTCACCTTTCACTTCGACACACACCACTTGAGTATTCATCCATTCCATCCACTATTCACCATAGGTTTCGAGGAGTTAGGCTGTAGAGAGAAGAGCCTCTACTCCATAGTCCAAGTAGGAGAGGAGTAGAAGGAGTCTCTTCCCAATTCCTAATTGGGAAAGGTATGTGTCGAAGTGTTAAAGCGATACTTCCTTGGATCTGCTAAGGAGCAGCCTGTGGAGGTTCTTTGATTGGCAGGGCTTAGTTCTCAATCCAGTGGTCGTGCGTATGAGAGTATGAGATTGTGGTTTTTACGTGGTTTGGGCTGCAAGTGCGTAACACCCTACTCCACGGTGAGGTTGTATTGCTGTTGTTGTGTGTGTGTGTGTATGCGTGAGTTGGGGATGCCTTGTAACGGTGGCGGTATGGTCCTTTTATAGACAAGGCCAGACGCCTTACATGTGTGGTCCGAGACCCGACAGGTGGTCCCGGGGCGATCTTATCCTAAAGATCTATGGCTTCTCGCATAAGCTCCCTCTGGCCTCGGCTTGAAGACTCGCCGTCTTGCCACCTCGATCGCTAGTGGCCCATGCGTAGTCACTGATTGTGTCAGAGGATGTCCCACCCATCTGTCTGGTCACCGCAAGCTACCCACTTGGTGGGGCAGGGTAGGCCTGGGGTGTCTTTACTGTGATGTGATTGGGCGCAGCGGTCTCTGACCGTTGGCGTGCTACACGTTACCTGCCCCGAAGGTGGGTGCCTGTCTTCAATGCTTGATCTAGACGGGGAGCATCATCCCTTAACTCCCGCACTTCACCTCCTAAGGTGAGTTGCGGGACATGTGGTAGCTTCGGTGCTGGCCTCCGCCGGAGAGGCTAGGCTTGGTCTTCGGGGCATGCGGCAGCTCCGGAGCCCTTCGGGGCATGCGGCAGCTCCGGGTCCCTTTGCGATACGTGGTAGCTTCGGAGCCCTTCAAGACACGTGGTAGCTCCAGGTCCCTTCTCTGCGGGAGACATCTGGCATGGTGTTTCGAGCCACGTGGTTGTGCCAGACTTCGCCCTATAGTAGGATGAGGTCCCACCTGAACATGTAGCACCTTGAGAGCCCGTCCCTTCGGGGGAGTCGGGTCTCATCTTTGTGGTCTACGTGGCAGCGCTGGATCCCGTACTTGAGGAAGGCCGGACTCCGACACCCTCTGGACACGTGGGGCCACCGAACATACCTTGGTACTTTCGGCTTGTGTGTGAGGGTACCTCGTATGCGGGGTAACGACAGTGGCCCCTGGGTCCACCTTTGGCAGAGGTGATGAGCCCAAGGGTGGAGCCCTTACCATGTTTTGCCGCACTTCTCTTTGAATTTTGTCCCGGTCAGCCAAAGCGGTGGGCGCTTCTGCCAATGTGGCCACGCGTCCACTCCTGGTTGAGGTACTATGTTGACGAGATCTTTGCTTGCTGTAGTATCTTTGTCTTCTGTGGTGCCTTTAACGGCGACGGTTCCAAATGCAGCTATAGCACTTACATTCGCTCTGCCTTTATGGGAACCGCTTCTGCTGTCTTCTCACGTGGCTGACTGCTTGGGCCAGCACTTCTGTCAGGGGGCTTAGTCCCCACTGTCATTGACGCTATGGGTTGAGTGATGCGGGGCGAACCTTTGCAATACGCACAAAGTGCTCAGACGTTGTGGGGGTGATCAAAAAGGAAACCTTTGTTAGAGGGGACGGTTCCTTCCTTACTCACACCCCACTGCCTAAGCTTTCGCCTTCTTCCTCGAACGCCCGAGCCTTCACCCCTCAGCCAAAGATCTCACTTTTGCTTGCTCCAATGGCCTCCCCGCTACCTCCTTTGTGCTTCCAGTCGGCTGATGATCTATTGCTGATGAGGTGACTGCTTGGCTGGGTGGCGGCGGAGTATGGGTGGATGATCTCCCACTCTTGAAGACATGCGCGAAGACGAGACTATCCTCTTCGCCGCTTACGTCTCTACGGGCTTGGGCTCCCGCTGTCGAGGTTCTTCCTTGCAGTGCTGGAGGAATACGGGTTGCAGCTTCACCACTTGTCACCGAACTCCATCAATGTGATCGTTGTGTTTGCCCACTTCTGTGAGGCATTCGTGGGCTGTCTGCCAATAGTGGAGCTGTTCCGGTTCTTCTTTGTGATGAAGACCACCAGAAAGAGCGCGACGACCCAAGTGGGTGCCTACTACTTTTGGCACCGGACAAGATCTCCCAGACCTACATTCCTTTGTTCAAATGGGACAAGTGGAGCAGCTGGAGGGAAGATTGGGCGATCGTGCGGGTCGAGGCCCATGCTTCGCTGAAGATGCCCTCTGAAGGTCCGGCTTCCGATCCCACCACCTGGGAAGCTTTACAGGGGTTGACGAAGGAGTACATGCCGATATTGAAGAGGATCCGGTTCCTAGCATGCAAAGTCTTGACCTCCCTGCTGGTGCTGGCAGACTTCTTGCACCGCCGTACCGCCCCTCTCCAGAAGCGCATGTGCGGGGCCTGGCACTACACCGGTACCTATGATCGATGATGGCTGGCTCTGGACGACTCCACCCCTAAAATGTTTGAGGTGATGTTGAAGGTGGTGACCTGCGACAAAGTCGACGATGAGCACGTCTCCATCCCGAACGACAGCCAGCTGCTCTTCATGACCCATGGCTTGAGGAATGCACTACTGAGCTTGATGCCGATGGTCAACGTGTTCGGCGTTACCCCCTGCACCCTGAGCAGACGTCTTAGGCTTCGGCGCTCCTGGTGCGGTGCCGCGCCATGACGCAACCAAGGTCGGGGTCTACCTCCTGTTCATCAGAAATGGCGGAGGTAGGGCCCCCAACATCCTCCGTTTGGGTGGAGGACAGCCAGCCAGCACTAGTTCTGGCGCCGAGAAAGCGTTCCCACACTCTGGCTGCGGGCTCTGCCACCGCTGTGCCGAAGAAGCAAAAGCTAACGCCGGGGACGGTACCCCAATCTCTCATCACGATGGAGCCGGAGTGGCCGAAGCTCCCGTCGTCGACTTGGTTTCTTATTCCGGTGGTGGCACTTGTTCCGGAGGAGGCGCGGAGGAGTCTGTGCTGATGGCCATGTCGACGCAAGCCGTCCCAGAGCTGGTGCAGGAGACTATGGTGCCAGCCTCGACGTCGGGTCTAGGGGTCTCGATTGGCCATGCGAGCAGAGAGGCCAGGGTCTTTGGAGCAGATCGGCCCACATAAGGCGCAGTTTCTTCCTCCACTATTCTTTCATTGTTTTTTTTGCTCTAACGAAGTTGGTTTTGGCTTTTCAGGGTGTTGTCGTCCGACATAGTGCCCTTGGTCCTTCCTGGGATGGTCTTGGTGAGTCCCACGCATCCGAGAGTTGGAACAGGATCTGCTGCAACGCACCCTATGCCTGAAGGAGCACCGGCTTCCAATGATGCCGATGTTCCTGCTCCTCCAACAGTCAGAGCGGATGGGGCTGAGGAGGTGCTAGGCGAGGAGGTGGCCAGTTTGGTCATCACGGCTACCCTTGGTGGAGCGGACCCTCCCATCATTGATATTGCACTAGCGCTCGACGTCATTGGCGCGCAAGACGGCGACTCGCCATCGGCGGCCGGTGATACCTTCATGACGCAGGAGAGAACTTCAGCACCGGGTAGTGACGCACTGATGCCTGGAGCTCCAGCTGGGGAGCCATATGGTCTCCAGGCGCTGGTGTCTACCGCGAAGTCAACAGAAGAGGCAGAGAGGCAGCTGTCTGTAGCGACAGCCGTGCCGATCCCCCTCTCTAATGCTGTTGTCATGGCCTAGTTTGCCTTGCGCTAGACATAGGCTGCTTTTGCCCGAGAGTGGGATCATCTTGCTAAGGAGCGTCGCTTGGTGAAGCTAGTAGATGCCAAGAATAAGGAGCTCGAGGTGAAGGCCCTGAAGACCCATGCTGTCGCCAAAGCTCGCTTGAAGCTATGCGAGGATAAGCAATTGGAGTTGGTCTGCCGCGATGTCGCCATTGTTGATGCGAAACGGGACTTGGCGATGTCGCCATTGTTGATGCTTCCAATCGGTTGCCCAGGACTACATCAAAATTAGCACCTTCGCGTGCAATCGAGACAACAAAAGGATCCACCCAAGCTGCAGCCAACACTTCTTCTTCCATTGCTTCCACCGGGAGAACAAAAGACATTCAATGCCTCCAGTGCAAGGGTTTTGGGCACCTACGAAGGGACTGCCCAAGCAAGCGTGTGCTGATTGTACGAGAAAATGGTGAGTACTCATCCGCTAGTGATTTAGATGAGGAAACATATGCCATGCTTGCTGCACAAGATGCAGGAAAGAAGAATGATGATGAAGAGCACATTAGGGCTGATCATGTTGACCAGTATGAGAGTCTCGTTGTGAGGCGTGTCTTGAGTGCCCAAATGATCAAAGCTGAACAGAACCAGCGACACAATCTATTCAAACCTAAGTTTGTAGTTTTGGAACGATCGTGTCGCATTATATTGATGGAGGAAGCTGCAACAATTTAGCAAGTGTTGCCATGGTAGAGAAGCTTGGAATGACAACACTTCCACATCCACATCCGTACTACATCCAATGGTTCAACGACAGTGGTAAGCTTAAGGTAACACGTCTGGTTCGTGTCGAATTTGCAATTGGTTCCTACCATGATTACTTTGATTGTGATGTGGTACCTATGCAAGCTTGCTCTATGCTATTTAGTCGACCTTGGCAATTCGATGAAGATACGTTACATCATAGTAAATCAAATCAATACTCTTTTATGCATCATGAGAAGAAGCTTGTTTTGCACCCTATGTCTCCTGATGCTATTTTGAAGGATGACATTGCTAGACCTTGCAAAGACAAAAATAAGAAATCTACTCAAAATGAAAATTCAAATGTTGCGAAGGAATCGATACACCCTAAGACTGACAATTCCAAATCTGTTTATGTGAAGATGAATGGAATAAAATTGAAGAGTGCTTGTTTTCTTGCTTTGAAATCTGATTTGTTTGAATTAAAAAATAATGCTGCAATCTGCTATGTGTTTGCTTGCAAAGAAGCTTTGTTCTCACTTCACTATGCTTTTGCAAGAATACGCTGATGTGTTTCCACAAGAGGTACCAGCCGGGCTGCCACCATTGAGGGGGATTGAGCATCAGATTGACCTCATCCCTGGGGCTTCTTTGCCAAACCGAACACCATACAGGACCAACCCGGAGGAGACTAAGGATATTCAGCGACAAGTACATGACTTACTCGACAAAGGTTATGTGCGTGAGTCCCTTAGTCCTTGCTTTGTTCCTGTTCTTTTGGTCCAAAGAAAGATGGAACATGGCGCATGTGTGTAGATTGTTGAGCAATTAATAACATTACTATTAGATATCGTCATCCGATTTCTAGATTAGATGATATGCTTGATGAACTTAGTGGCTCGATGATTTTCTCTAAAATTGACTTGCATAGTGGATATCATCAAATTCGCATAAAGCTAGGTGATGAATGGAAAACAACGTTTAAAATTAAGTTCGGTTTGTATGAGTGGTTAGTCATGCCTTCTGGTCTCACGAATGCACCTAGCACTTTTATGAGATTAATGAATGAGGTTTTACGTGCTTTTATAGGAAGATTTGTGGTAGTATATTTTGATGACATCTTGATCTATAGCAATCTCTAGAAGAGCATCTTGATCATATCCGTGCTGTTTTAAATGCTTTACGTGATGCACACTTATTTGGTAACATTGACAAGTGCACTTTTTGCATGGATAGAGTCTATTTTCTTGGCTATGTTGTGACACCACAGGGAATTGAAGTCGATCAAGCCAAGGTGGAGGCGATACACAGCTGGCCGACTCCTACCACTATCACACAAGTACGAAGATTTCTCGGACTTGCTGGATTCTATCGTCATTTTGTGAAAGACTTCAGCACCATAGCAAGCCCACTGCATGAGCTTAAACAGAAGGGTGCTCCATTCGCATGGGGCAAGGCGCAAGAGGCTGCATTTGCAACTTTGAAGAATAGGTTAACTCATACACTCCTTCTCCAATTACAAGATTTCTGTAAAACTTTTGAATTGGTATGTGATGCTAGTGGTATTGGATTGGGAGGTGTCTTGTTGCAAGACGGGAAACCTATTGCTTATTTTAGTGAGAAACTGAATGGGCCTAGTCTGAACTATTCCACTTACAATAAAGAATTATATGCACTAGTACGAACTTTGAAAACATGACAACATTATTTATGGCCTAAAGATTTTGTTATACATTCTGATCATGAATCTTTGAAGCACATTAAGAGCCAAACTAATCTGAACCGTAGGCATGCCAAGTGGGTAGAATTCATTAAGTCCTTTCCTTATGTCATTAAACACAAGAAAGGAAAAGATAATGTCATTGTGAATGCCTTATCTCACCGTTATGATATGTTGTCCCAACTTGATTATAAGATTTTTTGCTTGGAAACAATTTAAGAACAACATGCTTTTGATGCTGATTTCAAAGATGTGCTGCGGCAATGTAAAGATGGAAAAAAAACATGGAACAAGTTTGTTCTCACTAATGGTTTTGTGTTTCGAGCTAACAAATTGTGCATTTCAGCTGGTTTTGTGCGTATATTCCTATTGCATGAAGCACATGGTGGAGGGTTGATGGGCCACTTTGGTGTCAAGAAGACGGAAGACATCTTAGCAAGCCATTTCTTTTGGCCAAAGATAGAAGAGATGTGGAGCGGTTTGTTGCTCGTTGCACCACCTGTCAAAAAGCTAAGTCCCGTCTTAATCCACATGGTTTATACATGCCTCTCCTTGATACTAGTGCTCCATGGGAGGATGTTTCTATGAATTTTGTTTTAGGGTTGCCTAGAACAAAGAAGGGGATGGATAGTATTTTTGTTGTTGTGGAGAGATTTTTAAAATGGCACACTTCATACTATGCCACAAAACTGATGATGCTACTCATATTGCTGATTTGTTCTTTCAGAAGTTGTTCGTTTGCATGGGGTTCCAAACACTATTGTTTCAGATAGAGATGCCAAATTTCTTAGTCATTTTTGGAAAACCTTATGGGCTAAGTTGGGGACAAAATTGCTCTTTTCTACCACTTATCACCCTCAAACTGATGGACAGACCGAAGTAGTGAATCGTAGTTTATCTACCATGCTTAGGGCTGTTCTGAAACATAACATCAAATTATGGGAATAATATTTGCCTCATATTGAATTTGCTTACAATCGTTCGCTGCATTCTGCTACTAAATTGTGCCCTTTTCAGATTGTATATGGTTTTATTCCTCGTGCTCCCATTGATCTTTTGGCTCTACCACCTTCAAAGAAATTAAATTTTGATACTTCTCGTCGTGCTGAATTAATTTTAAAAATGCATGAGCAAACTAAAGAAAACATTGAGAGCATGAACGCTAAGTATCAACGAGCCGGTAGCAAGGGTAGAAAGCATGTTACTTTTGAACCTGGTGATTTGGTTTGGGTGCATTTGAGAAAGGATAGATTTCCTGACTTGAGAAAATCTAAATTGCTACGTAGAGCTGTTGGACCCTTCAAAGTGCTTCAAAAAATTACTGATAATGCATATGAAATTGAGTTGCCTGCACATTTTGGGGTTACTTCCTCTTTTAATATTGTAGATTTGAAACCATATGTGGGAGAGGAAGACACATTTGAGTCGAGGACAACTCAATTGCAAGAAGGGGAGGATGATGAGGACATCGCTACCGTTGATACAACTACAACAGCAGCCCATTCACCACTTGCATCTAATCGAGATCCAATGACACACGCTCGTGCACGTTAACTTAATTATTAGGTGAATTCATTCCTGGTTGTTCAAAGTAAATTATCCTTCAAATGGGGAACTATTAAAGCCTTGTGATGATCTTGTTATTATTAGGTGCTTGGGAATTGATCTAGCTAGGAGGAATGGAGGGATTAATGCAATGAAGGCTGCTCCACCCGAGGGGCCCTCGTAACTGCAGCAAGTACCAGCTTAAAAGGGGCATAACTTTCAACTTAACTCTCAAGGTTGTTTAATGCAAATAGGTACTTGCTGAAAAGGTCTCTTCGTCTACTCCGAACAAGACTCGTGACTTCATCCTGAGTTCTAGTCTTCCTCCTCTATATAAATAACTAGCAGCAATAGAAAGAACGTGGGTTTTGTTTTCTGTAAATTTATCCATTGCTACTTCCTTTTAACGCAAGTGTCGACGAGACCTTCCGATTACTTGAATCATAACCCCAAATTATCTTTGACACCCGGTTCCAAAAATGAACCAAGTGAACGCATATGTGTGCCCAGGACGTTCAACATACATACACGAGTGCAATCACAAAAGAGCATACAGAAAATTACCACAGAACAAGATTAAATAAGCTCTTTATTACACAATTCATAATATCCTCAAATACAATAACTAATGAATATTAATGATAGGTTTCAACTAATGCAACGGAAATAAACTAAATAAGCAAACTAAGCAAAAGGGATAGCGCAGCTCCGAACACTCCACAGGCAAAGCTGACGGTAGACACGGCCTAGTACTTCGTATTATCATCGTTATACTCCCAAATCTGACATGCAACTATTGGTGGGGGAGTTGCAAGGGTGAGTACATGTCGTACTCAGTAAGTGTGGAAAGTATGACATGTAGCTGATTCAAATGATGACAATAATAATGGCTAGGTGCTGAAAAGTACAATAAAACATTTGAAAAGCAATGCATATTACATGTATATGAAATAAACCCATCATAAACCATAAGTAATAACATAGTCACAGTCATATTTCATTACATTCATCCAAACACCAGATTTCACCATAACCATTAATCATATCCAATACTAGAATTAATCCATAACCATATTATGAACCATAACCATCCCAAAAACCATCCCAATACCAAGTTCCCTCTAATCATGGAGGTCATCCAGGTGCTCATAACTGGGAGCACAGCTATCATGATAGTTTTATTAGACTCTGCAGAGTTTGTACCACTTTACCCACGTGTCTGTGATTTCATCACCCGTCAGCGACTAAAGAAACCTCCCTTACGCCAATTACACTTCCTTTGGTGTATGGCCAAGAGATCACAAAATAGCCTTTACAAAGGGATTACTTGCCTATTTAGACCCCACTAAGGTTTCATCGGTGGTGATGCCTCCAACTGAGCACATCTTCAACCAAGGGCCCCCTCTTGAGCCATTCGGATCCCAAGGTAGTCCCACCAATCATCAACAAACCCAATCTGAGTACCCCTTCCCCGAGCATCCTTAATGGTCCAAATAGCACTGGCAAAGCCCTAATTAATCAGCTATGCCACACTCATACTTAGCCTCGTGGTGGCATTGTAGTCCTGACTTTCTCGTATGAACTAGTCCTTAGATCTAAAGCAAGCAACCACTATATCGTCCAACCCATCCACATACGAGGCTTGCTTAGGTCACCCATTATCATATTACATTAACCAGTTCATGTTAATCATAACCTCATAAATGCAACAATAAGTTGAGTGTATGGTTATTTTCCCATCCCAATTAATTAAGTGAAGCAAAAAAGTAAAAAAGTCTTTCCGGACTCTCTACCATGTATTCCAGGTGACAAAGGTGGTCAAACAAAACTAGTGAACTTCCTACCATAGGATTTCCCATCAAATTGACACAAGCATGCAGTTTGCAAACAAAACATTTATTTTAGAAACAGGACCAATATGCTTCAAGGACACTTGTCTTGCTCTTGGGATTGGTTCGGATCAAAGCCTTCAAACTCTTGGTGTTGTAGATCCTCCGCGGCACTCTCTAGCGCAAATCCGTCTAATCCGCACAATACTCATACAAACAAGAAACACAATCAAAAAGTGCACAAATATTACTCAATATGACATGACATGCATGATTAATGCAAATGCAAGGTGGAACTTGTTAATGAGTTGTCTTTAATGATCACTGACTAGTTCTAATAGCTTTTAATAAGTTTATACAAGTTTGGATTTGATTCAATCAACTTTTAGAATTAATTCAAAAGAAATTAACCAGGAAAATTGGACTAGTCCGCTAGGGACCGGACAAGTCCGCACTTCGCGAGATCGGCATATTAGGGTTTTCTAGATCGACGTAAACTTGGATATTTGGGTTTGAATTCACATAAGGAAAAGAGAATAGAAAATATACCAGGTCTTTATAACTCAAATGAACCAAAGATCTTGGGGGCAACACTTTGATCTTGAACGATCTAGGGTTGGTGAAGAACTTGATGGTGGATTGTTGACGAAGAACGCAAAGTTGATGGAGATCTTGATCCTCTTTCGTTTCATCCTCTTCTTCTTCTTGCTCTAGATCTCCTTCTACCTCCTTGGTGGCGGCTTTCCATGAGCTAGGGTTTGGGTGAGGTGGAAAAGTGGCAAATAGATGTCAAGCCAAGGGGTGGGGTTGTTTATATAGAGGTGGAGGCTAGTGTTAGATGGATTTCGAGTTTGGGGGTGAGTAGAGGCCGGTTTAGAGTCCCACATGGGCTCTAAAAGAGTTAGGCACGACATCTCTAGGCCCACTTAATGTGAAACCCAACAAAATAAGTCATATAATAAAAGATCAATTCAGAGTCATGATTTATCGGACAAGTCCAAAAAAAAGACCGGACTAGTCTGAAGTTGTCCAAAGAAAAATCGGACAAGTCCGGACTGGACCTCGGACAAGTCCGAACTTATCCAGAGAGGAAAAACAAACAAGTCTAGCAAAAAATCGAACAAATACGACTTTAGTCAAAGAGGAAAACAGACAAGTCCGCTGGAGTACCGGACTAGTCCAGACAAGTCCAGGGACTTAGCAAATTTTCCATGGGTTTTGGAACACCGGACTAGTCCGCACCGAAGGTGTCCAGAGGAAAAAAAGACTAGTTTGCAGAAAAACAGACAAGTCCGATCGAGGTCAGAGAGAAATCGGACTAGTCTGCACCAAAAACGGACTAGTCCGCACTTCCCAAAATTCTTAAGTGCGGTTTTGTTTCTAATTCATTTTAAACTTGTTCCTTTTTGTGTGGATTAATGTTAAACATATATTAGGATATATGCAGTGCATGGTTGGATGAAAATGAGGGTGTTACAAACCTACCCCCTTAAAATGAATCTCGCCCTCAAGATTCGGCGCGGAAGGGAAGATAGATGGAAAATCCTTCTTGAGGTCATCCTCCAATTCCCATGTTGCCTCTGATTCTATGTGATGCTTCCATTGAACTTTGCACCATCTGATGACCTTGTTCCTCGTGACCCTCTCTTTGGTTTCCAAGATTTTGATTGGTCGCTCGGCATAAGTCAAATCTGCCCCTAATCCTAGTTCTTCCATTTGCACTTGTTCTTCTGGTACTCTCAAGCACTTCTTGATCTATGAAACATGAAATACATCATGGACATCTGAAAGATGAGTTGGCATCTCCAATTATATGCTACCTCTCCCCTTTTGTCCAAAATCTTGAATAGCCCAATGTAACGAGGTGCTAGCTTGCCTCTTATGTTAAACCTCTTATGATCTCTTATTGGTGACACCTTGAGGTAAACGAAGTCTCCTACTTCAAAGGCTAGTTTTCTTCTTCTAATGTCCGCATAGCCTTTTTGCCTTGATTGAGCGGCCTTCAAGTTCTCACGGATTACCTGAACTTGCTTTTCAGCTTCTAGTAACACATCCAGACCAAATACTTGAGTTTCTCCTATCTCATTCCAAAACAAAGGTGTTCTACACTTTTCCTATATGGAACAAAGGTGTTCCATATAGTGCTTCATATGTTGACATCATCAAACTTGCTTGATAACTATCGTTATAGGAAAATTCTGCATATGGCAAGCTCTTGTCCCAACTTTTCCCATGCTTCAAAGCACAAGCTCTTATCATGTCTTCCAAAATCTGATTGGTCCTTTCAGTTTGTCCATCCGTTTGAGGGTGATATGCCGAACTAAAATTTAACCTTGTTCTCAATGCTTCATGCAATTTCTGCCAAAATCTGGAGGTAAATTGAGAACCTCTATCTGATACTATCTTCTTTGGTACTCCGTGTCGACACACAATGTGCTCCATATACAATTCTGCTAGATTCGCGGTGGTATAAGTGGTCTTGACAGGAACAAAATGAGCTGACTTGGTTAAGCGATCCACAATTACCCAAATTGAGTCATAACTGGACTGAGTATGCAGTAAACCAACTAGAAAGTCCATACCGAGTTCTTCCCACTTCCATTTCGGGATCTTCAATGGCTGCAATAATCCGGCTGGCCTTTGGTGTTCCACCTTGACTCGTTGGCACACATCACATAATGCTACATATTCGTCTATGTCCTTCCTCATGCTATCCCACCATTAACATGTCTTCAAGTCCTTGTACATCTTCGTACAACTGGGGTGAATCGAGTATGGCGAGTCATGTGCCTCTTTTAATATTGTCTCCCGAATATGCTTCACATTAGGCACGACAATTCTCTTACCATGCCATAGAGTATCATGTTCATCCTCATCAAATCTGAATTCTCTTCCCTCTTGGGTCCTTTCCTTGATCTCTTGGATTTCCTCATCCTTCGCTTGGCCCTCTCGAATTTCTTGCTCCAAGGTCGGATTTAACTCCATCATCTTGTCTTATTTACAAATCCGAGGTTCAACCGTTCAAACTCCTTGCATAGCTCGGATGGCAGCTCTCAAATCGTGAGTTGGTGACTTACTCCTTTTCTACTCAAGGCGTCGGCCACTACATTGGCTTTTCCCGGATAATAGTTGATCCCCAAATCATAATCCTTGATGAGCTCCAACCATCTTATTAGTCAGAGAGGAAAATGAACAAGTCCGCTGGAACACCGGACTAGTCCGGAAAAGTCCAGGGACATAGTAAATTTTCGAGGATTTTTGGAATATCGGACTAGTCCGCATAAAATAGGACAAGTCCAAAAGTGTCCAAAGGCAAAATCGGACTAGTCTGCAGTAAAAACGGACAAGTCTGATTTTAGTCAGAGAGAAATCAGACTAGTCCTCACCAAAATCGGACTAGTCTGCACTTTTCAGCATTTTAAGTGCGGTTTTGTTCCAAATCAACTTTAAACTCATTCCTCTTGATGTGGATTAATGTTAAACATGTATATGAATGTAAGCACAGCATGATGCATGAAAATGAGGGTGTTACAACAACAGAGGTGGAAGCAATCATTTCATTAATATCAGATTTCGTAGCAAACAAGCATTTTCCCTTTAGAGATATCTCATTTTCTTGTCAAACACAGATTTGGCATTGTTATTGTTCTCAACATTAGCATGGTCCTGAGATTTAGTTTTCCTAGCTCTAGCAACATCATCTTGCACAATAGCTTCAGGAGACATAGGATGCAACACAATTTTTTTATCGTGGTAAAGAAAAGAATATTGATTTTATCTACCATGATGCATAGAATCTCTATCAAATTGCCAAGGTCTTCCTAGCAGAGTATTACAAGCTTGCATAGGCACAACATCACATTCAACAACATCCTTATATGATCCAATAGCAAAATTGATTCGCACAAGTCTAGTTACCTTTGCCTTACCGCTGTTTTTTAACCATTGAATGTAATAGGGGTGTGGGTGCGGTTTGGTGCTTAGTGCCAGCTTGGTCACCATGTCACTGCTGGCCAAGTTGTTGCAGCTACCTCCATCAATGATTATGCGGCAAGATCGCTCTTTGACGACACACTTTGTTTGGAATAATGTGTGCCTTTGATTTTGTTCCGCTTTCTCCATTTGTGCACTAAGCACATGCTGCACAATGAGACTATTATAGCGCGCTGCATCTTCTGCACCAATATGCTCTTCTTGATATTCATCGCTACCTGCATAGTCCGCTGCAAGCAAAACACATGTATCGTCATCAAAATCGCTAACAGATGAGTACTCACCGTCATCTTTAACAATTAGAACACGTTTGATTGGGCAGTCATGCTGCACATGGACAAAACCCATGCACTTGTGACATTGAACGTCTCTAGATTGTTGGGTAGATGCTACGAAAGAAGCACTCTTGGTGGGCTTTTGGGTAGTCTTTACTGCTGAGCTAGTGGAAGAAGCACGTGGCTTGTTGCCGGAGGAAGATGGTGCTGCCCGACTTGGTGAACAAGATGGCGGGGAAGCACGCCCAGTCGAAGGAGTAGTCGTGCGTGGTTGCCATGAGCTAGTCTTTCCTGCAGAAATATTAGTTCTAGAGCTAGCTCGTCATCCCTGCACTTCCCTTTCAGCTTTACAAGCAAGATGAAACAAATGGGTAACATTATTATAATCTTTATAAGCAAGTATGTCCTGAATTTCACGGTTTAAAACGCCAAAAAATCTAGCCATAGCTGGTTCCTCATCCTCGTATAAATTACAACGCAACATACCAATTTGTAATTCCTGAAAATTCTCTTCTACACTTTTTGCTCCCTGTCTCAATTATTGTAACTTATTTAACAGATCATGTGCATAGTAAGAAGGAACAAATCTAGCCCACATGAGCCGTTTCAAAGCATTCCAAGTTTGTGGTATGTTATTAGGATTTTTCTTGCCATGTTCTATCCACCAAACAGAAGCAAAATCAGTAAACTCACTAGTAGCTGCTCTAAGTCTTGCATTTTCAGGAAACTCATGACATGCAAATTTTTTATCAACAAAAATCTCCCAAGTAATATATGTATCATGGTCATATTTACCATCAAAATGAGGTATCTTAAATTTGATCTTGTTAAAAGTATCATCATGATTGCGTACCTCACGCCGATGATGTCCACCCATACCTTGACGGTTGCGTTGTAGCCGGCGCCGTGGCCTAGCTTCCTCATCTTTCCCAATCTCCATATCTGCAGAATAGTCATCTTCATTGTCATGTACAATACTAGGAGCATTGCTCACCTGTCCATCCGCGGTGCGTCCACGATCCCTCTCCTCAAGGCGCTGCAGGATGGCTCCAATAGAGGTGTTTAATGTTTGAATGGAAATCTCCAACGTGTTGATTTTGGTGTTGGTGTCGATCTGCATATTTTCCAATTGACCAAGGCGGTCACTGGTAACACAAAAATCCTCATCAAGCGCTTCTGTGCGTAGCCGCACTTGGCGTTCGAAGTGTTGTATAATTCCCCGTGTGCGAGGTGAATGCACGTCTTCGTTTGTATTTGCTTCTCCTGCCATGGTTAGTAGAAAAAAACAATCCAACATGAAAGGGTAATGTTATCCCTAGCTACAAAGGTGCTGGTGGAGATAACTCGCTCACTCTCAACCTGTTCAATCAAGCTTTTACCTGTTTTTACCAAGCTCAACAAGAAGGTGATGGCAACCAGCAAGTAATGAACAACTTCAAGAGCAGGTGTCAATCTATGGCTTTAGGTGGCTGAACTAGCACAAGGAGCAAACTTTCACCACGTTAATCACAACAAGCGGAATAAATGTTCTATGACAGTACTGTGCTGATCTTAGTCTAGACTGTACTAGAGACGCGAGCTGAGATACCAATATCGTCACCAAAACACCCCAAACAACAATCTGATTTTTTTTCCTTTTTTTCGTTTTTTTTGTTGGGGTGGTCACCCAAACTCTCTCCAGATGGAATCAGGAGACCCTAGAACAAAATTTGCACATGCGGCTTTTGATCTTGCACTTGCCTTTTTTTCTTCTCTAATTGCTTGTGGGTTTTGTGCAGCTTTTGATTTTGCACTTGTCTTTTTCTTATTGTCAAACTCAAATTACTAATCTGCCTCAAACTCGAAGTAGTAATCTAATTTGAACTCGAACTAGTAATCCGACTCAAACTCGAACTAGCAATTCGAATCAAACTCGAAGTAGCAATCTGATTTGAACTCATAACCCGACTCAAACTCGAACTAGCAATCCGACTCAAACTCAAAGTAACAATCTTATTCAAACTTGAACTTGTAATCTGACTCAAACTCGAACTACGAATCTGACTGAACTAGATGACCGAATGTGACACGAACTCAAAACTCTAGTGGTGCAAGACTAAAGACCAGCAAATTGACTCGTCAAAGCAACCATTAACTCAACAAGTATTGACTAAGTAGAGTAAGTAAAAGGCACAATGGTCTAGGAATAATGTAAAAAATAGATCTGGTATTTTTTGAGCTTTTTCTGGAATATAGGATGATAACAGCAGAAAGAAAAGTAATGGTAGCACTCTCACTGATTAACCTTGCTCTGATTACCACTAGATAGGATCTTGGTTCCCGATCTTTCGATGAGAATAAGAGGGTTTGATGTGTGGAAGAGAAGATGTTGGTGATCCGACTACACCATTCTCAAGACGATGCGCCTTAGCAATCGGTACACGACTCCGAAGTTGTATTGATCTTGCTGGCGCAGAATCAACCTGACCACGAGGGCCTTTGTTCCTGCAAGCAATCGAAGAACACGCAAGAACAAGAAGAACAACACATATCAGTTGAATTAATCTGAAGTGGGGTTCTGGGTACATATAGACGGGCGATCTAGTCGACACACGCGTGTACAAGGAAGCAGCAGAAGCTAACTTATGAATAAACAAAACCCACCTGCTAATGAGGGCGGCGGCTACTATTTAGTACCTCCCTAGGGTCGTGAGAAACCCTAATCACGAGTCCCTAATGGACTCCAAACGATATATGGGCCATGGGCCTAATTTTGGTGATGCAACACCATGGACAGAAAAGGTCTTGGTATTAAAATAATGATTGCGGCAGACTCCGAATAGATATGGACATGAGGCCAGATCCTTTGAAAGTAGACTTGATAATATTTTCAGGAAGTACTTGAATGCCCAGATCGGAGTCCGTATGAAGTCGTGGTGGCCGTCACAAGTTGGTGCTGTTCTGCTGTCCAAATCATGTTCGCGCGAATTCCCTTCCCATTGGCTCCTCTCCATTGTTCCTAAGCAAAACAAGAAAGCACGTAGTTCCACGGTCTAGATAAGATGGACATAAGGCCAAGAACGATTTCACCTCATAGTTTAGTTGACGTGCACGAGCGCGAGTGATCGGACCACAAACCGGTAGCTGAGTTGGTGTGGATGTATCGAGGGTGTTGATGTCCTCATCAGTACTAGTCCATATTTCATTACCGTTATCCAAATACCAGATTTCACCATTTCCATTAATCATATCCAATACCAGAATTAATCCATAACCATATTATCAACCTTAACCATCCCAAAAACTAACCCAATACCAAGTTCCCTCTAATCATGTAGGTCATCCAGGTGCTCATAACCGGGAGCATGGCTATCATGATAGTTTTATTAGACTATGCAGAGTTTGTACCACATTAACCACGTGTTCGTGATTTCATCACCCGTCGGTGACTAAAGAAACCTCCCTTATGCCAGTTATACTTCCTTTGGTGTATGGCCAAGAGATCACAAAATAACCTTTACAAAGGGATTACTAGCCTATTTAGACCCCACTGAGGTTTTACTAGTGGCGATGCCTCCAACTGAGCACATCTTCAACTAAGGGCCCCCTCTTGAGCCATTCGAATCCCAGGGTAGTCCCACCAATCATCAACAAAACCAATCCGACTACCCCTTCCCAAGCATCCTTAATGGTCCAAATAGCACTTGCAAAGCCCTAATTAATCAGCTACGCCGCACCCATAAATGGCCTCGTGGTGGCACTGTTGTCTTGGCTTATTCTCGCATGAACCGGTCCTTACATCTAAAGCAAGCAACCACTATATCGTCCAACCCATCCACATACCAGGCTTGCTTAGATCACCCGTTATCATATTACATTAACCAGTTCATGTTAATCATAACCTCATAAATGCAACATTAAGTTGAGTGGTATGTTTGTTTTCCCATCCCAATTAATTAAGCGAAGCAAAAAGGTAAAAAGCCCTTTCCGACTCTCTACCATGTATTCCAGGTGACAAGGGTGGTCAAACAAAACTATTAAACTTCCTACCATAGGATTTCCCATCAAATTGACACAAGCATGCAGTTTGCAAACAAAACATTTATTTTAGAAACAGGATCAATATGCTTTAAGGACACTTGCCTTGCTCTTGAGATTGGTTCAGATCAAAGCCTTCAAACTCTTGGTGTTGTAGATCCTCCGGGGCACTCTCTATCACAAATCCGTCTAATCCACACAATACTCATACAAACAATAAGAACAATCAAAAAGTGCACAAATATTACTCAATATGACATGACATGCATGATTAGTGCAAATGCAATGTGGAACTTGTTAATGAGTTGTTTTTAATGATCACTGACTAGTTCTAATTAGCTTTTAATAAGTTTATACAAGTTTGGATTTGATTCGATCAAATTTTAGAATTAATTCAAAAGAAATTAACCAGGAAAATCGGACTAGTCCACTAGGGACCAGACAAGTCCACACTTCGCGAGATCGATTGATTAGGGTTTTCTAGATTGACGTGAATCTGGAGATTTGGGGTGAATTCACGTAAGGAAAATAGAATAGAAGATATACCAAGTGTTTAGAACTCCAATGAACCAAAGATCTTGGGGGCAACACTTGGATCTTGAACGATATAGGGTTGGTGAAGAACTTGATGGTGGATTGTTGACGAAGAATGCGAAGTTAATGGAGATCTTGATCCTCTTTCGTTTCCTCTTCTCCTTCTTCTTGCTCTAGATCTCCTTCTCCCTCCTTGGTGGCGGCTATCCACGAGCTAGGGTTTGGGTGAGGTGGAAAAGTGGCAAATAGATGTCAAGCCAAGGGGTGGGGTTGTTTATATAGAGGTGGAGGCTAGGGTTAGATGGATTTTGAGTTTGGGGGTGAGTAAAGGCCTGTTTAGAGTCCCACATGGGCTCTAAAAGAGTTAGGCACGACATCTCTAGGCCCACTTAACGTGAAACCCAAGAAACAAGTCGTATAACAAAAGATCTATTTGGAGTCATGATTTATCGGGCAAGTCCGAAAAAAAGACTGTACTAGTTCGAAGTTGTCCAGAGAAAAATCGGACAAGTCCGGACTGGACATCGGACAAGTCCGAACTTATCCAAAGGGGAAAAACAGCCAAGTCTGGCAAAAAATCGGAAAAATGCAACTTTAGTCAGAGAGGAAAACGGACAAGTCCGCTGGAGTACTAGACTAGTCCGGACAAGTCCAGGGACTTAGCGAATTTTCCAAGGGTTTTGGAACATCGGACTAGTCCGCACAGGACCGGACAAGTACGAAGGTGTCCAGAGGAAAAAACAGACTAGTCTGCAGAAAAACGGACAAGTCTGATCGAGGTCAGAGAGAAATCGGACTAGTCTGCACCAAAAACGGACTAGTCTGCACTTCTCAAAATTCTTAAGTGCGGTTTTGTTTCTAATTCATTTTAAACTTGTTCCTTTTTGTGTGGATTGATGTTAAACATATATTAGGATGTATGCAATGCATGGTTGGATGAAAATTAGGGTGTTACATTATCACACCATGAGTGTTTGCTTGTTATCTTGTTCTTGCTTGTTCTTCGATTGCTTGCAGGTTCAAGGCTATTCTTGGCATGACAAGAACAGCAACAACAAGAGCCAGTGTAACTATCGCTAAGGCGTAACACCCTTGTGGTTGTTGTAGTTGGGTAGCACAAAGTCGACCTCCACCCAAATCGTGGTTACCAACAGACGGTGTAACTGTCGCCAAAGGTGCCACACCCTTCTGGTTGTGGTAGTCGGGCAGCCAACGTCAGTCTCCACCAAATTCATTCACCACCAACATCTCTCATCGAAAGATAGGGCATCCCCCGTACCTGTTGGGTTCATCACAAGGGGCCACTAGTGTCGCTTCTCCGAGCTTCGGCGCCTTCCAGAGGGCCACCGGCATCGCTTCCTCGAGCTTCGGTGCCATCCATGGGGGCTGCTGGCGTCACTTCTTCGAGCTCCGGCGCCTCCCAAGGGGGCCGTCGGCATCGCTTCTTTGAGCTCTGGTGCCCCCCGAGGGGCCCGCCGACGTCGCTTCTTCGAGCATCGGCGTCCCCCAAGGGGGCGATCAGCGATGCTTCTTCGATCGCTGGCGCCCCCCAAGGAAGCCGCCGGTGTCACTTCTTCGAGCTCCGGTGCCCCCCAAGGGGGTCGCCGGCGTCGCTTCTTCGATCTTTGGCACCCCCCCCCCCCAAGGGGGCCGCCGACGTCACTTCTTTGAGCTCTGGCGCCCCCCAAGGGGACCACCGGCATCACTTCTCCAAGCTCTAGCGCCCCCAAGGAGGCCACCAGTGTCCCGTCTCCGAGCTTTGGCGCCTCCAAGGAGGCCCACTGGTGTCACTTTTACAAGACAAGATGAAGGCCCCACCTGCGAGATCGTCGCCTCCCCCGAGGTAGGCCCGGGGGCCACTATCGGTACCCTGCAGACCGGGTACCACCGCATACAAGCTAAAAGAAGCTCCGGACATGGCCTTCCTGCTGAGACAGATCCCGGGGCTGCTATGCATCCTCCGGCTCTGGACCCTTGCTCCCGCCGAGGAGGGCTCTGGAGCTGCCACGCATCCTCCGGCTCCGGACCCTTGCTCCCACCGAGGAGGGCTCCGGTGCAGCCACACGTTCTGCAACATGCCTTGGGTGGTAGGTTGCGGAAGTAAGGGGCGGTGCGTCCTGTCCAGTCGCGCATCGAAGGCACGCGTCTTCCCCAAGCATACAGATGCGGCGCACGGCTCCTATCGGGTACCGCTGCGTCCAATCGCATTGCAGTGAAGGCGCCACAGGCCTACCTAACACTGCCAATTGGGTAGCTTACGACGACAAGACTGATGGGACGTTTCCTGCCATCATCAACGACTACGCCTATCCACTAGCGGCTGACGCGGCAAGATAGAAGGTCTTCAAGGTGCGGTCAGAGGCAGCATACGCAAGAAGCTTTAGATCTTGTACAGGATAAGATCATCACAAGGCCACCTGTCGGGCTCCGGACCACACTTGTAAGCTGTCCGGCCTTGGACTATAAAAGGACTGGGCAGCCACCAACTTAGACATCTTCTCTGATCCACGACCCAACATCAAATCCCCAATACACACACACACACATATACACTCACTAGCGATACTATCTACCGTGGAATAGGGTGTTACGCTCGTTGCGACCCGAACCACGTAAAAACCACCGTCTCATATACTCTCATACGCACGTACACTTGATTGAGGCCTAAGCCCTGCTGAACAATAACCTTCGCGGGCTGCTCCTTAGCAGATGCCGGGGAAGTGTCGCATTAACACTTCGACAACTGCACTGGTTAATTGGGTCTCGTTGTTAGTGATGATCCTGTTCGGGACCCCGAACCTGCAGACGATCGACTTGATGAACTTGACTGCGGACTCCTTGTGGATGTTGATCACTAGGGTTGCCTCCGATCACTTGGTGCACTTGTATATAGCGATGTAGAGGAACCGTACCCTCCAACTGCTTTGAGGAAGGGTCCCAGGATATCCAGCCCTCAGACCGCGAATGGCCAAGAGGGTGGAATCATCTGTAGCGTTTTGTGCCGGAGTGTGAATCGCTTGGCATGAAACTGGCATGCCTTGCATCTTTTCACCAGCTTGACGGCGTCTTGGAGTGCCGTTGACCAGTAGAATCCATGTCGGAAGGCTTTACCGACCAGTGTGCGGGAAGCAGCATAATTCCCACACTCTCCTTCGTGGATTTCTGCGAGCAAGTCGTAGCCCTCCTCCCAAGTTATGCACCGCAATAGGACGTCGTTGGCGCCATGCCGATAGAGGTCTCTTTCCACCAGCCTATAGCATTTCATCATCCTTACGATCTGCTCAGCGGATACATGTTCCTCCTGAAGGATGTTGTCCTTCAGGTAGTCCTGGATCTCTTTGATCAATGCATTGGGACTCTCCTGACTTCTGGATCTCAGGGCGCTGGGTAATCTGTGGTCCCCAGTGACGCACAAGAACCTCAATGGGCCCCACGGTCGCAGGGCTGCTGAGGTCGCTAGCTTTGAGGTGTTGGGCTCGCCTTCTTCATTAGGCACTACAGGCCTAGATGTTGGTCGCTCTAATTTCCTGCTGAAGACACCTTCAGGAATTGGGTCCAAGTGGAGGCCATAGTTGACAAGGTGTCAGCGATGGAGTTGAGAGCGCGCAGTATGTGGCAGAGATCCAAAGCCTCGAAACCATCTTCTAACTTCTTGACGTGCAGTAAGTACGTCGCGAGCTGAGGGTCATTGCAGCAGCACTCACCCCGAACTTGCTTGACGATCAGCTAGGAGTCTCCCTTGACCAGCATCTGCTGGACAGCGAGACCATGCTCAACTATCAGCCCGAAGATGAGGGCTTCATACTCCGCCATGTTGTTGATCGCCTTGAAGTCAAGGTGCACCCCGTACTTGGATTGTTCCCCTATTGGAGAGGTGAGCAGTACACCGGCTCCGGCCCCTTACTTCCACGAAAATCCGTCCAAGAAGAGTGTCCAGTGGGGTCCAGGGAGCACAGGAGCCCTGGGCTCCGGCTTGCTGACTTCCAGGCCCCCTGGGTTTCTTGAAGTCGAGCTCGAACTCCGCCAGTTCAGCCGCCCATTTGGTGACGTTACCAGTCGCATTTGGACTACGGAGCACTGCCCCATTGGGAACGAGGTCACCATTGAGACTTTGTGTGCTTGAAAGTAATAGCGGAGCTTCCTCAATGTAATTAGCAGTGCATACAGTAACTTGTACACTTCAAGGTACCTTGTTTTTGCTTCATGCAGGACTTCGCTGATGAAGTAGATCAGGCGCTGGATAGTTCGTGCTCTCCCCAGGGAATCTGGCGCGCCTTCTTCCATCCGCTCTGGGTCCAGAGACTCCGTGTTCCCTGAACCCAGGGCGTCCTCTGGGGCTGGGACCTAGAGGCTTCTTGATCGTCGGGCCCCACTGGGGGGACCCGGCTACCCTCCGGGGGCTGGGACCCGGAGGCACCTTGGTTGTCGGGGCCCCCTGCGGTCTTCAAGCCCTGGGGCTCGGCGTCAGCAGCAGGGGCCCCGTCTGTCTCTTGAGGTCGCTGGGTACCAGGTGCTCCGCCACCAAGACCATGCTCACTACTTCTGCCGTGGTAGCGATGTAGAGGTACAGAGGCTCCCTGGGCTCTGGGGCCACCATGATGGGCAGTGACATGAGTTGTCGCTTCAGCTCACGGAATGCCATTTCTACCTCCTCTGTCCCTACAAACGGTCCAGACCAGGGCAATAGTTTGAAGAACGGGAGGGCTCGCTCAACCAATCTAGAGATAAACCGGCTGAGTGCTGCCAAGCAACCTGCAAGCTTCTGTAAGTCTTTGATGGGGGCTGGAGGCTGCATGAGCTCTACCGCCTTGATCTTCTCTGGGTTCGCCTCGATCCCTCGGTGTGAGACCAAGAAACCAAGGAGTTTCCCAACTTGGACTCCGAACATGCACTTGTGTGGGTTAAGCTTCGTGCGTGTAGTCCGTAATCTATCGAAGACTAGGGCAAGGTTGTCTAATAATGATGTATATGTTTGGATTTTGACAATGATATCGTCGACATACACCACTACCAGGTCCCGAATGAGGTTCGCAAATGTTTTATGCATGGCACGTACAAAAGTAGGGAGGGCATTCTTAAGGCCGTGAGGCATGGAGACATAGAAGTAGAGGCCATCTAGGGTTATAAACGGGGTATACTCTTCGTCCTCTCTAGACATTGGGATTTGGTGGAACCCTGAGTAAGCTTCTAGAAAGCAAAGCAAGTCGCATCCCGAGGTTGAATCTACGATTTGATCTATCCTAGGGAGAGGGAAATGATCTTTAGGACATACCTTGTTGAGGTTGGTGTAGTCGATGCACATCCAAAGCTTCCCACCAGCTTTGGGGACGACGATAGGATTGGCTAGCCACCTGGGATGATGGACTTCCTGAATGAAGCCAATATCGAGCAGCTCTTGATCTCTTCACGAATGAAGTTCTGCTGCTCGATGGAATGCTTTCGTGGCCTTGCTGCTCCGGCCGGGCATCGGGGTAGATCTTCAGGTGGTGTTCGATCACCTCCCTAGGGATGCCAGGCATCTGAGACGGTTGCCAGGCAAACATGTTGACATTAGCTCGTAGGAAAGTGATCAGTGCTAATTCCTATTTGCTGTCTAGACTACCCGCAATGCGGGTGGTCTCGGCAGCATCAGAGCCGATCTGGATAGCCTTGATGGGTACGTCGTCATTGTCGGAGAGCTGTACTCGTGGTGCAGCGACGTAGTCGCGCTCGCGCGGGCTCGGAGAAGACTGACTAGGTCCAGCATCACCCAAGGCAGGTGTTGGGGCCGTCGCAAGTGCTCAGAGCTCCTCCAAAGAAAATATCGCCGTTGTGCGATCTCCGCAGATCTTGAGGACGCCGGAGGGAGTTGGCATATTGAGGACGAGGTAGCCGTAGTGGACTACAACCATGAATCGGTACAGGGCTGGCCTACCGATAATGGTGTTGTAATTGAGGCTGACCTCTGTGACGTCGAATATGATATTCTTTGTCCTGAAGTTCTCGGGCGTTCCGAGAGTCACCCGAAGGTGGATGTTGCCGTACGGGATAATCTTCCTTGGACCTATCCCCAAGAATGAACTCGATGGGGTGAGGCTGGACACAGGGATCTTCAGCTTGTCATAGGCCGTACGACTAATGAGATTGAGGCTGGCCACGCCATCTATCAAGACGTGGTAGAATCTGACATTGGCGATGGTGGGGGCGATGAGTAAGGGCAAAAGTCTGACTCTTGACATGTTCTCAGGGCAGTCAGAGGCGTCAAAGCTGATCGGCGTCTCCATCCATCTGTGATGCAGTACCGGGGCGTCAGTAGAGTGTAGCGACGCTCTTGCTCGGTGCAGGGTCTTGACCGCGATCCGAGACGCGGGTTTCCAAGATCCCAACAAATGACGTGGAGTGCTTTGTGACGCTCGTGGTCGCCATTGTGGTTGAGGTTCTTAGGCTAATAGACCATTTCAACGGCCCATTCAGGCTCTTGCAGCTCCAGCTCCACGTCTTTGCCGACCTGCTAATCGACCTTTAGCGGCTTGATCTTGCCGCCGCTCTCAAGCTTAATGCTTGCCATTGTGATGAATGTGCAACCACTTTTTTGAGGGAAAAAGCCCTTATTTGGCACGCTATATGTCGAAGTGTTAAAGCGACACTTCCCCCGGATCTGCTAAGGAGCAGCCCGTGGAGGTTCTTTGATTGGCAGGTTTTAGTTCTCAATCTAGTGGTTGCGCGTATGAGAGTATGAGATGGTGGTTTTTACGTGGTTCGGGCCGCAAGTGCGTAACACCCTATTCCACGGTGAGGTTGTATTGCTGGTGTGTGTGTGTATGCATGAGTTAGAGATGTCTTGTAATGGTGGTGGTCCGGTCCTTTTATAGACAATGCCAAATGCCTTACAAGTGGGGTCTGGGGCCCGACAGGTGGCCCCGAGGCGATCTTATCCTAAATATCTATGGCTTCTCACATAAGCTTCCTCTAATCGCGGCTTGAAGACTCACCGTCTTGCTGCCTTAGTTGCCAGTGGCCCATGCGTAGTCGCTGATGGTGTCAGGGGATGTCCCGTCCGTCTGTCTGGTCGCCGCAAGCTACCCACTTGGCGGGGCAGAGTAGGATTGTGGTGTCTTCACTGTGATGTGATTGTGCGCAGCAGTCTCTGATCGTTGGCGTGCTCCACATTACCTGCCCCGAAGGTGGGTGACTGTCTTCAATGCTTGATCTAGACGGGGCGCACCATTCGTTAACTCCCGCACTTCACCGCCCAAGGTGAGCTCTGGGACACGTGGCAGCTTCGGGGCTGGCCTCCGGCGGGGGAGACCAGGCTTGGTCTTCGGGGCACGTGATAGCTCGGAGCCCTTTGGGGCATGTGGCAGCTTTGGGTCCCTTCACGACACGTGGCAGCTACGGAGCCCTTCAGGGCACATGGCAGCTCTGGAGCCCTTCTCTATGGGAGACGTCTAGTCTAAGTGTTTCGAGCCATGTGCTTGCTCTAGACCTCGCCCTATAGTAGGATGAACCCGCCCGAACACGTGGCACCAGCCCGTCCCTTCGAGGGAGCCGGGTCTCATCTTTGTGGTCTACCTGGCAGCGCCGGATCTCGTACTTGAGGAAGGCTAGGGTCCGGCACCGTCTGGACACGTGGCGCCACCAAACGTACCTTGGTACTTTCGTCTTGTGTGCGAGGGTACCCCGTACGCGGGGTACCGACAGTATGGCTCTTATATTCCTATTTGTATTTGTGACTTGCCCTTAATAAAGATAATATCTTTAGTCTTCTATTGTTCATATACTTGGATGAAGCGTTTCTTGTTTGATTGTGGAGTCCATGTATGTGGTCGGAGTAGTATTTATGATTATGCTATACTATTATCATTATATCATCATAAACACTACAAACCCCCACTATAGTCTAATTAGCCATGACATGATTATGTTAATATGAATTACTTATGTTATGAATTAACATTGGTTCGACGATGATTTAGTTCATTGCCTTAGGATGGCTTGTGTCTAGGCTCTTAAGATAATTACTTAATATGCTAGCATGGTGCTAGGATAGATGAGTAGTGTTGAATGTTTCGTAGACCCATGGAGTGAAGAGGTAGGCAGTAGGTGGTGATAGCCCTATCTATCCTTTGTAATCCTCCACCTTCGGCTATGCCACGGGCTCTTGGCGGGAGTCGTCCTAGTATTTCTAGGGGTAAACCCGTGCCCGATGTGTTAATCCATGGACAAAAAAGGTCTTGGTATTAAAATAACGATTGTGGCCGACTCCAAATAGATATGGACATGAGGCTGGATCCTTTGAAAGTAGACTTGATAATCTTTCCAGGAAGTACTTGGACACCCAGATCGGAGTCTGTATGAAGTCGTGGTGGCCGTCACAAGTTGGTACTGTTCTGCTGTCCAAATCCCGTCTGCGCAAAATCCCTTCCCATTGGCTCGTCTCCATTGTTCCTAAGCAAAACAAGAAAGGATGTAGTTCCATAGTCTAGATAAGATGGAGATAAGGCCAAGAACGAGTTCACCTCATAGTTTAGTTGACGTGCACAAGCGCGAGTGATCGGAACAGAAACCGGTAGTTGAGTTGGTGTGGATGTATCGAGGGTGTTGATGTCCTCATCAGCAGACCTCCCAACAGCAGATTTTCTTCCTCAAAACCCTGCTACAAGCCTTCACAGCCACGACTGGACTGAAGATCAATCTGGCCAAATCCTCCCTCATTCCGATCAACTTCGACCACCAACAGGCCACGGTCCTTGCAGCCACCTTTGGATGTCAGCTGGGATCCTTCCCTATACCTTATCTTGGAGTTCCACTTAGCGCCTCCAGACCCAAAGTAGCAGACTTCGTCCTGCTTACCACAAAAATCAAATGCAATCTAGCAGCAACCTCTACATATCATTCTATGGCGGGCAGATGGACCGTAGTTGACTCCTTGCTGACAGCCATGCCTATCTACACAATGTGCACTCTTAAGCTCAAGCCAACGATTATTCAATCAATTGACAAATCAAGGAAAATCTACCTATGGAGAGGCTCTGATATTGCAAGTAATGGAAAACCCCAAGTAAAATGGGAAAGAACTACCTCGCCAAAGAACCGTGGTGGTATTGGCCCTCAAGGACCTTCGACTCATGAACAGAACCCTACTCTAGAAGTTCTTGGATAAACTCTACAAAAGGAGAGACACCCCCTGGGTCCATATGGTATACCGAACTTACTACTCAACAGGTAACCCTCCTCATAACCAGATATAACATGCTTACATCCATCTTTCAGGAGGTATAAAACAACAACGACATTTGGTCCTACAGAGATTGACCAAGAGGATTGTCCACAAGCCAGATATACAATAGCAACTTCAACCAAATCAACCCACCAAGCCTTATTTGCTGGATTTAGAAGACAAAGCTATCAAAGAAGCTGAAAATCTTCTGCTGGCTGCTCTTTTTGGATAGGCTAAACTCCAGAAATCTATTGAAGAGAAAGAACTACAAAATAGAGAATGGTGACTACTCCTGCGTGCTTTGCACATTGGCCCCAGAAGAGCTCACATATCACCTGTTCTTCCAATGTGACTCCAGCAAAGCATGCTAGGAAACCCTATATATTGACTGGGATCATGATCTCCCATTCTTCACCAATATCCAGGAAGTGAAGAGAAGTTGGACAGGACCACCATTCATGGAAGTCTTCACCACAGCAGCCTGGGAAATATGGAAGCAAACGCAATGAATTCATCTTCAGGTGCATCCAGCCATCACTCTCTGACTGTAAAACAAAATTCTCCTCCTGCCTAACCTTGCAATGTAATATATTCCCCTCTCCTCTAAAATCTACTGTTCTGGACTGGATCTCCGGACTGAACTTCTCCATTCCTAGCTCAGAAATGCCAAACTCTTCCGGACCCAATCCACACATTAAGTTGTAACTCTTTTACTGTTCACTATATATATTAAGATAACACAGTCGGGACTTCCCCTACTGTCCTACGTTGATGCGGCTGTGGCCACCTTTAGCCATCTTCTCTCTTGGCATGACGTCCCGGGGCAACTTGGGTACGTACTCTGCAAATGCCTCTATAATGGCACTAGGTTTGTCCCGCGTAGCCTAGTGCTTCACCATGGTGATACCAGGGGACATGTCTGGTCTTGGACTTGTCCTGTGGTCGTCCTTTAAGGGGGCTTTCATCCTGCCCCACCATGTTCTGGATGAAAAATGACGTTCCGCCTGGGGGGGAACCCAAACCCTTTCCCCCCGCCGGCAGATCTAGACGATGATGTGGAGGAGCCCGAGGCGGCGGCTTTCAACCTTCCACCACCCAACCCCGAACCAGTCTGGGATATTGCGATGGCAGTGGCCCAGGCCAACAAGGCCATCAACAACAAGAACGACTGGGGAACCTGGCCCCAGCCGCAACAAAACCTCCTCCTCCAGGCTCCTGACCATCAGGAGATCAGCTTCGGCTCTGAGCTCACCTGCTCTGTGAGCTCCGACTCCTCCAACACCAGTGCACCTGTGCGCCTGCCCCCTCCTGTCATGGAACCCCTACTGTTCTTCGGGGCAGACAGGACCATCTAGACGGACTGGGTCCACCCGTTTGATTTTTACGCCTTGCGCTGCCTCCTGGCGGCTGCCCTTCTGAACGCGAACCCCACCTTGTGGTTGGCACCGACCGCGCCTGATCACCCCCCTCCGCTTGGCTCCACCTTGGACTGCCCGGAGTCCTCCGCGATGAGTGCTCGCCGCGACCACTCCACCTTCGCCATCCCTAGGGCGATGTCATCTCCTGCGACCCCAGGCAACCCTTGCTCTGCCGGCTGCTTCGGCAGGGTCTCTGGTCATGACCTGCGCTCTGATCCAATCAAGGTACCCCAACCTGATTCCCACCTCAACGATGCAGCCCCAATGCTCACCAGGCGCACCTCGCGTCGGTCGGCTCCCGTTTCGCAGGACACCTTTAGGAGGAGCCCCCGTATTACTGCTACCCTGGACGGGCACCGGATGCCTCCGCATTCTACTCGGAGTGCCACCTCTCTGGCTCGCTCTACGCAAATCGGTAATACCCGAAGAGCACTTTTCCCCGATCCTACCAAATTCCCCACCCCTGCTGCTATTGAATATGCCCCTGCTCCGTATCCTCACCTCCCAATTGTGGTTCTACAGGATCAGGTAGAACAATGCGGCATCGATGCAATGATGGTGATCGCCACGCTTAGCTCGCATTTTGTGGTGGTGGGCGCGACTCCACCGTCTGATCAATGAGTCCTCGTCTCTTTTGGCAGAGCGCCATGAAGGCTGATTTTGTTGTTTACCTCCGCTTATGTAATCCCTATATGTACGCTATTCTTGTTGGGCGCTGGCTGCTGTAGACGCCCATTGTATTTTGGAACAGAAATGCCTTTTGCCTTGCTCTGGAAGGGAGCCTCCTGATTTGGACACTCACTAGTGCCTCGCTTCTGTTCCCTGCCATCTCTGAGTTATGTGTGCTTACGTCAAGATCGTGGCCCAAACCTTGCCATCCACCACTGGTTTCCACAATGGATAACACACCAAGACACAACTGGATATTCCTAAACTTGAATGTGCACGGTCTAAATGACCCCGCAAAGCACCATGCGGTCCACGCGAAAATCGAAGAAAGATGCTGCATAATCTATTGTTTGCAAGAAACTAAAAAAGCCCTGATATATCGCCACTTCATCAAGCAGGTTGCCTCGAAGAGATTTGATCAGTTTGCTTTTCCACCCTCTCTGGGCGCTTTGGGTGGCATAATTGTGGGCTGGAATAGCAATCTTATCATATAGGTGGTGGCTGAAATCTTGCAATTTGCCATCACCATAAACTTCACATCCACCATCAATGGGAAGCACTGGTCTCTCTCCATGGTCTATGGCCCTTGCGCAGGCCAACCCGCATAGACTTCATGACCTGGCTTAGATCAATTCATATTGCAGACACACAGGATTGGATCATCGTGGGAGACTTCAGCTATTATAGATCACCAGACAACAGGAATAGACCGGGAACAAATACAGAAGACATAAAAACTTTCAATGAGGTAGTTAATCAATTTGGGTTGGTGGAAATCCCATTGAAGGACATAAAATTCACATGGAGCAACATGCAAGCCTCCCCCCTCCTAGAGCAGCTTGACTGGTGTTTCACCTCAGCTAATTGGTACGTCTCCTTTCCCCTCAACCTCATGCTCCCACTTGCCAAAACAACCTCTGATCACATCCCTTGCATGATCCAACTGGGCACTCACATTCCTAAACCACAAAGTTTCAGAGTGGAGAACTACTGGTTTGAGATGCTGGAATTCAGAGACTGTCCCCCACATGTGGAATGGCACCAGGTCTCATAATCTAGACCCAACAAGAACCATCTCAAACAAATTCAAATCCTCAGGTCAGCAATCAGAAGATGGAGCAGGTCAGTGGGTTCCCTCTGCTTCAAACTACAACTTTCCAACAAGTTGGTCCAAGTGATGAATCATCTAGAGGAGCAGAGGCAACTCGGCCCACACAAAGACGCACTTAGAACACTCATCAAAGACCACATTCAAAGGCTCCTCCAATATCAGAACGAATACTGGCGTCAAAGGTACACTGAAAGATGGGTGGTCTTGGGCGATGAACCCAGAAAGTTCTTCATGTCGGCAGCAACAGACGGATACAGACACAACATTATTGCCAGTCTTAAGGATTACTCTGGCCAAGTAGTCTCGGATCATGATCCCAAGGCGGCCCTTTTGTGGAATGACTTCAAATTAAGGCTAGGTGAAACTAATGCAACATCATTCTGGCCAGGTCTAGAAAACATTGTGACGCCATACCCAGAACTTATGGCACTAACAGACCCTTTCACGAATGGGGACATAGACTGGACAATAAAACAAATGCCTAGTGACAAGGCTCCTGGCCCAGATGGTTTCAACAATAGATTCTATAAGAAGTTTTGGGATATCATAAAGCACAACATATACAACCTTTGCAATTCCTTCTTCCAGCACGGCTGCAGTCTGGAACCCATCAATATTTCCCTAATCACCTTGGTCCCCAAAATTCCCACCCCGGAAACAACCTCAGACTTCAGGCCAATTTCCCTTCCCAATTCAAGCATGAAGCTCATCAATAAGATCATGGCCCACAGGCTACAACTTCGTTTATGCAGAATGGTACATTGCAATCTATATGGATTTATCAAAACACGCACCATCAAAGACTGTATAGCCGGGAACTACGAGTACACCCATCAATGAAAAAAAATCATGATGTCCACTGATAGTGCTCAAACTCGACTTTGAGAAGGCTTTTGACATGATGGAACATGAGGCAATCTTAAAAACACTTTTGTAGAAGGGATTTACCCAACAGTGGGTCAGCTGGACAGAGAACCTTCGTTCAACCACCACCTCAGCAGTCTTGCTAAACGGAGTCCATTGTAAACTCTTCCACTATTGCCGCGGGGTCCGTCAAGACTGTCCCCTGTCACCAGCCCTATTCGTTTTGGCAACAGACCATCTGCAGCAGCTCACAAATTCAGCCCAATCCAGAGGTCTTCTAAACCCTCCATTGCCCCATCTCGCAGACATGGACTTCCTTGTCATCCAATATGCAGATGATACTCTTGTTGAATTACAGGCCCCCAACAGCAGATTTTCTTCCTCAAAACCCTGCTACAAGCCTTCACAGCCGCAACTGGACTGAAGATCAATCTGGCCAAATCCTCCCTCATTCCGATCAACCTCGACCACCAACAGGCCATGGTCCTTGCAGCCACCTTTCGATGTCAGCTGGGATCCTTCCCTATATCTTATCCCGGAGTTCCACTTGGCACCTCCAGACCCAAAGTAGCAGACTCCATCCTTCTTACCACAAAAATCGAACGCAAGCTGGCGGAAACCACTACATATCTTTCTATGGCAGGCAGATGCAGCGTAGTGGACTCCCTGCTGACAGCCATGCCTATCTACACAATGTGCACTCTTAAGCTCAAGCCAATGATCATTCAATCAATTGACAAATCAAAGAAAATCTGCCTATGAAGAGGCTCAGATATTGTAGGTAAAAAAACCCTAGTCAAATGGGAAAGAACTACCTCGCCAAAGAACCGTGGTGGTATTGGCCTCAAGGACCATCGACTCAAGAGTGAAACCCTACTCTAGAAGTTTTTGGATAAACTCTACAACAAGAGAGACACCCTCTGGGTCCATATGGTATACCGAACTTACTACTGAGCAGGTAACCCTCCTCATAACCAGATAACCCCCCTGGATCCTTCTGGCTCAAGGATGTCCTAAGCCTTTGGAGAAACTTCCAGGAACACTCATAAGTCACAATTGGTCATGGTGATACTGTGCTCATGTGGCACGATCAATGGCATAAGACCACTCTCTCAACAAGGTTCCCAAATCTGTTCTCCTTTTCAAAACATCCACAGATTTCGGTTGCTTAGTTTGTCGCCTCACAGGACGTCCATGGCAACGTTTACACACCAATCTCGGCTCAAGCACTCGATGAATACAACATGCTGGCAACCATCTTTTAGGGGGTACAAAACAACAACGACATTTGGTCCTACAAAGATTGACCAATAGGATTCTCCACAAGCAAGATATACAATAGCAACTTCAACCAAATCAACCCACCAAGCCCTATTTGCTGGATTTAGAAGACAAAGCTATCAAAGAAGCTGAAAATCTTCTGTTGGCTGCTCTTCTTGGATGGGATAAACTCTAGAAACCTGCTGAAGAGAAAGAACTACAAAATAGAGAACGATGACTATTGTGTGCTCTGCACAATGGCCCCACAAGAGCTCACATATCACCTCTTCTTCCAATGCGACTTCAGCAAAGCATGCTGGGAAACCCTACATATGGACTAGGATCATGATCTCCCATTCCTCAATAATATCTAGGAAGCGAAGAGAAGTTGGATAGGACCACCATTCATGGAAGTCTTCATCACAGCGGCCTGAGAAATATGAAAGCAACACAATGAATTCATCTTCAAGAGCATCCAGCCATCACTCTCTGACTGTAAAACAAAATGCTCCTCCTGCCTAACCTTGCAATGTAATATATTCCCCTCTGCTCTAAAATCTAATGTTCTGGACTATATCTCCGGACTAAACTTCTCCATTCCTAGCTCAGAAATGCCAAGCTCTTCTGGACCTAGTCCACACATTTAGTTGGAACTCTTTTACTGTTCACTATATATATTAATATAACACAGTCGAGACTTCCTCTACTGTCCTTTGCTCAGAAAAAATTGATACAAGCATGCAGTCTTGCCAACAAAACATTTGAAAACAGGATCAAAATGGTCAAGGACACTTGCCTTGCTCTGTCGGCTGGTTTGGATCAGAAGCTTCAAACTTCTGGTTCTAAAGGTCCTCGTCAGCACCCTGTAGAGAGTTACCTTCTATTCCACACGGCAAACATGCAAAACAAGTATTACAATCAATAAATGCTCATATAGTACTCAGGATGACATGACGTGCATGAATGATGCAATTATGTAGTAACATATGTTATTGGGTTGCTATTGTTGCTTACTATCTAGTTACAATTAAGTTTTATATGTTAGAGCAAGTTTCGGGTCATTTTGGAGAAAACTAAAGAAGTTCCATGAATTCCGGAATTGAAGGATTGGACTAGTCCGCACCGTGGGATGGACATGTTTGCTCTAGACCAGAAAGTTCAATAGACTAGTCCGAACTAGACCGAACAAGTCCGCTATGACTAGGGTTTTGCAAATTTCCAAACTTGAGCATGGTTTGATTTAGATATGGGACCAATATTGACGTAGGAAATATGGATCTAAGGTATTTAGCCATGAATTCAAGGGTTCACTAGTCGGAGAATAGGTGAAACGCGAAAACTCAACGGCTACAACGATCTTGCTTGATCTTCCTTCTCCCCCTCTTCCTCTTCTCCCTGTTCTTCCTTACGGTGAAGGCTCCTTCCTTCTTGAAGAATGATGGCACACGACATGAGTCAAGAGGGTAGAATAGAATTCGAGTGACAGGGGCTCAGGGTTTTCTATCGTGAGCAAAAGAGTGAAAGGTGGGCGGTGGGGCGTTTATATAGGAGGAGGGGTGTGGGGTTAGGGTCTATCCAAGTAGGAAGCGGTGGGGACAGGTATAGGCCTTGGTGGGGTCCCTCTTGGGCTTGTTAGGGGCGAGGCACGATGTTCTTGGGCCCAATTAATGAAATTACCCAATAACTCGTCGTGGAAGAAAAATAGAATCCTAGTCGAAACTCTACAAACCGGATTAGTCCGTAGTGGGGCCGGACAAGTCCGATCGGGTACAGAATGTTCAACAACGAAGTCAGGTGCAATACCAGAAAAGTTCGTTCAAGATCAAAAAGTCAATCGGACAAGTCTGGTATCATGTTGGACAAGTCTGGGGTTTGTCTAGTATCGAATCCAGACCAAGTTTTTGGGACTTACCGCACAATTTCGAAAAGTTCCAATAACGAATATCGAACTAGTACATGGGTGACAATGGACAAGTCCAGACAAGAGCAAACACTAAACCGGATTAGTCTGTAAAAAGTAGCAGACACATCCAGAGAATATCAGAGATGATTTTTGACTAATCCATAGCTATTAAGGAAAAAGTCCGAGGGATAACAGTAGTTAAATCAGACTAGTTCAGGGTCTAATTGGGACAAGTCCGTACTAAGCCAGGTTTTTAATTGTTGTTTTGGTTATAATTTATTTTAATCTTGTTTCTTTTTGTGTTGTATCATGTTAGACATGTATAAGGATAAATGCAATGCATGAAGGATGAAAATAAGGGTGTTACAAAATGGCACCGAGTTCAGGAACACACAAGTAGAAGAGTACTTGGACGAGGATGACATCAAGCATGAGTTTTTGGCACCCTACTCACCTGAAAAAAATGGGGTGGCTGAAAGGAACAATCGAACCCTAATAGAGATGTCAGGAACCATGCTTGATGAATACAAGACATCCGATCGGTTTTTGGCAGAAGCGGTCAACACCGCTTGCCATGCCACAAACCGCCTTTACCTCCATCGTCTATTGAAGAAGACTCTATGTAACAAATCCAACATCCTCTACTTTAGAGTCTTTCGAAGCAAATGTTACATTCTTAATAAGAAGCCTCAAATTTTGAAGTTTGCTTGGAAATTCAATGAAGGTTTCGTGCCTAGTTATGATTCAAATACATACGCCTATCGTGTCTTCAACAAAACCTTCGGTTGTGTTGAAATCACACATGACGTAGTGTTTGATGAGACTAATGGCTCCCAAATGGAGCAATGTGTGCTGATGAAGAAGAGACACCATGTATGGCATTGAGAAGGATGGAACTTGGTGATATACAACCACATGAGCAACAAGGCCCAAGTGAACCATCCTCATCACAAGAAGTGCTCCAAGCACAAGATCAATCCCAATTTCCCCAAGATCAAGATCATAATGATCAAGAAAATGGAGATCAAAATGGTGGCAATAATCAAGGGGGAGACGATGCAAATAAGTGAGATGAAGAATTTGCCCCAAGACCAAGTGTACCTCACGCAAGAGTCCATCAATGTGTTCAACGGGCCCATCCCGTTGACAACATACTTGGAGATATCTCCAAGGGGGTAATGACTCGCTTTCGTATGGCTAACTTTTGTGCTTACTATTCCTTTGTGTCTATTTTGGAGCCATTTAAGGTTGAAGATGCCCTATGATACCCAGATTGGGTGATACCCATGCAAGAGGAGCTCAACAACTTCAAGAGAAAAAAGTGTGGGAGCTTGTGAAAAGGCCTAATGCCAACGTGGTAGGCACCAAGTGGGTCTTCTGCAACAAGCAAGACGAGCATGGGGTGGTGGCAAGAAACAAAACTAGACTTGTGGCCAAGGGGTACTCACAAGTCGAAGGTTTGGATTTCGATGAAACTTTTACTCCCGTAGCTAGGCATGAATCTATTCGCATATTATTTACCTATGCTACTCACAACGATTTCAAGTTGCATCAAATGGACGTGAAAAGTGTCTTCCTCAACGGTCCAATCAAGGAGGAGGTGTATGTGGAGCAACAGCCGGACTTCGAGGACGATAAGTATCCTAACCATGTCTTTAAGCTTCATAAAGCACTCGACAGCCTCAAACAAGCTCTAGAGCTTGGTATGAGTGTCTTATAGAATTTTTCATTGACAATAGTTTAAAGATAGAAAAGACCGACTATACTCTTTACTAATAACATGGATGATGATTTATTTATATGCCAAATTTGATGAGGACATCACTACCTTGATACAACCACAAGCCCATTCACCACATGCAGCTAATCAAGGTCCAATGACACGCGCTCGTGCACGTCAACTTAATTATCAGGTGAATTCATTCCTGGCTGTTCAAAGTAATTATCCTTCAAGTGGGGAACTATTAAATCCTTGTGATGACATTGTTATTATTAGGTGCTTGGGAATTGATCAATCTAGGAAGAATGGAGGGATTAATGCAATGAAGGCTGCTCCACCCGAGGGGTCCTCGTAACTGCAGCAAGTACCAGCTTAAAAGGGACATAACTTTCAACTCCCAAGGTTGTTTAATGCAAATAAGTACTTACTAGAAAGGTCTCTTTGTCTACTTTCCATTGGATCAAGAATCAAAGGCAGATGACGCTTGAGCTGTTCAGAAAAGGCCGAACAAGACTTGTGACTCCATCCTGAGTTCTAGTCTTCCTCCCTCTATATAAACAACTAGCAGCCATAGGAAGTACTTGGGTTTTATTTTCTGTAAGTTTAGCTATTGCTACTTCCTTGTAACACAAGTGTCGATGAGACCTTCCGATGACTTGAATCAGAACCCCAACTTATCACACCGTAAGTGTTTGCTTGTTATCTTGTTCTTGCTTGTTCTTCGATTGCTTGCAGGTTCAAGGCTGTTCTTGGCACGGCAAGAACAGCAACAACAGGAGCCAGTGTAACTATCGCTAAGGTGCAGGACTCTTGTGGTTGTTGTAGTTGGGTAGCATAACATCGAGCTCCACCAAAATCATAGTTACCAGGAGACAGTGTAACTGTCGCTCAAGGTGCCACACCATTCTAGTTGTGGTAGTCGGGCAGCCAACATCAGCCTCCACCAAATTCATTCACCACCAACATCTCTCATCGAAAGATAGGGCATCAACCCGTACCCGTTGGGTTCATCAAGTGGTATCAGATTTCAGGTTGCTCGGTGAGAGATTTCCTTCTCCTTGTTCTTCATTTACCTACAATCCACTTTTGCCTACAAAAGTTCGCTCTAAAAATCCTAAAAACACTTTGAGCCTTTTCCTTGGCTACTTAGCTCTCGACTTGTTGAATTCATGGTTGCCTTTTTGTTTTGAGTTGCTGGTCCTAAATTTTTCACCGCTCGAGTTTTGAGTTCGTGCCACCTTGTTCTCAGTCCATTTTCATTATCTATCTAAAGTTGACAAAAAGGCAAGTGCAAAAGAAAGCCGCACGGATCAGCAAGAAAAAGGCACGTGCAAAGAAAGAAAAGCCACACTAATTAAAATTGCTAGAAAAAAGTTTTCTCGGTACAAAAAAAGGAAACAGTTTGTGTAACTTTTGTTTCAAGTCTCGGAGTTCAACTTGCTGTTTTGAACGTTCTGTTAAAACACAACGTTCGTGCTGTCTGAACTTTTCTACTACAGTAAATTTAACATCACATGGAGTAACGGCTCGCGTCTCTATCTCAGTTTAGACTAGGACCAGCACAGTACCATCGTGGAACGTTTATTCAACTTGTTGTGACTAATGTGGTACTAGCTTTTCCTTTGTGCAACTCATTTCTAGCAGCCACCTACAGCTCTACAAAATCATCTACAATACCACAGAATTGTGCTGGCAGCCACCGTTTATTGTTGTTCTTGCTGTTTGCCGGCGCGGTGCCTCCTGCATCGCGTTGTAAGAACTTGTAAGAGCTTGATTTCTTGCTAGTGAGGAAGTGATTGTGTCCTACCACCTCTTGGCAACTGCTAGGATTAATCTGCTTGCTTTTGTATTTTCTTTCTTTACTAACCATGTCAGCTGATGCGAATGAGACATCTCCACATTCACCACGTACGAGGGGCATCATTCAGCATTTTGAACGCCAAGTAAAGCTACACACGGATGCTCTCAACGAGGATATTCAAGTCACCAATGAACGCATTGGTCAATTAGAGTCCACGCAGATTTGCACCAATACCAAGATGACCACATTAGAAAGCACTGATGGGGCTATTAACACTTCTCTTGCAGCAATCATTGAGTGATTCTAGAGGATGGAACAGGTTGGACGTGAAGAGAGGCAAAGACGTGTTGATCACAGCCACAACTCTGTTGGCAGCGCTGCAAGATATGACGAGGCAGAGTATTCAGCGGATACCGAGCTTGATGATAGACCTTTCAGGTATCGACGGTAGCCACGTCACGACCATAATGGTATGGGTGGTCGAGCCCTACGACGTGAGGTACGCGACAATGACGATTCCCTACGCAGCATTACATTCTCCATACCACCATTTGATGGTAAATATGATCCGGATGCATATCTGTCTTGGGAATTATTAGTAGATCAAAAATTTGCATGCTATGATTTCCCCGATGATAAAAAGGTTAGAGCTGCCACTAGTGAATTCACTGACCTTGCTTCTGTTTGGTGGTATGCGTATCAAACTAAAAATCCAGCTACCGTACCAAAAACTTGGAATTCCTTGAAACGAATCATGCGTCATCAATTTGTTCCTTCCTATCATGCTCGTGACCTGTTGCATAAATTACAACAACTTAGGCAAGGCAATAAATCTGTTGAGGAATACTGATAGGATCTTGGTTCCCGATCATTCAATGAGAATAGGAGGGTTCGATTTGTGGAGGAGAATACGTTGGCAATCCGACTACACCGTCCCCAAGACGATGCGCCTTAGCGATCGGTACACGGACTCCGAAGTTGTATTGATTTTGCTGGCGCACAATCAACCTGACCACAAGGGCCTTTGTTCCTGCAAGCAATCGAAGAACACGCAAGAACAAGAAGAACAAGCACTTATCTGTTGAATCAATCTAAAGTGGGGTTCTGGATACAAGTAGACGGGCGATCTAGTCGACACGCGTGTGTACAAGGAAGCAGCAGAAGCTAACTTACGAATAAACAAAACCCACCAGCTAATGAGCGCAGCTGCTACTATTTATTACCTCCCTAGGGTCGTGAGAAACCCTAATCACGAGTCCCTAATGGACTCCAAACGATACATGGGCCATGGGCCCAATTTTGGTGATGCAGCACCATGGACAGAAAAAGGTCTTGGTATTAAAATAACTATTGCGGCCGACTTCCAATAGATATGGACATGAGGCCAGATGCGTTTGAAAGTAGACTTGATAATCTTTCCAAGAAGTACTTGAACGCCCAGATCGGAGTCCGTATGAAATCGTGGTGGCCGTCACAAGTTGGTGCTGTTCTGCTGTCCAAATCCCGTCCGCGCGAATTCCCTTCCCATTGGCTCCTCTCCATTGTTCCAGAAACCGGTAGCTGAGTTGGTGTGGATGTATCGAGGGTGTTGATGTCCTCATCAGGAGGCAAAGAATGTTGCACATCGTAAAGGGAAATCAAAGCATCTTTGCATACCAAAGCATAGGCAACAGAGGTGAAAGCAATCAGTTCATTAATATCAGATTTCATAGCAAACAAGCATTTTCCCTTCAGAGATATCTCATTTTTCTTATCAAACACAGATTTGGCATTGTTATTGTTCTCAATGTTAGCATGGTCCTGATATTTAGTTTTCCTAGCTCTAGCAACATCATCTTGCACAATAGCTTCAGGAGACATATGATGCAACACAATTTTTTTATCGTGGTAAAGAAAAGAATACTGATTTGATCTACCATGATGCATAGAATCTCTATCAAATTGCCAAGGTCTTCCTAGCAGAATATTACAAGCTTGCATAGGCACAACATCACATTCAACGACATCCTTACATGATCCAATAGTAAAATTGATTCGCACGCCCGACTTTGTGAAGAAGATGGCGGAGAAGCACGCCCAGTCGAAGGAGTAGTCGTGCGTGGTTGCCATGAGCTAGTCTTTCCTGCAGAAATATTAGTTCTAGAGCTAGCTCGTCGTCCCTGCACTTCCCTTTCAGCTTTACAAGCAAGATGAAACAAACGGGTAACATTATTGTAATCTTTATAAGCAAGTATGTACTGAATTTCACGGTTTAAACCACCCAAAAATCTAGCCATAGCTGGTTCCTCATCCTCGTCTAAATTACAACGCAACATACCCATTTGTAATTCCTGAAAATACTCTTCTACACTTTTAGCTCCCTGTCTCAATTGTTGTAACTTATTTAACAGATCACGTGCATAGTAAGAAGGAACAAATCTAGCCCGCATGAGCCGTTTCAAAGCATCCCAAGTTTGTGGTATGTTATTAGAATTTTTCTTGCCATGTTCTATCCACCAAACAGAAGCAAAATCAGTAAACTCACTAGTGGTTTCTCTAACTCTTGCGTTTTCAGGAGACTCATGACATGCAAATTTTTGATCAACAGAAATCTCCCAAGTAATATATGCATCAGGGTCATATTTACAATCAAAATGAGGTATCTTAAATTTGATCTTGTTAAAAGTATCTTCATGATTGCGTACCTCACACCGACGATGTCCACCTATGCCTTGACGGTTGCGTTGTAGCCGACGCCGTGGCCTAGCTTCCTCATCTTCCCCAATCTCCGTATCTGCAGAATAGTCATCTTCATTGTCAGTACAATACTAGGAGCATTGCTCACCTGTCCATCTACGGTGCGTCCACAATCCCTCTCCTCAAGGCGCTGCAGGATGGCTCCAATAGAGGTGTTCAATGTTTGAATGGAACTCTCCAACGTGCTGATTTTGGTGTTGGTGTCGATCTGCATATTTTCCAATTGACCAAGGCGGTCACTGGTAACTCGAAAATCCTCATCAAGCGCTTCTGTGTGTAGCCGCACTTGGCGTTCGAAGTGTTGTATAATTCCCCGTGTGCGAGGTGAATGCAAGTCTTCATTTGTATTTGCTCCTCCTGCCATGGTTAGTAGAAAAAAAATCCAATATGAAAGGGTAACGTTATCCCTAGCTACAAAGGTGCTGGTGGAGATAACTCGCTCACTCTCAACCTGTTCAATCAAGCTCTTACCTGTTCTTACAAAGCTCAGCAAGAAGGTGATGGCAACCAGCAAGTAATGAACAACTTCAAGAGCAGGTGTCAATCTATGGCTTTAGGTGGCTGAACTAGCACAAGGAGCAAACTTTCACCACGTTAATCACAACAAGCTGAATAAATATTCTACGACAGTACTGTGCTGATCTTAGTCTAGACCGTACTAGAGACGCGAGCCGAGACACCAATGTCGTCACCAAAAACACCCCAAACAACAATCTGATTTTTTTTCTTTTTTTTTCGTTTTTTTTTTGTTGGGGTGGTCACCCAAACTCTCTCTAGATGGAATCAGGAGACCCTAGAACAAAATTTGCACATGCGGCTTTTGATCTTGCACTTGCCATTTTTTTTTCTTCTCTAATTGCTTGTGGCTTTTGTGCAGCTTTTGATTTTGCACTTGCCTTTTTCTTGTTGTCAAACTCAAATTACTAATCTGACTCAAACTCGAAGTAGCAATCTGATTCGAACTCGAACTATTAATCAGACTAAAACTCGAACTAGCAATTCGACTCAAACTCAAAGTAGCAATCTGATTTGAACTCGTAATCCGACTCAAACTCGAACTAGCAATCCGACTCAAACTCAAAGTAGCAATATGATTTGAACTCGTAATCCGACTCAAACTTGAACTAGTAATCTGACTCAAACTCGAAGTAGCAATCTGATTCAAACTCAAACTAGTAATCTGACTCAAACTCGAACTACGAATCTGACTCGAACTAGGTGACCGAACGTGACACGAACTCGAAACTCTAGTGGTGCAAAACTAAAGACCAGCAACTTGACTCGTCGAAGCAACCATGAACTCAACAAGTCCTGACTAAGTGGAGAAAGTAAAAGGCACAATGGTCTAGGAATAATGGAAAAAAACAGATCTGGTATTTTTTTGGGCTTTTTCTGGACTATAGGATGATAACGGCGGAAAGAAAAGTAATGGTAGCACTCTCACCGATTAACCTTGCTCTGATTACCACTTGATAGGATCTTGGCTCCCGATCTTTCGATGAGAATAGGAGGGTTCGATTTGTGGAGGAGAAGACGTTGGCGATCCGACTACACCGTCCCCAAGACGATGCGCCTTAGCGATCGGTACACCGACTCCGAAGTTGTATTGATCTTGCTGTCGCACAATCAACCTGACCACAAGGGCCTTTGTTCCTGCAAGCAATCGAAGAACACGCAAGAACAAAAAGAAAAAGCACTTATCTGTTGAATCAATCTAAAGTGGGGTTCTGGATACAAGTAGACGGGCGATCTAGTCAACACGCGCGTGTACAAGGAAGCAGCAGAAGCTAACTTACGAATAAACAAAACCCACCAGGTAATGAGGGTGGCTGATACTATTTATTACCTCCCTAGGGTCGTGAGAAACCCTAATCACGAGTCCCTAATGGACTCCAAATGATACATGGGCCATGGGCCCAATTTTGGTGATGCAGCACCATGGACAGAAAAAGGTCTTGGTATTAAAATAACTATTGCGGCCGACTCCCAATAGATATGGACATGAGGCCAGATCCTTTTGAAAGTAGACTTGATAATCTTTCCAAGTAGTACTTGAACGCCCAGATCAGAGTCCGTATGAAATCGTGGTGGCCGTCACAAGTTGGTGCTGTTCTGCTGTCCAAATCCCTTCCGCGCGAATTCCCTTCCCATTGGCTCCTCTCCATTGTTCCTAAGCAAAACAAGAAAGCACGTAGTTCCACGGTCTAGATAAGATGGACATAATGCCAAGAATGAGTTCACCTCATAGTTTAGTTGACGTGCACAGAGATCGGACCAGAAACCGGTAGCTGAGTTGGTGTGGATGTATCGAGGGTGTTGATGTCCTCATCAAATACTATCAAGAACTTTAAATAGGCATGATGCGTTGTGGCCTAGTTGAAAATGAAGAGGCTGCAATGGCTAGGTTTATGGGTGGTTTAACAAGAGAAATTCAGGACATATTGGCTTATAAGTAATACGCTAACGTCACTCGATTATTCCATCTTGCTTGTAAGGCTGAAAGAGAAATGCAGGGACGACGCACAAGAACTAACATTTCTGCAGGTTGAACTACCTCATGGCAGTCCCGCTCAAGTGCTGCTGGTACTAAGCATGATTTTCCAGACGACGCTTCCAATCGGTTGCCCAGGACTACATCAAAATCAGCACCTTCCCATGCAATCAAGACAACAAAAAGATCCACCCAAGCTGCAGCCAACACTTCTTCTTCCATTGCTTCCACCAGGAGAACAAAAGGAAGTCAATGCCTCCAGTGCAAGGGTTTTGGGCACCTACGAAGGGACTGTCCAAGCAAGCGTGTGCTGATTGTACGAGAAAACGGTCAGTACTCATCTGCTAGTGATTTAGATGATGAAACATATGCCATGCTTGCTGCACAAGATGCAGAAAGAAGAATGATGATGAAGAGCACATTGGGGCTGATCATGCTGACCACTATGAGAGTCTTGTTGTGAGGCGTGTCTTGAGTGCCCAAATGATCAAAGCCAAACAGAGCCAGCGACACAATATATTCCAAACTAAGTGTGTAGTTTTGGAACGATCGTGTCTCATTATTATTGATGGAGGAAGCTGCAACAATTTAGCAAGTGTTGCCATGGTAGAGAAGTTTGGGATGACAACACTTCCACATCCACATCCGTACTACATCCAATGGTTCAGCGATAGTGGTAAGCTAGGTAATATGTCTGGTTCGTGTCAAATTTGAAATTGGTTCCTACCATGATTACATTGATTGTGAAGTGGTAACTATGTAAGCTTGCTCTATGCTATTTGGTCGAACTTGGCAATTTGATAAAGATACATTACATCATGGTAAATCAAATCAATACTTCTTTGTGCATAATGAGAAGAAGCTTGTTTTGCACCCTATGTCTCCCGATGCTATTTTGAAAGCTGACATTGCTAGATCTTGTAAAGAGAAAAATAAGAAATCTACTTAAAATGAAAATTCAAATATTGCAAAGGAATCAGTACACCCTAAGACTGACAATTCCAAATCTGCTCATGTGAAGAAGAATGAAATAAAATTGAAGAGTGCTTGTTTTCTTGCTTCCAAATCTGATTCGTTCGAATTAAAAAATAATGCTGCAATCTGCCATGTGTTTGCTTGCAAAGAAGCTTTGTTCTCACTTCACGACGAACCATGTGCTTTGCCCCCTGCTTTCACTAAGCTTTTGCAGGAATACGCTAATGTGTTTCCACATGAGGTACCAACCGGGCTGCCACCATTGAGAGGGATTGAACATCAGATTGACCTCATCCCTAGGGCTTCTTTGCCAAACCGAGCACCATACAGGACCAACCCGGAGGAGACTAAGGAGATTCAGTGACAAGTACAGGAATTACTCGACAAAGGTTATGTGCGTGAGTCCCTTAGTCCTTGCTTTGTTCCTGTTCTTTTAGTTCCAAAGAAAGATGGATCAAGGTGCATGTGTGTAGATTGTCGAGCAATTAATAAAATTACCATTAGATATTGTCATCCTATTCCTAGGTTAGATGATATGTTTGATGAACTTGGTGGCTCAATGATTTTCTCTAAAATTGACTTGCGTAGTGGATACCATCAGATTCGCATGAAGCTAGGTGGTGAATGGAAAACAACGTTTAAAACCAAGTTCGATTTGTATGAGTGGTTAGTCATGCCTTTTGGTGTCACAAATGCACCTAGCACTTTTATGTGATTAATGAATGAGGTTTTACATGCTTTTATTGGAAGATTTGTGGTAGTATATTTTGATAACATCTTGATCTATAGCACATCTCTAGAAGAACATATTGATCATCTCCGTTCTGTTTTTAATGTTTTACGTGATGCACGCTTATTTGGTAACATTGACAAGTGCACCTTTTGCACGGATAGAGTCTCTTTTCTTGGCTATGTTCTGACACCACAGGGAATTGAAGTCGCTCAAGCCAAGGTGGAGGCAATACACAGCTGGCCGACTCCTACCACGGTCACACAAGTACGAAGCTTTCTCAGACTTGCTGGATTCTATCGTTGTTTTGTGAAAGACTTCAACACCATAGCAGGCCCACTGCATGAGCTTACAAAGAAGGATGCTCCATTCACATGGGGCAAGGCGCAAGAGGTTGCATTTGCAACTTTGAAGAATAGGCTAACTCATACACCCCTTCTCCAATTACCAGACTTCAGTAAGACTTTTGAATTGGAATGTGATGCTAGTGGTATTGGATTGGGAGGTGTCTTTTCGCAGAGGGGAAACCTATTGCTTATTTTAGTGAGAAACTGAATGGGCCTAGTTTGAACTATGCCACTTATGATAAAGAATTATATGCACCAGTACAAACTTTGGAAATATGGCAACATTATTTATGGCCTAAAGAATTTTTTATACATTGTAACACCCATAATTTCATGTACAAAATTTGCTCAAACCCTTGATCATTCTTGTATGCATTTTTGGGTGTTTTTTGAGATTCAAACGTGTAGAAAACGATTTAAATTTGAATTTGAATTCAAAATCAAAAGAAAAGAAATGAAAAAGAAAAAGAAATAAACCCCACCCTGGGCTGATTTCCCCCCAAGGCCCATTTCCCCCAGCCCAGCCGAACCCACTCCCTCTCCTCTCTCCCGCTGCCACCCTGGGCCCACCTGTCGGCGCTCCCTCCCTCCCCTTTCTTCTTCTGCGCGCAACCGCCACCCCGCGCCGCGCCGCGCCGCGCCCACTCCGCCCCCCCCCCCCCCCTCCAACTGCCTCGCCCATGCACGGATCACCCCTGGGAAAACTTCCCTCGCGCGCGCCAGCAACCGCCGCGCCCATCCCCGCTATAAATTCCACCTCTTCCCCTCTGTTCTCTCTAGCCCCGCACGAAAACCCTAGCCTCGCCGTTGCAAGGTCCGTCGCCCTCGTTCCTGACTCCTCGACGGTTGCCTTGCTCTCCCCTTAGCCCTAACCTCTTCGTCGTGTCGCCAGAACACGCCGGACACGTTGGAGCGAAGAGATCGCTGGGGATTTGTCAAGCTCGACGAGCACCAACGCCACCGCCGCCATTCCTCGTCGCCGACCATCCTCCGACCGATTTCGTGCCCCAACACTCCCCTAGGTGAGTTCCCCTACTCCTCCTCTTTCGGTTCATGCTCGTGGCACGTAGAATCGACGTAGGAATCGCCGTTTGGGCCAGCTCCGGCGAGATCGCCACTGTTGGCCGTCGAGCGCCGCCGCGCGCCGCTCTGGCGCCGGTTAGAGCCGACGTGGCTCAACCTGGGCCGTCCATTCTCGGCCAACGGCTGAGATTATAACATCATACTGATTCGTTTCATTAAATCTCGTGCGTCCATTTTAAAACCGATGGCCCACATTGAATCCCCTTTTTCCCGCCGCTAGAATTGCACCCAGGCCCCTGGAACCTTGCTTGCTACCCCCTACACTTCTCTGGAATTCAATTCTAGCCCCTAGAAATTGCAGACTAGCCCCTGGAACCCTAAAAATTGGATTTAATCATTTAAATAAGCCATCTAACCCCTGTAAATTTGTAGAATCATGTATTTAACCCCTGTGCAGTTTAGAAAACTATTTAATTAGTCCCTGGACTTTTATTTATTTGCTGAATATGGTTTTTTTAGGTGTATTGGAGGTGTAGAAAATAGATAAAAATGGTAATTAAGTGTAGAAATGTTAGGAAAAATTGGTATAAAATATTTTATGCTGTGAATAAATTGTAGAGTTCATATAAAATACATTTTGTCCATGGAATATTTATTATAAATGTTTAAAAATACATTTTGGCCATAGAAAATTCAATAAAAATGGTTTTAGGCTATATTTAATTCTCAAAAATGTAGGATAAATCTAAAATGCATACTTTGGCCATGTTAAGTAATAAATACTTCGTAGGGACGCATTAGTAGATGATTTTATGCCTATGTGTATGTTGTGATGTACTGTTTTGCGTGCTCTTTACTTATTTAGCTTTATTTTATTCTTGCCATGCTTGGGCAATATACCTAGAGTCGTTCTACGACCCTAATCTTAACCTCCAAGACCAAGACTTCACCAACACTCAAGTCTTCAACGAAGGCAAGTGCCCTTGACCATCTTGTACCAATTCTAGGGATTTAGATAGATGCATGCTAATTAAATTGATGTCCTATTTCATGTTTGCATGCCCTGTTCCACATAATTCCTTGTTACTTGAAATGGGTTGGGAAGTAGATAGGTCTTATTTATGCTTAGCCATGCTTAGATATTGGGATTGGGATTTCATACAATTGTGCTATGTTAAACTTTATGGTTACTGGAACTTGTGGTGATTACACAATTGTAGTGGATAGGAATCTGGTGGTCGGTTAGTATTGGTATGGTGCAGTTTGCACGAGACCCGGGATTGGGGTTTGTTACCACCGGATTCTAAGGACCGGTTTATGGAGGAAGCCACTAAGCTTTATAGTACCACCACGAGACTGAGATGGGGCAGCTTGGTCAATTAATTAGGTTTCTCCCGATGAAATGCTAGTAGTTGGATGGTGCGGGGAATGATGCGGGTGATCTGCTCTGAGATCCGCAAGGCTCAAGAGGGGGCTCTGGGACGGAGGGTTACTCCGAGAATCCCCAGTGGTGGAAACCTTAGAGGGCTAGCACTAGTCGGGAGTACCTTTGTAAAGACCATGTAGTGATCTCCTGGCCTCACACCAAAGGAAGTGTGAAATGTGGTTGGCTACCACAGGCAATCGGGGAGGTTCACTCAGTCCACCTGGCGACAGGGGATGAAATCACTGCTTGTGGGTAAAGGGTACACTCTCTGCAGAGATTTGGTAAAACTGTCATGACAGCCGTGCTCACGGACAAGAGCGGCTTGGGGCCAGTTCATAATTAGTCTATGGTTGGGAAATGGTGGTTAATTATGATTCAAGTTACATTCATTATCATTACTCATGTGTTGATTACTTCTTGAATTATGATATTGATAAATGGAAGCTAAGGTTAGGTTCTAAGCATAGTGCTAAGCCATATTTGGCCTTTCCTTGCTTTAGCCAATCATGTCATCTCTTCCCGCACTTGCTGAGTACTCTATGTACTCAAGCGGTTAATTTTCCTTTAGAATATGAAGAAGAAGAAGCGGCACCGGAAGACTTCTTCGTCAATCCGGAGGACTTGGACTAGGCTGGCGACCATGCGCGCAACTGCTGCCTGTGGAGATGGAGCTTCTCTTACCTATTAGTCTTCTGCTATAGTTTGAACTTTGTTAACATTGCTGTTGATGTAAATAGTTGTGGTGTGTATTTGTAGACCTTCGGGTCGTACTGTAAGACTATTTATGTATTCGAACATGGCAATGTAATGATATTTCACTTTCGTCGACGCATGTACGATTCAACTGATCCTGGCGTACATGTGATTAGCGTCTGTTCATCTTTACAATGATCGGGCGTGATAAAGTGGTATCAGAGCCGTGTTGCCCGTAGGACGCAAGCCTAGTTAGAAATGGCCGAAAATTAAGGACTATACTACTTTCTTATAAAATAGTATTATCAAAACTTTGTGCTCTCCACCTCAACCCTTGTGCTTCTTATCTTGCTGTGCTATTTGCTTTATTCTAATTTAATTTATTGATTATTGATCTCACTCTCTTCTTTTCAAATGTTTGTAGATGGCGCGAACCAAGCAGACGGCTCGTAAGTCGACTGGGGGTCGTGTTCCTCACCACGCCCTAGCCAGTCGCTCCGCACCTCACACCCCCAGGAGGGAGACGACACTGTTCTCCACTGGGAGTGCTGCTTCGAGGATGCGTGTCCATCTTCGCTCTCTTCTTCGTGCTGTGGGGTACCGTGAGTACCGTGTTCGCCTAGTCTATCACACAACTAGGGTCTTTGCACCCTATACTGGTGGACTGGAGTGGACCTCTCAGCTGGCCGTCTACTACGACTCGGAGCTGCTGCACTCACACTTCTCTCCGGCCTGGAGGAGCTCCCAGCGTGCGGCTGAGGAGGACGCCACGTGGGAGGCGACTACCTACTGGAGTCACGCCCACAGGTTCCGCCTTGGGTGCACGGAGCACGCGTACACCCCTCAGCGCCCTAGTGGCACGGCCGACTTCACTGGACGTGATGTCGAGGGGCCTTTGACCCACCCTCAGTGCGAGAGGCTGGTGGACGATGTGGTGGGGTTGTCTTCGCAACTCCAGCGTTGTCAGCAGGAGCTACAGGACAGCAGGGACCTGGTTGACCACTACGAGCGACTTCGCCGACGCTACGCGAGGATCACTGCAGCTGATCCTAACTCTCCTCAGTACGCTTCGGACGTTGAGCCTTGGGACCCGAGCTCTCCAGATCGTCGCATGAACTCCCCCCAGGAATCAAGAGAGGACTCGGAAGAAGAAGACCCGAAGAAGGAGGTTGAGGAGGACTCCGATGAGTAGGAGTGGACTTGCTTCCCCGTTGGACGACTCAGGACAGTTATCCTTAGTATGTAGAAGCGTGTAGCTACGCCCTCTTTAGTCTTGAGTTGTGTTATTTATGATGTTATGCTAGTAGTTTGCTTTATGTTGTGTGTGTGTGTTTGTGTGCGACGTGAGTTGTGGAATGCTTCGGCATCCTGTCCACATCCATGTCATTTGTATATAGGCTTGTTAGTGTGTCGTGCGAGTTGTGGAATGCATTAGCATCTTGTCCACATCCGCACTAGTTGGTTAATGAATTTGCTTGCTTTATATATATGTTCCCCTTGATGCATGTAGTTGGGACCGTTTGCCATAGCGTACCCTTCTATATCTCATCTATTGTCCTAAAGTTTCAATTATTCCCTATACAGATGTCTGGAAGAGGTAGAGGTAGAGGTCGTGGAAGGGGTGCTGTGCCGCAAGATGAAGGACTTGGAGGTGTGCCATGATGGAATGGTAGGGGTGCCTGAGGAGCCCAGCAGCGCAGCAAATGCAGCAGATGATGGCCATCCAAACCCAGCTGCTTAACAACCTTACTCAGATTGTCACCAACCTGCAGCAAGCCCCACCCCCACCACCACCAAATTACAACCTTCCGCCACCACCACCTTTTCCACCTAGGTCCTTCCTAAGGGACTTCCTGAACACTCATCCACCCACTTTTGCCACAGTCACCGAACCCATGGACGCCGATGATTGGCTCTGTACAGTTGAAAGCAAGTTGAGGCTCATCCACTGTGAAGGAAGAGAGAAAGTACTATTAGCCTCCCATCAACTCCAAGGACCGGCAGCTGACTGGTGGACTGCCTTTACTGAAGCTCACCAGGACTCAGAAAACATTACCTGGGAAGAATTCAGGACCAACTTCCGCAATCACTTTGTGCCTGAGGGAGAAATACAAGCAAGACGTGAAGAGTTCCTTATGTTGAAGCAGGGCCGTATGACTGTGAGGGCCTATTTGAATGCATTCACCCAGTTGTCCCGCTATGCTCCAACCGATGTGGATACTGACTCCAAGAAACAATTCCGTTTCAAGAATGGACTGGATAAGGAGTTGAAGTTTGCCATGTCTTCCAGCGACTACAGCGACTTTCAGAAGCTGGTTGACAAAGCCTTTGAAGTGGAGAGGACTAAAAAGGAACTGGATGATGAGGAAAGAAAAAGGAAGTTGACTATAGCACATGCTTCTAGCAGCAATGTACGCCCCCGTCTTAACCCTCCGCCTGCAAACCAGATGACTCGTCCTATGAACTACTCGGGACAGAGATTTCCAAACTCCAACTACAGGCCACCCACTCCCTACAACCAGCAAATGCGCCAGCAGCAGCAGCAGCCATCACGCCAGCCCATGCAACCCCCACGTCAGCAGATGCAGCCACCCCGCCCTTCCGCTCTAGCTAACCGTCCAGATGGCCAACCCCCAAGAAACCAATCAGGAGGCAACAAGGGCCAAAGCAATGCTGCGGGAGTACAATGTTACAAGTGCGGAGAATGGGGACACTACGCCAGCAGTTGTCCAAAGAAGCAACAAAACTCATCTGGTCGTGTCAACCATGTGACATTGGAGCAAGCACAGGAAGCGCCTGATGTGGTGATCGGTATGTTTTCTGTTAACTCCCACCCTGCCACCGTATTGTTTGATTCGGGTGCTACACATTCATTTATATCCAAGGATTTCATAAAGAAGCATGACATGGTAGTTACATTCTTGAATCGGCCACTGTTGATAAACTATACTGGAGGAGAGATGGTGGCAAGGCATCTATGCCGAAAAGTGAGTATAAACATAAGGGGGGTAGTCTTTTGGGCCAACCTAATAGTGTTGGACTCACAAGGATTAGATATCATTCTGGGAATGGACTGGTTGACGAAGAATCAAGGAGTAATTTATTGTGCAACTAGGACAGTTTGCTTAACACACCCGAATGGCACTACAGTGGAGTTCAAGCTAGATCAGACACAAGAGGCAGTAGTACAACTCAACCATCTTGAGAGTACCGAAGACATCAGGGTTGTGAAGGAATTTCCGGATGTGTTCCCAGATGACTTACCAGGTATGCCCCCTGATCGGGAGATTGAATTTGTCATTGAGTTAGTACCTGGGACGGCCCCAATATATAAGAGGCCATATAGAATGGATGCTAAACAATTAGCTGAACTAAAGGATCATATTGAGGAGTTATTGGCAAAAGGATATATTCGTCCTAGCTCATCACCTTGGGGAGCACCAGTTATATTTGTACCTAAGATGGATGGAACTCAAAGGTTGTGTGTGGATTACCGTGCCTTAAATGAGGTAACAATCAAGAATAAATATCCACTACCAAGGATTGAAGATTTGTTTGATCAATTGAGAGGAGCATGTGTGTTCTCCAAGATTGATCTTCGTTTGGGCTATCACCAACTGAAGATTAGACCCTCAGACATTCCCAAGACTGCATTTGTCACCCGATATGGACTATACATGTATACAGTTATGTCATTTGGATTGACCAATGCTCCTGCATATTTTATGTATCTGATGAACAAGGTATTCATGGAGTACTTGGACAAGTTTGTAGTGGTATTCATCGATGACATACTTATCTACTCCAAGACCGAAGAAGAGCATGAGGAGCACCTTAGGATGGCCCTACAGAAGCTTCGCCAACATCAACTGTATGCCAAGCTTAGTAAGTGTGAGTTCTGGCTAAAAGAGGTATCATTTTTAGGGCATGTCATATCTGAAGGAGGTATAGCAGTGGATCCAGGCAAAGTGGCAGATGTTCTTAAGTGGGAAACACCCGAGAGTGTGCATGATATACAAAGATTCTTATGCATGGCTGGTTATTACCGCAGATTCATCGAGGGATTTTCAAAGATCTCTCGACCCCTAACCAAGTTACTTGAGAAAGGAGTTGCTTTCAAATGGACCCCCGAATGTGAAGCGAGCTTTGCCAAATTGAAGAAGAGGTTGACTAGTGCACCGGTATTGGTGATGCCTGATATGCAGAAGGAATTTATAGTTTATTGTGATGCATCCGGTCATGGTTTGGGATGTGTCTTAATGCAAGGAGGACATGTTGTGGCCTACGCTTCAAGACAACTACGAAAACACGAGAGTAACTATCCAACTCACGATTTAGAATTGGCAGCTGTTGTTCATGCATTGAAGATATGGAGACACTACTTAATGGGAAAAAGAACTGAGATATACACAGATCACAAGAGCTTGAAGTACATATTCACACAACCGGATCTTAATCTCAGGCAACGTCGTTGGTTGGAATTAATAAATGATTTTGATGTGGGAATCAACTACCATCCAGGAAAGGCTAATGTGGTCGCTGATGCTCTAAGCAGGAAGGGACAATGTAATAACTTGTCAGTGCAAGCTCTTCAGCCCCAGTTATGCGAAGAGTTTGCAAGGTTAAACCTATGTCTAGTGTCTAACACTGAAGCAGTTGCTATGAAAGTAGACTCAACCCTTGAACGTGATATACGAGAAGGACAAAAGAATGATAAGAAGGTCAAGGAGATCAAGCAGTTGATGAAGAAAGGGAAAGCTCCGAACTTTAGAGAGGATGAACAAGGAACCTTATGGCTTGGAAAGAGAATTTGTGTTCCAGATATCAAGGAGATTAAAGAGTTGATACTAAGGGAAGCTCATGACTCATCATACTCTATTCATCCCGGAAGAACAAAGATGTATCAAGACCTTAAAGACCGATATTGGTGGCATGGAATGAAACGGGATGTAGCAGAATATGTGGCCATATGTGATACATGTCAATTGATTAAGGCGGAACATCAAAGACCAGCAGGGTTATTGCAACCAATCAAAGTGCCAGAATGGAAGTGGGAAGAAATTAGTATGGATTTCATTGTGGGACTGCCAAGAACACAGTCTGGATATGATTCTATATGGGTTATTATGGACCGTTTGACTAAAGTTGCTCACATTATTCCCGTGAAAGAAACATACAATGGCCCCAAGTTGGCGGAACTGTACATCTCTAGGATTGTATGTTTACATGGAGTTCCTAAGAAGATCATCTCAGACAGAGGCACTCAATTCACCTCAAGATTTTGGCAGAAGTTGCATGAATCAATGGATACCCGTCTAAATTTTAGTTCGGCGTATCATCCTCAGACTGATGGTCAAACTGAACGCACCAACCAGATATTAGAAGACATGTTGAGGGCGTGTGCTTTAAAGAATAGCAAAAGTTGGGACAAGAATCTGCCATATGCCGAATTCTCTTACAACAACAGTTATCAAGCCAGTTTGAAGATGTCTCCTTTTGAAGCATTGTATGGGCGAAAATGTAGGACACCGTTGTTTTGGAATCAAACTGGGGAAAGTCAAGTCTTTGGGCCTGACGTATTACAAGAGGCTGAAAGACAAGTACAAGAAATTCGGAAGAATCTAAAGGCAGCTCAAACAAGATAGAAGAGTTATGCGGATACTCGAAGACGTGATCTCACATTTGAAGTTGGTGACTACGTGTACTTGAAGGTGTCACCTATGAGAGGATTGAGAAGATTTAAAGTAAGAGGCAAGTTGTCACCCCGTTATATTGGCCCGTTCAAAATACTGGAACGACAAGGTGAAGTGGCATATCAGCTGGAACTTCTGCCGCATTTGTCAGATGTGCATAATGTGTTCCATATATCGCAGCTTAAGAAGTGCTTAAGAGCGCCTGAGGAGCAATTGCCTATGGAAGCAGTGGATGTACAGGAAGACTTGTCTTATGTGGAGCAGCCTGTCAAGATACTTGAGACACTGGAAAAGATCACAAGAAACAAAGTCATTCGCATGTGTAAAGTGCAATGGAAGCATCACTCGGAGGCAGAAGCAACATGGGAAAGAGAAGAAACCCTCAAGGCCGATTTCCCTCATCTTTTCCCTTAGAACGTTCGAATCTCGAGGGCGAGATTCCTTTTAAGGGGGGTAGAGTTGTAACACCCATAATTTCATGTACAAAATTTGCTCAAACCCTTTATCATTCTTGAATGCATTTTTGGGTGATTTTTGAGATTCAAACGTGTAGCAAACGATTTAAATTTGAATTTGAATTCAAAATCAAAAGAAAAGAAATGAAAAAGAAAAAGAAAAAGAAAAAGAAATAAACCCCACCCTGGGCCGATTTCCCCCCAAGGCCCATTTCCCCCAGCCCAGCCGAACCCACTCCCTCTCCTCTCTCCCGCTGCCACCCCGGGCCCACCTGTCGGCGCTCCCTCCCTCCCCTTTCTTCTTCCGCGCGCAACCGCCACCCCGCGCCGCGCCGCGCCGCGCCCACTCCGCCCCCCCCCTCCAACTGCCTCGCCCACGCACGGATCACCCCTGGGAAAACTTCCCTCGCGCGCGCCAGCAACCGCCGCGCCCATCCCTGAATGTTGGCCTAGAGGGGGGGTGAATAGGCCTTCTTGAATTTTATCGGTTCCTGTAACACTTCAACAACGAGATCAAAAACCAGATATAACGGACTAGTCCGGTAAAGTGCGGACTAGTCCGGATTTTACGGGCTAGGTTGATCAAGTTAGGTCAATTTGATTGTTTGTTGACTTTTGCAGCGGAAATATAAACTTTGTGATCAGTTCAATAGTTGTGTAACAGATTCTATTAAGAATATGACTTTATTTCAACTATTAACTTTGTATTCAACAAATCTAATCAAACCCTAGATAATGTTGATCAACTAGAATAAAGAACACAAATGAAAGACACAAGATTTATCCCGTGGTTCGGTTACCACGAAGGCAGCCTACGTCCACGTTGAGGAGCCCACAAAAGGGCCGGGTCTTCACTAACCCTTCCCTCGTTCGGATCGCCACGAAGGCCAATCCTCTTCCACTAATCACACAGGGGTAAATCACCGAGTTTAAGGGGCGATCTCACAAGTTGAGCGCTCCCTTGATTACAAGATTCAAGACCACCAATAACACACTTCAAAATATACAAACTGAGATGCAAGAGTGTGTTAGAGATTCAAACCAAGAGCTCAATCGCGAATCAAGTGCCCTCTCCAATGATCTACAAGTGATCTTCAATGTAGTGATCAATTTAGCACTTGGTTTTGTGGAGAGAGGTAGTTTTTGAGGCTCTTGGGAGGTGTGACGGCGCTAGGGTTCGAGAGTGTTTAAAAGTGGGCCGTGCACCTCTATTTATAAGGGGTTTCTGGAAGTTACCGTTAGGGTTCAGAAAATTCGGACTAGTCCGTGGTGGTGACCGGACTAGTCCGGTGTGCTGTGAGAAGCAAACCCTAAGTGTCCAGGAATATCGGACTAGTCCGTTTGAAAACGGACTTGTCCGATTTCACTGCTGGAAAACTTCGGACTAGTCCGATTGTCATCGGACTGGTCCGGACCTGTGAAACCTTTAGTGTTTAGGATGACAAGTCCGCACTTGGAGGACTTGTCCGATTTAGATCAGTGTGTATATCGGACTAGTCCGTGTAAACACCGGACTTGTCCGAAGTGGATCAGAAAGGTTATCGGACTAGTCCGGTGGAGACCGGACTTGTCCGATCTAGTGACTTGTGCATTGTGTTGAGGACTAGTCCGCACTGGGGAGGACTAGTCCGAAGTGGAACAGAAGAATTATCGGACTAGTCCGGTGATGACCGGACTTGTCCGATCTTGTGCAGAATGTGATATCGGACTAGTCCGGTGGACATCGGACTAGTCCGGTCCTGTATAGCTTTGTGCATGTGTGTGTGTGATTAAATGAGATTGAGCTCTTGGGTGTGTTTCCTTAACACACTCCACACATACTAAACTACTAGTTTCTTCTCCTTGAGCTCAAATCCATTTTCCTTCTCAATTTCCTCTTTTTGGCACTTTGCTCATCTTTCATCATTTTTCTGCATTCATCTCAACAAAAGAATTAGGATCCCAATTGCTTGTCATAAATCATCCAAAACCCACAAGGGAGTCCTAGATGCACTTTCAATCTCCCCCTTTTTGGTGATTGATGACAACCAATTGAGATTTCACAAAATGAGGTATAAAATGAGATTTTTCATAAAGTGTGCACATATGACTCAAAAATGCATCAAGCAACAAGAGAATCATTCATATGTGCATTCTTTATGGTGGGATGCATACTAAGAGCATGAATGCATTAAGAATGACAGAATTTGCATTGATCAACTAATATCAAGTGAATATAGCATTTCAGGAGCAAAAATTCAGATTTCATCACACACTTGCAAATTAACTGAGCAATTTAACATAGGACCAAACATGATATGAAAATAGCGTTAAACAATTACAATCACAAATAGAAAATACATGGAGACTCTCTCCTCGCATTCTATGCAGCTAAAGCTAAGTCTAGAAGCTCCCCCTCAATCTCTCCCCCTTTGGCATCAAGACACCAAAAAGAGAGAGAGGGAGGTCCTAGGGCTTCACTCTTCGCTGTCAGTCCTCTCATCGTCTTCATCATCTTCATCGCTTTCTTCTTGGCGAGGTTGAGAGGGAGGAGGAGGAACGGAGCTGCTCGAGCCCCCAATGCCAAAATAGGCAAGCTCGGATGTAGTCAAGGGGCTGAGTTTAGTGACGTCCAGATCAGAGTCTTCAGAAATGACTGGAGACCCTATTGGGTTGATCTCCAGTTTCTCACTCAGCTGCTTCACATTTGCTTTTATGTACCTCATGTCTTCTTTCCTCTTCTGGTTGAGCTTATGAAGCTTCACTTCAGTTTTCTTGCAGGAGGAGAGAAGAGACACCAAGTACTTCAGGATCCCACTGGCGGATCCTTTCTTAGGGGCTTCCCTGGAGGGAGGAGGAGCCCTAGCAGCTTCTTCTTGTCTTGCCGGTGCCTCGGGGCTTGAGGCCGGCGATGGAGGAGCTTGGACAATTACTGGCTGAGGCTTCTGAGGCCTCAGTGGAGTGTGCTCCACATCCTTCATGAACTCGATCCCTGTGACCTTCTCGATCATAAACATCAAGTAGGGGGCATAGCCACAGGATCGGTTGGGGGTGCTTGAGATATTGACCATATCATTCCAGATATAGTCAGCCACATCAAACTTTCTGTCCTTGCTTATGACCCTCATCAGGGTCCGGAGGTAGCCTTGTACACTCCCTGCATCCCCATCCTTGGGGGCTATTGTCTTCCGGAGGACTCTATTGAGCACAACAAAGAAAGGCTTCATATTCTTGGTAGAGGGAGGGACATACTTGGAGTTGGGCTCATACATGAACTTCATCCTGTCCCTCTCAATGACCCCTATGTTGTGGATAATGAGGTGGTCATGTCCTCCAGACTCAAGGTGCAGCAAACTGGCAAACTCTTCTTGAGTAATTGAGTACTTGGATCCATGAGTCATCCAAGTCACACTTTCCTCGTCTTCACTGGAGAAGTGGCACGTTGCATAAAACTGTGCAATCACTTCATCATTCCAGTTATATCTGAAGGCAAACAAGTCCTTCAGTCCGTGTTTCTCAGCAGCTGCAATAACCTCATCAAAGGCTGCACACTTCTTCTTCTCCAGGTGGGCCCAGTCAATCCATTGACTGCGCACCACTGGGGTCTTCATAGGCAAATAGACCAATTTGTAGAAGTCCGAGTGGAAATTGGACCAAAATCTGCCATCTGCTGCTTGCTTGGATCTTGCATAGCAGTCTACCTCTCTCAGCTTAGCAGCCACCTCGCTGCCCTTGCCAGTGAACTTCTCTTCATTTGGGTCCCGGGCCCCTTCTCTGGGGGCATGCAGCTTGAGGGGCCCAACTGGCCCTGTGGCAACTCCTTTGCCCTTTCCTTTGGTTTGTCGAAGGCCACTTGAGGAGGTGCCGGCCTTCGATGCAGCTTTCTTCACACACACTTTCCTTCTGACTTGGGGAGGTGAGGGAGCTGGCTCGGAGGGTTTCTCTTGGCGTTTCTTGCCAAGACCCGCCGAGGGCCGAGGTGCCACTTCGGACTCAAAATCGGACATTTCGTAGTCAGAGCTCGACATGATCTGAGAATGAGTGATCAAGGTAAAATACAGGTTATACAAGGTATTGGTGAGATAATATGGCAATGGAAGGCATTAGGGAATGAAGGAATTAGGTTTTGGTTCAGAAACAACGGACTTGTCCGGTGCACAGGCACGGACTAGTCCGGTGGACCGGACTTGTCCGTACCTGGACCGGACTAGTCCGGTGTTCATCCGCAAAAACCTAACAGATTGGGTAAAATTTGATCCCTAAGCCAAAAATAGTCTAGCATACACGTAGTACATCTATTGGACATGTAACTAGTGAAGAATGCTAGGCCAAACGATAAGCAATGGAGAAATTTGCGATTTCTTAGGGTTTGAAGAAAATTTACCAAGAAATCGAAGGAGGCTTGAGATTTTGGGGGTTGGAGGCCGGACTTGTCCGCTAACTTCAATCCCCGAGTCTTCAAGCTTGATCTCCGCCCAAGTTTGAGGCTTTTCGACGGAGGAATCGAGTATTTGCCTTGGGAGCTCGAGCGCAAGAGAGAGAATGCTTGGGGCGAGTGTGAGAGTGAATGAATTAGGGTTTGGTGGCGGCTAGGGTTAAGGACACGAAAAATCGGACAAGTCCGGACATGACCGGACTAGTCCGAAGTCGTCCAGAGACTTATATCGGACTAGTCCGTGGTCTGTCGGACTAGTCCGGCCTAACCGGCACTCTGCGGACAAGTCTGCAATGGGCGGACTAGTCCGGGTAACCACGGACTTGTCCGTGGTCACCAGGAGAGAAATGCATAGCCCATTCATATATATTTGAAGGTTCAATATTAGAGATTAGAGAGACAAAACAATTCAAATAATCTTGATGAATTTGACCAGTAAGCAAACAACAATCATACTATGATCAAAATTCATCAAGATCTAATAATTGACATAGTTTTCGAGAGAAAAGTGAAGAGGGATGATTTTCACAATTCAATCAAAATTTTGAAGAAACATACAGGTATGCAACTTTTCAAGCCACACTCCGAGAATCAAGAACATTTAGCTCATTTCGGAGTTCACAAAAGCGTTTTTCATCAAGTGGCTTGGTGAAAATGTCGGCTAATTGTTTTTGGGTGTTGACATGAGAGATGGATATGTCTCCTTTCATGGAATGGTCTCTCAAGAAGTGGTGTCTTATGTCTATATGTTTTGTTCTAGAGTGCTCAACTGGATTGTGTGCTATTTTAATGGCACTCTCATTATCACAAAGGAGAGGAATATGGTTCATATTGTAACCATAATCCCTTAGAGTTTGTCGCATCCAAAGAAGTTGTGCACAACAACTCCCGGCTGCAACATACTCCGCTTCGGCTGTGGATAATGCAATGGAATTCTGTTTCTTGGATGACCAAGAAACTAAGGATCTTCCTAGAAATTGGCAAGTGCCGGAAGTACTTTTTCTATCTACTTTGCACCCGGCATAATCTGCATCGGAATACCCAATGAGATTGAATTTTGAGCCTTTTGGGTACCAAAGACCAAGGTTGGGTGTATGAACCAAATATCTTAAGATTCTCTTAACGGCTGTCAAATGACATTCCTTGGGGTTGGCTTGAAATCTTGCACACAAGCAAACACTCAACATGATGTCTGGCCTAGATGCACATAAATATAGTAAAGATCCAATCATGGAGCGATATACCTTTTGGTCGACGCTCGTTCCATCTTCATTGAGGTCCAAGTGCCCATTCGTTGCCATGGGAGTCTTTATCGGCTTTGCTTTGTCCATGCCAAACTTCTTGAGGATGTCCTGCGTGTACTTGGTTTGGCTTATAAAAGTTCCTTCCCTTTGTTGTCGCACTTGGAATCCCAAGAAATACTTCAATTCTCCCATCATCGACATTTCGAATCTCTCTGTCATAATTTTGCTAAACTCTTCACAGAAGGATTGGTTAGTTGACCCAAAAATTATATCATCAACATATATTTGGCAAATAAAAAGATCATTATCCAGATTTTTTGTGAATAACGTATAGTCTACTTTGCCAATTTGAAAACCATTATCAATTAAAAAATCTCTAAGGCACTCATACCAAGCTCTAGGAGCTTGTTTGAGGCCATAGAGAGCCTTACGCAGTTTATACACGTGATCGGGGAATTCTTCGTCTTCAAACCCGGGTGGTTGCTCCACGTACACCTCCTCCTTGATCGGTCCGTTGAGGAAGACGCTTTTCACGTCCATTTGATACAGCTTGAAATCATGGTGAGTAGCATATGCAAGTAATATTCTAATTGATTCAAGCCTAGCTACTGGAGCAAAAGTTTCATCGAAATCCAAACCTTCGACTTGTGAGTAACCTTTGGCCACAAGTCGTGCCTTGTTTCTTGTTACCACACCGTGTTCGTCTTGCTTGTTGCGGAAGACCCACTTGGTGCCTACAACATTTGCATTGGGTCTTGCCACAAGTTCCCAGACCTCGTTTCTCTTGAAATTGTTCAACTCTTCTTGCATCGCCACTACCCAGTCCGGATCCTTCAATGCATCCTCAGTCCTGCGGGGTTCCAAAAAGGAGACAAACGAGTAATGTTCACAAAAATTTGCTATGCGAGATCTAGTGGTTACTCCCTTTTGGATGTCGCCGATGATGTTGTCGATCGGGTGATCCCTTTGAATGCATTGGTGTACTCTTGGGTGTGGTACTTGGGGAGTCGTGTGTTGGTGATCATCTTCTTCTCCCCCTGAGTTGTTGTCCTTGTTGATTTGTTCATTACGTTCGTACTCCTGTGGTTGATCTTGTATTGAGGCTCCCCCTTGATGGTTGATTTCATCTTGTGGTTCACTTTCATCTTGTATTTGTGACGTTGACTCTTGTGGTCGTACTTCGCCTAGAGCCATTCTCTTCAATGCTTGATAGGGGGCTTCTTCTTTACCTAATTCACATTGATCAACTTGCTCCTTTTGGGAGCCATTAGTTTCATCGAACACTACGTCACGTGCCACTTCAACAAGTCCGGAGGACTTGTTGAAGACACGATAGGCGTAAGTGTTCGAATCATAGCCAAGCAAGAAACCTTCATCGGACTTCGAAGCGAACTTTGAAGTCCTGGGCTTCTTGTTTAAAATATAGCAAGGAGAACCAAAAACTCGAAAATATGAAATGTTCGGTTTGTTACCGGTGAGTAGCTCATAGGGGGTCTTCTTTAGTAGTCGATGAAGATAGAGGCGATTTGTGGCGTGGCAAGCTGTGTTGATTGCTTCCGCCCAAAATCGGTCCGAAGTCTTGTATTCATCGAGCATAGTTCTTGCCATTTCTATGAGCGTGCGGTTCTTCCTTTCGGCAACTCCATTTTGTTGTGGGGAGTATGGTGCTGAAAATTCGTGCTTGATTCCTTCTTCATCAAGGTACTCCTCCACTTGTATGTTTTTGAACTCCGTGCCATTGTCACTCCGAATACTCTTGATTTGTAATGAAAATTCGTTTTGTGCTCGCTTGAAGAACTTCTTGAGTGTCCCTTGTGTTTCTGATTTTTCATGCAAAAAGAACACCCAAGTGAAGCGGGAAAAATCATCAACAACAACTAAACCATACTTGTTACCGCCGATGCTTATGTAAGCAATTGGACCAAACAAGTCCATATGAAGTAGTTCGAGCGGTCTTGTTGTGGTCATGATGTTCTTCGCAGGATGCTGTGCTCCAACTTGTTTCCCTGCTTGGCACGCGCTACATGGCCTGTTTTTCTCAAACACAACATCTTTCAAACCTCGGATGTGATCGCCCTTGAGGAGTTTTTGAAGGTTCCTCATACCAACATGTGCCAGCCGTCTATGCCACAGCCAACCCATGTTGGTCTTTGCAATCAAGCATGTGTCGAGTTCGGCTTTATCCTTGTTGAAGTCAACAAGGTAAAGCTTTCCCTTCAACATACCCTTGAATGCAATAGAACCATCGCTCCTTCTTGAGACGATCACACCCTCGTTAGTAAACAGGCAATTATAACCCTTGTCGCACAATTGAGATATGGACAGCAGGTTATAATCTAAAGATTCAACGTGCAAAACATGTGAAAGAGTATGTTCAGAGGATATGGCTATTTTACCGGTACCGAGGACCCTCCCTTGACTGTTGTCTCCAAAGTAGATCCCTTCATTTGGGTCCTCGTTCACTTCATACTCCACAAACATCCTCCTTTCTCCGGTCATGTGGTTTGTGCATCCACTGTCTAGCACCCATTTGGATCCACCGGAGGAGTAGGCCTGCAGAAACAAGTTACGCCTTGGTTTTAGGTACCCAAGCTTGCTTGGGTCCTTGGAGGTTAGTGACAATACATTTGGGCACCCACACATGGGATTTTGTGTTCCCATGGCGTGGCCCAGCATAATAAGCATACACTTTACCAATATTGTTTCTCATTAATACATATGAAGCATCGAAGGTTTTAAACAGGAGTTGTTGCTGATTATTGGTCGGACTAGTCTGTGTGACCGGACTTGTCCGGATGACCGGACTTGTCCGGACCACCACCGGACTAGTCCGGTTTTCATGAGAGTTCAGATTTTTAGATTTCGTGCTGCCGGGTTGTGAGGGTCCTCCTTTCACAAAGGTAATCTTTCCATTGCTATTCTTATGATTTCCAGCTCTTTGCTTTCCATCATAGGAATAACCAATGCCATACTTGACATTTGGAGGTCTTTGGACCAAATATGCACTACGTGCATAGTTGATCCTTTTCTTGTCAAATATTACACATTGGGTAGGGTTTTTGTCCTTTGTGGAGGTGGACTTTTCTTTCAACCTGGTGTTTATCTTTTCACATTTGCAGATATGAGTATTATTACTTGAAGTGGATTGAGAAGGTAGGCTTGAAGAGGAGGAGGGTTCACTAAGCTTGAGTGACTCAATTTGCACTTCAAGGATCTTGTTGACCTTGATCAGGTCATCAAGTTGGTCCTTGATTGCTACATTTGAGTTGGTTAGCTCCAAGCAAGTTTTCTTGCTTGAAGCTAGCTCAAGCTCTAGTGAGTGGCTTCTTTCCTTTTCATGAACTAGAAGATTGTCAAGTTCCACATGCTTCTCCTTTTGGGAGATAATCATGTCTTCTTGACGATCGATTAGCTCTTCCTTCTCAACAAGTTGGTTAAGCAAGAATTTCATTTTTGCAGCAGTTTTTCTATCTAAGCCAGCTAGCATATCTTCATCACTATCTAAATCATCATTACTTGAATAAGAATGTAAGGAAGGAGTTTTGATATTTACCTTGCGTTTACCTTCCTTAGCCATGAGGCAAGTCCCATTTGCCTTCTTTGCACCGAGCGTGGGAAAGAGTGTGGGTTTCTTGGACACGCTCTCGATGGCTATGCTAGCCAATTCTTCTTCATCGGACGATGAAGACTCATCGTTTGAGTCCCATTCCTTTCCAATGTGTGCTTGTTCAGCTTGTTTCTTCTTCTTGAAGAACTTCTTTGCTTGAGGCTTGGACTCTTTGTTCTTCTTCTTATTGTCCTCATACGGGCAGTCGACTATAAAGTGGTTGTATTCACCACAGTTATAGCACGCCCGCCTCATCTTTGGCTTCGTCCTTTCTTTGTATTTTGCTTCATTTGATTTTGTTCCTTGTCTTTTCTTCATAATTCTCTTAAACTTCTTCATGAACAAAATCATATCTTCTTCATCTAGCTCGCTGCTTTCATCATCGCTATCCTCCTCAAGCTGTGCTTCTCTTGCTTCTTTGGATAAAGGCTTGAGTGAGGACTTTAGGGCAACTCCCTTCTTCTTGGCCGATGTGAGGTCGGCTATTTCTTTTACGTGCTTGGCTTGCTTCTCCATCATCTCAAAGTTAATGATCTTGCCAAGCAGTTCATCAGGAGTCATTTTCTTGTACCCCGGACTCTCTCGGATCATAGAGCAAAGTGTAACATTGCGAGGCATGAAAGCTCTAAGGATGAGCTTTACAACCTCGTGATCATTCCACTTTCTGCTCCCATATGATCGAACCTTGTTCACGAGAGTCTTCAGTCTGTTGTACATGTCCTGGGGTGACTCATCTTCCTCAATCGCGAACCTTCCTAGTTCGCCCTCAATCATTTCAATCTTGGCTTCCCTCACATGTCTGTCACCTTCATGCGCTGTTTGTAGGGTATCCCAGATTTCTTTGGCAATTTCTAATCCGTCCACCTTTGTGAATTCATCTCGACTTAGAGATGAGGTGATGACGGCTGCGGCTTGTGCATTCCTGTGGATGGCTTGCTCTTGACTTGGCGTGAGCTCTTCGTCGTCATCTGGGATATTGATTCCTGTGCACACAATATGCCATAAACTTGGGTTAAGGGAAATCAAGTGCATCTTCATGTTTTGCCTCCACATAGAGTAGTCACTCCCATCGAAGTGTGGGGCTTTTCCAAGGGGAATGGATAGATAGTGATTGCTGTTAGAATTTAAACGGTCATAATTAAAAGGATATCGGGAGTAGTCGGTGTGACTACTCCCCTTCTTCTTTTCTTCAACTTTGGCTTTCCCTTTGGAAAGCGCTTTCTTTCTAAGGAGAGCTTTCAGCTCCAATGTCTCCTCATCATCATCGTCAAAGTCTTGAATGGCTTCGAGATACTTCTCAAGCTTTTGATGCTTGTCATTGTTCATCTCTTCCTGGTTGTTGATCTTTTGGACTTCCTTCATGTCCGACATGATCTCTTCGAGCGGTTGCACTCTTTCTTGAAGAACCTTGCTCTGATACCAATTGAATGTTGGCCTAGAGGGGGGGTGAATAGGCCTTCTTGAATTTTATCGGTTCCTGTAACACTTCAACAACGAGATCAAAAACCAGATATAACGGACTAGTCCGGTAAAGTGCGGACTAGTCCGGATTTTACGGGCTAGGTTGATCAAGTTAGGTCAATTTGATTGTTTGTTGACTTTTGCAGCGGAAATATAAACTTTGTGATCAGTTCAATAGTTGTGTAACAGATTCTATTAAGAATATGACTTTATTTCAACTATTAACTTTGTATTCAACAAATCTAATCAAACCCTAGATAATGTTGATCAACTAGAATAAAGAACACAAATGAAAGACACAAGATTTATCCCGTGGTTCGGTTACCACGAAGGCAGCCTACGTCCACGTTGAGGAGCCCACAAAAGGGCCGGGTCTTCACTAACCCTTCCCTCGTTCGGATCGCCACGAAGGCCAATCCTCTTCCACTAATCACACAGGGGTAAATCACCGAGTTTAAGGGGCGATCTCACAAGTTGAGCGCTCCCTTGATTACAAGATTCAAGACCACCAATAACACACTTCAAAATATACAAACTGAGATGCAAGAGTGTGTTAGAGATTCAAACCAAGAGCTCAATCGCGAATCAAGTGCCCTCTCCAATGATCTACAAGTGATCTTCAATGTAGTGATCAATTTAGCACTTGGTTTTGTGGAGAGAGGTAGTTTTTGAGGCTCTTGGGAGGTGTGACGGCGCTAGGGTTCGAGAGTGTTTAAAAGTGGGCCGTGCACCTCTATTTATAAGGGGTTTCTGGAAGTTACCGTTAGGGTTCAGAAAATTCGGACTAGTCCGTGGTGGTGACCGGACTAGTCCGGTGTGCTGTGAGAAGCAAACCCTAAGTGTCCAGGAATATCGGACTAGTCCGTTTGAAAACGGACTTGTCCGATTTCACTGCTGGAAAACTTCGGACTAGTCCGATTGTCATCGGACTGGTCCGGACCTGTGAAACCTTTAGTGTTTAGGATGACAAGTCCGCACTTGGAGGACTTGTCCGATTTAGATCAGTGTGTATATCGGACTAGTCCGTGTAAACACCGGACTTGTCCGAAGTGGATCAGAAAGGTTATCGGACTAGTCCGGTGGAGACCGGACTTGTCCGATCTAGTGACTTGTGCATTGTGTTGAGGACTAGTCCGCACTGGGGAGGACTAGTCCGAAGTGGAACAGAAGAATTATCGGACTAGTCCGGTGATGACCGGACTTGTCCGATCTTGTGCAGAATGTGATATCGGACTAGTCCGGTGGACATCGGACTAGTCCGGTCCTGTATAGCTTTGTGCATGTGTGTGTGTGATTAAATGAGATTGAGCTCTTGGGTGTGTTTCCTTAACACACTCCACACATACTAAACTACTAGTTTCTTCTCCTTGAGCTCAAATCCATTTTCCTTCTCAATTTCCTCTTTTTGGCACTTTGCTCATCTTTCATCATTTTTCTGCATTCATCTCAACAAAAGAATTAGGATCCCAATTGCTTGTCATAAATCATCCAAAACCCACAAGGGAGTCCTAGATGCACTTTCAATCCCCACTATAAATTCCACCTCTTCCCCTCTGTTCTCTCTTCCCCGCGCGAAAACCCTAGCCTCGCCGTTGCAAGGTCCGTCGCCCTCGTTCCCGACTCCTCGACGGTTGCCTTGCTCTCCCCTTAGCCCTAACCTCTTTGCCGTGTCGCCAGGAACACGCCGGACACGTTGGAGCGAAGAGATCGCCGGGGATTTGCCAAGCTCGACGAGCACTGACGCCACCGCCGCCATTCCTCGTCGCCGACCATCCTCCGACTGATTTCGTGCCCCAACACTCCCCTAGGTGAGTTCCCCTACTCCTCCTCTCTCGGTTCATGCTCGTGGCGCGTAGAATCGACGTAGGAATCGCCGTTTGGGCCAGCTCCGGCGAGATCACCGCCGTCGGCCGTCGGGCGCCGCCGCGCGCCGCTCTGGCACCGGTTAGAGCCGACGTGGCTCAACCTGGGCCGTCCATTCCCGGCCAACGGCTGAGATTATAACATCATACCGATTCGTTTGATTAAATCTCGTGCGTCCATTTTAAAACCGACGGCCCACATTGAGTCCCCTTTTTCCCGCCGCCAGAATTGCACCCAGGCCCCTTGAACCTTGCTTGCTACCCCCTACACTTCTCTAGAATTCAATTCTAGCCCCTGGAAATTGCAGACTAGCCCCTGGAACCCTAAAAATTGGATTTAATCATTTAAATAAGCCATCTAACCCCTGTAAATTTGTAGAATCATGTATTCAACCCCTGTCCAATTTAGAAAACTATTTAATTAGTCCCTGGACTTTTATTTATTTGCTGAATATGGTTTTTTTAGGTGTATTGGAGGTGTAGAAAATAGATAAAAATGGTAATTAAGTGTAGAAATGTTAGGAAAAATTGGTATAAATTATTTTATGCTGTGAATAAATTGTAGAGTTCATATAAAATACATTTTGTCCATGGAATATTTATTATAAATGTTTAAAAATACATTTTGGCCATAGAAAATTCAATAAAAATGGTTTTAGGCTATATTTAATTCTCAAAAATGTAGGATAAATCTAAAATGCATACTTTGGCCATGTTAAGTAATAAATACTTCGTAGGGACGCATTAGTAGATGATTTTATGCCTATGTGTATGTAGTGATGTACTGTTTTGCGTGCTCTTTACTTATTTAGCTTTATTTTATTCTTGCCATGCTTGGGCAATATACCTAGAGTCGTTCTACGACCCTAATCTTAACCTCCAAGACCAAGACTTCACCAACACTCAAGTCTTCAACGAAGGCAAGTGTCCTTGACCATCTTGTACCAATTCTAGGGATTTAGATAGATGCATGCTAATTAAATTGATGTCCTATTTCATGTTTGCATGCCCTGTTCCACATAATTCCTTGTTATCTGAAATGGGTTGGGAAGTAGATAGGTCTTATTTATGCTTAGCCATGCTTAGATATTGGGATTGGGATTTCATACAATTGTGCTATGTTAAACTTTATGGTTACTGGAACTTGTGGTGATTACACAATTGTAGTGGATAGGAATCTGGTGGTTGGTTAGTATTGGTATGGTGCAGTTTGCACGAGACCCGAGATTGGGGTTTGTTACCACCGGATTCTAAGGACCGGTTTATGGAGAAAGCCACTAAGCTTTATAGTACCACCACGAGACTGAGATGGGGCAGCTTGGTCAATTAATTAGGTTTCTCCTGATGAAATGCTAGTAGTTGGATGGTGCGGGGAATGATGCGGGTGATCTGCTCTGAGATCCGCAAGGCTCAAGAGGGGGCTCTGGGGCGGAGGGTTACTTCGAGAATCCCCAGTGGTGGAAACCTTAGAGGGCTAGCACTAGTCGGGAGTACCTTTGTAAAGACCATGTAGTGATCTCCTGGCCTCACACCAAAGGAAGTGTAAAATGTGGTTGGCTACCACGGGCAATCGGGGAGGTTCACTCAGTCCACCTGGCGACAGGGGATGAAATCACTGCTTGTGGGTAAAGGGTACACTCTCTGCAGAGATTTGGTAAAACTGTCATGACAGCCGTGCTCACGGACAAGAGCGGCTTGGGGCTAGTTCATAATTAGTCTATGGTTGGGAAATGGTGGTTAATTATGATTCAAGTTACATTCATTATCATTACTCATGTGTTGATTACTTCTTGAATTATGATATTGATAAATGGAAGCTAAGGTTAGGTTCTAAGCATAGTGCTAAGCCATATTTGGCCTTTCCTTGCTTTAGCCAATCATGTCATCTCTTCCCGCACTTGCTGAGTACTCTATGTACTCAAGCGGTTAATTTTCCTTTAGAATATGAAGAAGAAGAAGCGGCACCGGAAGACTTCTTCGTCAATCCGGAGGACTTGGACTAGGCCGGCGACCATGCGCGCAACTGCTGCCTGTGGAGATGGAGCTTCTCTTACCTATTAGTCTTCTGCTATAGTTTGAACTTTGTTAACATTGTTGTTGATGTAAATAGTTGTGGTGTGTATTTGTAGACCTTCGGGTCGTACTGTAAGACTATTTATGTATTCGAACATGGCAATGTAATGATATTTCACTTTCCTCGACGCATGTACGATTCAACTGATCCTGGCGTACATGTGATTAGCGTCTGTTCATCTTTACGATGACCGGGCGTGACATACATTCTGATCATGAATCATTGAAGCACATTAAGAGCCAAACTAATCTGAAGCGTAGGCATGCCAAGTGGGTAAATTCACTGGGTCCTTTCCTTATGTCATCAAAGACAAGAAAGGAAAAGATAATGTCATTACGGATGCCTTATCTCGCCGTCATAGTCCCAACTTGATTTTAAGATTTTGGCTTGGAAACAATTAAAGACCAATATGCTTTTGATGCTGATTTCAAAGATGTACTGCTGCAATGTAAAGAAGGAAAACATGGAACAAGTTTGTTCTCACTAATGGTTTTGTGTTTCGAGCTAACAAATTGTGCATTCCAGCTGGTTCTGTGTGTATTTTACTATTGCAGGAAGCACATAGTGGAGGGTTGATGGGACACTTTGGTGTCAAGAAGACGGAAGACATCCTAGCAAGCCATATCTTTTTGCCAAAAATGAGAAGAGATGTGGATTGGTTTGTTGCTTGTTGCACCACCTGTCAAAAAGCTAAGTCCCGTCTTAATCCACATGGTTTATACATGCCTCTCCCTGTTCCTAGTGCTCCATAGGAGGATGTTCCTATGGATTTTATTTTAAGATTGCCTAGAACAAAGAAGGGGAGGGATAATATTTTTGTTGTTGTGGACAGATTTTTTAAAATGGCAGACTTCATACCATGCCACAAAACTGATGATGCTACTCATATTGTTGATTTATTCTTTCGAGAAGTTGTTCGTTTGCATGGGGTTCCAAACACTATTGTTTCAGATAGAGATGCCAAATTTCTTAGTCATTTTTGGAAAATCTTATGGGCTAAGTTGGGGACAAAATTGCTCTTTTCTATCACTTGTCACCCTCAAACTAATGGACAGACCAAGTAGTGAACCGTAGTTTATCTACCATGCTTAGGGCTGTTCTGAAACATAACATCAAATTATGGGAAGAATGTTTGCCTCATATTAAATCTGCTTACAATTGTTCGCTGCATTCTACTAATATATTGTGCCCTTTTCAGATTGTATATGGTTTTATCTCTCGTGCTCCCATTGATCTTTTGGCTCTGCCACCTTCACAGAAATTGAATTTTGATGCGTCTCGCCCTGCTGAATTAATTCTTAAAATGCATTAGCAAACTAAAGCAAATATTGAGAGCCTGAACGCTAAGTATCAACAAGCCGGTAGCAAGGGTAGAAAGCATTTGAGAAAGGATAAATTTTCTGATTTGAGAAAATCTAAATTGCTACCTAGAGCTGCTGGACCCTTCAAAGTGCTTCGAAAAATTAATCATAATGCATATGAAATTGAGTTGCCTGCACATTTTGGGGTTACTTCCTGTTTTAATATTGCAGATTTGAAACCATATGTGGGCGACAAAGACACATTTGAGTCGAGGACGACTCAATTGCAAGAAGGGGAGGATGATGAGGACATCGCTACTGTTGATACAACCACAACAGCAGCCCATTCACAACTTGTAGCTAATCAAGGTCTAATGACACGCGATCATGCACGTCAACTTAATTATCAGGTAAATTCATTCCTGGCTGTTCAAAGTAATTATCCTTCAAATGGGGAACTATTAAAGCCTTGTGATGACCTTGTTATTATTAGGTGCTTGGGAGTTGATCCAGCTAGGAGGAATGGATGGGTCAATGCAATCAAGGCTGCTCCAATCAAGGGGTCCTCGTAACTGCAGCAAGTACCTGCTTAAAAGGGGCATAACTTTCAACTCCCAAGGTTCTTTATTGAAATAAGTACTTGCTGGAAAGGTCCCTTCGTCTACTTTCCATTGGATCAAGAATCAAAGGAAGATGACGCTTGATCTGCTCACAAAAGGCCGAACAAGACTCATGACTCTATCCTGAGTTCTAGCTTTCGTCCTCTATATAAACAACTAGCAGCCATAGGAAGAACTTGGGTTTTATTTTCTGTAAGTTTAGCCATTGCAACTTCCTTGTAAGGCAAGTGTCGACGAGACCTTATGATTAGTTGAATCAGAACCCCAACTTATCACACCCGTGAGTGTTTGCTTGTTATCTTGTTCTTGCTTGTTCTTCAGTTGCTTCCAGGTTCAAGGTTGTTCTTGGCATGGCAAGAACAGCAACAACAGGAGCCGGTGTAACTATCGCTAAGACGCAGCACCCTTGTGGTTGTTGTAGTCGGGTAGCACAATGTCGACCTCCACCCAAATCGTAGTTATCAGGAGACGATGTAACTGTAGCTCAAGGCGCCACACCATTCTGGTTGTGGTAGTCGGGCAGCCAACGTCGGCCTCCACCAAATTCATTCACCACCAACATCTCTCATCGAAAGATAGAGCATCCCCCATACCCATTGGGTTCATCAATATGCTCCTCTCATGTAACACCCTCATTTTCATCCATCATGCATTGCATACGTTCTTATCCATGTTGAACATTAAGAAACAAAAAAAACATGTTAAAATGAATTAGAACCAAAATAGCCTTTAAAATCCTGTATCAGTGCGGACTTGTCTGGTTTGGATCCCCGACTAGTCCGGTTCTGCCCTTTGTTGACTCTCCGGACTTGTCCGCTGTTGCTGCGGATTAGTCCAATTGAGTTTCTGTTGTTGTCCGGACTTGTCCGTTCCAAAGTACAGACTAGTCCGTTCTTCGCTACTAGAACTTTTTGGAGTTGTCCAGTGGATTGTCCCTCTTTTGATCCGGTTTTTGGAAAATTGATCAAGCCTCCGGCTTGTCCGTTTTGCTTTCTGGACAAGATCGGACTTGTCTGGACCTCAATTGGACTTGTCCTTTCAAGTCTCTATTTGATATCGGACTAGTCCGGCCCCTAGCAGACTTGTCTAGTGTGCCTCACTCGGATTCAATATTCTCTTCCACGATATGTTATTGGGTATTTACCTTAATTAGGTCCAATAATGTCGTGCCCAATCCCCATGAAGCCCATGTGGGACTCCTACATGGCCTCCATCACCTTGAACCCCTGCATGGCATCCAGCAAAGGTTATGGTTATGGTTATGGTTATGGATTGAGTTATGATAAATGAACATGGATGATGATGATGATGGTAATAATCTGGCATATGGATGGATAATTGATTATAGTTTTGTATCATGTTAATTATGTGGGATATGAAGGGAATACTTGACATAGACATAGTATAATGCTTTTACATGTTTTAAATGTACTTTTCACTAATTAGCATTTATTTATTATCGTCATTTGTTTAAGCTATATGTCATACTTTTCACACCTGTTGAGTACGACATGTACTCACCCTTGCAATTCTCCAACAACAGTTTCAGGTCAGGATTGGGAGTATCACGATGTTAATGAGGAGTATCATGATGTTAATGAGGAGTTCTAGGTTGTGTGCTGCCATCAGATTTTCCTCTGGTGTTGCTTGGAGCCGCGCTATCCCCTATGCTTAGTTTGCTTAGTTTTTTAGCTTCATACTTAGATTATTTCCGCTGTAGTACTATTATCATTAATAATCATTAGAGCTGTAATTTGAGGATATTCTGAATATTGTAATAAAAGTACTTATTTAATAATTTGAGTTGTGGTAATTATTTGTTTATCATTTGTGAATCACTTGTGTGTGTGTGTTTGTGTGTTAAACATCCTGAGCACACATGTACTGCACTTGGTTCATTTTTAGGAACCGGGTATCATAAATTTGTATCAGAGCCACAGGTTTATGTAGGACACAACCTGGATAGAATGTACACTTTAGAGTACATAGGAGCACTCAGGAAGTGTTATGTTCTTGTTTGGTGTACTGATTGCTATATATGTTGCTTGTGTGCTTAGTAGATGATTGTGCGATGCTTTAGCATTACCACATCCACATAGGCTAGTATAGGTAGTTTTTTAGTTTCATATGCCTTGATGCATATAGCTGGGGACGTTTTCTAAATTCTTCTCTTGCTTTCCTTTAGATTGTGAGGACTCACAACCAAAGGGATGCCAATGATGAGGAGGAGAACAATGGGGCACCTCAGAACAACCAGGGACCTGCCTAGGGAGCTATCAATCTTGAGCAGCTATTGGCCATCCAAAATTAGTTCATGCAGACCATGATACAAACTATGGGACAGATGCAAGCTGGCAACAACAACCAGCCCCATGTCTCCACCGCCACCACCCCCACCGCCTCATAACAGGTTGGGAGATTCATGAGGACTAGGCCACCAACCTTTGCTCAAGCCATCGACCCTATGAGCGCCGATGATTGGCTCAAGTCTGTGGAAAAGAAGCTAGCTATTGTCCAATAACGTGACCGGGAGAAGGTTCTATTTGCTTCCCATCAACTAGTTGGAGCAGCTGCGGATTGGTGGGACTCGTGTAATGCCCATGGAAATCAAGAGAGGATCACTTGAGCTGAATTCAAGGAGAGCTTTCATTTTCATTATGTCCTGGAAGGTGTTATGATCATGAAGAGGCAAGAATTTGAGAACTTGAGGCAAGGAATATCAAGCGTGAGTGAATATCTTGGTAAATTCACTCAACTTTCAAGGAATGCACCGGAAGATGTTGGCCGGGACAGCCAAAAGCAATATTTGTTTATGAGGGGCCTTAACAATGAGGTACAAGTGCAATTGCTCAACTGTGATTATGCCAACTTTCAAAAACTTGTGGACAAAGCAATTGTGGTTGAGAACAAGGTTCGTGAGATGGAGCAAGAAACTAAGAGGAAGGCGCCATATCAAGGACAATCACAAGGAAACAATGGCAATTGTGGTTGAGAACAAGGTTCGTGAGATGGAGCAAGAAAATAAGAGGAAAGCGCCATATCAAGGACAACCACAAGGAAGCAATGTGTGCCCCGGCTTTGCACCACCCAATGCACCATACTACAACCCTCAACTCCTGCATATTGCCCTGCTTATCCTTTGCCCCCAGCTCAGCTCGTGCAGCAGTGCCCCGCTATGCAGCACCTCGTCCTCCAATGCCTCAAGCGCCCCACGGCAACTTTCCTGCCAATGCCCAAAATAAAGTTCGCCCTAAAAGTTCTAGTGCAGCAAGGAAGTGCTATACTTGTGGTGAAGCAGGACATTTTACATTTCAATGTTCTAAGTTAGACCTGGGTCAAGGAAGCGATGCTCCAAGACAAAACCCAAGACCGAATGGAGGAGCGTCACAAGGCAACTGTGGACAACAGAATTTTGCTCGTGGCAATGTGAACCATGTCTCTACAGAGGGAGCGCAACAAGCGGATGATGTGGTGATTGGTATGTTTCTCGCAAACTCCAACCCAGCGACTATATTATTTGATTCTGGAGCATCGCATTCATTCATTGCATCGAAGTATGTTGCCAAGCATAGTTTGCCTATCTCTCATATGAAGTATACTTTGCTGGTTAAATCTCTTGGAGAAGAGATGAGGACAAATATAGTATGTCCAAAAGTAAGCTTTAGAATAAGGGGGGGGGGGGATTTCCTTGCCAACCTCATTGTTTTGGAGTCTCAAGGATTGGACATTATACTTGGTATGGAATGGTTGAGGAAGCACATTGGAGTTATACAATGTGCCACAAAAACGGTGAAGTTGACTGATGAGGAAGGGATCACCATGGAATTTGAAGCATCTCAACATGCACCGAAGAAATTGGAGCTGAGTCACATAGACGGTGCCACAATAAAGGAGATTCTAGTGGTGTGTGAATTCTTGGATGTGTTTCCAGATGAATTGTCAGATATGCTACCTGATCGTGACATATAATTTGTTATTGATTTAATACCAGAAACTGCACCTATAGCTAAGAGGCCATATAGGATGCCTCCTAAGGAGTTAGCGGAGCTCAAGAAGTAGATTCCAGAGCAACTAGAGAAGGGTTTTATTTGCCCAAGCTCTTCACCTTGGGGAGTGCCCGTACTTTTTGTGGACAGGAAGGATGGTTCACAAAGGATGTGTGTGGACTACTGAGCTCTCAACGAGGTGACAATCAAGAACAAGTATACTTTGCCCCGCATAGAGGATTTGTTCGATCAGATGAAGGGTGCATGTGTTTTCTCCAAGATTGACTTGAGGTCGGGTTACTTCCAAATGAAGATTAGGCCGTCGGACATACCCAAAACAGCTTTCTGGACACAATATGGATATTATGAGTACACCGTTATGTCCTTGGGTTGACAAACACACATGCATACTTTATTTACCTCATGAATAAGGTCTTCATGGAGTACTTGGATATATTTGTTGTGGTGTTCATTGATGACATTATGATCTACTCGAGAAGCGAGGAGGAGCATGAGGAACATTTGAGGCTCACGTTGAAGAAATTGAGGGAGCATCAATTGTATGCCAAATTCCGCAAGTGCCATTTTTGGTTGAGGGAAGTGTCATTTTTAGGCCATATCATCTCCGGAGGAGGACTATCGGTTGACTCAGGAAAAGTAAGGGATGTTCTAAAGTGGGAACTGCCGCAGAATGTCAAGGAAATAAGGAACTTTCTTGGGATGGCTATATATTACCGTAGGTTCATCAAGGACTTTTCCAAAATAACCAAACCAATGACAGAATTGCTAATGAAGGGGAAAGCTTTCCGATGGACTGAAGCTTGTCAAGACAGCTTTGAGGAGTTGAAGAAGAGGTTAACTACAGCCCCAATCTTGATATTGCCAGATGTGACTAAAAGTTTTGATATTTATTGTGATGCATCGAGACAGGGACTTGGATGTGTATTGATGCAAGAAGGTCAAGTGGTAGCCTACGCATCGAGGCAATTGAAGAAACATGAGCAGAATTATACAACGCGCGATCTTGAACTTGCAACTGTGGTACATGCCTTGAAAATTTGGAGACATTACATTCTTGGTCATAGGTGTGAAATTTATACGGATCATAAGAGTTTCAAGTACATATTCACGCAAACGGACCTGAATTTGAGGCAACGAAGATGGTTGGAGCTCATCAAGGATTATTATGTGAGAATCAACTATCACCCGAGAAAGGCTAATGTCGTGACCGATGCTTTGAGTCAGAAAGGAGTTAGCCACCAACTCCCGGTCCGAGAGCTGCCATCCGAGTTGATGAGGACATCAACACCGTCGATACATCCACATCAACTCAGCTACCGGTTTCTGGTCTGATCACTCGCGCTCGTGCACGTCAACTAAACTATGAGGTGAACTCGTTCTTGGCCTTATGTCCATCTTATCTAGACCAATGGGAAGGGAATTCGCGCGGACGAGATTTGGACAGCAGAACAGCACCAAATTGTGATGGCCACCACGACTTCATACGGACTCCGGTCTGGGCGTTCAAGTACTTTCTGGAAAGATCATCAAGTCTACTTTCAGATGGATCTAGCCTCATGTCCATATCTGTTAGGAGTCGGCGGCAATCGTTATTTTAATACAAAGACCTTTTCTATCCATGGCGCTGCATCACAAAAATTGGGCCCATGTCCCATGTATCGTTTGGAGTCCATTAGGGACTCGTGATTAGGGTTTCTCACGACCCTAGGGAGGTAATAAATAGCAGCTGCCACCCTCATTAGCTGGTGGGTTTTGTTTATTCTTAAGTTAGCTTCTGCTTCTTCCTTGTACACGCGCATGTCGACTAGATCGCCCATCTACTTATATCCAGAACCCCATTTCAGATTGATTCAACTGATAAGTGCTTGTTCTTCTTGTTTTTGTGTGTTCTTCGATTGCTTGTAGGAACAAAGGCCCTCATGGTCAGGTTGATTGTGCGCCAGCAAGATCAATACAACTTCAGAGTTGGTGTACCAATCGCTAAGGCGCATCGTCTTGGGGACGGTGTAGTTGGATCACCAACATCTTCTCCTCTACAAATCGAACCCTCCTATTCTCATCGAAAGATCGGGAACCAAGATCCTATCAAGCGGTAATTAGAGCAAGGTTAATCGGTGAGAGTGCTACCATTACTTTTCTTTCCACTTTTATCATCCTATAGTCCACAAAAATCCCAAAAAAATTACCAGATCTGTTTTTTTCCATTATTCGTAGAACATTGTGCCTTTTACTTTCTCTACTTAGTCAAGACTTGTTGAGTTCATGGTTGCTTCGATGAGTCGAGTTGCTGGTCTTTAGTTTTGCACCACTAGAGTTTTGAGTTCGTGTCACATTCGCTCACCTAGTTCGAGTCAGATTTGTAGTTCGAGTTTGAGTCGGATTACTAGTTTGAGTTTGAATCAGATTGCTACTTTGAGTTTGAGTTGGATTGCTAGTTCGAGTTTGATTCGTATTACGAGTTCAAATAAGAATGCTACTTCGAGTTTGAGTTGGATTGCTAGTTTGAGTTTGAGTCGGGTTACTATTCGAGTTTGAATCAGATTGCTACTTGGAGTTTGAATCGAATTAGTAATTTGAGTTTAACAACAAGAAAAAGGCAACTGCAAAATCAAAAGCCGCACAAAAACCACAAGCATTTAGAGAAGAAAAAAAGGCAAGTTCAAGATCAAAAGCCGCATGTGCAAATTTTGTTCTAGGGTCTCCTGATTCCATCTAGAGAGAGTTTGGGTGACCACACCAACAAAAAAAAACGAAAAAAGGAAAAAAATTAGATTGTTGTTTGGGGTATTTTTGGTGACGACATTGGTGTCTCGACTCACATCTCTAGTACGGTCTAGACTAAGATCAACACAGTACTATCGTAGAACATTTATTCAGCTTGTTGTGATTAACGTGGTGAAAGTTTGCTCCTTGTGCTAGTTCGGCCACCTAAAGCTATAGATTGATACATGCTCTTGAAGTTGTTCATTACTTGCTGGTTGCCATCACCTTCTTGCTAAGCTTGGTAAGAACAGGTAAGAGCTTGATTGAACAGGTCGAGAGTGAGCGAGTTATCCCCACCAGCACCTTTGTAGCTAGGGATAACGTTACTCTTTTATATTGGATTGTTTTTTTCTACTAACCATGGCAGGAGGAGCAAATACAAACGAAGACATGCATTCACCTCGCACACGGGGAATTATACAACACTTCAAACGCCAAGTGCGGCTACAAACAGAAGTGCTTGATGAGGATTTTCGTGTTACCAGTGACCGCCTTGGTCAATTGGAAAATATGCAGATCGACACCAACATGAAAATCAACACGTTGGAGATTTCCATTCAAATATTGAACACTTCTATTGGAGCCATCCTGCAGCGCCTTGAGGAGAGGAATCGTGGACGCACCGCAGATGGACAGGTGAGCAATGCTCCTAGTATTGTATGTGACAATAAAGATGACTATTCTGCAGATACAGAGATTGGGGAAGATGAGGAAGCTAGGCCACGCCGCCGGCTACAACGCAACCATCAAGGTATGGGTGGACATCGTCGACGTGAGGTACGCAATCATGATGATACTTTTAACAAGATCAAATTTAATATACCTCATTTTGATGGTAAATATGACCCTGATGCATATATTACTTGGGAGATTTCTGTTGATCCAAAATTTGCATGTCATGAGTTTCCTGAAAACGCAAGAGTTATAGCAGCCACTAGTGAGTTTACTGATTTTGCTTCTGTTTGGTGGATAGAACATGGTAAGAAAAATCCTAATAACATACCACAAACTTGGGATGTTTTGAAACGGCTCACGCGGGCTACATTTGTTCCTTCTTACTATGCACGTGATCTGTTAAATAGGTTACAACAATTGAGACAGTGAGCTAAAAGTGTAGAAGAGTATTTTCAGGAATTACAAATGGGTATGTTGCATTGTAATTTAGACGAGGATGAGGAACCAGCTATGGCTAGATTTTTTGGTGGTTTAAACCGTGAAAGACATACTTGCTTATAAAGATTACAATAATGTTACCTGTTTGTTTCGTCTTGCTTGTAAAGCTCAAAGGGAAGTGCAGGGACGACGAGCTAGCTCTAGAACTAATATTTCTGCAGGAAAGACTAGCTCATGGCAACCATGCACGACTACTCCTTCGACTGGGTGTGCTTCCCCGCCATCTTCTTCACCAAGTCGGGCAGCACATTCTTCCTCCGGCAACAAGCCACATGCTTCTTCCACTAGCTCAGCAGTAAAAACCACCCAAAAGCCCACCGAGAGTGCTTCTTCCGTAGCATCTACCAGACGATCTAGAGACGTTCAATATCACAAGTGCAAGGGTTTTGGTCATGTGCAGCGTGACTGCCCAAGCAACCGTGTTCTAATTGTTAAAGATGACAGTGAGTACTCATCCGCTAGCGATTTGGATGACGATACATGTGTTTTGCTTGCAGCTGACTATGCAGGTAGCGATGAGAGCATATTGGTGCAGAAGATGCAGCGCGCTATGATAGTCTCGTTGTGCAGCGTGTGCTTAGTGCACAAATGGAGAAAGTGGAACAAAATCAAAGGCACACATTATTCCAGACAAAGTGTGTCATCAAAGGGCTATCTTGTCGCATGATCATTGATGGAGGTAGCTGCAAGAACTTGGCCAGCAGTGACATGGTGACCAAGCTGGCACTAAGCACCAAACCGCACCCACATCACTATTACATTCAATGGTTAAACAACAGTGGTAAGGCAAAGGTAACTAGACTTGTGCGAATCAATTTTGCTATTGGATCATATAAGGATGTCATTGAATGTGATGTTGTGCCTATGCAAGCTTGTAATATTCTACTTGGAAGACCTTGGCAATTTGATAGAGATTCTATGCATAATGGTAGATCAAATTAGTATTATTTTCTTTACCATGATAAAAAATTGTGTTGCATCCTATGTCTCCTGAAGCTATTGTGCAAGATGATGTTGCTAGATCTAGGAAAACTAAATGTCAGGACCATGCTAACGTTGAGAACAATAACAATGCCAAATCTGTGTTTGATAAGAAAAATGAGATATCTCTAAAGGTAAAATGCTTGTTTGCTACGAAATCTGATATTAATGAATTGATTTCTTCCACCTGTTGCCTATGCTTTGGTATGCGAAGATGCTTTGATTTCCCTTTACGATATACAACATTCTTTGCCTCCTGCTGTTGCTAACATTTTGCAGGAATATTCTGATGTGTTTCCAAGTGAAATACCACCAGGACTACCACCACTTTGAGGGATTGAGCACCAGATTGACCTCATTCTCGGTGCTTCATTGCCCAACCGTGCACCATACAGGACAAATCCGGAAGAAACAATGGAGATTCAGCGCCAAGTACAAGAACTACTCGACAAAGGTTATGTACGTGAGTCTCTTAGTCCTCGTGTTGTTCCAGTTATTCTAGTACCTAAAAAGGATAGATACTGGCGTATGTGTGTGGATTGTAGAGCAATCAACAATATCACCATTCGATATCGTCATCCTATTCCACGCTTAGATGATATGCTTGATGAATTGAGTGATGCTGTTGTGTTCTCAAAAGTTGATTCGCATAGTGGTTATCACCAAATTCGCATGAAACTAGGAGATGAATGGAAAACTGCTTTCAAAACTAAGTTCGGTTTGTATGAGTGGTTAGTCATGCCTTTTGGGTTAACTAATGCACCTAGCACCTTCATGATATTAATGAACCAGGTTTTGCCTGCATTCATTGGACAATTTGTTGTTGTGTACTTTGATGATATATTGATTTATAGCAAATCCATGGATGAACATCTTAATCACTTATGTGCTGTTTTTAATGCTTTACGTGAGGCACGATTATTTGGTAATCTTGAGAAGAGCACCTTTTGCACGGATCGAGTCTCTTTCCTTGGCTATGTTGTTACTCCATAGAGGATTGAATTTGATCAAGCCAAGGTAGAGGCTATTCATGGGTGGCCTGTACCAAAGACCATCACATAGGTGCGGAGCTTTCTAGGGCTGGTTGGGTTCTATTGTCGCTTTGTGAAGGATTTCAGCACCATTGTTGCTCCATTGAATGACCTTACGAAGAAGAGAGTGCCTTTTTCTTGGGGTACCACACAAGATAACGCCTTTACCGTACTGAAAGATAAGTTGATGCATGCACCTCTTCTCCAACTTCCTGATTTTTCTAAGACTTTTGAGCTTGAATGTGATGCTAGTGGGATTGGATTGGGTGGTGTTTTGTTACAAGAAGGAAAACCTGTTGCATATTTTAGTGAGAAAATGAATGGGCCTGTTCTGAATTATTCTACCTATGATAAGGAATTATATGCTCTTGTACGAACTTTAGAAACATGGCAGCATTATTTGTGGACCAAAGAATTTGTTATCCATTTTGATCATGAATCACTAAAGCATATTATGAGTCAAGGGAAACTGAACCGTAGGCATGCTAAGTGGGTGGAATTAATTGAGTCTTTTCCTTATGTCATTAAACACAAAAAGGGAAAGGATAATGTTATTGCTGATGCTTTATCTAGATGTTATACTCTTCTATCTCAACTTGACTTTAAATTTTTTGGATTAGAAACGATTAAAAATCAATATGAACATGATGCTGATTTCAAAGATGTATTGCTAAAATATAAAGACGGAAAAACATTGAATAAATTTGTCCTCGACGATGGCTATGTGTTTAGAGCTAACAAGTTATGCATTCCAGCTAGCTCTGTTCATTTGTTGTTGTTATAGGAAGCACATGGAGGCGGGCTGATGGGGCACATTGGAGTGAAAAAGATGGAGGACATACTTGCTGGTCATTTCTTTTGGCCAAGGATGAGGCGAGACGTGGAGCGCTTCGTTGCTCACTGCACGACATGTCAAAAAGCTAAGTCACGACTTAATCCACATGGTTTGTACATGCCTCTTCCTGTTCTTAGCATGCCTTGGGAGGATATTTCTATGGACTTTGTTTTAGGACTGTCTAGAACAAAGAAGGGGAGGGATAGCATCTTTGTCGTTGTGGACAGATTTTCTAACATGGCTTACTTCATACCTTGTCGTAAAAGTGATGATGCTACACATGTTGCTGATTTGATTTTCCGAGAGATTGTTAGATTGCATGGTGTGCCAAACACAATAGTTTCAGATCGTGATGCTAAGTTTCTTAGCCATTTTTGGAGAATGTTATGGGCAAAATTGGGGACTAAGCTTTTATTTTCAACTACTTGTCATCCCCAAACTGATGGTCAAACTGAGGTTGTGAATAGAAGTTTATCTACCATGCTTAGGACTGTTTTGAAAAAGAATATAAAAATGTGGGAAGAGTGTTTGCCTCATGTTGAGTTTGCTTATAATCGTTCCCTACATTCTAGTACTAAGAAATTCCCTTTTGAGATTGTTTATGGATTTGTACCCCACGCTCCTATTGATTTATTACCTCTTCCTTCAACGGAACGAGTGAATTTTGATGCTAAACATCATGCTGAATTGATCTTAAAATTGCATGAAACCACTAAGAAGAATATAGAGTGCATGAATGCCAAGTATAAACTCGTTGGTAGTAGAGGAAAGAAACCTATCACTTTTGAACCTGGTGATTTAGTTTGGTTATATTTGCGGAAGGATAGGTGTGAGACCTATGTGTGCTGAATACATTGGCTTGTACTGAATACATTGGTTTTGATGATAAAAGTTCTGAAATTCTGCTAAAACACCTTTTTAGCAAAGTCCGAATCTAGCTCCGAGCTTCTGCAAGGTCCGACAATAGGTCCGATTTGCTTTGTCAAGGTTCGACATGTTTTTGGGAAGCTCCGGTGAGCTTTGTCTTTAGCTCCGGCATGTCTTTGATAGCTCCAGCATGTGTTTGTTAAGCTCCGATATGTTTTGCTAGGTCCAACTTATGTTGGTTAGCTCCGACATGTTTTTCTAGCTCTAGATTTTGAGTTGACTAGTTCCGACTAGCTTTGGTAAGCTTCGGCGCTAGGTTGTACTAGCTTTGGTAAGCTCCGGCATTAGGTTGTACTAGCTTTGGTAAGCTCCGTCTCAAGCTCCGGTTAGCTTTGGCAAGGTTCGGAGCTTGATCGCAGTGGTTCTGCTTTTAACTTGCAATGTTTCGAACTTACTTTACACTTAGGAAAAGGTTGCTTAGTATTCTTTTAATAAGTTTTTGGTGTGTTTTGATGGTTAAGGCTGATATCATTTTGCTATGGTTTGCAACATGCTTATGTGAGGTGCTCACGTAAGGTGTTTTGGTTTCGGAACTAAAGAGAGTCAAGTCAAGGACTTGTGCTCGGAAGTATTGGTTTTTTATTCATGTGCAGGTGTTGCTTGAGTTCAAGACATGGCTGGTGACGGGATCCGTTGAACTAGTCTTAGGGAGAAGATGAGGTTCAACAACCAAGTTCAGGAGGAATTGTGGTTGAGTTGATCGGAAGGTTGCACAATATGTTTGAATCAAGAACAATGCATATGAAGGTATTGTGGATGTCATTGGAAGATGTTTGCACGTGTGCAAGGAGTGCAGACGTGGCTATATGGTTCTGAGGTGTGATGAAGAGATGTGGACGTAAAAATTGGTCGAAAAGGTCCAACCGACTAGGTTATGGACTCAGGCTGCGGCTGAGTCGCATTTGACTCAAATATGGAAAGATTTGAGTTGGTTATGATAGGATTTCGTGTGGGTCACGAATTTCAGTTGTTTTAGTAATGTGAGATACGTTCCTAAGGTGTTTGGAAGTCTTAATATTGCTTCTATATGCATATAGAAGAGTCCTAAGCAGTTATGGAAAGTTTCGATTCGTGATTTGAGTAGGATTAGAGTCCTAGTTTGGATTGGGTTGGACTAAGAGCTGATTATATAAGCAACGGAGGCCAGAGCTCTTGTGAGACGATTTTGGGGTTGTTCCTCTTGTGTTCTATTGAATAAATATCGTAGTTTAAAGAAACTTTTATGCCTTGTTTGTCCGACTTGTTCCAGACAAGTTTTTCTCGTCGAGTTTTCTGCACAACACAACCTTTCTTCGGTGGTTTTATCATAACTCGAGTTTTACAGATCCAATTGACGTGATTCTTTCTGAATTGTCTTCACAACTTGATTGTCTATCATCTGTCAAAATTTCACAGCCATTGAATTTGTGGTTTTTGATCTACACGAGTTTCTTTGCAGCATTCCAGAACTGTTTCTTCTCGGGTAGGACAGTTTGACCTTTGTTCGATCTTTCAATCGTAACTTGAGTTTCTCTCAACGGATTTAAGTGATTCTTGTTGTGTTGTCTTCGTGACTTGATTCTCTCTGATATCTATCACTTTTTTCATGGTGAAACAAGTTTAGATTAGTCACACACATGATTTTTTTAACAGATCATTTTTCTACCGAAGAGGTTGGGATTTAATTATTTCCGCTGCGTAAGATTTTTTAAATCTACCATTCACCCCCCTCTGGTAGCTTTTCATGTGCTCTTCAATCCTACAATTGGTATCAGAGCCACGGTGCTCTAATATTTTTGATTTGCAAGTGTTTTGGCTAATCATCATGAAGAAATACTCTGCAAAACCTTGTGTCTTTAGTGGTATTGATTTTCGGGTTTGGAAGGCACGTATGGAAGCCTTCATCCAGGCTCAAGGCTTCGCAATATGGGAGAAGGTATACAAGCCTTAGGAAGTGCTGTCAAACGATCAAGTTACAGCTACAAATCTAAGAGATGTCGACAACAACAACAAGGCTCGGAACTTGATCATACAAGGATTAACACAAAATGACTTCGACCGTGTTGCACACCTCCGATCTACATACCATGTGTGGAAAGCACTTTGCGACTACCACAAAGGATCTAACACTATCAAGGAGGTAAAACAAGATATGTTTAAAAAGGAATACATGCGTTTTGAGATGCAACCCGGTGAGTCAATTGACGATCTCTTTGCTCGTTTTAACAAAATTCTCATCAACTTGCATAGTGTCAATGTTAAATTTTCAGATGCTGAAAATGCTAGACTATTACTAAGTGCATTAGATATGTCAATTTGAGAGATGAAAGTCACATCTATTCCTGAATCTACTGTCATGAGTACACTTACATTAGATGTTCTTTATTCTAAATTGAAAACTCATGAAATTGACATAATCTCACGTAAGAATCCCAACAAGTCTCTTGCATTTGTTTATCAACGTGATATGCCTAGCTCCGGCCAATCTTCATCTTGTGGTACACTTGCTTTGTTGTCCTCTCTAACCCTTGAACATATTGAGGATTTTCCAGAGAAAGAGCTAGTACTTCTCTCTACTAGGTTCTCAAAAGCATTGCAAAATGTGAGAACTAGAAGGCGAGGAAGCTCCGGACCTCAATGATGTTTCAGATGTGGTAAGACAAGACATTTCAGTTCAGATTCCCCTAACCTTTTAGGTCCTACTTCCCGGGATGAAAAGCAAACAAGGACGAAGCACTCCTCTACAAAAGATATGAAGAAAACGAAGGATTTTACAGGACATCAATTGGTGAGCAGTTTTATCTCCACACTTCAAGAACTTGGCTCAAGCGATGTGGACATTAGAAGTGACGAAGATGAAGATGATTCGGCAAACTTGTGCTTCATGGCGAGCAAGTCAAGATCAAGTATCGAGGAGGCTGAACACAACAGCGACAATGAAGAGGTATGTCCTACTTGTGAAGAAATGTGTGATGCTATTTCTCGTGCCACGATTATAGTTAAGAAAAAGGACAAAAAGCTTAGGGATAGTGCTACTAAAATTGAATCACTAGAATCTGAAATCAACCATTTAAAAACTTTGATTTCTAGTGATGATGCATGTCCCTCATGTGATTTAATATATGAACAATTGTCCTCATTAAGAAGTGCAGATACCTCCACACTTGATAAACTTGAGTTAGAAATTGAAAAGAACAGAGAGCTTGCTGCACTTAATGATAAAAACTTGAAAGATGCTAGCTGTTCTACATTTGATTTGCATTGTTCTACTTGTGATGATCTTGATAAGAAACTACAAGATGCTATGAATGAAATTTATATATTGAACAATGCTTTACGTTCTCATGAAGTTAAATTTTGTTCCAATTACAAATTAAAAAGAAAAACTTCATGTGAAAATTGCCTTGATCTGTCCAATAAACTTGATAACATGCATGGGACATTAGATCAGTTTGTAACGGGAATAAGAACCTAAACTAGCTGTTGAATTCTTCCAAGTCTTGCAATGATAAAACTGGTTTAGATTTTGATTCTCATGCTCATGCTAAGGTACATCCACCTAAAATTGTAAAGTCATTAGGAAGTGGTTTAATTTAAATAGTTCCTAAACAAAAAAGAAGTGATTTTCAAATCTGCAGGAGTGTTTTCTCATTTGGTTGCAAATAAAAATGTTGCTTGCTCATCTAGACATGAACACAAAGTTAAATTTCATTGTACATATTGTGGTAGAGATGGTCATGTCATAGATTTTTGTTATAGACTAACTAAACCATATGAAGCATTATATGGAAGGAAGTGTAGGACACCCTTGTTTTGGAGTGAGATGGGGGAGAACCAAGTATTTGGACCTGATGTGTTGCAAGAAGCTAAAAAACAAGTCCAAATAATCCGTGAGAATTTGAGGGCTACCCAATCAAGACAAAAATATGCAGATAATAGATGGAGAGACCTAGCCTTTGATGTGGGAGACTTCGTTTACCTCAAAGTGTCACCAATGCGAGGTCATAAGAGGTTTAATGTCAGAGGCAAGTTAGCACCTCGCTATATTGGACCATTCAAGATTTTGGACAAACGAGGAGAAGTAGCATATAAACTGGAGATGCCAACACACCTTTTAAATGTCCATGATGTGTTTCATGTTTTATAGCTCAAGAAGTACTTGAGGGTACCGGAAGAACAAGTGCCAATGGAAGAATTGGAATTAGAGACAGATTTGACTTATGTCGAGCAACCGGTCAAAATCTTGGAAACCAAGGAGAGACACAAGGAACAAGGTGATTTGATGGTGTAAAGTACAATGGAAACATCATACAGAATCAGAAGCGACTTGGGAGCTAGAAGATGAGATCAAGAAAGATTTCCCCTATCTTTTTCCTTCTACGTCGAATCTCGAGGGCGAGATTCATTTTAAGGGGGTAGGTTTATAACACCCTCATTTTCATGCATCATGCATTGCATACATCATTAAATATATTTACATTAATCCACATAAAAAGGAACAAGTTTAAAATGAATTAGAAGCAAAACCGCGCTTAAAAAGTCTAAGAAGTGCAGACTTGTCTGATTTGCCTCGAACTAGTCCGAATTTCTCTCTGAACCTGTTTCAGACATGTCTGTTTCCCTCCCGACTAGTCCATTTTTCTCTCTGTACCAGTTTTGGACTTGTCCAGTCCATTGCGGACTAGTTCGGTAATCCCATCTTTGAAAATTTTGCTAAGTCTCCAGACTTGTCTGCACTTGTCCATTTTCCGCCGGACTTGTCCGTTTTGCTCTCTGACCAAGTTCGGACTTGTCCGATTTCAAACCATACTTGTCCGTTTTCACCTCTGTCTAATATCGGACTAGTCCGATCTAGTGCAGACTTGTCCGGTGTTCGCGACTCCGATTCAATCTTTTCCTCCATGACTTGTTGTAGGGTTTTTGCCTTAAGGGGCCCAAGTACGTCATGTCTAACCTTTTTGGAGCCTGGGACCCCTACACGGCCTCCACCGCCTTGAACACAAAATCCACCAAACCCTAGCCCTCCACCCCTATATAAACAAGCCGACACCCTACTTACATCTCTTTGCCACAATTGGAAGACCACCAAACGCTAGTTCACGGGAGCCGCCACCAAGAGGAGATCCAACAACAAGGAAGAGGAAGAGATCGCAGAGAAGGATCAGGCAATCATGATCTTCATCGACTTTGCGATCCTCATCACCAAATCACCCTCAACTCTTCATCACCAACCCTAGATCATCAAGATCCAAGTGTTGCCTCCAAACTCTAGTTCTTTGAAGTTCTAGACAAGTGGTATACCTTCTACTTTCTCCTTCCCATGTGAATTCAACCCCAATTCTCCAAATTCTCGTAGATCAAGAAAACCCTAACTCGCTGGTTCTGCGTAGGGCGTACTAGTCCGGCCCCTAGCGGACTTGTCCGGCCTCTAGATTTGTTTAATGTTGAATTAATTCCAAATTGATGTAAATTAACTTGAAACCTGTATAAACTTGTTAAGAACCATTGTAATTGATTAGTAAACATTAAAAGCAACTCACTAACAAGTTTACTTTGCATTTGTATTAATCATGCATGTCATGTCATATTGAGTAATATATGAGCTTTCATTGATTATAATTACTATTTTGTATGTTCGTTGCGCGGAATAGAAGGTGCTATGCTAAATGGTGCTTTGAAGACCTCTAGTACCAAAATTTTGAAGTCTATGACCCTAACCAAGCTTAGGAGCAAGGCCAGTGTTCTTGATCATTTTGATCCTGTTTTTAAAATGATTTGATTGCAAAACTGCATGCTCGTGTCAAAATTGATGGGAAACCCAAAATAGGAGTTTACTAGTCTTGTATGACCATCCTCGTCGCTTGGTATATATTGTAGAGAGTCGGGAAAGATATTTACCTTTTTGGCTTCGCTCTAATTAATTGGGATTGGGAAAAACAATCAAGCTACTTAATTATAAAATATTTAAATTTTTTGGAAAATGTACATTGATGAACATGGTTAATGGTAACATGGTAATGGGTGATCTAAGCAAGCATGGTTTGTGGATCGGGTTGGATGTTATGGTGGTTTGCTTGCCTTGGATCTAGGGACCGGTTCATGCGAGAATCGGCTAGGACTACAGTGCCACCACGAGGCCAAGTATGGGTGCGGCATAACTAATTAATTAGGGTATTACTGGTATTGCGTGGACCATTTAGAAGAGTGGGGAAGGGGAGTCGGATTGGGTTTGTATGAGTGGTGGGACTCCCTGGGATCTGAAAGGCACAAGAGGGGGCCCTTGGTTCAGGATGTGCTCAGTTGGAGGCATCGCCACCGGTGAACCCTCAGTGGGTCCGTACATGCTAGTAGTCCCTTTGTAAAGGCTATTTTGTGATCTCTTAGCCACACACCAACGGAAGTGTGAGACGACATAATAGAGGTTCTTAGTCATCGAAAGGTGATGAATCACGAACACGTGGGTAAAGTGGTACATCCTCTGCAGAGTGTTAAAAAATATCATGATAGTCGTGCTCCTAGTTAAGAGCACCTGGATGACCTACATGATTAGAGGAAACTTGGGTTATGGTTATGGTTATGGAGTGAGTTATGATAAATGAACATGGATGATGATGATGGTAATAATCTGGCATATGGATGGATAGTTGATTATGGTTTCGTATCATGTTAATTATGTGGGATATGTAGGGAATACTTCACATAGATATTGTATAATGCTTTTTACATGTTTTAAATGTACTTTTCAGCAATTAGCCCTTATTTATTGTCATCATTTGTTTAAGCTACATGTCATACTTTCCACACCTGCTGAATGAGACATATACTCACCCTTGCAATTCTCCACCAACAGTTTCAGATCAGGATTGGGAGTATCATGATGTTAATGAGGAGTTCTAGACTGTGTGCTGCCGTCAGCTTTGCCTGTGGTGTTGCATGGAGCCGTGCTATCCCTTATGCTTAGTTGCTTAGCTTCATACTTAGATTATTTCCGCTGCAGTAGTATTATCATTATAATCATTAGAGCTATAATTTGAGGATATTCTGAATATTGTAATAAAAGTACTTATTTAATAATTTGAGCTGTGGTAATTATCTGTTTATCATTTGTGAATCACTTGTGCATGTGTGTTTAACATCCTGGGCACACATATACTACACTTGGTTCATTTTTTGGAACCGGGTGTCACAACATTTGAGGCTCACATTGCAGAATTGAGGGAAAACCAATTATATGCCAAATTTAACATGTGCCAATTCTGGTTGAGGGAGATATCGTTCCTAGGCCATGTCATCTCTGGAAGAGGAGTGTCAGTTGACCTAGGAAAGTTTAGAGAGGTGATAAAGTGGGAACCGCCGCGGAATGTGAAGTAAATAATGAGTTTTCTTGGAATGGATGGATATCCTACGCATGAGTGTCAGTCGAGGCAGTTGAATAAACATGAGCAGAATTATCCTACGCATGATCTTGAACTTGCAGCCGTGGTGCATGCCTTGAAAATTTGGAGACATTACATTCTTGGTCATGGGTGTGAAATTTATACGGATCACAAGAGCCTCAAGTACATTTTCACACAAACAGACTTGAGTTTGAGGGAACGAGGATGGTTAGAGCTCATCAAAGACTATGATGTGGGAATCAATTATCAACCAATAAAAGCTAATGTAGTGGCTGATGCTTTGAGTCGAAAAGGAGTAAGCCACCGGCTCACAGTTCGAGAATTGCCATGTGAGCTATGCAAGGAGTTTAAATGGTTGAATCTTGGATTTTTGAATGAGATAGAAATAATGGAGTTAAATCCGACTTTGGAATAGGAAAATAGGAAATTAGAGAAGATCAAACAAAGGATGAGGAAATCCAAGAAATCAAGGAAAGGACCCAAGAAGGGAGAGAATTCAGATTTGATGAGGATGACCATGATACTCTATAGCTTGGGAAAAGAATTATTGTGCCTAATGTAAAGTATATTTGGGAAATGATATTAAAGGAGGCACATGACTCACCTTACTTAATTCAACCCAGTTGTACGAAGATGTACAAGAACTTGAGGACATGTTATTGGTGGACCATCATAAAAAAGGGCATAACTGAGTATGTAGCTTTTTGTGATTTATGCCTACGAGTCAAGACTGAACATCAAAGGTCAGCCGGATTATTGCAGCCATTAAAGATTCTGGTATGGAAGTGAGAAGAAATCGGTATGGACTTCATAGTTGGATTACCACGAACCCAGTTTGGATATGACTTAATATGGGTTATTATGGATCGATTGACCAAATCAGCTCATTTCATTCTCATCAACACCAAGTATACCGCTGCACAATTAGCTGAGCTGTACACGGAGAAAATTGTATGCCGACATGGAGTTCCGAAGAAAATAGTCTCGGACCGAGGTTCTCAATTAACCTCTAGGTTCTTGCACAAACTGCATGAAGCTATGGGTACAAGGTTAAATTTCAGCTCAGCATATCACCCTCAACGGATGGACAAACCGAGAGGACCAACCAAATATTGGAGGACATGTTAAGAGCTTGTGCCTTCAAGACGCAGTTGGGACATAAGCTTGCCATATGCGGAATTTTCCTACAATAATAGTTACCAAGCAAGTTTGAAGATGTTGCCATATGAAGCACTATACGGAAGGAAGTGTGGAACACCCTTGTTTTGGAATAAGACAGGAGAGAACCAAGTATTTGGACCTGATGTGTTGCAAGAAGCTGAAAAACAGGTTTAGATAATCCGCAAAAACTTGAGGGATGGTCAATCAAGATAGAAAAGCTATGCAAATAATAGACGGAGAAACTTAGCCCTTGAAGTGGGAGACTTCGTATACATCAAAGTATCACCTATGCGAGGTCATAAGCGATTTAATATCAAAGGCAAGTTGGCACCTCGCTATATTAGAACATTCAAGGTTTTGGACAAATGAGGAGAAGTGGCATATAAGTTGGAGGTGCCAGCACATCTTGCCGAAGTTCATGATGTGTTTTATGTTTCTCAGCTCAAGAAGTGCTTAAGGGTATCAGAAGAACAAGTGTCAATGGATGAATTGGAATTGGGGGCAGATTTGACTTATGCTGAGCAAACTGTCAAAATTTTAGAAACCAAGGAGAGGGTCACAAGAAACAAGGTGATTCGATTGTGTAACTTACAATGGAAGCATCATGCAGAATCAGAAGCAACTTGGGAGCTGGAGGATGATCTTAAGAAAGAATTTCCCTATCTTTTTCCATCTACATTGAATCTCGAGGGTGAAATTCATTTTAAGGAGGGTAGATTTGTAACAAACTCATTTTCATCCACCATGCATTGCATACATTCTTATACATGTTTAACATTAAGAAACACAAAAAGGAAAAAGTTAAAAATGAATTAGAGCCAAAATAGCCTTTAAAATCCTTTATCAGTGTGGACTTGTCCGGTTTGGAACGTCCGGTTCATCCCTTTGTTGACTCTCCAGACTTGTCTGCTCTTACTGCGGATTAGTCCGATTGAGTTTCTGTTGTTGTTCGGACTTGTCCTTTCCCAAGTACGGGCTAGTCTGTTCTTCACTACTAGAATTTTTTGGAGTTGTCTAGTGGATCTCTCTTTTGATCCGATTTTTGAAAAAATGATCAAGCCTCTGGACTTGTCCGGCCTATTCCGTACTTGTCCGTTTTGCTTTCTGGACAAGATCAGACTTGTCCGGACCTCAACCGGACTTGTCCTTTCAAGTCTTTGATTGATATTGGACTAGTCCGGCCCCTAGCAGACTTGTCCGGTGTGCCCGACTCGCATTCAATTTTTTCCTACATGATATGTGATACGATCTTGGTTCCTGATCTTTCGATGAGAATAGGAGGGTTCGATTTGTGGAGGAGAAGACGTTGGCGATCCGACTACACCGTCCCCAAGACGATGCGCCTTAGCGATCGGTACACCGACTCCGAAGTTGTATTGATCTTGCTGGCGCACAATCAACCTGACCACGAGGGCCTTTGTTCCTGCAAGCAATCGAAGAACACGCAAGAACAAGAAGAACAAGCACTTATCTGTTGAATCAATCTAAAGTGGGGTTCTGGATACAAGTAGACGGGCGATCTAGTCGACACGCGCGTGTACAAGGAAGCAGCAGAAGCTAACTTACGAATAAACAAAAACCCACCAGCTAATGAGGGCGGCTGCTACTATTTATTACCTCCCTAGGGTCTTGAGAAACCCTAATCACGAGTCCCTAATGGACTCCAAACGATACATGGGCCATGGGCCCAATTTTGGTGATGCAGCACCCTGGACAGAAAAAGGTCTTGGTATTAAAATAACTATTGCGGCCGACTCCTAATAGATATGGACATGAGGCCAGATCCATTTGAAAGTAGACTTGATAATCTTTCCAGGAAGTACTTGAACGCCCAGATCGGAGTCCATATGAAATCGTGGTGGTCGTCACAAGTTGGTGCTGTTCTGCTGTCCAAATCCCGTCCGCGCGAATTCCCTTCCCATTGGCTCCTCTCCATTGTTCCTAAGCAAAACAAGAAAGCACGTAGTTCCACGGTCTAGATAAGATGGACATAAGGCCAAGAACGAGTTCACCTCATAGTTTAGTTGACGTGCACGAGCGCGAGTGATCGGACCAGAAACCGGTAGCTGAGTTGGTGTGGATGTATCGAGGGTGTTGATGTCCTCATCATCCTCCCCTTCTTGCATTTGAGTCGTACGCGACTCAAGCTCATCTTCTTCTCCCAAATATGGCTTCAAATCTGCAATGTTAAATGTGGGACTAACCCCAAAATTCGCAGGCAACTCGAGTTTATATGCATTATCATTAATTCTTTCTAACACTTTGAATGGACCATCAGCTCAAGGTAACAATTTAGACTTTCTCAAATCAGGAAGCCTATCCTTTCGCAAATGTAACCAAACTAAATCACCAGGTTCAAAAGTGATAGTTTTCTTTCCCCTACTACCATCAAGTTTATACTTGGCATTCATGCACTCTATATTCTTCTTAGTGGTTTCATGCAATTTTAAGATCAATTCAGCACGATGTTTAGCATCAAAATTCACTCGTTCCATTGAAGGAAGAGGTAATAAATCAATAGGAGCATGGGGTATAAATCCATAAACAATCTCAAAAGGGCATTTCTTAGTACTAGAATGTAGGGAACGATTATAAGCAAACTCAACATGAGGCAAACACTCTTCCCACATTTTTATATTCTTTTTCAAAACAGCCCTAAGCATGGTACATAAACTTCTATTCACAACCTCAGTTTGACCATCAATTTGGGGATGACAAGTAGTTGAAAATAAAAGCTTAGTCCCCAATTTTGCCCATAACGTTCTCCAAAAATGGCTAAGAAACTTAGTATCACGATCTAAAACTATTGTGTTTGGCACACCATGCAATCTAACAATATCTCGGAAAAACAAATCAGCAACATGTGCAGCATCATCACTTTTACGATAAGGTATGAAGTGTGCCATTTTAGAAAATCTATCCACAACAACAAAGATGCTATCCCTCCCCTTCTTTGTTCTAGGCAGTCCTAAAATAAAGTCCATAGAAATATCCTCCCAAGGCATGCTAGGAACAGGAAGAGGCATGTACAAACCATGTGGATTAAGTCGTGACTTAGCTTTTTGACATGTCGTGCAGCGAGCAACAAAGTGCTCCACGTCTCGCCTCATCCTTGGCCAAAAGAAATGACCAGCAAGTATGTCCTCCGTCTTTTTCACTCCAAAGTGCCCCATCAGCCCGCCTCCATGCGCTTCCTGTAACAACAACAAACGAATGGAGCTAGCTGGAATGCATAACTTGTTAGCTCTAAACACATAGCCATCATTGAGGACAAATTTATTCAATGTTTTTCCGTCTTTACATTTCAGCAATACATCTTCGAAATCAGCATCATGTTCATATTGATCTTTAATCGTTTCTAATCCAAAAATTTTAAAGTCAAGTTGAGATAGAAGAGTATAACGTCTAGATAAAGCATCAGCAATAACATTATCCTTTCCCTTTTTGTGTTTAATGACATAAGGAAAAGACTCAATAAATTCCATCCACTTAGCATGCCTACGGTTTAGTTTCCCTTGACTCCTAATATGCTTTAGTGATTCATAATCAGAATGGATAACAAATTCTTTGGGCCACAAATAATGCTGCCATGTTTCTAAAGTTCGTACAAGAGCATATAATTCCTTATCATAGGTAGAATAATTTAGAACAGGCCCACTCATTTTCTCACTAAAATATGCAACAGGTTTTCCTTCTTGTAACAAAACACCACCCAATCCAATCCCACTAGCATCACATTCAAGCTAAAAAGTCTTAGAAAAATCAGGAAGTTGGAGAAGAGGTGCATGCGTCAACTTATCTTTCAGTATGGTAAAGGCGTTATCTTGTGTGGTGCTCCAAGAAAAAGGCACCCCCTTCTTCGTAAGGTCATTCAATGGAGCAGCAATGGTGCTGAAATCCTTCACAAAGCGACGATAGAACCCAGCCAGCCCTAGAAAGCTTCGCACCTGTGTGATGGTCTTTGGTACAGGCCACCCCTGAATAGCCTCTACCTTGGCTTGATCAACTTCAATTCCCTGTGGAGTAACAACATAGCCAAGGAAAGAGACTCGATCCGTGCAAAAGGTGCACTTCTCAAGATGATTACCAAATAATCGTGCCTCACGCAAAGCATTAAAAACAGCACGTAAGTGATCAAGATGTTCATCCATGGATTTGCTATAAATCAATATATCATCAAAATACACAACAACAAATTTTCCAATGAATGCACGCAAAACCTCGTTCATTAATCTCATGAAGGTGCTAGGTGCATTAGTTAACCCAAAAGGCATGACTAACCACTCATATAAACCGAACTTAGTTTTGAAAGCAGTTTTGCTTTCATCTCCTAGTTTCATGCAAATTTGGTGATAACCACTACGCAAATCAACTTTTGAGAACACAACAGCACCACTCAATTCATCAAGCATATCATCTGAGCGTGGAATAGGATGACGATATCGAATGGTTATATTGTTGATTGCTCTACAATCCACACACATACGCCATGATCCATCCTTTTTAGGTACTAGAATAACTGGAACAGCACAAGGACTAAGAGACTCACGTACATAACCTTTGTCAAGTAGTTCTTGTACTTGGCGCTGAATCTCCTTTGTTTCTTCTGGATTTGTCCTATATGGTGCACAGTTGGGCAATGAAGCACCGGGAATGAGGTCAATCTGGTGCTCAATCCCTCGAAGTGGTGGTAGTCCTTGTGGTATTTCACTTGGAAACACATCAGAATATTCCTGCAAAATGTTAGCAACAGCAGGAGGCAAAGAATGTTGCACATCGTAAAGGGAAATCAAACCATCTTTGCATACCAAGGCATAGGCAACAGAGGTGGAAGCAATCAGTTTATTAATATCAGATTTCATAGCAAACAAGCATTTTCCCTTTAGAGATATCTCATTTTTCTTATCAAACACAGATTTGGCATTGTTATTGTTCTCAATGTTAGCATGGTCCTGATATTTAGTTTTCCTAGCTCTAGCAACATCATCTTGCACAATAGCTTCGGGAGACATAGGATGCAACACAATTTTTTTATCGTGGTAAAGAAAATAATACTGATTTGATCTACCATGATGCATAGAATCTCTATCAAATTGCCAAGGTCTTCCTGGCAGAATATTACAAGCTTGCATAGGCACAACATCACATTCAACGACATCCTTATATGATCCAATAGTAAAATTGATTCGCACAAGTCTAGTTACGTTTGCCTTACCGCTGTTGTTTAACCATTGAATGTAATAGGGATGTGGGTGCGGTTTGGTGCTTAGTGCCAGCTGGGTCACCATGTCACTGCTGGCCAAGTTGTTGCAGCTACATCCATCAATGATCATGCGGCAAGATCGCTCTTTGACGACACACTTTGTTTGGAATAATGTGTGCCTTTGATTTTGTTCCGCTTCCTCCATTTGTGCACTAAGCACACGCTGCACAATGAGACTATCATAGCGCGCTGCATCTTCTGCACCAATATGCTCTTCTTGATGTTCATCGCTACCTGCATAGTCAGCTGCAAGCAAAACACATGTATCGTCATTAAAATCGCTAGCAGATGAGTACTCACCGTCATCTTTAACAATTAGAACACGTTTGCTTGGGCAGTCACGCTGCACATGGCCAAAACCCTTGCACTTGTGACATTGAACGTCTCTAGATCATCCGGTAGATGCTACGGAAGAAGCACTCTCGGTGGGCTTTTGGGTGGTCTTTACTGCTGAGCTAGTGGAAGAAGCACGTGGCTTGTTGCTGGAAGAAGAAGGTGCTGCCCGACTTTGTGAAGAAGATGGCGGAGAAGCACGCCCAGTCGAAGGAGTAGTCGTGCGTGGTTGCCATGAGCTAGTCTTTCCTGCAGAAATATTAGTTCTAGAGCTAGCTCGTCGTCCCTGCACTTCCCTTTCAGCTTTACAAGCAAGATGAAACAAACGGGTAACATTATTGTAATCTTTATAAGCAAGTATGTCCTGAATTTCACGGTTTAAACCACCCAAAAATCTAGCCATAGCTGGTTCCTCATCCTCGTGTAAATTACAACGCAACATACCCATTTGTAATTCCTGAAAATACTCTTCTACACTTTTAGCTCCCTGTCTCAATTGTTGTAACTTATTTAACAGATCACGTGCATAGTAAGAAGGAACAAATCTGGCCCGCATGAGCCGTTTCAAAGCATCCCAAGTTTGTGGTATGTTATTAGGATTTTTCTTGCCATGTTCTATCCACCAAACAGAAGCAAAATCAGTAAACTCACTAGTGGCTGCTCTAACTCTTGTGTTTTCAGGAAACTCATGACATGCAAATTTTTGATCAACAGAAATCTCCCAAGTAATATATGCATCAGGGTCATATTTACCATCAAAATGAGGTATCTTAAATTTGATCTTGTTAAAAGTATCTTCATGATTGCGTACCTCACGCCGACGATGTCCACCTATGCCTTGACGGTTGCATTGTAGCCGGCGCCGTGGCCTAGCTTCCTCATCTTCCCCAATCTCCGTATCTGCAGAATAGTCATCTTCATTGTCACGTACAATACTAGGAGCATTGCTCACCTGTCCATCTGCGCTGCGACCACGATCCCTCTCCTCAAGGCGCTGCAGGATGGCTCCAATAGAGGTGTTCAATGTTTGAATGGAACTCTCCAACATGCTGATTTTGGTGTTGGTGTCGATCTGCATATTTTCCAATTGACCAAGGCGGTCACTGGTAACTCGAAAATCCTCATCAAGCGCTTCTGTGTGTAGCCGCACTTGGCGTTCGAAGTGTTGTATAATTCCCCGTGTGCGAGGTGAATGCACGTCTTCAGTTGTATTTGCTCCTCCTGCCATGGTTAGTAGAAAAAAAGTCCAATATGAAAGGGTAATGTTATCCCTAGCTACAAAGGTGCTGGTGGAGATAACTCGCTCACTCTCAACCTGTTCAATCAAGCTCTTACCTGTTCTTACAAAGCTCAGCAAGAAGGTGATGGCAACCAGCAAGTAATGAACAACTTCAAGAGCAGGTGTCAATCTATGGCTTTAGGTGGCTGAACTAGCACAAGGAGCAAACTTTCACCACGTTAATCACAACAAGCTGAATAAATATTCTACGACAGTACTGTGTTGATCTTAGTCTAGACCGTACTAGAGACGCGAGCCGAGACACCAATGTCATCACCAAAAACACCGCAAACAACAATCTGATTTTTTTTCTTTTTTTTTCGTTTTTTTTGTTGGGGTGGTCACCCAAACTCTCTCTAGATGGAATCAGGAGACCTAGAACAAAATTTTCACATGCGGCTTTTGATCTTGCACTTGCCTTTTTTTTTCTCTAATTGCTTGTGGCTTTTGTGCGGCTTTTGATTTTGCACTTGCTTTTTTTTTTCTTCTCTAATTGCTTGTGGCTTTTGTGCGGCTTTTGATTTTGCACTTGCCTTTTTCTTGTTGTCAAACTCAAATTACTAATCTGACTCAAACTCGAAGTAGCAATCTGATTCGAACTCGAACTAGTAATCAGACTCAAACTCGAACTAGCAATCCGACTCAAACTCGAAGTAGCAATCTGATTTGAACTCGTAATCTGACTCAAACTCGAACTAGCAATCCGACTCAAACTCAAAGTAGAAATATGATTTGAACTTGTAATCCGACTCAAACTCGAACTAGTAATCCGACTCAAACTCGAAGTAGCAATCTGATTCAAACTCAAACTAGTAATCCGACTCAAACTCGAACTACGAATCTGACTTGAACTAGGTGACCGAATGTGACACGAACTCGAAACTCTAGTGGTGCAAAACTAAAGACCAGCAACTTGACTCGTCGAAGCAACCATGAACTCAACAAGTCTTGACTAAGTGGAGAAAGTAAAAGGCACAATGGTCTAGGAACAATGGAAAAAAACAGATCTGGTATTTTTTTTTGTGCTTTTTCCTGACTATAGGATGATAACAGCGGAAAGAAAAGTAATGGTAGCACTCCCTTGCTCTGATACCACTTGATAGGATCTTGGTTCCTGATCTTTCGATGAGAATAGGAGGGTTCGATTTGTGGAGGAGAAGACGTTGGCAATCCGACTACACCGTCCCCAAGATGATGCGCCTTAGCAATCGGTACACCGACTCCGAAGTTGTATTGATCTTGCTGGTGCACAATCAACCTGACCACGAGGGCCTTTGTTCCTGCAAGAAATCGAAGAACACGCAAGAACAAGAAGAACAAGCACTTATCTGTTGAATCAATCTAATGTGGGGTTCTGGATACAAGTAGACAGGCGATCTATTCGACACGCGCGTGTACAAGGAAGCAGCAGAAGCTAACTTATGAATAAACAAAAACCCACCAGCTAATGAGGGCGGCTGCTACTATTTATTACCTCCCTAGGGTCTTGAGAAACCCTAATCACGAGTCCCTAATGGACTCCAAACGATACATGGGCCATGGGCCAATTTTGGTGATGCAGCACCCTGGACAGAAAAAGGTTTTGGTATTAAAATAACTATTGCGGCCGACTCCGAATAGATATGGACATGAGGCCAGATCCATTTGAAAGTAGACTTGATAATCTTTCTAGGAAGTACTTGAACGCCCAGATCGGAGTCCGTATGAAATCGTGGTGGCCGTCACAAGTTGGTGCTGTTCTGCTGTCCAAATCCCGTCCGCGCGAATTCCCTTCCCATTGGCTCCTCTCCATTGTTCCTAAGCAAAAAAAGAAAGCACGTAGTTCCACGGTCTAGATAAGATGGACATAAGACCAAGAACGAGTTCACCTCATAGTTTAGTTGACATGCACGAGCGTGAGTGATCGGACCAGAAACCGGTAGCTGAGTTGGTGTGGATGTATCGAGGGTGTTGATGTCCTCATCAATATGTTATTGGGTAGTTACTTAATTGGGCCTAAGAACGTCGTGCCCAACCCCCGTGGAGCCCCAACCCTACCACCTCCATCATCTTAAACTCTTAAACTCAAAATCCATCAAACCCTACCACCTCCACCTCTATAAACACCCCACCATCCCAACTTTTCATCCCTTTGCCACAACCGAGGGAGCCCCAACCCTAGTTTGTGAGGGTCGCCGTCAAGAAGATTCCACCGCAGGGAGAGGAAGGAGAAGGATCCAGCAAGATCGATCCTCATCAACTCATCGACAATACCATCAGTTCTTTACCGATTCTCCATCTTCCTTGTATCTAAGCGTCAAGATCTCGGGTTTCGTCGGATTCTCGTCCCTTGAGTTGTTGGATTCACAGTAGTTACCTTAGATCATCTTTCTACGTCGATCTTGGTCTTATAATTCAACTCAAAGTATGTGATGAGGACATCGCTACCGTTGATACAACCAACAATAGCTCATTCACCACTTGCAGCTAATCAAGGTCCAATGACACGCGCTCGTGCACGTGAACTTAATTATTAGGTGAATTCATTCCTGACTGTTCAAATTAATTTTCAAATAGGGAACTATTAAAGCCTTGTTATGACATTGTTATTATTATGTGCTTGGAAATTGATCTAGCTAGGAGGAATCGAGAGATTGATGCAATGAAGGCTGCTCCACCCGAGGGGTCCTTGTAACTGCAGCAAGTACCAACTTAGAAGGGGCATAACTTTCAACTCCCAAAGTTGTTTAATGCAAATAAGTACTTGCTGGAAAGGTCTCTTCGTCTACTTTCCATGGGATCAACAATCGAAGGCAGATGACACTTGAGATACACAGAAAAGGCCGAACAAGACTCGTGACTCCATCCTGAGTTCTAGCCTTCCTCCTCTATATAAGCAACTAGCAGCCATAGGAAGAACATGGGTTTTGTTTTCTGTAAGTTTAGCCATTGCTACTTCCTTGTAATGCAAGTGTTAACAATACCTCTAATTACTTGAATCAAAATCCCAACTTATCACACCCGTGAGTGTTTGCTTGTTATCTTGTTCTTGCTTGTTCTTCAATTGCTTGCAGGTTCAAGGTTGTTCTTGGCAGAGCAAGAACAGCAACAATAGGAGCCGGTGTAACTATCACTAAGGAGCAACACCCTTGTGGTTGTTGTAGTCGGGTAGCACAATGTCATCCTCCTCCCAAATCATAGTTATCAGGAGACGGTATAACTGTCGCTCAAGGTGCCACACCATTCTGGTTGTGGTAGTCGGACAGTCAACGTTGACCTCCACTAAATTCATTCACCACCAACATCTCTCATCGAAAGATAGGGCATCCCCCATACCCGTTGGGTTCACCAAGTGGTATCAGATTTTAGGTTGTTTGGTGAGAGATTTTCTTCTCCTTGTTCTTTATTTATCTACAGTCCACTTTTGCCTACAAAAGTTCGCTCAAATCCTAAAAATACTTTGAGCCTTTTGCTTGGCTACTTAGCTCTAGAATTTCTGAATTCACGGTTACCTTTTTGTGTCGAGTTGCCGGTCTAAGTTTTCACCGCGAGAGTTTCGAGTTCGTGCCACTTTGTTCTCGGTCCATTTTCATTATCTACCCAAAGTTGAGAAAAAGGCAAGTGCACAAGAAAAGCTGCACGGATCAGCAAGAAAAAGACACGTGCAAAGAAAGAAAAGCCGCACTAATTAAAATTGCTAGAAAAAAGTTTCTTAGTAGAAAAAAAAGAAACAGTTTGTGTAACATTTGTTTCGAGTTTCGTAGTTCAACTTGCTATTTTGAACGTTTTGTTAAAACACAACGTTCGTGCTGTCCGAACTTTTCTACTACACTAAATTTAACATCACATGGAGTAACGGCTCGCGTCTCTATCATGGTTTAGACTAGGAACAACACAGTACCATCATGGAATGTTTATTGGACTTGTTGTGACTAATGTGGTACTAGTTGTTCCTTTGTGCAACTCATTTCTAGCAGCCACCTACAACTCCACAAATCATCTACAACACCACGGGATTCTGCTGGCAGCCACCGTCTGTTGTTCTTGCTGTTTGCCGGCGCATCCTGCATCGCGTGGTAAGAACTTGTAAGAGCTTGATTTCTTGCTAGTGGGGAAGTGATTGTGTCCTACCACCTCTTAGCAACTGCTAGGATTAAACTGCTTGCTGTTGTATTTCCTTTCTTTACTAACCATGTCGGCGGATGCGAATGCGACATTTCCACATTCACCACGTACGAGGTACATCATTCAACATTTTGAACGCCAAGTCAGCTGCACACGGATGCCCTCAATGAGGATATTCAAGTTACCAGTGAACGCATTGGTCAATTAGGGTCGATGCTGATTTGCACCAACACCAAGCTGACCACATTAGAAAGCACTGTTGGGGCTATTAACACTTCTCTTGCAGCAATCATTGAGCGATTGGAGAGGATGGAACAGGTTGGACGCGAAGAGAGACAAAGACGCGTTGGTTACAGCCACAACTCTGTTGGCAGCGATGCAAGATATGACACGACAGAGTATTCAGAGGATACCGAGCTTGATGATGGACCTTTCAGGTATCGACGGCAGCCACGTCGCGACCATCTTAGTATGGGTGGTCGAGCCCTACGACGTGAGGTACGTGACAATGACGATTCCCTACGCAGCATTAAATTCTCCATACCACCCTTTGATGGTAAATATGATCTGAATGCATATCTGTCTTGGGATATATCAGTAGATCAAAAATTTGCATGTCATGATTTCCCTTATGATAAAAAGGTTAGAGCTGCCACTAGTGAATTCACAGACTTTGCTTATGTTTGGTGGTATGAGTATCAAACTAAAAATCTAGCTATCGTATCACAAACTTGGAATGCCTTGAAATGAATCATGCGTAGTCGTTTTGTTCCTTCCTATCATGCTCGTGACCTGTTGCATAAATTACAACAACTTGGGCAAGGCAACAAATCTGTTGAGGAATACTATCAAGAACTTCAAATAGGCATGATGCGTTGTGGCCTAGTTGAAAATGAAGATGCTGCAATGGCTAGGTTTATGGATGGTTTAACAAGAGAAATTAAGGACATATTGGCTTATAAGGAATACACTAACGTCACTCGATTATTCCATCTTGCTTGTAAGGCTGCAAGAGAAGTGCAGGGACAATGCACAAGAACTAACATTTCTGCAGGTCGAACTACCTCATGGCAGTCCCGCTCAAGTGCTGCTGGTACTAAGCATGATTCTTCGGATGATGCTTCCAATCGGTTTCCCAGGACTACATCAAAATCAGCACCTTCACGTGCAATCGAGACAACAAAAGGATCCACCCAAGCTGCAGCCGACACTTCTTCTTCCATTGCTTCTATAGAGAGAACAGAAGACATTCAATGCCTCCAGTGCAAGGGTTTTGGTCACCTATGAAGGGACTGCCCAAGCAAGCGTGTGTTGATTGTACGAGAAAATGGTGAGTACTCATCCACTAGTGATTTAGATGATGAAACATATGCCATGCTTGCCGCAAAAGATGCATGAAAGAAGGGGAGGATGATGAGGACATCGCTACCGTTAATACAACCACAACAGCAGCCCATTCACCACTTGCGGCTAATCAAGTCCAATGACACGCGCTCATGCACGTCAACTTGATTATCAGGTGAATTCATTCCTGACTGTTCAAAGTAATTATCCTTCAAATGGGGAACTATTAAAGCCTTATGACGATCTTGTTATTATTAGGTGCTTGAGAATCGATCTAGCTAGGAGGAATAGAGGGATTAATGTAATGAAGGCTGCTCCACCCGAGGGGTCCTTGTAACTGCAGCAAGTACTAGCTTAAAAGGGGCATAACTTTCAACTCCCAAGGTTGTTTAATGCAAATAAGTACTTGCCTGAAAGTCTCTTTGTTTAGTTTCCACTGGATCAGGAATCAAAGGCAGATGATGCTTGAGCTGCTCAGAAAAGGCCAAACAAGACGCATGACTCCATCCCGAGTTCTAGTTTTCCTCCTCTATATGAACAACTGGAAGCCATAGGAAGAACATGGGTTTGTTTTTTGTAGGTTTAGTCATTGCTACTTCCTTGTAACGCAAGTGTCGACGAGACTTCCGATTACGTGAATTAGAACCCCAACTTATCATAACCGTGAGTGTTTGCTTGTTATCTTGTTTTTGCTTGTTCTTCGATTACTTGCAGGTTCAAGGTTGTTCTTGGCACGGCAAGAACAGCAAAAACAGGAGCCAGTGTAACTATCGCTAAGGCTCAGTACCCTTGTGGTTGTTGTAGTCGGGTAGCACAACGTCGACCTCCACCCAAATCATAATTATCAGGAGCCGATGTAACTGTCGCTCAAGGCATCACGCCATTCTGGTTGTGGTAGTCGGGCAGCCAACGTCGACCTCCACCAAATTCGTTCACCACCAACATCTCTCATCGAAAGATAGGGCATCCCCCGTTCCCGTTGGGTTCATCAAATTCCATTGCTCTTTCCATAGCTGAAGCAGAGTATGTTGCAACCGATAGTTGTTGCATACAACTACTTTGGATGCAACAAACTCTAAGGAATTATGGTTACAATCTGAATCATATTCTACTCCTATGTGATAATGAATGTGCCATAAAAATTGCACACAATCCAGTAGAGCACTAAAGAACCAAGCACATAGATATATGTAATCATTTTCTACGAGACCATTTATTAAAAGATGGCATAGTAATCTCACATGTTAGAACTAAAAAACAATTAGCAAGAATATTCACCAAGCCACTAGATGAAAAGGGGTTTTGTGAGCTTAGAAATGAATTAAATATACTTGATGCTTGAAACGTGGCTTGAAACATTGCATACCTGATTGATTCTTCGAAGCTTACTTACTTTTGCGAAAATTCATCTCTTATCTCGATTTTCTCTCGAAAACTATTTTAATTATTGAATCTTGATAAATTATGGCCATTGTACGATTGTTGATTACTTACTGGTCATGTTCATCATGATTATTTGTGAAATGTTATACTTTAGATCACTATTAGATCAAATTCCCAAAAATCACTTTGTTCTGATTATAAAATGTCCATCTGGCCCAGACTAGTTTGTTGCTACAGACTAGTCCGGTCCCTATGCGAATTAGTTTGTTACTATCGGGTTTAACCCTAGCCTGCCGCCAAAAGTCTATCTTCTTCCTCTCACAATCGCCTTTGCATTATCTCTCCTCAAACTTGAGCTCCCAAGGTGATTTCCACTTTGAACCACCCAAATCAAATGTTATTCCACGGGAATCTTCCACCTCAGCGCGAAGCATCCCTCCTCCGAACTAATTCAGAACCTGCTCCGCTCCTTCGCCCTCAAATCTTCAAGTTTCAGTAAAAATCAAACCCTAACAGTAGTTCTCATCTTTCCTCAATTATTGCTTACTTTTCTTGATTCCTAGGGTATACATTGCATTGTTGTATGTATTCCTATTGTCCTCCTACCTTTTTGCATCAATGTTGGTTGGATTTGTTGTGATAAGAAGTTAGGCTTCATACGTGAAACCAGACTAGTCCGGTACTTGGTGCGGACAAGTCTGGTTAACCATACAAGTCCGCACCCTGAAATCGGACAAGTCCGGCCCCTTGACAATTTGAACCTCTAAATTTTTATCTCCACAAAGTCTAATTCTCATTCTTACCACACCTTGTCACCCTATGTCAGACACGATGTCGTCCGCATCAAATGATAGCATGTTTGACATTGAATTCAAGCATGATCGCGAGAGAGTGGCCAGGGCAAAAGATTTGAGAAGCACGAAGCACCATGACCATGATGCAAATGATTCTCCTCCTGAGTCTATTCTCCCAAGAAAGACGAAGGAGACAGTGAAGAATCCATCAAGCAAGGATGGTGTCAGTGCTAGCTCAACGACACTAAGAAGTAGCTCTGCAAGGGCAAAGGACTTGCAAGTGGACCCATTGGTCCCCTAAAGATGAAGTCTCTTGTACAGCGCAACAGACAACCCTCTAAAGATGATTTCATGGGCAAAGGAAATGATTTGGCTGACAAGCTCAGAAAGGTTGAAGTCTATGAGCAGCCAAAGCAATCAGCTGACCCTCGGTTCTGGAGCCACTTCCATGCTGATTATAATGAGCATGTCTACAAGAAGAGGAGAAATCTAGTGGTTGCAAGTCAATGGGTGGACATGACTTATCTACAATCCAAGAACTATCAAGCATATCATAAAGTCTTGGAGGCATTATAGAGGCATGGCTTGAAGGATCTCCTATGATTCCAATATAATTGGAACAATGAAGTCATCACTCATACTCTACTCTCTACTTCACCCATGATGATGAGGATGAGATGACTTGGATGACACATGGATACAAGTATGGTGTCACTTGTGAGGAGTTTGCCAGGATACTCCACCTCAAAGACACATTGGATAATGAGCTTATAATTCACAACTTGAAGCCTCCGGAGAAGGATGAGCTAGAATTCCTCTATGATACAAGAATGTAATACAAGCCTCCTACCAAAAAGTACTTGAAGCCATTTTTTGCCATGCTGAACAGAATTCTTAGAAAGTCCATAACTTTAAAGGATGGAGATACATAATTCTTTCATGAACATTCATTAAGGAACTCTAAGGACCTTAATGAAAGTGATAAGCAACAAAAGGACCTTCAATGTCTTTGAGTATATTTACAATGACATAGTGAACATCTCAATCACTCCCAACAGGTCGTGTGGCTATGCGCCATACATCATGTTCATGATTGAGAAGGTAACCGGCCTTGAGTTTGTCAAAGATGTTGAGCATGCTGGTCTCAAGCCTCAGAAACCCATAGCCTACACTGTTCCAATGCACCTACCTCACCTGCAAGGGAACAAAGATCAAAGCAAGCAAGTGAAGGTAATAGGGCTCCAGCTGCTACCTCTGCTCCTCCACCTTCCAGAGAGTCCTACAGTGGAGTTCTAAAGATGCTTTCCTCCATTTTTGCATTCTGCCGGAAAGAGGAGGTTAATCAACACAAGGAAAGCTTGGTCAGGAAGAGGCACCAGAGGTATATGAAGGCAAACATCAAAACAATTTGTGAGAAGCTTGACATTGAGCTAGTGGGATCTCCTCAAATTTGAGAGGATTCCGAAGAAAACATCGCAGAGATGGCACCTCTCATAGAATAAGAATTGGCCTCTTTGGACTTGCGGGTGTCAATGTTCCTCCTCCTCCTCAGCATGCTCATGAGTCTTAAGATGAAGATGAAGACAGGACCCAGAGTGGGAGAGGGAGTAATGAAGAATAATTCCCCTCAAATTTTCCCTTTTTGGTGCCTTGATGCCAAAGGGGGAGAGATTGAGACTAGTAGTGATCATGAACATGTATCTTTTATATTTTAAGTTTCAAATTATTGTAACCTATATTTGGATGATGCATATTTTGTTTAATATGAATGTGTGATGCTCATTTTGATATTCCTGTGATGGTTGCTATTATAATTGCTGTACTTTCAATTTTGCACATCACATTCGTTGCTCACACACCTTTATAGGCACCCCATATATGTGAGAATTTTTTGTTGTTCATATGTCATTCTCATATATGCACACTTTATGAAGATCAATTTTTACTCTTAATTGTGAAATCTCAATTGGTTGTCATCAATCAACAAAAAGGGGGAGATTGAAAGTGCATCTAGGCATTCCCTTGTGGATTTTGAACTATTAATGACAAACAAATGAGATCCTAATGAATTCGGGCTTCTTCCACATAAGGATAGGGTTCAGGCTTGTCGAACCCTCTCCACCTTTGTACCTTGACAGCTCTTCCCATCTCAAGTAAGGTACATGATTTCCAATTGAGTTCATTTATTTAATATCAAGCAAGTTAATTACTTAGTTGCTTGTTCGTTGCTCTATTCATTTAGAGGCTCTAGTTATAACGTGAGAGGTTACGGAATTAATTGATAACATAGGTGTGGTGTCTAGGCTTAACGTTACCTTTGATTATCTCGTAGTTCAAGGGTTGTAGATGTAGGCGGTAGGTGGTGATAGCCCTATACGCCCATTGTAATCCTTCACGTTAGACTACAATGTAGGATCTTGGCGGGAGTCGCCTGGCAGACCAGGGTAAGCCCGTGCCCAATACAAGCTGCTATTGATCGGCTTGCTTTGAATTAGAAGCCCTTCTCTTAGGAAATCCACTCTATCCCTTGCCTACCACCAAGCTTTGTGTCCTTGGGTAAACTAGTTAGAAAATTAGCACACACGTTCCTTGGATTCGATACCCTTGGGAATACTCTTTAAGGGGAAGTGCTATAGTGGTTTCTTCGTGCGCTTGCGGATTTCCATTTGTGACATACCAGCTGTCAATAAGATTTTCTGGTGCTGTTGTCGCGGAACAGTTGCTATTGATCTTCGAACCTTGTTCAGCTCGTATATAATTTTTTCTTTATTCCTTATCTTTCTACATTCTAAACTATGGAGCAACCCACCATTCTTTCTCTATATGCACCTAAGGGTGAGTTCTGTGAGCCTCCACTATCGGTGGATCCTATTTGCTCAACTAGCTATGAACTCCACCCTGGCTTTATGGCCATGGTTCTGGAGCAATCCTTCATAGGGACAGATTGTGAGAATCCTTACCATCACTGCGGGAGTTTGAGCAATTGTGTTCATGCCTTCCAATTAATGGCATGACACAAGAAACCCTTAAGTGGAAATTGTTTCCCTTTTCTGTCAAGGGAAATGTGGAGCAGTGGTAGACTCATACCGTTGGGAGTGCAAATGGAAAATGGAAAGAACTTCGAGACAATTTTTGTCTTGCATTCTTCCCACTCTCCCAAGTTGCCTCTCTACGAAGGGAAATTCTCAACTTTCAATTGAGAAGGAATCTATAGGTGCAGCCGGGACTAGATTCTCATTGCTAACAAAATCAGGCCCAGACTTGTCCATTCCCGAATATGTGTTATTACAACATTTTTGTTTCGGGGTTGACAAGGATTCTGCCCTATACCTCAACATAACGGCTGGAGGCTCTTTCCTCCATAAGACACCAAATGAAGGAAGGAAAATTCTAGAACGCATTCTAGAAAATACATACTTCATCATCGGTCTTAATGAACCTCCTCAAGAGGAAGCCGAGTCGAGACATGATGATCCCCCATAGTCACCCCGGAACCCATACCATGCTCATCTCAAGTTGTGACTATGAAATCCTCACCTGAACCAAAGACATTGAAGGAAGAATAAATTTGACCTTCGGAATTTCCATTGTGCTTCGAGGAAAATCTTTTGAAGATTTTGGGAATGCCTCGAAGTATTGTTGTGAATGGAAACCATCGTTACATCCCTCACTCCTTGGTCTGCCTAAAGGCAAATTCCTTCAGTAAACGATCAAGGAGTTCACCTCGATCATGAGTAGGGAATGGACGACAAAGGTTGAGCTTTCACCTGAAATAATTCGGGTAAACTCACCCCCAACAACCATTCGATGTCTTATTTGAGGGGTAAGGGTGAACGTCCTTTATGATCCCACTGTTGGAGCTAATATTATTTCCAAGAATTGTGCTTTAGCCATTTGGGTGATCTACCCTGGGCTCCAAAAAGAAAATCTTTTAGAGACTCCTAAAAAAACATCAAGGAAGGATTTGGGATTTTACAAAAGGTTTCTATAAGACATGAGAACATCGAGTTCTACCTTGATTTTCATGTCTTCGAAGTCCAAGACTTCGATTTAATGATAGGGTTACCAATTGAGAAATTACTTGTGGAAGCACCCTCAAAAGGCAGCCTAGATGTTAAGTTCAGAGGGAGAAAGTTTTCCATTCCCATTCTGCAATCCAAGAACACATTAGCATAACCTCTCCCCGAGAGTGAAGCAATTGAGGAAGTCATGGCCCTTCAATTCTTAGAACTTCCTGAAAACGAAGAAGAACAATTCATCCAAGAAGAGGATGAATTGCAAAAGACATTTGATTTGCCCAAAGAAGAGCTATCACAAAAGCCCCCGATTGAGTTAAAAATTCTACCTTCAGGCCTACTCTATGCTTTCCTACACAGTGATGTAGAAGCTCCTGTCATCATATGTGACAAGCTTTCACAAGGTGAAACTGCCAAACTCATGACCGTCTTAGAAACACATAGATCCGTCCTGATGAGGACATCAACACCCTCGATACATCCACACCAACTCAGCTACCGGTTTCTGGTCCGATCACTCGCGCTTGTGCACGTCAACTAAACTATGAGGTTAACTCGTTCTTGGCCTTATGTCCATCTTATCTAGACCGTGGAACTACGTGCTTTCTTGTTTTGCTTAGGAACAATGGAGAGGAGCCAATGGGAAGGGAATTCGCGCGGACGGGATTTGGACAGCAGAACAGCACCAACTTGTGACGGCCACCACGTCTTCATACGGACTCCGATCTGTGCGTACAAGTACTTCCGGGAAGGATTATCAAGTCTAATTTCAATCTGATCTGGCCTCATGTCCATATCACTTCGGAGTCGGCCGCAATCATTATTTTAATACCAAGACCTTTTCTGTCCATGGTGCTGCATCACCAAAATTGGGCCCATGGCCCATGTATCATTTGGAGTCCATTAGGGACTCGTGATTAGGGTTTATCACGACCCTAGGGAGTTAATAAATAGTATCCACAACCCTCATTAGCTGGTGGGTTTTGTTTATTCATAAGTTAGTTTCTGCTGCTTTCTTGTACACGCGCTTATCGACTAGATCGCCCGTCTACTTGTATCCAGAACCCCACTTCAGATTGATTCAACTGATAAGTGCTTGTTCTTCTTGTTCTTGTGTGTTCTTCGATTGCTTGCAGGAACAAAGGCCCTCGTGGTCAGGTTGATTGTGCGCCAGCAAGATCAATACAACTTTGCAGTCGGTGTACCGATTGCTAAGGCGCATCGTCTTGAGGACGGTGTAGTCGGATCGCCAACGTCTTCTTCTCCACAAATCAAAACCTCCTATTCTCATCGAAAGATCAGGAACCAAGATCCTATCAAGTGGTATCAGAGCAAGGTTAATCAGTGAGAGTGATGAGGACATCAACACCCTCGATACATCCACACCAACTCAGCTACCGGTTTCTGGTCCGATCACTTGCGCTCGTGCACGTCAACTAAACTATGAGGTGAACTCATTCTTGGCCTTATGTCCATCTTATCTAGACCAAGGAACTACGTGCTTTCTTGTTTTGCTTAGGAACAATGGAGAGGAGCCAATGGGAAGGGAATTCGCATGGACGGGATTTGGACAGCAGAACAGCACCAACTTGTGACAGCCACCAAGACTTCATACGGACTCCGATCTGGGCGTTCCAGTACTTCCTGGAAAGATTATCAAGTCTACTTTCAAACGGATCTGACCTCATGTCCATATCTATTTGGAGTCGGCCGTAATCGTTATTTTAATACCAAGACCTTTTCTGTCTATGGTGATGCATCACCAAAATTGGGCCCATGGCCCATGTATCATTTGGAGTCCATTAGGGACTCGTCATTAGGGTTTCTCACGACCCATAGGAGGTAATAAATAGTGGCTGCCACACTCATTAGCTGGTGGGTTTTGTTTATTCATAAGTTAGCTTCTGCTGCTTCCTTGTACACGCGTGTGTCGACTAGATCGCCCGTCTACTTGTGTCCAGAACCCTACTTCAGATTGATTAAACTGATAAGTGCTTGTTCTTCTTGTTCTTGTGTGTTCTTTGATTGCTTGCAGGAACAAAGTCCCTCGTGGTCAGGTTGATTGTGCGCCAGCAAGATCAATACAACTTTGGAGTCAGTGTACTGATCGCTAAGGCACATCGTCTTGGGGACGGTGTAGTCGGATCGCCAACGTCTTCTCCCCCACAAATCGAACCCTCCTATTCTCATGGAAAGATCGGGAACCAAGATCCTATCAAGTGGTAATCAGAGCAAGGTTAATCGAGAGTGCTACCATTACATTTCTTTCTGCTGTTATCATCCTATAGTCCAGAAAAAGCCCAAAAAAATACCAAATCTGTTTTTTTCCATTATTCCTAGACCATTGTGCCTTTTACTTTCTCTACTTAGTCAAGACTTGTTGAGTTCATGGTTGCTTCGACGAGTCAAGTTGCTGGTCTTTAGTTTTGCACCACTAGAGTTTCGAATTTGTGTGACATTCGGTCACCTAGTTCGAGTCAGATTCGTAGTTCGAGTTTGAGTCGGATTACTAGTTCGATTTTTGAATCAGATTGCTACTTCGAGTTTGAGTCGGATTGCTAGTTCGAGTTTGAGTCGGATTACGAGTTCAAATCAGATTGCTACTTCGAGTTTGAGTCGGATTGCTAGTTCGAGTTTGAGTCAGATTACTAGTTCGAGTTCGAATCAGATTGCTACCTCGAGTTTGAGTTAGATTAGTAATTTGAGTTTGACAACAAGAAAAAGGCAAGTGCAAAATCAAAAGCCGCATAAAAGCCACAAGCAATTAGAGAAGAAAAAAGGCAAGTGCAAGATCAAAAGCCGCATGTGCAAATTTTGTTCTAGGGTCTCTTGATTCCATCTAGAGAGAGTTTGGGTGACCACCCCAACAAAAAAACGAAAAAAAGGAAATCAGATTGTTGTTTGGGGTGTTTTTGGTGACGACATTGGTGTCTCAGCTTGCGTCTCTAGTACGGTCTAGACTAAGATTAGCACAGTACTGTCGTAGAACATTTATTCAGCTTGTTGTGATTAACGTGGTGAAATTTTGCTCCTTGTACTAGTTTAGCCACATAAATCCATAGGTTGACACCTGCTCTTGAAGTTGTTCATTACTTGCTGGTTGCCATCACCTTCTTGCTGAGCTTGGTAAGAACAGTTAAGAGCTTGATTGAACAGGTTGAGAGTGAGCGAGTTATCTCCATAAGCACCTTTGTAGCTAGGGATAACGTTACCCTTTCATATTGGATTGTTCTTTTTTTTCTCTACTAACCATGGCAGGAGGAGCAAATAAAAACAAAGAGGTGCATTCACCTCGCACTCGGGGAATTATACAACACTTTGAACGTCATGTGCGGCTACGCACAGAAGCGCTTGATGAGGATTTTCATGTTACCAGTGACCGCCTTGGTCAATTGGAAAATATGCAAATCGACACCAACACCAAAATCAGCACGTTGGAGATTTCTATTCAAACATTGAACACTTATATTGGAGCCATCCTGCAGCACCTTGAGGAGAGGGATCGTGGACGCACCGCGGATGGACAGGTGAGCAGTGCTCCTAGTATTGCATGTGACAATGAAGATGACTATTCTGCAGATACGGAGATCGGGGAAGATGAGGAAGCTAGGCCACGGCGCCGGCTACAACGCAACCGTCAAGGTATGGGTGGACATTGTCGGTGTGAGGTACGCAATCATGATGATACTTTTAACAAGATCAAATTTAAGATACCTCATTTTGATGGTAAATATGACCCTGATGCATATATTACTTGGGAGATTTCTGTTGATAAAAAATTTGCATGTCATGAGTTTCCTAAAAACGCAAGAGTTAGAGCAGCCAATAGTGAGTTTAGTGATTTTGCTTCTGTTTGGTGGATAGAACATGGCAAGAAAAATCCTAATAACATACCACAAACTTGGGATGCTTTGAAACGGCTCATGCGGGCTAGATTTGTTCCTTCTTACAATGCACGTGATGTGTTAAATAAGTTACAACAACTGAGACAGGGAGCTAAAAGTGTAGAAGAGTATTTTCAGGAATTACAAATGGGTATGTTGCATTGTAATTTAGACGAGGATGAGGAACCAACTATGGCTAGATTTTTGGGTGGTTTAAACCGTGAAATTGAGGACATAGTTTCTTATAAAGATTACAATAATGTTACCTGTTTGTTTCATCTTGCTTGTAAAGCTGAAAGTGAAGTGTAGGGACGATGAGCTAGCTCTAGAACTAATATTTCTGCAGGAAAAACTAGCTCATGGTAACCACGAACGACTACTCCTTCGACTGGGCGTGCTTCCCCGCCATCTTCTTCACCAAGTCTAGCAGCACATTCTTCCTCCGGCAACAAGCCATGTGCTTCTTCCACTAGCTCAACAGTAAAGACCACCCAAAAGCCCATCGAGAGTGCTTCTTCCGTAACATCTACCGGACGATCTAAAAACGTTCAATGTCACAAGTGCAAAGGGTTTTGGCCATGTGCAGCGTGACTGCCCAAGCAAACGTGTTCTAATTGTTAAAGATGATGGTGAGTACTCATCTGCTAGTGATTTTGATGACGATACATGTGTTTTGCTTGCAGCTGACTATGCTGGTAGCGATGAACATATGGAGGAGCATATTGGTGCAGAAGATGCAGCGCGCTATGATAGTCTCATTGTGTAGCGTGTGCTTAGAGCACAAATGGAGAAAGCGGAACAAAATCAATGGCACACATTATTCCAAACAAAGTGTGTCGTCAAAGAGCGATCTTGCCGCATGATCATTGATGGACGTAGCTGCAACAACATGGCCAGCAGTGACATGGTGACCAAGCTGGCACTAAGCACCAAACCGCACCCACATCCCTATTACATTCAATGGTTAAACAACAGTGGTAAGGCAAAGGTAACTTGACTTGTGCGAATAAATTTTGTTATTGATCATATAAGGATGTCGTTGAATGTGATGTTGTGCCTATGCAAGCTCGTAATATTCTGCTAGGAAGACCTTGGCAATTTGATAGAGATTCTATGCATCATGGTAGATCAAATCAGTATTCTTTTCTTTACCACGATAAAAAAATTGTGTTGCATCCTATGTCTCCTAAAGCTATTGTGCAAGATGATGTTGCTAGAGCAAGGAAAACTAAATCTCAGGACCATGCTAATGTTGACAACAATAATAATGCCAAATCTGTGTTTGATAAGAAAAATGAGATATCTCTAAAGGGAAAATGCTTGATTGCTATGAAATCTGATATTAATGAACTGATTGCTTCCACCTCTCTTGCCTACGCTTTGGTATGCAAAGATGCTTTGATTTCCCTTTATGATATGCAACATTCTTTGCCTCTTGCTGTTGCTAACTTTTTGCAGGAATATTCTGATGTGTTTCCAAGTGAAATACAACCAGGACTACCACCACTTTGAGGGATTGAGCACCAGATTGACCTCATTCTCGGTGCTTCATTGCCCAACCGTGCACCATACAGGACAAATCCGGAAGAAACAAAGGAGATTCAGCGCCAAGTACAAGAACTACTCGACAAAGGTTATGTACGTGAGTCTCTTAGTCCTTGTGCTGTTCTAGTTATTCTAGTACCTAAAAAGGATGGATCCTAGCGTATGTGTGTGGATTGTAGAGCAATCAACAATATCACCATTCGATATTGTCATCCTATTCCACGCTTAGATGATATGCTTGATGAATTGAGTGGTGCTGTTGTGTTCTCAAAAGTTGATTTGCGTAGTGGTTATCACCAAATTTGCATGAAACTAGGAGATGAATGGAAAACTGCTTTCAAAACTAGGTTCGATTTATATGAGTGGTTAGTCATGCCTTTTGGGTTAACTAATGCACCTAACACCTTCATGAGATTAATGAACGAGGTTTCGCGTGCATTCATGTAAAATTTATTGTTGTGTATTTTGATGATATATTGATTTATAGCTAATCCATGGATGAACATCTTGATCACTACGTGTTGTTTTTAATGCTTTACGTGAGACACGATTATTTGGTAATCTTGAGAAGTGCACCTTTTGCATGGATCGAGTCTCTTTCCTTGGCTATGTTGTTACTCCACAGGGAATTGAAGTTGATCAAGCCAAGGTAGAGGCTATTCAGGGGTGGCCTGTACTAGAGACCATCACACAGGTGCGGAGCTTTCTAGGGCTGGCTGGGTTCTATCGTTGCTTTGTGAAGGATTTCAGCATCATTGCTGCTCCATTGAATGACCTTATGAAGAAGAGAGTGCCTTTTTCATGGGGCACCACACAAGATAACGCCTTTACCATACTGAAAGATAAGTTGATGCATGCACCTCTTCTCCAACTTCCTGATTTTTCTAAGACTTTTGAGCTTGAATGTGATGCTAGTGGGATTGGATTGGGTGGTGTTTTGTTACAAGAAGGAAAACCTGTTGCATATTTTAGTGAGAAAATGAGTGTGCCTGTTCTGAATTATTGTACCTATGATAAGGAATTATATGCTCTTGTACGAACTTTAGAAACATGGCAGCATTTTGAGGTAACAAGTTATGCATTCCAGCTAGCTCCGTTCGTTTGTTGTTGTTACGGGAAGCGCATGGAGGCGTGCTGATGGGGCACTTTGGAGTGAAAAAGATGGAGGACATACTTGATGGTCATTTCTTATGGCCAAGGATGAGGTGAGACGTGGAGAGCTTCGTTGCTCGCTGCACGACATGTCAAAAATCTAAGCCACGACTTAATCCACATGGTTTGTACATGCCTCTTCCTGTTCCTAGCATGCCTTGGGAGAATATTCCTATGGAATTTGTTTTAGGATTGCCTAGAACAAAGAAGGGGAGGGATAGCATCTTTGTTGTCGTGGATAGATTTTCTAAAATGGCACACTTCATACCTTGTCGTAAAAGTGATGATGCTACACATGTGGTTGATTTGTTTTTCCGAGAGATTGTTAGGTTGCATGGTGTGCCAAACACAATAGTTTCAGATCGTGATGCTAAGTTTCTTAGCCATTTTTGGAGAACGTTATGGGCATAATTGAGGACTAAGCTTTTATTTTCAACTACTTGTCATCCCCAAACTAATGGTCAAACTGAGGTTGTGAATAGAAGTTTATCTACCATGCTTAGGACTGTTTTGAAAAAGAATATAAAAATGTGAGAAGAGTGTTTGCCTCATGTTGAGTTTGCTTATAATCATTCCCTACATTCTAGTACTAAGAAATGCCCTTTTGAGATTGTTTATGGATTTGTACCCTGTGCTCCTATTTATTTATTACCTCTTCCTTCAATGGAACAAGTGAATTTTGATGCTAAACATCGTGCTGAATTGATCTTAAAATTGCATGAAACCACTAAGAATAATATAGAGTGCATGAATGCCAAGTATAAACTTGCTGGTAGTAGGGGAAAGAAACCTATCACTTTTGAACCTGGTGATTTAGTTTGGATACATTTTCAAAAGGATAGGTTTCCTTATTTAAGAAAGTTTAAATTGTTACCTCGAGCTGATGGTCCATTCAAAGTGTTAGAAAGGATTAATGATAATGCATATAAACTCGAGTTGCCTGTGGATTTTGGGGTTTGTCCCACATTTAACATTGCATATTTGAAGCCATATTTGGGAGAAGAAGATGAGCTTGAGTCGCGGATGACTCAAATGCAAGAAGGGGAGGATGATGAGGACATCAACACCTAATACATCCACACCAGCTCAGCTACAGGTTTCTGGTCTGATCACTCGCACTCGTGCACGTCAACTAAACTATGAGGTGAACTCGTTCTTGGCCTTAAGTCCATCTTATCTAGATCGTGGAACTACGTGATTTCTTGTTTTGCTTAGGAACAATGGAGAGGGGCCAATGGGAAGGGAATTCGCGCGGACGGGATTTGGACAACAGAACAGCACCAACTTGTGACGGCCACCACAACTTCATACGATCTCTGATCTAGGCGTTCAGGTACTTCCTAGAAAGATTATCAAGTCTACTTTCAAAAGGATCTGGCCTCATGTCTATATCTATTCAGAGTCGGCCGCAATCGTTATTTTAATACCAAGACCTTTTTTGTCCATGGTGCTGCATCACCAAAATTGGGCCCATGGCCCATGTAACGTTTGGAGTCCATTAGGGACTCGTGATTAGGGTTTCTCGCGACCCTAGGGGGTAATAAATAGTAGCCGCCGCCCTCATTAGCTGGTGGGTTTTGTTTATTCCTAAGTTAGCTTCCGCTGCTTCCTTGTACACACGCGTGTCGACTAGATCGCCCGTCTACTTGTATCCAGAACTCCACTTTAGATTGATTCAACTGATAAGTGCTTGTTCTTCTTGTTCTTGCGTGTTCTTCGATTGCTTGTAGGAACAAAGGCCCTCGTGGTCAGGTTGATTGTGCGCCAGCAAGATCAATACAACTTTGGAGTCGGTGTACCGATTGCTAAGGCGCATCGTCTTGGGAACGGTGTAGTCAGATCGCCAATGTCTTCTCCTACACAAATCGAACCCTCCTATTCTCATCGAAAGATCGGGAACCAAGATCCTATCATGTCCTAGGCTACTCACTCCACGACTTGGAATCAGCCTTGCTCTTTGCATCCATGGCATTTCCACCGACCCTCTTAGCACACCATCTAGGGAACCTCAAAGGAGGTTGAACAATGTTATGCGGGAGGTTATCAAGAAGGAGGTCTTGAAACTCTTGCATGCTGGAATAATTTATCCCGTTCCTCAAAGTGAGAGGGTTATCTTTGTCTAAGTAGTGCCCAAGAAAGGAGGAATGACGATCGTTCAAAATGAGAGGAATGTACTCATTCATCAACGAACCGTCACAGGGTGGAGGATGTGTATTGACTACAGAAAACTCAACAAGGCAACAATGAAGGATCATTTCCCGCTCCCTTTCATTGATGAAATGCTTCAGCGGCTAGCGGAACATTCCTTCTTTTGTTTTCTTGATGGGTATTTTGGTTACCATCAAATTCCCATCCAACCTAATAATCAAAGTAAGACCACCTTCACATGCCCTTGCAGAACGTACGCCTATCGGCGAGTGTCGTTCGGGTTGTGTAATGCACTCGCTTTGTTCCAAAGGTGCATGATGTCTATTTTCTCAAACATGATCAAGGAAATCATGGAAGTTTTCATGGACAACTTTTCTGTCTATGGAAAAACTTTTGATCATTGTCTTGAGAACCTAGAGCGGGTCTTACAAAGATACCCAGAAAGGATCTGGTGCTAAATTGGGAAAAGTGTCATTTTATGGTCCGTGAAGACATCGTCTTAGGACACTTGGTGTCCGAAAGGGTGATTGAGGTGGACAAAGCCAAAACTGAAGTTATTGAAAAGCGTCCACCTCCCACCAACATTAAGGGTATCCGTAGGTTTTTAGGCCATGTGGGGTTCTACCGACGATTTATCAATGATTTTTTTTAAAATCGCTAGACCCCTCACTAGCCTATTAGCTAAGGATGTGTTGTTTGATTTCGATGATGAGTGTCACCAATCTTTTGACATCCTCAAGAAGGCACTCATCACATCTCCAATCATTCAACCCCCTGATTGGATGTTGCCATTCGAAATCATGTGTGATGCTAGTGATTATGCCGTTGGAGCGGTCCTTGGCCAAACCAAGGATAATAAGCATCATGCAATAGCCTACGCTAGCAAGACTTTATCAGGAGCTCAACTTAACTATGCCGCAACTGAAAAGGAGCTCCTAGTAGTTGTCTTTGCTATCGATAAGTTTAGATCATACTTGGTTGGAGCAAAAACCATAGTCTACGTAGACCCTGCTGCTTTGATATATTTGCTCACCAAGAAAGATGTTAAACCTGGGCTAATCCAATGGATTCTCCTACTCCAAGAGTTTGACCTGGAGATAATAGATAAAAAGGGAGTAGAGAATTCCGTCGTTGATCACCTCTCACGTATGTAAATCAAATATACACTACACATACCTATCAATGATTTCTTACGTGATGATATGTTGCTCAAGGTGACCGACTCTAACCTTTGGTATGCGGACATTATAAACTTCATGGTTACGGGGTACGTACCACCAGAGCAGGATAAGAAAAAGCTCATTTTTGAGAGTCGACGTCACCTTTGGGATGATCCATACCTTTATAGGGTATGTTCCGATAGGCTGCTTAGAAGGTGCGTCCAAACAATCGGAGGCACCAAAATCATCGAAAGATGCCATACGACCCTCTATGGCGGGCACTATGGTGTTTACCGTACTCAGGCAAAGATCTGGCAAAGCGGATTCTTTTGGCCCTCAATGTATGAGGATACAAAGGAATACGTTCGAAGATGCCGAGAATGCCAAAAGCATGGAGGAATCACTGCTCGCAATGCGATGCCCTCACATACAATCTACAAGTAGAATTATTTGATGTGTGGGGGATCGACTTCATGGGACCTTTTACAAAGTCCTATGATTGCGAGTATATTCTGGTGGTCGTAGATTATGTATCCAAATGGGTAGAAGCATTACCATGCAAACATGCCGATGTCAAGATCGTTCAGAAAATGTTTCATGAAATGATTTGCCCACGGTTTGGAACTCTTCGAATGATCATAAGTGATGGAGGGTCTTATTTCATTGATAAGACCTTCCGGAGCTTTCTGAGGGAGCTTGAGGTTAGGCATAGCATTGCTACTCCGTACCATCCCCAAACAAGTGGCCAAGCAGAAACTTCAAACAAACAAATAAAGAATATACTGCAAAAGGCCGTTATTCAGATGGGGAATGGGTGGAAGAACAAACTGCCCGATGCACTTTGGGCATACCGTACAGCCTATAAGACACCCATTGGAATGTCACCTTTCCAAATTGTCTACAGGAAAACTTGTCATTTACCAGTAGAATTGGAACATAGAGCTATTGGGCTATCATGAAATGGAACATGGATCTTCGTGAAGCTGGAAAGTTGCAGAAAATGCAAATTTCTGAGCTGGAAGAATGGAGGGATAAGACGTACTATAGTGCCAAGATCTATAAGGAAAAAACCAAGAGGTGTCACGATAAAAGAATTACGCCTAAGGAGTTCAAGCCTGGAGATAAAATCCTACTTTTCAACTCTAGAGTCAAACTTTTTGAACATGGGAAACTAAAAAGTAAATGTGAAGGTCCCTATACTGTGGTAGTTAGTTCATCTCATGGAACTATTACACTCCAAAATGATGAAGGTCATCTATTCAAAGTAAATGAGCACCGTCTCAGGATCTTATTAGAACCCGAAGAAAATTTGGACAAAGAGGAAGATGTAGTCAATTTGATTTACTTTAACTTCAATCCTTGAAGTTTGGTTAAATTTTCCATGTCCAATAAAAGCAAACTCCAACCCTCACCACTCCTTTCCAATCATCCCACTATCCCCATTTGGCTATGTAGGAGATAAGTAAAATGTAGAACATCATAAATACTTTCTTAGTTAGGACTTAGGATTTTTTTATTCTATCATACAAAGTGCCATTGTCAAATAAATTGTGACTCACCGGTGTAGGTAAGGTCAGTATATTCTTTAACTTTTCCATGTTTTTATATCAAATAAAGACAGGTTCAAGAACAAGTGTGGTGGAGGTCCCACAGGCCTCCGAAAGTGCAAAATGTCAGACCATCATGAAAGAACAATTCAAGGCCTCGCATGAAGGACGACGAGAAGATTTGACCAAGCCATGATGGCTTGGCCCACCCTTCTTCATTAAAGTGATGGTTTGCGCTCTCTCACCTCTTATCCCTCTATCCCTGATTTTTGAGTTGAAATTGATTATGCATGATAATATCATTAAAAGTCAACTCATTGGAAAATAAAATTGTGCAATTTCATATATCATATTTTGCTAAGAGAATGGAATATGTCTACTTCTCATTTCAATTTCATTATCATGTTCTTGAACCACATATTATTTTGAAAAATATGTCATCTAAGTATTTGATTGGTGTGATATGGTAAATGAGCGAAACTTGGAAACTCTCCATGCTGGAATTGAATTTTGGTATTGCAATTTTCAAAGTCATCAAATTTTGCCATCCTCTCTCATTAGAATTCAAATACCCACAAAGGTCATATGATAGAGATATTGAAAACAAAATGCATATGCCACTTTGCATCTCCATTGAACTTTGTCAAACTCTTGACCCTTTTGAGTGACTTGCATGAAATCTTTGATTAGGAATTTCTTGTGCACTCCACCATATTCCATAATTTTCACACATCCACCATCAAAGGATACTCCATGCAAATTCTGCAAAATCCTCTCTGAATATAAAGAGGCACAAAAAGGAGTAGAAGGCATGGCTATAAGAGCTCTCTCGCTCAAAAAAGAGAGAATTCAAAAAAAAAAGAAAAAAAGAGAGAGGGCCTGAATGTAGCCTAGAGGGGGGTGAATAGGCTTTTAAAGTTTTCCTGCATACGTAATCAAATTGTTAAATACCTAAGGGACCGGACTTGTCCGACGTGATTGCAGACTAGTCCGGTGTGTTGATATGTTCTGAACTGATCAAGTGTGGATGCAGAAATTGTAAATGTTATAGTAGCGAATTTTAATTACTATTGGAACAAACTTGATTGAATTATCAGTATTGCAAACTTGCACGTGGAATACAATGTTAATTGAAGGATCAATTTCAATGCCCTAAATAATGATAATTGCAAAAGTAAAGAAATGAGCACACGGGACACAAATTTTTACCGAGGTTCGATCTCACAAAAGAGATCTGATGAGGACATCAACACCCTCGATACATCCACACCAACTCAGCTACCGGTTTCTGGTCCGATCACTCGCGCTCGTGCACATCAACTAAACTATGAGGTGAACTCGTTCTTGGCCTTATGTCCATCTTATCTAGACCGTGGAACTACGTGCTTTCTTGTTTTGCTTAGGATCAATGGAGAGGAGCCAATGGGAAGGGAATTCGCGCGGACGGGATTTGGACAGCAGAACAGCACCAACTTGTGACGGCCACCACGATTTCATACGGACTCCGATCTGTGCGTTCAAGTACTTCCTTGAAAGATTATCAAGTCTACTTTCAAACGGATCTGGCCTCATGTCCATATCTATTCGGAGTCGGCCGCAATAGTTATTTTAATACCAAGACCTTTTTCTGTCCAGGGTGCTGCATCACCAAAATTGGGCCCATGGCCCATGTATCATTTGGAGTCCATTAGGGACTCGTGATTAGGGTTTCTCACGACCCTAGGGAGGTAATAAATAGTAGAAGCCGCCCCCATTAGCTGGTGGATTTTGTTTATTCGTAAGTTAGCTTCTGCTGCTTCCTTGTACACGCGCGTGTCGACTAGATCGCCCGTCTACTTGTATCCAGAACCCCACTTTAGATTGATTCAATAGATAAGTGCTTGTTCTTCTTGTTCTTGCATGTTCTTCGATTGCTTGTAGGAACAAAGGCCCTCATGGTCAGGTTGATTGTGCGCCAGCAAGATCAATACAACTTCGGAGTCGGTGTACCGATCGCTAAGGCGCATCGTCTTGGGGACTGTGTAGTCGGATCGCCAACGTCTTCTCCTCCACAAATCGAACCCTCCTATTCTCATCGAAAGATCGGGAACCAAGATCCTATCAAGTGGTATCAGAGCAAGGTTAATCGGTGAGAGTGCTACCATTACTTTTCTTTCCGCTGTTATCATCCTATAGTCCAGAAAAAGCCCAAAAAAGATACCAGATCTGTTTTTTTCCAATATTCCTAGACCATTGTGCCTTTTACTTTCTCCACTTAGTAAAGACTTGTTGAGTTCATGGTTGCTTCGACGAGTCAAGTTGCTGGTCTTTAGTTTTGCACCACTAGAGTTTTGAGTTCGTGTCACATTCGGTCACCTAGTTCAAGTCAGATTCGTAGTTCGAGTTTGAGTCGGATTACTAGTTTGAGTTTGAATCAGATTGCTACTTCGAGTTTGAGTCGGATTACTAGTTCGAGTTTGAGTCGGATTACAAGTTCAAATCATATTTCTGCTTTGAGTTTGAGTCGTATTGCTAGTTCGAGTTTGAGTCAGATTACGAGTTCAAATTAGATTGCTACTTCGAGTTTGAGTCGGATTGCTAGTTTGAGTTTGAGTCTGATTACTAGTTCGAGTTTGAATCAGATTGCTACTTCGAGTTTGAGTCAGATTAGTAATTTGAGTTTGACAATAAGAAAAAGGCAAGTGCAAAATCAAAAGCCGCACAAAAGCCACAAGCAATTAGAGAAGAAAAAAAGGCAAGTGCAAAATCAAAAGCCGCACAAAAGCCACAAGCAATTAGAGAAGAAAAAAAAAGGCAAGTGCAAAATCAAAAGCCGCACAAAAGCCACAAGCAATTAGAGAAGAAAAAAAAAGGCAAGTGCAAGATCAAAAGCCGCATGTGCAAATTTTGTTCTAGGGTCTCCTGATTCCATCTAGAGAGAGTTTGGGTGACCACCCCAACAAAAAAAAAAACGAAAAAAAATCAGATTGTTGTTTGGGGTGTTTTTGGTGACGACATTGGTGTCTCGGCTCGCGTCTCTAGTACGGCCAAGACTAAGATCAGCACAGTACTGTCGTATAATATTTATTCAGCTTGTTGTGATTAACGTGGTGAAAGTTTGCTCCTTGTGCTAGTTCAGCCACCTAAAGCCATAGATTGACACCTCCTCTTGAAGTTGTTCATTACTTGCTGGTTGCCATCACCTTCTTGCTGAGCTTTGTAAGAACAGGTAAGAGCTTGATTGAACAGGTTGAGAGTGAGCGAGTTATCTCCACCAGCACCTTTGTAGCTAGGGATAACGTTACCCTTTCATATTGGATTTTTTTTCTACTAACCATGGCAGGAGGAGCAAATACAAATGAAGACGTGCATTCACCTCGCACACGGGGAATTATACAACACTTCGAATGCCAAGTGCGGCTACACACAGAAGCGCTTGATGAGGATTTTCGAGTTACCAGTGACCGCCTTGGTCAATTGGAAAATATACAGATCGACACCAACACCAAAATCAGCATGTTGGAGAGTTCCATTCAAACATTGAACACCTCTATTGGAGCCATCCTGCAGCGCCTTGAGGAGAGGGATCATGGACGCACCGCAGATGGACAGGTGAGCAATGCTCCTAGTATTGTACGTGACAATGAAGATGACTATTCTGCAGATATGGAGATTGGGGAAGATGAGGAAGCTAGGCCACGGCGCCGGCTACAACGCAACCGTCAAGGCATAGGTGGACATCGTCGGCGTGAGGTACGCAATCATGAAGATACTTTTAACAAGATCAAATTTAAGATACCTCATTTTGATGGTAAATATGACCCTGATGCATATATTACTTGGGAGATTTCTGTTGATCAAAAATTTGCATGTCATGAGTTTCCTGAAAACGCAAGAGTTAGAGCAGCCACTAGTGAGTTTACTGATTTTGCTTTTTTTTGGTGGATAGAACATGGCAAGAAAAATCCTAATAACATACCACAAACTTGGGATGCTTTGAAACGGCTCATGCGGGCTACATTTGTTCCTTCTTACTATGCACATGATCTGTTAAATAAGTTACAACAATTGAGACAGGGAGCTAAAAGTGTAGAAGAGTATTTTCAGGAATTACAAATGGGTATGTTGCGTTGTAATTTAGACGAGGATGAGGAACCAGCTATGGCTAGATTTTTGGGTGGTTTAAACCATGAAATTCAGGACATACTTTCTTATAAAGATTACAATAATGTTACCCGTTTGTTTCATCTTGCTTGTAAAGCTGAAAGGGAAGTACAGGGACGACGAGCTAGCTCTAGAACTAATATTTCTGCAGGAAAGACTAGCTCATGGCAACCACGCACGACTACTCCTTCGACTGGGCGTGCTTCTCCGCCATCTTCTTCACAAAGTCGGGCAGCACCTTCTTCTTCCAACAACAAGCCACGTGCTTCTTCCACTAGCTCAGCAGTAAAGACCACCCAAAAGCCCACCAAGAGTGCTTCTTCCGTAGCATCTACCGGACGATCTAGAGACGTTCAATGTCACAAGTGCAAGGGTTTTGGCCATGTGCAGCGTGACTGCCCAAGCAAACGTGTTCTAATTGTTAAAGATGACGGTGAGTACTCATCTGCTAGTGATTTTGATGATGATACATGTGTTTTGCTTGCAGCTGACTATGCAGGTAGCGATGAACATCAAGAAGAGTATATTGGTGCAGAAGATGCAGCGCGCTATGATAGTCTCATTGTGCAGCGTGTGCTTAGTGCACAAATGGAGAAAGCGGAACAAAATCAAAGGCACACATTATTCAAAACAAAGTGTGTCGTCAAAGAGCGATCTTGCCGCATGATCATTGATGGAGGTAGCTGCAACAACTTGGCCAGCAGTGACATGGTGACCAAGCTGGCACTAAGCACCAAACCGCACCCACATCCATATTACATTCAATGGTTAAACAACAGCGGTAAGGCAAACATAACTAGACTTGTGCGAATCAATTTTACTATTGGATCATATAAGGATATCGTTGAATGTGATGTTGTGCCTATGCAAGCTTGTAATATTCTGCTAGGAAGACCTTGGCAATTTGATAGAGATTCTATGCATCATGGTAGATCAAATCAGTATTCTTTTCTTTACCACGATAAAATAATTGTGTTGCATCCTATGTCTCCTGAAGCTATTGTGCAAGATGATGTTGCTAGAGCTAGGAAAACTAAATATCAGGACCATGCTAACATTGAGAACAATAACAATGCCAAATCTGTGTTTGATAAGAAAAATGAGATATCTCTGAAGGGAAAATGCTTGTTTGCTACGAAATCTGATATTAATGAACTGATTGCTTCCACCTCTGTTGCCTATGCTTTGGTATGCAAAGATGCTTTGATTTCCCTTTACGATGTGCAACATTCTTTGCCTCCTGCTGTTGCTAACATTTTGCAGGAAAATTCTGATGTGTTTCCAAGTGAAATACCACCAGGACTACCACCACTTCGAGGGATTAAGCACCAGATTGACCTCATTCCCGGTGCTTCATTGCCCAACCGTGCACCATATAGGACAAATCCAGAAGAAACAAAGGAGATTCAGCGCCAAGTACAAGAACTACTTGACAAAGGTTATGTACGTGAGTCTCTTAGTCCTTGTGCTGTTCCAGTTATTCTAGTACCTAAAAAGGATGGATCATGGCGTATGTGTGTGGATTGTAGAGCAATCAACAATATAACCATTCGATATCGTCATCCTATTCCACGCTTAGATGATATGCTTGATGAATTGAGTGGTGCTATTGTGTTCTCAAAAGTTGATTTGTGTAGTCGTTATCACCAAATTCGCATGAAACTAGGAGATGAATGGAAAACTGCTTTCAAAACTAAGTTCCGTTTATATGAGTGGTTAGTCATGCCTTTTAGGTTAACTAATGCACCTAGCACCTTCATGAGATTAATGAACGAGGTTTTGCGTGCATTCATTGGAAAATTTGTTGTTGTGTATTTTGATGATATATTGATTTATAGCAAATCCATGGATGAACATCTTGATCACTTACGTGCTGTTTTTAATGCTTTGCGTGAGGCACGATTATTTGGAAATCTTGAGAAGTGCACCTTTTGCACGGATCGAGTCTCTTTCCTTGGCTATGTTGTTACTCCACAGGGAATTGAAGTTGATCAAGCCAAGATAGAGGCTATTCAGGGGTGGCCTGTACCAAAGACCATCACACAGGTGCGGAGCTTTCTAGGGCTGGCTGGGTTCTATCGTCACTTTGTGAAGGATTTCAGCACCATTGCTGCTCCATTGAATGACCTTACGAAGAAGGGGGTGCCTTTTTCTTGGGGCACCACACAAGATAACGCCTTTACCATACTGAAAGATAAGTTGACGCATGCACCTCTTCTCCAACTTCCTGATTTCTCTAAGACTTTTGAGCTTGAATGTGATGCTAGTGGGATTGGATTGGGTGGTGTTTTGTTACAAGAAGGAAAACCTATTGCATATTTTAGTGAGAAAATGAGTGGGCCTGTTCTAAATTATTCTACCTATGATAAGGAATTATATACTCTTGTATGAACTTTAGAAACATGTCAGCATTATTTGTGGCCCAAAGAATTTGTTATCCATTCTGATCATGAATCACTAAAGCATATTAGGAGTCAAGGGAAACTAAACCGTAGGCATGCTAAGTGGATGGAATTTATTGAGTCTTTTCCTTATGTCATTAAACACAAAAAGGGAAAGGATAATGTTATTGCTGATGCTTTATCTAGATGTTATACTCTTCTATGTCAACTTGACTTTAAATTTTTTGGATTAGAAACGATTAAAGATCAATATGAACATGATGCTGATTTCAAAGATGTATTGCTGAAATGTAAAGACGGAAAAACATTGAATAAATTTGTCCTCAATGATGGCTATGTGTTTAGAGCTAACAAGTTATGCATTCCAGCTAGCTCCGTTCGTTTGTTGTTGTTACAGGAAGCGCATGGAGGCGAGCTGATGGGGCACTTTGGAGTGAAAAAGACGGAGGGCATACTTGCTGGTCATTTCTTTTGGCCAAGGATGAGGCGAGATGTGGAGCGCTTTGTTGCTCGCTGCACGACATGTCAAAAAGCTAAGTCATGACTTAATCCACATGGTTTGTACATGCCTCTTCCTGTTCCTAGAATGCCTTGGGAGGATATTTCTATGGACTTTGTTTTAGGACTACCTAGAACAAAGAAGGGGAGGGATAGCATCTTTGTTGTTGTGGATAGATTTTCTAAAATGGCACACTTCATACCTTGTCGTAAAAGTGATGATGCTACACATGTTGCTGATTTGTTTTTCCGAGATATTGTTAGATTGCATGGTGTGCCAAACACAATAGTTTCAGATCGTGATGCTAAGTTTCTTAGCCATTTTTGGAGAACGTTATGGGCAAAATTGGGGACTAAGCTTTTATTTTCAACTACTTGTCATCCCCAAACTGATGGTCAAACTGAGGTTGTGAATAGAAGTTTATCTACCATGCTTAGGGCTGTTTTGAAAAAGAATATAAAAATGTGGGAAGAGTGTTTGCCTCATGTCGAGTTTTCTTATAATCGTTCCCTACATTCTAGTACTAAGAAATGCCCTTTTGAGATTGTTTATGGATTTGTACCCCATGCTCCTATTGATTTATTACCTCTTCCTTCAATGGAACGAGTGAATTTTGATGCTAAACATCGTGCTAAATTGATCTTAAAATTGCATGAAACTACTAAGAAGAATATAGAGTGCATGAATGCCAAGTATAAACTTGCTGGTAGTAGGGGAAAGAAAACAATCACTTTTGAACCTGGTGATTTAGTTTGGTTACATTTGCGAAAGGATAGGTTTCCTGATTTGAGAAAGTCTAAATTGTTACCTCGAGCTGATGGTCCATTCAAAGTGTTAGAAAGAATTAATGATAATGCATATAAACTCGAGTTGCCTGCGAATTTTGGGGTTAGTCCCACATTTAACATTGCAGATTTGAAGCCATATTTGGGAGAAGAAGATGAGCTTGAGTCGCGGACGACTCAAATGCAAGAAGGGGAGGATGATGAGGACATCAACACCCTCGATACATCCATACCAACTCAGCTACCGGTTTCTGGTCCGATCACTCGCGCTCATGCACGTCAACTAAACTATGAGGTGAACTCGTTCTTGGCCTTATGTCCATCTTATCTAGACCGTGGAACTACGTGCTTTCTTGTTTTGCTTAGGAACAATGGAGAGGAGCCAATGGGAAGGGAATTCGCGCGGACGGGATTTGGACAGCAGAATAGTACCAACTTGTGACGGCCACCACGATTTCATACGGACTCCGATCTGAGCGTTCAAGTACTTCCTGGAAAGATTATCAAGTCTACTTTCAAACGGATCTGGCCTGATGTCCATATCTATTCGGAGTAGGCCGCAATAGTTAATTTAATACCAAGACCTTTTTCTGTCCAGGGTGCTGCATCACCAAAATTGGGCCCATGGCCCATGTATCATTTGGAGTCCATTAGGGACTCGTGATTAGGGTTTCTCACGACCCTAGGGAGGTAATAAATAGTAGCATCCGCCCTCATTAGCTGGTGGGTTTTGTTTATTCGTAAGTTAGCTTCTGCTGCTTCCTTGTACACGCGCGTGTCGACTAGATCGCCCGTCTACTTGTATCCAGAACCCCACTTTAGATTGATTCAACAGATAAGTGCTTGTTCTTCTTGTTCTTGCGTGTTCTTCGATTACTTGCAGGAACAAAGGCCCTCGTGGTCAGGTTGATTGTGCGCCAGCAAGATCAATACAACTTCGGAGTCAGTGTACCGATCGCTAAGGCGCATCGTCTTGGGGACGGTGTAGTCGGATCGCCAACGTCTTCTCCTCCACAAATCGAACCCTCCTATTCTCATCGAAAGATCGGGAACCAAGATCCTATCAAGATCTACGTCCTCGTTGAGGAGGCCCACACAGAGTCGGGTCTTTTCAAACCCTTTCCCTCGTCAAGTCACCACAGAGAGCCGACTTGATTCCATTATCACGGGTAATCATCAAGTTGGTGGGGCAACCTCACATGTTGAGGGCTCCCACAAGAATTACAGCAGAAAAATAATCGAATACACTCAAAATGATTACAAGTAATGCAAGAGTTTATAGAGATCAAACCCTAGGAGCTCAATGACGTGTAGACAACAATCTCCCAATCCCAAATCTGAATACTCAAAGAATTTCACTTTTGAGAACTTCTCATGCGTGGGGAGATGTGTTTTTGTGCTCTTGGGACAAGTGGCGGCGCTAGGGTTCCTGTTCTTGATAGTAGGATGCGAGAGTTGTGTTTGTGGGGTCGTGCATCTCCTATTTATAGTGTTTCCAAAATTATTACCGTTAGGGATCCCGACAGTCGTACTAGTCCGCTCTAGGGACCAGACTTGTCTGGTGTGCTTTGTAAAATCCGCATGAAATGTGCAGCACACTAGAAACCCTAATATGTGTGAGGTATACCGGACTAGTCCGGTAGGAGTCCGGACATGTCTGGTGCCCTATGTATTAGAACATCAGAAAGTTTTTTGGACTAGTCCGATCCAAGAATGGACTTGCACAATGCATAGTGTTATGAAACATCAGAGAGTTTCTCAGACTAGTTCGATCCATGAACGGACTTGTCTGGTGCACAGTGTTGTGGAACATCAAAAAGTTTAATAGACTAGTCTGGTGCACTGTTAAGTGAGACTACAGAGAGTTGAACAGATTAGCTTGATGCTCAGCAAATTATTAAGATTGATTTTAAGCCCTTAACCCTATGCAAAGACTTGAGCTCTTGGGATGTGTCTGTCACATACATCCTATACAAGTAAGTCTACTTTGCGCTTCATTCATCAATTGGGCTTTTCTTTTTCTACATCACTTCATTTTTCACTTTTTGAGTGCACCACACTATCTCATCTGAGTTGACCTGCATTCATCTCAACAAGTTCATTAGGATCTCATTCGTTTGTCTTCAATCGTCCGAAACCCACAAGAGAATGCCTAGATACACTTTCAGAGCCAATAAGTAGCCATGTTTCATCCTTGCATAAAAAAGAGAGAGTGATCAATTGGGAGTCATCATAACCATTCATCATCCACCATCCATAATAAGTGCACAAGAATTTCTTTAGTCATTGGTTTTTTTTGCATGGTCTTCTCATGAGAATCTCATTTTGACTTAGTAATTGTCACACCTGGTAATAAGAAGACAACCAGATGCTTTCCACATATATGTCAGGATCAGTTCAACTCATACATGTGTAGACGAAAGTGAAATACCATAAATAATGCCATGTTCGAGTACATCACCTTATTACATAAATGACCTTCTAGATCTAAAAGAAAAGTACATAAGCAGCGGAAAAACATATAAAAGGGCTCCAAGAACAGGCATTGTACGAGGGATATGCCAGCCTAGAACATCTCATCGAGATCTCCATAGAAGTTCTGGTTCTCCACCTCTTCATCTTCATAGACTGGGGGGAAATATACAACTAACAAGTTTGAGTACCAACGGTACTCGCAAGTCGAGAAGTTATGACATGAGGCTCATAACAAGGATGGCAGATAATAGTTAAAGCACTATAGAAATTATAACTTACTCTTAATGTTGTTAAGCACCTACATCTAGGTGAAATTCCCAACCAACATCCCAAAATAACCAGGTAAGAACAAGCCCAAACCATCCATTATGTAACCATGTGCTAATTATGAATTTGGTTCCAAGCCGCTCATGTCCGTGAGCACAGATGTCTAGATAGTTTGACAAGACTCTGCAGAGTGTGTATCCTTTACCCACAGTTCGTGATTTCATCCCCTATTGCCAAGTGGACTAAGGTAAACCTCCCTGATGCTCGTGGTAGCTAACCACCTTACACACTTCCGTAGTGTGTGGCCAGGAGATCACTACGAGGTGTTTCCGATGGTTCTCCCGACTTGCAATGGGTACACTAAGGTTTCACCGCTCCGACACCTGGAGTCTATTTTCCCTCCGCTAGGAGAAGCTCCCTGTTGAGCCATGCGGATCCCAAGGCAGAATTTTGAACCCATTCTACGCCTGTTCAATTACCTATGCTACATCGGGAGAGACCAAATTACTCAACCAAGTTGTCCCATATACAATTCTGTGGTGATACTAAAAGGCTTAGCGACTTCCTCCATAAACTGGTCCTTAGAATCCGATAGTTGTCAAGCTTCAAATCAAGGTCTTGTGCACGCATGCACCAATCCATACAAAACCCCCTATCAGATTCCTAACTGCTAATTCTATTATTGCCATCAATTCATGAATCATAATACATCAAATATAACTTGTAGACAAATAGATCATATTTCAATTAAGCATGGATAAGCGTAAACTAATTAATAGTAAAACACTCAAACCAAGCGACAAGGAATACTTGGGAATAACTAGAGAAACATAGCATAGGATTCATATTTTAAATTAGCATGCATCTAACTAAAACTTAACAAAAAGGGTGCAAGATGGTCAAGGAACTTGCCTCCAAATTGAGCTTGGTGGTCGACGGAAAATTGTTGCTCTTGAAGATTAAGTGTCGGTTCTGGCCCCGACTCTAGTTTTATGACGATGCATGAAATAATAACATACAATAAGAACACATAGAATGCAAACACTTCAAATAAACATAAATTCCTACGCAAAAGTGATTTTATGGTTAATTTAAATTATAGGAATAAACCAATTATTGAGAATTTAGACTTAAATGAAATATATTGAGTAAAACATATTTTTAACAATTTTTATACCATTTTTATATTTATTAGAAACCTATTATTATTTTCTAGAAATTTTTCTCCTTCAAAATATGCTTAAAATAGATTTATAACATAAAATGTGCATTTTACAATTTTTTACACTATTTTTAATAATTATTTCTAGGTGAAAATCAATTTTTATGATTTAAATACACTTAAAAAGTATTTTATGACTAACTCAGCAATTTAAATGAATTATAAAAATATTACAGAAATGAAAATAATATTAAAAACATTTTAAAACCTGTTTTATAATTATTTTATAGAAATTAAGGACTTTTATTTAATTTCTAGAACTACCATGGGCTTTTATGTAAAAACAGAACTATTCCAGAGGCTAAATATATTTTTCTACAAAGTTCAAGGGTCGTTCTATAATTTTCCAGAATTTATTTGCTATTCTATAATATTCCAGGGGCTTTAAAACACTTTTTATTTAATTATCTAGTAATTTCCTAATTTCCAGAAAGTCCAGGGTTGATTTTATAAGTTTTTTGACCAATTTGCAAATTTAAAACTGTCTAGGGGGTTTTCTAACCTAAACAGGGGGTTCTATGTAAAATCTCCAACGGTTAAGGGCATTTGAACGTGGGTCGTTGGATTTAAAGTGCATGGCTTGGATTTAAAAGGCCGAAGGGGTATCCTAGGATCTAATCTTGACCATTCAACCAGAATGGATGGCTGACAAAGGGCCACGTCACCCGGATTGACCAGGGCGGCGGCGCGCGGCGGCCGGAGCCAACGGGGATGGCGGCGCCATGGCCGGAGCTGGCCGACGCGCCCTAATTTATAGTACAGCCCACCAAACTTAACTAAAAATGATGGAAACGAGAGAGGGGAGGAAGGGAAACTCACCTAGATGCGTCGCAAGACCCGAAATGGAGCGGAAAATGGTCGGCGACGGTGAACCGCGGCGGTTCTCGTCGGCGCCCGACGAAGTCGGCGATGCACGACCTTTCTCCACCGACGAGGATGTCTGGCAAGTACCTGGGAACACGGCGAGTGAGTTAGGCAAGCTCCCGAGGTGAGACAATGGGTGGAACAATGAGAACACGGCCAGCATTACCGAACTCGACGACGCTAGGGTTTAGGCGTCGGGGTGAAGAATTTGGAGGGGAAATTGGCCGGTATTTATAGGGCTTCAGTGTGGAAACGTCCGACGCCATTATTGAGCACTAGCCGACGCTTGATTAGGGAGAAACGGATGGAAATGAAGAGGGGAATCAGTGGGCGGCGCGAGTGGAGGCATTACGGGCGCACGGCGGTTCGGCGGGGAAGACGGAGCTGACCGGTGGGGCTTGGGTTGACAGCGAGGGGGAGAGAAGAGAGAGCGCGGGCGCGGGTTGAGCGGGCCGGCGCGGGGAAGAGAGGGAAGTGGGCCGGGGCGGGAGAATCGGCCCATGGGTGTTTTTCCAATTTGTTTTCCTTTTTCTTTTCTGTTTTCTTTTTCTTCTCTTTTATGTTTTGAATTTGTAAAATGAATTTCTAGCAAATTTAAATTTAAAAAATTTCACACAATCAAATCATATGATGCAATTGCCTTATATGGATTTTATTTCCTAAGAAAATTGTTATGTAGCTCTTCAAAAAATTATTTTACACACATTTTTTCTTTTCAAAATTTTTGGATGTTACAGTAATATATGAATTGTATGTGAGCCACTTTTATCCATACCAAGCTCCACAAAAGCCATATTTAATTTTAGGAAAAGAAGTGGCAACTCAAGCCAAGGTGAGGACTAAACACGTTGAGAGATGAAAGCATTCTTTTGAGGAGCATGGCAATATCTTTTTGACTTGTGAAAATATAGCAATTTCCAAGTTTATTTCAGCAGGATTAGTCCAGGTGAATTACATTCTAGCCGTTCCATCTCTCAAACACCCAAGATGATGTGGTAGCCACATGTCAAAGGTTCTTGAACAAAGGCATGTGTTGAAATGTTTTGTATACATACATCGTACTTGTAGCTGAATTATGATATCACTTTGTTCTTCTTGCCTTCACTCGAGGACGAGTAAAGGACTAAGTGTGGGGGAGTTTGTTGACGGTCCTTAGTTGCCAAATACGACCGTCAATTCCTTGCATAAAAGTTATGGATTAGACAACCAACATAATGGTAGGAGTTATTTACTAACTATCTCCACAAGTGTTGGTGCAATTGTGTATGCAGGTGAATTATGCCCATAATTAGAGGTATTTACAGGGACCAATCCAAGAAACACACCTTACAACCAATCAGGCCCAAGCACAAGGATTCTTGGGCCCACTCAGAGGAGAAAACCAACTAAAAATGAGGGGAATCACCCATACCCATGATGGGGCCCCACAAAACAGCCTCCCAGAGGAATAACATCGCGTTTGGGGCCACCGGAAAGTCGGCTGAAGTGCCAGTTCAACCAACTAGGTAAATGCACCAAACGGTCAACCGCCACGTGTTGGCTCCTCACAGCTTGGAGATCACATGGCGACTGATTCCCTCGCTTTTTCTGGCGTCAAATTGACCTTTCGAGGGTGTAAATAGCGGGTAGGGGGCTCCCTCACTCCACACACCAAAAGCTTGAGTCTAGTACTATACTCCAAAGGTGTAGCGCTGCCTAAGTTCTTAGAAAATAGGGAGAGAGTGAGAAAGAGGAGGAGGAGGAGGAGGAGGAGGAGGAGGAGGAGGAGGAGGAGGAGGAGGAGGAGGAGAAGGAGGAGGAGGAGGCGGCTTGTCAGGCTTCTTCCACATAAGGATAGGGTTCGAACTTGTCGAACCCTCTCCACATTTGTACCTCGACAGTTCTTCCCATCTCAAGTAAGTTACATGATTTCCAATTGAGTTCATTTATTTAATTCATGCAAGTTAATTCCTAAGTTGCTTGTTCGTTCATTCCTCTATTCATTTAAAGGCCTAGTCTTTACGCGAGAGGTTAGGGAAGTAATTGATAACATAGGCATGGTGTCTAGGTATGATGTTACCTTTGATTATCTTGTAGTCCACGGGTTGTAGAGATAGGCAGTAGGTGGTGACAACCCTATCTGTCTGTTGTAGTCCTCCACGTTCGACAACGACGTAGGCTCTTGGCGGGAGTCGCCTGGCAGACCAGAGTAAGCCCGTGCCCAATACAAGCTTCTATTGATCGACTTGCTTTGAATTAGAAGCCCTTCTCTTAGGAAATACACTCTATTCCATGCCTACCACCAAGCTTTGTGTCCTTGGGTGAACAAGTTAGAAGATTAGCACACACGTTCCTTGGATTCGATACCCTTGGGAATACTTTTTAAGGAAAAGTACTACAGCGATTTCTCCGTGCACTTGCGAATTTTCATCTATGACGTATCAGCCGTCAACAATGACTACAGGTCTACAAAGGCTAGAACTTATGGTGCACTCAAAAAGGTGAAAAATGAGGAGTCTGTCCAGTTGTGAACTAGTCCGATTGAGTCTCTGGACCCATCACGGACTAGTCCAGTTAACTTTCTGTTCAAATGCGAACAAGTCTGGATCACCTCACGCAAATTAGGGTTTCAGGTGTGCTGCACTATTCACGCAAGTTTTCTCACAGCATGCCAGACTAGTCTGGTCCTCCGAGCGGACTAGTCCGTACGTCGGGATCCATAATGGTAACTTTTTTAGAAACTCTATAAATAGGTGATCCATGACCCCACAACATAGTAACTATTCATAACAGTCAAAAACTAAGAATCCTAGAGCCGTCATACATCCCAAGAGCACAAAACACTTTTCCCCACACATCTAAAGCCCTAAAAAGTTAAATCTTTTGGGAATCAAGACTTGAGAAAGGGAGATCGTCTTCTACGCACTGTTGAGCTCTTGGAGTTTGATCTCTCATACACTCTTGCATCTATTGTAAATCTTTTGAGTGTATTTGATTCATTTTTCGTCACTGTAATTTTGTGGGAGCCCTCAATGTGTGAAGTTGCCCCATTGACTTGGTGATTACCCCTTGATCGTGGAACTCAAGTCAGCCTTTGTGGTGACTTGAACAGATAAAAGGTTGATTGAAACCCGACTCTCTGTGGGCTCATCAACGCGGACATAGATCTCTTTGGTGAGATCGAACTTCAATAAATTCCCTGTCTCTTGTGTCCTTGATCCTTACTTTTGTAATAATCATCATCTAGGGCATAGGGTTGATTAATCTTGTATTCCACATGCAATTCTATCATCGTAAAACTTACACAAGTTTTTAGGATAATTTACTTAATTCCGCTGCTATAACATTTGAGGAGAATACATTAAACAGTCTATCTTTTCGTAGGTATAACTAGCATACTGGACTAGTCCATATCTAACACCGGACTAGTCTGACCCTCGTGTACTTGACATTTTTGTTAAGTGTTGCAGGAAAAGTTTTTCAACGCCTAATCACCCCCTCTAGGCCACATTTAGTGCCTTTATCATGTTGTCATAAACATCATACGCCACCACTACAGTTTAATTAGGTATTAATATGATTCTGTTAATATGAGTAATGTAGTTCCTGGTTCCAACATTAGTTTTAATGATGTTTAGGTTAGTCATTGCTTTAGGATGGTGCTTGTACCTAGGCTGTTAAGGTATCTACTTAATATGTAAGGTTGGTGCTTAGATAGTTAATTAGCATTGGATGTCTCGTAGACTCACAATTTGTAGGGGTTGGCGGCAGGTGGTGACAGCCATGTCCGACCTTCGTAATATCCCACGTTCGGCTATGCCTTAGGCTCGTGGCGGGAATTGTCCTGACATTCTCAGGGATAAACCCGTACCTGATATGTTGGACCACCAAACCCCAATACTCATCGTTAGCATACTTATATGTACACTAGTTGACTATGTATATGAATACCTAAAGCAGAGTAGGAGTAGCTCCTTTCCTAACTTATCAACAACTAGGTGATTCTTACCCATTAGAGTAGTTTTCTTAGGTGTGTGTTACACTACCCCTATTATCATCCTACCATTGTTCTGGTAAATACTTACTACCCTATACCATGATCATGAAAATATTACTTTACTTCACCGCCTTCCTCTGGGATAATACGATACCCTTGAGAATACTCTTGGGTGAAATTCTACAACGGTATCTTCCGTGTGCTTGCGAATCTCATCTCTCACTGAAGATGATCTGTGGTGTTAAAAAATGCCAAAAAGATTTTTGGCGTCATTGTCGGGAAAGGCACAGAAGTGAAGGATAGCTATCACTTATGATTAAGTTATAGGTTCTAGTAATTTTTTGATAGAATTACTGTTGATGTTTCTTACGTCACAGATAAAAATCCGCAAACGCACGGAAACTGTCTTTTGGCACTTCTTAAAGAGTATTCCTAGGGGTGTCGAATCCAAGGAACGTATATGCTAATCTTACGAACAAATCCACCCAAGGGCACAAAGTTGTTTTGTAGGCAAGGAAGAGAAAGGAATTCAAAGTATTGATTCCAATTCAAAGGAATTTGCGGTAGCTGCTTGCTTCGGGCACGGGTTTACCCCCAGCAACACTAGGACGACTCCTGCCAAGAGCCTATGGCATAGCCGAACGTGGATGATTACCAAGGACAGATAGGGCTATCACCATCTACTGCCTACCTCTTTAATCCGTGGGTCTACAGGATATTCACATGTGATTTCTAACCTAATCACCACGCTTACATTCTAAATGACAACTCTAGTTGTTTTGAGCACAAAGCTACAACTAGAGTCTCTAATAAATTAAAGCAATGAACCCACAAGTTACTACTTGTGCAAACTACTATGAATTGGGAATCAAACTTGAATTGAATTCACAAATGGCTTACTTGATTTGTAACACCTTTGTGGGGTACAAGTGTAGAAGAGGGACTTGACAAGCCCAAGCCTCCTTCTCCTAAACTCTCACCACACTCTCCTTCTACTTGGCAGCCTCTAGGACTACTCTAAACCTTAGGAGTGGTATTCTATTCTCAACTTTTGGTATGTGTGTGAAGTATGGTGTGGGGTTCTATTTATAGGAGGAGAAGGGTTGGTTCACGCCACCAAATGAGCGTGAATTAGTCACCACTGACTTCTTCAAGCTGGGAGGAGCCAACACATGCATTCGATCGGGTTTTCTTCCACTCCCTAGTCGGCCGACTAGGGAGGTCGGCTGATCTGGTCACAGCTCTGTTGGGGCTGTGCTTTCTCCAGGTCTCTGCCAGGTGGGTCTCATCCCTTGATATGGGTGCTACACTATTGGATGGCCTCGGATACTTCTGTTTGTGGGTCATTTGATCCATGTGATGGAATGTGGTGTTGCCTGATTTGTTGAAATCCAATTTTATGGATTACTCCCTGCATGTCTTGATATTTTGGGTCTAAATTCACGTGCATACAAATAAACACCAACACTTATGCAATTGGTTAGTTTTTAACCCTACCACTACGTTGTGTTTCTCTTTTGTGCACATTATGAGGTGAACTGACGGTCTAAATATGGCACTTAAAGACCACCAACCAACTCCCCCACACTTAGTCCTTTGCTCATCCATGAGTGAAGGCAAGAAAAAGAACTAAGGTGTTGTCATAAATTTGCTATAAGTTAGGAAAAGAGAATACTAGATATTTCAACTCATACCTCAATTCATGAATTCCCTTTTGTGGAATGTGGCTACCACATCGATCTTAGGTGTTTGAAGAGTGGAATGGTTGGAATGTAGTTCTCTTGGATCTTCCCCCGCCGAAATAATATGACGAATTGCTATATTGAGAAAGTTAAAGAAACAATTGCCCTTATATCTCATTTGGAATCTCTCAAATCTCTCAAAGTGTTTTGATCCTCACCTTGGCATGTTGTGTCAATTTCTTCCCTATACTAAATTTCGCTATATCTGGAGCTTGGTAGGGATAAATGATAGGATCTCGGTTCTCGATCTTTCGATCTCGATCTTTCGATTAGAATAGGAGGGTGGAGGAGAAGACGTTGGCGATCCGACTACACCGTTCCCAAGATGATGCGCCTTAGCGATAGATACACTGACTCCGAAGTTGTATTGATCTTGCTAGCGCACAATCAACCTGACCACGAGGGCCTTTGTTCCTGCAAGCAATCGAAGAACACGCAAGAACAAGAAGAACAAGCACTTATCAGTTGAATCAATCTGAAGTGGGGTTCTGGATACAAGTAGACGGGCGATTTAGTCAACACGCGCGTGTACAAGGAAGCAGTAGAAGCTAACTTACGAATAAACAAAACCCACCAGCTAATGAGGGCGGCGGCTACTATTTATTACCTCCCTAGGGTCGTGAGAAACCCTAATCACGAGTCCCTAATGGACTCCAAACGTTACATGGGCCATGGGCCCAATTTTGGTGATGCAGCACCATGGACAGAAAAGGTTTTGGTATTAAAATAACGATTGCAGCCGACCCCTAACAGATATGGACATGAGGCCAGATCCATTTGAATGTAGACTTGATAATCTTTCCAGAAGTACTTGAACGCCCAGATCGGAGTCCGTATGAAGTCGTGGTGGCCATCAAAAGTTGGTGCTGTTCTGCTGTCCAAATCGCGTCCGCGCGAATTCCCTTCCCATTGGCTCCTCTCCATTGTTCCTAAGCAAAACAAGAAAGCACGTAGTTCCACGGTCTAGATAAGATGGACATAAGGCCAACAACAAGTTCACCTCATAGTTTAGTTGACGTGCACAGGCTCGAGTGATCGGACCAAAAACTGGTACCTGAGTTGGTGTGGATGTATCGAGGATGTTGATGTCCTCATCATCCTCCCCTTCTTGCATTTGAGTCGTCCGCGACTCAGACTAATCTTCTTCTCCAAAATATGGCTTCAAATCTGCAATGTTAAATGTGGGACTAACCCCAAAATCCGCAGGCAACTCAAGTTTATATGCATTATCATTAATTCTTTCTAATACTTTGAATGGACCATCAGCTCGAGGTAACAATTTAGACTTTCTCAAATCAGGAAACCTATCCTTTCGCAAATGTAACCAAACTAAATCATCAGGTTCAAAAGTGATAGGTTTCTTTCCCCTACTACCAGCAAGTTTATATTTGGCATTCATGCACTCTATATTCTTCTTAGTGGTTTCATGCAATTTTAAGATCAATTCAGCACGATGTTTAGCATCAAAATTCACTTGTTCCATTGAAGGAAGAGGTAATAAATCAATAGGAGCACGGGGTACAAATCCATAAACAATCTCAAAAGGGCATTTCTTAGTACTAGAATGTAGGGAACGATTATAAGAAAACTCAACATGAGGCAAACACTCTTCCCACATTTTTATATTCTTTTTCAAAACAGCCCTAAGCATGGTAGATAAACTTCTATTCACAACCTCAGTTTGACCATCAGTTTGGGGATGACAAGTAGTTGAAAATAAAAGCTTAGTCCCCAATTTTGCCCATAACGTTCTCCAAAAATGGCTAAGAAACTTAGCATCACAATCTGAAACTATTGTGTTTGGCACACCATACAACTTAACAATCCCTTGAAAAAACAAATCAGCAACATGCGTAGCATCATCACTTTTACGATAAGGTATGAAGTGTGCCATTTTAGAAAATCTTTCCACGACAACAAAGATGTTATCCCTCCCTCTCTTTGTTCTAGGCAGTCCTAAAACAAAGTTCGTAGAAATATCCTCCCAAGGCATGCTAGGAACAGGAAGAGGCATGTACAAACCATGTGGATTAAGTTGTGACTTGGCTTTTTGACATGTTGTGCAGCAGGCAACGAAGCACTCCACGTCTCGCCTCATCCTTGGCCAAAAGAAATGACCAGCAAGTATGTCCTCCGTCTTTTTCACTCCAAAGTGCCCCATCAGCCCGCCTCCACGCGCTTCCTGTAACAACAACAAACGAACGGAGCTAGCTGGAATGCATAACTTGTTAGCTCTAAACACATAGCCATCATTGAGGACAAATTTATTCAATGTTTTTCCGTCTTTACATTTCAGCAATACATCTTTGAAATCAGCATCATGTTCATATTGATCTTTAATTGTTTCTAATCTAAAAATTTTAAAGTCAACTTGAGATAGAAGAGTATAACGTCTAGATAAAGCATCTCCTTTCTCTTTTTGTGTTTAATGACATAAGGAAAAGACTCAATAAATTCCATCCACTTAGCATGCCTACGGTTCAGTTTTCCTTGACTCCTAATATGCTTTAGTGATTCATGATAAGAATGGATAACAAATTCTTTGGGTCACAAATAATGCTGCCATGTTTCTAAAGTTCGTACAAGAGCATATCATTCCTTATCATAGGTGGAATAATTCAGAACAGGCCCACTCATTTTCTCACTAAAATATGCAACAGGTTTTCCTTCTTGTAACAAAACACCACCCAATCCAATCCCACTAGCATCACATTCAAGCTCAAAAGTCTTATAAAAATCAGGAAGTTGGAGAAGAGGTGCATGCGTCCACTTATCTTCCAGTATGGTAAAGGCGTTATCTTGTGTGGTGCCCCAAGAAAAAGGCACTCCCTTCTTCGTAAGGTCATTCAATGGAGCAGCAATGGTGCTGAAATCTTTCACAAAGCGACTATAGAACCCAGCCAGCCCTAGAAAGCTCTGCACTTGTGTGATGGTCTTTGGTACAGGCCACCCCTGAATAGCCTCTACCTTGGCTTGATCAACTTCAATTTCCTGTGGAGTAACAACATAGCCAAGGAAAGAGACTCGATTCGTGCAAAAGGTGCACTTCTCAAGATTACCCAATAATCGTGCCTCACGCAAAGCATTAAAAACAGCACGTAAGTGATCAAGATGTTCATCCATGGATTTGCTATAAATCAATATATCATCAAAATACACAACAACAAATTTTCCAATGAATGCATGCAAAACCTCGTTCATTAATCTCATGAAGGTGCTAGGTGCATTAGTTAACCCAAAAGGCATGACTAACCACTCATATAAACTGAACTTAGTTTTGAAAGCAGTTTTCCATTCATCTCCTAGTTTCATGCGAATTTGGTGATAACCACTACGCAAATCACCTTTTGAGAACACAACAACACCACTCAATTCATCAAGCATATCATCTAAGCGTGGAATAGGATGACGATAGTGAATGGTAATATTGTTGATTGCTCTATAATCCACACACATACGCCTGGATCCATCCTTTCTAGGTACTAGAATAACTGAAACAACACAAGAACTAAGAGACTCACGTACATAACCTTTGTCGAGTAGTTCTTGTACTCGGCGCTGAGTCTCCTTTGTTTCTTCCGGATTTGTCCTTTATGGTACACGGTTGGGTAATGAAGCACCGGGAATGAGGTCAATCTGGTGCTCAATCCCTCGAAGTGGTGGTAGTCCTGGTGGTATTTCACTTAGAAACACATCAAAATATTCCTGCAAAATGTTAGCAACAGCAGGGGGAAAAAATGTTGCATATCGTAAAGGAAAACCAAAGCATCTTTGCATACCAAAGCATAGGCAACAGAGGTGGAAGCAATCAGTTCATTAATATCAGATTTTGTAGCAAACAAGCATTTCCCCTTCAGAGATATCTCATTTTTCTTATCAAACACAGATTTGGCATTGTTATTGTTCTCAACGTTAGCAAGGTCCTGAGATTTAGCTTTCCTAGCTCTAGCAACATCATCTTGCACAATAGCTTCAGGAGACATAGGATGCAACACAATTTTTTATCGTGGTAAAGAAAAGAATACTGATTTGATCTACCATGATGCATAGAATCTCTATCAAATCGCCAAGTTCTTCCTAGCAGAATATTACAAGCTTGCATCAGCACAACATCACATTCAACGACATCCTTATATGAAATTGATTCGCACAAGTCTAGTTACCTTTGCCTTACCGTTGTTGTTTAACCATTGAATGTAATAGGGACGTGAGTGCGGTTTGGTGCTTAGTGCCAGCTTGGTCACCATGTCACTGCTGGCCAAGTTGTTGCAGCTACCTCCATCAATGATCATGCGGCAAGATCGCTGTTTGACGACACACTTTGTTTGAAATAATGTGTGTCTTTGATTTTGTTCCGCTTTCTCCATTTGTGCACTAAGCACACGCTGCACAATGAGACTATCATAGCGCGCTGCATCTTCTGCACCAATATACTCTTCTTGGTGTATCGCTACCTGTATAGTTAGCTGCAAGCAAAACACATGTATCGTCATCAAAATCGCTAGCAGATGAGTACTCACCGTCATATTTAACAATTAGAACACATTTGCTTGGGCAGTCATGCTGCACATGGCCAAAACCATTGCACTTGTGACACTGAACGTCTCTAGATCGTCCGGTAGATGCTACGGAAGAAGCACTCTCGGTGGGCTTTTGGGTGGTCTTTACTGCTGAGCTAGTGGAAGAAGCACGTGGCTTGTTGCCGGAGGAAGAAGGTGATGCCCGACTTGGTGAAGAAGATCGTGGGGAAGCACGCCCAGTCGAAGGAGTAGTCGTGCGTGGTTGCCATGAGCTAGTCTTTCCTGCAGAAATATTAGTTCTAGAGCTACCTCGTCATCCCTGCACTTCCCTTTCAGCTTTACAAGCAAGATGAAACAAACGGGTAACATTATTGTAATCTTTATAAGCAAGTATGTCCTGAATTTCAAGGTTTAAACCACCCAAAAATCTATCCATAGCTGGTTCCTCATCCTCATCTAAATTACAACGCAATATACCCATTTGTAATTCCTGAAAATACTCTTCTACACTTTTAGCTCCCTGTCTCAATTGTTGTAACTTATTTAAAAAATCACGTGCATAGTAAGAAGGAACAAATCTAGACCGCATGAGCCGTTTCAAAGCATCCCAAGTTTGTGGTATGTTATTAGGATTTTTCTTGCCATGTTCTATCTACCAAACAGAAGCAAAATTAGTAAACTCACTAGTGGCTGCTCTAACTCTTGTGTTCTCAGGAAACTCATGACATGCAGATTTTTTATCAACAGAAATCTCCCAAGTAATATATGCATCAGGGTCATATTTACCATCAAAATGAGGTATCTTAAATTTGATCTTGTTAAAAGTATCATCATGATTGCGTACCTCACGCCAATGATATCCACCCATACCTTGACGGTTACGTTGTAGCCGCCGTCGTGGCCTAGCTTCCTCATCTTCCCCAATCTTCGTATCTGCAGAATAGTCATCTTTATTGTCACATACAATACTAGGAGCATTGCTCACCTGTCTATCCGCGGTGCATCCATGATCCCTCTCCTCAAGGCGCTGCATGATGGCTCCAATAGAAGTGTTCAATGTTTGAATGAAAATCTCCAACGTGCTGATTTTGGTGTTGATGTCGATCTGCATATTTTCCAATTGACCAAGGCAGTCACTAGTAACACGAAAATCCGCATCAAGCGCTTCTGTGTGTAGCCGCACTTGGCGTTCGAAGTGTTGTATAATTCCCCGTGTGCGAGGTGAATGCACGTGTTCATTTGTATTTGCTCCTCCTGCCATGGTTAGTAGAAAAAAAGAACAATCCAATATGAAAGGGTAACGTTATCCCTAGCTACAAAGGTGCTGGTGGAGATAACTCACTCACTCTGAACCTGTTCAATCAAGCTCTTACCTGTTCTTACCAAGCTCAGCAAGAAGGTGATGGCAACCAGCAAGTAATAAACGACATCAAGAGCAGGTGTCAATCTATGGCTTTAGGTGGCTGAACTAGCACAAGGAGCAAACTTTCACCACGTTAATCACAACAAGCTGAATAAATGTTCTACGACAGTACTCTGCTGATCTTAGTTTAGACCGTACTAGAGACGCGAGCCGAGACACCAATGTCGTCATCAAAAACACCCCAAACAACAATCTGATTTTTTTCCTTTTTTGTTGGGGTGGTCACCCAAACTCTCTCTAGATGGAATCAGGAGACCCTAGAACAAAATTTGCACCTGCGGTTTTTGATATGGCACTTGCCTTTTTTCTTCTCAAATTGCTTGTTGCTTTTGTGCGGCTTTTGATTTTGCACTTTCCTTTTTCTTGTTGTCAAACTCAAATTACTAATCTGACTCAAACTCGAAGTAGCAATCTGATTCAAACTTGAACTAGTAATCCGACTCAAACTCGAACTAGCAATCTGACTCAAACTCGAAGTAGCAATCTGATTCAAACTCGATTTAATAATCTGACTCAAACTCGAACTACGAATCTAGCTCGAACAAGGTGACCGAATGTGACACAAACTCGAAACTCTAGTGGTGCAAAACTAAAGACTAGCAACTTGACTCATAAAGTCTTGACAAAGTAGAGAAAGTAAAAGGCACAGTGGTCTAGGAATAATGGAAAAAACTGATCTAGTATTTTTTGAGCTTTTTCTGGACCATTGGATGATAACAGCAGAAATAAAAGTAATGGTAGCACTCTCACTGATTAACCTTGCTCTGATTACCACTTGATAGGATCTTGGTTCCCGATCTTTCGATGAGAATAGGAGGGTTCGATTTGTGGAGGAGAAGACGCCGGCGTTCCGACTACACCGTTCCCAAGACGATGCGCCTTAGCGATTGGTACACCGACTCCGAAGTTGTATTGATCTTGCTGGCGCACAATCAACCTGACCACGAGAGCCTTTGTTCCTACAAGCAATCGAAGAACACATAAGAACAAGAAGAAAAAGCACTTATCAGTTGAATCAATGTAAAGTGGGGTTGTAGATACAACTAGACGGGTGATCTAGTCGACACGCGCGTGTACAAGGAAGCAACAGAAGCAAACTTACGAATAAACAAAACCCACCAGCTAATGAGGGTGATGTCTACTATTTATTACCTCCCTAAGGTCGTGAGAAACCCTAATCACGAGTCCCTAATGGACTCGAAACGTTACATGGGCCATGGGCCCAATTTTGGTGATGCAGCACCATGGACAGAAAAGGTCTTGGTATTAATATAACTATTGCAGCCGACTCCGAAAAGATATGGACATGAGGACAGATCAATTTGAATGTAGACTTGATAATCTCTCCAGGAAGTACTTGAACGCCCAGATCGGAGTCCGTATGAAGTCGTGGTGGCCGTCACAAGTTGGTGCTGTTCTGCTGTCCAAATCCCGTCGGTGCGAATTCCCTTCCCATTGGCTCCTCTCCATTGTTCATAAGCAAAACAATAAATCACATAGTTCCACGGTCTAGATAAGATGGACATAAGGCCAAGAACGAGTTCACCTCATAGTTTAGTTGACGTGCACGAGCGCGAGTGATCGGACCAGAAACCGGTAGCTGAGTTTGTGTGGATGTATCGAGGGTGTTGATGTCCTCATCAATAAATGTGGTACACATTGCAATTCATATATTACTAAGTCAAAAATTTTATCCTATGAAGGACTTATGCAACAAACATATTGACAAACATAATCCTTGTGCACATGAATTGAATGGGTGAATGTGGACTCTTGGTTTTCTTTCTTTAAGGATGAAACATGGCTACTTTCTCTTTTTTTTGCATACTTCCTCTTTTGAAGAGTAGATGCTTCTATCTCTATATATATATTTTTCGTAGCCCTGTGTTCTACTCCTTTTATTTTTTAGAGAGATTTTGATGACCAAAATGTATGGAGTTTCTTTATTGGATGGGTGAATGGTGGATGCAAATTCTCAATGCGAGAAATTTTGCATGAACAGGGTGCACAAGAATTTCTAAGTCAAAAGTTCATGCATGTCACTCAATTTGGTCACGAGTTTGACAAAGTTCAATGAAAAGCAAAGTGGCATATGCATGTGGTTTTCAAGAATTTGGATCATATGGCCGTGGTGGGTATTTAAATTTCCAATAAGAGAATCACGCAAAGTTCGAGACTCCAAATTGTGAAACATCAAAATCAATTCCGAACAAGGAGATATCTTCTCGAATAACTCATTTACCATATCACATTAGTCAAAAACTTAGATAACGTGTTATTCCTATTTTGTTTGTGGGAATCACAAACAAGGCAATAAATCAAAATATACAGTATTCGAATTTTTAGCTCAAGCAAATTTTGACTACTAAGTTTTAAATTTTTAATTCTTGAGTGGAATTGCATTCAAATATTCATAATTAAATACTAAATCAACTGAAACAGTAACGTAGCATGCATATTCAGGGGTAGGAGATTCAAATCGAATTTGTGGAGCGGTTTAACACCCTCATTTTCATCCATCATGCATTGCAGACATTCTTATACAAGTTTAGCATTAAACAACACAAAAATGAAAAAGTTTAAAATGAATTATAATCAAACAAGCAATAAAAAAACCTGGCTAGTACGGACTTGTCCGGATTTGTACCCCATACTAGTCCGTCTAATTCTCTATTGTTCTCCCTGGGTAGGGTGGACTTGTCCGGACCATGCCCCGGACTAGTCCGTTCAACTCTCTAATGTTTTTTTGGACTTTTCCGTTAATGCTACGGACTTGTCTGGAAATGTTTGTGATGTTTTCCTAAGCCCTGCTCCGTACTTGTCCAGTCTAGCATCGGACATGTCTGTTCAACTCTCTGGAACTTTGATATAGCTGTGATCGGACTTGTCAGGCTTGACACCGTACCTATCCGTTCGACTTTCTGACTTCCAACGGACTTGTCCGGCCTCATACAGACTAGTCCGGTCTGGTGAGTTTCGACTCGGATTCTATTATTCCACCACAACGTCTTATTGGGTAATTTACATTTTTGGGCCCAAGAACATCGTGTCCAACCCCTGTGGGGCCCATATGGGACCCCTACTCGACCTCTAACGCCTTAAACTCGAATTCCAACCCAAACCCTACCATCTCCACCCTATATAAACACCCCAACACCTACCCTTTCATCCCTTTGCCACAATTGAAGAGAACCCTAGCCATAGTTCGTGAGAGCCGCCGTCAAGGAGTCTCCACCGTAGGGAGAAGAAGGAGAAGGGAGTAAGGAGGAGGATCAACAAAGATTGTCGTCGTTGTTGCGATCTTCATCATCAATCTCTCAACGTCAACATCCCTCTTCGTCAATTCTTTGTCTCCTTCGATCTTGACATCAAATTCTAAAGTCTTCGACCTTTGAACCCTAGGATTCATGGTAATTATCTTAGATCTATCTTTTCTACATAAAATAGTGGTAACATATTAATTTTAACTATGCTATAATTGAAAATTCGCCAAAACCTAGCTCTAACGGACTTGTTCGGTCCTAGTGTGGACTAGTCTGATTTTCTTTCTGTTCAAGAACGGACATGTCGGCCTCACTGCGGACTAGTAGGGTCCTCCAAACTTGGGAATTCTTGGAACTTCTTTAATATCCTTCAAAATGAATTAGAAATCGTTCTAACATGTAAAGCTTAATTGTAACTAGTTAGTAAGCAATCATATCAACCCAGTAACATCTTTACCCCATAATTGCATTATTCATGCATGTCATTACATATTAAGTAATATATGAGCATTTATTCATTGTAATGCTTGTTTGGTATGTTTGTTGCGCAGAATAGAAGGTGTTGCGCTAGAGGGTGCTGTCGAGGACCTCTAGCATCAGAAATTTGAAGCTTTCGATCCTAATCAGTCTCTAGAGCAAGGCAAGTGTCCTTGATCATTTTGATCCTGTTTTTAAATGTTTTATTTACAAAACTAAATGCTTGTGTCAATTTGATGGGAAACTAAAGATAGGTGTTTACTAGACTTGTTTGACCATCCTTGTAGCTTGGAATACATTGTAGAGAGTCGAGAAGGGCATTTTTACCTTTTTGCTTTGCTCTAATTAATTGGGAAGGGAAAACAACAAAATGGCTTAATTATGAATTAATGACCCTATAGATAATGAGAATTGATGAATATGGATAATTGGTATGATGGGACTTGAGAGATCTAAGCAAGCATGGTGATGAGGACATCAACACCGTCGATACATCCACACCCATTCAACTACCGGTTTTCGGTCCGATTATTCGCGCTCGTGCACGTCAACTAAACTATCAGGTGAACTCATTCTTCGCCTTATGTCCATCTCCTCTAGACCGTGGAACCACGTGCTTTCTTATTTTTCTTAGGAACAATGGAGAGGAGCCAAAGGGAAGGGAATTCACGCGGACTGGATTTGGATAGCACAACATCAACAAGTTGTGACAGCCACCACGACTCCATACGGACTCCGATCCAGGAGTTCAATTACTTCCTGGAAAGATTACCATGTTTACTTTCAAACGGATCTGACCTCATATCCATATCTATTTGGAGTCGGCCACAATCGTTATTTTAATACGGAGACCTTTTCTGTCCATGGTGTCATGTCACCAAAGTTGGGCCCATAGCCCATGTATCGTTAAGAGCCCATTAGGGACTCATGATTAGGGTTTCTCACGACCCTAGGGACGTATTAAACAGTAGCTGCCGCCCTCATTAGATGGTGGGTTTTGTTTATTCGAAAGTTAGCTTCTACTGCTTCCTTGTACACGCGCATGTCGACTAGATCGCCCGTCTACTTGTATTCGGAACCCCACTTTTTGATTGTTTCAATAGATCAGTGCTTGTTCTTCTTGTTCTTGCATGTTCTTTGATTGCTTGCAGGAACAAAGGCCCTCGTGGTCAGGTTGATTGTGTGCCAGCAAGAACAATATAATTTCAGAGTCGGTGTACCGAGCGCTAAGGCGCATCGTCGTGGGGACAGTTTCATCTTGCTTGTAAAGCTGAAAGGGAAGTGCAGGGACGACGAGCTAGTTCTAGAACTAATATTCCTATAGGAAAGATTAGCTCATGGCAACCACGCACGACTACTCCAATTGGGCGTGCTCCCCCGCCATCTTCTGCCCCGAGTCGGGTAGGACCTTCTTCCTCCGGCAACAAGCCACGTGCTCCTTCCACTAGCTCACTAGCCCACCAAGAGTTTTTCTTCCGTAGCATAAACAGGGCGAGATAGAGATGTTCAATGTCACAGATGCAAGGGATTCGGCCATGTGCAGTGTGACTGTCCGAGCAAACGTGTTCTAGTTGTTAAAGATGATGGTGAGTACTCATCTGCTAGTGATTTCGATGACGATACACGTGCTTTGCTTGCAGCTGACTATGCAGGTAGTGACGAACATCAAGAAGAGCATATTGGCGCAGAAGATGCAACACGCTATGAAAGCCTCATTGTGCAGCGTGTGCTTATTGTCCAAATGGAGAAAGCGGAGCAAAATCAAAGGCACACATTATTCCAAACAAAGTGTGCTGTCAAAGAGCGTTCTTGCCGTATGACCATTGATGGAGGTACTTGCAACGACTTGGCCAGCAGTGACGTGGTGGCCAAGCTGGCACTAAGCACCAAACCGCACGCACATCCCTATTACATTCAATGGTTAAACAACAGCAGTAAGGCAAAGGTAACTAGACTTGTGCGAATCAATTTTGCTATTGGATCATATAAGGATGTCATTGAATGTGATGTTGTGCCTATGCAAGCTTGTAATATTCTGCTAGGAAGACCTTGGTAATTTGATACAGATTCTATGGCATCATGGTAGATCAAATCATTATTCTTTTCTTTACCATGATAAAAAAATTGTGTTGCATCCTATGTCTCCTGAAGCTATTGTGCAAGATGATGTTGCTAGAGCAAGGAAAGAATCTCAGGACCATGCTAATGGTTAGAACAATAACAATGCCAATCTGTGTTTGATAAGAAAAATGAGATATCTCTGAAGGGAAAATGCTTGTTTGCTACGAAATCTGATATTAATGAACTGATTGCATCCACCTCTGTTGCCTATGCTTTTGGTATGCAAAGATGCTTTGGTTTCCCTTTACGATATGCAACATTCTTTGCATCCTGCTGTTGCTAACATTTTGTAGGAATATTCTTATGTGTTTCCAAGTGAAGTACCACCAGGACTACCACCACTTCGAGGGATTGAGCACCAGATTGACCTCATTCCCGGTGCTTCATTGCCCAATGTGCACCATACAGGACAAACCCGGAAGAAACAAAGGAGATTCAACATCAAGTACAAGAACTACTCGACAAAGATTATGTACGTGAGTCTCTTAGTCCTTGTGTCATCCCAGTTATTCTAGTACCTAAAAAGGATGGATCCTGGCATATGTGTGTGGATTGTACAGCAATCAATAATATCACCATTTGACATTGTCATCCTATTCCACGCTTAGATGATATGCTTGATGAATTGAGTGGTGCTGTTGTGTTCTTAAAAGTTGATTTGCGTAGTGGTTACCACCAAATTCGCATGAAACTAGGAGATGAATGGAAAACTGTGTTTAAAACCAAGTTCAGTTTATATGAGTGGTTAGTCATGTCTTTTGGGTTAACTAATGAACCTAGCACCTTCATGAGATTAATGAACGAGGTTTTGCGTGCATTCATTGGAAAATGTGTTGTTGTTTACTTTGATGATATATTGATTTACAACAAATCTATGGATGAACATCTTGATCACTTACGTGCTTTTTTTAATGCTTTACGTGAGGCACATTTATTTGGTAACCTTGAGAAGTGCACCTTTTGCACGAATTGAGTCTCTTTTCTTGGCTATGTTGTTACTCCATAGGGAATTGAAGTTGATCAAGCCAAGGTGGAGGCTATTCAAGGGCGGCCTGTACCAAAGACCATCACACAGGTGCGAAGTTTTCTAGGACTGGTTGGGTTCTATCGTCGCTTTGTGAAGGGTTTCAGCACCATTATTGCTCCACTGAATGACCTTACGATGAAGGGAGTGCCGTTTTCTTGGTGCACTACGCAAGATAACGCCTTTACCACACTGAAAGATAAGTTGACACATGCACCTCTTCTCCAACTTCCTGATTTTTGTAAGACTTTTGAGCTTGAATGTGATGCTAGTGGGATTGGATTAGGTGGTGTTTTGTTACAAGAAGGAAAACCTGTTGCATATTTTAGTGAGAAAATGAGTGGGCCTGTTCTGAATTATTCTACCTATGATAAGGAATTATATGCTCTTGTACGGACTTTAGAAACATGGCAGCATTATTTGTGGCCCAAGGAATTTGTTATCCCTTCTCATCATGAATCACTAAAGCATATTAGAAGTCAAGGGAAATTGAACTGTAGGCATGCTAAGTGGATGGAATTTATCGAGTCTTTTTCTTATGTCATCAAACACAAAAAGGGAAAGGACAATGGTATTGCTGATGCTTTATCTAGACGTTATACTCTTCTATCTCAACTCGACTTTAAAATTTTTGGATTGGAAACGATTAAAGGTCAATATGAACATGATACTGATTTCAAAGATGTATTGCTGAAGTGTAAAGAGGGAAGAAAGTTTAACAAATTTTTCCTCAATGATGGGCATGTGTTTAGAGCTAACAAGCTATGCATTCCAGCTAGCCAAGGATGAGGCAAGACGTGGAGCGCTTCGTTGCTCTCTGCACGACATGTCAAAAAGCTAAGTCCCGACTTAATCCACATGGTTTGTAGATGTCTCTTGCTGTTCTTAGCATGCCTTGGGAGGATATTTCTATGAACTTTGTTTTAGTACTGCCTAGAACAAAGAAGGGGAGGGATAACATATTTGTTGTTGTGGATAGATTTTCTAAAATGGCACACTTCATACCTTGTCGTAAAAGTGATGATGCTACACATGTTGCTGATTTGTTTTTCTGAGAGATTGTTAGGTTGCATGGTGTGCCAAACACAATAGTTTCAGATCGTGATGCTAAGTTTATTAGCCTTTTTTGGAGAACTTTATTGGCAAAATTAGGGACTAAGCTTTTATTTTCCACTACTTGTCATCCCCAAACTGATGGTCAATCTGAGATTATGAATAGAAGATTATCTACCATGCTTAGGGCTGTTTTAAAAAAATATATATAAATGTGGGAAGAGTGTTTGCCTCATGTTGAGTGTCCTTATAATCGCTCCCTACATTCTCGTACTAATAAATTCCCTTTTGAGATTGTTTATAGATTTGTACCCCATGCTCCTATTGATTTATTACCTCTTCCCTCAATGGAGCGAGTAAATTTTGATGCTAAACATCGGGCTGAATTGATCTTAAAATTGCATAAAACCACTAGAAAGAATATAGAGTGCATGAATGCTAAGTACAAACTTGTCAGTAGTAAGGGAAAGAAACCTATCACTTTTGAACCTGGTGATTTAGTTTGGCTACATTTGCGAAAGGATAGGTTTACTGATTTGAGAAAGTCTAAATTGTTACCTCGAGCTGATGGTCCATTCAAAGTGTTAAAAAGGATTAATGATAATGCATATAAACTCAAGTTGCCAGCGGATTTCGGGGTTAGTCCCTTATTTAACATTGCAGATTTGAAGCCATATTTGGGAGAAGATGAGCTCGAGTCGCGGACGACTCAAATACAAGATGGAGGATGATGAGGACATCAACACCGTCGATACATCGACACCCACTCAACTACCGGTTTTCGGTCCGATGACTCGCACTCGTGCTCGTCAACTAAACTATTAGGTGAACTCATTCTTGGCCTTATGTTCATCTTATATAGACCGTGGAACCACGTGCTTTCTTGTTTTGCTTAGGAACAATGGAGAGGAGCCAAATGGAAGGGAATTCACGCAGACTGGATTTGGATAGCAGAACATCACCAACTTGTGACGGCACCACGACTTCATACGGACTCCGATCCGGGAGTTCAAGTACTTCCTGGAGAGATTACCAAGTTTACTTTTAAACAGATCTGGCCTCATATCCATATCTATTCAAAGTCGGCCGCAATTGTTATTTTAATTTGGAGACCTTTTCTATCTATGGTGTTGCGTCACCAAAGTTAAGCCCATGGCCCATGTATTGTTAAAAGCCCATTAGGGACTCGTGATTATGGCTTCTCATGACCTAGGGAGGTATGAAACAGTAGCCGCCGCCCTCATTAGATGGTGGGTTTTGTTTATTCAAAAGTTAGCTTCTGCTGCTTCCTTGTACAGCGCGTGTCGACTAGATCGCCCGTCTACTTGTATTCGGAACCCCATTTTTTGATTGTTTCAATAGATCAGTGCTTGTTCTTCTTATTCTTTCGTGTTCTTCGACTGCATGCAGGAACAAAGGCCCTCGTGGTCAGGTTGATTGTGTGCCAGCAAGAACAATACAACTTCAAAGTTGGTGTACCGATCGCTAAGGTGCATCGACCTGGGGACGGCGTAGTCGGATCACCAACATCTTCTCCTCCACAAATCGAACCATCCTATTCTCATCGAAAGATCGGGAACCAAAATCCTATCACACTGATTGTTGATTGGGTTGGACAATATGGTGGTTTGCTTGACTTAAATCTAAGGATCGGTTCATTTGAGAACAAGCTAGGTCAACAGTGCCACCACAAGGCCAAGTATGGGTGTGGCTTAGCCAATTAATTAGGTGTATTGTCAGCATTGTTCGGATCATTTGGGGGAGCAGTGAATGGGAGTCGGTTAGGTTTGCAATAGGGGCGGGACTGCCCTGGGATCCGAACGGCACAAGGGGGCCCTTGGTTGGATGTGCTCAGTTGGAGGCATCACTACTAGTGAAACCTCAATGGGTCTGAATATGCTGGTATTCCCTTTGTAAAGGCTATTTTGTGATCTCTTGGCCATACACCTAAGGAAGTATAATTGGTATAAGGGAGGTATTTTTATTCGCTGACGGGTGATGAGATCACGAACTTGTGGATAAAGTGGTACAACCTCTAGAGAGTGTTAAAAACTATCATAATAGTTGTGCTGCCAGTTAGGAGCACCTGGATGACCTACATGATTAGAGTGGAAACTTGTGATTTGGGATGGTTTGGTTATGGTTATGGATTGGAATGTGGTAAATGGTCATGGTTAATGATGATGGTAAGAATCTGGCATATGGATGAATAATGAATGATGAATATGAGTTATTATGTTAATTATTTAGGATATGATGAGATTATTTCACTTAGACATTGTAGGATGCTTTTCATATGTTTTAAATATACTTTTTAGCAATTAGACATTAATTATTATCATTCCTTGTTTAAGCTACATGTCATTATTTTCCCCCACTTGTTGAGTATGACATGTGCTCACCTTTGCAATATCCCCATCAACAGTTTTAGGTGATGTTTGGGAATACCGAGAATAATGTGGAGTACTAGGTTGTGTGCTGCCGTCGACTTGCCTATGGATTGCTCGGAGCCGCGCTATACCCTTATGCTTAGTTGCTCAGTTTAGATTATATTCACTGCATTAGTTTCAGATTTATCAAAAATGTTCATTATATTTTGTAATTTGAGGACTTATTTGAATATTGTAATAAAAGTACCTTTTTAATTAATTTGTGCTCTGGTTATTTTCTGTATATCGTTTGGGATGCACTCGTGTATATGTGATCAATGTCCTGGGCACGCATATGTGTTACGCTTGGTTCATTTTCGGAACAGGGTGTCACAAATTGGTATCAGAGCCATAGTTTGACCGTAGGACGCAGCCTAAATAGGATGGACACTTTAGAGCATATAGGAACACTTAGTAATAGTTGTGGTTTGTTTGGTGTGATGAATGTTATGTAATGCTTGCTTGTGTGCTTGTATGCTTAGTAGATGATTGTGTGATGCTTTAGCGCTTGCCATATCCATCCATGTAGGCTAGTATAGGTAGTTGCTTAATTTCATATCCCTTGATGCATATAGTTGGGGACGTTTTCTAAATTCTTCTATCTCTTTCTCTTTCTTCAGATGTCGAGGACTCGCAACTAGAGGAATGCCAATTGTGAGGAGGAAGAGAACAATGGAGCACCTCAGAACAACAATGGACTTGGACCTGGGGCTAGCAACCCTGAGCAGTTGTTGGCTATGCAGAATCAGCTTATGCAGACGGTGATGCATACTTTGGGACAGTTGCAGACCAATAACCAAAATCAGCCCCACATACCTCCACCACCACCACCCCCACTGCCTCATAACAGGCTGCGAGAGTTTATGAGGACTAGGCCACCCACTTTTGCTTAAGACAATGATCCTATGGAAGCTGATAATTGGCTGAAATATGTGGAGAAGAAGCTTGCGATTGTCCAATGCAATGACAAGGAGAAGGTCCTTTTGCCTCCCATCGGCTAGTTGGAGCAGCTGGAGATTGGTGGAACTCGCTATGCAATACCCATGAAAATCCGGAAAGGATCACTTGGGTGGAATTCAGTGAGAGCTTTCGTTCTCATTTTGTTCCGGAGAGAGTTATGATTTTGAAGGGGCAAGAATTTGAGAACCTAAGGTAAGGAAGGTCGAGTGCGAGTGAGTACCTCAATAAATTCACCCAACTCCCAAGGTATGCTCCGGAAGATGTTAATCGGGACAGCCGCATGCAATATTTATTCATGAGAGGCTTAAACAATGAGATTCAAATCCAATTGCTCAATTGTGACTACGCAAATTTTCAGAAGCTTGTGGACAAAGCTATTGTGGTTGAGAACAAGGTTCCCGAGATAGAGCAAGATAATAAGAGGAAGGCGCCATATCAAGGACAACCACAAGGAAGCAATGTTCGCCCCCACTCTGCAGCACCAAATGCGCCATACTACAACCCCTCCGCTCCTGCATATCGCGTTGCTATTCCATCGCGCCCAGCTCAGCCTATGCAGCAACGCCCTGCTATGCAGGCACCTCGCCCTCCAATGCCTCATGCGACTCACTCCAATTTTCCTGCCAATGCTCAACATCAAGCTTGCCCAAACAATTCTGGTGCAGTCAGGTCGTGCTATACTTGTGGTGAGGTGAGAAACTTTGCATCTCAATGTCCTAAGTCTGGCCTTGGTTAAGGGAACAATGATCCAGAACAGAACCCAAGACCAAATGGAGGAGCGACAGAAGGCAACCGTGGACTGCATAATTTTGTTCGTGGCAAGGTGAACCATGTGTCTACGGAGGAGGCCCAACAAGCGGATGACGTGGTGATTGGTATGTTTCTCGCAAACTCCAACCCGGCGACTATGTTATTTGATTTGGAACATCACATTCATTCATTGCATCAAAGTATGTTGCCAGGTATAGTTTTCCCATATCTCATATGAAGTATTCCTTGTTGGTTAAATCTCTTGGAGGGAGACGAGGATGAATATAGTATGTCCAGAAGTAAGCCTTAGAATAAGGGGGTAGACTCCTTCGCCAACCTTATTGTTTTGGATTCGCAAGGACGGGACATACTTGGAATGGACTGGTTACGGAAGCACAATGGGGTAATTCAATGTGCCACAAAGACGGTGAAGTTGACAAATGAGGAAGGGGTCAACAGAGAATTTGAAGCATCTCAACACACCCAAGCAGGTGGAGCTGAATCAAATGGACAGTGTAGCAATTGAGGAGATTCCAGTGGTGTGTGAATTTTCATATGTATTTCCGAATGAGCAGCCTGATCGTGACATAGAGTTTGTTATTGAATTAATACCTGGAACTGCACCTATAGCTAAGAGGCCCTATAGGATGTCTCCTATGGACTTAGTGGAGCTCAAGAAGCAAATTTGAGAGTAGTTAGAGAAGGATTTCATTCGCCCAAGCTCTTCACCTTGGGGAGCACCCGTGTTGTTCGTTCATAAGAAGGATGGATCCCAACAGCTGTGTGTGGATTACCGGGCTCTTAATGAGGTGGACGTTCAAGAACAAGTACACGTTGCCCCGTATAGAGGATTTGTTTGATCAAATGAAGGGTTCTTGTGTTTTCTCCCAAATCGACTTTAGGTGAGGTTATTTCCAAATGAAGATAAGGCCATCGGATATACCTAAAACAGTCTTTCAGACACGATATGGATCTTATGAGTCGTTATGTCCTTTGGATTGACGAATGCACCTAAATACTTTATGTACCTCATGAATAAGGTTTTCATGGAATACTATAAATTCGTGGTGGTGTTCATTAAAGACATTATGATCAATTCGAGAAGTGAGGAGGAACATGAGGAGCATTTGAGGCTCACATTGCAGAAATTGAGGGAGCACCAATTATATGCCAAATTCAGCAAGTGCCAATTTTGGTTAAGAGATGTGTCATTTTTGGGATATATTATCTCAGGGGGAGGAATATCAGTTGACCCACAAAAAGTAAGGGATGTGCTAAAATGGGAGCCACCGCAAAATGTGAAGGAAATATGGAGTTTTCTTGGGATGCAGGATATTACCGTCGGTTCATCAAGGATTTCTCCAAAATAGCCAAGCCCATGACTGAGTTATTGATGAAGAGAAAAGCATTCAAATGGAATCAATGATAGGATCTTGGTTCCTGATCTTTCGATGAGAATAGGAGGGTTCGATTTGTGGAGGAGAAGACGTTGGCGATCCGACTACACCGTCCCCAAGACGATGCGCCTTAGCGATCGGTACACCGACTCCGAAGTTGTATTGATCTCGCTGGCGCACACCAACCTGACCACGAGGGCCTTTGTTCCTGCAAGCAATCGAAGAACACGCAAGAACAAGAAGAACAAGCACTTATCTGTTGAATCAATCTAAAGTGGGGTTCTGGATACAAGTAGACGGGCGATCTAGTTGACACGCGCGTGTACAAGGAAGCAGCATACGCTAACTTACGAATAAACAAAAACCCACCAGCTAATGAGGGCAGCTGCTACTATTTATTACCTCCCTAGGGTCGTGAGAAACCCTAATCACGAGTCCCTAATGGACTCCAAACGATACATGGGCCATGGGCCCAATTTTGGTGATGCAGCACCCTGGACAGAAAAAGGTCTTGGTATTAAAATAACTATTGCGGCCGAATCCGAATAGATATGGACATGAGGCCAGATCCGTTTGATTAGACTTGATAATCTTTCCAGGAAGTACTTGAACGCCCAGATCGGAGTCCGTATGAAATCGTGGTGGCCGTCACAAGTTGGTGCTGTTCTGCTGTCCGAATCCCGTCTGCGTGAATTCCCTTCCCATTGGCTCCTCTCCATTGTTCCTAAGCAAAACAAGAAAGCACGTAGTTCCACGGTCTAGATAAGATGGACATAAGGCCAATAACTAGTTCACCTCATAGTTTAGTTGACGTGCACGAGCGCGAGTGATCGGACCAGAAACCGGTAGCTGAGTTGGTGTGGATGTATCGAGGATGTTGATGTCCTCATCATCCTCCCCTTCTTGCATTTGAGTCGTCCGCGACTCAAGCTCATCTTCTTCTCCCAAATATGGCTTCAAATCTGCAATGTTAAATGTGGGACTAACCCCAAAATTCGCAGGCAACTCGAGTTTATATGCATTATCATTAATTCTTTCTAACACTTTGAATGGACCATCAGCTCGAGGTAACAATTTAGACTTTCTCAAATCAGGAAACCTATCCTTTCGCAAATGTAACCAAACTAAATCACCAGGTTCAAAAGTGATAGTTTTCTTTCCCCTACTACCATCAAGTTTATACTTGGCATTCATGCACTCTATATTCTTCTTAGTGGTTTCATGCAATTTTAAGATCAATTCAGCACGATGTTTAGCATCAAAATTCACTCGTTCCATTGAAGGAAGAGGTAATAAATCAATAGGAGCACGGGGTACAAATCCATAAACAATCTCAAAAGGGCATTTCTTAGTACTAGAATGTAGGGAACGATTATAAGCAAACTCAATATGAGGCAAACACTCTTCCCACATTTTTATATTCTTTTTCAAAACAGCCCTAAGCATGGTAGATAAACTTCTATTCACAACCTCAGTTTGACCATCAGTTTGGGGATGACAAGTAGTTGAAAATAAAAGCTTAGTCCCCAATTTTGCCCATAACGTTCTCCAAAAATGGCTAAGAAACTTAGCATCACGATCTGAAACTATTGTGTTTGGCACACCATGCAATCTAACAATATCTCGGAAAAACAAATCAGCAACATGTGTAGCATCATCACTTTTATGACAAGGTATGATGTGTGCCATTTTAGAAAATCTATCCACAACAACAAAGATGCCATCCCTCCCCTTCTTTGTTCTAGGCAGTCCTAAAACAAAGTCCATAGAAATATCCTCCCAAGGCATGCTAGGAACAGGAAAAGGCATGTACAAACCATGTGGATTAAGTCGTGACTTAGCTTTTTGACATGTCGTGCAGCGAGCAACAAAGCGCTCCACGTATCGCCTCATCCTTGGCCAAAAGAAATGACCAGCAAGTATGTCCTCCGTCTTTTTCACTCCAAAGTGCCCCATCAGCCTGCCTCCATGCGCTTCCTGTAACAACAACAAACGAACGGAGCTAGCTGGAATGCATAACTTGTTAGCTCTAAACACATAGCCATCATTGAGGACAAATTTATTCAATGTTTTTCCGTCTTTACATTTCAGCAATACATCTTTGAAATCAGCATCATGTTCATATTGATCTTTAGTCGTTTCTAATCCAAAAATTTTAAAGTCAAGTTGAGATAGAAGAGTATAACGTCTAGATAAAGCATCAGCAATAACATTATCCTTTCCCTTTTTGTGTTTAATGACATAAGGAAAAGACTCAATAAATTCCATCCACTTAGCATGCCTACAGTTTAGTTTCCCTTGACTCCTAATATTCTTTAGTGATTCATGATCAGAATGGATAACAAATTCTTTGGGCCACAAATAATGCTGCCATGTTTCTAAAGTTCGTACAAGAGCATATAATTCCTTATCATAGGTAGAATAATTTAGAACAGGCCCACTCATTTTCTCACTAAAATATGCAACAGGTTTTCCTTCTTGTAACAAAACACCACCCAATCCCATCCCACTAGCATCACATTCAAGCTCAAAAGTCTTAGAAAAATCAGGAAGTTGGAGAAGAGGTGCATGCATCAACTTATCTTTCAGTATGGTAAAGGCGTTATCTTGTGTGGTGCCCCAAGAAAAAGGCACCCTCTTCTTCGTAAGGTCATTTAATGAAGCAGCAATGGTGCTGAAATCCTTCACAAAGCGACGATAGAACCCAACCAGCCCTAGAAAGCTCCGCACCTGTGTGCTAGGTGCATTAGTTAACCCAAAAGGCATGACTAACCACTCATATAAACCGAACTTAGTTTTGAAAGCAGTTTTCCATTCATCTCCTAGTTTCATGCGAAGTTGGTGATAACCACTACGCAAATCAACTTTTGAGAACACAACAGCACCACTCAATTCATCAAGCATATCATCTAAGCGTGGAATAGGATGACGATATCGAATGGTTATATTGTTGATTGCTCTACAATCCACACACATACGCCATGATCCATCCTTTTTAGGTCCTAGAATAACTGGAACAGCACAAGGACTAAGAGACTCACGTACATAACCTTTGTCAAGTAGTTCTTGTACTTGGCGCTGAATCTCCTTTGTTTCTTCTGGATTTGTCCTATATGGTGCACGGTTGGGCAATGAAGCACCGGGAATGAGGTCAATCTGGTGCTCAATCCCTCGAAGTGGTGGTAGTCCTGGTGGTATTTCACTTGGAAACACATCAGAATATTCCTGCAAAATGTTAGCAACAGCAGGAGGCAAAGAATGGTGCACATCGTAAAGGGAAATCAAAGCATCTTTGCATACCAAGGCATAGGCAACAGAGGTGGAAGCAATCAGTTCATTAATATCAGATTTCGTAGCAAACAAGCATTTTCCCTTCAGAGATATCTCATTTTTCTTATCAAACACAGATTTGGCATTGTTATTGTTCTCAACGTTAGCATGGTCCTGATATTTAGTTTTCCTAGCTCTAGCAACATCATCTTGCACAATAGCTTCAGGAGACATAGGATGCAACACAATTTTTTTATCGTGGTAAAGAAAAGAATACTGATTTGATCTACCATGATGCATAGAATCTCTATCAAATTGCCAAGGTCTTCCTAGCAGAATATTACAAGCTTGCATAGGCACAACATCACATTCAACGACATCCTTATATGATCCAATAGTAAAATTGATTCGCACAAGTCTAGTTACCTTTGCCTTACCGCAGTTGTTTAACCATTGAATGTAATAGGGATGTGGGTGCGGTTTGGTGCTTAGTGCCAGCTTGGTCACCATGTCACTGCTGGCCAAGTTGTTGCAGCTACCTCCATCAATGATCATGCGGCAAGATCGCTCTTTGACGACACACTTTGTTTGTAATAATGTGTGCCTTTGATTTTGTTACGCTTTCTCCATTTGTGCACTAAGCACACGCTGCACAATGAGACTATCATAGCGCGCTGCATCTTCTGCACCAATATGCTCTTCTTGATGTTCATCGCTACCTGCATAGTCAGCTGCAAGCAAAACACATGTATCGTCATCAAAATCGCTAGCAGATGAGTACTCACCGTCATCTTTAACAATGAGAACACGTTTGCTTGGGCAGTCACGCTGCACATGGCCAAAACCCTTGCACTTGTGACATTGAACGTCTCTAGATCGTCCGGTAGATGCTACGGAAGAAGCACTCTCGGTGGGCTTTTGGGTGGTCTTTACTGCTGAGCTAGTGGAAGAAGCACGTGGCTTGTTGCTGGAAGAAGAAGGTGCTGCTCGACTTTGTGAAGAAGATGGCGGAGAAGCACGCCCAGTCGAAGGAGTAGTCGTGTGTGGTTGCCATGAGCTAGTCTTTCCTGCAGAAATATTAGTTCTAGAGCTAGCTCGTCGTCCCTGCACTTCCCTTTCAGCTTTACAAGCAAGATGAAACAAACAGGTAACATTATTGTCATCTTTATAAGCAAGTATGTCCTGAATTTCATGGTTTAAACCACCCAAAAATCTAGCCATAGCTGGTTCCTCATCCTCGTCTAAATTACAACGCAGCATACCCATTTGTAATTCCTGAAAATACTCTTCTACACTTTTAGCTCCCTGTCTCAATTGTTGTAACTTATTTAACAGATCACGTGCATAGTAAGAAGGAACAAATCTAGCCCGCATGAGCCGTTTCAAAGCATCCCAAGTTTGTGGTATGTTATTAGGATTTTTCTTGCCATGTTCTATCCACCAAACAGAAGCAAAATCAGTAAACTCACTAGTGGCTGCTCTAACTCTTGCGTTTTCAGGAAACTCATGACATGCAAATTTTTGATCAACAGAAATCTCCCAAGTAATATATGCATCAGGGTCATATTTACCATCAAAATGAGGCATCTTAAATTTGATCTTGTTAAAAGTATCTTCATGATTGCGTACCTCACGCCGATGATGTCCACCTATGCCTTGACGGTTGCGTTGTAGCCAGCGCCGTGGCCTAGCTTCCTCATCTTCCCCAATCTCCGTATCTGCAGAATAGTCATCTTCATTGTCACGTACAATACTAGGAGCATTGCTCACCTGTCCATCTGCGCTGCGTCCACGATCCCTCTCCTCAAGGCGCTGCAGGATGGCTCCAATAGAGGTGTTCAATGTTTGAATGGAACTCTCCAACGTGCTGATTTTGGTGTTGGTGTCGATCTGCATATTTTCCAATTGACCAAGGCGGTCACTGGTAACTCGAAAATCCTCATCAAGTCAAGCGCTTCTGTGTGTAGCCGCACTTGGCGTTCGAAGTGTTGTATAATTCCCCGTGTGCAAGGTGAATGCACGTCTTCAGTTGTATTTGCTCCTCCTGCCATGGTTAGTAGAAAAAAGTCCAATATGAAAGGGTAACGTTATCCCTAGCTACAAAGGTGCTGGTGGAGATAACTCGCTCACTCTCAACCTGTTCAATCAAGCTCTTACTTGTTCTTACAAAGCTCAGCAAGAAGGTGATGGCAACCAGCAAGTAATGAACAACTTCAAGAGCAGGTGTCAATCTATGGCTTTAGGTGGCTGAACTAGCACAAGGAGCAAACTTTCACCACGTTAATCACAACAAGCTGAATAAATATTCTACGACAGTACTGTGCTGATCTTAGTCTAGACCGTACTAGAGACGCGAGCCGAGACACCAATGTCGTCAACAAAAACACCCCAAACAACAAACTGATTTTTTTTCTTTTTTTTCGTTTTTTTTTGTTGGGGTGATCACCGAAAATCTCTCTAGATGGAATCAGGAGACCCTAGAACAAAATTTGCACATGCGGCTTTTGATCTTGCACTTGCCTTTTTTTCTTCTTCTCTAATTGCTTATGGCTTTTGTGCGGCTTTTGATTTTGCACTTGCCTTTTTTTTCTTCTCTAATTGCTTGTGGCTTTTGTACGGCTTTTGATTTTGCACTTGCCTTTTTCTTGTTGTCAAACTCAAATTACTAATCTGACTCAAACTCGAAGTAGCAATCTGATTCGAACTCGAACTAGTAATCAGACTCAAACTCGAACTAGCAATCCGACTCAAACTCGAAGTAGCAATCTGATTTGAACTCGTAATCTGACTCAAACTCGAACTAGCAATCTGACTCAAACTCAAAGTAAATATGATTTGAACTTGTAATCCGACTCAAACTCGAATTAGTAATCCGACTCAAACTCGAAGTAGCAATCTGATTCAAACACAAACTAGTAATCCGACTCAAACTCGAACTACGAATCTGACTCGAACTAGGTGACCGAATGTGACACGAACTCAAACTCTAGTGGTGCAAAACTAAAGACCAGCAACTTGACTCGTCGAAGCAACCATGAACTCAACAAGTCTTGACTAAGTGGAGAAAGTAAAAGGCACAATGGTCTAGGAATAATGGAAAAAAACAGATCTGGTATTTTTTTGGGCTTTTTCTGGACTATAGGATGATAACAGCGGAAAGAAAAGTAATGGTAGCACTCTCACCGATTAACCTTGCTCTGATACCACTTGATAGGATCTTGGTTCCTGATATTTCGATGAGAATAGGAGGGTTCGATTTGTGGAGGAGAAGATGTTGGCGATCCGACTAAACCGCCCCCAAGACGATGCGCCTTAGCGATCGGTACACCGACTCCGAAGTTGTATTGATCTTGCTGGCGCAAAATCAACCTGACCACGAGGGCCTTTGTTCCTGCAAGCAATCGAAGAACATGCAAGAACAAGAAGAACAAGCACTTATCTGTTGAATCAATCTAAAGTGGGGTTCTGGATACAAGTAGACGGGCGATCTAGTCGACACGCGCGTGTACAAGGAAGCAGCAGAAGCTAACTTACGAATAAACAAAAATCCACCAGCTAATGAGGGCGGCTGCTACTATTTATTACTTTTCTTTGTGGAGGAGAAGATGTTGGCGATCCGACTACACCGTCCCCAAGACGATGCGCTTTAGCAATCGGTACACCGACTCCGAAGTTGTATTGATCTTGCTGGCGCACAATCAACCTAACCACGAGGGCTTTTGTTCCTGCAAGCAATCGAAGAACATGCAAGAACAAGAAGAACAAGCACTTATCTGTTGAATCAATCTAAAGTGGGGTTCTGGATACAAGTAGACGGGCGATCTAGTCGACACGCGCGTGTACAAGGAAGCAGCAGAAGCTAACTTACGAATAAGCAAAAATCCACCAGCTAATGAGGGCGGCTGCTACTATTTATTACTTTTCTTTGTGGAGGAGAAGACGTTGGCAATCCGACTACACCGTCCCCAAGACGATGCGCTTTAGCAATCGGTACACCGACTCCGAAGTTGTATTGATCTTGCTGGCGCACAATCAACCTAACCACGAGGGCTTTTGTTCCTGCAAGCAATCGAAGAACATGCAAGAACAAGAAGAACAAGCACTTATCTGTTGAATCAATCTAAAGTGGGGTTCTGGATACAAGTAGACGGGCGATCTAGTGGACACGCGCGTGTACAAGGAAGCAGCAGAAGCTAACTTACGAATAAACAAAAATCCACCAGCTAATGAGGGCGGCTGCTACTATTTATTACCTCCCTAGGGTCGTGAGAAACCCTAATCACGAGTCCCTAATGGACTCCAAACGATACATGGGCCATGGGCCCAATTTTGGTGATGCAGCACCCTGGACAGAAAAAGGTCTTGGTATTAAAATAACTATTGCGGCCGACTCCGAATAGATATGGACATGAGGCCAGATTCGTTTGAAAGTAGACTTGATAATCTTTCCAGGAAGTACTTGAACGCCCAGATCGGAGTCCGTATGAAATCGTGGTGGCCGTCACAAGTTGGTGCTGTTCTGCTGTCCAAATCCCGTCCGCGCGAATTCCCTTCCCATTGGCTCCTCTCCATTGTTCCTAAGCAAAACAAGAAAGCACGTAATTCCACGGTCTAGATAAGATGGACATAAGGCCAAGAACGAGTTCACCTCATAGTTTAGTTGACGTGCACGAGCGCGAGTGATCGGACCAGAAACCGGTAGCTGAGTTGGTGTGGATGTATCGAGGGTGTTGATGTACTCATCAATCAAGCTTGCCAAAACAACTTTTAGGAGTTAAAGAAAAGGTTAACAACCGCACCAGTCTTTGTTTTGTCGGATGTGAGCAAAAGTTTTGATATTTATTGTAATGTCGCAAGGCAGATGATAGGATCTTAGTTCCCGATCTTTCGATGAGAATAGGAGGGTTCGATTTGTGGAGGAGAAGACGTTGGCGATCCAACTACACCGTCCCCAAGACGATGCGCCTTAGCGATCGGTACACCGACTCCGAAGTTGTATTGATCTTGCTGGCGCACAATCAACCTGACCACGAGGGCCTTTGTTCCTGCAAGCAATCGAAGAACACGCAAGAACAAAAAGAACAAGCACTTATCAGTTGAGTCAATCTGAAGTGGGTTCTGGATACAAGTAGACGGGCGATTTAGTCGACATGCGCGTATACAAGGAAGCAGCAGAAGCTAACTTACGAATAAACAAAACAATGAGGGCGGTGGCTACTATTTATTACCTCCCTAGGGTCGTGAGAAACCCTAATCACGAGTCCCTAATGGACTCCAAACGATACATGGGCCATGGGCCCAATTTTGGTGATGTAGCACCATGGACAGAAAAGGTCTTTGTATTAAAATAACGATTGCGGCCCACTCCGAATAGATATGTACATGAGGCCATATCCTTTGAAAGTAGACTTGATAATCTTTCCAGGAAGTAATTGAACGCCCAGATCGGAGTCCGTATGAAGTCGTGGTGGCCGTTACAAGTTGGTGCTGTTCTGCTGTCCAAATCCCGTCCGCGCGAATTCCCTTCCCATTGGCTCCTCTCCGTTGCTCCTAAGCAAAACAAGAAAGCACGTAGTTCAAGGTCTAAATAAGATGGACATAAGGCCAAGAACAAGTTCACCTCATAGTTTAGTTGACGTGCACGAGCTCGAGTGATCGGACCAGAAACCGGTAGCTGAGTTGGTGTAGATGTATTAAGGGTGTTGATCATCCTCACCTTCTTGCATTTGAGTCGTCCGCAACTCAAGCTCATCTTCTTCTCCCAAATATGGCTTCAAATCTGCAATGTTAAATGTGGGACTAACCGCAAAATCTGCAGGCAACTCGAGTTTATATGCATTATCATTAATCCTTTCTAACACTTTGAATGGACCATCAGCTTGAGGTAACAATTTAGACTTTCTCAAATCAGAAAACCTATCCTTTCGCAAATGTAACCAAACTAAATCACCAGGTTCGAAAGGGATAGGTTTCTTTCCCCTACTACCAGCAAGTTTATACTTGGCATTCATGCACTCTATATTCTTCTTAGTGGTTTCATGCAATTTTAAGATCAATTCAGCATGATGTTTAGCATCAAAATTCACTCGTTCTATTGAAGGAAGAGGTGATAAATCAATAGGAGCACGGGGTACAAATCCATAAACAATCTCAAAAGGGCATTTCTTAGTACTAGAATGTAGGGAACAATTATAAGCAAACTCAACATGAGGCAAACACTCTTCCCACATTTTTATATTCTTTTTCAAAACAGCCCTAAGCATGGTAGATAAACTTCTACTCAGAACCTCAATTTGACCATCAGTTTGGGGATGACAAGTAGTTGAAAATAAAACCTTAGTCCCCAATTTTGCCCATAACGTTCTCCAAAAATGGCTAAGAAACATAGCATCACGATCTGAAACTATTGTGTTTGGCACACCATGCAACCTAACAATATCTCGGAAAAACAAATCAGCAACATGTGTAGCTCATTACTTTTACGACAAGGTATGAAGTGTGCCATTTTAGAAAATCTATCCACGACAACAAAGATGCTATCCGTCCCCTTCTTTGTTCTAAGTAGTCCTAAAACAAAGTCCATAGAAATATCCACCCAAGGCATGCTAGGAACAGGAAGAAGCATGTACAAACCATGTGGATTAAGTCGTGACTTAGCTTTTTGACATGTCGTGCAAGCAACGAAGTGCTCCACGTCTCACCTCATCCTTGGCCAAAAGAAATGACCAGCAAGTATGTCCTCCGTCTTTTTCACTCCAAAGTGCCCCATCAGCCTGTCTCCATGCGCTTCCTGTAACAACAACAAATGAACAGAACTAGCTGGAATGCATAACTTGTTTGCTCTAAACACATAGCCATCATTGAGGAAAAATTTATTCAATGTTTTTCTGTCTTTACATTTCAGCAATACATCTTTGAAATCAGCATCATGTTCATATTGATCTTGAATCTTTTCTAATCCAAAAATTTTAAAGTCAAGTTGAGATAGAAGAGTATAACGTCTAGATAAAGCATCAGCAATATCATTATCCTTTCTCTTTTTGTGTTTAATGACATAAGGAAAAGACTCAATAAATTCCATCCACTTAGTATGCCTACGGTTCAGTTTCCCTTGACTCCTAATATGCTTTAGTGATTCATGATAAGAATGGATAACAAATTCTTTGGGCCACAAATAATGCTTCCATGTTTCTAAAGTTCGTACAAGAGCATATAATTCCTTATCATAGGTGGAATAATTCAGAACAGGCCCACTCATTTTCTCACTAAAATATGCAACAGGTTTTCCTTCTTGTAACAAAACACCACCCAATCCAATCCCACTAGCATCACATTCAAGCTCAAAAGTCATAGAAAAATCAGGAAGTTGGAGAAGAGGTGCATGCGTCAACTTATCTTTCAGTATGGTAAAGGTGTTATCTTGTGTGGTGCCCCAAGAAAAATGCACCCCCTTCTTCGTAAGGTCATTCAATGGAGCAGCAATGGTGCTGAAATCCTTCACAAAGCGACGATAGAACCCAGCCAGCCCTAGAAAGCTCCGCACCTGTGTGATGATCTTTGGTACAGGCCACCCCTGAATAGCCTCTACCTTGGCTTGATCAACTTCAATTCCCTGTGCAGTAACAACATAGCCAAGGAAAGAGACTCGATCCGTGCAAAAGGTGCACTTCTCAAGATTACCAAATAATCATGTCTCACATAAAGCATTAAAAATAGCACATAAGTGATCAAGATGTTCATCCATGGATTTGCTATAAATCAATATATCATCAAAATACACAAGAACAAATTTTCCAATGAATGCACGCAAAACCTCGTCCACTAATCTCATGAAGGTGCTAGGTGCATTAGTTAACCCAAAAGGCATGACTAACCACTCATACAAACCGAACTTAGTTTTGAAAGCATTTTTCCATTCATCTTCTAGTTTCATGCAAATTTGGTGATAACCACTACGCAAATCAACCTTTGAGAACAAAACAGCACCACTCAATTCATCAAGCATATCATCTAAGCGTGGAATAGGATGACGATATCGAATGGTGATATTGTTGATTGCTCTACAATCCACACACATAAGCCATGATCCATCCTTTTTAGGTACTAGAATAACTGGAACAACACAAGGACTAAGAGACTCATGTACATAACCTTTGTCGAGTAGTTCTTGTACTTGGTGCTGAATCTCCTTTGTTTCTTCCGGATTTGTCCTGTATGGTGCACAGTCGGGCAATGAGGCACCGGAAATGAGGTCAATCTGGTGCTCAATCCCTCGAAGTGGTGGTATTCCTAGTGGTATTTTACTTGGAAACACATCAAAATATTCCTGCAAAATGTTAGCAACAGCAGGAGGCAAAGAATGTTGTATATCGTAAAGGGAAATCAAAGCATCTTTGCATACCAAAGCATAGGCAACAGAGGTAGAAGCAATCAGTTCATTAATATCACATTTCATAGCAAACAAGCATTTTCCCTTCAGAGATATCTCATTTTTCTTATCAAACACAGATTTGACATTGTTATTGTTCTCAACGTTAGCATGGTCCTGAGATTTAGTTTCCTAGCTCTAGCAACATCATCTTGCACAATAGCTTCAGGAGACATAGGATGCAACACAATTTTTTTATCATGCTAAGGAAAAGAATACTGATTTGATCTACCATGATGCATAGAATCTCTATCGAATTGCCAAGGTCTTCCTAGCAGAATATTACAAGCTTGCATAGGCACAACATCACATTCAACGACATCCTTATATAATCCAATAGTAAAATTGATTCGCACAAGTCTAGTTACCTTTGCCGTACTGCTGTTGTTTAACCATTGAATGTAATAGGGATGTGGGTGCGGTTTGGTGCTTAATGCCAGGTTGGTCACCATGTCACTGCTGGCCAAGTTGTTGCAGCTACCTCCATCAATGATCATGCGGCAAGATCGCTCTTTGATAACACACTTTGTTTGGAATAATGTGTGCCTTTGATTTTGTTCCGCTTTCTCCATTCGTGCACTAAGCACACGCTGCACAATGAGACTATCATAGCGCGTTGCATCTTCTGCACCAATATGCTCTTCTTGATGTTCATCGCTACCTGCATAGTCAGCTGCAAGCAAAACACATGTATTGTCATCAAAATCGCTAGCAGGTGAGTACTCACCGTCATTTTTAACAATTAGAACACGTTTGCTTGGGCAGTCACACTGCACATGGCCAAAACCCTTGCACTTGTGACATTGAACGTCTCTAGATCGTCCGGTAGATGCTACGGAAGAAGCACTCTCAGTGGGCTTTTGGGTGGTCTTTACTGCTGAGCTAGTGGAAGAAGCACGTGGCATGTTGCCGGAGGAAGAAGGTGCTGCCCGACTTGGTGAAGAAGATGGCGGGGAAGCACGCCCAGTCGAAGGAGTAGTCGTGCGTGGTTGCCATGAGCTAGTCTTTCCTGCAGAAATATTAGTTTTAGAGCTAGCTCGTCTTCCCTGCACTTCCCTTTCAGCTTTACAAGCAAGATGAAACAAACAGGTAACATTATTATAATCTTTATAAGTAAGCATGTCCTGAATTTCACGGTTTGAACCACCCAAAAATCTAGCCATAGCCGGTTCCTCATCCTCGTCTAATTACAACGCAACATACTGTAACACCCAAATTTTCAAAATTTGAAAACTGGAAAAATGTTCTAGGAGTGCATCATGCTTTTGCCTTTGGATTGAAAAATTCAATTTCAAAATGCGCTAGAATTTAGTTAAAATTTGAAAAAGAAATTCAAATTGTATAAATAAATAAAGAAGAAAAGAGAAAACAAAATAAAAGGGAAAACAGCTGCATGGGCCCTAATCCCCCAACCGGCCCATCTTCCTTTTCTTCCCCCCTCCCCTTCCCCTTTTCTGTCCCCGCCGGCCCAACCCCGCAGCGGCCCAGCTCGGCCCGCGCCCCCTCCCTCTCTTTCCTTTTCCTTCCTTTCTCTGCGCGTGGGCCTCGCCCGTCAGATCCTCCTCCTTCCTTCCTTGCGCGCAACCTAGCCCCGCTAATGCCGCCCCGGTTCAAAACGTCCGCAAGGAAATTCCCCCTCCCCCCATTATGGCCCCGGTCGCCTTCCTTCGGGGGAAATCCCCTTCCTTACTTCGCCGCACCCTCTCCCCCTATAAAATCCGGCTGGCGCCCCCGTTTTCCTCACCCCGAAGCTCCAACCCTAGCCGCCGCCGGTGCAAGGTATGTCGCCACCGTTCCCGCCACTTGACCCCCTATTTCTCCCTCCCTCTTGGTCTGACGTGTGCGCCGTGCTACCAGGGACTCGTAGGACATATCCTCTTTGGGAGAACGTCGCTGCAACGCCGTCTTCGTCGAGCTCCACCGAGGACCGCTGCCGGTCGACGTCGCCGACGCACCTACGCCCCGATTCAAGCCCCGCGACCCCCCTAGGTGAGCTCCTACCATCTCCCTCTCCCTTTTCCGCGTTAGCACCGAGGCGTTGGGCAACTATTTGGCTGATCCGGCCATCTCCGGCGACCCCGCCGCCGTGCGCCGCCGGGTTTGGTGCGTGCTCCGCCGCGCCCTGGGGTGTGCATCGCCCCTGGGTGACGTGGCCCCATCTCAGCCGCCCATCTAGGGCCGATGGTCGAGATTAGAAGGGGCGTACCCCTTCGGTTATTTAAATCTGAGCCGCACACTTTAGATCCAACGGCCCAGATTCAAATGCATTTAACCGTTACCAATTTTGCACATGACCCCCCTGCACAAATTTTATTTAATTACAGATAGGTCCTGGAATTTACGGAATAGCCCCTGGACTTTAATTTAATTCTGTCAGCACTGTTAAATTGAATAAACATAGCATTTTAGCCCCTGTTTTCACCATAAATTATGTTTTTAGCCTCTGTAAATTATGATTAACCCCCTGGGTATGCTATAAAATGTTTCTAAGCCTCTGATGTGGTCTGTTTTACATAAAACCCCTGTACTCATGGATATTTACATAAAATCATAAGCTTGCACTCTCTTTTGCACAAATTAATTAGGGAAATTATTTAATTAACATTGACTAATTTGTTTACATCAAAATAATCTATTTAAAATTGTTGTGGCATGCTGCATAGCATTAGTATTCATATTGAGCTAGGGAAAATTATAATAAACTCATGCAATGCTCTAAAATGAAGATAAAGGCCATGAATTGATAATCAACCCCAATGTCCACTAAAACCCAAACCTTCAGCCCACATCAGTAATAAAACATCAACTAGGAAATTAAAATCTAGTGACGTAATTGCGTAGGTTTTCCTTTGATGATTTCTTGTTTGTGACGTGCATATGGTTGCTTGTTCTTATTGCGCGTTGTTATTTTCTGCTCCACATGCGATGACGTATTTAGAGTCGGTTCCCGAGCCAACCTACAATCTTCAGGACTACCACTTCACCGACCCACACTTCGAAGGAGGCAAGTTCCTTGACCTTTTTGCACCTGTTTTATTAAGTTTTAGTTAGTTGCATGCTTAATAAATTGAATCCTATTTACTGTACCCTTCCATATAATTCCTTGTTACTGGGTTGGTTTGGGTAGATGTTAATGTCGTTTTTACGCTTAGCCATGCTTAGTATTTGGGAGGGAAATTCTCTACTTACATGTTCTACTATAAATTGTTGTGATTATTTATTGATATATGGTGAAATGAATTGTAGTGGATAGGAATCTGGCGGGTTGGTTTGTTTGGGATGGTGCAGTACGCACGAGACCCAGGTTTAGGGTATGAAGCTTGCCGGATTCTAAGGACCGGTTTATGGAGAAAGCCACTAAGCCTTATAGTATCACCACAAGACTGAGTATGGGGCAGCTTGGTCAATTAATTAGGCCTCTCCCGGCGTAGTATTAGTGATTGGATAGTGCGGGCAATTGGTTCAGGGTGTACTGCCTTGGGATCCGCATGGCTCAAGAGGGGGCAACTGGGGTGTTGAGTCGTGGTGTAATGGCTCACACTTTTGTACAGGGGTGAAACCTCAGAGGACTAGTACGCGACGGGAGAATCCTTTGTAAAGACCTCGTAGTGATCTCCTGGCCTCACACCAAAGGAAGTGTGCAATGTGGTTCGCGACCACGGGCATCAGGGAGGTTTACTTAGTCCACCTGGCAACAGGGGATGAAATCATGGCTTGTGAGTAAAGGGTACATTCTCTGCAGAGATTTAGAAACTGTCATGACAGCCGTGCTCACGGACAAGAGCGGCTTGGTGTCCAATTCATAATTAGTCAATGATTGGGGAATGGTGGTTTGGTTGGTTGGGACTTGGATTACAAATGGGTCATGGTTGGGTTCATACACTTAGAAGTAAGTGCTAATGAAAGCTAAGGATAGGATGTAATGCTATAGTGCTTAACCCAAATTTGGCCTTCCTTTCTAAACACCCTCATGTCATCTCTTTCCCACTTGCTGAGTACCGTTGGTACTCAAACTTGCTTGTTGCTTATCTTTCCTCAGTCTACAATGGAGAAGAGGTGGAGAATATAGACTTCTTCGCTGATCCGGAGGAGACGTTCTAGGCTGGCGCAACCCCCGAGCAACGCCTGTGCATGGAGCCACACTAGTTTACTTTTCCACTGTTATGCTTTGTAATCTTATTTTAGACCTACGGGTCATTATTGTAAGACATTTATATACTTGAACATGGCTTGTAATAAATGATATTACACTTTCGTCTACACATGTATGATGAGAATCGATCCTGGCATACATGTGGAAGCCATCCTGTTGTCTCGTTGGGACCGGGTATGACAAAGTGGTATCAGAGCCGTGTTGCCCGTAGGACGCAAGCCTAGTTAGAAAGGGATTACTTAAGGACCCTATTATATTCTAAAAAGTAATTTATAAAGTTGATTTGTATTCCCTACCATGTCTACTTGTTTGATTTACTCCTTTATTTATATGTTTTGTTACTGACACGCTCCTGTTTTAAAATTTGTAGATGGCTCGCACCAAGACGACCCCCCGTAAGTCGACCGGTGGACTTGTGCCCCCGCGTAGGCTGGCCAGTCGCTCTCCAGCCATCGATCCCCATCACCCCGTGGTGATCCGTTCTGACGGCAGGGCCGTAGGACGACTGTGACTTCGTCTCCGGGCCCTACTCAGTGAGGCTGGCTACCGTCACCACAGCCTCTCGCTCTCCTACCACACCACTGGAGTGCAGCGCCCCGACAGGAAGGAGTGGAGCTGCAAGATCTACATCTAATATGGTGATGAGTTGGTGAAGACCCACATCAGTCCTGCTTGGAGGAGCTCCTGCCGATATGCAGAGCGGGAGGCTAGCTCGGAAGCAGCCACCTTTTGGAGTCACGCCTGCCGTTTCCGTCTGGAGGACACAGTGCACGCCTTCATTCCGCAGCGTCCCAGTGGCACTGCGGGCTTTGTCTCCAGGCATGTGGCGGGACCCCTGGACCTCCCGCAGTCTCGTCAGACTGTTGACGACGTGGCCTAGCTCAGTGCCCGACTTCAGACGGCGCAGTAGGAGATTCAGGATGGACGTGACCTCGCCCAGTGCCACGAGGCGGTGATCAGGAGGTATCGCCGGATCACCGATGAGGACCCGGACGACTACGCGCCCGACACCTCGACGTGGACCCCAGACTCTCCAGACCGTCATGACGGCCAGCATGAGTCATCTTCTGAGGAGTCCTCTGACGAGGAGCCTTCCAGTGTGGCGTCTGCCGCACCATCGCCGCCTGCTGCCTCACCACCACAGGACCCCGAGGACCCCAACGACGACGACGACGAGGACCCGGAGGAGTTTCCGCTTGACGACGAGTAGTCCTCGACCTATGCCACGACTCAAGTATAGGCACACCCCCATTAGTTAAATAAGAGCGACGTAGACATACTTGTGTGACCTTGAGTTGTGTTACTTCTTTTATGATTTTCATCTTGGTGTGTTGTGTGAGTTGTGGAACGCCTTGGCGACTTGTCCACAACCACACATTTTTGATACCTCTTTAATTAGTGAGCTATTAATAAAGAATTTTCATTTATACGCATGTTTGCTGTGATTTTTGCATATAGTAAGGGTATCGTATAGTAGTCTTCCACTAGTTATAGTAGTATTTAAGACTCTATTATCTTCGTGCTCAGATGGCAGGCAGGGGAAGAGGTCATGGTCGTGGCCGTGGTATGCCCCTTAGTAATGATGAAGCTGGATTCTAGCTACCGCAATGGAATGGGAGAGGTGCCCGTGGAGCACCTGCGATGAATCATATGCAGCAGATGATGGCCATGCAGATGCAGATGATGCAAAATTTAACACAAGTGGTGGCCAACATGCAGCAAGCCCAGCAAGCCCCTCCACCTCTACCACCAAACCAGCCCCATCCACAGCCAGCACCAGGACCCCGATCCCACATGAGAGACATTCTCAACACCCATCCACCCACCTTTGCCACTGCTAGTGAGCCAATGGAGGCCGATGATTCGCTGAGAACAGTTGAGAGCAAGCTGAGAATTGTCCAATGTGAAGGACGAGAGAAGGTACTGTTAGCTTCGCACCAACTCCAGGGACCTGTAGCCGATTGGTAGACTGCCTTCATTGAAGCCCATCAGGACCCAAATAATATCACATGGGATGAGTTCAAGAATTACTTTCGCAGTCATTTCATGCCCGAAGGAGAGGTCTAGGCGAGACGTGAAGAATTTCTCTTGCTGAAGCAAAGCCGTATGAGTGTGCGAGAGTACCTGAACAAATTCACACAATTGTCTCGCTATGCACCAGAAGACGTGGACACGGACTCAAAGAAACAATTTCGTTTTAAGAAGGGGCCTGACAAGGAGCTGAAGTTCGCTATGGTCTCCAGTGACTACAACAGTTTCCATAAGTTGGTGGACAAGGCTTTTGAAGTGGAAAGGACCAAGAAAGAGCTGCACGATGATGACAAGAAGAGGAAGTTGGCTCAAGCACACAGTTCTGGGAATAATGTGCGCCCTCGCTATGCCCCTCAGCCTGCGGCACCTATGGCTCGTCCTGTGAACTCTTACACAGGACAAAGGTTCCCAAACTCCTCCTACAGACCACCCACACCATACAATCAGCAGATGCGCCAACCCCCACAGCCTCCACGCCAGTGAATGCAACCACCTCGCCCAACAGCTCCCGCACCCCGCCCTAATGGTCAGCCGCAGCAGAACCCACAAGGGGGTAATAGAGCCCAATGTAACAACGTGGCCGTGCAGTGCTATAACTGTGGTGAGATGGGACATTTCGCCAATTGTTGCCCGAAGAAGCCGCTGCAGCAACCTACACGTGGAAGAGTTAACCACGTGGCACTTGAGGAGGCACACAATGCACCAGATGTGGTTGTTGGTACGTTTCCTGCCGATTCTCATCTAGCTACAGTGTTGTTTGATTTTGGTGCTACGCCTTCATTCATATCTAAGGAATTCATGAGGAGGCATGACATGGTAGTGCATTTAATGACTCACCAACTTATAGTTCACTCCCCTGGGGGAGAAAAGATAACCCGACAAGTATGCCCTAATGTAAGGCTAGACATAAGGGGGGAAGTTTTCCCAGCAAACCTTATTGTTCTGGAATCTCAAGGGCTAGATATTATCCTGGGGATGGATTGATTGACCAAGTACCATGGGGTGATCCACTGCGCCACAAGAACAGTCTCCTTGACCCACCCCGATGGTACCAAGGTAGAGTTCTTTCCAGATCAAGCTCCAACACAGAGGATCAGGCTAAATCAAACTGAGGTCACCGAAGAAATCCGTGTTGTCAGTGAATTCCCAGACGTGTTCCCTGAGGAGTTACCGGGTATGCCCCCTAACCGTGAAATTGAATTCATCATTGACCTAGTGCCTGGAACGGCCCCGATATATAAGAGGCCATATAGAATGGACGCTAATCAGTTAGCCGAGCTAAAGGATCACATCAAAGAGTTGTTGGAGAAAGGATACATCCGCCCTAGTTCATCGCCTTGGGGTGCTCCTGTCATATTCGTGCCTAAAAAGGATGGCACTCAAAGGTTGTGTGTGGATTATCGTGCATTGAATGCAGTGACCATCAAGAATAAGTACCCATTGCCAAGGATTGAGGATTTGTTTGACCAGTTGTGAGGAGCATGTGTGTTCTCTAAGATTGATATTCGTTTGGGTTACCACCAGTTGAAGATTTGACCATCGGACATTCCCAACACAGCATTCATCTCTCGATATGGTCTTTATGAGTATACTGTTATGTCTTTCGGTTTGACTAATGCTCCAGCTTACTTCATGTACCTCATGAACAAAGTATTTATGGAGTACCTGGATAAATTTGTGGTCATATTCATCGACGATATCATGATATTCTCCAAGAGTGAAGAAGAGCATGAGGAACACCTGAGGTTGGCACTAAAGAAACTTAGAGAACACAAATTGTATGCTAAGTTCAGTAGTGTGAGTTTTGGTTGAAGCAGGTATCATTCTTGGGACATGTCATATCAGAAGGAGGAATATCAGTGAATCTGTGTAAAGTGGCAGATGTTCTCAAGTGGGAGACGCCGGAAAATGTGGGACACATCAGAAGCTTTCTGGGAATGGCTGGTTATTATCGACAATTTATTGAGGGATCTTCAAAGATCTCTCGGCCACTAACCAAGCTACTCGAGAAGGGAGCTACATTCAAGTGGACACCGGAATGTGAAGCAAGATTTGCCGAAATGAAGAAGAGGTTGACCACTGCCTCAGTGCTGGTCATGCCGGATATGCAAAAGGAGTTCTCGGTCTATTGTGATGCTTCCGGACAGGGACTGGGATGTGTGTTGATGCAAGCAAGACATGTGGTGGCTTACGCCTCGAGACAACTCAAGAAGCATGAGAAGAATTATCCGACCCATGATCTGGAATTAGCAGCTGTGGTTCACGCACTGAAGATATGGAGACACTACCTGATCGGAAAAAGGACAGAGATCTAAATCGACCACAAAAGCTTGAAGTACATATTCACTCAGCCAGACCTTAACCTTCGCCAACAAAGGTGGTTAGAGCTCATTAATGACTTCGATGTTGGGATCAACTATCACCCTGGAAAGGCGAATGTGGTCACAGATGCTTTGAGTAGGAAAACCCAATGCAACAGCATGACGATCCACGCTTATCAACCGCAGCTATGTGAAGAGTTTGCAAGATTAAACTTGTGCATAGTGTCTAATGCAGATACAGTAGTTATGGAAGTGGACTCCACGTTGGAACAAGACATTAGAGAAGGCCAAAAAGAGGATAAGAAGATCCAAAAACTTAAGAAGCTGATGAAGGCTGGCAAAGCCCCAGATTTCAGGGAAGATGAACATGGAACCATGTGGTTAGGAAAGAGGATATGCGTGTCGAATGTCAAGGGGATCTGAGAGTTGATATTGAGAGAAGCCCACGACTCGTACTACTCTATTCATCCTGGGAGTACCAAGATGTACCAAGACCTTAAGGATCGATACTGGTGGCTTGGTATGAAGCGTGATGTGGCCGAGTGCGTGGCTCTGTGTGACACGTGTCAGTTAGTCAAGGCGGAACATCAGAGACCTGCTGGACTACTTCAACCACTCAAGATACCCGAGTGGAAATGGGAAGAGATAAGTATGGACTTTATTGTGGGATTGCCAAGGACCCAGTCAGGATATGACTCCATATGGGTTGTTGTGGACCGGTTGACTAAGGTCGCTCACTTCATTCCAGTCAAGGAAAGCTACAATGGTTCGCGGTTGACAGAATTATACATGGCAAGAATTGTGTGTTTGCACGGTGTTCCAAAGAAGATCGTGTCTGATCAAGGTACCCAGTTCACTTCAAGATTCTGGCAGAAGCTACATGAGTCAATGGACACTCATCTGAATTTTAGCTCAACGTATCACCCGCAGACGGATGGCCAGACAGAACACACGAATCAGATCTTGGAGGATATGCTGCAAGCGTGTGCCTTGAAGAATATTCAGAGTTGGGACAAAAATCTGCCTTATGCGGAATTTTCTTACAACAACAGCTATCAGGCTAGTCTCAAGATGTCCCCGTTTGAGGCACTTTATGGGCGAAAGTGCAGAACACCCTTATTTTGGAATCAGACCAGGGAAGGTCAAGTGTTTGGACCATAGATACTCAGAGAAGCTGAAAAACAGGTACAAGAGATCCGGAATAATCTGAAAACGGCACAGTCAAGGCAGAAGAGTTACGCAGATGCTCGACGTCGTGATCTAACCTTTGTGGTCAGAGACTTTGTGTATCTCAAGGTGTCACCCGTAAGAGGTCTAAGACGGTTCAAAGTGAAGGGAAAACTAGCACCCTGTTATATTGGTCCGTTTAAGATATTGGAGAGAAGAGGAGAAGTAGCCTATCATCTCGAGCTACCTTCTCAACTGTCAGATGTGCATGATGTGTTCCACGTGTCGCAGCTAAAGAAATGTTTGAGAGTACCAGAGGAACAACTACCCATGGAGGCTATAGATGTACAAGAGGATCTGTCTTACACAGAACGACCAGTCAAGATTCTAGAGACATCAGAACGTGTCATGAGGAACAAGACGATTCGCATGTGCAAAGTGCAGTGGAAGCATCACTCCGAAGCAGAAGCAACATGGGAGAGAGAAGAAGACCTCAAGGCCGAGTTCCCTGACCTTTTCTCTTAGGACGTCCGAATCTCGGGGGCGAGATTCCTTTTAAGGGGGGTAGAGTTGTAACACCCAAATTTTCAAAATTTGAAAACTGGAAAAATGTTCTAGGAGTGCACCATGCTTTTGCCTTTGAATTGAAAAATTCAATTTCAAAATACGCTAGAATTTGGTTAAAATTTGAAAAAGAAATTCAAATTGTATAAATAAATGAAGAAGAAAAGAGAAAACAAAATAAAAAGGGAAAACAGCCGCATGGGCCCTAATCCCCCAACCGGCCCATCTTCCTTTTCTTCCCCCCTCCCCTTATCCTTTTCTTTCCCCGCTGGCCCAACCCCGCAGCGGCCCAGCTCGACCCGCGCCCCCTCCTTCTCTTTCCTTTTCCTCCCTTTCTCTGCGCGTGGGCCCCGCCCGTCAGATCCTCCTCCTTCCTTCCTACGCGCGACCCAGCCCCGCTAATGCCTCCCCGGTTCAAAACGCCGGCAATGAAATTCCCCCCCCCCCCCCCCCCCCCCATTATGGCCCCGGTCGCCTTCCTTTGGGGGAAATCCCCTTCCTTACTTCACCGCCCCCTCTTCCCCTATAAATCCGGCCGGCGCCCCCGTTTTTCTCACCCCGAAGCTCCAACCCTAGCCGCTGCCGGTGCAAGGTATGTCGCCGCCGTTCCCGCTGCTTGACCCCCTATTTCTCCCTCCCTCTTGGTCTGACGCGTGCGCCGTGCTACCAGGGACTCGCTGGACATATTCTTTTCGGGAGAACGTCGCCGCAACGCCGTCTTCGTCGAGCTCCGCCGAGGACCGCCGCCGGTCGACGTTGCCGACGCACCTACGCCCCGATTCAAGCCCCGCGACCCCCCTAGGTGAGCTCCTACCGTCTCCCTCTCCCTTTTCCACGTTAGCACCGAGGCGTCGGGCAACGATTTGGCCGATCCGGCCATCTCCAGCGACCCCGCCGCTGTGCACCGCGTGGTTTGGCGCGCGCGCCGCCGCACCCTGGGGTGTGCGTCGCCCCTGGGCGACGTGGCCCCATCTCGGCCGCCCATCTAGGGCCGACGGCCGAGATTAGATGGGGCGTACCCCTTCGGTTATTTAAATCTAGGCCGCACACTTTAGATCCAACGGCCCAGATTCAAATGCATTTAACCGTTGCCAATTTTGCACATGACCCCCCTGCGCAAATTTAATTTAATTACAGATAGGTCCTGGAATTTATGGAATAGCCCCTGGACTTTAATTTAATTCTGTCAGCACTGTTAAATTGAATACACATAGCATTTTAGCCCATGTTTTCACCATAAATTATGTTTTTAGCCTATGTAAATTATGATTAACCCCCTGGCTATGTTATAAAATATTTCTAAGCCTCTGATCTGGTCTGTTTTACATAAAAACCCCTGTACTCATGGATATTTACATAAAATCATAAGCTTGCACTCTCTTTTGCACAAATTAATTAGGGAAATTATTTGATTAACATTGACTAATTTGTTTACATCAAAATAATCTATTTAAAATTGTTGTGGAATGCTGCATAGCATTAGTATATATATTGAGCTAGGGAAAATTATAATAAACTCATGCAATGCTCTAAAATAAAGATAAAGGCCATGAATTGATAATCAACCCCAATGTCCACTAAAACCCAAACATTCAGCCCACATCACTAATAAAACATCAACTAGGAAATTAAATGCTAGTGACATAATTGCGTAGGTTTTCCTTTGATGATTTCTTGTTTGTGATGTGCATATGGTTGCTTGTTCTTATTGCGTATTGTTATTTTCTGCTCCACATGCAATGACATATTTAGAGTCGGTTCCCGAGCCGACCTACAATCTTCAGGACTACTACTTCACCGACCCACACTTCGAAGGAGGCAAGTTCCTTGACCATTTTGCACCTGTTTTATTAAGTTTTAGTTAGTTGCATGCTTAATAAATTGAATCCTATTTACTGCACCCTTCCATATAATTCCTTGTTACTGGGTTGGTTTTGGTAGATGTTAATACTGTTTTTACGCTTAGCCATGATTAGTATTTGGGAGGGAAATTCTCTACTTACATGTTCTACTATAAATTGTTGTGGTTATTTATTGAGATATGGTGAAATGAATTGCAGTGGATAGGAATCTGGCGGGTTGGTTTGTTTGGGATGGTGCAGTACGCACGAGACCCGGGTTTGGGGTATGAACCTTGCCGAATTCTAAGGACCGGTTTACAGAGAAAGTCACTAAGCCTTATAGTATCGCCACAAGACTGAGTATGGGGCAGCTTGGTCAATTAATTAGGCCTCTCCCGGCGTAGAATTGGTTCAGGGTGTACTACCTTGGGATCCGCATGGCTCAAGAGGGGGCAACTGGGGTGTTGAGTCGTGGTGTAACGGCTCACACTTTTGTACAGGGGTGAAACCTCAGAGGGCTAGTACACGTCGGGAGAATCCTTTTTAAAAACCTCGTAGTGATCTCCTGGCCTCGCACCAAAGGAAGTGTGCAATGTGGTTCGCGACCACGGGCATCAGGGAGGTTTACTTAGTCCACCTGGCAACAGGGGATGAAATCACGGCTTGTGGGTAAAGGGTACATTCTCTGCAGAGATTTAGAAACTGTCATGACAGCCGTGCTCACGGACAAGAGCGGCTTGGTGTCCAATTCATAATTAGTCAATGATTGGGGAATGGTGGTTTGGTTGGTTGGGACTTGGATTACAAATGGGTCATGGTTGGGTTCATACACTTAGAAGTAAGTGCTAAGGAAAGCTAAGGATAGGATGTAATGCTATAGTGCTTAACCCAAATTTGGCCTTCCTTTCTAAACACCCTCATGTCATCTCTTTCCCACTTGCTGAGTACCAAACTTGCTTGTTGCTTATCTTTCCTCGGTCTACAATGGAGAAGAGGTGGAGAATGAAGACTTCTTCGCTGATCCGGAGGAGACGTTCTAGGCTGGCGCAACCCCCGGGCAACGCCTGTGCATGGAGCCACACTAGTTTACTTTTCCGCTGTTATGCTTTGTAATCTTATTTTAGACCTACGGTTCATTATTGTAAGACATTTATGTACTCGAACATGGCTTGTAATAAATGATATTACACTTTCGTCTACACATGTATGATGAGAATCGATCCTGGCATACATGTGGAAGCCATCCGGTTGTCTTGTTGGGACCGGGTGTGACACATACCCATTTGTACTTCCTGAAAATACTCTTCTACACTTTTAGCTCCCTGTCTCAATTGTTGTAACTTATTTAACAAATCACATGCATAGTAAGAAGGAACAAATCTTGCCCTCTTGAGCCTTTTCAAAGCATCCCAAGTTTGTGGTATGTTATTATGATTTTTCTTGCCATATTCTATCCACCAAACAGAAGCAAAATCAGTAAACTCACTAGTGGCTTCTATAATTCTTGCGTTTTCAGGAAACCCATGACATGCAAATTTTTGATCAACAGAAATATCCCAAGTAATATATGCATCAGGGTCATATTTACCATCAAAATGAGGTATCTTAAATTTGATCTTGTCAAAAGTATCATCATGATTGCGTACCTCACGCCGACAATGTCCACCCATACCTTGACGGTTGCGTTGTAGCCGGCACCGTGGCCTAGCTTCCTCATCTTCCCCAATCTCCGTATCTGCAGAATAGTCATCTTCATTGTCACGTACAATACTAGGAGCATTGCTCACCTGTCCATCCGCGGTGCATCCACGATCCCTCTCCTCAAGGCGCTGTAGGATGGCTCCAATAGAGGTGTTCAATGTTTGAATGGAAATATCAAACGTGCTGATTTTGGTGTTGGTGTTGATCTGCATATTTTCCAATACCAAGGCGGTCACTGGTAACACGAAAATCCTCATCAAGCGCTTCTGTGCATAGCCGCACTTGGCGTTTGAAGTGTTGTATAATTCCCCGTGTGCAAGGTGAATGCACGTCTTCGTTTGTATTTGCTCCTCCTGCCATGGTTAGTAGAAAAAAAGAACAATCCCATATGAAAGGGTAACATTATCCCTAGCTATAAAGGTGCTGGTGGAGATAACTCGCTCACTCTCAACCTGTTCAATCAAGCTCTTACCTGTTCTTACCATGCTCAGCAAGAAGGTGATGGCAACCATCATGTAATGAATAACTTCAAGAGCAGGTGTCAATCTATGGCTTTAGATGGCTGAACTAGCACAAGGAGCAAACTTTCACCACGTTAATCACAACAAGCTAAATAAATGTTCTACAACAGTACTGTGCTGATCTTAGTCTAGACCGTACTAGAGACGCGAGCCGAGACACCAATGTCGTCACCAAAAACACCCCAAACAACAATCTGATTTTTTTTCTTTTTTTTTCGTTTTTTCTTTTGGTGGGGTGGTCACCCAAACACTCTCTAGATAGAATCAGTAGACCCTAGAACAAAATTTGCACATGTGGCTTTTGATCTTGCACTTGCCTTTTTTTTCTTCTCTAATTGCTTGTGGCTTTTGTGCGGCTTTTGATTTTGCACTTGCCTTTTTCTTATTGTTAAACTCCAATTACTAATCTGACTCAAACTTGAAGTAGCAACCTGATTCGAACTCGAACTAGTAATCCGACTCAAACTCGAACTAGCAATCCAACTCAAACTCAATGTAGCAATCTGATTTGAACTCGTAATCTGACTCAAACTCGAACTAGCAATCCGACTCAAACTCGAACTAGCAATCTGATTCAAACTCAAACTAGTAATCCGACTCAAACTCGAACTACGAATCTAACTCAAACTAGGTGACCGAATGTGACACGAACTCGAAACTCTAGTGGTGCAAAACTAAAGACCAGCAACCTGACTCGTCGAAGCAACCATGAACTCAACAAGTCTTGACTAAGTAGAGAAAGTAAAAAGCACAATAGTCTAGGAATAATTGAAAAAACTGATCTGGTATTTTTTTGGACTTTTTCTGGACTATAGGATGATAACAACGGAAAGAAAAGTAATGGTAGCACTCTCACCGATTAACCTTGCTCTGATTACCAATTGATAGGATCTTGGTTCCCGATCTTTCGATGAGAATATGAAGGTTAGATTTGTGGAGGAGAAGACATTGGCGATCCGACTACACTGTCCCCAAGATGATGCACCTTAGCGATCGGTACACTGACTCCAAAGTTGTATTGATCTTGCTGGCGCACAATCAACCTGACCACAAGAACACACAAGAACAAGAAGAACAAGAACTTTCAGTTGAATCAATCTGAAGTGGGGTTTTGGATACAAGTAGACGAGCGATCTAGTCGACACGCGCGTGTACAAGAAAGCAGCAGAAGCTAACTTACGAATAAACAAAACCCACCAGCTAACGAGGGCGGCGGCTACTATTTATTACCTCCCTAGGGTCGTGAGAAACCCTAATCTCGAGTCTCTAATGGACTCCAAATGATACATGGGCCATGGGCCCAATTTTTGTGATGCAGCACCATGGACAGAAAAGGTCTTGGTATTAAAATAATGATTGTGCCTGACTCCGATTAGATATGGACATGAGGCCAGATCCGTTTGGAAGTAGACTTGATAATCTTTCAATGAAGTACTTGAACGCCCAGATCGGAGTCTGTATGAAGTCGTGGTGGCCGTCACAAGTTGGTGCTGTTCTGCTGTCCAAATCCCGTCCGCGCGAATTCCCTTCCAATTGGCTCCTCTCCATTGTTCCTAAGCAAAACAAGAAATCACGTAGTTCCACGGTATAGATAAGATGGACATAAGTCCAAGAACGTGTTTACCTCATAGTTTAGTTGACATGCACAAGCGCGACTGATCGGACCAGAAACCGGTAGCTGAGTTGGTGTGGATGTATCGAGGGTGTTGATGTCCTCATCAGCAGGGACTTGGATGCGTGCTCATGCAAGAAGGTCAAGTGGTAGCCTATGCATCAAGGCAATTGAAAAAACATGAGCAGAATTATCCTACGCATAATCTTGAATTTGTAGCCGTAGTGCCTACCTTGAACATTTGGAGACATTACATCATTGGTCATAGGTGTGAGATTTACACGGATCACAAGAGTCTCAAGTACATTTTCACACAAGCGGACTTGAATTTGAGGCAACGAAGATGGTTGGAGCTCATCAAGGATTATGATGTGGGAATCATCTATCACCTGGGGAAAGCCAATGTGGTGGCAGATGCTTTGAGTCAAAAAGGAGTAAGCTACAAACTCATGGTTCAAGAGTTGTCATCCGAGCTATGCAAGGAGTTTGAATGGTTGAATCTTATATTTGTGAATGAGATGGGGATAATGGAGTTAAATCCAACTTTGTAACAAGAAATCTAAGAAGGTCAAACAAAGGATGAGGAAATCCAGTAAATCAAGGAAAGTATCCAAGAAGGGAGAGAAATGAGGTTTGATGAAGATGATCATGGCACTCTATGGCTTGGAAAAAGGATTGTTCTGCCCAATGTAAAGCAAATTCGCGAGACGGTATTAAAGGAGACACATGACTCGCCTTACTCAATTCATCCCGGCTGTACGAAGATATACAAGGACTTGAAGGCTTGCTATTGGTGGGATAGGATGAAGAAGGACATAGCAACATATGTTGCATTGTGTGATGTGTGCCAGCGAGTCAGGGCTGAACATCAAAAGCCAGCTGGATTATTGCAGCCATTAAAGATGTGGGAATGGAAGTGAGAAGAAATTGGTATGAACCTCATAGTTGGATTACCGCGAACCTAGTCCGAGTATGACTCAACATGGGTTATTGTGGATCGGTTGACGAAATCAGCTCATTTCATTCCCGTAAGGACAACCTACACCACCGCAAAGCTAGCAGAATTATATATGAAGAATATCGTATGTTGACACGGAGAAGAAAATAGTGTCTGACCGAGGTTCTCAATTTACCTCTAGGTTCTGTGAGAAGCTATGGGTACAAGGTTGAATTTCAATTCAGAATATCATCCACAAAGCGATGGACAAACTAGGAGGATCAACTAGCTATTAGCAGATATGTTGAGAGCTTGTGCTTTGAAGCATGGATGCAGCTGGGACAAAAGCTTGCCATATGCTGAATTTTCCTACAATAATAGTTACCAAGCAAGTTTGAAGATGTCGCCATATGAAGCACTATATGGAAGGAAGTGTAGAACACCCTTGTTTTGGAATGAGACAGGAGAGAACCACGTATTTAGACTTGATGTGTTGCAGGAAGCTGAAAAGCAAGTTCAGACAATCTGTGAGAATTTGAGGGCTGCTCAATCAAGACAAAAGGGCTGTGCGGATAATAGGCGAAGAAACTTGGCCTTTGAAGTGGGAGACTTCGTATATGTCAAAGTGTAACCTATGCGACGTCATAAGAGATTTAACGTCAGAGGCAAGTTGGCACCTCGCTATATTGGACCATTCAAGATTTTTGGCAAACGTGGAGAAGTGGCATATAAGTTGGAGGTTCCAGCACATCTTTCCGATGTTCATGATGTGTTTCACTTTCTTAGCACACGAAGTGCTTAAGGGTACCGAAAGAACAAATGACAATGAATGAATTGGAATTAGAGGCATATTTGACTTATGCGGAGCAACCTGTCAAAATTTTGGAAACTAAGGAGAGAGTCAAAAGAAATAAGGTAATTCGATGGTGCAAAGTACAATAGAAGCATCATGCAGAATCAGAAGCGACTTTGGAGCTAGAGGATGATATGAAGAGAGAATTTCCCTATCTCTTTCCTTCTACGTTGAATCTCGAGGGCAAGATTCATTTTAAGGGGGTTAGGTTTGTAACACACCCATTTTCATCCAATATGCATTGCATACATTGTTAGACATGTTAACATTAAGCAACACAAAAAGGAATAAGTTTAAAATGAATTATAATCAAACAAGCAAATAAAAACCTGGCTCAGTACAGACTTGTCCGGATTTGTACCCCGAACTAGTCCGTCTAACTCTCTGTTGTTCTCCTGTGGTAGGGCGGACTTGTACGGACTGAGCCCCGGACTAGTCCATTCAACTCTCTGATGTTTTTCCGGACTTCTCCATTAATGCTATGGATGAGTCCAAAAATGTTTATGATGTTTTCCTAAGCCCTGCTCTGGACTTGTCCGGTCTAGCACCAGACTTGTCCGTTCAACTCTCTGGAACTTTGATATAGCTATGAACAGACTTGTCATGCTTGCCACCGGACTTATCCATTCAACTTTCTGACTTCCAACAGACTTGTCCGGCCTCATACGGACTAGTTCGGTCTGGTGAGTTTCGACTCAGATTCTATTTTTCCTCCACAACATGTTATTGGATAATTAACCTTTTTGGGCCCAAGAACGACGTGTCCAACCCCAGTGGAGCCCATATGGGACCCCTACTCAACCTCTACCGCCTTAAGCTTGAATTCCACCCCAACCCTACCATCTCCACCCTATATAAACACCCGAACACCGACCTTTCATCCCTTTACCACAATTGAAGAGAACCCTAGCCCTAGTTCGTGAGAGCCGCAATCAAGGAGTCTCCACCACAGGGAGAAGAAGGAGAATGGAGAAAGGAGGAGTATCAACCAAGATAGTCGTCGCTGTTGCGATCTTCATCATCAATCTATCAACGTCAACATCCCCCTTCGTCAATTCTTCGTCTCCTTCAATCTTGATGTCAAATTCTCACGTATTTGACCTTTCAACCCTAGGATTCACGGTAATGATCTTAGATCCATCTTTTCTACATAAAATTATGGTTCCATATTAATTTTAACTGTGCTCTAATTGAAAATTCGCCAAAACCCTAGCTCCAACGAACTTGTCTGGTCCTAGTGTGGACTAGTCTGATTCCCTTTCTATTCTAGAACAAACATGTCCGACCTCACTAAGGACTAGTCCAGTCCTCCAAACCTGGGAATTCCTGGAACTTCTTTAATATCCTTCAAAATGACACGGAACTTGTTATAACATGTAAAGCTTAATTGTAACTAGTTAGTAAACAATCATATCAACCTAGTAACATGTTTTACCTCATAATTGCATTGTTCATGCATGTCATTACATATTGAGTAATATATGAGCATTTATTGATTGTAATGCTTCTTTTGTATATTTGTTGCGCGGAATAGAAGGTGTTGCGCTAGAGGGTGCTGTCGAGGACCTCCAGCACCAGAACTTTGAAGATTTTGATCCTAATCAGTCTCAAGAGCAAGGCAGGTATCCTTGATCATTGTGATCCTATTTTTAAATGTCTTGTTTACAAAATTGGATGCTTGTGTCAATTTGATTGGAAACCTAAGATAGGTGTTTACTAGACTTGTTTGATTATTCTTGTTGCTTGGAATACATTGTAGAGAGTCGGGAAGGGCATTTTTTCCTTTTTTGCATCGCTCTAATTAATTGGGATGGAAAAACAACCAAATGGCTTAATTATGAATTAATCACCCTATGGATACTGAGAATTGATGAATATGGTTAATTGTTAACATGGGACTTGGGAGATCTAAGCAAGCATGGTTTGTGGATTGGGTTGGATGATATGGTGGTTTGCTTGACTTGGATCTAAGGACATGTTTATGCGAGAATAAGCCAGGACAACAGTGTCACCACAAGGCCAAGTATGGTGCGGCTTAGCCAATTAATTGGACATATTGCCAGCATTGTTCATATCATTCTGAGGAGCGGGGAATGGGAGTTGGTTGGATTTACAATAGTGGTAGGACTGCCCTGGGATCTGAATGGCACAAGAGGGGGCCCTTGGTTGGATGTGCTCAGTTGGAGGCATCGCCACCGGTGAAACCTCAATGGGTTTGAATATGCTTGTAGTCCCTTTGTAAAGGCTATTATGTGATCTCTTGGCCATACATCTAAGGAAATGTAATTGGTATAAGGGAGGTTTCTTTAGTCGCCAACGGGTGACAAAATCACGAACTTGTGGGTAAAGTGGTACAACCTCTGCAGAGTGTTAAAAACTATCATGATAGCCATGCTCCTGGATAAGAGCACCTGGATGACCTACATGATTGGAGTGAAAACATGGGATTTGGGATGGTTTGGTTATGGTTATGGATTGGAATGTGGTAAATGGTCATGGTTAATGATGATGGTAAGAATCTGGCATATGGATGGATAATGAATGATGGATATGAGTTATTATGTTAATTATTTGGGATATGATGAGATTATTTCACATAGACATTGTGGGATGCTTTTCATATGTTTTAAATGTACTTTTCAGCAATTAGCCATTAATTATTATCGTTCCTAGTTTAAGCTATATGTCATTATTTTTCCACACTTGCTGAGTACGACATGTGCTCACTCCTGCAATACCCCACACCAACAGTTTCAGGTGATGTTTGGGAGTACCCTAAGGATAATGCGGAGTACTAGGTTGTGTGCTGCCATCGACTTACCTGTGGATTGCTTGGAGTCGCGCTATACCCTTATGCTTAGTCGCTCATTTTAGATTCTTTCTGTTGCATTAGTTTCAGATTTATCAATAATGTTCATTTGATTTTGTAATTCGAGGATTTATTTGAATATTGTAATAGAAGTACCTTTTTAATTAATTTGTGTTGTGGTAATTTTCTGCACATCGTTTGTGATGCACTTGTGTATGTGTGATCAACGTCCTGGGCACACATATACGTCACACTTGGTTCATTTTTGGAACCGAGTGTCACAAGCGAAACAGTGCCGTGTGGGGCCCACACCAGGTCGGACGACCAGGGGGTTCGGATGACCCTTTTCTGGCCTCTCTGTTGCTCTGTTTCGGCATGTCGAGTCATATGTTCGGTTGTGACTTGTTTTGGGATGCAACACTATTTTTGCACATCGAGATTTCACGAATTTGGGATGCCTCCCCACACTTGTTCCCTGAATCCTTTATTCACAAAAATAAACTAAAGATGGAACTTTACTGGGTTTGATAAACCAGTAAGTTCACTTTATTAAACTCAAAATATTGGGGATGCTTACATTATTCAATCTAAATTTAATGAATAAAAATTTGGAATGAAACTAAACTAAACTAGTAAGCATCCTATGCAGTCGTGACATCTAAACAATGGAGCATTGTAGATGTCGGGCTTGCCGACGACATTGCATACGTGCCGCAGCTTGGTGCCCATGCCACGGCGAACACCATCAATCTCCTCCTTAAGGGATATAAGCTCATCTTTCAGTTTAGCCCTCTCTACGCGCCCTTCAGTTACTAAGTCCGATAGCTTCTTGTTCTCCAAACAGAGAGAAACTAACTCCTTAGAAAGCTGTGCCACTTTAGGGGCACGAGGAGATTTCCCATTGCTGTCCTCAAATTGACCAGGTGGCCCTCTGATGGCAGGTGGTGAGAGAAGACGCCTAATCTTGGAGGGTGACGAGCCCGCCGATTCCTCCAATGCCAAATTATCCACTTGCTTGTAAAAGCCTTTTGCATAGCCTCCTTCAAGCTTGCGCACTCTTTGGATAATGAGGCGATCTCCCACACGCTCAGGCGAGGTACGCGTAGGTGACTTGTAGTGGTGGCTCACTACGTCACTGTCCTTGGTCTTCAGAGTGTACATGAACTCCTCGCTAGGTTGTAGCATTGGGAGAGACTCGCCTATTTCAGGAAAAAGACGGGTCTTGACTAAAAAGACGAGTCTTGACTAACTTAATGTCAGCCATAGTCGAACGACGTGCAGATGTCATCGACTTCATGGGCGTCTTCTAAGGGGAGAGTGACCGTGCAGCACCACGAGGCGTGGTGCAACGCCCACGCGGAGTCGTCCTCAGGGGTGGGATCATGGTGAGAGCTATGACATCTAGTGCCATGATGGACTCCAAAGCGAGGGTGGACTTGTCATTGGCCGGCGCGATGTCTCCGCTCAGGTTGAAGGTTGAGCTAGAGGAGGCATGAGGAACAATTTTCTTGTCAGCCATGACATGGATGGGAGGAACATGAGATGGATTTTTCTAGATGGCACAAGGTTCCTCTCTCTGTCCCCCTCAATAAATAAGCGGGGAAAGTAAGATAGCACCAAAAGTTTTGTTGGGATACGTCAGGAGAGTCTGCACGACAAAACAGAACGCTGACGGTGCAAGGGAGAGGTCGGTCGACCCTAGCGTTTGGCTGAACCCTTCCTGGCTCCGTTCGGGCTAGGTTTTCGTGGGTTGGCTCAATGGGCCCCATGGATGATTAATTGGATGGGCCCATTAATTGGACGCGGAGAATTTAGACAAAATTTAAAGAAACAACGTGAGAATCAATAAGATTTATCACGTCAATTTCTTTTTCCACCTCCTCCTCCTAGGGTTCAAGAAATAATTTGAGTCGGTGCCCATTCACTTTAAATAGCTGATCATCATCACCTTGGAGTGTGATTGCTCCATGGGATGTGGTTTCTACTACAGTGAAGGGTCCTTCCTATTTACTTCTAAGCTTTCTATGTCCAAAGAGTTTAACCCTAGAGTTGAACAGTTATCTCTAGGTTTGAACTCTTTAGGCGTAATCCTCTTATCGTGCCAGCTTTTGGTTCTTTCCTTGTAGGTTTTGGCACTATGGTACACCTTATCTCTCCATTCTTCCAACTCAGAATGTTGCTTTAGTGGGTGTTTTCCTGCTTCGTGAAGGTCCATGTTCCACCGCTTGATAGCTCAATAGGATCTATGTTTCAACTCTACAAGAAGATGACAAGTCTTCCCTTTAGACAACTTGGAAAGGAGACATGCTTATGGGAGTTTTGTAAGTAGTACGGTAGGCCCACAATGCGTCGGGTAGCTTATGCTTCCATCCCGTTCCTATTTTCAAGACGGTCTTTCGCAGAATATTCTTATTTTGCTTATTTAGAAGTTTCTGCTTGACCACTTGTTTGTGAGTGGTATGGGGTAGCAATGTTATGCTGGACACCTAGTTTCCTCAAAAAGTTCCGAAAGGTCTTATCTATGAAATGAGACACTCCATCACTTATGACCATACGGGGAGTGCTAAACCGTGAGAAAATGATCTCATAGAACATTTTTCTAGTTTGTTTGGAATCAGCATTTTTGCGTGGCAAAGCTTCTAACTATTTTGACACATAATCTACGGCCACCAGGATATAAATCATAGGACCTAGGGGAAGGTCCCATGAAATCAATACCCCACATATCAAATAATTCCACTTGGAGATTATATGTTAGGGGCATCGCATTGCGAACTAAGATTTCTCAATGGTTTTGGCATTTCCAACATCTGCAAATGAATTATTTTGTATCTTCATACATAGAAGGCCAATAGAATCCACTTTGTATGGGTAAAATAAACACCGTAATGGCCATCATAGGGGCTATTGATGAGGACATCACTACCATTGATACAACCACAATAGCAGCCAATTCACCACTTGCGGCTAATCAAGGTCCAATGACACGCACTCGTGCACGTGAACTTATTTATCAGGTGAATTCATTCCTGGATGTTCAAACTAATTATCCTTCAAATGGAGAAATATTAAAGCTTTGTGATGATGTTGTTATTATTAGGTGCTTGGGAATTGATCCAGCTAGGAGGAATGGAGAGATTAATGCAATGAAGACTGCTCCACCCGAGGGGTCCTCATAACTGCAGCAAGTACCAGCTTAAAAGGGGCATAACTTTTAACTCCCAAGGTTTTTTAATGCAAATAAGTACTTGCTGGAAAGGTCTCTTCGTCTACTTTACACTGGATCAAGAATCAAAGGCAGATGATGCTTGATCTGCCCAGGAAAGGTTGAACAAGACTCGTGACTCCATCCTGAGTTCTAGTTTTTCTCCTTTATATAAGCAACTAGCAGCCATAGGAAGAACTTGAGTTTTTTTTCGGTAATTTTAGCCATTGCTACTTCCTTACAACACAAGTGTCGACAAGACCTTCCGATTACTTGAATTAGAACCCCAACTTATCACACCCGTGGGTGTTTGCTTGTTATCTTGTTCTTGCTTGTTCTTCGATTGCTTGCAGGTTCAAGGCTCTTCTTGGCACGGCAAGAACAGCAATAACAGGAGCCGGTGTAACTATCGCTAAGGCACAACACCCTTGTGGTTGTTGTAGTCGGGTAGCACAACGCTGACCTCCACCCTAATCGTAGTTATCAGGAGACGGTGTAACTGTCACTCAAGGCGTCACACCATTCTGGTTGTGGTAGTCGGGCAGCCAACGTCGACCTCCACCAAATTCATTCACCACCAACATCTCTCATCAAAAGATAGGGCATCCCCCGTACATGTTGGGTTCATTAAGTGGTATTATATTTCAGGTTGCTCGGTGACAGATTTACTTCTTGTTCTTCATTTACCTACAGTCCACTTTTGCCTACAAAAGTTCGCTCTAAAAATCCTAAAAACACTTTGAGCCTTTTGCTTGGCTACTTAGCTCTCGACTTGTTGAATTCACGGTTGCCTTTTTGTGTCGAGTTGCTGGTCCTATGTTTTTCACCGCTAGAGTTTCCAGTTCGTGCCACTTTGTTCTCAGTCCATTTTCATTACCTACCCAAAGATGAGAAAAAGGCAAGTGAAAAAAAAGCCGTACGGATCAACAAGAAAAAGGCACGTGCAAAGAAATAAAAGCTACACTGATTAAAATTGCTAGAAGAAGTTTCTTAGTATATAAAAAAAGAATCAGTTTGTGTAACATTCGTTTCAAGTTCCGGAGTTCAACTTCCTGTTTTGAACATTTTGTAAAAACATAACGTTTGTACTGTCTGAACTTTTCTACTACCGTAAATTTAACATCACGTGGAGTAATGGCTCGCGTCTCTATCACAGTTGAGACTAGGACCAGCACAGTACAATCATGGAACGTTTATTCAACTTGATGAGGACATCAACACCGTCGATAAATCCACACCAACTCAGCTACCGGTTTCTGGTCCGATCACTCGCGCTCGTGCACGTCAACTAAACTATCAGGTGAACACATTCTTGGCCTTATGTCCATCTTATCTAAACCATGGAACTACGTGCTTTCTTGTTTTGCTTAGGAACAATGGAGAGGAGCCAAAGGGAAGGGAATTCCCGCGGACGGGATTTGGACAGCAGAACAGCACCAACTAGTGACGGCCATCACGACTTCATACGGACTCCGATCTTGGCGTCAAGTACTTCCTGGAAAGATTATCAAGTCTACTTTCAAACGGATATGGCCTCATGTCCATATCTATTCGGAGTCGGCCGCAATCGTTATTTTAATACCAAGACCTTTTCTGTCCGTGGTGCTGCATCACCAAAATTGGGCCCATGGCCCATGTATCCTTTGGAGTCCATTAGGGACTCGTGATTAGGGATTCTCACGACCCTAGGGAGGTAATAAATAGTAGCTGCCACCCTCATTAGCTGGTGGGTTTTGTTTATTCGTAAGTTAGCTTCTGCTGCTTCCTTGTACACGCGCGTGTCGATTAGATTGCCCGTCTACTTGTATCTAGAATCCGACTTTAGATTGATTCAATAGATAAGTGCTTGTTATTCTTGTTCTTGCATGTTCTTTGATTGCTTACAAGAACAAAGGCCCTCGTGGTAAGGTTTATTGTGCGCCAGCAAGATCAATACAACATTGGAGTCGGTGTACCGATCGCTAAGGTGCATCGTCTCGGGGACAGTGTAGTCGGATTGCCAACGTCTTCTCCTCAATAAATTGAACCCTCCTATTCTCATCAAAAGATCGGGAACCAAGATCCTATCAAGTGTTAATCAGAGCAAGTTTAATCGGTGAGAGTGCTACCATTACTTTTCTTTCTGCTCTTATTATCCTATAGTCCAGAAAAAGCCCAAAAAATACCAGATCTGTTTTTCCATTATTCCTTGACCATTGTGCCTTTTACTTTCTCTACTTAGTCTAGACTTGTTGAGTTCATGGTTGCTTGGATGAGTCAAATTGCTGATCTTCAGTTTTGCACCACTAAAGTTTCGAGTTCGTGTCACATTCGGTCACCTAGTTCGTGTTAGATTCATAGTTCGAGTTTGGGTCGGATTACTAGTTCGAGTTTGAATCAGATTGCTACTTCGAGTTTGAGTCGGATTGCTAGTTTGAGTTTTAGTCGAATTACTAGTTCGAGTTTAAATCAGATTGCTACTACGAGTTTAAGTCAGATTGCTAGTTCGAGTTTGAGTCAGATTACTAGTTCGAGTTCGAATCAGATTGCTACTTCGAGTTTGAGTCAGATTAGTAATTTGAGTTTGACAACCAGAAAAAGGCAAGTGCAAAATCAAAAGCCGCACAAAAGCCACAACCAATTATAGAAGAAAAAGGCAAGTGCAAGATCAAAAGCCGCAGTAGATCAACTGCAAAACCAAAGTTCACAGAGAGAGAGAGAGTTTGTTCTAGGGAGTATGGGCAAATTTTGTTCTAGGGTCTCCTGATTCCATCTAGAGAGAGTTTGGGTGACCACCCCAACAAAAAAAAGGAAAAAAATCAGATTGTTGTTTGGGGTGTTTTTAGTGATGACATTGGTGTCTCGGCTCGCGTCTCTAGTACGGTCTAGACTAAGACCAGCACAGTACTGTTGTAGAATATTTATTCAGCTTGTTGTGACTAACGTGGTGAAAGTTTGCTCCTTGTCCTAGTTCAGCCACCTAAAGCCATAGATTGACACCTGCTCTTGAAGTTGTTAATTACTTGCTGGTTGCCATCACCTCCTTGTTGAGCTTGGTAAGAACAGGTAAGAGCTTGATTGAACTGGTTGAGAGTGAGCGAGTTATCCACCAACACCCTTTGTAGCTAGGGATAATGTTACCCTTTCATATTGGATGGTTCCTTTCGTCTACTAACCATGGCAGAAGGAGCAAACAAATGAAGACGTGCATTCACCTCGCACACGAGGAATTATACAGCACTTCGAATGCCAAGTGCGGATACGCACAAAAGCGTCTGATGAGGATTTTCGTGTTACCAGTGACCGCCTTGGTCAATTGGAAAATGTGCAGATCGACACCAACACCAAAGTCAACATATTGAAGATTTCCATTCTAACATTGAACACTTCTATTAGAGCCATCTTGCAGCGCCTTGAGGAGAGGGATCATGGATGCACTGCGGATGGACAGGTGAGCAATGCTCCTAGTATTGTACGTGACAATGAAGATGATTATTCTGCAGATACAGAGATTGGGGAAGATGAGGAAGCTAGTCCACAGCACCGGCTACAACGCAACCGTCAAGGTATGGGTGGACATCGTCGGCGTGAGGTATGCAATCATGATGATACTTTTAACAAGATCAAATTTAAGATACCTCATTTTGATGGTAAATATGACCCTGATGCATATATTACTTGAGAGATTTCTGTTGATCAAAAATTGGCATGTCATGAGTTTCCTGAAAACGCAAGAGTTAGAGCATCCACTAGTGAGTTTACTTATTTTGCTTCTGTTTGGTGGCTAGAACATGGCAAGAAAAATCCTAATAACATACGACAAACTTGGGATGATTTGAAACGACTCATGCGGGCTAAATTTGTTCCTTCTTACTATGCACGTGATTTGTTAAATAAGTTACAACAATTGAGACAGGGAGCTAAAAGTGTAGAAGAGTATTTTTAGGAATTACAAATGGGTATGTTGCGTTGTAATTTAGACGAGGATGAGGAACCAGCTATGGCTAGATTTTTGGGTGGTTTAAACCGTGAAATTCAGGACATGCTTGCTTATAAAGATTACAATAATGTTACCCGTTTGTTTCATCTTGCTTGTAAAGCTGAAAGGGAAGTGCAGGGACGATGAGCTAGCTCTAGAACTAATATTTCTGCAGGAGAGACTAGCTCATGGCAACCACACACGACTACTCCTTCGACTGGGTGTGCTTCCCCACCATCTTCTTCACCAAGTCGGGCAGCACCTTCTGCCTCCGACAACAAGCCACGTGCTCCTTCCACTAGCTCAGCAGTAAAGACCACCCAAAAGCCCACCGAGAGTGCTTCTAACGTAGCATCTACCGGATGATCTAGAAACGTTCAATGTCACATGTGCAAGGGTTTTGGCCATGTGCCGCGTGACTGCCCAGGCAAACACGTTCTAATTGTTAAAGATGATGGTGAGTACTCATCTGCTAGCGATTTCGATGACGATACATGTGTTTTGCTTGCAGCTGACTATACATGTAACAATGAACATCAAGAAGAGCATATTGGTGCAGAAGATGCAACGCGCTATGATAGTCTCATTGTGTAGTGTGTTCTTAGTGCACAAATGGAGAAAGCGGAACAAAATCAAAGGCACACATTATTCCAAACAAAGTGTGTCATCAAAGAGCAATCTTGCCGCATGATCATCCCTATTACATTCAATGGTTAAACAACAGCGGTAAGGCAAAGGTAACTAGACTTGTGCGAATGAATTTTGCTAATGGATCATATAAGGATGTCGTTGAATGTGATCAAGCTTGTAATATTCTGCTAGGAAGACCTTGGCAATTTGATAGAGATTCTATGCATCATTGTAGATCAAATCAGTATTCTTTTCTTTACTATGATAAAAAAATTGTGTTGCATCCTATGTCTCCTGAAGCTATTGTACATGATGATGTTGCTAGAGATAGGAAAACTAAATCTCAGGACCATGCTAACGTTGAGAACAATAACAATACAAAATCCGTGTTTGATAAGAAATGTAAGATATCTCTGAAGGGAAAATGCTTGTTTGCTACGAATCTGATATTAATGAACTGATTGCGTCCACCTCTGTTGCCTATGCTTTTGGTATGAAAATATGCTTTGATTTCCCTTTACGACATGCAACATTTTTTGCCTCCTGCTGTTGCTAACATTTTGCAGGAATATTCTGATGTCTTTCCAAGTGAAATACCACCAGGACTATCACCACTTCAAGGGATTGAGCACCAGATTGACCTTATTCCCAGTGCTTCATTGCCCAACCGTGCACCATACAGGACAATCTGGAAAGAAACAAAGGAGATTCAGAGCCAAGTACAAGAACTACTCGACAAAGGATATGTACGTGAGTCTCTTAGTCCTTGTGTTGTTCCAGTTATTCTATTACCTAAAAAGGATGGATCCTGGCATATGTGTATGGATTGTAGAGTTATCAACAATATCACCATTCGATATCGTCATCCTATTCCACGCTTAGATGATTTGCATGATGAATTGAGTGGTGCTGTTGTGTTCTCAAAAGTTGATTTGCGTAGTGGTTATCACCAAATTCGCATGAAACTAGGAGATAAATGGAAAACTGCTTTCAAAACTATGTTCGGTTTATATGAGTGGTTATTCATGCCTTTCGGGTTAACTAATGCATCTAACACCTTCACGAGATTAATGAACGAGGTTTTGCGTGCATTCATTGGAAAATTTGTTGTTGTGTACTTTGATGAGATATTGATTTATAGCAAATCCATAGATGAACACCTTGATCACTTATGTGCTGTTTTTAATGATTTACGTGAGGCACGATTATTTGGTAATCTTGAGAAGTGCACCTTTTGCACGGATCGAGTCTCTTTTCTTGGCTATGTTGTTACTCCATAGGGAATTGAAGTTGATCAAGCCAAGGTAGAGGCTATTCAGGGGTGGCCTATACCAAAGACCATCACACAGGTGCAGAGCTTTCTAGGATTGGTTGGGTTCTGTCGTCGCTTTGTGAAGGATTTCAGCACCATTGCTGCTCCATTGAATGACCTTACGAAGAAGGGAGTGCCTTTTTCTTGGGGCACCACACAAGATAACGCCTTTACCATATTGAAAGATAAGATTATGCATGCAGCTCTTCTCCAACTTCCTGATGTTTCTAAGAGTTTTGAGCTTGAATGTGATGTTAGTGGGATTGGATTGGGTGGTGTTTTGTTACAAGAAGAAAAACCTGTTGCATATTTTAGTGAGAAAATGAGTGGGCCTGTTCTGAATTATTCTATCTATGATAAGGAATTATATGCTCTTGTACAAACTTTAGAAACATGGCAGCATTATTTGTGGCCCAAAGAATTTGTTATCCATTCTGATCATGAACCACTAAAGCATATTAGGAATCGAGGGATTAAACACAAAAAGGGAAAGGATAATGCTATTGCTGATGCTTTATCTAGACGTTATACTCTTGTATCTCAACTTGACTTTAAAATTTTTGGATTAGAAATGATTAAAGATCAATATGAACATGATGCTGATTTCAAAAGTGTATTGCTGAAATGTTAAGAGGGAAAAATTGAAAAAATTTGTCCTCAACGATGGCTATGTGTTTAGAGCAAACAAGTTATGCATTCCAGCTAGCTCCGTTCGTTTGTTGTTATTACAGGAAGCGCATGGAGGCGGACTGATGGGGCACTTTGGAGTGAAAAAGACGGAGAACATACTTGCTAGTCATTTCTTTTGGCCAAGGTTGAGGCGAGACGTGGATCGCTTTGTTGCTCGCTACACGACATGTCAAAATGCTAAGTCTAATCTACATGGTTTGTACATGCCTCTTCCTGTTCCTAGCATGCCTTGGGAGGATATTTCTATGGTCTTTGTTTTAGGACTGCCTAGAACAAAGAAGGGGAGGGATAGCATCTTTGTTGTCGTGGATAGATTTTCTAAAATGGCACACTTCATACCTTGTCGTAAAAGTGATGATGCTACACATGTTGCTGATTTGTTTTTTCGAGAGATTGTTAGGTTGCATGGTGTGCCAAACACAATAGTTTTAGATCGTGATGCTAAGTTTCTTAGCCATTTTTGGAGAACGTTATGGGCAAAATTGGGGACTAATCTTTTATTTTCAACTACTTGTCATCCCCAAACTGATGGTCAAACTGAGGTTGTGAATAGAAGTTTATCTACCATGCATAGGGCTGTTTTGAAAAAAATATATAAAAATGTGGGAAGAGTGTTTGCCTCATGTTGAGTTTGCTTATAATTGTTCCCTATGTTCTAGTACTAAGAAATGCCCTTTTGAGATTGTTTATGGATTTGTACCTCGTGCTCCTATTGATTTGTTACCTCTTCCTTCAATGGAACGAGTGAATTTTGATGCTAAACATCGTGCTGAATTGATCCTAAAATTGCATGAATCCACTAAGAAGAATAGAGTGCATGAATGCCAAGTACAAACTTGCTGGTAGTAGGAGGGATAGCATCATTGTTGTCGTGGATAGATTTTCTAAAATAGCACACTGCATACCTTGTCGTAAAAGTGATGATGCTACACATGTTGCTGACTTGTTTTTCCGAGAGATTGTTAGGTTGCATTGTGTGCCAAACACAATAGTTTTAGATCGTGATGCTAAGTTTCTTAGCCATTTTTGGAGAACGTTATGGGCAGAATTGGGGACTAAGCTTTTATTTTCAACTACTTGTCATCTCCAAACTGATGGTCAAACTGAGGTTGTGAATCAAAGTTTATCTACCATGCTTAGGGCTGTTTTGAAAAAGAATATAAAAATTTGGGAAGAGTGTTTGCCTCATGTTGAGTTTGCTTATAATCGTTTCCTACATTCTAGTACTAAGAAATGCCCTTTTGAGATTGTTTATGGATTTATACCCCGTGCTCCTATTGATTTATTACCTCTTCCTTCAATGGAACGAGTGAATTTTGATGCTAAACATCGTGATGAATTGATCCTAAAATTGCAGGAAACCACTAAGAAGAATATAGAGTGCATGAATGCCAAGTACAAACTTGCTGGTAGTAGGGGAAAGAAACCTATCACTTTTGAACGTAGTAATTTAGTTTGGTTACATTTGCGAAAGGATAGGTTTCCTAATTTGAGAAAGTCTAAATTGTTACCTTGAGCTGATGATCCATTCAAAGTGTTAGAAAAGATTAATGATAATGCATATAAACTCGAGTTGCCTGCGGATTTTGGGGTTAGTCCCACATTTAACATTGCAGATTTGAAGCCATATTTGGGAGATGAAGATGAGCTTGAGTCGCGGACGACTCAAATGCAAGAAGGGGAGGATGATGAGGACATCAACACCCCCGATACATCCACACCAACTCAGCTATCGGTTTCTGGTCTGATCACTCGCGCTCGTGTACGTCAACTAAACTATCAGGTGAACTCGTTCTTAGCCTTATGTCCATCTTATCTGGACCGTGGAACTACGTGCTTTCTTATTTTGCTTAGGAACAATGGAGAGGAGCCAAAGGGAAGGGAATTCGCGCGGACGGGGTTTGGACAGCAGAACAACATCAACTTGTGACGGCCACCACGACTTCATACAGACTCCGATCTGGGCGTTCAAGTACTTCCTGGAAAGACTATCAAGTATTTATTCAAACGGATCTGGCCTCATGTCCATATCTATTCGGAGTCGGCCACAATCATTATTTTAATACCAACACCTTTTCTGTCCATGGTGCTGCGTCACCAAAATTGGGTCCATGGCCCATGTATTGTTTGGAGTCTATTAGGGAATCGTGATTAGGGATTCTCACGACCCTAGGAAGGTAATAAATAGTAGCCGCCAACCTCATTAGCTGGTGGGTTTTGTTTATTCGTAAGTTAGCTTCTGTTGCTTCCTTGTACACGCACGTGTCAACTAGATCGTCTGTCTACTTGTATCCAGAACCCCACTTTAGATTGATTCAATAGATAAGTGCTTGTTCTTCTTGTTCTTGTGTGTTATTTGATTGCTTGCAGGAACAAAGTCCCTCGTGGTCAGGTTGATTGTGCACCAGCAAGATCAATACAACTTCGGAGTCAGTGTACCGATCGCTAAGGTGCATCGTCTTGGGGACGGTGTAGTCGGATCGCCAACGTCTTCTCCTCCACAAATCGAACCCTCCTATTCTCGTCGAAAGATCAGGAACCAAGATCCTATGACAACTTGTTGTGACTAATGTGGTATTAGTTGTTCCTTTGTGCAACTCATTTCTAGCAGCCACCTACAGCTCCACAAAATCATCTACAACACCACAGAATTATGCTGGCAGCCACCATTTGTTGTTGTTCTTGCTGTTTGCCAGCGCCCCCAGCATCGCGTGGTAAGAACTTGTAAGAGCTTGATTTCTTGCTAGTGAGGAAGTGATTGTGTCCTACCACCTCTTAGCAACTGCTAGGATTAATCTGCTTGCTGTTGTATTTCCTTTCTGTACTAACCATGTCAGCTGATGCGAATGAGACATCTCCACACTCACCACGTACGAGGGGCATCATTCAGCATTTTGAAAGCCAAGTAAAGCTGCACACGGATGCCCTCAACAAGGATATTCAAGTCACCAATGAACTCATTGGTCAATTAGAGTCGACGCAGATTTGCACCAACACCAAGCTGACCACATTAGAAAGCACTGCTGGGGCTATTAACACTTCTCTTGTAGCAATCATTGAGCGATTGGAGAGGACGGAACAGGTTGGACGCGAAGAGAGGCAAAGACGTGTTGATGACAGCCACGACTCCGTTGGTAGCACTGCAAGATATGACGAGGCGGAATATTCAGCGGATACCGAGCTTGATGGTGGACCTTTCAGTTACCGACGGCAGCCACGTCGCGACCATCGTGGTAGGTGGTCGAGCCCTACAACGTGAGGTACGTGACAATGACGATTCCCTATGCAGCATTAAATTCTCCATACACCCTTTGATCGGAAATATGATCCGGATGCATATCTCTCTTGGGAATTATCAGTAGATCAAAAATTTGCATGCCATGATTCCCTGATGATAAAAAGGTTAGAGCTGCCACTAGTGAATTCAATGACTTTGCTTCTATTTGGTGGCATGAGTATCAAACTAAAAATCCAGGTACCGTACCACAAACATAGAATGCCTTGAAATGAATCATGCATCGTCGTTTTGTTCCTTCATATCATGCTCGTGACCTGCTGCATAAATTGCAACAACTTAGGCAAGGCAACAAATTTGTTGAGGAATACTATCAAGAACTCCAAATAGGCATGATGCGATGTGACCTAGTTGAAAATGAAGAGGCTGCAATGGCTATGTTTATGGGTGGTTTAACAAGAGAAATTCAGGACATATTGGCTTATGAGGAATACACTAACGTCACTCGATTATTCCATCTTGCTTGTAAGGCTGAAAGATAAGTGCAGGGACGACACACAAGAACTAACATTTCTGCAGGTTGAACTACCTCATGGCAGTCCCGCTCAAGTGCTGCTGGTCTTAAGCATGATTCTTCGGACGATGCTTCCAATCGGTTGCCCAGGACTACATTAAAATCAGCACCTTTGCGTGCTATCGAGACAACAAAAGGATCCACCCAAGTTGCAGCCAACACTTCTTCCATCGCTTACACCAGGAGAACAAAAGACATTTAATGCCTCCAGTGCAAGGGTTTTGGGCACCTACGAAGGGACTGTCTAAGCAAGCGTGTGCTGATTGTACGAGAGAATGGTGAGTACTCATCTGCTAGTGATTTAAATGATGAAACATATGCCATTCTTGCTGCACAAGATGCAGGAAAGAAGAATGATGATGAAGAGCATATTGGGGCTGATCATGCCGACCACTATGGGAGTCTTATTGTGAGGCGTGTCTTGTGTGCCCAAATGATCAAAGCTGAACAGAACCAGCGACACAATCTCTTCCAAACTAAGTGTGTAGTTTTGGAACGATCTCGTCGCATTATTATTGATGGAGGAAGCTGCAACAATTTAGCAAGTGTTTCCATGGTAGAGAAGCTTGGCATGACAACACTTCCACATTCACATCCTTACTACATCCAATGGTTCAACGACAGTGGTAAGCTTAAGGTAACACGTCTGGTTCATGTCGAATTTGCTATTGGTTCCTACCATGATTAAATTGATTGTGATGTGGTACTTATGCAAGCTTGCTCTATGCTATTTGGTCGACCTTGGCAATTTGATAAAGATACATCATGGTAAATCAAATCAATACTCTTTCATGCATAATGAGAAGAAGCTTGTTTTGCACCCTATGTATCCTGATGCTATTTGGAAGTATGACATTGCTAGAGCTTGCAAAGAGAAAAATAAGAAATCTACTCAAAATGAAAATTCAAATGTTGCAAAGGAACTGGTACACCCTAAGACTGACAATTCCAAATCTGCTCATGTGAAGAAGAATGAAATAAAATTGAAGAGTGCTTGTTTTCTTGCTTCCAAATCTGATTTGTTTGAATTAAAAAATAATGCTGCAAAGAAGCTTTGTTCTCACTTCAGATGAACCATGTGCTTTGCCCCTGCTGTCACTAAGCTTTTGCAGGAATACGCTGATGTGTTTCCACAAGAGGTACCAGCCAGGCTGCCTCCATTGAGTGGGATTGAGCATCAGATTGACCTCATCCTTGGGGCTTCTTTGCCAAAACGAGCACCATACAGGACCAACCCAGAGGAGACTAAGGAGATTCGGCGACAAGTACATGACTTATTCGACAAAGGTTATGTGCGTAAGTCCCTTAGTCCTTGCTTTGTTCCTGTTCTTTTGGTTCCAAAGAAAGATGGATCATGGCGCATGTGTGTAGATTGTCGAGCAATTAATAATATTACCATTAGATATCGTCATCCTATTCCTAGGTTAGATGATATGCTTGATGAACTTAGTGGCTCGATGATTTTCTCTAAAATTGACTTGCGTAGTGGATACCATCAAATTTGCATGAAGCTAGGTGATGAATGGAAAACAGCGTTTAAAACCAAGTTTGGTTTGTATGAGTGGTTAGTCATGTCTTTTGGTCTCATGAATGCACCTAGCACTTTTATGAGATTAATGAATGAGGTTTTACATGTTTTTATTGGAAGATTTGTGATAGTATATTTTGATGACATCTTGATCTATAGCACATCTCTAGAAGAGCATCTTGATCATCTCCGTGCTGTTTTCAATGTTTTTCGTGATGCACGCTTATTTGGTAACATTGACAAGTGCACCTTTTGCACAGATAGAGTGTCTTTTCTTGGCTATGTTGTGACACCATAGGAAATTGAAGTCAATCAAGCCAAGGTGGAGGTGATACACAGCTGGCCGACTCCTACCATGGTCACACAAGTACGAAGCTTTCTCGGACTTGCTGGATTCTATCGTTGTTTTGTGAAAGACTTCAACACCATAGCAGGCCCACTGCACGAGCTTACAAAGAAGGGCGCACCATTCACATGGGGCAAGGCGCAAGAGGCTGCATTTGCAACTTTGAAGAATAGGTTAACTCATACACCCCTTCTCCAATTACTAGATTTCAGTAAGACTTTTGAATTGGAATGTGATGCTAGTGGTATTGGATTGAGAGGTGTCTTGTCGCAAGAGGGGAAACCTATTGCTTATTCTAGTGAAAAACTGAAGGGGCCTAGTATGAACTATCCACTTACGATAAAGAATTATATGCACTAGTACGAACTTTGGAAACACGACAACATTATTTATGGCCTAAAGAATTTGTTATACATGCTGATCATGAATCTTTGAAGCACATTAAGAGCCAAACTAATCTGAACCGTAGGCATGCCAAGTGAGCAGAATTCATTGAGTCCTTTCCTTATGTCATCAAACACAAGAAAGGAAAGGATAATGTCATTGCGGATGCCTTATCTTTACGTGTCCCAACTTGATTTTAAGATTTTTGGCTTGGAAATGATTAAAGAACAATATGCTTTTGATGCTGATTTCAAAGATGTGCTGCTGCAATGTAAAGAAGGGAAAACATGGAACAAGTTTGTTCTCACTAAGGGTTTTGTGTTTCAAGCTAACAAATTGTGCATTCCAACTGGTTCTGTGTGTATCTTACTATTGCAGGAAGCACATGGTGGAGGGTTGATGGGACACTTTGGTGTCAAGAAGGCAGAAGACATCCTAGCAATCCATTTCTTTTGGCCAAAGATGAGAAGAGATGTGGAGCGTTTTGTTGCTCATCGCACCACATGTCAAAAAGCTATGTCCCGTCTTAATCCACATGGTTTATACATGCCTCTCCTTGTTCCTAGTGCTCCATGGGAGGATGTTTCTATAGATTTTGTTTTAGGATTGCCTAGAACAAAGAAGGGGAGGGATAGTATTTTTGTTGTTGTGGACAGATTTTCTAAAATGGCACATGTCATACCATGCCACAAAACTGATGTTGCTACCCATGTTGCTGATTTGTTCTTTCAAGATGTTGTTCGTTTGCATGGAGTTCCAAACACTATTGTTATAGAGATGCCAAATTTCTTAGTCATTTTTGGAAAACCTTATGGGCTAAGTTGGGGACAAAATTGCTCTTTCCTACCACTTGTCACCCTCAAACGTATGGACAGACCAAAGTAGTGATCCGTAGTTTATCTACCATGCTTAGGGCTGTTCTGAAACATAACATCAATATGGGAAGAATGTTTGCCTCATATTGTTTTTTCTTACATTCGTTCATTGCATTCTACTACTAAATTGTGTCCTTTTCAGATGGTATATGGTTTTATCCCTCATGCCCCCATTGATCTTTTGGCTCTGCCACCTTCAGAGAAATTGAATTTTGATGCTTCTCTCTGTGCTGAATTAATTTTTAAAATGCATGAGCAAACTAAAGCAAACATTGAGAGCATGAATGCTAAGTATCAAGAAGTCAGTAGCAAGAGTAGAAAGCATGCTACTTTTGAACCTGGTGATTTGGTTTGGGTGCATTTGAGAAAGGACATATTTCTTGATTTGAGAAAATCTAACTTGCTACCTAGAGCTGCTGGACCCTTCAAAGTGCTTCAAAAAATTAATGATAATGCATATGAAATTGAGTTGCCTGCACATTTTGGGGTTCCTTCCTCTTTTAATATTGCAGATTTGAAACCATATGTTGGCGAGGAAGACACATTTGAGTCGAGGACGACTCAATTGCAAGAAGGGGAGGATGATGAGGACATCGCTACTGTTGATACAACCACAACAGCAGCCCATTCACCACTTGCAGCAAATCAAGGTCCAATGACACGTGATCATGCACGTCAACTTAATTATCAGGTGAATTCATTCCTGGCTATTCAAAGTAATTATCCTTCAAATGGTAAAGCCTTGTGATGACCTTGTTATTATTAGGTGCTTGGGAATTGATACAGCCCGGAGGAGTGGAGGGATTAATGCAATGAAGGCTGCTCCACCCGAGGGGTCCTCGTAACTACAAGAAGTATCAGCTTAAAAGGGGCATAACTTTCAACTCTCAAGGTTGTTTAATGCAAATAAGTACTTGCTGGAAAGGCCTCTTCGTCTACTTTCCATTGGATCAAGAATCAAAGGCAGATTACGCTTGAGCTGCACAGAAAATACCGAATAAGACTCGTGACTCCATCATGAGGTCTTGTGACTCCATCATGAGTTCTAGTCTTCCTCCTCTATATAAACAACTAGCAGCCATAGGAAGAACTTGTGTTTTGTTTTCTGTAAGTTCAGCCATTGCTACTTCCTTGTAATGCAAGTGTCGACGAGACCTTCCGATTACTTGAATCAGAACCCCAACTTATCACACCTGTGAGTGTTTGCTTGTTATCTTGTTCTTGCTTGTTCTTTGATTGCTTGCAGGTTCAAGGCTGTTCTTGGCATGGCAAGAGCAGCAATAACAGGAGCCGGTGTAACTATCGCTAAGGCGCAGCACCCTTGTGGTTGTTGTAGTCGGGTAGCACAACGTCAACCTCCACCCAAATCGTAGTTACCAGGAAATGGTGTAACTGTCGCTCAAGGCGCCACACCATTCTGGTTGTGGGAGTCGGGCAACCAACGTCGACCTCCACCAAATTTGTTCACTACCAACATCTCTCATCGAAAGATAGGGCACCCCCTGTACCCGTTGGGTTCATCAGCTATCATGGCATTTCTCAATAATCTTGTTGCCTTCGATTGATGGGATGCACCTTCTAAGAAGGCCATCAACACTGAATCGATAGAGGTATGGGTCATCCTAAAGGTGTCTACGACTCTCATAGATGAGTTTCTTTTTGTTTTCTCCTATTGATACGTATCGTGTGACCATGAAGTGCATGATATCCACATACCAAGGGTGAGAGTCAGTCACTTTGAGAAGCATATCATCTCGTAGGAAGTCATTGATAGGTATGTTCATGGTTTGAGTGATTTCCATATGCGAGAGATTATCTGCTATAGAATTCTCTACACCTTTCTTATCCTTGATTTCTAATTCAAATTCTTGGAGTAGAAGAATCTATCAGATTAGCCTTGGTTTAGCATCCTTTTTGGTGAGCAAGTATTTCAAGGCAGCATGGTCTGTGTAGTCTACCTTGGCTCCAACGAAATAGGACCTAAACTTATCGATAGCAAAAACTACAACCAAGAGCTCTTTTTCAGTTGTGGCATAATTGAGTTGAGCTTTTGTCAGAGTTTTGCTAGCATAGGCTATTGCATTATGTTTTTTATCTTTGGTTTGGCCTAGGACCGCACCAACAGCAAAATCACTAGTATCACACATGATTTCGAATGACACCGTCCAATCGGGAGGTTGAATGATTGGAGCTGAGATGAGTGCCTTTTTGAGTGTAACAATGATTTAAGGTATTCATCATCGAAATCAAAGGGAGCTTCCTTAGCGACTTTTGAGGGGTCTAGCGACTTTTGAGAAATTTTTGATGAATCGCCGATAGAACTCCACGTGACCTAAAAAGTTGCGGATTCTCTTAACGTTGATAGGAGGTGGAAGTTTTTCAATAACTTCAATCTTTGCTTTGTCCATCTCTATCCCTCTCTCAGACACTAACTGTCCAAGAATGATGCCTTCACGGATCATGAAATGGCACTTTTCCCAATTAAGTACGAGGACCTTCTCTTGGCATCTTTCTAAGACCTTGTCTATGTTTTCCAGACAATGATCAAAAGTTTTCCCATAGATGGAGAAATCATCCATGAAAACTTCCATGATCTCCTATTTCATGTCGGAAAAGATAGACATCATGTATCATTGAAAAGAGGCAGGAGCATTACACAACCCAAAGGACATACACAGGTAGGCAAAAGTTCCGTAAGGACAAGTGAATGTGGTCTTACTTTGATCATCGGGATGGATTGAGATTTGATGATAACCCGAATACCCATCAAGGAAACATAAGTAGGAGTGTTTTGCCAACCGCTCTAACATCTCATCGATGAAGGACAACGGAAAATGATCCTTCCTTGTAGCCTTGTTAAGTTTTTGGTAATCAATGCACATCCTCCAACCCGTAACGGTTCGTTGAGAAATTAATTCATTCTTCTTATTTTGAACGATAGTCATACCTCCCTTCTTAGGCACTACTTGAACTGAGCTGACCCATTCACTATGAGGAACAGGGTAGATAATCCTGGCATGCAAAGTTTCAAGACTTCCATCATGACAACTTCCCACATTGCATTATTGATAGAATCTTGGTTCCCGATCTTTCAATGAGAATAGGAGGGTTCGATTTGTGGAGGAGAAGACGTTGGCAATCCGACTACACTATCCCCAAGATGATGTGCCTTAGCGATCGGTACACCGACTCTAAAGTTGTATTGATCTTGCTGGCGCACAATCAACCTGACCACGTGATGAGGACATCACTACCACAGTTACACCCATAGCCCCTGCTATCACACATATGAGACCAATTACTAGAGCTCGCGCACACCAGTTATATTATCAGGTACTTTCATTTCTTGGTAATGTTTCTAATATTTATGAGAATATGATGCTGCCTAAATTGGATACATTTGTGTTGCTTACAAATGAAGGGCCTAGCATGGACAAGAGGAATGAACATGGGAGCATCATCAAGCAGGGAGATGAAGGCGCGTGAGAAGTAACCAGAATGGAGTTTCTAGTGGAGTTTTCAGCACTTTGAAGCCACCTTTGATGATATAAAAAGACATGGACGAAATATACAAGCTGGTGGACCAGAATAAAGTCTAGTGGATGAACAGGGTACTGTGCACCAAATCTTGAGGCTGGGGCCATGTAATAAAGAGAGATTTAGACAAATAATGAAAGGAATAAGGGAAATCTCGTCCAACTTTGCTGCTGGAATAAATTCGCTCGTTCTTCCCCATTTAAAGATAGATGTGCTATAATAAGGAAAGAAATAGAGGAAATCATATCCTGCCTTGCTGCTGGATGGATTTTCCTCTTTCTTTCCCTATTAAAAGGTAGTTTATCTCAGAAAAAGGAAGGGAATAAGGGAGATCACATCCTACCTTTGTTGCTGGACGAATTTCACTCTTTCCTCCCCTATTTAAGTAGGCCAAGAGCTCCTTGATAGGGCGGGTTTTGTTTAGATTAAAGTTTGCCACAGCTGCAACTCGCGTACCTTGTTTGTGTCCAATGACCAGACCAGGACGTTTCATAACCCCACTTTCATCAATGAAGTTTTCTTCTTGTTCGCAATATCCAGATTGCAATCCTAGTTTCTTGCTTGTTCTTCGTTTTCCTGTAGGAAATAGACCCTCGTGGTCAGGTTGATCGTGCTCCGGCGTGGTCAATAACCTCTCGGAGTGGGTTTAGCGATTGCTAAGGCGCGACGTCCTCACACATTTGTAGTCGGATCGTCAAAGTCTACTCCACCAAAAATGATAGTTATCATCTCATCGAAAGACGGGACACCTTCGTCTCTATCAAGTAGTATCATATTTCCAGGTTGCTCGGTGAGATTTTACCAGATTTTTGTAGTCTAGATCACATATGTTCCTTCATACCTACAGTCCACGAAAAAAGCCAAAAAAATTAGGGTTAGATCATCATATCCAAACCAATCTGTGCCTTTCACAATTTTCTTTTCAGTTTTTTTTGCTTTGTTGAATAGTCGGTTGCATCGTCGTTTCAAGTTGCTGGTCTTAGTGTTTAGTCCTTTAGAGTTTTGAGTTCCTATCACGATTGATCTGCATAAAAAACACCATCATCACCACCATCACAAAATTAGAGAGATATTCACGTCCTAATTTGCATCTCCAAAAGAAATAATCAGATCAGATCTGATTTTGAGTATCTTTTCTATTTTGGAAGAAAAAGGTCATAACTTCTTCATTCTTTGTCCGTTTGGAAAGTATAAGCACAATCTGGAAAGGTTGTCACGCCATCTTTCCAACGGATCCAACCTTGCCTGAAAATTCCATCTGCGCGCATTGCAATCACCAAAGAGATTTTGAGATCTCCTGTGTATCTTTTCCTTTGGGAAAGCAATATCTACAAGACCTATTAGGAACCTACGAAAATAAGTGTGTTATCTGTGGTATTTGGTAGCTTATCATCTGATCCCTGTGTAATCTTTTAGAACTGTGGACCTTTATAAAAAAAGAAAGAAAAAAAGGATAGAAAAGGAAGAAAGAACGAAAGAAAAAAAAAAGAAAACAAGGGGAAAAGTACAAAAAAAGTGAGCTTCAGTTGCTGCTATTGTAGTCTATTGTGTTACTGGTGTGAATTCCTTTGTGTCTAGGCTCGCGTCTCTAGTATGGTCTAGCCTAGGACCAGCACAGTACTGTCGTTGAACGTTTATTCAACTTTGCATCTCTGAATTGATTATTGCTGACATTTTTGGCTACCATAATTTAAGCCTTCCCAGCTCCACATACATCTACATCGTGCGTTTGACACCACCTGGCAATCGCTTTATCCAATCTTTGAGAGTTTGACTACAACGGTTGTCGATCACCACATGCTGGTTGGTAAGAACGGGTAAGAATTTGCGATTCGCTTGACGGACTTGTGACTTTCCACCACATCACATCCTATTAGTAGTTAGTAGGACCATATTCTTGTGTGCTTCTATTTCTGCTAACCATGTCAGGATCACAAGCTGACGAGCTGGACTGGGAGAACATGACGAACAAGGAGCTACATGATAAATTTCAACAAATGATGGGTGAACAGGTGCAAGACGAGCTGAACAGATTTGGAGAGGCTATGGAGAAGCTAGATGGCTTTGAGAAGACATTCGACACCAAGCTGGAGGCCAAGTTTAATGAAGTGCTCGCGCGTCTACCACCACCACCAGCTACACGTGTTGCACCTCGGCAGCAACAACTACAACAACAACGTCGCCTTCCAAATCAAATGGGACGCGCACAGCATGTGCCTCTCGACCAAGGCCAACATTTTGGTGCCATCGCTACTGCTGCTGCTTCCGGGGATCCTGCTACTACTGTTGATTAGTACGATGACTACGAGGGCGAGTACGAGGATGAGATTGCTCCATATCAGAACTACGTACAACATCCCGGTCGCCCACACACCTACAATCAAAACGGTAGGGCTGCACCACCCCCGCAGGTACGAGATAATGATCATGTCCCTAAACTGAAATTGAATATTCCACCATTTGAGGGTAGATACATCCCTGATGTATATCTTACTTGGGAGTTAGAAACTGAATAACGTTTTACATGCTTACAATATCCTGAGGATAGAAGGGTTGCTGCTGCTGTTTGTGAATTCACTAGTTTTGCTTCTGTTTGGTGGTCTGAACATTGTAGATTATATCATAATAATATCCCAACTACTTGGGCTGCATTGAAAACTGTTATGCGTACTCGTTGGGTTCCACCATATTATCAACGTGAATTACTTCAAAAATTACAACGCTTAAGACAGGGAAAAAATCTGTAGAGGAATATTATCAGGAATTACAAACTGGGTTGATTCGATGTGGTATCGTTGAGGATAATGAAGCTATGCTTGCACGGTTTATGGGTGGGCTAAACAGAGAAATTCAAACTATCTTAGAGTATAAGGAGTATCACAACATCACTCGTTTATTCCATCTTGCTTGCAAAGCTGAACGTGAAGTGCAGGATCGACAGGACATGGCGCGCTAACTTTTCTGCAGGTCGATCTTCATCATGGACACCACGTGCATCTTCTACTTCCACACGTCCTACTGCACCACCACCTACTTCAGACACCAACTCCAACCGCGATACAAGAAAACAGGCACCACCACCACCATATGCCAAGAGCACACCTTCGGGTCCCGCACGGAGCTCTTCTTCATCCATGACATCAACCGGCAAACACATGATATTATATGTCGTCGTTGTAAGGGTGGAGGTCACTATGCGAGCCAATGCCCATCCAAGCGTGTGATGATGGTTGCTGAGGATGGTGGGTATGAATCCGCTAGTGACTATGATGAGGAGACTTTGGCTCTTATTGCAAGTGAAGAACAGGGTGGCGCTGATTCTGAACAAGAGACACAATACATGGCTGCTGAAGACGCTGAGAGGTATGAAAGTTTAGTTGCTCAACGTGTTTTGAGTGTGCAGGTAACACATGCTGAGCAAAATCAGAGGCACAATTTGTTCCATACAAAGGGAGTTGTTAAGGAACGGTGTGTCCACATCATCATCGATGGTGGGAGTTGCAACAACTTAGCTAGTATGGACATGGTGGAGAAGTTGTCTCTTACCACCAGACCACATCCTCATCCTTACCACATACAATGGTTCAACAACAGCGGCAAGGTTAAAGTAACACGTACTGTTCATGTACATTTTAGTATCACTACATATGCGGATTATTTTGATTGTGATGTGGTACCCATGCAAGCATGTTCCCTTTTACTTGGTAGACCATGACAATTTGATAAAAATTCTGTACACCATGGCAGGAAAAATCAGTATACTCTTGTTCATAAGGATAAAAACATTACTTTGCTTCCTATGTCTCCAGAACATATTTTGAAAGATGATCTTACTAGCGCTAGTAAGGCAAAGCAGCAACAAAATTAGAGTGAAAATCAGATTGTGGGAAAAGAATTTAAGCAACAACATAAGCCTACTAACAAACCATCATCTAGTGTTGCCTCTGAAATAAAATTGAAAAGTGGTTGTTTACTTGCTGCCAAATCTGATATTACTGATCTGGATTTTAGCAAATCTATTTGCTATGCTTTTGTGTGCAAAGAGGCATTATTTTCATTCGAGGACGTGCCTCCCTCTTTGCCTCCTGCTGTCACTAACATTTTGCAGGAGTTCGCTGATGTCTTTCCACAAGAGGTGCCACCGGGATTACCACCTATTCGCGGGATTGTGCATCAGATTGACTTAATTCCCGGTGCCTCACTGCCCAATCATGCGCCATACCATACCAATCCTGATGAGACGAAGGAAATTATGCGTCAAGTTCAGGAGCTACTCGACAAAGGTTATATACGTGAATCCCTTAGTCCTTGTGCTGTTCCTGTTATACTAGTACCAAAAAAGGATGGTACATCACGTATGTGCGTTGATTGTAGAGCCATTAATAATATTACTATTTGATACCGTCATCCTATTCCTAGGCTCGATGATATGCTTGATGAATTAAGTGGTTCTACCATATTCTCCAAAGTTGATTTGCGTAGTGGATACCATCAAATGCGTATGAAACTGGGAGATGAATGAAAACAGCATTTAAAACTAAGTTTGGCTTATATGAGTGGTTAGTCATGCCTTTTGGGTTAACTAATGCACCTAGCACATTCATGAGATTAATGAACGCAGTTTTACATGCTTTCATTGGACGATTTTTGGTAGTCTATTTTGATGATATACTGATTTATAGTAGAACTTTGGAGGAACATTTGGAACATTTACGTGCTTTTTTTATTGCTCTACGTGATGCACGTTTGTTGGTAACCTTGGGAAGTGCACCTTTTGCACCGACTGAGTATCTTTTCTTGGCTATGTTATTACTCCACAGGGAATTGAAGTTGATAAAGCCAAGGTTGAAGCAATCGAGAGTTGGCCGCAGCCCAAAACGGTCACACAAGTGAGTAGTTTTCTTGTTTTTCTGGTTTCTACAGGCGTTTTGTGAGAGATTTCAGCACCATTGCTGCACCTCTCAATGAGCTTACAAAGAAGGATGTGCCTTTTGTTTGGGGTACAACACAGGAAGAAGCCTCACGGTATTGAAAGATAAGTTGACACATGCTCCTTTACTCCAACTTCCTGATTTTAGTAAGACTTTTGAACTTGAATGTGATGCTAGTGGAATTGGATTAGGAGGTGTGTTATTACAAGATGGTAAACCTGTTGCATACTTTTCTGAAAAACTGAGTGGGCCTAGTATGAATTATTCTACTTATGATAAGGAATTATATGCTCTTGTTCAGACTTTGGAAATATGGCAACATTATTTATGGCCCAAAGAATTTGTTATACATTCTGATCATGAATCCTTGAAACACATTAAAAGTCAAGCAAAACTGAACCGTAGACATGCTAAATGGGTTGAATTCATTGAGACTTTCCCTTATGTCATTAAACACAAGAAGGGTAAAGAAAATTTTATTGCTGATGTATTGTCTCGACGTTATACTATGCTTTCACAACTTGACTTTAAAATATTTGGTTTGGAGACCATCAAAGATCAATATTTGCATGATGCTGAATTTAAAGATGTAATGCAGAATTGTAAGGAAGGAAGAACATGGAACAAGTTTGTCTGTAATGATGGATTTTTGTTCCGTGCTAACAAGCTATGCATTCCAGCTAGCTCCGTTCGTCTTTTGTTGTTGCAGAAGGCACATGGAGGAGGATTAATGGGACACTTTGGCGTGAAGAAAACTTAGGACATACTTGCTACACATTTCTTTTGGCCAAAGATGAGACGAGATGTTGAGCGTTTTGTTGCTCGCTGTACTACATGTCAAAAAGCTAAGTCACGACTCAATCCTCATGGTTTATATATGCCTTTGCCTGTACCTAGTGTTCCATGGGAGGACATCTCCATGGACTTTGTTTTAGGGTTACCTCGAATAAAGAAGGGGAGGGATAGCATATTTGTTGTCGTGGATAGATTTTCGAAAATGGCCCACTTTATACTATGTCATAAAAGTGAGGATGCTACTAATGTTGCTGATTTATTCTTTCGTGAAATTATTCGTTTGCATGGTGTGCCAAATACAATTGTTTCAGATTGTGACACTAAATTCCTTAGCCACTTTTGGAGATGTTTATGGGCTAAGTTGGGGACTAAACTGCTTTTTAGTACTACATGTCACCCCCAAACTGATGGTCGAACTGATGTAGTCAAAAGAACATTGTCTACTATGCTTAGGGCTGTTTTGAAGAATAACCTGAAAATGTGGGAAGAATGCTTGCCTCATATTGAATTTTCTTATAATCGTTCACTACATTCTACTACTAAGATGTGTCCTTTTGAAATTGTGTATGCTTTCCTACCTCGTGCACCTATTGATTTGTTGCCTCTTACATCTTCGGAGAAGGTTAATTTTGATGCTAAACAACATGCTGAATTGATCTTAAAAATGCATGAGTTAACTAAGGAAAACATTGAGCGCAGGAATGCTAAATACAAACTTGCTAGCGATAAGGGTAGAAAATATATTGTGTTTGAACCAGGAGATCTTGTTTGGTTACATTTACGAAAAGATAGGTTTCCTGATTTGTGCAAATCAAAGCTAATGCCACGTGCTGATGGTCCTTTTAAGGTGTTAAAGAAAATAAATGATAATGCATATAAACTTGAGCTGCCTGCAGACTTTGGGGTTAGCCCCACTTTTAATATTGCAGATTTGAAGCCTTATTTGGGTGAGGAAGATGTGCTTCCGTCGAGGACGACTTCAATTCAAGAAGGGGAGGATGACGAGGACATCACTGTTGGTTTGAATGGCGCAAGATGACCACTATGGGTCATGGGGTCTCATATTTATAGAAGAAAACACAAATGGAATGTTACATATGTTCCTAAAATAGATGATATCCTTCTATCTATAAATATAGACTTCTATGTATAACATATTATCTACCAAATATGTGAGTGATGTATATGGTAGTCTATCAATCATATCAAATGTGATCATGGGATATATGATAACCTATCAAGGCTATTAAATATTGATAGCCTTCTATTCTTAACACCCCCCCCCTCAATCTGGACGGTATGAAATTAAGTTCAGATTGCCACAAATTCTGCTGAATACTGGTCCCGCCAATGGCTTGGTCATGATGTCAGCCACCTGATCTTTTGATGATATGATTCGAACATCGAGTTGTCGCGAAGCCACACGGTCTCGAACAAAGTGATAATCAACTTCGACATGTTTCATGCGACGATGAAAAATTGGATTAGCGGTAAGATAGGTGGCACCGATGTTATCACACCATAAATTGGGAGGACGATCTTGAGAAATCCCAAGCTCACGGAGAAGAACTTGGATCCAAATGACCTCTGCGGTGGCATTAGCAACTTCCTTGTATTCATCCTCCATACTAGAACGAGAAACCGTCGGATGTTTTCGAGATCCCCATGATATCAGATTACGGCCGAAGAAGATGGTGAAGCCACCCGTGCTGCGTCGATCATCGGGATTGCCAGCCCAATCAGCATCAGAGAAAGCGCTCAAAAGAGAAGACTCAGACTTGGTGAAGCAAAGTCCAAAATCAATAGTGGCACAGAGGTACCGTAGAATCCGCTTCACAGCAGCCCAATGAGTTGTAGTAGGTGTGGAGAGAAACTGGCAAACCCGATTCACCGAGAAAGATATATCAGCTCGGGTGAGTGACAAGTATTGTAGTGCACCTACAACACTTCTGTACTTTGTAGCATCTTCAGAATATAGAGGATCACCATCATGAAGCGAGAGCTTATCAGCAGGCAACATAGGTGTAGAAACTCCCTTAGAAGTATTCATGTTTGTGCGCAGCAAGAGATCACGTATGTACTTGCGTTGCGTCAAAACCAGCCCCGAAGAATTGTGATGCACCTCAATGCCAAGAAAATAATTGAGTCGACCAAGATCCTTCACAGCAAACTCATGACGAAGCTGTTGGAGAAGCTTGTCCGTCGCTGAAGATGAGGAGCTAACAATAATAATATCGTCCACATATATAAGAATATAAATCTGAAGGCCATCTTGATTAAGGATAAACAAAGAAACATCAGCCTTCGATGCTTGAAATCCCAATTTGATCAACGTGCCGCTCAGGCGAGAGAACCATGCCCGAGGCACCTGTTTAAGGCCATATAGAGATTTGTCATGTTTGCATAAAAATTTTGGATGTGCTGAATCTTCAAAACCTGGCGGTTGTTTCATATACACCTCTTCATCAAGAACACCATGCAAAAATGCATTTTGGATATCAATTTGACGAAGAGACCAATTACGAGAAACCGCCAAAGATAGCAACAACCGAATAGTAGTGGGCTTGACAACGGGACTGAATGTAGCATCATAATCAACACCATACTGCTGCTTGAATCCTTTGGCTACCAAACGAGCTTTATAGCGATTAATAGAACCATCAGGATTATGCTTGAGTTTAAAAACCCATTTAGAATCAATGACATTGATACCAGCTCGTGGTGGAACAAGATGCCACGTCTTATTTTTGATAAGTGCATCAAATTCATCTTGCATAGCCTGACGCCATAAAGGATGCTCCATAGCAGTGATATAAGATGATGGTTCCGAAGAAGAAATCCGTGATACTGAATATGTGACAGTACCGTCAGTACGAGTCTTTGGTTGTCGAATATTGTTTCGAAGACGAGTACCGTACGGATGTGCAGGAGTAGCATGAGAGTTGGCGGGCTCAGCGCGAGCTTCATCAAAATCACCACCAGGGTCATTTGGAGATGAATCCGTAGGAGGATTTCCTGAGGCAAGAGGCAAATCAGGAGATGCTGCATCTGTTGCATGCGGAGGGGAAGATATAGTCTCCATGCTTGCCAGATCTGCTGCATTTGATGGAGCTGCATGCACAGAGTTAGTAGGAAGGAAAATTTGCAAGTGATTAGTGTTCAAATTAAAACTGCTATCACCCGATTGCTCAACAAAGTTGGATGAAGGATTAGAGAATGGAAAAACAGCCACATCAAAAATAACATCCCGAGAAATGTAGACACGTCCCATGTTCATATCAAGACACTTGTATCCTTTATGAAGAGAGCTATAGCCAAGAAAGGCACAAGGTTTGGAACGAAATTCAAGTTTATGTTTGTTGTAAGGTCGAAGATGGGGCCAACAAGCACATCCAAAATTTTTTAGCATAGAATAATTTGGTGGAATTTTGAATAATCGTTCCATAGGGGACAAATTATCTATAACACGATTCGGGACACGATTGATGAGGTATGTGGCTGTCAAGAATGCTTCATCCCAAAATTTGAGTGGCATGCCGACATGAGCTAATAAAGCAAGACCCGTCTCAACAATGTGTCGGTGTTTGCGTTCGGCGGATCCATTTTGCTGGTGGGTGTAGGAACAAGAAACACGATGAGCAATTCCGAGTGAAATAAAAAATGTATTGTGAAGTTTTTTGTATTCCCCACCCCAATCGGACTGAACACATCTAATTTTGGTGTCAAGGAGTCATTCAACGTGTTTTTGAAATTGGACAAAAATGTGTTGAACCTGAGTTCGATCTGCCATAAGATAAATCCATGTGAATTTTGTAAAGTCATCAATAAAGCTTATATAATACCTATAACCACCAACCGAAATTGGAGCGGGACCCCAAACATCAGAATGAATAATTTCAAGTGGTTTGGTAGTCCGGTGAATGGAATTATTATACGGTAGTTGATGACTTTTAGCCAATTGACAAGCATTACAAACCGAAGACACACTAGACTCCTTGAGACAAGGGAGATTATGAAGACGCAAAATAGATCGAACGGTTTGAGAAGAAGGATGACCAAACCAAGCATGCCATTGATCCGGTCGTGCTGAGTGGCTAGCAAAGGCTTGATCAAGGAACTTGACGTCAGACGGCTTGAGGGGATAGAGACCGGATTCACATTTTCCTTCCAAAAGCAGCTTCCGTGTTGCCCGATCTTTTATAAGATAATACCATGGATGAAATTCAAAAAAGACATTGTTATCACGAGATAGTTTATGAACTGAGAGAAGATGTTTTGATATTTCAGGAACATGAAGAACGTTATTGAGTGCAAGAGGGCGAGTAGCAGTATTAATCAAACAAGAACCAGTATGCAAAATTTTCAAACCTGCTCCATTACCAACTTGCACTGTGTCACCACCGTGATATTGCTCACGCATGGCGAGGTGATCAAGATCGTTGTGATGTGATCCGTGGCACCGGTATCAGTGTACCAATTCGGATCCACCTTGTAAGAGCTCGAAGATGCCAAGGCCGCCGATGGGCCGTCTTCCTCGTGTGTAGCATCCATCCGGTACCAACACTTGATGGCGGTGTGGCCGAGTTTGCCGCATATTTGGCACTGAGGGTGGTGGTCACCATCGGTAGGCGTGCCACCACGAGAGTGCCGGCCACGACCATGGTCACCACGACCACGACCACAGAAGAAGCGACCACGGCCCGCATAATTTGCGGAGGCACCAAACTGTGGTTGGAGCTCCACTTGATGTTGAAGTTGACGCGCCTCGAATGCAACGAGGTGCGCGAACACGTCGTCGAGGGAGAGAGCCTCGCTCTTGGTCGTCATGGAGGTGACGAAAGGGTCGTATTTGGCCGGGAGACCTACAAGCAAATAAGCGAGCACCTCTTCGTCTCGAAGAGGAGCGTCAGCGGCGGCAAGCTCAGTGGCGAGCCCCGTTATCTTACGGAAGGAGTCGGCAACAGATAGATCGTGTTTCTTTGATGTCGCGAGTTCAACACGGATTTGCACCGTGCGCGCCTTTGTAGACGAGGCGAATTTCTTTTGGAGGGACTCCCATACCTCCTTGGAAGACGTGACCGTGACGACGTCCCGAAGAATTTCTTCGGTCATCGATGAGAGAAGGCCACTAAGTAGCTGCTGGTCTTGATCGTACCAGCGCTCGTACTCCGGATTGGGTACTTGCTCGTTGCCGACGGTCGTGGACGCAGCGATATGCTTTTCTGGCGCAGCGTTGGAGCCATCAAGGAACCCCATCAGCTTCAAACTTCGAAGGTAGGGCAGAAGCTGAGCACGCCATAGTAGATAATTGGACTTTGTTAGTCGTATAGTGACAACTTGATGAAGTGGGATAGGCGCCATGGTAGAAGAAGCACTTGCGGCAGCCATGGGAAGATGGAGGAGGGGAGGAGGAGGAGAAAAAAAATGTGGTGGATAGTTATAATCTCGCTGGCTCTGTTACCATGTTAAGCTACTATGCGCTGACTAGTTGCCCTCAAAAGCTTAAGCTGATAAGGGATGGTAGGCAATTCACTTATATTTCAACACTCCCCCTCACGTGCAGGCTCCTTTGGGCCGCATACGTGGAATAGGAGTCAGCTACAATTTTATTTTATTTTTTTTAATAAATTGCGCCCGCCAGGATTCAAACTCGACACCTCTGGCTCTGATATCATGTTGGTTTGAATGGCGCAAGATGACCACTATGGGTCATGGGGTCTCATATTTATAGAAGAAAACACAAATGGAATGTTACATATGTTCCTAAAATAGATGATATCCTTCTATCTATAAATATAGACTTCTATGTATAACATATGATCTACCAAATATGTGAGTGATGTATATGGTAGTCTATCAATCATATCAAATGTGATCCTGGGATATATGGCAACCTATCAAGGCTATTAAATATTGATAGCCTTCTATTCTTAACAATCACTACCACAGTTACACCCATAGCCCCTGCTACCACACATATGAGACCAATTACTAGAGCTCGCACACGCCAGTTAAATTATCAGGTACTTTCGTTTCTTGGTAATGTTTCTAATATTTATGAGAATATGATGCTGCCTAAATTGGATACATTTGTGTTGCTTACAAATGAAGGGCCTAGCATGGACAAGAGGAATGAACATGGGAGCATCATCAAGCAGGGAGATGAAGGCGCGTGAGAAGGGAACCAGAATGGAGTTTCTTGTGGAGTTTTCATTACTTTGAAGCCACCTTTGATGACATACAAAGAAATGGACGAAATATACAAGCTGGCGGACCAGAATAAAGTCAAGTGGATGAACAGGGTACTGTGCACCAAATCTTGAGGCTGGTGCCATATAATAAAGAGAGATTTAGACAAATAAGGAAAGGAATAAGGGAAATCTCGTCCAACTTTGCTGCTGGATGAAATTACCTCTTTCTTCTCCATTTAAAGATAGATGTTCTATAATAAGGAAAGAAATAGAGGAAATCATATCCTGCCTTGCTGCTGGATGGATTTCCCTCTTTCTTTCCCTATTAAAAGGTAGTCTATCTCAGAAAAAGGAAGGGAATAAGGGAGATCACGTCCTACCTTTGTTGCTGGACGAATTTCCCTCTTCCCTCCCCTATTTAAGTAGGCCAAGAGCTCCTTGACAGGGCGGGTTTTGTTTAGATTAAAGTTTGCCACAGCTGCAACTCACGTACCTCGTTTGTGTCCAACGACCAAACCAGGACGTTTCAGAACCCCACTTTCATCAATGAAGTTTTCTTCTTGAATTCACAATATCCAGATTGCAATCCTAGTTTCTTGCTTGTTCTTCATTTGCCTGCAAGAAATAGACCCTCGTGGTCAGGTTGATCGTGCTCCAGCGTGGTCAATAACCTCTCAGAGTGGGTTTATCGATTGCTAAGGCGCGACGTCCTCACACATTTGTAGTCGGATCATCAAAGTCTACTCCATCAAAAATGATAGTTGTCATCTCATCGAAAGACGGGACAACTTCATCTCTATCACCACGAGGGCCTTTGTTCCTGCAAGCAATCGAAGAACACGCAAGAACAAGAAGAACAAACACTTATCAGTTGAATCAATCTAAAGTGGGGTTCTGGATACAAGTAGACGGGCGATCTAGTCGACACGCACATGTACAAGGAAGCAGCAGAAGCTATCTTACGAATAAACAAAACCCACCAGCTAATGAGGGTGGCGGCTACTATTTATTACCTCCCTAGGGTCGTGAGAAACCCTAATCACGAGTCCCTAATGGACTCCAAACAATACATGGGTCATGGGCCCAATTTTGGTGATGCAGCACCATGGACAGAAAAGGTCTTGGTACTAAAATAATGATTGCGGCCGACTGCAAATATATATGGACATGAGGCCAGATCCGTTTGAAAGTAGACTTGATAATCTTTCAAGGAAGTACTTGAACGCTCAGATCGAAGTCCGTATGAAGTCGTGGTGGCCGTCACAAGTTGGTGCTGTTCTGCTGTCCAAATCCCGTCCGCGCGAATTCCCTTCTCATTGGCTTCTCTCCATTGTTCCTAAGCAAAACAAGAAAGCACGTAGTTCCACAGTCTAAATAAGATGGGCATAAGGCCAAGAACGAGTTCACCTCATAGTTTAGTTGACGTGCACGAGCACGAGTGATCGGACCAGAAACCGGTAGCTGAGTTGGTGTGGATGTATCAAGGGTGTTGATGTCCTCATCATCCTCCCTTTCTTGCATTTGAGTCGTCCGCGACTCAAGCTCATATTCTTCTCCCAAATATGGCTTCAAATTTGCAATGTTAAATGTGGGACTAACCCCAAAATCTGCAAGCAACTCGAGTTTATATGTATTATCATTAATCCTTTCTAACACTTTGAATGGATCATCAGCTCGAGGTAACAATTTAGACTTTCTCAAATCAGGAAACATATTCTTTCGCAAATGTAACCAAACTAAATCACCAGGTTCAAAAGTGATAGGTTTCTTTCCCCTACTACCAGCAAGTTTATACTTGGCATTCATGCACTCTATGTTCTTCTTAGTGGTTTCATGCAATTTTAAGATCAATTCAGCACGATGTTTAGCATCAAAACTCACTCGTTCCATTGAAGGAAGAGGTAATAAATCAATAGGAGCATGGGGTACAAATCCATAAACAATCTCAAAAGGGCATTTCTTAGTACTAGAATGTAGGGAACGATTATAAGCAAACTCAACATGAGGCAAACACTCTTCCCACATTTTTATATTCTTTTTCAAAACAGCCCTAAGCATGGTATATAAACTTCTGTTCACAACCTCAGTTTGACCATCAGATTGGGGATGACAAGTATTTGAAAATAAAAGCTTAGTCCCCAATTTTGCCCATAACGTTCTCCAAAAATGGCTAAGAAACTTAGCATCATGATCTGAAACTATTGTTTTTGGCACACCATGCAATCTAACAATCTCTCGGAAAAACAAATCAGCAACATGTGTAACATCATCACTTTTACGACAAGGTATGAAGTGTGCCATTTTAGAAAATCTATCCACGACTACAAAGATGTTATCCCTTCTTTGTTCAAGGCAGTCCTAAAACAAAGTCCACAAAAATATCCTCCCAAGGCATGCTAGGAACAGGAAGAGGCATGTACAAACCATGTGGATTAAGTCGTGACTTAGTTTTTTAACATGTCGTGCACGAGCAACGAAGCGCTCCACGTCTCGCCTCATCCTTGGCCAAAAGAAATGACCAACAAGTATGTACTCCATCTTTTTCACTCCAAAGTGCCCCATCAGCCCGCCTCCATGCGCTTCCTGTAACAACAACAAACGAACGGAGCTAGCTGGAATGCATAACTTGTTAGCTCTAAACACATAGCCATCGTTGAGGACAAATTTATTCAATGTTTTTCCGTCTTTACATTTCAGCAATACATCTTTGAAATCAGCATCATGTTCATATTGATCTTTAATCGTTTCTAATCCAAAAATTTTAAAGTCAAGTTGAGATAGAAGAGTATAACGTCTAGATAAAGCATCATCAATAAAATTATCCTTTCCCTTTTTGTGCTCAATGACATAAGGAAAAGACTCAATAAATTCCATCCACTTAGCATGCCTATAGTTCAGTTTCCCTTGATCCTAATATGCTTTAGTGATTCGTGATCAGAATGGATAACAAATTCTTTGGGCCACAAATAATGCTGCCATGTTTCTAAAGTTCACACAAGAGCATATAATTCCTTATCATAGGTAGAATAATTCAGAACAGGCCCGCTCATTTTCTCACTAAAATATGCAACAGGTTTTCCTTCTTGTAACAAAACACCACCCAATACAATCCCACTAACATCACATTCAAGCTCAAAACTCTTAGAAACATCAGGAAGTTGGAGAAGAGGTGCATGCGTCAACTTATCTTTCAGTATGGTAAAGGCGTTATCTTGTGTGGTGCCCCAAGAAAAAGGCACTCCCTTCTTCGTAAGGTCATTCAATGGAGCAGCAATGGTGCTGAAATCCTTCACAAAGTGATGATAGAACCCAGCCAGTCCTAGAAAGCTTCGCACCTGTGTGATGGTCTTTAGTACAGGCCACCCCTGAATAGCCTCTACCTTGCCTTGATCAACTGTAAGGATCGAAACGCCCAAGAGGGGGGGGTGAATTGGGCTTTTTCAAATTTTAAGGCAATTTAAAAACTTTAATTGTTAAGCCCAATTCCCTATGCAAGTCAACTACGCAATCAAGAGAGTTAAGTGCGGAATAGTAAAACATAATCGTAAAGGGGTAGGGAGAGGAATGCAAACGCTCGAAGACGCGGAGACACGTCGATTTTTCCCGTGGTTCGGTAAGATCACTAGGATCTTCCTACATCCACGTTGTGGCACCCACCAAAGGGTATTGCCACTCCCAAGTCATCAAGACGAGGGAATCCACTAACTTTCTCCGTTTGCCATCTTCGGCAAGGTGGAGCTCAAACCTTGTCAACTTCGATGCTCCGGGCTTCCACAATTGTCTCGGCAAGCTCCGGAGCAATCTCTCTACTCTCCTCTTGATACAAGATGAATGCAATCACCAAGAATGCACTCCCTCACGGCTCTCACTGGTCTAGAGACTCCACTCACCCAGAGAGGACGCACACAAGCTTCTCTCTAGCTAGGTCTAGCCTATATCTTGAGGTGTAGATGGACGGAAAGGGTGTGTAAATGATTGTTCTAGGTCTTGGACACTTGAGGATGTGTAGGCAGGCTCTGGTTGTCAAGTGTTGTCGAAATGACTGGTGGAAGGGGGTTAAATAGCCAGCCCAACTGAATTAGCCGTTGAAAAAGTTGGCTGATTACTTTTTCTGTGTACATCGGATGATACGATGACCACCTTTTCTGAGCATCGGTCTAATTAGATTAGCTGACGTCACTGTGTCAGAAGTGACCGTTATTCAACCGATGCTGCCCCTTCTCAATCATCGGATGGTCCGGTGAGCTTTGTCTTCAGATTTGGTCCAGAAATAATGTTTCTGTTGAATTAGACCAATGTACACTTTGCTTCTGCATCGGATGATCCGGTGAGTGTTTCTCCAGAATTGTTGAGACAAATTAATCTTTCTGTTGAACTTCACCGATGTCCACTTGTCTCTAGCATCGGATGATCCGGTGTGCACTTCATTATGAGGTCTTCTTCTTCTGTTGAGCCCCAATCGACCGATGTGTGCATTTTCCAGACCATCGGACGATCCGGTGAGTGTAATTTGTTTGCTTCGAGTTGAACTTTTAGAAGCTTCTCGAGTGACCTCTTTGACACTTGTTGCAAATAATGTTCTGATGAATATTGATCTTCTTGTGTTGCCAATTTTGATAGAATAGAGTCGTTGTGTGAGTTCTTCATTTAGCCTTCATGAGAATTGAATAACCCCCTTAGAATAGGTCGTTTGAGGGGTCTCCATTCGTATCCAATGAGTGGTAGATGATTTGAATAGATAGTCGTTAACGCTTGATGTGATATATGTGAAACCTTGCATCCACAAACTCATTAGTAATTACGAATGGTTGTCATTAATCACCAAAACCATACCTCACGGGGGCCTAGATGCTTTCAATCTCCCCCTTTTTGGTGATTGATGACAACACAACGAGTAGAGCATAGAAGTAAATGAATTTAATAACACAATGCTCATAAAGATTGTAACTGGAACAAAAAGCAACACAAGGAGCTCGAAGGCTCAAACAGTGATCAAATAAGTCATGAAATAGCACACTGAAATACAAAAGAAGCAAATGACAATAAGTCCAAATAGATAAAGGTAAAACTCCCCAAACTCCCCCTAAGACCAAGACTGACTCGACCAAGACTGACTCCCCCTAGAGCTAAACTCCCCCTGACTCTAACTCTTCTCCCCCTTTGGCATCAAGACACCAAAAAGGGAAGATGAGTACCTAGGACTCCGGAGCACTCGGGGCGACGGTGAAGCGGTCGACGTCGGCGGTGCTGTCGTCGGAGCTGCTCGAGGTGGAGGTCGCAGGTGCTGGCGCTGGAGCGGGAGGAACTGGAGCTGCTGACGCTGCTGGGGGATCTGCTGGGACTGCTAGCGCCAGCGGAGAAGGTACTGCTGGGGGAGGTGAGAACTGGAATGGCACTGTCGAGGCTAGTAGAGGTGACATGCTGAAGCTTGGTATAGGCGACGCCGGTGCTGGAGCTGCAGTAGGTGCCAGTGGAGAAGCTGCTGGAGCCTGACCAAGACCCGGCTACTGAGGCGGAAGGGCTATCCCGGTCTGCTGGTAGAGGTTGGTGATCAACCCCAGGATGCCCATCATCGCCTGCTGAGTCTGCTGCTGCTGGTCCAGGGTCCTCCGGTGCATCTGATCCACCAGGCTCGTCAAGCGGTCAGTGTCCTCTCGCCTCTGGCGGGCGATCTCCAACTGCATCTCCTGCTGCTGTCTCTGTAGCTCCGCGAGCCGTGCAGCCTGCTCCGCTCGGGCCTGCTCAACTGCAAGCCTGTCCTGGCGCTGCTGCTCGACCATCTGCTGGAGCAGCGAGGTGAGCTCTGACGGCTGTGACACCTGAGCCTCGGACACTGGAGGTGGTGGAGCAGTCGAACCTCCCGCCTCCGTGTCGTGCTGCCTCGGAGAAGGAGGCGGAGGAGGGAAGTACTCCTCGACACTGTCGCTGGTGTCGCTGTCCGACCAGACGTGCTCCAGTCCTTCACCCTGCGCCTCTGCCTGGGCGAGCGCCTCGTCCTCCTGGGCTAGCTCGGTCCAGTCCTCCTCGGAGAGTCGGGCTCTGACCTGTCGCTCGACTGGACGGCCAAGGCGGCGGTCTCCAGGAGTGGGCACTCGGTAGTGGCCGAACCGAGTGGCATGGAGCTCTGTCAGAGGAGCAGTGGCTGGCAAGTCCTCAGGTGCCAGCAAGAACAGCAGACGGCAGATCCAATGCCCGTAGACCAACTGCCTCAACATCCCGACTCCGTCAGTGATCACATCCTCCATCTCGCAGATTAAGATGTCCACGATATCAAATTCCATCCCGTTCATCACATAGAACAGGATGGTCTGCTGGAGGCTCGTGAAGCCCTCTAGGTAGCCGGACCTCGGTAGAAGGGTACGCCTGAGGATGTGGTGAACTGTTCGAGCGACTGGAGTGAGTAGAGCTGGCACCCTCGGCTGGTCTGGCGTGAAAGGAGGGGTGAACAGACCTCTGATCTCCTCAAATGGCGGTGACACTCCCCCTGTCAGCGGCCTCCTCGGCGGGTCGGCTCCTCCGTAGACCACCTCGTGCAGACAAGTGAGGTGTGTGTCCACTCCAAGCAGCTGTGCCAGTCGCTCTCGAGACACGGTGTGCTGCTGCCCCAGAAACATGAAGTGGATCGAGCGCCGACCCTCTGAGATATAGAGAGTGGCGTAGAAGACTCGAACCCACTCCTCCACGTAAGCGCTCCTCTGGCGTGAGAGCAGCTCCACAAGGCCTCTGTACCTCTCGAAGAATGGCCTGATCCCGTGTCCAACTGCTGTTGCAAGCTGATTCCAGTTGATGTAAGTGTGCTGGAACAGCTTATGGCCCCGACGCCTGTACGTCTCGTACAGGGACGCCTGTGTCAGGGTCCAAAAGCGGAGATCAACCCTAGTGTCCCTGGGCTGCGGGAACCACTCCTCTGGCAACGCTGTCCATCTGAGCTTCTTCAGTTGTTTTACCTTGAACTTGCGATAGTCTGTAAGCCTGACATCCTCGGCAACTCTGGCAGCGGTATCCATCTCGTAGATGGCCCTCTGGGCCTCTCTGTCCTCTGCGCGGTCGGCAGTAGTGGGGCGCTGACTCGCGGTGGGGGTCTGACTTCCCCCTCGGGTCCTGACGGTGTGCCGGCGAACCAGTGGCGTCACCGCAGTATCCTACTCATCCTCAGAGTCGTCGGGTGGCACGGGCTGCACTGTGGGCCGCTGCTGCCTCTGCCGAGACTCGCGGAGCCGCAAGGAACCGCGATGGCCGCGCTCACGCTCCTCGGCGGCGCGAGCGGCCAACTCTGCCCGGCGAGCTTCCTTCGAGAGCTTTTGTTTCTTTGCTGCGGGCTCCTCGATGGCCTTGCCTTTTCCCTTGCGATCACGGCCCATCTTAGCGACGAAAAGGATCACGCGAACGATGAACGACGACGCAGCGATTGGGATGATGTCGCGCGGTTCGTGGGAACCCTAGCGATGAAAGTCGTAGGTCTGCCGGCGGTGAGGTGGAGAGACGACGAGGCGGCACCCTGAAGAGGCGGCGGCGGCGGCGTGGTCTGAGGCGGCGGCAATGGAGGCGTGGCGGTGGCGGTGGAGATGCGGCGGCGGTGGAGGCGCAGCGGTGGTGGGAGGCGCGGCGGCAGCGCGAGGAAGTGGCGGCGCGGGAGGCGCGGCGGTGGCGGGAGGCGCGGCGGCGGCGCGAGGAAGTGGCGGCGCGGGAGGCGCGGCGGTGGCGGGAGGCACGGCGGTGGCGCGAGGAGGTGGCGGCGCGGAGTGAAGAAGACGAAGCGCCCGTACGTCTTTAAATGGGAACCCGATGACCTAACGGTTACGCGAACACCGGATCGACCGATGCGCATCGGGTGGGGTCATCGGTCGAGTTCAACAGAGAGTTGGTCCAAAAACTCTCTTTGCACACCGGATGATCCGACGTTGCTACGTCGATCATCGGTCGAATTCTGCAGGGTAACAGAGGATTGAACATCGGATGCTCCGATGTTTCCTGAAATGAACCCATCGGTCTATTTCTTGGTTCTGACTGATCTGTTCGATGAACTGAAGCATCAATTGATCCGATGAGCTGCTGACCCTAGCATCAGATAGTCTGATGACTACAGAAAACCTAAGAATGCCCATATATGTCCGTTGACTAAAAACACACAAAGAGAAAACGAGTCTTAGGACCTTTTGGGCACCTCCTAACCCCTAAAAAATAGGCTTTTCAATATAGTGCCACATATTGGCTAAGCCCTTAAACAAATAGAGCACACAAGGAAAATTAGGAGGGAAAAACCAAGAAAATGTAAGGTCCATGCTTTGTGAGCTAGAGTACGGAGACTTCTATCTCTTTAAAGCATGTTCCTTTAGAGTTTTGCTCTTTCCACATCATATGAGTTAAGATATTGCATTTCATACAAGTCTTCTTCTCATGATGTGGGTTCCCCTTTGTGACAATCTACCGTAAGCAATGCCAAACAAGTTAATGCGAGATATTAAATGAGTGCAAGTTTATATGGCAGGAATCATGCAAGGCATAAGATAAATCTATCTTGCCAAGTTTAAACCTTCCAAAGGCTTCCTCAGGGAAAACTATTTCTAGCTCGTCCCTATCCTTTGGGAGTTAGGCAAGACCTATATGATATGCAACCTTACATGAACATGGCAACTTACATGACGTTAGATGCATCTAGCACATTTAATTCACTTCTAAGCCTAGAAAAAGTTTTCTCATCAAGTGGTTTGGTGAAGATATCCGCCAATTGTTCTTCGGACCTAACACCTTGCAATGAGATGTCTCCCTTAGCCTCATGGTCCCGCAAGAAGTGATGGCGAATATCAATGTGCTTGGTGCGGGAGTGTTGAACGGGGTTTCTAGCTATCTTAACCGCACTTTCATTGTCACAAAGGAGAGGCACACAACCAAACTTAATTCCAAAGTCCAAAAGGGTTTGCTTCATATATAGAATTTGGGCACAACATGCACCGGCCGCTATATACTCCGCCTCCGCGGTGGACAAAGCCACGGAATTTTGCTTTTTGCTAGACCAAGATACTAGGGAACGCCCAAGTAAGTGGCACCCTCCGGAGGTACTCTTGCGGTCCACACGACATCCGGCAAAGTCCGAATCCGAGTAACCTAAGAGATGAAAACTGGCGTTCTTGGGGTACCACAAACCTACACTTGGGGTATGCTTGAGATACCGAAGTATCCTAAAGATCGCCTTCTTGTGCGATTCTTTAGGTGCCGCTTGAAAGCGAGCACACAAGCACACACTAAACATAATATCGGGCCTAGATGCAGTAAGATATAACAATGAGCCAATCATGGAACGGTAATGAGATTGATCAATAGGTTTACCGTTCATGTCCGCGTCGAGATGGCAATTTGTCGCCATTGGAGTGCTTCTTGAGCTACAATCTCCCATCTCAAACTTCTTCAAGAGGTCCTTTGTGTACTTCTCTTGATGGATGAAGGTCCCTTCTTGAAGTTGCTTGATTTGAAATCCTAGGAAGAAGTTGAGCTCTCCAATCATTGACATCTCGAATTCCCTAGACATCATTTTGCCAAACTCATGGCTAAGAGCTTTGTTAGTTGAGCCAAAAATAATGTCATCAACGTAAATTTGACAAAGAAATAAATCTCCGTCGATGTCCTTGGTGAAGAGTGTAGTATCCACCCTCCCGATCTTGAATCCTTGCATGACTAGGAAATCCCTTAGTCGTTCATACCACGCCCTAGGTGCTTGCTTGAGTCCGTAGAGCGCCTTGTGTAGCCTATACACATGATTAGGATTCCTCGGATCTTCAAACCCGGGAGGTTGCTCAACATAAACAAGCTCGTTAATATAGCCATTAAGAAAGGCACTTTTCACATCCATTTGATAAAGCATTATGTTATGATGTGAAGCAAAAGCAAGGAGTATACGAATTGCTTCTAACCGAGCGACCGGAGCGAATGTCTCTCCAAAGTCTAGTCCTTCAACTTGTGCAAAGCCCTTGGCCACAAGTCTTGCCTTGTTGCGGACCACAATGCCATTCTCATCTTGCTTGTTGCGGTACACCCACTTCGTTCTGATGACATTCTTGTCCTTGGGTCGCTCCTCCAACACCCAAACTTCGTTGCGGGTGAAGTTGTTGAGTTCTTCTTGCATTGCCATCACCCAATTTGGATCTTGAAGTGCTTCCTCGATGCGAGTGGGTTCTACACACGAAACAAACGAGTAGTGCTCACAAAACGAAGCGACATGGCGAGAACGAGTACTTACTCCCCGTGACGGACTTCCGATGATTTGATCCATCGGATGCGCCTTGGAGATGCGCCCATGCCTCATGAGTGGTTGTGAAGCACTTGGCGGTGGTGATGCGTTTTGCTCGTCTTGTGGATGGACTTGATCTTGGACTTCTTCTTCTTCATCTAGATGTTGTAGGACTTGTGAATCTTGCGTAGGCAATGGATCATCTTTTTCTTCTTCTTCGTCACCTTGAGGCGCCATGGAGGTGTCGGTGTTAGCATTTGAGGCTCCCCCTTGATCATGGCTCTCTTCAACTTCGGGCTTGATGTCTCCAATGGTCATGTTCTTCATGGCTTCTCGCAGGGGCTCATCATCTATATCATCATGACCAAAACTCTCCTCTTGGGAGCCATTAGTCTCATCAAACTCAACATTACAACTTTCTTCAACTAACTCGGAGGTTTGGTTGAATACTCGATATGCTTTTGAGTTTGATGCATAACCAAGAAAAATACCAACATCACACCTTCTTTCAAACTTACCAAGCCTCTTCTTGCGGTAGATGTAGCACTTGCATCCGAAGACTCGGAAGTAGGAGATGTTGGGCTTTCTCCCAATGAGGAGCTCATAGGGGGTCTTTTGAAGTAGTCGATGAAGATAGATCCTATTAGCGGCATGGCACGCCGTGTTGATTGCTTCAGCCCAAAACTTCTCCGACATGCCATAGTCATCAAGCATTGCTCTTGCAAGGGTGATGAGAGTCTTGTTCTTCCTTTCAACGACTCCATTTTGTTGAGGGGTGTATGTGGCCGAAAACTCGTGCTTCACGCCTTCACGGTCACACCACTCCCCAATGTTGTAGTTCTTGAACTCGGTGCCGTTGTCACTCCGGACCTTGATGATGGGAAGTTGAAATTCCCTTTGAGCTCGTTTTGCAAAGGTCTTGAAGACTTCCAGAGTTTCACCCTTGTCACCTAGAAACAAAGTCCAAGCATATCGAGAATAATCATCAACAATAACGAGACAATAGAGGTTACCGTCAAGACTTTGGTATGTGGACGGTCCGAAGAGGTCCATGTGAAGCAGTTCAAGTGGCTTGGAGGTTGACACCATTGTCTTCATCGGATGGTGCGAGGCAACTTGCTTCCCGGCTTGACATGCGCTACAAAGCTTGTTCTTCTCAAATGTGACGTCCTTCACGCCGGTCACCATCCCAAGCTTGAATGACTTCTTGAGCTTGCTCATCCCTATGTGAGCAATGCGTCGATGCCATAGCCAACCCAAACTTGTCTTGGTGAAAAGACAAGTGGTCAAGCTAGCGTTCTTGTTGGAGAAGTCCACCAAGTAAAGATGTCCATGCCTAAACCCCTTGAAGATTAGTTCTTTGCTAGACTCACTAGACACCACAACACCATTCTTGTCAAATGTGCACGTTAGTCCAAGATCACACAATTAAGCAATAGAGAGTAAATTGAAACTAAGAGACTTAACATAAAGCACGTTAGAGATAGACAAATCATTAGAAATAGCAATTTTACCTAAACCAATTACCTTCCCCTTTGAGTTATCACCAAAGGTGACTTGTTCGTGATTTCCGGGGTCCTCTATGGAGGTGAACATACCATCATTGCCGGTCATGTGTTGAGTGCACCCACTATCGAGTACCCAATGTTTTCCTCTGGCTTTGTAGTTCACCTACACACATGAAGTTAGTTTTTGAGTTTAGGAACCCAAGCCAACTTAGGTCCTTGTATGTGTGATACAAGTGATTTTGGGACCCAAAGTTGCTTGGGGAGCTTCCCCTTCATGCCCTTGATGTCTTTGCCGATGAACTTTGCCTTCACCTTCCCACCTACTTTGCTCAATAGATAATAGTGATTATCAAAGGTAGATGTATAGTTAGGAGGCAATTTGGGAGAAGGACGATTAGGAAGAGGACACTCCCTTGTGTGATGTCCGGTGACCTCACAGTGTTGGCAATAGGAACCAACTTCCTTGATGAAGCTTGTCCTAAGCTCCGGTGAGGGCACCTTCCCTTTGTTTGGCACCGGGAAGGATCCAAGTCCTCTCTTGTTGAAGACTTTGGCTTGTTGGAAGAGGATTTCCTTATGCTTGTCCTCTCCCTTGGTTAGTCTTGCCACGCTAGCATGGAGACTTTCAATCTCGTCCATTAGCTCCTTCTCCCTAGCATTTGCTTTCAACGGCAAAGACTCATGCAAATTGTTAGTGGCATGTGAACTAGCGGATATTTTGCCATCAAGGGTTTCTTTCTTCAAGTTTTTTAATTTTAGTTCAATAGCTTCATAAGCAAGGTTAAGTACTTGATGCTCTTGAACCAACTCATTGTGCTTGCCCAAGAGTGCTTGATGAGCTAAGTCAAGCTCATGGTGATCAAGCTTGATTTGAGCCTTCTCTTCCTCAATTTGCTTGACATGAGACTTGAGCATGTCATGCTCCTTAAGTATGCTTTCATACTTGTCATGCAAATTGAGGTTAGCACTCTCAAGCTTAGCACGAGCTTGTTCAAGTGCCTTAACCTTGCCCTTTTCCCTTTTTATGATGACATGATATTCATTAATCATAGATGCTAATTCATCAGGAGAAAGTTCATCATCATCACTAGAGTCATCACATACCTTGGTGTTACCTTTCGCCATGAGACACATGGGCGGTGGGGGAAGAGGTGAGTCATCCTTGTTGACGATAGCGAGGCTTGCCAAGTTTTCTTCCTCATCTTCACTATCATCGTCACTTGTTTCCTCATCGGTGACCCACTCATTGGCTTCGCACATGAAGACCTTTTGAGGCCCTCTTCTCTTCTTTGGAAAGAGCTTGGTCTTCTTGCCTTTGTCAAATTTCTTCTTTCCAAAGGATCGCTTGGGCTTGACCTCTTCTTCATCTTCATCACTTTCTTCTAGCTTTCGATGCTTTCCCTTGTGGTTGTTCTTCCTCTTGTCCGGCTTTGGACAATCATACGATATATGGCCTTGATCACCACAATTATAGCATATCTTGTTTTCATATTTTCTTGGAAGGAAGGCTTTCTTCTTGGGATCAAAAGAGTAACCCTTCTTTGCAATCTTGGAGTTTAACCGTGAGAATTTCCTCATCATCAATGCAAGCTCGTCATCATCCTCTTCGCTTGTTGCTTGCTCTTCTTCACTTGAGCTAGGATCAACTACTTTCTTCTTCTTGGGAGTTGTCTTCTTGGTTGAGGCCTTGAGAGCAATGGTCTTTGACGATGACTCCTCCATCATTCCAAGAACGCTCATCTCATGAGCATGAATTTCTCCAATAAGCTCCGAGACTTCAATGTTGTCAAGCGATTCCTTTTGGAGCATTGAATTGATAATGTTGTACTTGGGCTTGGGTAGAAGCATGAGGATCTTGCGGTTAATAAGTCCCTTACCAAGAGAGGCAATGTCAAGTGCGTTAATCTCCTCAATGAGTACATTTAGACGGGAAAACATTTGGTTAACATTCTCATGAGGAAGCATTTTGAATTCATCATACTTGGATTTAAGCAAGTGATATTTGAGTTCTTTGACACGAGATGAGCCCTCATGTATTTCAATTAAACATGCCCAAATTTCACAAGTTTTTTCTTTACTAGCAATTCTAGCAAATACGTCTTGGCTTATGCATTCCTAGATAGCATTTCTAGCCTTAGCATCCCATTTTAGTTGATCACCAACATAATTGAGATCTCCAAATCCCGCATGGGTCGCTTCCCAAACTTCGGGAGCAATAGCCTCTAGGTAGGCACACATGCGTGCTTTCCAATAGGCAAAGTTCTTGCACTCGAAGGTGGGAACCGAATCCCCATTCTTGGCCATTTAAGCTCTCTAGCGGTGAAGCTAGAATGATCCTATGAGCAACCAAGCTCTGATACCAATTGTAAGGATCGAAACGCCCAAGAGGGGGGGGGGTGAATTGGGCTTTTTCAAATTTTAAGGCAATTTAAAAACTTTAATTGTTAAGCCCAATTCCCTATGCAAGTCAACTACGCAATCAAGAGAGTTAAGTGCGGAATAGTAAAACGTAATCGTAAAGGGGTAGGGAGAGGAATGCAAACGCTCGAAGACGCGGAGACACGGCGATTTTTCCCGTGGTTCGATAAGATCACTAGGATCTTCCTACATCCACGTTGTGGCACCCACCAAAGGGTATTGCCACTCCCAAGTCATCAAGACGAGGGAATCCACTAACTTTCTCCGTTTGCCATCTTCGGCAAGGTGAAGCTCAAACCTTGTACAACTTCGATGCTCCGGGCTTCCACAATTGTCTCGGCAAGCTCCGGAGCAATCTCTCTACTCTCCTCTTGATACAAGATGAATGCAATCACCAAGAATGCACTCCCTCACGGCTCTCACTGGTCTAGAGACTCCACTCACCCAGAGAGGACGCACACAAGCTTCTCTCTAGCTAGGTCTAGCCTATATCTTGAGGTGTAGATGGACGGAAAGGGTGTGTAAATGATTGTTCTAGGTCTTGGACACTTGAGGATGTGTAGGCAGGCTCTGGTTGTCAAGTGTTGTCGAAATGACTGGTGGAAGGGGGTTAAATAGCCAGCCCAACTGAATTAGCCGTTGAAAAAGTTGGCTGATTACTTTTTCTGTGTACATCGGATGATACGATGACCACCTTTTCTGAGCATCGGTCTAATTAGATTAGCTGACGTCACTGTGTCAGAAGTGACCGTTATTCGACCGATGCTGCCCCTTCTCAATCATCGGATGGTCCGGTGAGCTTTGTCTTCAGATTTGGTCCAGAAATAATGTTTCTGTTGAATTAGACCAATGTACACTTTGCTTCTGCATCGGATGATCTGGTGAGTGTTTCTCCAGAATTGTTGAGACAAATTAATCTTTCTGTTGAACTTCACCGATGTCCACTTGTCTCTAGCATCGGATGATCCGGTGTGCACTTCATTCTGAGGTCTTCTTCTTCTGTTGAGCCCCAATCGACCGATGTGTGCATTTTCCAGACCATCGGACGATCCGGTGAGTGTAATTTGTTTGCTTCGAGTTGAACTTTTAGAAGCTTCTCAAGTGACCTCTTTGACACTTGTTGCAAATAATGTTCTGATGAATATTGATCTTCTTGTGTTGCCAATTTTGATAGAATAGTGTCGTTGTGTGAGTTCTTCATTTAGCCTTCATGAGAATTGAATAACCCCCTTAGAATAGGTCGTTTGAGGGGTCTCCATTCGTATCCAATGAGTGGTAGATGATTTGAATAGATAGTCGTTAACGCTTGATGTGATATATGTGAAACCTTGCATCCACAAACTCATTAGTAATTACGAATGGTTGTCATTAATCACCAAAACCATACCTCACGGGGGCCTAGATGCTTTCATCAACTTCAATTCCCTATGGAGTAACAACATAGCCAAGGAAAGAGACTCGATCCGTGTAAAAGGTTCACTTCTCAAGATTACCAAATAATCTTTCCTCACGTAAAGCATTAAAAATAGCACGTAAGTGATCAAGATGTTCATCCATGGATCTACTATAAATCAATATATCATCAAAATACACAACAACAAATTTTCCAATAAATGCACGCTAATCCTCATTCATTAATTTTATGAAGGTGCTAGGTGCATTAGTTAACCCAAAAGGCATGACTAACCACTCATATAAACCGAACTTAGTTTCGAAAGCAGTTTTGCACTGATCTCCTAGTTTCATGCGAATTTGGTGATAACCACTACACAAATCAACTTTTGAGAACACAACAACACCACACAATTCATTAAGCATATCATCTAAGCATGGATTAGGATGACGATATCAAACGGTGATATTGTTGATTGCTCTACAATCCACATACATACGCCAGGATCCATCCTTTTTCGGTACTAGAATAATTGGAATAGGACAAGGACTAAGAGACTCACGTAAATAACCTTTGTCGAGTAGTTCTTGTACTTGGCGCTGAATTTCCTTTGTTTCTTCCGGATTTGTCCTGTATGGTGCACGGTTGGACAAAGAAGCACCGGGAATGAGGTCAATCTGGTGCTCAATCCCTCGAAGTGGTGGTAGTCCTGGTGGTATTTCACTTGGAAACACATCAAAATATTCTTACAAAATGTTAGCAATAGCAGGAGGCAAAAAATGTTGCATATTGTAAAGGGAAATCAAAGCATCTTTGCATACCAAAGCATAGGCAACAGAGGTGGAAGCAATCAGTTCGTTAATATCATATTTCATAGCAAACAAGCATTTTCCCTTCAGAGATATTCATTTTTCTTATCAAACACAGATTTGGCATTGTTATTATTCTCAATGTTAGCATGGTCATGAGATTTAGTTTTCCTAGCTCTAGCAACATCATCTTGCACAATAGCTTCAGGAGACATTGGATGCAACACAATTTTTTTTATCGTGGTAAAGAAAAGAATACTGATTTGATCTACCATGATGCATAGAATCTCTATCAAATTGCCAAGGTCTTCCTAGCAGAATATTACAAGCTTGCATAGGCACAACGTCACATTCAACGACATCCTTATATCATCCAATAGCAAAATTAATTCGCACAAGTCTAGTTACCTTTGCCTTACCGCTATTGTTTAACTATTGAATGTAATAGGGATGTGCGTGCGATTTGGTGCTTAGTGCCAACTCGGTCACCATGTCACTGCTGGCCAAGTTGTTGCAGCTACCTCTATCAATGATCACGCTACAAGATCGCTCTTTGACGACATACTTTGTTTGGAATAATGTGTGCCTTCGATTTTGTTCCACTTTCTCCATTTGTGCACTAAGCACACGCTGCACAATGAGGCTATCATAGCGGGCTGCATCTTCTGCACCAATATGCTCTTCCCGATATTCATCGCTACCTGCATAGTCAGCTGCAAGCAAAACACATGTATCGTCAACAAAATCTCTAGCAGATGAGTACTCACCATCATCTTTAACAATTAGAACACGTTTGCTTGGGCAGTCATGCTGCACATGGCCAAAACCCTTGCACTTGTGACATTGAACGTCTCTAGATCATCCGGTAGATGCTACGGAAGAAGCACTCTCGGTCGGCTTTTGGGTGGTCTTTACTGCTGAGCTAGTGGAAGAAGCACGTGGCTTGTTGCCGGAGGAAGAAGGTGCTGCCCGACTTGGTGAAGAAGATGGCGGGGAAGCACGCCCGTCGAAGGACTAGTCGTGCGTGGTTGCCATGAGCTAGTCTTTCATACAGAAATATTAGTTCTAGAGCTAGCTCGTTGTCCCTGCACTTCCCTTTCAGCTTTACAAGCAAGATGAAAAAAACGGGTAACATGATTGTAATCTTTATAAGCAAGTATGTCCTGAATTTCACGGTTTAAACCACCTAAAAATCTAGCCATAGTTGGTTCCTCATCCTCGTCTAAATTACAATGCAACATACCCATTTGTAATTCTTGAAAATACTCTTCTACACTTTTAGCTCCCTGTCTCAATTGTTGTAACTTATTTAACAGATCACGTGCATAGTAAGAAGGAACAAATCTAGCCCGCATGAGCCGTTTCAAAGCATCCCAAGTTTGTGGTATGTTATTAGGATTTTTCTTGCCATGTTCTATCCACCAAACAGAAGAAAAATCAGTAAACTCACTAGTGGCTGCTCTAACTCTTGCGTTTTAAGGAAACTCATGACATGCAAATGTTTGATCAACAGAAATATCCCAAGTAATATATGCATTAGGGTCATATTTACCATCAAAATGAGGTATCTTAAATTTGATCTTGTTAAAAGTATCATCATGATTGCGTACCTCACACCGACGATGTCCACCCATACCTTGACGATTGCGTTGTAGCCGGTGCCGTGGCCTAGCTTCCTCATCTTCCCCAATCTCCGTATCTGCAGAATAGCCATCTTCATTGTCACGTACAATACTAGGAGCATTGCTTACCTGTCCATCCGCGCGTCCACGATCCCTCTCCTCAAGGCGCTGCAGGATGGCTCCAATAGAGGTGTTCAATGTTTGTATGGAAATCTCCAACGTGCTGATTTTGGTGTTTGTGTCGATCTGCATATTTTCCAATTGACCAAGGCGGTCATTGGCGAAAATCCTCATCAAGTGCTTCTGTGCGTAGCCGCACTTGGCGTTCGAAGTGTTGTATAATTCCCCGTGTGCGAGGTGAATGCACGTCTTCATTTGTATTTGCTCCTCCTGCCATGGTTAGTAGAAAAAAGAACAATCCAATATGAAAGGGTAACGTTATCCCTAGCTACAAAGGTGCTGGTGGAGATAACTCGCTCACTCTCAACCTGTTCAATCAAGCTCTTACCTGTTCTTACCAAGCTCAGCAAGAAGGTGATGTCAACCAGCAAGTAATGAACAACTTCAAGAGCAGGTGTATATGGCTTTAGGTGGCTGAACTAGCACAAGGAGCAAAGTTTCACCATGTTAATCACAACAAGCTGAATAAATGTTCTACGACAGTACTATGCTGATCTTAGTCTAGACCGTACTAGAGACACGAGTCGAGACACCAATGTCGTCACGAAAAACACCCCAAACAACAATCTGATTTTTTTTCTTTTTCTTTTGTTTTTTTTCGTTGGGTTGGTCACTCAAACTCTCTCTAGATGGAATTAGGAGACCCTAGAACAAAATTTGCACATGCGGGTTTTGATCTTGCACTTGCCTTTTTTCTTCTCTAGTTGCTTGTGGCTTTTGTGCGGCTTTTGATTTGCACTTGCCTTTTTCTTGTTGTCAAACTCAAATTACTAATCTGACTCAAACTCGAAGTAGCAATCTGATTCGAACTTGAACTAGTAATCCAACTCAAACTCGAACTAGCAACCTGACTCAAACTCGAAGTAGCAATCTGATTTGAACTCATAATCCGACTCAAACTCAAACTAGCGACCCGACTGAAACTCGAAGTAGCAATCTGATTCAAACTCGAACTAGTAATCCGACTCAAACTTGAACTACGAATCTGACTCAAACTTGAAGTAGCAATCTGATTCAAACTCGAACTAGTAATCCGACTCAAACTCGAACTACAAATCTGACTCGAACTAGGTGACCGAATGTGACACGAACTCGAAACTCTAGTGGTGCAAAACTAAAGACCAGCAACTTGACTCATCGAAGCAACCATAAACTCAACAAGTCTTGACTAAGTAGAGAAAGTAAAAGGCACAATGGTCTAGTAATCATGGGAAAAAACAGATCTGATATTTTTTTTGGGCTTTTTCTGGACTATAGGATGCTAACAGCAGAAAGAAAAGTAATGGTAGCACTCTCACCGATTAACCTTGCTCTGATTACCACTTGATAGAATCTTGGTTCCCGATATTTTGATGAGAACAGGAGGGTTTGATTTGTGGAGGAGAAGACGTTGGTGATCCGACTACACCGTCCCCAAGACGATGCGCCTTAGCGATTGGTACACTGACTCCGAAGTTGTATTGATCTTGCTGGCGCACAATCAACCTGACCACGCGGGCCTTTGTTCCTGCAAGCAATCGAAGAACACGCAAGAACAAGAACAACAAGCACTTATCAGTTGAATCAATCTGAAGTGAGGTTCTAGATACAAGTAGACAGGTGATCTAGTCGACACGCGCGTGTACAAGGAAGCAGCAGAAGCTAACTTACGAATAAACAAAACCCACCAGCTAATGAGAGTGACGGCTACTATTTATTACCTCCCTAGGGTCGTGAGAAACCCTAATCACAAGTACCTAATGAAATCCAAACGATACATGGGCCATGGGCCCAATTTTGGTGATGCAGCACCATGTACAGAAAAGGTCTTGGTATTAAAATAATGATTGCGGCCGACTCGGAATATATATGGACATGAGGCCAGATCCATTTGAAATTAGACTTGATAATCTTTCCAGGAAGTACTTGAATGCTCAGATCGGAGTCCATATGAAGTCGTGGTGGCCGTCACAATTTGGTGCTGTTCTGCTGTCCAAATCCCATTCGCGCGAATTCCCTTCTCATGGGCTCCTCTCCATTGTTCCGAAACAAAACAAGAAAGCACATAGTTCCAAGGTCTAGATAAGATGGACATAAGGCCAAGAATGAGTTCACCTCATAGTTTAGTTGACGTGCACGAGCGTGAGTGATCGGACCAGAAACCGGTAGATGAGTTGGTGTGGATGTATCGAGGGTGTTGATGTCCTAATCAATTATTCAATCGCCTTTGAGGTTCCCTTGAGGGGACACTTTTGGTGTCAATAGGAATGCGATGGGTGCATAACATTGGACTAATCCCCTTAAGATCCTCTAGTGAATAGCCAAAAACAACTCTATGCTTTTCTAACATGGCAATGAGTTTGAGTTACTCATCATCTGAAAGTTTGTCACTATGATGACAGGAGCTTCCAAATCTTCATTTAGAAAGGCATAACGTAGGCCTAGAGGTGGGACTTTTAGCTCAACAGGAGGTTTTGGGAAGAGCTCTTCTTTTGGCAATTCAATTGCCTCCTAAAATTAATCCTTCTCTATGATGAAATCTTCTTCTCCTTCGATATGAGGGAGTGCTAAGAATTGAAGAGTTCTAACCTCCTCTAATGGTTCATCTTGTATGGGAGATTCTGAGGATGTGTTCTTGGAACACAAGATAGGAATAGAAAACTTTCTCCCTCCAAGCTTGACATTGAGGTTTTCTTCAAAGGGATTTTCCATGAGAAATTTCTCAATGGGAATCCCAATCATAACATCAAAATCTTAAATTTCGAACACATGGAAATCTAGGATTGCCTCAATATCTTTGTGCCTTACAGAAACCTGTTGCAAAACCCTGCATCCTTCAAAGATGTTTCTGAAAGAATCTCGAAAGGATTTACATGTTGGTGCTAATGGCACATCGCCCAAAATGGCGAGAGCACAAGAATTGGAAATGAGATTTGCTCCAACAGTGGGGTTGTATAGGACCCTCATTGGTGTCCCTCTAATGAAACATAGAATGGTTGCCAAAGGTGAGGTCATCCGAAGGATTTCGTGTGACTGCTCAACTTCTGCAGTCCATTCCCTGCTTAGAATAGAGGTTAACTCCTTGAGCATCTATTGGACGAACACTCCATCAGGGGCTCAGGTGGAGTTAATGGCAATGATGGTTTCTTATGGCAACAATACTTCAAGGTATTTCCAAAATCTTTAAATATCTCTTCCTCAAAGTAGAAGAGAAACTCTGAAGGTTGAATTTCTTCTTCCTTCTTAGTTTCTGGTTCGGGAGAGGATTCCTCCGGCAAGGTTTGAGATAAGCAATAGATAGGTTCTTCCTTGTCCATGAATTTAGCCTTGGATCTTGACACTACTTCCTCTTGAGGAGGCTCATTAAGACCCATAATGAAGGAAGAGTTTTCTAGAATTCGGTCTAGAAGATCCTTGCCTTCTTCCGGCGTCTTATGGAGAAAAGATCCTCCAGCTGTAATGTCAAGATGTAGGGCAGACTATTTGGTCAACCCCTATAGAAGTGTTGCAAAAGAAACAAATCAGGGATGGACAAATCTGGGACGGAATTTTCAAAAGAGAAGATCTAGCCTAAGCTGCACAAATAGATTCCTTCTCCATTTGCTGGAAGCATAGTACTTCCTTCCGTAAGGAAACAATTTGAGCAATCGGAAAGAAAGCAAGACAAAATATGTCTCGTAATTCATTCCAATTTCCGTTTGTCTTCCCAACGTTGTGATCGTACCATTGTTTGGCTTTTTTCCTTAAGGGAAAAAGGAAACAACTTCCATTTGAGAGTTTCTTGCATCATACCCTTGATCAGAAGGCATGAACATAATTGTTCGAACTCTCATAGATGGTGGTAAGAGTTTTCACAATCCGTTCCTAAGAAGGATTGCTCAAGAACCATGGTTATAAAGTCAGGGCAAAGTTCATAGCTGGTACAACAGATCGGTTCCGCCGAAGGCGGTGACTCACAGAACTTGCCCTCTGGGTCAGAATAAGAGAGAATGGTGGACTGCTCCATGTATGTGGTGATGGTAAGAAAAGAAAAGATAAAATAAGAAGATAGATACGAGGGTGAACAATGTTCAAATATTAACAGCAATCATTCCCCGGCAACGGCGCAGAAATGCTTGTTGACGTTTCTTACATCATAGATAAAAATCTGCAAGTGCACGAAAATTGCCGTGTAGCACTTCCCCTTAAAGAGTATTCCTAAGGGTATCGAATCCAAAAAACGTATGTGCTAATTTTACGAACTGACCCATCCAAGTACAAAAAGTTGTTTGGTACGCAAGTAATAGAGAGGAATTCAAAGTATTAATTCTAATTCAAAGGAATTTGCGGTACCTGCTTGCTTCGTGCACGGGTTTACCCCTAGCAACACGAGGATGACTCCTGCCAAGAGCCTATGGCATAGCCGAACGTGGAGGATTACAAAGGACAGATAGAGCTGTCACCACCTACTGGCTATCTCTTTAATCCGTGGATCTACAAGATATCCACTGGTGATTTCCAACCTAAGCACCACGCTAACGTTCTAAATCACAACTCTAGTTGTTTCGAACACAAAGCTACAACTAGAGCCTCTAATAAATTAAAGCAATGAACCCACAAGTAACTACTTGGGCAAACTACTATGAAATGAGAATCAAACTTGAATTGAATTCACAAAGGGCTTACTTGATTTGAATAACAACTTTGTAGGGGTACAAGTGTAGAAGAGGGACTTGACAAGCCCAAACATCCTTCTCCTAAACTCTCACCACACTCTCCTTCTACTTGGCAGCCTCTAGGACTACTCTAAACCATAGGAGTGGTATTCTATTCTCAACTTTTGGTGTGTGTGTCAAGTGAGGTGTGGAGTTCTATTTATAGGGGGAGAAGGATCGGTTCTCGCCACCAAATGCACGTGAATCAGTCACCACTGACTTCTTCAAGTCGGGAGGAGCCAACACATGGCATTTGACCGGGTTTGGCGCCACTCTCTAGTCAGCCGACTAGGGAGGTCGACTGATCTGGTCACAGCTCCATTGGTGTTGTGCTTTCTCCAGGTCTCTGCCAGGTGGGTCCCATCCCTTGATATGGGTGCTACACCGCCTCAGATACTTTAGTTTTTGAGCTATTTTATCCATGTGATGACATGTGGCGTCGCCTGATTCGTCGAAATGCAATTTTATGGATTACTCCCTGCATGTCTTGGTATTTTCGGTCTAAATTCACTTGCATACAAATAAACACCAACACTTGTGGAATTGTTTAGTTTTTAACCCTACCACTATGTTGTGTTTCTCTTTTGTGCACATTATGAGGTGAATTGACGGTCTAAATATAGCACTTAAGGATTATCAACAATTACCTTGCTTTGTTTTCTCTGTTGTGTGGAAACAAGGTAGTGTTTGACTTGCCCATTCTTTAGGAAAGCCAAAATAGGACACAAGAGCCTAACTCCATTAGTACTTGGCGTTCCTCAACAAATTCTTCCCATCGGGCTACATCATTGCCCACAACGAAGGGATTCTCCAGCTTCGAGAAGAAGCAAAAGGTATCTATCCCTAAAGTTTGGGGAGGCTCCAAGATTATATTCTGGGTTTACCTTCACCATGGGTATGGATATTTGGTTCCTCGTCCAACACTCACACAACAGGTTGACTTCATCGTCCTGTAATCAAATTCCTACTGAACCTGGAGGTGACCTCTTCTCAATAGTCATGAGAAGGATAAATATTTAATTGAAGAGAAGGTCAACATTCAAAGAGGTGTATCCATTAATGCTTTAGTTCTCTTGGCATGACATGCACACCATTGACAAGGTGTACATGCTAGCCACGGAACTTGACCTCCCATTCAAAAATTAAGAGGGTCAACCCAATGGAGAAGTGTTTGGATGATCCAAGCCATGGATATGCACATGTTTTGTGAAAATCCATGTCAACTTGGGACCCTTGGGGATTTATTTCCCTAAGACTCACGAGGATCCTTCATCCCAAAACAACTCAAAAGGCCACCACCAATCAGGAGGTCAAAAGTGGAATCAGTACAATCAAGAAGGCTATATGAATTTGAACTCTAACGAATTCAACTTCAACTAGCCTACTTTAAAGTATCTTGTCCATGGCCAAGAAGAAATCAATGACAACATGAAGCATTGGCCAAAGACGAGCCACTTTGAAGAGCATTCAAGATCCAAGGGTTCCACAATCACTTGTTGGACACTAAAACTTCTACCAAGCCGATGCAACCTAGGGCAAAACAAAATTTTGAATGGAGTGTTTCTTGTTTGAATGTGGAGTCCACATGTCGTAATGCCCAAGGAAGCATCTTGATCCTAGATCAAGCATGGGTTGAATCAAAAGAATATCTTGAAGGTCAAAGCAACACACCCATAAGTGGACATCCTCATTTGCCTTTTTGAGGAATAAGGAGACTCCTTCACGTCATCCACAATGACATTCTACGGAGGATCCAGGGCCATCCAAATGGCCCAAGTCCACAAAGCTGCCAACAAAGGAATGGCGGAAGAAGGACAAGCCTCACCAGGCTCATGAAAGAATATCTTCCAGAAGGAAAAGTTGTTGCAACATCAACAAGTCTTCATCAAGGCGACGATGAGGTTGGGGCCACCACATGCCCCACTAGTCCATATGGCAGCCAAAGGAGGTTTGGCATGTCAACAAGAGAAGTCATCCACACCTTCATCTCCGGGTATGGATGACACATCATCACCCTAAACAGGATAGATATAAGTCCCGCTCATCGGACTTCAAGAATTTGGTGAATCCTTGCCAATAGGTTAATTGATAGTTATCTTATATTTGATTTTCTAAATTGAATATTAGAATTCATCATCCCTTGCATCTGCATTTAGCATGTTTGAATTTTCACACTTGCATGTTGAAAAGTAAAATTTCCACCTATCATAAACTAAAATTTTGAATTGGGAAATAAATTTATTTTGATATGAACTTAGGGCATAACAACTTGAATTCATCTTTCTAATTCACACCAAAAAGATTTCCCTTAATCATCATTGCATTTGCATGTTGTTTCAAGTTGGGCAAAACAGTTTGACTAAGGGTTTAACTTGCTTTTGGGCTAACATAACCTCTTTTTGAGTTGTTTTGTTAGTTCTTGATTTTAGTGCAGTCATGACATAATTTGTAAAGAGGTTGTGAGGCCTCATCAAGCCCTACGCACCATCGGGAGAATTCAAGCGCATATCCCTCCAACGATCTCATTTTGAGCTCATGGTGGAGGAATGCTTAAGATGGTCGCCTGATGGAGGATCAAGATGAAGCTCATTCAACTCCAACCTCAACTTGGCGAAAGGCATCAAACATGAAGGCTACACCAAAATCCATGGTTGTAAGTTTCTCGCGCAACGACCTTCAATCCGGACTACACTTCAAGTGAGGTATGAGTTTAAAATTTTCCATTGTATGAATTGCATTAGGATGGAATGATTTTTTGCTTACATTGGCGAGGAAGGTTTACACATCCTCATCATTCAGTTATTATGCATCCTCATGAGAGTAAGTGTTGACATTGCTCTTTTTTATTCTTAAAAAAGGAATGTCACCTTACTTGGAGTAAATTTAAACAAGTACCTAAAATTTCATAAGCTTGACTTACTCATTGTCTTACTAGGTTTAGTAAACAAATCTTATGGAATAATTTAATGGTTGAATTGGCATGTAGCAACCTAGGAATAGTGATGTTCATAATTTTGATTTGAAACTCATTCATGGCAAGAAACTAAATTTCAAATTTCTAGGCAAGAAACTAAAAGGGTTCACAAGGATAAAATTGAGAATATTTTTTGTCATAGTCCGGAATATAAAAATTTGCTCTTGTAAAAAGTCATGATGGTTAGAGAATTTTAAGATGAAGGAACCCATATGGTGTAAATCTATCACTTGCATTGCTATGAGTAGGAGTTTTAGAAAATGTGCAAATTGATTAATTTATAAAACTCCACTCTGATATCAATCAACAATACATTATTTATGGATGCTAACCATCTCTCTCTATCAAAAAGAGGAAGCTTGCAATAGTAGTATTTCTATGTAGGCATACAAGGAGTTGATTTGGAGGTACCATTTCAATATCTCTTGGCCAATGAGTAACCAAGCATGATTGAAACCTATCGGGATTTAATCCCGAAGGTCAATCATAGCTTTACAAGGCTGGAGGTTTGACATGGAAACCTTCCATGATCAACAAATGGGCTGCCATGAATAAGTGGGATCTCTATATATGCTCCCAATATTCTAAGCAATCAATCAAGATCAAAGGAGTTGCCACCAACGTTGGGTGCACATTGTTCCTCTATTAATAAAGGTTATTTTGACCTTACCTAAGGAACGATAGATCATACCCAATGCATGTTGAGTGCATGTTGTTCCTTTGTGACTCAAGATTATTTTGACCTCAGCCAAGGAATGGCGGATCACACCCAACACAAGATGGGCGCACCGTATTCCTCTGTGGTTAGGAGTCATCATGACCTTAGCTAAGGAATAAAGGATAACACCTGACGTATGGAAGACCTTGACATATGGATGAGCGGCATCGACAACATCTCCTCGAGCATAATCATGGGACCCATGAGAGGCAACACAACATCAACACTCAACCCTCCAATGTCAAAGCCATGCTGCAACAAGGTGAGGCCAACCTCACGGCCTACCTCCATCGTTAGGGTTTCAACCCCTATTGTGGACCTTGACCAAGAACAAACTTACGGGAGGACCCCACTTGAAGTAACTGGTATCACACCCCATGTGCATTCCTTTTTTTTTCTTTCCTTCTTTCCACCAATGCTGCATTCAAAAAAATTAATGTAGTATAGGTTAATAAAATAAAATATGTGCGGTAAGAATATTTTTTACTTTACATAAGTTGAAATGATGAACAGTTGCTCTGTTTTATTTTCTCTAGTCCCTTGCATAAACTTAGTATTATCCAAGTATTGGGTTTATTGGCTTAGAATATTCTTGCCTTAAACTTGGAAATTGTGGGTAGCAAAAGCTAAGTCCAATACTAGATTGTTGTGATATATGATATAGTGATAGGAGCTGATATACCCTAGTTGAAAGTCAAACTTTATTTCTGGGTGAAAATTTAATATGGGAGTTCCTTATTTGATAGAAATTCCTACCAAAGCCATATGATGATTTGAATTTCATAAACCCTATGCATATGCTATTTGCCTTCACATTGAGCCTAATAAAATTAGTATAGACCTATGTGAGAATCTTTCCATATTTTTAAGATCAAGATTGCACGGGCACATGCTAAACTTCTACACTAGAAGTTAGCAAAATTCCACCATACCATTCCACCACTAAAAGATACTCCATTATTTTCATGCATAATGCTCTCTCCAAAATATTTTAAAAAGAAAAGAGGAGTAGAAGACATGGCTACATGAAAAAGAAAAATGAATGCTCACGTACAAGAGAATGAGAAAAAAAAAAAAAGAGAATAAGTAGCCATGTTTCATCCTCACAAAAAAAAGAGTGCATACAAATGAGTTATCTTCCTATTTCCACTCAACAAATATTCCATCACACTTGCCCAAATCTTGGCTAAAAGTATGATTTGATTTCTCCTAAGGCTTACTCTTTTGACTTAGCAATAGATGTGTTGCAAATATGCATACTCTTGATCCCTACCAAGCTCCATATACAAGGCTTATTTAGATGTAGGATAATAAAGGCATTTCCTTGAGCAAGGATACAAATACCACTTCCACAGATGAGTGATTGAGTGCATCATTTGAGGAACTTAAATTCGAACACCATTTGAAATTCTCCAGAAATTTGAGTGGAACTCACACTTTAGGTGATACATGGTCACTTTGCTATTCTCTCCTTCAACCACCAAAGAAAAGGATAAGGCATAAGCCCCATAATGACTAGGAAAACGGATGAGGTACTATAACCAATTTATTCAATGCAAGATAGAATATTTTGTTGTGCACTTGGTACATTTGCAAATAGGACATTGTAGCGACTCCTGATCAACAACCTAAGTCTTTTGTTTGCTTCGAAATGAGCAAAGGGTAAGCTTGGGGGAGTTTGTTGACGATAGTTATATACAAATTTCAACTGTCAATATAAGTCAATTATGTAAGAGAATAAATATTTCTTACACACATCATAGTTACAAATAAACTAGTTCCACATGTACTTGGAGAAAATAGTGCATGCAGGAATTTTATACAGAATTGAAGTGAACTCAAGGGAGGAATCTTCACCTTCCCAGGCTGAAAGTGCATCTAGGAATCCCTTGTGGGTTTTGGTTGATTAACGACAAGCAAATGAGATCCTAATAGCATTGTTGAGATGAGCACAGGTTCTAATGAGGGAATGAACAAAGTACCAAAAAGAAAGGAGAATGAGAAGCAATGCGGGAAAGAGCTCAAGAACCAAGTGTAGTAGATCATTGTGTATGGAGTGTGTTAAAGAAACACACCCCAAGAGCTCAAGCACAAATAATCTCACACATTGCACAAATTTATACAGGACCGGACTAGTCCGATATCTTTCTGCACAATATCAGACAAGTCCTCTCAATGCGTACTTGTCCTCACAGTCCATTTTTCACTGACCGGACTAGTCCGATATCACCACGGACTAGTCTGATATCTTTCTGACTAGAATCGGACTAGTCCTCCATAGTGCGGACTAGTCCCCCAAACACTTCACAAGTTGCACAAAATTGAACAAGTCCGAAAACACCCGGACTAGTCCGATATCTTTCTGATGTCAATCGGACAAGTCCGATATTAGCACGGACTAGTCCGAAAACCCTCTAACCTAAATTGGACAAGTCCTCCAAGTGCGGACTTGTCCCCTAAATTCACTTAGGGTTTCACTTATCTGGACAATTCCAAAGATTTCCAGAACCGAAATCCCACTAGTCCGGCTTCACTTCGGACAAGTCCGATATTCCGCGACACCTAGGGTTTCCTAAATGCAGCACACTGGACTAGTCCAGTGTCTACCACGGACTAGTCTGATCTTTCTAAACCCTAACGGTAACTTTTGGGAACCACATATAAATAGGTGTGCACATCCCATCTTTCATATCTCTCGACTCCCTGCGCCATCACACCTTTCAAGAGCCTAGAAAACACCTCTCTCCATGAAATCCAATGCAAAAAAGATCAATCCCTTGAGGATACACTTTAGATCATTAGAGAGACACGGTTCTTCACTCATTGAGCTCTTGGTTTGATTCCCTAACAAACTCCTTTGATTTTCATTGTGATCTTAAGAGTGTGTTCTTGGTGGTGTTCATATTGTAATCTTGGGGAGCCCTCACGTGTGAGAAGGCCCCTTGAATTTGGTTATTTGCCCTTTGTGATTAGTGAAGGGGATTGGCCTCCGTGGCGATCCGATGAGGGTAGAGTTGGGAGATCCAGTCCTTTTGTGGACTCCTCAACGTGGATGTAGGTTGCCTTTGGGGAACCGAACCACAGGATAAAGCTTGTGTTCTTACTTTGCGCACATCATTCTTACTCTTCATATCAATCTAGGGTTTCAATCTATCTTGTTCACTTTACGTTGAAACATTGAATATAAGATTAAGTTGAGGTACATCCTAGTTCATAGTAGTGTGACACTTCAATTACAAGTATATTTCCGCTACATACATTCTAGGATCAAGATAGTCGATCAAATTTGATCAACCTAGTCAGTACACACCAGACTAGTCCACACTCGACCGGACTAGTCCGATATCTTGAGATTTGATTTGGTTGTTAAGTGTTGCAGGTTCTGACAGGAAATCAAAAAGGCCTATTCACCCCCCTCTAGGCCACATTCTATTGGTATTAGAGCCGGACTCTTCAATAGGAGACTAATCGCTTGAAGTGATCATGTCGGATATGAAGGACGTACACAAGAGCATCAACCAAGAGAAGGTTGAAGAAGAAAAGAACCAAAAATTGGAGAGGCTCCTCGAGGCCATTCAATACTTCGAGGATGATGATGAGGAGATGCTGGAACTAAAGGCGCTCCTAAGGAAGAAAACCCTCTCCAAGGGAAAAGTAAAGATCGAAGATTAGAAGAAGGGGAGTAGTCACACCGACTACTCCCAATATCCTTTTAATTATGATCGCTTAAATTCTAACAACAATCATTATCTATCTATTCTACTTGGAAAAGCCCCACACTTTGACGGGAATGACTACTCAATGTGGAGGCAGAACATGAAAATGCATTTGATTTCTCTCAATCCAAGTTTGTGGCACATTGTATGCAAAGGAATAGATATCCTTGATGATGATGAGGAGCTCACACCTAGCCAAGAGCAAGCAATCCATCGAAATGCCCAAGCTGCTGCAGTCATCACCTCATCACTCAGTCAGGATGAGTTAACAAAGGTGGATGGACTCGAGACCGCAAAGGAGATATGGGATACGTTACAAACTGCACATGAAGACGATTGTCATGTGCGAGAAGCAAAGATCAAGATGATTGAAGGAGAGTTGGGAAGATTCACCATCGAAGAAGATGAGTCGCCACAAGACATGTACAACTGACTAAAGACGCTCATCAACAAGGTGCGAGCATACGGAAGCAAGAAGTGGAACGACCACGAGGTGGTGAAGCTCATTCTTAGAGCTTTCATGCCTCACAATGTCACCTTGTGCTCGATGATACGAGAGCCCCGGGTACAAGAAGATGACCCCTGATAAGTTACTTGGGAAAATCATCAACTTTTAGATGATGGAAAAGCAGGCCAAGCATGTTAAGGAGATTGCCGATATCACCTCGGCAAAAGAAGAAAGGGGTCGCTTTGAAGTCCACTCTCAAGCCCTTATCTAAAGAAGCTCGAGAAGATCAACTAGAAGAAGAAGGTGATGATGAGAGCAACGACTTGGATGAAGATGACATGATACTATTCATGAAGAAATTTAAAGGATGATGAAGAAAAGATAAGGGGCTAAATCAAGTGAAGGGAAGTACAAGGAAAAATCAAGACCGAAGTTGAGGCGGACATGCTATAACTGTGGTGAGTATGACCACTTTATAGTTGATTGCCCATATGAAGAAAATAAGAAGAAGACCAAGGAAACGAAGCCTCAACTCAAGAAATTCTTCAAGAAGAATAAGCAAGCTGAACAAGCGCATCTAGGGAAAGAGTGGGACTCAAATGATGAGTCCTCATCTGAAAAAGAAGAAGAAATGGCTAGCATAGCCATCGAGAAGACATCCAAGAAGTCCACTCTCTTCCCTACTCTCGGCGCATAGAAGGGGAACGACACTTGCCTCATGGCAAAGGAAGGTAAACGAAAGGTAACAACCAAACCTTCTTCCTTGCATTCCTATTCTAGTGATAGTGAAATTGCTAGTGATAATGAAGATATGCTCATTGCCTTAGATAAGAAAACAGCTGCGAAAATGAAATTTCTACTTGATCAGCTTGTCGAGAAGGAGAAGTTGATAAACCATCAAGAAGACATGATTATCTCCCAAAAGGAGAAATATGTTGAACTTGACAAGCTTCTAGAACTTGAAAAGGAGCGAAGAAAGTCACTAGAGCTTGAGTTAGCTTCAAGCAAGGAAGCTTGCTTAGAGTTAAACGACTCAAATGCTACAATCAAGGACGAACTTGCTAACCTAATCAAGGTTAACAAGATCCTTGAGGTACAAGTTGAGTCACTCAAGCAAAGTGACCCTTCATCCTCTTCAAGCTCACCTTCTCAACCACTTAAAACTGAAGCTATTATTACTTGTTTATGTGGTAAAGTTGACACCAGCTTGAAAGACAAGTCATCCTCTACCAAGGATAAGCATCCTGCCCAAAGTGGCATATTTGACAAGGAGAAGGTCAAATATGCATGTAGTGCATACTTGGCCACAAGACCTCCTAACGTCAAATATGGCATTGGGTATTCCTATGGTGGAAAGCAAAATGCTAGAAGCCATAAGAATAACAAGGAAAGCATTGCCTTTGTAAAGGGAAGACCCTCTCAAACTAGAAAGTCCAAAGTTAACACATCCAACACATATGATCACCAGACTAGTCCGATCGGGACACGGACAAGTCCGGTCCTCCGGACAAGTCCGATCTTCCGGACTAGTCCTGTATATAAACAACAACAATTGCTATTTAGAACCTTCAATGCATCTTATGTTCTAATGAGAAATAACTTTGGTAAGGTTTATGCTCATTATGTTGGGCCACGCCATGGGAACACTAAATCTCATGTGTGGGTGCCCAAATCCCTTGTGACTAACCTCAAAGGACCCAAGCAAGCTTGAGTACCTAAAACCAAGGCATGATTTGTTTTTGTAGGCCTATTCCTCTGGTGGATCTAAATGGGTGCTAGACAGTGGTTGCACCAACCATATGACTGGAGAAAGAAGGATGTTCGTGGAGTATGAAGAAAATGAGGATTCAAGCGAGGGCATCTATTTTGGGGACAATAGTCAAGGAAAGGTGCTCGGTACTGGTAAAATTGCCATATCATCTCAACATACTCTTTCTCATGTATTACATGTTGATTTCTTAGATTATAACCTGCTGACCATATCTCAATTATGTGACAAAGATTATAATTGCTTGTTCACTAATGAGGGTGTGACCGTCTCTAGAAGGAGTGATGGTTCCATTGCATTCCAGGCTATGTTAAAGGGAAAGCTTTACCTTGTTGACTTCAACAAAGATAAAGCCGAACTTGACACATGCTTGATTGCAAAGACCAACATGGGTTGGCTGTGACATAGATGGCTAGCGCATGTTGGTATGAGGAATCTTCCAAAACTCCTCAAGGGCGATCACATCAGAGGTTTGATGGATGTTGTTTTTGAGAAAGACAGGCCTTGTAGCTCGTGCCAAGGCGGGAAGCAAGTTGGAGCACCTCATCCCGCGAAGAACGTCATGACTACAACAAGACCGCTCGAGCTACTCCACATGGACCTATTTGGTCCAATTTCTTATATAAGCATCGACGGTAACAAATATGGCTTAGTAGTTGTTGATGATTTTTCCTCACTTCACTTGAGTTTTCTTTTTACATGATAAGACAGAAACTCAAGGAACCTTGAAGAAGTTTTTCAAGCATGCTCAAAATGAGTTTTAATTGGCAATCAAGAATATTTGAAGCAACAATGGCACGAAGTTCAAGAACACACAAGCTGAGGAGTACCTAGATGAAGAAGGAACAAAGCATGAGTTTTCAGCACCTTACTCCCCTCAACAAAACAGAGTTGCCGAAAGGAAGAACTGAACCCTCATAGAGATGGCGAGAACAATGCTCGATGAATACAAGACCTCCGATCAGTTTTGGGCAGAAGCGGTTAACACTGCTTGCCATGCCATAAATTGACTTTATCTTTATCGACTACTCAAGAAGACATCCTAAGAGCTACTCACCAGTAACAAGCCTAATATTTCATATTTTCGAGTTTTCGGTTCCAAATGCTATATTTTAAACAAGAAGCCTAGGACCTCAATGTTCGATTCAAAGTCCGATGAAGGTTTCTTGCTTGGTTATGATTGGAACTCCTACGCCTATCGTGTCTTCAACAAGAGCTCCAGACTTGTTGAAGTAGCACGTGACGTAGTGTTCGATGAAACTAACGGCTCCCAAAAGGAGAAAGTTGATCCATGTGTGCTAGATAGAGAAGAAGCTCCTTGTCAAGCATTGAGAAGAATGGCGTTGGGCGAAGTTTGACCACAAGAACCACCTCTACATATGCATGAGGAAGATAAACCACAAGAGGAGGCCAATGATCAAGGGGGAGCCTCCATACCAGATCAATCTCAAGAAAACGAAAATGATTATCAAGTCAATGAGGGCAACCATCTAGGGGGAGAAGAAGATGACCATGAAGATTCAAGATAGCAAGTGCCACACCCAAGAGTACACCAATGCATCCAAAGGGATCACCCAATCGACAACATCATCGGTGACATCCAAAAGGGAGTAACTACTAGATCTCGCATAGCTAATTTTTGTGAGCATTATTCGTTTGTGTATTTTTTGGAACCGCGCAGGGTTGAAGATGTATTGAAGGATCCGGATTGGTTAGTGGCCATGCAAGAAGAACTGAACAACTTCAAACGGAACGAGGTGTGGAAACTAGTCGAAAGACCCAAGTTCAACATCGTCGGCACCAAATGGGTCTTCCGCAACAAACAAGATGAACATGGGGTGGTGACAAGGAACAAGGCATGACTTGTGGCCAAAGGGTATTCACAAGTTGAAGGTTTGGATTTCGATGAAACATTTGCTCTCGTAGCTAGACTTGAGTCTATTAGAATATTACTTGCATATGCTACTCACCATGATTTCAAGATCTATCAAATGGATGTGAAAAGCGCCTTCCCCAATGGACTAATCAAGGAGGAGGTGTATGTGGAGCAAACCCCTGGATTTGAAGATGAAGAGTTCCCCGACCACGTCTTTAAATTGTGTAAGGCTCTCTACTGCCTCAAACAAGCCCCTAGAGCTTGGTATGAGTGTCTCAGAGACCTCTTAATTGAAAATGGTTTTAAGATCGGTAAAGTAGATTATACATTGTTTACAAAGAACTTTGACAATGATCTCTTTATTTGTCAAATTTATGTTGATGATATAATCTTTGGTTCAACTAATAAATCTTTTTGTGAGGAATTTAGTAAGATTATGACAGATAGGTTTGAGATGTCTAAGATGGGAGAGCTAAAGCACTTCTTGGGATTCCAAGTGAGGCAACAAAAGAAAGAGATGTTTATAAGCCAAACTAAGTACACTCAAGACATACTCAAAAAGTTTGGAATGGACAAGGCAAAGCCTATAAAGACTCCTGTGGCAACGAATGACCACTTGGATCTCAATGAAGATGGACCAAATGTTGATCAAAAGGTATATCGCTCCATGATTGGATATCTACTCTACTTATGTGCATCTAGGCCAGACATTATGTTGAGTGTATGTTTGTGTGCAAGGTTTCAAGTCAACCCAAAAGAGTGTCATTTGACAGCTGTGAAGAGAATCTTGCAGTATTTAGTTAATACACCCAACCTTGCACACAAAGGTTCCAACTAAAGGTTCCGAATTCAATCTCATTGGTTACTCCAATGCAGATTATGTCGGATGCAAAGTAGATAGAAAAAGTACCTCCGGTACATGCCAATTCCTAGGTAGATCTCTAGTTTCTTGATCCTCCAAGAAACAAAACTCCATTGCCCTATCCACGGTCGAAGCGGAGTATGTTGCAGCAGGGAGTTGCTGTGCACAACTCCTTTGGATGCGACAAACTCTAAGGGATTACGGTTACAATATGAATCGTATTCCACTCCTTTGTGATAATGAGAGTGCCATTAAAATTGCCCATAATCCCGTTGAGCACTCTAGGATCAAACACATAGACATCCGGCATCACTTTTTGAGAGACCATTCAATGAAGGGAGATATATTCATTTCACATGTCAACACCGAATAACAACTAACCGACATATTCACCAAGCCACTTGATGAAAAATGCTTTTGCGAGCTCCGAAATGAACTAAATATCCTTGATGCTCGGAATGTGGCTTGAAATCTTGTATGCCTGAATGCTATCTTCAAAATTCATTGATTGTGTTGTGAAAATCATCTCTCTCAATTTTTCTGAAAAACTATGTCAATTGTTAGATGTTGGTGAATTATGGTCATTGCTTGATTGTTGTATGCTTATTGATCATATTCATCAAGAGTATATGATTTGCTTTGCCTCCCTAATTTCTTAATAAGTACCTTCGAATATATACGAATGGGCTAAGCATTTCTTCCCTGGTGACCACGGACTAGTCCGTGGTTGCCCAGACTAGTCCGCCCATGCAGACTAGTCCGCAGAGTGAGTGTAGTTCCGAACTAGTCTGCCCGACCACCGACTAGTCTGATATAGTCTCTGGAAAAGTTCGAACTAGTCGATCATTTTCGGACAAGTTCGATTTTTCGTGTCCATAACCCTAGCCGCCGTGAAACCCTAATCTTCCTCACCCTTGTAACACCCATCATTGCATGTATAAAAATTTGCTCAAACCCTTAAGCATTCTTGTATGCATTTTGGGTGATTTTTGAAGTCCAATCATGTAGCAAAATGATTTAAATTTGAATTTGAATTCAAATCAAATAGAAAAGAAACAGAAAAGAAAAAGAAAAAGGAAATAAAAAGGAAATCGGCGCCTGGGCCGAATCTGGCCGCGGCCCAACTCCTCCCCCGCCAGCCCAACCGCGCCCTCCCCCTCCTCTCTCCCGCTGCCACCCCGGGCCCACCTGTCATCACCTCCAGGGCGCAACCGTCGCCTTCCCTCCTTCCCGCGCGCAACCGCCGTGTCCACCCCGCGCCCACTTCTCCCCCTCCCTCGGAACCACTCTCCCGCTCCAATTTCGGCCGAGCGCCACAACCGCACCCCCCTACACGCTTAAGAGGAGCCGACGCCCCATTTTCCCTCTCAACCGAGCCCCCCCGGAACCCTAGACCTTCATCACTGGTGAGTCAACTCGGCGCTCGCGTTCCCGTCGCCGCAGCCCCCCTCCTCCCCATTTTTTTGGCCTGACGTGATCGCCGCTTCACCAGGGACACGTTGGACGTGTTGGCTTGGGTAGATCGCCACTGCACCGCCGGATCATCGAACTCCGACGAGCACCCCCACCATTCTTCGTCGCCGGCGTCTTCCTCTCCTCCCCGAGCCCGATCAACGCCTCTGGTGAGATCGCCGTGCCTCCCTCTTCATTTCTATGCGCTCTGTTCCTAGAATTAGGGTGTATTTCGCGTTTTGGGGTGATCTCCGGTGAGATAGCCGCCGGCAGCCGTCGGGCGCTGCCGCGCGCCGCGCTGGCGACGGTTGGGCCGTCGTGGCTCAACCAGAGCCGTCCATTCCCGGCCAACGGCTGAGATTATAACATCGTAACGGTTCGGTATTTTAAATCTCGTGCGTCCATTTTAAAACCGACGGCCCACATTGAATCCCCTTTTTCCCTCCGCCAGAATTGCACCCAGGCCCCTGGAAACTTGCGGGCTACCCCCTGCACTTCTCTGGATTTGAGGTCTAGCCCCTGGAAATTGCAGACTAGCCCCTCGAACCCTAAAAATTGGATTTAATCACTTAAATAGTCAATTTAGCCCCTGTAAATTTGTAGAATCATGTATTTAGCCCCTGTGCAGTTTAGAAAACTATTTAATTAGTCCCTGGAGTTTTATTTATTTGCTAAATATTGTTTATAGGTGTATTTAATGTGTAGAAAATAGATAAAAATGGTAATTAAGTGTAGGGATGTTAGGAAAAATTGGTATACATTATTTTATGCTGTGAATAAAATGTAGAGTTCATTTGAAATATATTTTGTCCATGGAATATTTATTATAAATGTTTAAAAATACATTTTGGCCATAGAAAATTCAATAAAAATGGTTTTAGGCTATAATAAAATCCGAAAAATGAAGGATAAATATGAAATGCATACTTTGGCCATGTTAAGTAATAAATACTTCGTAGGGACGCATTAGTATAGGATTTTATGCTTATGTGTGTGTTGTGATGCATTGCTTTGCGTGCCCTTTACTTATTTAGCTTTATTCTATTCTTGCCATGCTTGGGCATATGTCTAGAGTCGTATTACGACCCTAATCTTAACCTCCAAGACCAGGACTTCGCCAACACTCAAGTCTTCAACGAAGGCAAGTGCCCTTGACCATTTTGCTCCAGTTCTAGGGATTTAGATAGATGCATGCTAATTAAATTGATGTCCTACTTCATGTATTACATGCCCTGTTCCATATAATTCCTTGTTACCTGAAATGGGTTGGGAAGTAGATAGGTCATAATTATGCTTAGCCATGCTTAAATATTGGGATTGGGACTTTATACCATTGTGCTACATTAAACTTTATGGTTACTTGAACTTGTGGTGATTTCACAAATGGTAGTGGATAGGAATCTGGTGGTTGGTTAGTATTGGTATGGTGCAGTTTGCACGAGACCCGGGATTGGGGTTTGTTACCACCAGATTCTAAGGACCGGTTTATGGAGGAAGCCACTAAGCTTTATAGTACCACCACGAGACTGAGATGGGGCAGCATGGTCAATTAATTAGGTTTCTCCCGATGAAATGCTAGTGGTTGGATGGTGCGGGGAATGATGCGGGTGATCTGCTCTAGGATCCGCAAGGCTCAAGAGGGGGCTCTGGGGCGGAGGGTTACTCCGAGAATCCCCAGTGGTGGAAACCTTAGAGGACTAGCACTAGTCGGGAGTACCTTTGTAAAGACCATGTAGTGATCTCCGGGCCACACACCTACGGAAGTGTGAAATGTGGTTGATCACCACGGGCTACATGGAGGTTTACTCAAGTCCACCTGGCAACAGGGGATGAAATCACTGCTTGTGGGGAAAGGGTACACTCTCTGCAGAGATTTGATAAAACTGTCATGACAGCCGTGCTCACGGACAAGAGCGGCTTGGGGCCAGTTCATAATTAGTCTATGTTTGGGAAATGGTGGTTAATTATGTTTTAAGTACATTCATTATCATTACTTATGGATTTATTACTTCTTGAATTATGATGTTTGGTAATTGAAAGCTAAGGTTAGGTTTTAAGCATAGTGCTAAGCCATAATTGGCCTTCCCTTTGCTTTAGCCATTCATGTCATCTCTTCCCGCACTTGCTGAGTACTCTATGTACTCAAGTGTTTAATTCTCCTTTAGAATATGAAGAGGAAGAAGCGGCACCGGAAGACTTCTACGTCAATCCGGAGGACTTGGTCTAGGCTGGCGACCTCACGCACAACGGCTGCTTGTGGAGTTGGAGCTGCTCTTACCTATTAGTCTTCTGCTGTAGTTTGAACTTTGTTAGCTTTGTTGTGGATGTAAATAGTTGTGGGGTGTATGTGTAGACCTTCGGGTCATACTGTAAGACTATTTATGTATTCGAACATGGCAATGTAATGATATTTCACTTTCGTCGACGCATGTACGATTCAACTGATCCTGGCGTACATGTGATTAGCGTTTGTTCATCTTTACGATGACCGGGCGTGACAAAGTGGTATCAAAGCCGTGTTGCCCGTAGGACGCAAGCCTAGTTAGAAATGGTCGAAAATTAAGGACTATACTATTTTCTTATAAAATAGTATTTCCAAAACTTTGTGCTTCCCAGCTCAAACCTTGTGCTTCTTATCTTGCTACACTTATTGATTTATTCTAATTTAATTTATTGATTATTGATCTCACTCTCTTCTTTTCAAATGTTTGTAGATGGCGCGAACCAAGCAGACGGCTCGTAAGTCGACTGGGGGTCGTGTTCCACACCACGCCCTAGCCAGTCGCTCCGCACCTTACACCCCCAGGAGGGAGACGACGCTGTTCTCCACTGGGAGTGCTGCTTCGAGGATGCGTGTCCGTCTTCGCTCTCTTCTTCGAGCTGCGGGGTACCGTGAGTACCGTGTTCGCCTAGTCTACCACACCACTAGGGTCTTTGCACCCTATACTGGTGGACTAGAGTGGAGTTCTCAGCTGGCCGTCTACTACGACTCGGAGCTGCTGCACTCTCACTTCTCTCCGGCCTGGAGGAGCTCCCAGCGTGCGGCTGAGGAGGACGCCACGTGGGAGGGGACTACCTACTGGAGCCACGCCCACAGGTTCCTTCTTGGGTGCACGGAGCACGCGTACACCCCTCAGCGCCCTAGTGGCCCGACCGCCTTCACTGGACGTGACGTCGAGGGGCACTTGACTCACCCTCAGTGCGAGAGGCTGGTGGACGACGTTGTGGAGTTGTCTTCGCGACTCCAGCACTGTCAGCAGGAGCTTCAGGACAGCAGGGACCTGGTTGACCGCTACGAGCGACTTCGCTGACGCTACGCGAGGATCACTGCAGCTGATCCTAACTCTCCTCAGTACGCCTCGGACGTGGAGCCTTGGGACCCGAACTCTCCAGATCGTCGCATGAACTCCCCCCAGGAATCAAGAGAGGACTCAGAAGAAGAAGACCCGGAGATGGAGGTTGAGGAGGACTCCGATGAGTAGGAGTGGACTTGCTTTCCCGTTGGACGACTCAGGACAGTTATCCTTAGTGTGTAGGAGCGTGTAGCTGCGCCCTCTTTAGTCTTGCGTTGTGTTATCTATGTTGTTATGCTAGTAGTTTGCTTTATGTTGTGTGTGTGTGCGACATGAGTTGTGGAATGCTTCGGCATCCTGTCCACATCCATGTCATTTGTACATAGGCTTGTTGGTGTGTCGTGCGAGTTGTGGAATGCATTAGCATCTTGTCCACATCCGCACTAGTTGGTTAATGAATTTGCTTGCTTTATATATATGTGTCTCCCTTGATGCATGTAGTTGGGACCGTTTTCCATAGCGTACCCTTCTATATCTTACCTATTGTTCTAAAATTTCAATTATTCCCTACACAGATGTCTGGAAGAGGTAGAGGTAGAGGTCGTGGAAGGGGCGCTGTGCCCCAAGATGAAGGACTTGGAGGTGTGCCAGGATGGAATGGTAGGGGTGTCCGAGGGGCCCCAGCCGCGCAACAAATGCAGCAGATGATGGCCATCCAAACCCAGCTGCTTAACAACCTTACACAGATTGTCACCAACCTGCAGCAAGCCCCACCCCCACCACCACCAAACTGCAACCTTCCGCCACCACCACCTTTTCCACCTAGGTCCTTCCTTAGGGACTTCCTGAACACTCATCCACCCACTTTCGCCACCGTTACCGAACCCATGGATGCCGATGATTGGCTCCGTACCGTTGAAAGCAAGCTGAGGCTCATCCACTGTGAAGGAAGGGAGAAAGTACTACTAGCCTCCCATCAACTCCAAGGACCGGCAGCCGACTGGTGGACTGCCTTTACTGAAGCCCACCGGGATCCAGAAAGCATTATTTGGGAAGAATTCAGGACTAACTTCCGCAATCACTTTGTGCCTGAGGGAGAAATACAAGCAAGACGTGAAGAGTTCCTTATGTTGAAGAAGGGACGTATGACTGTGAGGGCCTATTTGAATGCATTCACCCAGTTGTCCCGCTATGCTCCAACCAATGTGGACACTGACTCCAAGAAACAATTCCGCTTCAAGAATGGGTTGGACAAGGAGTTAAAGTTCGCCATGTCTTCCAGCGACTACGGCGACTTTCAGAAGCTGGTTGACAAAGCTTTTGAAGTGGAGAGGACTAAGAAGGAACTGGATGATGAAGGAAGAAAAAGGAAGTTGACTATGGCACATGCCTCTAGCAGCAATGTGCGCCCCCGTCTTAACCCTCCGCCTGCAAACCAAATGACTCGTCCCATGAACTACTCGGGACAAAGGTTTCCCAACTCCAACTACAGGCCACCCACTCCCTACAACCAGCAAATGCGCCAGCAGCAGCAACAGCAGCCACCACGCCAGCCAATGCAACCCCCACATCAGCAGGTGCAGCCACCCCGCCCTTCAGCTCCAGCTAACCGTCCAAATGGCCAACCCCCAAGAAACCAATCAGGAGGCAACAAGGGCCCAAATAATGCTGCGGGAGTGCAATGTTACAAGTGCGGAGAATGGGGACATTATGCCAGCAGTTGTCCAAAGAAGCAACAAAACCCATCTGGTCGTGTCAACCATGTGACTCTGGAGCAAGCACAGGAAGCGCCTGATGTGGTGATCGGTATGTTTTCTGTTAACTCCCACCCCGCCACCATATTGTTTGATTCGGGTGCTACACATTCATTTATATCCAAGGATTTCATAAAGAAGCATGACATGGTAGTTACATTCTTCAATGGACCATTATTGATAAACTCTCCTGGAGGAGAGATGGTGGCAAGGCATCTATGCCGAAAAGTGAGTATAAACATAAGGAGGGTAGTCTTTTGGGCCAACCTAATAGTGTTGGACTCACAAGGATTAGATATCATTCTGGGAATGGACTGGTTGACGAAGAATCAAGGAGTAATTCATTGTGCAACTAGAACAGTCTGCTTAACACACCCGGATGGCACTATAGTGGAGTTCAAACCAGATCAGACACAAGAGACAGTAGTACAACTCAATCATCTTGAGAGTACCAAAGATATCAGGGTTGTGAAGGAATTTCCGGATGTATTCCCAGATGACTTACCAGGTATGCCCCCTGATCGAGAGATTGAATTTATCATTGAATTAGTACCTGGAACGGCCCCAATATATAAGAGGCCATATAGAATGGATGCTAAACAATTAGCTGAACTAAAGGATCATATTGAGGAATTATTGGCAAAAGGATATATTCGTCCTAGCTCATCGCCTTGGGGAGCACCAGTTATATTTGTACCTAAGAAGGATGGAACTCAAAGGTTGTGTGTGGACTACCGTGCTTTAAATGAGGTAACAATCAAGAATAAATATCCACTACCAAGGATTAAAGATTTGTTTGATCAGTTGAGAGGAGCATGTGTGTTCTCCAAGATTGATCTTCGTTCGGGCTACCATCAACTGAAGATTAGACCGTCGGATATTCCCAAGACGGCATTTGTCTCTCGGTATGGATTATATGAGTATATAGTTATGTCGTTTGGATTGACCAATGCTCCGGCATATTTTATGTATCTTATGAACAAGGTATTCATGGAGTACTTGGACAAGTTCGTAGTGGTATTCATCGATGACATACTTATCTACTCCAAGACTGAAGAAGAGCATGAGGAGCACCTCAGGATGGCCCTACAGAAGCTTTGCTAACATCAACTGTATGCCAAACTTAGCAAGTGTGAGTTTTGGCTAAAGGAGGTATTATTTTTGGGACATGTCATATCCGAAGGAGGTATAGCAGTGGATCCAGGCAAAGTGGCCGATGTTCTTAAGTGGGAAACACCTGAGAGTGTACATGATATACGAAGATTCTTAGGTATGGCTGGTTACTACCGTCGATTCATCGAGGGATTTTCAAAGATCTCTCGACCACTAACCAAGTTGCTTGAGAAAGGAGTTGCTTTCAAGTGGACCCCCGAATGTGAAGTAAGCTTCGCCGAGTTGAAGAAGAGGTTAACCAGTGCACCGGTATTGGTGATGCCTGATATGCAGAAGGAGTTTGTGGTTTATTGTGATGCATCTGGTCATGGGTTAGGATGTGTCTTAATGCAAGGAGGACATGTGGTAGCCTATGCTTCGAGACAGCTTCGGAAACATGAGAGGAACTATCCAACACATGATTTAGAATTGGCAGCTGTTGTTCATGCTTTGAAGATATGGAGACACTATTTGTTGGGAAAAAGGACTGAGATATACACAGATCACAAGAGCTTGAAATACATATTCACACAACCGGATCTTAATCTCAGGCAACGTCGTTGGTTGGAGTTAATAAATGATTTTGATGTGGGAATCAACTACCATCCAGGCAAGGCTAATGTGGTCGCTGATGCTCTAAGCAGGAAGGGACAAAGCAATAACTTGTCAGTACAAGCTCTTCAACCCCAGTTATGTGAAGAGTTTGCAAGGTTAAACCTATGTCTAGTGTCTAGCACTGAAGCAGTTGCTATGGAAGTGGACTCAACCCTTGAACGTGATATACGAGAAGGGCAAAAGAATGATGAGAAGGTCAAGGAGATCAAACAGTGATGAAGAAAGGGAAAGCTCCGAACTTTAGAGAGGATGAACAAGGAACCTTATGGCTTGGAAAGAGGATTTGTGTTCCAGATGTCAAGGAGATTAAAGAGTTGATATTAAGAGAAGCTCATGACTCATCATACTCCATTCATCCCGGAAGCACAAAGATGTATCAAGACCTTAAAGATCGATATTGGTGGCATGGAATGAAACGGGATGTAGCCGAATATGTAGCCATATGTGATACATGTCAATTGATTAAGGCGGAACATCAAAGACCAGCAGGGTTATTGCAACCAATCAAAGTGCCAGAATGGAAATGGGAAGAAATTAGTATGGATTTCATTGTGGGACTACCAAGAACACAGTCTGGATATGATTCTATATGGGTTATTGTGGACCGTCTAACTAAGGTTGCTCACTTTATTCCTGTGAAAGAGACCTACAATGGTCCCAAGTTGGCGGAACTGTACATCTCCAGGATTGTATGTTTACATGGAGTTCCTAAGAAGATCATTTCAGACAGAGGCACTCAATTCACCTCAAGATTCTGGCAGAAGTTGCACGAATCAATGGATACCCATCTAAATTTTAGTTCGGCGTATCATCCTCAAACTGATGGTCAGACAGAACGCACCAACCAGATATTAGAGGACATGTTAAGAGCGTGTGCTTTAAAGAATAGCAAAAGCTGGGACAAAAATCTACCATATGCCGAATTTTCTTACAACAACAGTTATCAAGCCAGTTTGAAGATGTCTCCTTTTGAAGCATTGTATGGGCGAAAATGTAGGACACCGTTGTTTTGGAATCAAACTGGGGAAAGTCAAGTCTTTGGGCCTGATGTGTTACAAGAGGCTAAAAGACAAGTACAAGAAATTCGGAAGAATCTAAAGGCAGCTCAAACAAGACAGAAGAGTTACGCGGATACTCGAAGACGTGATCTCACATTTGAAGTTGGTGATTATGTGTACTTGAAGGTGTCACCTATGAGAGGGTTGAGAAGATTTAAAGTAAGAGGCAAGTTGTCACCACGCTATATTGGTCCGTTCAAGATACTCGAAAGACGAGGTGAAGTGGCATATCAACTTGAGCTTCCGCCACACTTGTCAGATGTGCATAATGTGTTCCATGTATCACAGCTTAAGAAGTGCTTAAGAGTGCCTGAAGAGCAATTGCCTATGGAAGCCGTGGATGTACAGGAAGACTTGTCTTATGTGGAGCAGCCTATCAAGATACTTGAAACACTGGAAAAAGGTCACAAGAAACAAAGTCATTCGCATGTGTAAAGTGCAATGGAAGCATCATTCAGAGGCAGAAGCAACATGGGAAAGAGAAGAAGATCTCAAGGCGGATTTTCCTCATCTATTCCCCCAGGACGTCCGAATCTCGAGGGCGAGATTCCTTTTAAGGGGGGTAGAGTTGTAACACCCATCATTGCATGTATAAAAATTTGCTCAAACCCTTAAGCATTCTTGTATGCATTTTGGGTGATTTTTGAAGTCCAATCGTGTAGCAAAACAATTTAAATTTGAATTTGAATTCAAATCAAATAGAAAAGAAACAGAAAAGAAAAAGAAAAAGGAAATAAAAAGGAAATCGACGCCTGGGCCGAATCTGGCCGCGGCCCAACTCCTCCCCCGCCAGCCCAACCGCGCCCTCCCCCTCCTCTCTCCCGCTGCCACCCCGGGCCCGCCTGTCATCACCTCCAGGGCGCAGCCGTCGCCTTCCCTCCTTCCCGCGCGCAACCGCTATGTCCACCCCGCGCCCACTTCTCCCCCTCCCTCGGAACCACTCTCCCGCTCCAATTTCGGCCGAGCGCCACAACCGCACCCCCCTACACGCTTAAGAGGAGCCGACGCCCCATTTTCCCTCTCAACCGAGCCCCCCCGGAACCCTAGACCTTCATCACCGGTGAGTCAACTCGGCGCTCGCGTTCCCGTCGCCGCAGCCCCCCTCCTCCCCATTTTCTTGGCCTGACGTGATCGCCGCTTCACCAGGGACACGTTGGACGTGTTGGCTTGGGTAGATCGCCACTGCACCGCTGGATCATCGAACTCCGACGAGCACCCCCGCCATTCTTTGTCGCCGGCGTCTTCCTCTCCTCCCCGAGCCCGATCAACGCCTCTGGTGAGATCGCCGTGCCTCCCTCTTCATTTCTATGCGCTCTGTTCCTAGAATTAGGGTGTATTTCGCGTTTTGGAGTGATCTCCGGCGAGATCGCCGCCGGCAGCCGTCGGGCGCCGCCGCGTGCCGCGCTGGCGACGGCTGGGCCGTCGTGGCTCAACTAGAGCCGTCCATTCTCGGCCAACGGCTGAGATTATAACATTGTAACGGTTCGGTATTTTAAATCTCGTGCGTCCATTTTAAAACCGACGGCCCACATTGAATCCCCTTTTTCCCGCCGCCGAAATTGCACCCAGGCCCCTGGAAACTTGCGGGCTACCCCCTGCACTTCTCTGGATTTGAGGTCTAGCCCCTGGAAATTGCAGACTAGCCCCTGGAACCCTAAAAATTGGATTTAATCACTTAAATAGTCAATTTAACCCCTGTAAATTTGTAGAATCATGTATTTAGCCCCTGTGCAGTTTAGAAAACTATTTAATTAGTCCTCGGACTTTTATTTATTTGCTGAATATTGTTTATAGGTGTATTTAATGTGTAGAAAATAGATAAAAATGGTAATTAAGTGTAGGGATGTTAGAAAAAATTGGTATACATTATTTTATGCTATGAATAAAATGTAGAGTTCATTTGAAATATATTTTGTCCATGGAATATTTATTATAAATGTTTAAAAATACATTTTGGCCATAGAAAATTCAATAAAAATGGTTTTAGGCTATAATAAAATCCCAAAAATGAAGGATAAATATGAAATGCATACTTTGGCCATGTTAAGTAATAAATACTTCGTAGGGACGCATTAGTATAGGATTTTATGCTTATGTGTGTGTTGTGATGCATTGCTTTGCGTGCCCTTTACTTATTTAGCTTTATTCTATTCTTGCCATGCTTGGGCATATGTCTAGAGTCGTATTATGACCCTAATCTTAACCTCCAAGACCAGGACTTCGCCAACACTCAAGTCTTCAATGAAGGCAAGTGCCCTTGACCATTTTGCTCCAGTTCTAAGGATTTAGATAGATGCATGCTAATTAAATTGATGTCCTACTTCATGTATTACATGCCCTGTTCCATATAATTCCTTGTTACCTGAAATGGGTTGGGAAGTAGATAGGTCATAATTATGCTTAGCCATGCTTAAATATTGGGATTGGGACTTTATACCATTGTGCTACATTAAACTTTATGGTTACTTGAACTTGTGGTGATTTCACAAATGGTAGTGGATAGGAATCTGGTGGTTGGTTAGTGGTATGGTGCAGTTTGCACGAGACCCGGGATTGGGGTTTGTTACCACCGGATTCTAAGGACCGGTTTATGGAGGAAGCCACTAAGCTTTATAGTACCACCACGAGACTCAGATGGGGCAGCATGGTCAATTAATTAGGTTTCTCCCGATGAAATGCTAGTGGTTGGATGGTGCGGGGAATGATGCGGGTGATCTGCTCTGGGATCCGCAAGGCTCAAGAGGGGGCTCTGGGGCGGAGGGTTACTCCAAGAATCCCTAGTGGTGGAAACCTTAGAGGGCTAGCACTAGTCGGGAGTACCTTTGTAAAGACCATGTAGTGATCTCCGGGCCACACACCTACGGAAGTGTGAAATGTGGTTGATCACCACGGGCTACATGGAGGTTTACTCAAGTCCACCTGGCAACAGGGGATGAAATCACTGCTTGTGGGGAAAGGGTACACTCTCTGCAGAGATTTGGTAAAACTGTCATGACAGCCGTGCTCACGGACAAGAGTGGCTTGGGGCCAGTTCATAATTAGTCTATGGTTGGGAAATGGTGGTTAATTATGTTTTAAGTACATTCATTATCATTACTTATGGATTTATTACTTCTTGAATTATGATGTTTGGTAATTGAAAGCTAAGGTTAGGTTTTAAGCATAGTGCTAAGCCATAATTGGCCTTCCCTTTGCTTTAGCCATTCATGTCATCTCTTCCCGCACTTGCTGAGTACTCTATGTACTCAAGCGTTTAATTCTCCTTTAGAATATGAAGAGGAAGAAGCGGCACCGGAAGACTTCTACGTCAATCCGGAGGACTTGGTCTAGGCTGGCGACCTCACGCGCAACAGCTGCCTGTGGAGTTGGAGCTGCTCTTACCTATTAGTCTTCTGCTGTAGTTTGAACTTTGTTAGCTTTGTTGTGGATGTAAATAGTTGTGGGGTGTATGTGTAGACCTTCGGGTCATACTGTAAGACTATTTATGTATTCGAACAGGGCAATGTAATGATATTTCACTTTCGTCGACGCATGTACGATTCAACTGATCCTGGCGTACATGTGATTAGCGTCTGTTCATCTTTACGATGACCGGGCGTGACAATCCCACACTTGCCTCAAGCTTTCTCTCTCCATGCTCGAGCTCCCCAAGGCGATTTCCATCATCCTCCATCAAAACTCCTCGGATTTTTGTGGAAAACGACCTCCATTGCTCAGGGATTGAAGACCACAGACTTGTCCGCTCCTTCAACCCCTACATCTCCAAGAATCAAGCACTTTCGGTAAAATCTCATCCCAAACCCTAGAATTTTCTATTTCCTTCATTGTTGATCGAATAGCTTAGTTCCCTTCACCATATACATGCTTCCTTGATGTATTACATTGATGCTAAGCTATTTGGGCATTAGGAATCATCTTTTTTCCCATAGTTAGGGTTTTAGAGGTTGAATACCGAACTAGTCCAGTCCATGCACGGACAAGTCCGGTCAACCGAACTAGTCCGTGCTTGTACACCAGACTAGTCCGATTTTTCTGAACTCGACCCTAACTTCTTAATTACTTGATGCAATTCCTTGTCATCTATTCTCATCAATACCTTGTGAAAACCATTCTCAGGACAATGTCGAGCACCAACGACGAAGTCTCCGATTTTGAGGCCGAGATGGACCATGAAGTCGTGCTTCGGTCCTTGACGGGCCTAAGCAAGAAGCACCAAGAGCGCCCATCCGAGCCGGCTCCTTCTCCTCCCCAGGCTCGAAGGAAGGTGCTCGCAAAGAAGCCTGCCTTGAAGGCTTTAGCTGGAGGTGGCCCTAGCTCGGCAAGTGCTCGCCAAGCAAAGGGCAAGGGGATTGCAACAAGCCCCATTGGTCCTCTAAAGATGTCAACTCCAAGGCAAGGGGACAGGGATCCCACTGAGGAGAGGTTCAATGGGAAGGGCAGCGACACGACTACAAAACTGAGGAATGTGGATTGTTACAACCGACTAAAGCAAGCTGCTGATGGGAGGTTCTGTAGTAACTTCTATGCAGACTTTTACAAGTATGTCTATCTTCCGATGAAGACCCCTGTGGTGCGCAGCCAACGAATGGGCACACTTTGAGAAGAAGGGTTGCTCACCTTTTGTTGAGGTGATCGAGGCAATCAAAGGGCTTGGCTTGAAGGATCTCTTCGCCTTCAAAAACAACTAGAATGATGAAGTCATCACGCAGTTTTATGCTACATGTCACTTTGCTAGTGATGAGGAAGAAAGGGTGACTTGGATGACTCACGGATCCAAGTACACCATTACTTATGAAGAATTTGCAAGATTGCTCCATCTTGACAACTCCAACAATGACAACTTGATAATTCACAACATTGGTGTCATTGAGAAGGACAGGATGAAGTTTCTCTATGAGCCTCACTCAAAGTTCAATCCTCCTTCTACCAAGAACATGAAGCCTTTCTTTGTAGTGCTGAACAGGGTCCTTAGGAAGACCATTGCCCCGAAGGATGGGGATGCAGGAAGTGTGCAAGGCTACCTCGGGACCTTGATGAAAGTCATAAGTAAAGACAGAAAGTTTGATGTCTTTGATTACGTTTGGAACGATATGGTCAACATCTCCTGCACGCTGAACAGATCTTGTGGCTATGCCCCCTATCTGTTGTTTATGATTGAAAAGGTCACAGGCATCAAGTTCATCAAGGATGTGGAGCACCTCCCCTTGGGCCCCAAAAGCCTCAACAAGCAAGTGTTCGAGCTGCTACCTCTCCAGCTTCCAGTCCGGAGGCTCCAGTGAGAACTAGCGGAGATGCTAGGGCTACTCCCGCCACTAGGGCCCCTCCTCAAAAGGGGTCACCAAGTGGCATGTTGAAGTACCTGTCAGCCATCTTTGCCTCTTGCAAAAAGGCTGAAGTGAAGGCCCACAAGCTAAACAAGAGGAGAAAGGCCGACATGAGATATGTCAAAGAGAATGTGAAGCAAATTTGCCAAAAGCTGGAGATCGAACCCATTGGATCTCCAGTCATTTCTAATGATTCTGATTTTGATTTCACTGAGCTCAGGCCCTTGACTCCCTCTGATCTATCCTATTTTGGCATTGGGGACTCGAGTGGTACCGTTCCTCCTCATCATCATCATCAGCCAGAGAATGAAGATGAAGACGATGAGAGCACCGACAGCGAGGCTTGAAGACCTTAGGTCCCTCCTTTCCTTTTTTTTGGTGTCTTGATGCCAAAGGGGGGGAGATTGATGGGGAGTCTTAGGAGTCTTAAGTTTTAGCTGTAGGCTGCGAGAAGAGCTATCTTTTTGTGTCTTTTGTCTCTTTGTGGGTTGTAAATCTTATATTATGCTCTTTTTTGGTACTTTTGGTCCTATGATGCAATGTTTTGAACTACTTATGAATATATATATATGAAATCTGTGTTTTTGCTCTAAAAATGACATATATGCTTGCTGTTAACATGTTAATGTCAATTATGTCATTCTCATCATGATTATTGTTGCTATACACTTAGTTCTGCATCCCACCATAAAGAGTGCACATATGGATCACGTTTTCATTGCTTAATGTGTTTCAAACTCATATGTGCAAACTTTATGAAAATCTCAACTTTTTATCATATTTTGTGAAATCTCAATTGGTTGTCATCAATCACCAAAAAGGGGGGGATTGAAAGTGCATCTAGGAATCCCTTGTGGGTTTTGGTTGATTAATGATAAGCAAATGAGATCCTAACCATATTGTTGAGATGAGCACAGGTTCTAATGAGAGAATGAACAAAGTTCCAAAAAGAAAGGAGAATGAGAAGCAATGAGGGAAAGAGCTCAAGAACCAAGTGTAGTAGATCATTGTGTATGGAGTGTAATAAGGAAACACACCCCAAGAGCTCAAGCACAAATAATCTCACACACTGCACAAATTTATACAGGATCGGACTAGTCTGACTGACCCCGGACTAGTCCGGTATCTTTCTGCACAAGATCGGACAAACCCTCTCAATGCAGACTTGTTCTCACAGTCCAGTTTTTCACTGATCGGACTAGTCCGATATCACCACGGACTAGTCTATATCTTTCTGACTAGAATCGTACTAGTCCTCCACAGTGCGGACTAGTCCCCCAAACACTTCACAAGCTGCACAAAATTGGACAAGTCCGATAACACCCGGACTAGTCTGATATCTTTCTAATGTCAATCGGACAAGTCCGATATTAGCACAGACTAGTCCGAAAACCCTCTGACCTAAATCGGACAAGTCCTCCAAGTGTGGACTTGTCCCCCAAATTCACTTAGGGTTTCACTTATCCGGACAAGTCCGATATTTATTGGACTAGTCCAAAGATTTCCAGGACCGAAATCCGACTAGTCCGGCTTCACTTCGGACAAGTCCGATATTTTGGGACACCTAGGATTTCTTACACGCAGCACACCGGACTAGTCTGGTGTCTACCACGGACTAGTCCGATCTTTCTAAACCATAACGCTAACTTTTGGAAACCCCATATAAATAGATGTGCATGACCCATCTTTCATATCTCTCGACCCTCTGCGTCGTCACATCTTCCAAGAGCCTAGAAAACACATCTCTCCACGAAATCCAATGCAAGAAAGATCAATCCCTTGAGGATACACTTTAGATCATTGGAGAGACACGGTTCTTCACTCATTGAGCTCTTGGTTTGATTCCCTAACACACTCCTGTGGTTTTCATTGTGATCTTAAGAGTTTGTTCTTGGTGGTGTTCATATTGTAATCTTGGGGAGCCCTCAACGTGTGAGAAGGCCCCTTGAATTTGGTTATTTGCCCTTTGTTATTAGTGAAGAGGATTGGCCTATGTGGCAATCCGACGAGGGTAGGGTTGGAGAAGACTCGGTCCTTTTGTGGACTCCTCAACGTGGATGTTGGTTGCCTCTGTGGGAATCGAACCACGGGCTAAAGTGCTTGTGTTCTTACTTTGCGCACATCGTTCTTACTCTTCATATCAATCTAGGGTTTCAATCTATCTTGTTCACTTTACATTGAAACATTGAATATAAGATTAACTTGTGGTACATCCTAGTTCATAGTAGTGTGACACTTCAATTACAAGTATATTTCCGCTGCATACATCCTAGGATCAAGATAATCGATCAAAGTTGATCAACCTAGTCGGTACACACCGGACTAGTCTGCACTCGACCAGACTAGTTCGATATCTCGAGATTTGATCTGGTTGTTAAGTGTTGCAGGTTCTGATAGAAAATCAAAAAGGCCTATTCACCCCCTCCCCCCTCTAGGCCACATTCACAGGCAATCAGACGCTGACATGTGGCAGCACATGGATCAAATGGCACCCTACAGGAGTATCCGAGGGCATCCATTGGCATAGCTGCTCAAAATAGTCAGAGGACCCACCTGTCAGCCAACTGGAGGAAGCATTCCGCGACTGGTGCCAGGACCAGGTCGTCCAACTAGGGGGGTCGGCCGACCCCTTCCTAGCGCCAGACGCGGTCAACTTCCACATGTCGACTCCCTTTGGTGCCCTAAAGCCAGTCGAGACTAATTTGCTTGCTTTTGGTGGTGGAAACCGCCTCTACTCCGTGTATAAATAGGTGGGAGAGGCCTCACTTCACACACACCCCACTCAAGCATTCTCTCTTGTATACACTAGTCTTTTGAGTTCTTTAGTGGATGTTAGGCTGTAGAGAGGAGTCTCTAGTCTAAAGTCTAAATTTGGACAGATATGGCTCATGTATCTTTTCTTGTATTTGTGACATTATGCTTTATATTAATATTATTAGTCTTTTCTTATTCATATACTTGGATGAAGCGTTCCTTGTTTGGTTGTGGAGTCCATGTATGTGTAGATGTTATTATGGTCTAGTTATAATGCTTTTATCATGTTATCATAAACATCATACACCATCACTATTGTCTAATTACGTATTAATATGATTATGTTAATAGTAGTAATGTAGTGCTTGGTTCCAACAATGGTTTCAACGATGTTTAGGTTAGTCATTGCTTTAGGATGGTGCTTGTACCTAGGCTCTTAAGGTATCTACTTAATTTGTAAGCGTGGTGCTTAGATAGTTAATAGCATTCGATGTCTCGTAGACCCACGGTTTGTAGGGGTAGGCGGAAGGTGGTGACAACCATGTCCATCCTTCATAATTCCCCATGTTTGGCTACGCCGTAGACTCATGGCAGGAATTGTCTTGATATTCTCAGGGGTAAACTCATGCCCGTATGTTGGACTACCAAACCCTAGTACTCATCGTTAGCATACTCATATGTACACTAGTTGACTATGTATATGAATACCTAAAGCACAGTAGGAGTAGCTCCTTTCTTAACTTATCCTCCACTAGGACATTCTTACCCCTTAGAGTAGTTTGCTTAGGTGTGTGTCACACTACCCCTATTATCATCTTACCCCTATTCTGATAAATACTTAGTATCCTATACCTTGATCATGAGAATAGTGTTTAATTTACTTCACCGCCTTCTTTTGGGATAATACTATACCCTTAGGAATAATCTTGGGTGAAATTCTACAACGATATCTTCCGTGCACTTGCGGATCTCATCTCTCACCAGAGATGATCTGTGGTGTCAAAAAATACCAACATCGAGCCACCAGGTCGACCGACCTGGGACTTGGTCCTCTAAGGTGGGTTTTCATTGGGGTGACTTTCGGGTGGGTTTTGATGCCCGATATTGGTGATACATTGTCGGATCTCCTCGGATACGTCTGTAACTGGGCCATTTGATTCTTGTGATGCCACATGTTGGCATCTGATTTGCTGGGAAGGTATTCTTTAGGATTCCTCCCTTGGATTCACTTCAATTCTGTATTAAATACCTGCATGCACCATAATCTTCAAGTACAAGTGGAACTAGGTTATTTCTAAAGGCAATGCGCGTAAGAAATATCTACTCCATCACATAATTGGGATATGTTGACCGTAGAAATTACTTAACGACCATCAACAACGTGCTGGCTCCTCACAACAGAGGTTGAGAACTCACCTAAAATCCTTCGGATGACCTCACCCTTGGCCGCCATTCTATGTCACATTAGAGGAGCAACAATGCGAGTCCTATATAATCCCTATGTTTGAGCCAATATCATTTCTGATACATGTGCTCTCACCATTTCGGGCGATGTGCTAGTGGCACCAACACAAAAATCCTTCCAAGATACATTTGGAAATATACTTTAAGGAAATGGGATTTTGCAGTATGTGTCGGTGAGACACAAAAATGTTTCAGTTATCCTTGATTTCCATGTCTTCGAAGTCCGGGACTTCAACATTATGATTGAAGTACCAATTGAGAAAATTCTCATAGAAATCCCCTGAGGATGAACCCTCAACATAAATCTTGGAGGGAAGAAGATTTCTATTCTCATCCTGCGTTCCAAAAACACATCCACACAACCTCCCCTCCAATATGGACCAATTTAGGAAGTTAGAACTCTTAAATATTTGGGATCTCCTGAAGTAGTAAGAGAAGAAGATTTCATCCAAGAAGAGGATGAACTTCAGGAGACATTTGAATTGCCAAAGGAAGAGTCCACATCCAAACCTCCTATTGAACTCAAAATCTGGCCTCCAGGCCTATGGTATGCTTTTCTAAATGGAGATTTGGAAGCCCCTGTCAACATAAGTGACAAACTTTTAGATCAGGTAATGCTCAAACTCATAGCCATGTTAGAAAAGCATAGGACTATCTTTGGCTACTCACTCCAAGACCTCAAGGGCATCCGCCCTACTCTTTGCACCCATCCCATTCCCATTGACCTCGAGAGTACCCCCTCATGTGAGCCACAACAGTGGTTATCCAATGCGTGAAGTTGTCAAGAGGGAGGTGTTGAAACATCTTCATGCAGTAATAATTTATCCCGTGCTCATAATGAGTGGGTCGGCCTAGTCCAAGTAGTGGAAAAGAAGGGAGGAATGACGGTCATTCAGAATGAAAAGAATGGATTAATTCCTCAACGAACAGTCATGGGATGGAGGATGTGCATAGATTACTGAAAACTCAACAAGGAGCCTAGGAAGGATCACTTTCCACTACTCTTCATCGATGAGATGTTAGAACGATTAGCAAAACACTCCTTCTATTTCCTTGACGGATATTCGGGCTATCATAAAATTCCCATCCACCCCGATGATCAAAGTAAGACCACATTCACATGTCCATATAGAACATACGCCAACTGGTGGATGTCTTTTGGACTGTGTAATGCACCTGCCTCTTTTCATGGGTGCATGATGTCTATCTTTTCTGACATGACTGAGAAAATCATGGAAGTTTTCATGGACAATTTCTTCGTCTATGGAAAACTTTCGGTCATTGTCTAGAAAATTTAGATTAAGGTCTTACAAAGATGCCAAGAGAAGGACCTGGTGCTTAATTAGGAAAAGTGCCACATCATGGTCCGTAAAGGCATCATTCTTTGACACTTAGTGTTCGAGAGAGGGATAGAGGTGGACAAAGCAAAAATCAATGTTATTGAACAACTTCCACCTCTTGTGAACATCTGGGGAATACGCAGCTTTTTAGGTCATATGCGGGATTCTATCGACGATTTATCAAGGATTTCTCCAAAATTGCTAGACACCCTCACAAATGTATTAGCTAAGGATGCTCCCTTTGATAATGATAAGGAGTGCCTTAAATCATTTGATACACTAAAAAAGGAACTTATCTTAGCTCCAATCATCCAACCCCCAGATTGGGCGCTTCCAATCAAAATCATGTGTGATGCCAACAATATTGGTGTTGGTGCAGTCTTAGGCCAAACCAAAGATAAGAAGCATCACACCATAGCCTACACTATCAAAACTCTATCAGGAGCACAACTCAATTATGCCACTACAGAAAAAGAGCTCATGGTCGTATTCTTTGCTATCGATTAGTTTAGGTCCTATTTGGTTGGAGCCAAGGTCATAGTCTACACGGACCATGCAGCCTTGAAATTTTTTCTCACCAAAAAGGATACTAAACCAAGGCTAGTCCAATGGATTCTCCTACTCCAAGAGTTTGATTTGGAGATTAAGGGTAAAAAGGGAGTAGAAAATTCCATCGCGGGTCATCTCTCACGTATGGAAGTCACACAACACATAGACGTACCCATTAATGACATCCTACGTGATGACATGTTGCTCAAGGTACGTGGATATCGTGAATTTCATGGTCATAGGGTACGTATCGCTAGGAGAAAACAAAAAGAAACTCATTTTATGAGAGTCGCAGACACCTACATGATGACTCATATCTCTATCGAGTATGTGCTGATGGCCTTCTTAGAAGGATTCTCCCCACACTTGAAGACACCAAAATCATTAAAAAATGTCATGCTAGACCCTATAGAGGCTATTAAGGTGTTTATCGTACTCGGGCAAAGACCTGACAAAGTGGGTTCTATTGGCCTTCCATGTGTGAAGACACAAAAGAAATCATTCGTCGATGTTGGAAATGCCAAAAGCATAGAGGAATCACTGATCATAATGCCATACCCCTCACATATAATTTCCAAGTCAAGTTATTCAATGTGTGGGGTATTGAACTCTTGGGACCTTTTCTAAAGTCCTATGATTGCGAGTATATTTTGGTAGTCGTTGATTATATCAAAATGGGTAGAGGCATTGGCTTGAAAAATGCTAGCTCCTAGCAAGCTAGGAAAATATTCCATAATATCGTTTTCCCACGCTTTGGCACTCCATGAATAGTCACAAGTGATGGAGAGTCTCATTTTATTTATAAGACCTTCTGGAACATTCTAAGGGAGCTTGGAGTCCAGCATAAAATTGTACTCTATAGCACCCACAAACAAGCGGTCAGGACGAAACGTCCAATAAGCAGATCAGAAACATTCTTCAAAATACCGTCTTGCAAATGGGAACGGGTTGGAAGCATAAACTACCCGATACACTATGGTCATACCGAACTCACTACAAGACACCCATTTGCATGTCTCCTTTTCAACTCGTCTATGGGAAGACTTGCCATCTTCCTGTAGAGTTGGAACATAGAGCCGTTGGGCCATCAAAAGGTGGAACATGAATCTTATCCAAGCTAAGAAGCACCGTTTGAAGTAAATTTCCGAACTTGAGGAATGGAGGGATAATGCGTATCATAGTGCCAAAATCTATAAGGAGAGAACCAAAAGATGGCACAACAAAAGGATTACGCCAAAAGAGTTTAAGCCTGGAGATAAAGTACTTCTCTTTAATTCTATGATAAAACTCTTTGAATATGAGAAATTACAAAGTAAATGGGAAGGACCATTTACTGTTATAGAAACCTCATCTCATGGAGCCATCACACTCCAAGATAATGATCGTATATTTAAGATAAATGGGCACTGTCTCAAAATCTTCTTAGATTCCAACGAAGATTTGGAAAAGGAAGTCAACGTGATAAATTTATTTGATTTTCACGTCATTCTTCCAAATTCCACTTAAATCCTCGATGTACAATAAGTGAGCCCATTAGAAAAGTCATCCATATGGTCCACGGAATCCCAACCAATCCCTCGGTGCTACAACATCCTTCTAATTTTCACCTTGCCAAAATCGAATCTTCTTAGGGTGATAGTTTTTCATTTTCAACTTTCATTCAAGCACCCCCATTTTGAGATCAATAAATAGAACTTACATGTTCAGTTAAAACCGATAAAGTTCCCTTTGATTTATCATTGTTTTTTTGTCCAATAAAGATTCGAGGAAATAAGTGTGGGGGGGGAGTCCCTTCACAATTTCGCGGCGTATAGATTACACGTTTCATCCAAGAACACGTCGCCAACAAACAAATGAGACAACCTGACAAAGGTGGACACCAGAGGAGCCAACCAAGGCTTGGTCGAGCCCCTGGTTCGGTGGAACTGGTGGTGGCTCGTCTCGGCCCCATTTCGTTCCACAGCGTCTGTTTGAATCTCCTATCCCCTACTCCTTAGGATTCACCACAAATTGAGTTGAATCTTTCGGTGCATTCACGTTGAATCTCTCTAAAATAAACTCAACTTAAAATTAACAACACAATTTGCTTAAAATTAAGATTAGTATGCCCTGTATTTTGATTTCACTACCATGTTTCTAGACCCACATGATTAATTTAGGACAACATGTCATCAATGTTTTGGGTGCCATATGGTGAGTAAAATAAACCCATGGATAAAACCATCCTTGCTTGAAATTGATTTTTGAATTTTGCACAATTTTGAAGTCTTAAGGTTTTGCCTTCCTCTGTCATTGGAATTTAAATACCCACCAAGGCCATAAGATACAAATATTGAAAACTACATGCATATGCAACTTTGCATTTTCATTGAGCATTGTCAAACTCTTGACTCTATTGAGTGACTTGCATAAAAATCTTTGATTAGGAATTTCTTGTGCACTCCGCTATATTTTCATAATTTTTGTCCATCTACCATTAAAAGGATACTCCATGCAAATTTTGCAAAATCCTCTCTCAATAAAAAGATGCAAAAAACGAGTAGAAGGCATGGCTATAAAAATAATTAAAAAGAGAGAGAGAGAGAGAGAGCCAATAAGTAACCATGCTTCATCCTTGCGCAAAAAGAGAGTGACCAAATGGGAGTTACTATCATTCATCATCCATCATCCACCATCCATAATAGGTGCACAAAAATTTCATTAGTCATTGGGTTTTATTTGCATGGTCTTCTCATAAGGATCCAGTTTTGACTTAGTCATATATGGATTGCAAGTGTGCTACTATTTATCCCTACCAAGCTCCACAAAAAGCCATGTATAGATGTAGGGACGAAGTGGCAAAATGATGCCAAGGTGATAATTCAAACACTTTGAGTGAATTTAAAGACTCCAAATAAGAGGAACAAGGCAATATCTTTTTGAATTTCAAAATATAACAATTATCGAAATTATTTCAGCAGGAGGTAATTCGGGTGAAACGCATTCAACTGTTCCACCTCTCAAACACCAAAGATGATGTGGTAGCCATATCAAAAGGGTTAATGAACAAAGGTATGATTGGAATACATTGTATACTCAGTCCATACTCATAGCAAAATTTTATCTTTGCACTTAGTTCTTCTTGCCTTCACTCAAGGACGAGCAAAGGACTAAGTGCGGGGGAGTTTGTTGACGGTCCTTAAATGCCAAATCAGACCATCAATTTCTTGCATAAAAGATATGCATTGGACAACCAACATAATAGTAAGAGTTATTTACTAACGAATTAATAAGTGTTCGTGTAATTTTGTATGCAGGTGAATTAGGCCCGTAATTAAAGAGAATCACAGGGACCAATCCAGAAAACAGACCTTCTGGCCAATCAGGCGCAAGTACGAGGATTCATGGGCCCACTTGGGGGAGAAAACTGACTAACAATCACGGGAATCACCCATACCCATGGTAGGGACCCACAAAACAGTATCCCAAAGGAAAAACACCGCATTTGGGACCAGAAAGTCGGACGAACCATGCAGTCGCCCGACCTGGTATTCGTGCCAAACTTAGTCAGCCTCCACTCGTTGGCTCCTCATGGCTCCCTGATAACGATGTATATTCTGCAATGAACCGCCTCTACTCCATGTATAAATTTGAGGGATAGGCCTCACTTCTCCACACAACTCAAGTTTGAGAATAGTAGACCACTCCAAAGGTTTAGTGCTGCCCAAGTGGCCATCCAACTAGAAGGAGAGTGTGGAGGAGCTAGGAGGAGGAGGAGGCTTGGGCTTGTCACGTCCATCTTCCACACTTGTACCTCTATGAATATTCTGCCGGAATCGAGTAAGAAACTTTCGTGAATTCAATACAAGTTTATTTCCATTGCAAAGTATTTTGCTTTGTACCTGCTTGTAGTTTCACTGCTTTAATTCATTAGAGGCTCTAGTCATAGCATTGCAGTAGACACAATTAGAGTTTTCAATTAGACTTAAGCGTGGTGCTTAGGTTACAATTCAGCAGTGGATATCTCATAGACTTACAGATTGAAAAGGTAAGCAGCAGGTGGTGATAGTCGTATCTGTCCTTAGTAATCCTCCACGTTCAGCTACGTCAAGGCTCTTAGCGGAAATCGTCTTGGTTTTGCAAGGAGTAAACATGTGCCCGAAGCAAGTGTCTACCGTAGGCTGCTGTGGCTTCAAATCAAACCATTGAATTCCTCTAAAATCTTTACCAACCAAACAAACTGTGTGTCCTTGGGAGAACAAGATTAGGGGCATGTTTGGATTGTTTCCCTTGCTTACCTTTCCAAAGATTGGTGTTGCCAAATTTTGGTGAAGGGTTTGGCCACCTAAACTTTGGCCAACATTGGTAAAGAAAATGAACTACCACAACACATTAGTCCATTAGTTTGCCAAATTTTGGCTTCAATCCAAATACACTCACATTTCATGGTCAACTACCAAATTTTGGTAAGGTAAGTATTGACAACAATCCAAACACACCCTAGGAGCTCTCAAACTTGTTCCTTGGATTTGATACCCTTGGGAATACTCTGTAAGGGGAAGTGCTAACGCAGTTTCTCCGTGCGCTTGCGGACTTTCAGTTGTGATGTACCAACTGTCAACGGGCACATGCTAAACTTCTACACTAGAAGTTAGTAAAATTCCACCATTCCATTTCACCATAAAAAAGATACTCCATGTTTTTCATGCATAATACTCTCTTCAAAATATGTGAAAAAAAGAGTAGAAGACATGGCTACAAGAAAAGAAAAAAGAAAATGCATGCTCACATACAAGAGCATGAGAAAAAAAAAAGAGAAAAAGAAAATAAGTAGCCAAGTTTCATCCTCACAATAAATATGTGCATATAATGGAGTTATCTTAATCTTCCACTCCACAAATATTCTATCACACTGGCACAAAAGTATGATTTGTTCTCTTGTAAGGCTTACTCTGTTGACTTAGCAGTATATATGTTGCAAATATACCTACTCTCGATCCCTACCAAGCTTCACATATAAGCCTATATAGATGTAGGACAATAAAGGCATTGCATTAGTGAGTATATAAATACAACCTACCACATAGGAGTGATTGAGAGTGTCATTTGAGGAACCTGAACTTAAACACCATTTGAAACTCTCTAGAATTCGAGTGGAACTTAGACATTAGGTGATGTATGCCCACTTTGTTGTTCTGTACTTTATCGCCCAAGGAAAGGATGAGGCATGAGCCCTATAATGACTAAGAAAAAGGGTGAGGTACCATAGCCAATTTATTCAATGCAAGGTAGAATATTTTATTGTACACTTGGTACTCTTGAAAGATAGGACATTGTAGCAACTCCTAATCAACAACCAGAGTCTTCATCTTTACTTCATGACAAGCAAAGGTTGCTTGGGAAGTTTGTTGACAGTCATTATATACCAATTTTGATCATCAATATAACTCAATTATTTGAAGAAATAAATATTTCTTACACACATCATCTTTAGATTTGATATAATTCCACTTGTACTTGGAGAAACAGTGCATGTAGGTATTTTATTGAAGAAATGATGAAGAATGAGAAGAGCGATCGTGAAAAGTGACATCCCAACCAATCACACAATGACATGTAGCATCACATGAATCCATGGACCCATTCCCAAGCGTATTCGAGGGTATCCAATGTCAATTCACGCGATGATGAGGTCAAGGCCCACCAGACAGTGACCTGGAGGAAGCACACCCCGAGGGGTGCCAAGACCAAGTCGGTCGAATCAGGGGTTCATTCGACGATTTCTTGGTGCCAAACTCGGTCAGCTGACACGTTTAGCCCTCCTGTGGTGCCTTGGAGTCGATAGTGACTGATTCGGTCCCAAAAGATGGTGGCAAAAGACCTCTACTGCATGTATAAACAGGGGGAGAGGTCTCACTTCACACACACACACCACTCAATCATTCTCTAATGGTATACACTAGTTCTCATAAGTCCTTAGTGGAGGTTAGGCTGGAGGGAGGAGCCACTAGTACCAAGTCCAAATTGGGAAAGGTATGTCTCATGTGTCTTTTATTTTATGACTATGCATTATAATAATATTATTATTAGTCTCGATTTATGCATATACTTGGGCAATGTGTTTCTTATTGTGGAGTCCATGTATGTGCTAGGTGTAGATGTTATTATGATTTGATCGTAATGTCCATATCATGTTATCATAAAAATCATCCACCTCCACTATAGTCTAATTAGGTAATAATATGATTATGTTTATAGGAATATGTTAGTGCTCGGTCCCAGCATTAGTATAACGATGTTTAGGTTAGTCATGGCCTTAGGAAGGTACTTGTACTGCAGCTCTTAAGGCATTTACTTAACATGTAAGCATGGTGCTTAGATAGCTAAGTATCATTGGATGTCTTGTAGACTCGCGGTGGTAGGGTAGGCGTCAGGTGGTGACAGCCATATCTATCCTTCGTACTCCTCCACATTCGGCTACACCACATGCTCTTAGCGGGGATCATCTTTGTTTCGCCAGGGGTAAACCAGTGTCCGATGTGTTAGACCACTAAGCCCTAATATTCACTGTTAGCATACTCATGTGTACACTAATAGGCTATGTATATGAGTAATTAGAGCACATTAGGAGTAGCTCCGTCTCATAACTTGACCTTCACTAGCACATTCTTACCCCTTAGAGTAGATTGGTTAGGTGCGTGTCACACTACCCCCACTACATCACTTACCCATCCTACTGGGATCCTCACCAGAACACTCTACATATGATTTTGCCACACTTCACTTGCCTTCCTTTGGGATAAAATAAATATCAGACCTCAGGGAATAATCTCAGGTGAAATGCTACAGTGGTACTTTTCGTATGCTTGCGGAACTCATCTTGCTTTTGCTTAAGTTAGCCTAGTGCCAACTGAATGTCTAGCACTCGTTGCTAGGATGAACTGTAGATGTTAAGAAAAACCAACGGTACCCCAGGTAAAGTACTCCATCAGTAGCCCCCAAGCCTTCGGCCGAGTCTTCGTGGAGTTGGTCATCGGTTGAATTTGTACTCGCGTCAGAGACCCCTAAAAAACAAGAACTCAAAAAACGTGTCAGTATCGATTTGATTACATGCCTAACCCTAGTGGTACAAACTAATTTCGGCGTGGCCCAGGCGCCCTATCATTGTTAGCCGAGATTGGGTGGCGGACCCCAAACCTCTTATGAGGTTAGGTTGTTAGCCGCAAGTTTTTTTGCGCCCCGCCGATGAGCCATTCGTATGCTCGGAGGGGTGAGGAGACCAGGAAGCTCCCTGATAAGATCTACATTCCACGCTCGGTGAGTTATCTAAAGGGTAATCCAGGTAAAACCCGATCGATCCAATTCGTTTGAGGTGACAGAATGCATCCACCACTATTCGTTAGTGATGGCAGTACATCAGGACAAGAATGCCCACGTTTCATAAATCCGCCAAGGGACATATACATAGTTCCCGAGTCCACCGAGGGACCTGAGTGGTTCAGACCCATTACTGGGATGCTAAGGAGTCACGAAGCTAAGACCTAGACATGGATAGTCGGGGATGTCAATGGAGCAACACATGGAGTACGCGCAGCCCTTGGCTATCTCAAGTCATCCATCCCTCACTCTCATTCATTCGAGGTAGCAATACTATGACCTGTTAGATAGGTGGGCACACCAAACTATCGGGCCTCAAAAGTGAGCTGGAAATCTTACCCATCTTACCTAATACCACTAGCCTGTGGTTGTAGTGTTGCAGGAGATGAGGAGGTGCCGCACGACTTGGAGTCAGCACCATTACGACTTTGAAGAAAGGCGGGCTGCCAAGATAATTCAATTAATCGCTAGTCTCTAAAGATATCATCGATTCGTGGCGGCGCGGTTATGAGGGGTCAGAGGCACATGGCACGCTTAGCGGTGCTCTAGTCCATGTGTCCACTATTTACGGCTAAAATATACCAATTTCACCCATCAATATAACTTAATTATGTGAATGAATTGTCATTTATTGCACACATCACCTTTCTATTTAATCTAATTCCACTTGTCCTTGGAGAAATAGTGCATGAACAGAATTATTACAGGAAATGAGGTAAATGAGGGGGAGAAATTCTATAAAATACCATCCCAGCCAATCAAGTGATGACATGTGGCACCACATGGATCAAATGGTCCACAAACAGAAGTATCTGAGGCCATCCAACGATGTATCACCCATGTCAGTCAAGAGGACCTACCTAGAAGTGACCTGGATGAAGCACACCGCAAAAGGAGCCAAGACCTGGTCGGTCGACCCCCTAGTCGGCCGACTAGGTCCTGGCGCCAAAGGCAGTCAATTTCCACGTGTCGACTCCCTGTGGTGCCCTGATAATGATGAAGACTGATTCACGCGCTTTTGGTAGCAGGAACCAACCCTTCTCCGGCTATAAATAGGACCCCCTACTTATTGACGGCTGTTGTATACCAATTTCATTTGTCAATATAGCTCAATTATGTGAAGAAAATATCATTTTTTGCACACATCACCTTTCTATTTAACCTATTTCTACTTGTCCTTGGAGATATTAGTGCATGTAGGTATTTTATACATAATTGAAGTAAAACAAGGCGATGGATCCTATAAAATATCATCTCAGCCAATCAAGTGTGAACATTTGGCACCACATGGATCAATTGGCCTATAAACAGAAGTACCCGAGGTCATCCAACGGTGTAGAACCCATATCAAGGGATCGGACTCACCTGACAGTGACCTAGAGAAAGCACACAAAACGGTGCAAAGACCAGGTCGGTCGACCCCCCTAGTCGGCCGACCTGGTTGTGACGCCAAACTCAGTCAGCTTCCACGTGTTAACTTCTCCTGTCTTGAAGAAGTCAGTGGTGATTGATTGACACGCTTTTTGGTGGCGGGAGCCCACCCTTCTCCACCTATAAATAGGACCCCTCACACCTCACTTCAATACATAACACTTGAGCACCATTCTATTGAATACACTAGTTCTATTAGTCCTTAGCTGAGTTAGGCTATAGGGAGGAGAGCCTCTTATCCCAAGTACAAATTGGGAAAGGTATGACTCATATATCTTCTCTTATATTTGTGACTTAATGCATAATAAAGATATTATCTTTAGTCTTCTTTTTTCCATATACTTGGATGAAGCGTTTCTTGTTTGATTGTAGATTCCATTGTATGTGGTAGGAATAGCATTTATGATCATGCCTTAATATCATTATACTATCATCATAAACACTATAAACCCTCACTATAAGCTAAGTAGTTATGATATGATCATGTTAGTATGAATGACTTATGCTATGTTTCAATATTGATTCAACGATGTTTAGGTTAGTCATTTCCTTAGGATGGCTTGTGCTGCAGCTCCTAAGGTATTTACTTAATATGCTAGCATGGTTCTACAATAGTTAAGTAGCATTGGATGTCTTGTAGACCCACAGATTGAAGAGGTAGACAGTAGGTGGTGACAGCCATATCTGCTCTTTGTAATCTTCTACGTTCGGCTATGCCATAGGCTCTTTGCTAGAGTCGTCCTAGTATTGCTAGGGGTAAACCCGTACCCGATATGTTGAACAACTTAGCATAAGTATTCACCATTGACATGCTCATTAGTATCTAACCGAGGCTATGTATATGTATATTAGAAGCATTGTAGGAGTAACTCCCCAACACTTAGTCTAATCTCCATAAGGACCCATTTACAACTTAGAATTGATTAGGTGTGTGCATAATACCCATATTATCAACTTACCCCAGTCTTGATAGTTGATTAGTATCCCATAGATTGATCATAAGAATAGTATCTACTTTACTCTATTGTCTTCCTTTGGGATAAATACGACACCCTTGGGAATACTCCTGGGTGAAATGCTACATGACAGTTTCCGTGCGTTTGCGGACCTCATATCTTACTAGAGATGATCTGTGACGTTAAGAAACGTCAACAAGCATTTCTGGCGCCGTTGCCAGGATGATTTGTTAGTGTTTCTTAGGAGCCGTCAACACTACCCTCAGTTTACACACACACCACTTGAGTAGTCATCCATTGTATACACTATTCTCCATAGGTTTAGAGGAGTGTAGGCTGTAGAGAGGAGAGCCTCTAGCCCATAGTCGAAGTAGGAGAGGAGTAGGAGTCTCTTCCTAATTCCTAATTGGGAAAGGTATGGCTCTCATGTTCCTATTTGTATTTGTGACTTTGCTCTCAATAAAGATGTTATCTTTAGTCTTGTATTGTTCATATATTTGGATGAAGCATTTCTTGTTTGATTGTGGATTCCTATATGTGGTAGGAGTAGTATTTATGATTATGCTATACAATTCTCTTTATATCACCATAAACACTACAAAACCCCATTATAGTCTAAGTAGTGATAGGATCTTGTTCCCTATCTTTTGATGAGAATAGGAGGGTTCGATTTGTGGAGGAGAAGACGTTGTCAATCTGACTACACCGTCCCCAAGACGATGCGCCTTAGCGATCGGTACACCGACTCCAAAGTTGTATTGATCTTGCTGGCGCACAATCAACATGACCACAAGGGCCTTTGTTCCTGCAAGCAATCAAAGAACATGCAAGAACAAGAAGAACACGCACTTATCCGTTGAATCAATCTAAAGTGGGGTTATGGATACAAGTAGACGAGCGATCTAGTCGACACGCGCGTGTACAAGGAAGCAGCAGAAGCTAACTTACGAATAAACAAAACCCACCAGCTAATGAGGGCGGCTGCTACTATTTATTACCTCCCTAGGGTCGTGAGAAACCCTAATCATGAGTCCCTAATAGACTCCAAACGATACATGGGCCATGGGCCCAATTTTGGTGATGCAGCACCATGGGCAGAAAAGGTCTTGGTATTAAAATAACGATTGCGGCCGACTCCGAATAGATATGGACATGAGGCCAGATCCGTTTGACAGTAGACTTGATGATCTTTACAGGAAGTACTTGAACGCCCAGATCGGAGTACATATGAAGTCGTGGTGGCTGTCACAAGTTGGTGCAGTTCTGCTGTCCAAATCCCGTCCGTGAGAATTTCCTTCCCATTGGCTACTCTCCATTGTTACTAAGCAAAACAAGAAAGCACGTAGTTCCACAGTCTAGATAAGATGGATATAAGGTCAAGAACGAGTTCACCTCATAGTTTAGTTGACGTGCACGAGCGCGAGTGATCGGACCAGAAACCGGTAGCTGAGTTGGTGTCGATGTATCAAGGGTGTTGATGTCCTCATCATCCTCCCCTTCTTGCATTTCAGTCGTTCGCGACTCGAGCTCATCTTCTTCTCCCAAATATGGCTTCAAATCTGCAATGTTAAATGTGGGACTAACCCCAAAATCCGCAGGCAACTCGAGTTTATATGCATTATCATTAATCCTTTCTAACACTTTGAATGGACCATCAGCTCGAGGTAACAATTTAGACTTTCTCAAATCAGGAAACCTATACTTTCGCAAATGTAACCAAACTAAATCACCAGGTTCAAAACTGATAGGTTTCTTTCCCCTACTGCCAGCAAGTTTATACTTGGCATTCATGCACTATATATTCTTCTTAGTGGTTTCATGCAATTTTAAGATCAATTCAGCACGATGTTTAGCATCAAAATTCAATCGTTCCATTGAAGGAAGAAGTAATAAATCAATAGGAGCATGGGGTACAAATCCATAAACAATCTCAAAAGGGCATTTCTTAGTACTAGAATGTAGGGAACGATTATAAGCATACTCAACATGAGGCAAACACCCTTCCCACATTTTTATATTCTTTTTCAAAACAGCCCTAAGCATGGTAGATAAACTTCTATTCACAACCTTAGTTTGACCATCAGTTTGGGGATGACAAGTAGTTGAAAATAAAAGCTTAGTCCCCAATTTTGCCCATAACGTTCTCCAAAAATGGCTAAGAAACTTAGCATCACGATCTAAAACTATTGTGTTTGGCACACCATGCAACCTAACAATCTCTCGGAAAAACAAAACAACAACATGTGTAGAATCATCAATTTTATGACAAGGTATGAAGTGTGCCATTTTAGAAAATCTATCCATGACAACAAAGATGCTATACCTCCCCTTCTTTGTTCTAGGCAGTTCTAAAACCATTTCTATAGAAATATCCTACCAAGGGCATGCTAGGAACAGGAAGAGGCATGTAAAAACCATGTGGATTAAGTCGTGACTTAGCTTTTTTGACATGTCGTGCAGCGAGCAACGAAGCGCTCCATATCTTGCCTCATCCTTGGTCAAAAGAAATGACCAGCAAGTATGTCCTCCGTCTTTTTCACTCCAAAGTGCCCCTTCAGCCCGCCTCTATGCGCTTCCTGTAACAACAACAAACGAACGGAGCTAGCTGGAATGCATAACTTGTTAGCTCTAAATGCATATCCATCGTTGAGGACAAATTTATTCAATGTTTTTCTGTCTTTACATTTCAGCAATACATCTTTGAAATCAGCATCATGTTCATATTGATCTTTAATCGTTTCTAATCCAAAAATTTTAAAGTCAAGTTGAGATAGAAGAGTATAACGTCTAGATAAAGCATCAGCAATAGCATTATCCTTTCCCTTTTTGTGTTTAATGACATAAGGAAAAGACTCAATAAATTCCATCCACCTAGCATGCCTACGGTTCAGTTTCCCTTGACTCCTAATATGCTTTAGTGATTCATGATCAGAATGGATAACAAATTCTTTGGGCCAGAAATAATGCTGCCATGTTTCTAAAGTTCGTACAAGAGCATACAATTCCTTATCATAGGTAGAATAATTCAGAACAGGCCCACTCATTTTCTCACTAAAATATGCAACAGGTTTTCCTTCTTGTAACAAAACACGACCCAATCCAATCCCACTAGCATCACATTCAAGCTCAAAAGTCTTAGAAAAATCAAGAAGTTGGAGAAGAGGTGCATGCCTCAACTTATCTATCAGTATGGTAAAGGCGTTATCTTGTGTGGTGCCCCAAGAAAAAGTCACTCCCTTCTTCGTAAGGTCATTCAATGGACCAGCAATGATGCTGAAATCCTTCACGCGACGATAGAACCCAGTCAGTCCTAGAAAGCTCCGTACCTGTGTGATGGTCTTTGGTACAGGCCACCCCTAAATAGCATGGAATAGGATGACGATATCGAATGGTGATATTGTTGATTGCTCTACAATCCACACACATACGCCATGATCCATCCTTTTTAGGTACTAGAATAACTGGAACAGCAAAAGGACTAAGAGACTCACGTACATAACCTTTGTCGAGTAGTTCTTGTACTTGGCACTGAATCTCCTTTGTTTCTTCCGGATTTGTCCTGTATGGTGCACGGTTGGGCAATGAAGCACCAGGAATGAGGTCAATCTGGTGCTCAATCCCTCGAAGTGGTGGTAGTCCTGGTGGTATTTCACTTGGAAACACATCAAAATATTCCTGCAAAATGTTAGCAACAGCAGGAGGCAAAGAATGTTGCATATCGTAAAGGGAAATCAAAGCATCTTTGCATACCAAAGCATAGGTAACAGAGATGGAAGCAATCATTTCATTAATATCAGATTTCATAGCAAACAAGCATTTTCCCTTTAGAGATATCTCATTTTTCTTATCAAACACAGATTTGGCACTGTTATTGTTCTCAACATTAGCATGATCCTGAGATTTAGTTTTCCTAGCTCTAGCAACATCATCTTGCACAATAGCTTCAGGAGACATTGGATGCAACACAATTTTTTTATCGTTTTAAAGAAAAGAATACTTATTTGATCTACCATGATGCATAGAATCTCTATCAAATTGTCAAGGTCTTCCTAGCAGAATAGTACAAGCTTGCATAGGCACAACATCACATTCAACGACATCCTTATATGATCCAATAGCAAAATTGATTCGCACAAGTCTAGTTCCCTTTGCCTTACCGCTGTTGTTTAACCATTGAATGTAATAGGGATGTGGGTGCGGTTTGATCCTTAGTGCCAGCTTGGTCACTCACTGCTAGCCAAGTTGTTGCAGCTACCTCCATCAATGATCATGTGGCAAGATCGCTCTTTGATGACACACTTTATTTGGAATAATGTGTGCCTTTGATTTTGTTCTGCTTTCTCCATTTGTGCACTAAGCACACGCTGCATAATGAGACTATCATAGCGCGCTGCATCTTCTGCACCAATATGCTCTTCTTGATGTTCATCGCTACCTGCATAGTCAGCTGCAAGCAAAACACATGTATCATCATCAAAATCGCTAGCAGATGAGTACTCAACATCATCTTTAACAATTAGAACACGTTTGCTTGGGCAGTCACGCTGCATGGCCAAAACCCTTGCTCTTGTGACATTGAATGTCTCTAGATCGTCCGGTAGATGCTACGGAAGAAGCACTCTCGGTAGGCTTTTGAGTGGTCTTTACTGCTGAGCTAGTAGAAGATGTATGTGGCTTGTTGCCGGAGGAAGAAGGTGCTGCTCGACTTGGTGAAGAAGATGGCGGGGAATCACGCCCAGTCGAAGGATTAGTCGTGCGTGGTTGCCATGAGCTAGTCTTTCATGCAGAAATATTATTTCTAGAGCTAGCTCGTCGTCTCTGTACTTCCCTTTCAGCTTTACAAGCAAGATGAAACAAACGGGTAATATTATTGTAATCTTTATAAGCAAGTATGTCCTAAATTTCACGATTTAAACCACCCAAAAATCTATCCATAGCTGGTTCCTCATCCTTGTCTAAATTACAATGCAACATACCCATTTGTAATTCCTGGAAATTCTCTTCTACACTTTTAGCTCCCTGTCTCAATTGTTGTAACTTATTTAACAGATCACGTGCATAGTCAGAAGGAACAAATCTAGCCCGCATGAGCCGCTTCAAAGCATCCCAAGTTTGTGGTATGTTATTAGGATTTTCTTGCCATGTTCCATCCACCAAACAGAAGCAAAATCAGTAAACTCACTAGTAGCTGCTATAACTCTTGCGCTTTCAGGAAACTCATGACATGCAAATTTTTTATCAACAGAAATCTCCCAAGTAATATACGCAGCAGGGTCATATTTACCATCAAAATGAGGTATCTTAAATTTGATCTTGTTAAAAGTATCATCATGATTGCGTACCTCAGGCCGATGATGTCCACCCATAACTTGACGGTTGCATTGTAGCCGGTGCCGTGGCCTAGCTTCCTCATCTTCCCCATACTCCATATCTGCAGAATAGTCATCTTCATTGTCACATACAATACTAGGAGCATTGCTCACCTGTCCGTCCGCGGCGCGTCCACGATCCCTCTCCTCAAGGCGCTGCAGGATGGCTCCAATAGAGGTGTTCAATGTTTGATGGAAATCTCCAACGTGCAAATTTTGGTGTTCGTGTCGATCTGCATATTTTCTAATTGACCAAGGCGGTCACTGGTAACACAAAAATCCTCATCAAGCGCTTCTGTGCGTAGCCGCACTTGGCGTTCGAAGTGTTGTATAATTCCTCGTGTGCGAGGTGAATGCACGTCTTTGTTTGTATTTGCTCCTCCTGCCATGGTTAGTAGAAAAAAAAAGAACAATCCAATATGAAAGGGTAACATTATCCCTTGCTACAAAGGTGCTGGTGGAGATAACTCACTCACTCTCAATCTGTTCAATCAAGCTCTTACCTGTTCTTACCAAGCTCAGCAAGAAGGTGATGGCAACCAGCAAGGAATGAACAACTTCAAGAGCAGGTGTCAATCTATGGCTTTAGGTGGCTGAACTAGCACAAGGAGCAAACTTTCACCACGTTAATCAAAACAAGCTGAATAAATGTTCTACGACCGTACTGTGCTGATCTTAGTCTAGACCGTACTAGAGACACGAGCCGAGACACCAATGTCGTCACCAAAAACACCCAAACAACAATCTGATTTTTATTTTTTTTTTCGTTTTTTCTTTTGTTGGGGTGGTCACCCAAACTCTCTCTAGATGGAATCAGGAGACCCTAGAACAAAATTTGCACATGCGGCTTTTGATCTTGCACTTGCCTTTTTTTTCTTCTCTAATTGCTTATGGCTTTTGTGCGGCTTTTGATTTTGCACTTGCCTTTTTTCTTGTTGTCAAACTCAAATTATTAATCTGACTCAAACTCGAAGTAGCAATCTGATTCGAACTCGAACTTGTAATCCAACTCAAAGTCGAACTAGCAATCCGACTCAAACTCGAAGTAGCAATCTGATTTGAACTCGTAATCCGACTCAAACTCTGATAGGATCTTGGTTCCCGATGTTTCGATGAGAATAGGAGGGTTCGATTTGTGGAGGAGAAGACGTTGGCGATCCGACTACACCGTCCCCAAGACGATGCACCTTAGCGATCGGTACACCGACTCCGAAGTTGTATTGATCTTGCTGGCGCACAATCAACCTGACCACGAGGGCCTTTTTTCCTGCAAGCAATCGAAGAACACGCAAGAATAAGAAGAACAAGCACTTATCTGTTGAATCAATCTAAAGTGGAGTTCTGGATACAAGTAGACGGGCGATCTAGTCGACACGCGCGTGTACAAGGAAGCAGCAGAAGCTAACTTACGAATAAACAAAACCCACCAGCTAATGAGGGCGGCTGCTACTATTTATTACCTCCCTAGGGTCGTGAGAAACCCTAATCACGAGTACCTAATGGACTCCAAACGATACATGGGCCATGGGCCCAATTTTGGTGATGCAGCACCATGGACAGAAAAAGGTCTTGGTATTAAAATAACTATTGCTGCCGACTCCGAATAGATATGGACATGAGGCCAGATCCGTTTGAAAGTAGACCTGATAATCTTTCTAGGAAGTACTTGAACGCCCAGATCGGAGTCCGTATGAATCGTGGTGGCCGTCACAAGTTGGTGCTGTTCTGCTGTCCAAATCCCGTCCGCGCGAATTCCCTTCCCATTGGCTCCTCTCCATTGTTCCTAAGCAAAACAAGAAAGCACGTAGTTCTACGGTCTAGATAAGATGGACATAAGGCCAAGAACGAGTTTACCTCATAGTTTAGTTGACATGCACGAGCGCGAGTGATCGGACCAGAAACCGGTAGCTGAGTTGGTGTGGATGTATCGAGGGTGTTGATGTCCTCATCATCCTCCCCTTCTTGCATTTGAGTCGTCCGCGACTCAAGCTCATCTTCTTCTCCCAAATATGGCTTCAAATCTGCAATGTTAAATGTGGGACTAACCCCAAAATTCGCAGGCAACTCGAGTTTATATGCATTATCATTAATCCTTTCTAACACTTTGAATGGACCATCAGCTCGAGGTAACAATTTCGACTTTCTCAAATCAGGAAACTTACCCTTTCGCAAATGTAACCAAACTAAATCACCAGGTTCAAAAGTGATTGTTTTCTTTCCCCTACTACCAGCAAGTTTATACTTGGCATTCATGCACTCTATATTCTTCTTAGTGGTTTCATGCAATTTTAAGATCAATTCAGCACAATGTTTAGCATCAAAATTCACTCGTTCCATTGAAGGAAGAGGTAATAAATCAATAGGAGCACGGGGTACAAATCCATAAACAATCTCAAAAGGGCATTTCTTAGTACTAGAATGTAGGGACCGATTATAAGCAAACTCAACATGAGGCAAACACTCTTCCCACATTTTTATATTCTTTTTCAAAATAGCCCTAAGCATGGTAGATAAACTTCTATTCACAACCTCAGTTTGACCATCAGTTTGGGGATGACAAGTAGTTGAAAATAAAAGCTTAGTCCCCAATTTTGCCCATAACTTTCTCCAAAAATGGCTAAGAAACTTAGCATCACGATCTGAAACTATTGTGTTTGGCACACCATGCAATCTAACAATATCTCAGAAAAACAAATCAGCAACATGTGTAGCATCATCACTTTTATGACAAGGTATGAAGTGTGCCATTTTAGAAAATCTATCCACAACAACAAAGATGCTATCCCTCCCCTTCTTTGTTCTAGGCAGTCCTAAAACAAAGTCCATAGAAATATCCTCCCAAGGCATGCTAGGAACAGTAAGAGGCATGTACAAACCATGTGGATTAAGTCATGACTTAGCTTTTTGACATGTCGTGCAGCGAGCAACAAAGCACTCCACGTCTCGCCTCATCCTTGGCCAAAAGAAATGACCAGCAAGTATGTCCTCCGTCTTTTTCACTCCAAAGTGCCCCATCAGCCCGCCTCCATGCGCTTCCTGTAACAACAACAAACGAACGGAGCTAGCTGGAATGCATAACTTGTTAGCTCTAAACACATAGCCATCATTGAGGACAAATTTATTCAATGTTTTTCCGTCTTTACATTTCAGCAATACATCTTTGAAATCAGCATCATGTTCATATTGATCTTTAATCGTTTCTAATCCAAAAATTTTAAAGTCAAGTTGAGATAGAAGAGTATAACGTCTAGATAAAGCATCAGCAATAACATTATCCTTTCCCTTTTTATGTTTAATGACATAAGAAATAGACTCAATAAATTCCATCCACTTAGCATGCCTGATAGGATCTTGGCTGATCTTTCGATGAGAATAGGAGGGTTCGATTTGTGGAGGAGAAGACGTTAGCGATCCGACTACACCGTCCCCAAGACGATGCGCCTTAGCGATCGGTACACCGACTCCGAAGTTGTATTGACCTTGCTGGCGCACAATCAACCTGACCACGAGGGCCTTTGTTCCTGCAAGCAATTGAAGAACACGCAAGAACAAGAACACAAGCACTTATCTGTTGAATCAATCTAAAGTGGGGTTCTGGATACAAGTAGACGGGCGATCTAGTCGACACGCGCGTGTACAAGGAAGCAACAGAAGCTAACTTACGAATAAACAAAAACCCACCAGCTAATGAGGGCGGCTGCTACTATTTATTACCTCCCTAGGGTCGTGAGGAACCCTAATCATGAGTCCCTAATGGACTCCAAACGATACATGGGCCATGGGCCCAATTTTGGTGATGCAGCACCCTGGACAGAAAAAGGTCTTGGTATTAAAATAACTATTGCGGCCGACTCCGAATAGATATGGACATGAGGCCAGATGCGTTTGAAAGTAGACTTGATAATCTTTCCAGGAAGTACTTGAACGCCCAGATTGGAGTCCGTATGAAATCGTGGTGGCCGTCACAAGTTGGTGCTGTTCTGCTGTCCAAATCCCGTCCGCGCGAATTCCCTTCCCATTGGCTCATCTCCATTGTTCCTAAGTAAAACAAGAAATCACGTAGTTCCACGGTCTAGATAAGATGGACATAAGGCCAAGAACGAGTTCACCTCATAGTTTAGTTGACGTGCACGAGCGCGAGTGATCGGACCAGAAACCGGTAGCTGAGTTGGTGTGGATGTATCGAGGGTGTTGATGTCCTCATCATCCTCCCCTTCTTGCATTTGAGTCGTCCGCGACTCAAGCTCATCTTCTTCTCCCAAATATGGCTTCAAATCTGCAATGTTAAATGTGGGACTAACCCCAAAATTCGCAGGCAACTCGAGTTTATATGCATTATCATTAATTCTTTCTAACACTTTGAATGGACCATCAGCTCGAGGTAACAATTTAGACCTTCTCAAATCAGGAAACCTATCCATTCGCAAATGTAACCAAACTAAATCACCAGGTTCAAAAGTGATAGTTTTCTTTCCCCTACTACCAGCAAGTTTATACTTGGCATTCATGCACTCTATATTCTTCTTAGTGGTTTCATGCAATTTTAAGATCAATTCAGCACGATGTTTAGCATCAAAATTCACTCGTTCCATTGAAGGAAGAGGTAATAAATCAATAGGAGCACGGGGTACAAATCCATAAACAATCTCAAAAGGGCATTTCTTAGTACTAGAATGTAGGGAACGATTATAAGCAAACTCAACATGAGGCAAACACTCTTCCCACATTTTTATATTCTTTTTCAAAACAGCCCTAAGCATGGTAGATAAACTTCTATTGACAACCTCAGTTTGACCATCAGTTTGGGGATGACAAGTAGTTGAAAATAAAAGCTTAGTCCCCAATTTTGCCCATAACGTTCTCCAAAAACGGCTAAGAAACTTAGCATCACGATCTGAAACTATTGTGTTTGGCACACCATGCAATCTAACAATATCTCAGAAAAACAAATCAGCAACATGTGTAGCATCATCACTTTTACGACAAGGTATGAAGTGTGCCATTTTAGAAAATCTATCCACAACAACAAAGATGATATCCCTCCCCATCTTTGTTCTAGGCAGTCCTAAAACAAAGTCCATAGAAATATCCTCCCAAGGCATGCTAGGAACAGGAAGAGGCATGTACAAACCATGTGGATTAAGTCGTGACTTAGCTTTTTGACATGTCGTGCAGCGAGCAACAAAGTGCTCCTCGTCTCGCCTCATCCTTGGCCAAAAGAAATGACCAGCAAGTATGTCCTCCGTCTTTTTCACTCCAAAGTGCCCCATCAGCCCGCCTCCATGCGCTTCCTGTAACAACAACAAACGAACGGAGCTAGCTGGAATGCATAACTTGTTAGCTCTAAACACATAGCCATCATCGAGGACAAATTTATTCGATGTTTTTCCGTCTTTACATTTCAGCAATACATCTTTGAAATCAGCATCATGTTCATATTGATCTTTAATCGTTTCTAATCCAAAAATTTTAAAGTCAAGTTGAGATAGAAGAGTATAACGTCTAGATAAAGCATCAGCAATAACATTATCCTTTCCCTTTTTGTGTTTAATGACATAAGGAAAAGACTCAATAAATTCCATCCACTTAGCATGCCTACTGTTTAGTTTCCCTTGACTCCTAATATGCTTTAGTAATTCATGATCAGAATGGATAACAAATTCTTTGGGCCACAAATAATGCTGCCATGTTTCTAAAGTTCGTACAAGAGCATATAATTCCTTATCATAGGTAGAATAATTTAGAACAGGCCCACTCATTTTCTCACTAAAATATGCAACAGGTTTTCCTTCTTGTAACAAAACACCACCCAATCCAATCCCACTAGCATCACATTCAAGCTTAAAAGTCTTAGAAAAATCAGGAAGTTGGAGAAGAGGTGCATGCGTCAACTTATCTTTCAGTATGGTAAAGGCGTTATCTTGTGTGGTGCCCCAAGAAAAAGGCACCCCCTTCTTCGTAAGGTCATTCAATGGAGCAGCAATGGTGCTGAAATCCTTCACAAAGCGACGATAGAACCCAGCCAGCCCTAGAAAGCTCCGCACCTGTGTGATGGTCTTTGGTACAGGCCACCCCTGAATAGCCTCTACCTTGGCTTGATCAACTTCAATTCCCTGTGGAGTAACAACATAGCCAAGGAAAGAGACTCGATCCGTGCAAAAGGTGCACTTCTCAAGATTACCAAATAATCGTGCCTCACGCAAAGCATTAAAAACAGCACGTAAGTGATCAAGATGTTCATCCATGGATTTGCTATAAATCAATATATCATCAAAATACACAACAACAAATTTTCCAATGAATGTACGCAAAACCTCGTTCATTAATCTCATGAAGGTGCTAGGTGCATTAGTTAATCCAAAAGGCATGACTAACCACTCATATAAACCGAACTTAGTTTTGAAAGCAGTTTTCCATTCATCTCCTAGTTTCATGCGAATTTGGTGATAACCACTACACAAATCAACTTTTGAGAACACAACAGCACCACTCAATTCATCAAGCATATCATCTAAGCGTGGAATAGGATGACGATATCGAATGGTTATATTGTTGATTGCTCTACAATCCACACACATACGCCATGATCCATCCTTTTTAGGTACTAAAATAACTGGAACAGCACAAGGACTAAGAGACTCACGTACATAACCTTTGTCAAGTAGTTCTTGTACTTGGCGCTGAATCTCCTTTGTTTCTTCTGGATTTGTCCTATATGGTGCACGGTTGGGCAATGAAGCACCGGGAATGAGGTCAATCTGGTGCTCAATCCCTCGAAGTGGTGGTAGTCCTGGTGGTATTTCACTTGGAAACACATCAGAATATTCCTGCAAAATGTTAGCAACAGCAGGAGGCAAAGAATGTTGCACATCGTAAAGGGAAATCAAAGCATCTTTGCATACCAAGGCATAGGCAACAGAGGTGGAAGCAATCAGTTCATTAATATCAGATTTCGTAGCAAACAAGCATTTTCCCTTCAGAGATATCTCATTTTTCTTATCAAACACAGATTTGGCATTGTTATTGTTCTCAATGTTAGCATGGTCCTGATATTTAGTTTTCCTAGCTCTAGCAACATCATCTTGCACAATAGCTTCAAGAGACATAGGATGCAACACAATTTTTTTATCGGTAAAGAAAAGAATACTGATTTAATCTACCATGATGCATAGAATCTCTATCAAATTGCCAAGGTCTTCCTAGCAGAATATTACAAGCTTGCATAGGCACAACATCACATTCAACGACATCCTTATATGATCCAATAGTAAAATTGATTCGCACAAGTCTAGTTACCTTTGCCTTACCGCTGTTGTTTAACCATTGAATGTAATAGGGATGTCGGTGCGATTTGGTGCTTAGTGCCAGCTTGGTCACCATGTCACTGCTGGCCAAGTTGTTGCAGCTACCTCCATCAATGATCATGCGGCAAGATCGCTCTTTGACGACACACTTTGTTTGGTATAATGTGTGCCTTTGATTTTGTTCCGCTTTCTCCATTTGTGCACTAAGCACACGCTGCACAATGAGACTATCATAGCGCGCTGCATCTTCTGCACCAATATGCTCTTCTTGATGTTCATCGCTACCTGCATAGTCAGCTGCAAGCAAAACACATGTATCGTCATCAAAATCGCTAGCAGATGAGTACTCACCGTCATCTTTAACAATTAGAACACGTTTGCTTGGGCAGTCACGCTGCACATGGCCAAAACCCTTGCACTTTTGGGTGGTCTTTACTGCTGAGCTAGTGGAAGAAGCGTGTGGCTTGTTGCCGGAAGAAGAAGGTGCTGCCCGACTTGGTGAAGAAGATGGCGGGGAAGCACGCCCAGCCGAAGGAGTAGTTGTGCGTGGTTGCCATGAGCTAGTCTTTCCTGAAGAAATATTAGTTCTAGAGCTAGCTCGTCATCCCTGCACTTCCCTTTCATCTTTACAAGCAAGATGAAACAAACGGGTAACATTATTGTAATCTTTATAAGCAAGTATGTCCTGAATTTCACGGTTTAAACCACCCAAAAATCTAGCCATAGCTGGTTCCTCATCCTCGTCAAAATTACAACGCAACATACCCATTTGTGATTCCTGAAAATACTCTTCTACACTTTTAGCTCCCTGTCTCAATTGTTGTAACTTATTTAACAGATCACGTGCATAGTAAGAAGGAACAAATCTAGCCCGCATGAGCCGTTTCAAAGCATCCCAAGTTTGTGGTATGTTATTAGGATTTTTCTTGCCATGTTCTATCCACCAAACAGAAGCAAAATCAGTAAACTCACTAGTGGCTGCTCTAACTCTTGCGTTTTCAGGAAACTCATGACATGCAAATTTTTGATCAACAGAAATCTCCCAAGTAATATATGCATCAGGGTCATATTTACCATCAAAATGAGGTATCTTAAATTTGATCTTGTTAAAAGTATCTTCATGATTGCGTACCTCACGCTGACGATGTCCACCTATGCCTTGACGGTTGCGTTGTAGCCGGCGCCGTGGCCTAGCTTCCTCATCTTCCCCAATCTCCGTATCTGCAGAATAGTCATCTTCATTGTCACGTACAATACCAGGAGCATTGCTCACCTGTCCATCTGCGGTGCGTCCACGACCCCTCTCCTCAAGGCGCTGCAGGATGGCTCCAATAGAGGTGTTCAATGTTTGAATGGAACTCTCCAACGTGCTGATTTTGGTGTTGGTGTCGATCTGCATATTTTCCAATTGACCAAGGCGGTCACCGGTAACTCGAAAATCCTCATCAAGCGCTTCTGTGTGTAGCCGCACTTGGCGTTCGAAGTGTTGTATAATTCCCCGTGTGCGAGGTGAATGCACGTCTTGATGAGGACATCAACACCCTCGATACATCCACACCAACTTAGCTACCGGTTTCTGGTCCGATCACTCGCGCTCGTGCACGTCAACTAAACTGTGAAGTGAACTCGTTCTTGGCCTTATGTCCATCTTATCTAGACTGTGGAACTACGTGCTTTCTTGTTTTGCTTAGGAACAACGGAGAGGAGCCAATGGGAAGGGAATTCGCGCGGACGGGATTTGGACAGAAGAATAGCACCAACTTGTGACGGCCACCACGATTTCATACGGACTCCGATCTGGACGTTCAAGTACTTCCTGCAAAGATTATCAAGTATACTTTCAAACGGATCTGGCCTCATGTCCATATCTATTAGGAGTCGGCCGCAATAGTTATTTTAATACCAAGACCTTTTTCTGTCCAGGGTGCTGCATCACCAAAATTGGGCCCATGGCCCATGTATCGTTTGGAGTCCATTAGGGACTCGTGATTAGGGTTTCTCACGACCCTAGGGAGGTAATAAATAGTAGCAGCCGCCCTCATTAGCTGGTGGGTTTTTGTTTATTCGTAAGTTAGCTTCTGCTGCTTCCTTGTACACGCGCGTGTCGACTAGATCGTCTGTCTACTTGTATCCAGAACCCCACCTTAGATTGATTCAACAGATAAGTGCTTGTTCTTCTTGTTCTTGCATGTTCTTCAATTGCTTGCAGGAACAAAGGCCCTCGTGGTCAGGTTGATTGTGCGCCAGCAAGATCAATACAACTTCGAAGTCGGTGTACCGATCGCTAAGGCGCATCGTCTTGGGGACGGTGTAGTCGGATCGCCAACGTCTTCTCCTCCACAAATCGAACCCTCCTATTCTCATCGAAAATCGGGAACCAAGATCCTATCAAGTGGTATCAGAGCAAGGTTAATCGGTGAGAGTGCTACCATTACTTTTCTTTCCGCTGTTATCATCCTATAGTCCACAAAAAGCCCAAAAAAAATACCAGATCTGTTTTTTTCCATTATTCCTAGACCATTGTGCCTTTTACTTTCTCCACTTAGTCAAGACTTGTTGAGTTCATGGTTGCTTCGACGAGTCAAGTTGCTGGTCTTTAGTTTTGCACCACTAGAGTTTCGAGTTCGTGTCACATTCGGTCACCTAGTTCGAGTCAGATTCGTAGTTCGAGTTTGAGTCGGATTACTAGTTTGAGTTTGAATCAGATTGCTACTTTGAGTTATAGTCGGATTACTAGTTCGAGTTTGTGTCGGATTACAAGTTCAAATCATATTTCTACTTTGAGTTTGAGTCGGATTGCTAGTTCGAGTTTGAGTCTGATTACTAGTTCGAGTTCGAATCAGATTGCTACTTCGAGTTTGAGTCAGATTAGTAATTTGAGTTTGACAACAAGAAAAAGGCAAGTGCAAAATCAAAAGCCGCACAAAAGCCACAAGCAATTAGAGAAGAAAAAAAAGGCAAGTGCAAAATCAAAAGCCGCACAAAAGCCACAAGCAATTAGAGAAGAAAAAAAAAAGAGGCAAGTGCAAGATCAAAAGCCGCATGTGCAAATTTTATTCTAGGGTCTCCTGATTCCATCTAGAGAGAGTTTGGGTGACCACCCCAACAAAAAAAACGAAAAAAAAAGAAAAAAATCAGATTGTTGTTTGGGGTGTTTTTGGTGACGACATTGGTGTCTCGGCTCGCGTCTCTAGTACGGTCTAGACTAAGATCAGCACAGTACTGTCGTAAAATATTTATTTAGCTTGTTGTGATTAACGTGGTGAAAGTTTGCTCCTTGTGCTAGTTCAGCCACCTAAAGCCATAGATTTACACCTGCTCTTGAAGTTGTTCATTACTTGCTGGTTGCCATCACCTTCTTGCTGAGCTTTGTAAGAACAGGTAAGAGCTTGATTGAACAGGCTGAGAGTGAGCGAGTTATCTCCACCAGCACCTTTGTAGCTAGGGATAACGTTACCCTTTCATATTGGATTTTTTTTCTACTAACCATGGCAGGAGGAGCAAATACAAATGAAGACGTGCATTCACCTCGCACACGGGGAATTATACAACACTTCGAACACCAAGTGCGGCTACACACAGAAGCACTTGATGAGGATTTTCGAGTTACCGGTGACCGCCTTGGTCAATTGGAAAATATGCAGATCGACATCAACACCAAAATCAGCACGTTGGAGAGTTCCATTCAAACATTGAACACCTCTATTGGAGCCATCCTGCAGCGCCTTGAGGAGAGGGATCGTGGACGCACCGCAGATGGACAGGTGAGCAATGCTCCTAGTATTGTACGTGACAATGAAGATGACTATTCTGCAGATACGAAGATTGGGGAAGATGAGGAAGCTAGGCCACGGCGCCGGCTACAACGCAACCGTCAAGGCATAGGTGGACATCGTCAGCGTGAGGTACGCAATCATGAAAATACTTTTAACAAGATCAAATTTAAGATACCTCATTTTGATGGTAAATATGACCCTGATGCATATATTACTTGGGAGATTTCTGTTGATCAAAAATTTGCATGTCATGAGTTTTCTGAAAACGCAAGAGTTAGAGCAGCCACTAGTGAGTTTACTGATTTTGCTTCTGTTTGGTGGATAGAACATGGCAAGAAAAATCCTAATAACATACCACAAACTTGGGATGCTTTGAAACGGCTCATGCGGGCTAGATTTGTTCCTTCTTACTATGCACGTGATCTGTTAAATAAGTTACAACAATTGAGACAGGGAGCTAAAAGTGTAGAAGAGTATTTTTAGGAATTACAAATGGGTATGTTGCGTTGTAATTTAGACGAGGATGAGGAACCAGCTATGGCTAGATTTTTGGGTGGTTTAAACCGTGAAATTCAGGACATACTTGCTTATAAAGATTACAATAATGTTACCCGTTTGTTTCATCTTGCTTGTAAAGCTGAAAGGGAAGTGCAGGGACGACGAGCTAGCTCTAGAACTAATATTTCTGCAGGAAAGACTAGCTCATGGCAACCACGCACGACTACTCCTTCGACTGGGCGTGCTTCTCTGCCATCTTCTTCACAAAGCCGGGCAGCACCTTCTTCTTCCAGCAACAAGCCATGCGCTTCTTCCACTAGCTCAGCAGTAAAGACCACCCAAAAGCCCACCGAGAGTGCTTCTTCCATAGCATCTACCGGACGATCTAGAGACGTTCAATGTCACAAGTGCAAGGGTTTTGGCCATGTGCAGCGTGACTGCCCAAGCAAACGTGTTCTAATTGTTAAAGATGACGGTGAGTACTCATCTGCTAGCGATTTTGATGACGATACATGTGTTTTGCTTGCAGCTGACTATGCAGGTAGCGATGAACATCAAGAAGAGCATATTGGTGCAGAAGATGCAGCGCGCTATGATAGTCTCATTGTGCAGCGTGTGCTTAGTGCACAAATGGAGAAAGCGGAACAAAATCAAAGGCACACATTATTCCAAATAAAGTGTGTCGTCAAAGAGCGACCTTGCCGTATGATCATTGATGGAGGTAGCTGCAACAACTTGGCCAGCAGTGACATGGTGACCAAGCTGGCACTAAGCACCAAACCGCACCCACATCCCTATTACATTCAATGGTTAAACAACAGCGGTAAGACAAAGGTAACTAGACTTGTGCGAATCAATTTTACTATTGGATCATATAAGGATGTCGTTGAATGTGATGTTGTGCCTATGCAAGCTTGTAATATTCTGCTAGGAAGACCTTGGCAATTTGATAGAGATTCTATGCATCATGGTAGATCAAATCAGTATTCTTTTCTTTACCACGATAAAAAAATTGTGTTGCATCCTATGTCTCCTGAAGCTATTTTGCAAGATGATGTTGCTAGAGCTAGGAAAACTAAATATCAGGACCATGCTAACATTGAGAACAATAACAATGCCAAATCTGTGTTTGATAAGAAAAATGAGATATCTCTGAAGGGAAAATGCTTGTTTTCTATGAAATCTGATATTAATGAACTGATTGCTTCCACCTCTGTTGCCTATGCTTTGGTATGCAAAGATTCTTTGATTTCCCTATACGATGTGCAACATTCTTTGCCTCCTGCTATTGCTAACATTTTGCAGGAATATTCTGATGTGTTTCCAAGTGAAATACCACCAGAACTACCACCACTTCGAGGGATTGAGCACCAGATTGACCTCATTCCCGGTGCTTCATTGCCCAACCGTGCACCATATAGGACAAATCCAGAAGAAACAAAGGAGATTCAGCGCCAAGTACAAGAACTACTTGACAAAGGTTATGTACGTGAGTCTCTTAGTCCTTGTGCTGTTCCAGTTATTCTAGTACCTAAAAAGGATGGATCATGGCGTATGTGTGTGGATTGTAGAGCAATCAACAATATAACCATTTGATATCGTCATCCTATTCCACGCTTAGATGATATGCTTTATGAATTGAGTAGTGCTGTTGTGTTCTCAAAAGTTGATTTGCGTAGTGGTTATCACCAAATTCGCATGAAACTAGGAGATGAATGGAAAACTGCTTTCAAAACTAAGTTCGGTTTATATGAGTGGTTAGTCATGCCTTTTGGGTTAACTAATGCACCTAGCATCTTCATGAGATTAATGAACGAGGTTTTGCGTGCATTCATTGGAAAATTTGTTGTTGTGTATTTTGATGATATATTGATTTATAGCAAATCCATGGATGAACATCTTGATCACTTACATGCTGTTTTTAATGCTTTGCGTGAGGCACGATTATTTGGTAATCTTGAGAAGTGCACCTTTTGCACGGATCGAGTCTCTTTCCTTGGCTATGTTGTTACTCCACAGGGAATTGAAGTTGATCAAGCCAAGGTAGAGGCTATTCAGGGGTGGCCTGTACCAAAGACCATCACACAGGTGCGGAGCTTTCTAGGGCTGGCTGGGTTCTATCGTTGCTTTGTGAAGGATTTCAGCACCATTGCTGCTCCATTGGATGACCTTACGAAGAAGGGGGTGCCTTTTTCTTGGGGCACCACACAAGATAACGCCTTTACCATACTGAAAGATAAGTTGACGCATGCACCTCTTCTCCAACTTCCTGATTTTTCTAAGACTTTTGAGCTTGAATGTGATGCTAGTGGGATTGGATTGGGTGGTGTTTTGTTACAAGAAGGAAAACCTGTTGCATATTTTAGTGAGAAAATGAGTGGGCCTGTTCTAAATTATTCTACCTATGATAAGGAATTATATGCTCTTGTACGAACTTTAGAAACATGGCAGCATTATTTGTGGCCCAAAGAATTTGTTATCCATTCTGATTATGAATCACTAAAGCATATTAGGAGTCAAGGGAAACTAAACTGTAGGCATGCTAAGTGGATGGAATTTATTGAGTCTTTTCCTTGTGTCATTAAACACAAAAAGGGAAAGGATAATGTTATTGCTGATGCTTTATCTAGACGTTATACTCTTCTATCTCAACTTGACTTTAAATTTTTTGGATTAGAAACGATTAAAGATCAATATGAACATGATGCTGATTTCAAAGATGTATTGCTGAAATGTAAAGACGGAAAAACATTGAATAAATTTGTCCTCAATGATGGCTATGTGTTTAGAGCTAACAAGTTATGCATTCCAGCTAGCTCCGTTCGTTTGTTGTTGTTACAGGAAGCGCATGGAGGCGGGCCGATGGGGCACTTTTCAGTGAAAAAGACGGAGGACATACTTGCTGGTCATTTCTTTTTGCCAAGGATGAGGCGAGACGTGGAGCGCTTTGTTGCTCGCTGCACGACATGTCAAAAAGCTAAGTCACGACTTAATCCACATGGTTTGTACATGCCTCTTCCTGTTCCTAGCATGCCTTGGGAGGATATTTCTATGGACTTTGTTTTAGGACTGCCTAGAACAAAGAAGGGGAGGGATAGCATCTTTGTTGTTGTGGATAGATTTTCTAAAATGGCACACTTCATACTTTGTCGTAAAAGTGATGATGCTACACATGTTGCTGATTTGTTTTTCCGAGATATTGTTAGATTGCATGGTGTGCCAAACACAATAGTTTCAGATCGTGATGCTAAGTTTCTTAGCTATTTTTGGAGAACCTTATGGGCAAAATTGGGGACTAAGCTTTTATTTTCAACTACTTGTCATCCCCAAACTGATGGTCAAACTGAGGTTGTGAATAGAAGTTTATCTACCATGCTTAGGGTGTTTTGAAAAAGAATATAAAAATGTGGGAAGAGTGTTTGCCTCATGTTGAGTTTGCTTATAATCGTTCCCTACATTCTAGTACTAAGAAATGCCCTTTTGAGATTGTTTATGGATTTGTACCCCGTGCTCCTTTTGATTTATTACCTCTTCCTTCAATGGAACGAGTGAATTTTGATGCTAAACATCGTGCTGAATTGATCTTAAAATTGCATGAAACCACTAAGAAGAATATAGAGTGCATGAATGCCAAGTATAAACTTGCTGGTAGTAGGGGAAAGAAAACTATCACTTTTGAACCTGGTGATTTAGTTTGGTTACATTTGCGAAAGGATAGGTTTCCTGATTTGAGAAAGTCTAAATTATTACCTCGAGCTGATGGTCCATTCAAAGTGTTAGAAAGAATTAATGATAATGCATATAAACTCGAGTTGCCTGCGAATGTTGGGGTTAGTCCCACATTTAACATTGCATATTTGAAGCCATATTTGGGAGAAGAAGATGAGCTTGAGTCGCGGACGACTCAAATGCAAGAAGGGGAGGATGATGAGGACATCAACACCCTTGATACATCCACACCAACTCAGCTACCGGTTTCTGGTCCGATCACTCGCGCTCGTGCACGTCAACTAAACTATGAGGTGAACTCGTTCTTGGCCTTATGTCCATCTTATCTAGACTGTGGAACTACGTGCTTTCTTGTTTTGCTTAGGAACAATGGAGAGGAGCCAATGGGAAGGGAATTCGCGCGGACGGGATTTGGACAGCAGAACAGCACCAACTTGTGACGGCCACCACGATTTCATACGGACTCCGATCTGGGCGTTCAAGTACTTCCTGGAAAGATTATCAAGTCTACTTTCAAACGGATCTGGCCTCATGTCCATATTTATTCGGAGTCGGCCGCAATAGTTATTTTAATACCAAGACCTTTTACTGTCCAGGGTGCTGCATCACCAAAATTGGGCCTATGGCCCATGTATCGTTTGGAGTCCATTAGGGACTCGTGATTAGGGTTTCTCACGACCGTAGGGAGGTAATAAATATTAGAAGCCGCCCTCATTAGCTGGTGGGTTTTTGTTCATTCGTAAGTTAGCTTCTGCTGCTTCCTTGTACACGCGCGTGTCGACTAGATCGCCCGTCTACTTGTATCCAGAACCCCACTTTAGATTGATTCAACAGATAAGTGCTTGTTCTTCTTGTTCTTGCGTGTTCTTCGATTGCTTGCAGGAACAAAGGCCCTCGTGGTCAGGTTGATTGTGCGCCAGCAAGATCAATACAACTTCGGAGTCGGTGTACCGATCGCTAAGGCGCATAGTCTTCGGGACGGTGTAGTCGGATCGCCAACGTCTTCTCCTCCACAAATTGAACCCTCCTATTCTCATCGAAAGATCGGGAACCAAGATCCTATCACGTCTTCATTTGTATTTGCTCCTCCTGCCATGGTTAGTAGAAAAAAATCCAATATGAAAGGGTAACGTTATCCCTAGCTACAAAGGTGCTGGTGGAGATAAGTCGCTCACTCTCAACCTGTTCAATCAAGCTCTTACCTGTTCTTACAAAGCTCAACAAGAAGGTCATGGCAACCAGCAAGTAATGAACAACTTCAAGAGCATGTGTCAATCTATGGCTTTAGGTGGCTGAACTAGCACAAGGAGCAAACTTTCACCACGTTAATCACAACAAGCTGAATAAATATTCTACAACAGTACTGTGCTGATCATAGTCTAGACCGTACTAGAGACGCGAGCTGAGACACCAATGTCGTCGCCAAAAACATCCCAAACAACAATCTGATTTCTTTCTTTTTTTTTTCGTTTTTTTTTGTTGGGGTGGTCACCCAAAATCTCTCTAGATGGAATCAGGAGACCCTTGAACAAAATTTGCACATGCGGCTTTTGATCTTGCACTTGCCTTTTTTTTTTCTCTAATTGCCTGTGGCTTTTGTGCGGCTTTTGATTTTGCACTTGCCTTTTTCTTGTTGTCAAACTCAAATTACTAATATGACTCAAACTCGAAGTAGCAATCTGATTTGAACTCGAACTAGTAATCAGACTCAAACTCGAACTAGCAATCCGACTCAAACTCGAAGTAGCAATCTGATTTGAACTCGTAATCTGACTCAAACTCGAACTAGCAATCCGACTCAAACTAGGTGACCGAATGTGACACGAACTCGAAACTCTACTGGTGCAAAACTACCAGCAACTTGACTCGTCAAAGCAACCATGAGCTCAACAAGTCTTGACTAAGTGGAGAAAGTAAAAGGCACAATGGTCTAGGAATAATGGAAAAAAAATAGATCTGGTATTTTTTGGGCTTTTTCTGGACTATAGGATGATAACAGCGGAAAGAAAAGTAATGGTAGCACTCTCACTGATTAACCTTGCTCTGATTACCACTTCATAGGATCTTGGTTCCCGATCTTTCGATGGGAATAGGAGGGTTCGATTTGTGGAGGAGAAGACGTTGTCGAACCGACTACACCGTCCCCAAGACGATGCGCCTTAGCGATCGGTACACCGACTCCGAAGTTGTATTGATCTTGCTGGCACACAATCAACCTGACCACGAGGGCCTTTGTTCCTGCAAGCAATCGAAGAACACGCAAGAACAAGAAGAACAAGCACTTATCTGTTCAATCAATCTAAAGTGGGGTTCTGGATACAAGTAGACAGGCGATCTAGTCGACACGCGCGTGTACAAGGAAGCAGCAGAAGCTAACTTACGAATAAACAAAACTCACCAGCTAATGAGGGCAGCTGATACTATTTATTACCTCCCTAGGGTCGTGAGAAACCCTAATCACGAGTCCCTAATGGACTCCAATCGATACATGGGCCATGGGCCCAATTTTGGTGATGCAGCACCATGGACAGAAAAAGGTCTTGGTATTAAAATAACTATTGCGGCCGACTCCGAATAGATATGGACATGAGGCCAGATCCATTTGAAAGTAGACTTCATAATCTTTCCAGGAAGTACTTGAACGCCCAGATCGTAGTATGTATGAAATCGTGGTGGCCGTCACAAGTTGGTGCTGTTCTGCTGTCCAAATCCCATCCGCGCGAATTCCCTTCCCATTGGCTCCTCTCCATTGTTCCTAAGCAAAACAAGAAAGCACGTAGTTCCACGGTCTATATAAGATGGACATAAGGCCAAGAACGAGTTTACCTCTTAGTTTAGTTGACGTGCACAAGCGCAAGTGATCGGACCAGAAACCGATAGCTGAGTTGGTGTGGATGTATCGAGGGTGTTGATGTCCTCATCAAACTCAAACTAGCAATCCGACTCAAACTCGAAGTAGCAATCTGATTCAAACTAAAACTAGTAATCTGTCTCAAACTCGAACTACGAATCTGACTCGAACTAGGTGACCGAATGTGTCACGAACTTGAAACTCTAGTGGTGCAAAACTAAAGACCAGCAACTTGACTCATCGAAGCAACCATGAACTCAACAAGTCTTGACTAAGTAGAGAAAGTAAAAGGCACAATGGTCTAGGAATAATGGAAAAAACAGATCTGGTATTTTTTTGGGCTTTTTCTGGATTATAGGATGATAACAGCAGAATGAAAAGTAATGGTAGCACTCTCACCGATTAATCTTGATCTGGTTACCACTTGATAGGATCTTGGTTCTCGATCTTTCGATGAGAATAGGAGGGTTCGATTTGTGGAGGAGAAGACGTTGGCGATCCAACTACACCGTCCCCAAGACGATGCACCATAGCTATCGGTACACCGACTCCGAAGTTGTATTGATCTTGCTGGCGCACAATCAACCTGACCACAAGGGCTTTTGTTCCTGCAAGCAATCGAAGAACACGCAAGAACAAGAAGAACAAGCACTTAGCAGTTGAATCAATCTGAAGTGGGGTTCTGGATACAAGTAGACGGGTGATCTAGTTGACACACGCGTGTACAAGGAAGCAGCAGAAGCTAACTTACGAATAAACAAAACCCACCAGCTAATGAGGGCGGCGGCTACTATTTATTACCTCCCTAGGGTCGTGATAAACCCTAATCACGAGTCCCTAATGGACTCCAAATGATACATGGGCCATGGGCCCAATTTTGGTGATGCAGCACCATGGTCAGAAAAGGTCTTGGTCTTAAAATAACGATTGCGGCCGACTCCGAATAGATATGGACATGAGGCCAGATCCTTTGAAAGTAGACTTGATAATCTTTCCTAGAAGTACTTGAATGCCTAGATCGGAGTCCGTATGAAGTAGTGGTGGCCGTCACAAGTTGGTGCTGTTCTGTTGTCCAAATCCCATTCGCGAGAATTCCCTTCCCATTGGCTCCTCTCCATTGTTTCTAAGCAAAACAAGAAAGCACGTAGTTTCATGGTCTAGATAAGATGGACATAAGGCCAAGAACAAGTTCACCTTATAGTTTAGTTGACGTGCACGAGCGCGAGTGATCGGACTAGAAACCGGTAGCTGAGTTGGTGTGGATATATCGAGGGTGTTGATGTCCTTATCACACTCAGTAGAGGTGGCACCACTCGACCCACAAGTTCATGATTTCATCACCTTTCGGTGACTAAGAACCTCCGTTATGTCATCTCACACTTTCGTAGGTGTGTGGCCAAGAGATCATAAAATAGCCTTTATAGAGCGACTACCAACATGTTGCGGACCCACTAAGGTTTGACCGGAGGTGATGTCTCCAACTGAGCACATCCATCCAAGATCCCCCTCTTGTGCCGTTAGGATCCCAGGGTAGTCTCGCCACTATTGCAAACCGAACCAAATCCCATTCCTCGGGCCTTCCATATGATCCAAACGATGATGGCAATACACTAATTAACTGGCTAAGCCACACCCATACTTGGCCCTATGGTGGCACTGTAATCCTTGGTGGTCGCTCCACGGACCGATCCTTAGATCTAGAGAAAGCAAAACCACCAAATGATCCAACCTATTCCACATAACCCGCTTGCTTAGATCCCTAAGTTTCATCTCGCTAAAGGGTCATTACCATCAATTCACACAGTTCATATGTTTATAAGCTCATAATTAAGTCATTTGGTTATTCTCAATTCCAATTAAGTAAAGCGGAGCAAAAGTGTAAAATACCCCTCCCGACCCTCTACGTTACATCCCGAGCGACAAGGATAGGCATACAAGTCTAGTAAACACCTATTCATGGGTTTCCCATCAATTTGACACAAGCACGCAAGTTCAAAATAAAAATTTCAAAAACAGGATCAAAATGTTCAAGGGAACTTGCCTTGCTCTGGCGGCTGGTTTGGATTGAGATCTTCAAAGTTTTGGTGCTGAAGGTCCTCGAAAGAACCTTCTTTAGCGTTTTCTTCTACTCCGTGCGACAAACATGCGAAACAAGCATCACAATCAATAAATGCTCATATATTACACAGTATGCCATGATATGCATGAATGATGCAATCATGTGGTAGTACATGTTATTAGGTTACTGCTATTGCTTACTAACTAGTTACAATTTAGTTTTACGTGTTTGAGCAAGTTTCGAGTAATTTCTTGAAAAACTAGGAAAGTTTCAGGATTTTAGGAATTCAGAGGTCGGACTAGTCTGCACGATGGGCCGGACATGTCCACTCTGGACCAGACAAGTCCGCTATGGTCTAGGATTTTGCTAACTTCGCAACTAGGGCATGGGTTGAATCAAGGGTGGGATCAAAACCATGTGAAAAGTTGGATCTAGGATAGTTACCAGTAAAGTAATGGTCCAACAGTTGAGGATTTGGCATAATGCGTGAAACTCGACGTCTAGACCCGTTGATGACAAATCGGCAGCAAGACATAGAGGAAGATCGCTGGTGACAAAGAATTCATGGAGAACATCGCAGCAGTGACGACAATCGTGCTTGATCCTTCCTTTTCCTTCTTCTTCTGCCTCATCCTTCTCCCTTCCTCTTCCTTCCCTGCGGCGAGAGTTTCTTTCCTTGGACGGCGGCTCACGATGAGAGACAGGGCGTTGGGTTTTTGTCTTACGTGGGGCAGGGGTGACAGGCGGGCTTTGGGTTGTTTATCTAGGGGTGGAGTGGTGGGGTTAGGGTGGGATCCTTGTAGAGATCGCTAGGGACATGTAGAAGCCTTGGTGGGGTCTGACTTGGGCTCTTTGGGAGTGGGTCATGACATTATAGGGCCCAAATAAGTCAATTACCCAATAAATTGTTGTGGAGGAAAATAGGAATTCGAGTTGAAACACTGGAAATCGGACTAGTCCATAGGAAGGCCGGACAAGTCCGTTTTCGGTTTTGATGTCACAACGGACTAGTCCGTTTCTCAAGCGGACAAGTCTGTTGTTCCACAGCAAAAAAGGGAATCTTGGACTAGAATGCAATTATCCGGACAAGTTTGGGGCTTTACAGTTCCAAAACCAGATTAGTCCATAAATATTATCGGACAAGTCCGGACGGTAATAGAAGCAAAATCGGACTAGTCTGTACCAATTACTGGACAAGTTCGTTGCTTTGAAGGAACTGAATTTGCCAGAGCAGACGGGTATATCGGACTAGTACGGGGTGAGGACCGGACAAATCCGTACCCAAGGCTAATTTTAATTGTTTTTTGCCTCTAATTCAATTAATCTTGTTTCATTTTGTGTTGTATTATGTTAAACATGTATGGGAATGCATGCATTGCATGATGAATGAAAATGAAAGTGTTACAAACCTATCCCCCTTAGAATGAATCTCACCCTGAGATTGGACGTAAAAGGAAAGATATAGGGAAATTCTCTCTTGAGATCTTCTTCCCGCTCCCAAGTTGCTTCATATCCAGTGTGATGTTTCCACTGTACCTTGCACCATCAAATCACCTTGCTCCTTGTGACTCTCTCCTTTGTCTCCAAAACTTTGATAGGTTGCTCAGCATAAGTCAAATCCTCCGCAAGCTCCAACTCGTCCATTGATACTTGTTCTTCTGGTACCTTAAGCACTTCTTGAGTTGAGAAACATAAAATACATCATGAACATTAGAAAGATGTGCTGGCATCTCCAGTTGATATGTCACTTCTCCACGTTTGTCCAAAATCTTGAATGGTCCGATGTAGTGAGGTGCCAACTTGCCTTTAACATTGAATCGCTTATGACTTGTCATAGGCGACACCTTAAGATACACGAAATCTCCCACTTCGAAAGCCAAGTCGCTTCGCCTATTATCCGCATAGCCCTTTTGATGTGACTGAGCAGCCTTCAAGTTTTCATGGATTATCTACACTTGCTTTTTGGCATCCTGTATCACATCGGGCCCAAATACTTGGGTTTCTCCTGTCTCATTCCAAAACATGGGCGTTCTACATATTTTTCCATACAATGCCTCATACGGCGACATCTTCAAACTTGCTTGGTACCTGTTGTTGTAGGAGAATCCTGCATATGGCACACTTTTGTCCCAACTTCCTCCATACCTTAGTGCACACACTTATAGCATGTCTTCCAATATCTTATTTGTCCTTTCGGTTTGTCCATCCATTTGGGGATGATATGCAAAACTAAAATTTAGCTAAGTTCCCATAGACTTGTGTAGTTTCTACCAAAACCTGTAATAAATTGAGAACCTCTGTCAGATACTATTTTCTTAGGTACTCCATGTAAATACACTATTCTCCCCATATACAGTTCTGCCAGCTTCGCACTGCTATAAGTAGTCTTGTTAGGGATAAAATGCGCAGACTTGGTCAACCAATCCACAATAACCCATATTGAGTCGTATCCTAACGGGGTGCGAGGTAAACCAACTATAAAGTCCATACCAACTTCTTCCCACCTCCATTCCGGTATCTTCAATGGCTGCAATAATCTAGCTGCCTTTGGTGTTCAGCCTTCACTCATTGACACACATCACATAATGCAACATATTTAGCTATGTCCTTCTTCATTCCATCCCACTAGTAGCACATCTTTAAGTCTTTGTATATTTTCGTACAACCTAGATGAATGGAGTAAAGTGAGTCATGTGTCTCCTTCAATATCGTCTCCCGAATATGCTTCACATTAGTCACGACAATTCGTTTCCCAAGCCATAGCTTGTCATTGTCATCTTCATCAAACCTCCATTCTCTCCCCTCTTGGATTCTTTCCTTGATCTCTTGGATTTCCTCATCTGTTGTTTAACCCTCTCGTATTTCCTATTCCAATGTTGGGTTTACTTCCATTGCTCCTATTTCATTCACAAATCTGAGATGCAATCGTTCAATCTCCTTACATAGCTCAGATGGCAATTCCTGAACAGTGAGTCGGTGGCTTCCTCCTTTTTGACTCAAGACATCTGCCACTACATTGGCCTTTCCTAGGTGATAGTTGATCCCCACATCGTAATCTTTAATGAGTTCCAACCATCGTTGTTGCCTCAAATTCAGATCTGAGACTCTTGTGGTTTGTGTAAATCTTACACCTATAACCAAGAATGTAGTGCCTCCGTATCTTCAAAGCATGTACTACAGCTAAAAGTTCGAGATCATGCGTTGAATAATTCAGCTCATGTTTCTTCAGTAGTTTTGATGCATGAGCTACTACTCGGCCTTCTTACATCAATACACAACAAAGTCCTTGCCTTGATGCATCACAATAAATCTCGAAGCTCTTGCTCACATCTCACAATATTAATATCGGTGCGGTGGTTAACCTCTTCTTTAACTCCTCAAAGCTATCATGACAAGCTTGAGTTCATTTGAATGGTTTCTCCTTCACTAGTAGTTCAGTCATGGATTTCACTATCTCGAAGAAGTCCTTGATGAAATGGTGATAATATCCAGCCATTCTAAGAAACATCGAATTTCCTTCACATTCTGCCATGGATTCCACTTTAACACATATTTCACTTTTCCTAAGTTTACAGATACTCCTCCTTCGGAGATGACCTGGCCCAAAAATGATCTTTCTCTCAACCAGAATTGGCACTTCTTAAACTTGGCATACAATTGGTGCTCTCACAATTTATGCAATGTCAGCCTTAAATGCTCTTCATGTTCTTCTTCGCTTCTCGAGTATACCATGATATCATCGATGAAAACTATGACGAATTGATCCAAATACTCCATGAAGACTTTATTCCTGAGGTACATGAAGTAAGAAGGTGAATTTGTCAACCCGAATGACACAATGGTGTACTCATATGACCCATAACGTGTTCGAATGGCTGTTTTGGGTATGTCTGCAGGTCCGATTTTCTGCTGGAAGTACCCTGATTGCAGATCAATATTGGAAAATATCCGAGCTCCCTTCATTTGGTCAAACAAATCTTTTATGTAGGACAATGAATACTTATTGTTGTTTGTCACCTCATTGAGACATCTGTAGTCCACACACATCATTTGGGATCCATCCTTCTTATCTACGAAGAGCACTGGGGCTCCCCATGGTGACGAACTCGGGCATATAAAACCCTTTTCTAGCTGCTCTTGAGTCCGCTTCTTGAGCTCCACTAATTCATTAGCAGGCATCCTATATGGCCTTTTAGCTATAGGTGCAGTTCCAGATATTAAACCAATGACAAACTCGATGTCACGATCAGGTGGCATACCTGACAATTCTTCCAGAAACACCTTTCGATATTCGCGGACAAGTAATTTCCTCCAATGTCACGCCTTCCATGCGGTTTAGCATTGCCTTTCTAGTTGTTGGCTGAACTGCCTTGAATTCTATACTACCTCTCTCGTCATTTGTCAACTGCACTATCTGTGTGGCACACTGGATCACTCTATTATGCTTATGTAGCCAATCCATTCCGAGTATTACGTCCAATCCTTGCGAGTCTAGAACTATAAGGTTGGCGACGAAATCTACCCCCCCCCCCCCCTATTTAAGACTTACTTTTGGACATACTATATTTGTCCTCATCTCTCCTCTAGGAGAACTAACCGACATAGATACTTCATGTGGGATATAGGCATACATACTTTGCGACATACTTCAATGAGATGAATGAATCAGATGCTCCAGAATCAAATAATATAGTAGTAGTGTTGGAGTTTGCAAGGAACATACCAATCACAATGTCATCAGCTTGTTGGGCCTCTTCTTTAGATACATGGTTCACCTTGCCACAAGCGAAATTCTGTGTTCCACGGTTGCTGTCACACCTGGTAATAAGAAGACAACCAGATGCTTTCCACATGTATGCCAGGATCAGTTCAACTCATACATGTGTAGACGAAAGTGAAATACCAAATATAATACCATGTTCGAGTACATCACCTTATTACATAAATGACCATCCAGGTCTAAAATAAAAGTACACAAGCAGCGGAAAAACATAACAAGGGCTCCAAACACAGGCGTTGCACGGGAGAGCGCTAGCCTAGAACATCTCTTCGGGGTCTCCGTAGAAGTCCTGATTCTCCACCTCTGCGTCTTCGTAGACTGGGGGGGAAAATATGCAACTAACAAGTTTGAGTACCAACGGTACTCGCAAGTTGGGAAATTATGACATGTGTGGTTCACAACAAGGAAGGCAATTAATAGGTTAAGCACTATAGCAGTAACAACCTACTCTTAATTGTTTATTAAGCACCTACATCTAGGTGAAATCACAACCAACATCCCAAAATTAATCCAGGTAAGACCAAACCCAAACCATCCATTATGTAACCATGTGCTAATTATGAGTTTGGTTTCCAAGCCGCTCGTGTCCGTGAGCACGGCTGTCTAGACAGTTTGACAAAACTCTGCAGACTGTGTATCCTTTACCCACAATTCGTGATTTCGTCCCCTGTTGCCAGGTGGACTAAAGTAAACCTCCCTGATGCCCGTGGTAGCTAACCACAATACACACTTCCGTAGGTGTATCGCCAGAAGATCACTACGAGGTGTTTTCGATGGTTCTCCCGACTTGCAATGGGTACTCTAAGGTTTCATCGCTCCGGCACCTGGAGTCTATTTTCCCTCCACCAGGAGAAGCTTCCTCTTGAGCCATGCGGATCCCAAGGTAAAGTCCATTCCCCGCCCGATCAATTACCTATGCTACATCGGGAGAGACCAAATTACTAAACCAAGTTGTCCCATATACAATTCTGTGGTGATACTAAATGGCTTAGCAACTTCTTCCATAAATCGGTCCTTAGAATCCGATAGGTGTCAAGCCCCAAACCAAGGTCTTGTGCACGCATGCACCAATCCATACAAAACCCCCTATCAGATTCCTATCTACTAATTTCCATTATAGCCATCAATTCATGAATCAAAGTACTTCAAATGTAAACTTGTAAATAAATATATCATATTTCAATTAAGCATGGCTAAGCGTAACTAAATAATAATAAAACACCCAAACCATGATGACAAGGAATATTGTGGAACAATCTAGGAAAACATAACATAGGATTCATATTTTAATTAGCATGCAACTAACTAAAACTTAACAAAAAGGGTGCAAGATGGTCAAGGAACTTGCCTCCAAACTGTGTCTCGGGGTCGTCGGGAAACTGTTGCTCTTGAAGGTTAAAGGTGGGTTCTGGCCCCGACTCTAAAATACGACGATGTACGAAAAAATAACATACAATAAGAACATAGTAAAAATGCACAATATTCAAATAAACGCAAATTCCTATGCAAAAGTGATTTTAGGGTTGATTTTTATTATAGATATACATTTGTTGATGAGAATTTAAAGTTAAATGAAATTTAGTGAGTAAAACATATTTTTATAGATTTTTATACCATTTTTATATTTATTAGAACCCTAAAATTATTTTCTAGAAATTTTATCCTTCAAAATAAGCCTAAAATAGATTTATAATCAATAATATAAATTTTACAATTTTTACATTATTTTTACTAATTGTTTCTATGTGCCAAACAATTTTTATGAACTAAATATACTTAAAAGTATTTTTATGACCATTTCATCAATTTAAATGAATTAATAAAAATAATACATAAATGAAAATAAATAAAACATATTTAAATCTGTTTTTATAATTGTTTTATACAAATTAAGGACTTTTATTTAATATCTAGAACTAACAGGAGCTTTTCTGTAAAAACAGAACTTTTCCACAGGTTAAAAATAATTTTTATTAAGTCTGGGGTTTATTCTGCAATTTTCCAAAATTTATTTGCTATTTTATAATTCTCCAGGGGCTTTAAAACACTTTTTATTAATTTAACCAGTATTTTACTAATTTTTAGAAAGTCCAGGGGCTAGTTTGACATTTCTAGGGGCTAGATTTGAGTTCTAGAGAAACTCAGGGAGTAGCCCGCAAGTTTCCAGGCGCTTGGGCGCAAAACAGGCGGCGAGAAAAATTATTTGAATGTGGGCCATTGAATTTAAAATGGATGGCCCAGATTTTATTCACCGAAGGGGTACGAGGGTTCTAATCTTGGCCGTTGAAACATAATGGACGACGGGCATTGAGCCACGTCGCCCCGATTAGGGTCAGGCGGCGGTGCGCGGCGGCGGCGACGCGCGCGCGGCGGCGGGCTGACCGGAGAAGTCCAAGAACGCGCCACAGAGGCCACGGGGTACATCCAAATAGCGCAAAATGAAGAGGGAAGCAAGGGGGTCTCACCGAGAGTTGTCGCGAGGCTGGAAATCGGTCGGAGGTGGGTCGGCGATGGTGAACGGCGGCGGTGCTCCTCGGCGCCTGACAAAGTCGGCGACGCAGAGGCAATATCCCCCAACGAAGTTGTCCGGCAAACTCCTGGGGATGCGGCAAAGGTGTTAGACACGGTGGCGAGGACGGAGATTGAAAGAAGCGACGGGAACGCGATCGCCAACACTGACCTCGACGGCAGCTAGGGTTTGAGTGTGTCGGGGTGAGGAAATTGAGGGGGAATTGGCGGGTATTTATAGGATTTTGGTGTGGAAACAGCCGACGCCATCATAGGGCACTAGCCGGTGCTTCATTGCGGAGAAACGGACGGCATTGAAAAGGGGGAATGGGGGCGGCGTCGTGCGCGTGCGTTACGGGAAGTGGCGCGGGCGCGAGGAAGACGGAGCCGACATGCGGGCCCGGCTGGTCAGCGGAAGGGAGGAGAGAGAGGGGCGCGGTTGAGGGCTGAGGTGCGGGGCCGGGTGACAGAGAGAGAGGGAGGGGAGAGGAGGTGCGGGCCGGCGCGGGAGGGTGGAGAGAGTTGGGCCGGATTGGGGAATTTGGCCCAGGGGCGATTTTTCCTTTTTCTTTTCTTTTTCTTTTTCTTTTCTATTTTCTTTTTCTCCTCTTTTATGATATGAATTTGTAATCTGAATTTCTAGCAAATTTGTATTTTCAAAAATTCACACAAACAATCAAACATGATGCAACTTGCCTTATATAAATTTTACTCCCAAGAAAATGATTTTACTTCTTGAAAAAATCATTTTACAAATTTTTTTCCTCTCTAAAATAGTGGGTGTTACAATTCTACCCCCCTAAAAAGAAATCTCGCCCTCAAGATTTGGACGTCCTAAGAGAATAGACTGGGAAACTCTACCTTGAGGTCTTCCTCTCTTTCCCATGTTGCCTCTTCTTCTGAGTGATGTTTCCATTGGACTTTGCACATCTGAGTAACTTTATTCCTCGTAACTCGTTCTGACGTCTCGAGAATCTTAACAGGTTGTTCTGCATAGGTAAGTCCTCTTGCACGTCTACTGCTTCCAATGGCAATTGTTCTTCTGGTACTCTTAAGCATTTCTTTAATTGTGACACATGGAATACATCGTGCACATCTGATAAATGAGATGGTAGCTCGAGCCGATAGGCTACTTCTCCTCTTTTCTCCAGTATTTTGAAGGGACCAATATATCGAGGTGATAACTTGCCCTTCACCTTGAATCGTCTTAACCCTCTCACGGGTGACACCTTGAGATACACAAAATCACCAATCTCAAATGACAGATCGCGTCGTCGAGTATCTACATAACTCTTTTGCCTTGACTGAGCCGTCTTCAAATTCTTCCGGATTTCTTGTACTTGTCTCTCAACTTCTCTTAGTACTTCAGGCCCAAATACTTGGCTTTCTCCAGTTTGATTCCAGAACAATGGTGTTCCGCACTTTCGTCCGTACAAAGCTTCAAACGGGGACATCTTCAAACTGGCTTGATAACTGTTGTTATAAGAGAACTCAGCATATGGTAGGTTCTTATCCCAACTCCTACTGTTTTTCAAAGCACATGCTCTCAACATGTCTTCAAGAATTTGGTTAGTACGCTCTGTTTGACTGTCAGTTTGCGGATGATATGCCGAGCTAAAATTGAGTCGGGTATCCATAGACTCATGCAACTTCTGCCAAAATCTGGAAGTGAACTGAGTACCCCTATCCGATATTATTTTCTTCGGCACTCCATGCAGGCATACAATTCTTTCCATATATAGTTCTGCCAATCTTGAACCAGAATAACTTTCTTTTACTGGGATAAAGTGAGCCACTTTGGTCAAACGGTCCACTATGACCCATATAGAGTCGTATCCTGACTGAGTTCTCAGCAATCCCACAATATAGTCCATCCTTATTTCTTCCCATTTCCATTCAGGAATTTTAATTGGTTGGAGTAACCCTGTGGGTCTTTGACGTTCTGCTTTGACCTTCTGATACGTGTCACACAGAGCTACATACTCCGCCACATCACGTTTCATTCCATGCCACCAATATCGATCCTTTAGATCTTGATACATCTTTGTGCTTCCCGGGTGAATAGAATATGACGAATCATGGGCTTCTCTCAGTATCAGCTCTCGAATCTCCTTGATATCAGGTACACATATTTTCTTCCCTAGCCATAGAGTTACCTGTTCATCTTCTTTAAAGTCTGGTGCTTTTCCGTCTTTCATTAGTTGCTTAATCTTCTGAATCCACTTATCATTTTTTTGCCCTTCACGAATATCCTTCTCCAAAGTAGAATCTATTTCCATAGTCACTACCTCAGTATTAGACACGATACTAAGGTTTAGTCTTGCGAATTCCTCATATAACTGTGTTTGTTGACCTTGTAGTGCCAAGCTATTGCATTGAGCTGATCTTCTTAATGCATCTGCGACCACATTATCTTTCCCAGGATGATAATTGATTCCGACATCAAAATCATTGATAAGTTCCAACCATCAACGTTGTCTGAGATTTAGATCTGGTTGGGTGAAGATATACTTCAAACTCTTGTGGTCTGTATAAATTTCAGTTCTTTTTCTTATCATATAATGTCTCCATAACTTCAATGCATGAACCACTGCTGCTAACTCCAAGTCATGAGTAGGGTAATTTCTTTCATGCTTTCTGAGTTGACGTGAAGCATAAGCCACTACATGTCCCTCTTGCATTAATACACATCCCAGTCCTTGTCCGGATGCATCACAATAAACTGCAAATTCTTTCTGCATATCCGGCATAATCAACACTGGAGCAGTAGTCAACCTTATCTTTAGCTCTGTAAAACTGGCTTCACACTCTGGTGTCCATTTGTACGCAACTCCCTTCTCAAGTAACTTGGTTAACGGACGAGATATTTTTGAGAATCCTTCGATGAACCGGCGATAATAGCCAGCCATGCCCAAGAAACTCCTGACTTCCCCAACATTTTCTGGTGTTTTCCAATTCAGAACATTTTTCACTTTACTGGGGTCTACTGCTATTCCTCCCTGTGATATAACATGTCCCAGAAATGACACTTCCTTTAACCAGAACTCACATTTACTTAGCTTTGCATACAACTGATGTTCCCGAAGTTTCTGTAAAGCCAGTCTTAGGTGCTCCTCATGTTCCTCTTCACTTTTGGAGAATATCAAAATGTCGTCAATAAACACCACGACAAACTTATCCAGGTACTCCATAAATACCTTATTAATAAGGTACATGAAATAAGCCAGGGCATTAGTTAAGCCAAAAGACATGACTGTATACTCATATAATCCATATCTTGAAACAAATGCCGTCTTTGATATGTCTGAGGGTCGTATCTTCAATTAGTGATACCCTGATCGCAGATCAATCTTTGAGAACACACATGCACCTCTCAACTGGTCAAACAAATCCTCAATCCTTGGTAAAGGATATTTGTTCGTGATAGTTACTGCGTTGAGTGCGCGATAATCCACACATAATCTCTGTGTGCCATCTTTCTTGGGAACAAATATCACTGGAGCTCCCCAAGGTGAGGAACTAGGACGAATGTATCCTTTTGCTAACAACTCATTGATATGATCCTTCAATTCTGCCAATTGTTTAGCATCCATCCTGTATGGTCACTTGTAAATTGGTGTTGTACCAGGTACTAATTCAATGATGAATTCAATTTCTCTGTCAGGGGGCATACCCGGTAGTTCATCAGGAAACACATCCGGAAAGTCACAAACAACTTTGATCTCTTGTACTCCTTCAACCTGGTTGAGTCGTATTTTCTGAACTGGTGCTTGATCAGGACGAAACTCCACGTTTGTGCCATCCGTATGAGTCAGACATACTGTTCTCGTGGCACAGTGGATCACTCCTTTGTACTTGGTTAACCAATCCATTTCGAGAATAATGTCTATTCCTTGTGACTCCAGCACTATAAGGTTTGCTAAGAATGCTACCCCCCTAATGCTTATGCTTACATTAGGGCATACTTGCCTTGTCAGCATCTCTCCTCTAGGAGAGTTGACTACTAGTACTTGATTCATTAATGTAACATTCATTCCATGTCTTCTTATGAATTCTTTTGCTATGAACGAATGTGTTGCACTAGAGTCAAACAATACTGTAGAAGGATGGGAATCAGCAGGGAACGTACCGATCACCACATCTGATGTGTCTTGAGCTTCCTCCAGAACAACATGATTGACCCTTCCTCTGGACTGGTTCTGCTACGAATGCTTTTTCGGGCAGTTGTTGGAGTAGTGTCCCTTGTCACCACATATATAGCAAGCTCCTCGAGTACTGGTGTCTTGAGCCTTGTTTCTTTGTTGATTTTGCTGTAGTTGCCTAGTTGGTCGAGGGTTTGAAGTCATAGGACGTTGTTGATACATTTGAGGGCGTTGTGGTGGTATCTGCTGGTACTGTGGGCGCGCATACTGAGATTGAGGTCTGAATGAAGAGTTGTTAGTGTACCGCTGACCTTGATTATTGCCCATGGGACGACTCAGGTGTCCCGATTGCTGTGGGTTAAAGCGAGGATGATTGCTGCTTGAAGACTGCCCCAGCATCATCTTCCTTTTGCGGTCTTCTCCTTCGCACTCCTTCTTCTTTCTTTCTACCGTGAAAGCTTTATCCACCAGATGTTGGAAACTAGCATAGTCACTGGAAGACATCATCAACTATATCTCTTTGTCCAGTCCCTCTTTGAAACAAAATTGTTTCTTGGCATAAGTGTCAACATCTCCAGGGGCGTACCGAGATAATTGTGTAAACTTGTTCAAATACCCCCTTATGTTCATGTTCCTCTGCTTCAGTGCTAGGAACTCCATACGCTTGGCTTGAATTTCTCCTGCAGGTACATGATGATTGCAGAAGCTTTCTCTAAACTCTTCCCAGGTAATGTTGTCTGGGTTGCCATGGGCCGCAGTAAAAGCGGTCCACCAATCAGCTGCAGGTCCATGGAGTTGGTGTGATGCCAATAACACCCTTTCCCTTCCTTCACATTGTACAATCCTTAGTTTACTTTCAATAGTATTGATCCAACATCTGCATCCATAGGTTCTGTGGCGTTGGAGAAGCGTGGGGGTTGAGTGTTCATGAAGTCTCTTAAGCAGAACCTTGGAGGTGGGGGTGGTGGTGGTGGAGGGGGTGGTGGTGCTTGATGAGCCTGTTGCATATTGTTCACAATTTGTGTAAAGTTTTGCATCATTTGAAGTTGCATAGCCATCATATGCTGCATTTGGTTTGTAGCTGGTGCCCACGAGCACCTCTTCCATTCCATTGAGGTAGTGGGACTTCATTATCCTGATTGGGTGGCACACCACGTCCACGTCCTCTTCCTCTTCCTGCCATCTAAGATTGGGGTGTTGCTTTAGAATAAAAAGATAAGAGAGAAACTATTCTATACGTCTTTCCCACTATATGCATCAATAAGGAGATAGAGAAATAAAGATCACTTTCATTAAGCAAACACAAACATGGATAATCAAGTTCTCAAAGCAAAAATCATACAACTCAAGATTACACAGATCATTACTACATTGCTCTTATTACAACTCATGGGTAAGTGTCTTAATCTTGAGTTGTAGGGCAGCTCGGAGTCTACTCTCGCTCCTCGGGATCCTCCTCCTCGTCTGGGTCTTCATCGTCATCTCCATCATATCCCGAGTTGCTGCCACGAGACTCGTTGCCATGCGATGGAGAGTTGGCTGGCTGCTGCGGCACAGAAGGCTCCCCTGAGTCTGGCTCCTCGTCTGAAGAGTAGTCCATCGAGTCGGTGTCGCCACGACCAACACGGCGGTCAGGAGAGTCTGGGATCCAAGTGGAGGTGTCTGAAGCATACCCATCTGGGTCCTCGTCGGTGATCCGACGGTACCTCCTCACTTGCCTTTCATAATGTGCTGCCAGGTCACGAACATCCTGAATTTCTTGCTGAGCCTCGTGGAGGTGAATGCTGAGGCACTCCACATCATCAATTGTCTGGTGAATCTGTGGAAGGGTCAGGGGCCCCTCCACGTACCTGGTGACGAAGTTGACAGTGCCGCTGGGATGCTGGGGAGTGTAGCCGTGCATCGAGTTCCGCAGGTGGTAGCGGTAAGTGTGGCTCCAATAGGTGATGGACTCCCAGCTGACATCCTGCTCAGCATGTCGTCGGTAGCTCCTTGCAGCAGGGGTATGGTGCACCTTGAGTAGTTCATCCCCATAGTAGACAAATAGCTTGCATGACCACTCGATCCGGTAGGGACGCTGCATCCCGATGGAGTGGTAGGTGAGTGCCAGTCTCTCGTGTCTGTAGTCGGTGTCGAGCAGTATGGCTCGAAGTCGACGACGAAGTCGTCCTGCAGCTCTCCCATCAGTACGAATCACCACCGCACGTCGAGGATCATTGAGTGGGGTACGCCGGGCAGCAATCCTTCGGTTGGGAACATAGCCTCCAGTTGACATGCGAGCGGTTCTCCTTACGTTGGCCATCTGAGATTTTGAAACAGGAGAGTGTCAGTAATAAAACAAATTAAAGAGTAAGTGAAATAAGTGCAAGGTAAAGAATACAAAGAAATTTTACAATTAATAATATTTGAAAATAGTAAAGTCCTTAAATCGTCCTTTTCTATCTAGGCTTGCGTCCTACGGGCAACACGGCTCTGATACCACTTTGTCACACCTGGTAATAAGAAGACAACCATATGTTTTCCACATGTATGCCAGGATCAGTTCAACTCATACATGTGTAGACAAAAGTGAAATACCAAATATAATACCATGTTCGAGTACATCACCTTATTACATAAATGACCATCCAGGTCTAAAATAAAAGTACACAAGCAGCGGAAAAACATAACAAGGGCTCCAAACAGGCGTTGCACGGGGGAGCGCCAGGCTAGAACATCTCTTCGGGGTCTCCGTAGAAGTCCTGGTTCCCCACCTCTGCGTCTTCGTAGACTGGGGGGGGATATGCAACTAACAAGTTTGAGTACCAACGGTACTCGCAAGTTCGGAAATTATGACATGTGTGGTTCACAACAAGGAAGGCAATTAATAGGTTAAGCACTATAGCAGTAACAACCTACTCTGAATTTTTTATTAAGAACCTACATCTAGGTGAAATCACAACCAACATCCCAAAATTAATCCAGGTAAGACCAAACCCAAACCATCCATTATGTAGCCATGTGCTAATTATGAGTTTGGTTTCCAAGCCGCTCGTGTCCGTGAGCACGGCTGTCTAGACAGTTTGACAAAACTCTGCAGAGTGTGTATCCTTTACCCACAGTTCGTGATTTCGTCCCCTGTTGCCAGGTGGACTAAAGTAAACCTCCCTGATGCCCGTGGTAGCTAAACACAATACACACTTCCGTAGGTGTGTGGCCAGGAGATCACTACGAGGTGTTTCCGATGGTTCTCCCGACTTGCAATGGGTACTCTAAGGTTTCACCGCTCGGGCAGCTGGAGTCTATTTTTCCTCCGCCAGAAGAAGCCCCCTCCTGAGCCATGCGGATCCCAAGGCAAAGCCCATTCCCCGCCCGATCAACTACCTATGCTACATCGGGAGAGGCCAAATTACTAAACCAAGTTGTCCCATATACAAGTTTGTGGTGATACTAAATGGCTTAGCAACTTCTTCCATAAACTGGTCCTTAGAATCCGATAGGTGTCAAGCCCCAAACCAAGGTCTTGTGCACGCATGCACCAATCCATACAAAACCTCCTATCAGATTCCTATCTACTAATTTCCATTATAGCCATCAATTCATGAATCAAAGTACTTCAAATGTAAACATGTAAATAAATAGATCAGATTTCAATTAAGCATGGCTAATGTAACTAAATAATAATAAAACGCCCAAACCATGATGATAAGGAATATTGTAGAACAATCTAGATAAACATAACATAGGATTCATATTTTAATTAGCATGCAACTAACTAAAACTTAACAAAAAGGGTGCAAGATGGTCAAGGAACTTGCCTCCAAACCGTGTTTCGGGGTCATCGAGAAACTATTGCTCTTGAAGGTTAAAGGTGGGTTCTGGCCCCGACTCTAAAATACGATGATGTACGAAAAAATAACATACAATAAGAACATAATAAAAATGCACAATATTAAAATAAACACTAATTCCTACGCAAAAGTGATTTTAGGGTTGATTTTATTATAGACATACATTTGTTGATGAGAATTTAAAGTTAAATGAAATTTAGTGAGTAAAACATATTTTTATAGATTTTTATACCATTTTTATATTTATTAGAACCCTAAAATTATTTTCTAGAAATTTTATCCTTCAAAATAAGCCTAAAATAGATTTATAATCAATAATATAAATTTTACAATTTCTACATTATTTTTACTAATTATTTCTATGTGCAAAACAATTTTTATGAGCTAAATATACTTAAAAGTATTTTTATGACCATTTAAGCAATTTAAATGAATTAATAAAAATAATACAGAAATGAAAATAAATAAAACATATTTAAATCTGTTTTTATAATTATTTTATACAAATTAAGGACTTTTATTTAATTTCTAGAACTAACAGGAGATTTTCTGTAAAAACAGAACTGTTCCAGAGGTTAAAAATAATTTTTATTAAGTCTGGGGTTTATTCTACAATTTTCCAGAATTTATTTGCTATTTTATAATTCTCTAGGGGCTTTAAAATACTTTTTATTAATTTAACCAGTATTTTACTAATTTTCAGAATGTCCAGGGGCTAGTCTGACATTTCTAGGGGCTAGATTTGAGTTCCAGAGAAACTCAGGGAGTAGCCCGCAAGTTTCCAGGGGCTTGGGCGCAAAACAGGCGGCGGGAAAAATTATTTGAATGTGGGCCGTTGAATTTAAAATGGATGGCCCAGATTTTATTCACCGAAGGGGTACGGGGGTTCTAATCTTGGTCGTTGAAACATAATGGACGACGGGCATTGAGCCACGTCGCTCCGATTAGGGTCGGGCGGCGGTGCGCAGCGGCGGCCGACGCGCGCCCGGCGGCGGGCTCGCCGAAGAAGTCCAAGAACGCGCCACAGAGGCCACGGGATACATCCAAATAGCGCAAAATGAAGAGGGAATCAAGGGGGTCTCACCGAGAGTTGTCGCCAGGCTGGAAATCCGTCGGAGGTGGGTCGGCGACGGTGAACGGCGGTGGTGCTCCTCGGCGCCCGACGAAGTCGGCGACGCAGAGGCAATATCCCCCAACGAAGTTGTCTGGCAAACTCCTAGGGATGCGGCAAAGGTGTTAGACACGGCGGCGAGGATAGAGATTGAAAGAACCGACGGGAACGCGATCACCAACACTGACCTCGACGGTGGCTAGGGTTTGAGTGTGTCGGGGTGAGGAAATTGAGGGGGAATTGGTGGGTATTTATAGGGTTTCGGTGTGGAAACGGCCGATGCCATCATAGGGCACTAGTCGGTGCTTGATTGCGGAGAAATGGACGGCATTGAAAAGGGGGAATGGGGGCGGCGTCGTGCGCGTGCGTTACTGGAAGCGGCGCGGGCGCGAGGAAGACGGAGCCGACATGCGGGCCCATCTGGTCAGCGGAAGGGAGGAGAGAGAGGGGCGCGGTTGAGGGCTGAGGTGTGGGGCCGGGTGACAGAGAGAGAGGGAGGGGAGAGGAGGCGCGGGCCGGCGCGGGAGGGTGGAGAGAGTTGGGCCGGATTGGGGAATTCGGCCCAGGGGCGATTTTTCCTTTTTCTTTTCTTTTTCTTTTTCTTTTCTGTTTTCTTTTTCTCCTCTTTTATGATATGAATTTGTAATCTGAATTTCTAGCAAATTTGTATTTTCAAAAATTCACGCAAACAATCAAACATGATGCAACTTGCCTTATATAAATTTTACTCCCAAGAAAATGATTTTACTTCTTGAAAAATTCATTTTACAATTTTTTTCCTCTCTAAAATAGTGGGTGTTACAGTTGCCTTGAGTTGCTCCTCCATTCGGCATAGGATTTTGTCTCGGAGCATTGTTTATCTATCCTTGGTCTGACTTTGGGCACTGATTAGCAAAGCTCCCACCTGACCACGAGTATAGCTTGTCTTATTACCACTAGCACTAGAGAAGTTAGGGCGAGACTGGTTCTGAGCATAGACGGTCATGTTAGGACGAGGTGCAAGCATGGGTAAGTGAGGTGCTTGAATGGGAGGGCGTTGCTGCAGTGGTTGATTTGGGCATGGTGGATAAACGATGTGATATGCAGAAGCAGATGGGTTGTAGTATGGTGCGGTAGGCGGTGCATAGCGAGGGCGAACGCTGCTTCCATGTGGTTTTCCTTGATGTGACATCTTCCTCTTTCCATCCTGTTCTGTCGCACGAACCTTGTTTTCAACCACAATAGCCTTATCAACAAGCTTCTAAAAGTTGGCATAGTCACTGTTGAGCAATTGAACTTGAATTTCATTATTCAGACCCCTCATGAACAAGTATTGCTTCCTGTTGTCTGTATTGATGTCCTCTGAAGCATATCTTGACAGTTGAGTGAACTTATTAAGATACTCACTCACACTCATCCTGCCTTGCCTGAGGCTTTCAAATTCCTGCCTCTTTAGCATCATGAATCCCACAGATACATAGTGCAAGCGGAAACTCTCCTTGAATTTAGCCCAAGTGATTCTTTCCTAATTAGCATGGGCATTGCAAAGAGCTTTCCACCAATCCGCAGCGGCACCAACTAGCTTGTGTGATGCAAAGAAAAGCTTCTCCCAGTCACTGCATTGAACAATAGCAAGTTTCTTCTCAATAGATTTCAACCAGTCATCAGCTTCCATAGGATCATTGGCTTGAGCAAAAGTAGGCGGTCTGGTCCTCATAAACTCTCCCAGCCGGTTGTGGGGCAGCGGGTGTGGCGGTGGCAGTGGTGGCGCAGGCAGGTGGTTTTGGTTGTTGTTGTTGTTGTTGGCTTGCAGCTGTCCCAAGGTTTGCATCATGGTCTGCATGAGCTGATTTTGCGTAGCTATGAGGCGCTCCATGTTGGTGGCATCAGGTCCAAGGTTGACATTCACAGGAACCTCAAGGTAGTCATCATCACCATTGGTGTTCCTTTTGTTATGGGTAACCCTCAGCATCTGTGGGTGAGAAAAGAGTACGAGACAGAAGAATTCAGAATTTGAGAGAAAACATTACCAACTATATGCATAAAGGTATATGAAACTAAGTAGCTCTCTTTATATTAATAAAATTCTATATGAGGATATGCCGATATGGACAAGTGCCGAAGCATCCCACATCTCTCTACTACGTGCCGACGTGGAAAAGTCGCCAAAGCGTTCCACAACTCACACCAAGCACACAATCACAAGCACACACCATAGAAAATTCAGCACACCATACTAAATATAGCTATTACGATCTAAATGTCTTCAACCTTCTCTACAGGAGACCTAGACTTAATTGTGAGAGCCATGGCTTTTCTGGTCGTGAGACGGCAAAGGCAACAGCGGCGGCGAGTCATACATAGGCGCACACCAAGGTGATTGGCCGTCCATGTAGGTGTGGGTGAGCTTCCCACACCATTGGACTCTATAGTGGCACATATCTCCTCTTGCCTTTCCATGACGTACAATCTCTTGCGGAGGTAACGTATCTCTTCCATGGCGTCGACATAACGATTTCCTAGATTCACAAGTATCCTCTGAGACATGTCAATAGCATAAGGATCGGACTGAGATCCTTCTTGTGATCCCATGATTTCCCTTGTTCCACTCTTGCGACACGGGTGCAGCTTAAAGCTAGTACCTCCAAGCTGCTCACGTTAGGAGTGACACAACCTGGTGAGTGCTTCCCAAGCAACGTCATCAATAGCTTGCTCCCTGGTGGATCTCCACGTGGGTGCAAAGTGTCGGGCGATCACAACATCCTTAGCAAGAATTGTAACTTGAGCCTTCCATTCATCACGCCCATAGCGAGGAATCCTCTTAACATAATATTCTGGTTGCATATTATATTGGTGAAGGAACTCCTTCAATTCATTAGCTGCAAACCCTCCATCGGTCCCATCGGAACGGAATTCTTGAGCAAAGCTGAAAACTTGACCCTTATTCTCTTTCCTAGCTCCATTAGGCGTAGGTGTACCTTCCTGGACTGCAGGTACATCCTCTTGAGCTGCCGGTTCATCCTCTCAGTTGTCTTCTTGTGGATCATCCTCATGTGCTTCATCTTCATCTTCCTCATGCGACTCATCTTCATCATCACCATAAGTTCCACCTCTTCAGAATCTTCCTCCATTGTGTTGGAGTGCTCATGCTCAACCTCCTTTGCGAGGGAGCTCACTTCCTCCTCTTCTTGGATTGGTTCTCTTGGTGGTTCCTTGTGAGGCCTATACTTGCTTCCAAGAGGCGGCAAACAAGCTTCCTTGCGGGCCTTCATTTTAATGTGAGGCTTCTATGGAGAAAACATGAGAATATTAGAGGAGGTGTAAATGCGATGCTGAAATTGCAGCAGTCATAAAACAAGGTGAGGGAATGTGCAATAGCTCAAACAGATGGAAAAGAGGTAAAAAATTTTGCAGCAGCAGCAAAACCATATATTTTTCAACAATATAATTAGTAGAAGGCAAAATAGTGCAAAAACAGGTGGATTTGAAAGGAAAGAAGTCACAAGTGGTTTAGGGTGTCCATTCTACCTAGGCTTGCGTCCTACGGTCAAACCTAGCTCTGATAACAAGTTGGGACACCCGGTTCTGAAAATAAACCAAGTGTGACGCTTACGTGTGTCCAACATGTTGGAAACACATACACGAGTGCATCAATTACGATACTCAGATAATAATCATGTTTCAAATAATAAATATTACCTTATTACATTATTCAAATAGTCTCGAATCACAAGCTTTAATAATACTGCAGCAGGAAACTAAGCACTAGTAGACTCCATCTCCACAAGAAGTTTGATGCTAACACGCACGACTAGTACTCCTCATAGTCCTCTAGATACTCCAAATTATCTCCTGTTACTAAATTAAAGTGGGATTAGCTAGAGTGAGTACATATGTACTCAACAAGTGTGGGAAAGTATGACATGTAGCTTAAATGAGGATGGAATAAATGGTTTATTCCAGAAAAGTGTATTTCACTCATAAAAGTAAGAAAATACGACTTGTGATTACTATGTGAGGTCATATCCCATAATAACCCAAATACCATCAGTACCATATCTAATACCACCAATTTGACATAATTAACCATAATCATCCATAATTATCCATAACCATCAATATCCAACTCATCATAACCAAACGCATATCCCAATCCCAGTTCCACATCCAATTCAAACCATTATTCAATACCCTGGTCTATAACTCTAATCATGTGAGAGTCCAGGTTGCTCGTGGCCGGGAGCCTGACTATCATGATAGTTTACACTCTGTAGAGGTGGCACCACTTTAGCCACAAGTTTGTGATTTCATCACCTTTCGGTGACTAAGAACCTCTATTATACTGTCTCACACTTCTATAGGTGTGTGGCCAAGAGATCACAAAATAGCCTTTACAGAGCGACTACCAGCATGTTCTGTATCCACTATGGTTTGAATGGAGGTGATGTCTCCAACTGAGTACATCCATCCAAAGGCCCCCTCTTGTGCCATTCGGATCCCATGGTAGTCCTGCAACTATTGCAAACCCAACTGGCTCTCATTCCCCGAGACTTCCATATGATCTGAACGATGCTGGCAATACACTAATTAATTGGCTAAGCCGCACTCATACTTGGCCCATTTGGTGGCACTGTTATCCTGGGTGGTTGCTCCACGAACCAGTCCTTAGATCTAAAGCAAGCAAAACCACCAAATCATCCAACCCATGCCACATAAGCCACTTGCTTAGATACCTAAGTTCCATGTTACTAAATGGTCATTACCATCAATTCACATAGTTCATATGTTTATTAGCTCATAATTAAGTCATTTTATTATTCCCAATCCCAATTAAGTAAAGCGGAGCGAAAGTCTAAAATACCCTTCCCGACCCTCTATGTTACACCCCGAGCGACAAAGGTAGGCATACAAGTCTAGTAAACACCTATTCATGGGTCTCCATCAATTTGACACAAGCACACAAGTTCAAAATAAAACATTTAAAAAACAAGATCAAAATGTTCAAGTGCACTTGCCTTGCTCTGGCGGTTGGTTTGGATCGAGAGCTTCAAAGTTCTGGTGCTGAAGGTCCTCGAAAGCACAATCTAGAGCGTTTTCTTCTATTTTGCGCGACAAACATGCAAAACAAGCATCACAATAAATGCTCATATATTACACAATATGTCATGATATGCATGAATGATGCAATTATGAGGTAGTACATATTATTAGGTTTTTGATATTTCTTACTAACTAGTTACAATTGAGTTTTACATGTTTGGGCAAGTTTCAACTCATTTCTAGAAAAACTGGGGAAGTTTTAGGATTTCAGGAATTCAGAGGTCGGACTTGTCCGCACAATGGGTCGGACATGTCTGGTCTTGACCGGACAAGTCTGCTATGGTCTAGGGTTTTGCAAACTTCCCAACTGGGGCATGGGTTGAATCAAGGGTGGGATCAAAACCGACATGAAAAGTTGGATCTAGGATAGTTACCGTGAAAGTAATGGTCCAACGGTCGAAGATTTGGCGTAATGTGTGAAACTCGACGTCCGGACCCGTTGACGATGAATCAGCGGCAAGACGTAGAAGAAGAACGTTGGCGATGAAGAATTGATGGAGAAGATCGCAGCAGCGATGACGATCTTGCTTGATCCTTCCTTTTCCTTCTTATTCTTCTTTCTCCTTCTTCTCCCTTCCTCTTCCTTCATTGTGGTGAGAGTTTCTCTCCTCTCGGCCCACGACGAGGGACAGGGCGATGGGTTTTTTCTCTTACGTGGGACAGGTGTGAGAGGAGGGCTTTAGGTTGTTTATATAGGGGGAGGAGTGGTGGGGTTAGGGTGGAATCCTAGTAGAGATCGGTGGGGACAAGTAGGGGCCTTGGTGGGGTCCCACTTGGTCTTCTTTAGGGTGGGTTACGACGTTCTAGAGCCCAAATAAGTCAATTACTCAATAGCTCATCTTGGAGGAAAATAGGAATCCGAGTCAAAACCCTAGAAACCGGACTAGTTCGTAGGAAGGGCAGACAAGTTTGTTTTCAGTTCTAATGTCATAATATACTAGTCCATTTCTCAAGTGGACAAGTCCACTGTTCCACAGCGAAAAAGGCAATCACGGACTAGAATGCAATTATCTGGACAAGTCCGGGGCTTTACAGTTTCAAAATCGGATTAGTCCGTAAATATTAACGAACAAGTGCGGACGGGAACAGAAGTAAAATCGAACTAGTCCGTACCAATTACCAAACAAGTCTGTTGCTCTGAAGGAACTAAATTTGCTAGAGTAGACGGGTATACTGGACTAGTCCGGGGTGAGGATCAGACAAGTCCATACACAATGATGATTTTAATTGTTCTTTTACCTTTAATTCATTTTAATCTCGTTCCTTTTTGTGTTGCATTATGTTAAACATGTATGGGAATGAATGCATTGCATAATGAATGAAACTGAGGGTGTTACATCAACTATAGCCTAATTAGGTAATAATACAATTATGTTAGTATGAATATGTTAGTGCTTGGTCCCCACATTGGCTTAATGATGTTTATGTTAGTCATGGCTTTAGGAAGGTACATGTACTTGAGCTCTTAAGGCATTACCATGACATGTAAGTGTGGTGCTTAGATAGTTAATAGTGTTGGGTGTCTAGTAGATCCACTGATTGTAGGGGTAGGCAGCAGGTGGTGATAGTCTTGTCCGTCCTTCGTACTCCTCCACGTTATGCTATGCCACATGCTCTTAGCTAGAATCATCCTGGTTTTGCCAGGGGTAAACACGTGTCCGATGTTTTGGACCACGAAGCCCTAGTATTCATCGTTGGCATACTCATGTGTACAATAATAGGCTATGTATACGAGTAATTAGAGCACAATAGGAGTAGTTTTGTCTCGTAACTTGACCTTCATTAGGACATGATGGTAAAAGAGTATGAGTCGAGTAGGTCTCGATCTTCCGATAGGTAAAGGATAAGTCGATTGATGTGGAGAACTCGACGTTGACGATCCGTGACACTCGAGGAACTCGAATACACCTGCAATCACTACACCACTGCTTCGTTCGTTATCAACCGTGCTGCGTACGCTTGATCTCACTAAGAAGGCTAATCCGTGCAAGTGCAATCAAGAACACAAGCAAGAACAAGGTAGATGCAATATGAAATTGTTGAATTGGGGTTCCACAAACCGACAAACAACGAAATTGTGTACAACATATTAATCCAATCAAAACCCAATTGTTTATGTCAGCTACTATGAAGTATATATAGGTGGGAAGACGTCTAAGGGATGTTGGGGTCGTGACCTAACCCTAAGACACGAAAATAAGGGATGTAGACTTGATACAAGGCACAATGGCCCAATATGGTGGCGCAACACCATGACAGATTCTGAACACAATTTTATTTCGATGATTCCCGTCGACTCCAACAAAATTTTGACATCATACCAGTGGCATTGAAAAGTTTATCCTCTCTTCTTTCCATGCATATGCAGAATGTCCAAAATAGAATTCGTATGCATCCTGGGCGTCCATTTTAGTGCGAAGTTCTCCTGGACTCCAAGTTCGATACGATTTTGAGTTGGGCTCGATCTCCATCTTTTTTGGACATATTCTCTGGTCCTCCACGTCCCTAAAACTTCCTCCAAGTACTCTTTCAACGTCTCCATGGTCCTAATCAGAATTAAGTCATTAGGTACCAATCTATTATCAAAAACATATAAGGAAACATATTAGAACGAGCTCACCTCTGAAATTAATTGTTGTGTGTGAGCTGACCTCTGAAACATATAAGGAAATCACTACACCTATGAAAAGGTTGAATCGACACAATACAAAACTCAAACTAAAACAAAACACTTTCTAAATCAACAATATGACTCAACCACGAACACACACTCAACAAAACCAAACTGAAAGCAAAGTTGCAAAGGCTCAATTGTGGTTTGGACAAAGTGATAAATAGATCTACGAAACTACAAGTTTTTTGTGGCTTTTTTCTGGACTCTAGGTATGAAAATCAAAACTAATCTAATGGATAGATGAATTACCTAACGGGCAACCTGGAAATTTGATACCAATTGATGGTAAAAGAGTATGAGTAGAGTAGGTCCCGATCTTCCAATAGGTAATGGATAAGTCGATTGATATGGAGAACTCGACATTGATGATCCGCAGCACTCGAGCAGCTCGAATAACCCTGCAATCACTACACCACTACTCTATTGATTATCAACCGTGTTGCACATGCTTGACCTCGCCAAGAAGGATATTCCCTGCAAGTGCAACCGAGAACACAAGCAAGAACAAGGTATATGCAATCCAAAACTGCTGAATTAGGGTTCCACAAACCGATAAATGAAAAAACTATGTATAACAGATTAATCTAAGCAAAAACCAATTGTTTATGGCGGCTACTATGGAGTATATATAGGTGGAAGGATGTCTAAGGGGTATTGGGGTCGTGAACTAACCCTAAGACACAAAAATAAGGGATGTAGACTAGATACAAGGCCCAATGGCCCAATACGGTGGCGCAGCACCCCTGCAGATTATGAACACAATTTTGCTTTGATGATTTCTGTTGAATCCAAAGGAATTTTGACAATAGACCAGCGACAGTGGGAATTTGATCCTCTCCACTTTCCATGCATATGTATAACGTCCAAAACGGAGTCTGTATGTGTCCTGGGCATCCTTTTTAGTGCGTAGTGCATCTGCACTCGAGTTGGATACACTATTGAGTTGGGCTCGACCTCCATCTTGTTTGGACATATCCTCTGGTCCTCCACGTCCCTAAGACTTTCTCCAAGTACTCCTTCCACCTCTCCATGATCCTAATCATGATTAAGTCATTACGTAGCAATCTATCCTCAAAAACATATATCGAAACATATAAGAATGAGCTCACCTCTGAAATTAATTGTTGTATGTGAACTCTAATGATTGCATCTTGTATGTTAAATGAATTATTGTGTGTATCCATAGGAGTGATGTCCTCATCATCCTCCCCTTCTTGAATCGGAGTCGTTCTCGACTCAATTTCATCTTCTCTCATGTGTGGGTCCAAATGTGCAACGCCATCAAATCCGCTTGTTTACATGAAGGGAGGAGGCTAAGGTGGTGGACGACATAGTGCACCATCTCCATGTTCTCCAACAAATAAGCAGACACATTCACTTGAGCCAGAATCCCAAACAAATAAATATTATACTATGTTTGTATGTGTCTTTATAATGTGCATGATCTCATAAGGACATCTTTACCCATTAGAGTAGATTGATTAGGTGTGTGTCACTCTACCCCACTACATCATTTACCCATCCTACTAGAATCCTCACTAGAAGATCCTACTCTTCCTATGATCTTGCCACTTGTTGACGGCTCCTAAGGTATACTAACAAATCATCTCTGGCAATAGTGCCAGAAATGCTTGTTGGTATTACTGACGCACCATTAACTAAACATATCCAACTGATGTGTTAGAAATGCTTGTTAATGGTTCTATTGGATCACAGAAAGAATTCCGCAAGCGCACAGAGATATCATTGTAGCATTTCCCCTTAAGAGTATTCCCAAGGGTGTCATTTATTTGATCCCAAAGGAAGGCGAGGTAGATATATAACAATCATTCATCAAATGAAAAGGGTAGAAAGGTCTAGGTAAGAATCTAGTGAGGATGGATAAAATAATAGTGGAGCTCCTCGGTTTTTTGGTTCCGCACCGAGGGATCGAAGACCCAGAGAAGATCAAGGTGGTCAAGCTGATGCGGCCCCCGACCTGCATCAAAGATGTGCAGAAGCATGCGGGATGCCTGGCTGCGCTCAGTCGGTTTATCTCTAGACTAGCTAAGCGGGCTCTCCCATTCTACAAGATATTGCGCAGGCCCGAACCCTTCGTCTGGACTGAGGATCCAGAGGAGGCGTTCCGCGAGCTGAAGTTGCACCTCACGTCACTGCCCATCATGGTGGCTACAGAGCCCAGGGAGCCTTTGTACCTCCACATCGCCGCCACAACCGAAGTTGTAAGCATGGTCCTAGTCGCAGAACAATCGCGTCCTGTGCAACCTCAAGAGGTGGACGAGGCCCCTGCCCCTGGTTATGAGCCCCAGGGCTTGGATCCTGTAGGGGGCCCTGACAACCAAGTTGCCTTCGGGTCCTAGCCCCCGGAGGGTGCACGGGTCCGCTCAGGGGGCCTTGAAGATCGGGATGCCTCTGGGTCCCAACCCCCAGAGGATGCCCTAGACCTAAGGATCCTAGAGCCTCTAGGTACGGCGCCAATGGACGAGGATGCATCGAATCCCTCGGGGAGGGTCCGAACCATCCAATGCCCAATCTACTTTATCAGCAAAGTCCTGCACGAAGCAAAAAACAAGGTACCTAGAGGTACATAAGTTACTATATGTAGTGTTGATTGCATCGCTCCGCCACTACTTCCAGGCGCACAGGGTCTCAGTGGTCCTCGTTCCTGCTAGGGACTGTGCTCCGTAGCCCCAACACGACTGGTAACATTGCTAAGTGTGCAGCAGAGCTGGTGGAGTTTGAGCTCGACTTCTTTCTACCGCATGCGGTCAAGAGTCAAGCACTAGCAGTCTTCGTTGTTGAGTGGACGCCATCACCAAGCAACCCAGGGGGTCCCAACATCGGCGAGCCGGAGCCCAAGGCCTCGCTCCTCACCGGACCCCACTAGACGCTCTTCTTCGATGGCTCCTCACGGAAGCAGGGAGCCAGAGCCGATGTGTTGCTCCTCTTACCAATAGGGGAGCAGTTCACATACGCGGTGCGCCTTGACTTCAAGGCGACGAACAACATGGCGGAGCAAGAAGCCCTCATCTTCGGGCTAACAGCTGCGCAGGCTATCGCCGTGCGCTAGATGATGGTCAAGGGAGAATCCCAACTGATCATCTAACAAGTTCAGGAGAATGTTGCTGCAACGACCCCCAGCTTGCAGCGTACCTGCTGCACGTCAAGAAGCTGGAGAAGGTCGTCGAAGCCTTGGACCTGTGCCATGTGCCTTGCACCAACAACTCCATCACTGACACCCTGTCAACAATGGCATCAATCGGGGCCCTGGTCCCGGAGGGTGTCTTCAAAAGGAAGGTTGTATGACCAACCGCTAGGCCTGCCGAGCCTAGTGAAGGAGGCAAGCCCAGCACCTCGAAATTGGCGGTCTTGGCAGCCCTGCAACCAAGGTGCCCACCAAGAATCATATGCGCCAATGGGGACTCCGTGCAACCTGACGCCCAAGATCTAGAATGCATGGATCACGGAGATCCAAGACTTCCTGAAGGACAACATCCTTCTTGAAGAACATGTATCCACTGAACGGATCATTAGGATGGCTATACGCTACACATTGGTAGAGGGAACCTCTGCCGGTGTGGGGCCAACGGCATCCTATTGCAATGCATAATCTAAGAAAAGGCTGCAACTTGCTCGTAGAGATCCATGGAGGCGAGTGTGGGAACCATGCAGCTTCCCGCACGCTGGTTGGTAAGACCTTCCGACATAGCTTTTTTTGGCCAACGACACTCCTGGATGCCGTCAAGCTGGTAAAAAAGGTACAAGGCGTGCTAGTTCAATGCCAAGAAAATTCACACACCAGCGAAGACGCTGCAAATGATCCTGCTGTCCTGGCCGTTTGCGGTCTGGGGGATTCATATCCTAGGGCTATTTCCCAGGGCCGTCAGAGGGTTTCGGTTCCTCTACTTCGACGTAGGCAAGTTCACCAAGTGGTCGGAAGCAGCCCCGATGGTCACCATCAACAAGGAGTCCGCAATCAAGTTAATCAAATCAATCGCCTGAAGGTTCAGTCCCGAACAGGACCATCACCGACAACAGGACCCAGTTCACTAGTGCGGCATTCCAAGACTATTGCAAAAACCTTGGCGTTCAAGTTTTCTATGCGCCCTTGGCTCATCCAAAGAGCAACGGTCAAGTCGAGAGGACCAACGCTGAGATCCTCAAGGGGCTCAAGACACACACTTATGAAACCTTGGAAAAGCATGGTGCTAAGTGGGTTGACGAGCTTCTGTGCGCACTGTGAGCTAGTCAGACATCACCCAGCTGGGCCACGGGGGAAATGTCCTTCTTCCTGGTGTATGGGTTCGAGGACGTCCTCACCCCTAGATATTTCCGTGGGCTCCTCCTGGGTCCGGGCATTCAAGAAGTCGCGCAGGACCAGCTGCGACGTGAAGATGTCGACCTCGTCAACGAGGAAAGATGGCATGCTGCCATCTAAAACGCGCGGTACCGGCAGGCATAGTACCAGGAACGGTTCATGCGGAGTAGAGAGTTGCAGGTAGGTGACCTAGTGCTGTGGCGCATACTTTCTCGCGAAGGGTCGCACAAACTCTCCCCCAGCAGGGAGGGCCCCTTCCGGGTGACACAGGTATCCCGCCCCAGGGCCATGGAGGATGGAAAGCCTCTCTCCAACTGATAGGATCTTGGTTCCCGATCTTTCTATGAGAATAGGAGGGTTTGATTTGTGGAGGAGAAGATGTTGGCGATCCGACTACACCGTTCCCAAGACGATGCGCCTTAGTGATCGGTACACCGATTCCAAAGTTGTATTGATCTTGCTGGCGCACAATCAACCTGACCACGAGGGCCTTTGTTCCTGCAAGCAATCGAAGAACACGCAGGAACAAGAAGAACAAGCACTTATCAGTTGAATCAATCTGAAGTTGGGTTCTGGATACAAGTAGACGGGCGATCTAGTCGACATGCACGTGTATAAGGAAGCAGCAGAAGCTAACTTACGAATAAACAAAACCCACCAGCTAATGAGGGCGGTGGCTACTAGTTATTACCTCCCTAGGGTCGTGAGAAACCCTAATCACGAGTCCCTAATGGACTCCAAACGATACATTGGCCATGGGTCCAATTTTGGTGATGCAGCACCATGGAAAGAAAAGGTCTTGGTATTAAAATAACGATTGCGTCCGACTCCTAATTGATATGGACATTAGTCCATATCCGTTTAAAAGTAGACTTGATAATCTTTCCAGGAAGTACTTGAACGCCCAGATCAGAGTCCGTATGAAGTAGTGGTGGCCGTCACAAGTTGGTGTTGTTCTGCTGTCCAAATACCGTCCGCGCGAATTCCCTTCCCATTGGTTCCTCTCCATTGCTCCTAAGCAAAACAAGAAAGCACGTAGTTCCATGGTCTAGATAAGATGGACATAAGGCCAAGAACGAGTTCACCTCATAGTTTAGTTGACGTGCACGGACGCGAGTGATCGGACCAGAAACCGGTAGCTGACTTGGTGTGGATGTATCGAGGGTGTTGATATCCTCATCATTCTCCCCTTCTTGCATTTGAGTCGTCCGCGACTCAAGCTCATCTTCTTCTCCCAAATATGGCTTCAAATCTGCAATGTTAAATGTGGGACTAACCCCAAAATCCGCAGGCAACTCGAGTTTATATGCATTATCATTAATCCTTTCTAACACTTTGAATGGACCATCAGCTCGAGGTAACAATTTAGACTTTCTTAAATCAGGAAACCTATCCTTTCGCAAATGTAACCATACTAAATCACTAGGTTCAAACATGATAGGTTTCTTTCCCCTACTACCAACAAGTTTATACTTGGCATTCATGCACTCTATATTCTTCTTAGTGGTTTCATGCAATTTTAAGATCAATTCAGCACGATGTTTAGCATCAAAATTCACCTCGTTCCATTGAAGGGTGAGGTAATAAATCAATAGGAGCATGGGCTACCAATTCATAAACAATCTCAAAAGGGCATTTCTTAGTACTAGAATGTAGGGAACGATTATAAGGAAACTCAACATGAGGCAAACACTCTTTCCACTTTTTTATATTCTTTTTCAAAACAGCCCTAAGCATGGTAGATAAACTTCTATTCACAACCTCAGTTTGACCATCAGTTTGGGGATGACAAGTAGTTGAAAATAAAAGCTTAGTCCCCAATTTTGCCCATAATATTTTCCAAAAATGGCTAATAAACTTAGCATCACGATCTGAAACTATTGTGCTTGGCACACCATGCAACCTAACAATATCTTGGAAAAACAAATCAGCAACATGTGTAGCATCATCACTTTTACGACAAGGTATGAAGTGTGCCATTTTGGAAAATCTATCCACGATAACAATGATGCTATCCCTCCCCTTCTTTGTTCTAGGCAGTCCTAAAACAAAGTCCATAGAAATATCCTCCCAAGGCATGCTAGGAATAGGAAGAGGCATGCACAAACCATGTGGATTAAGTCGTGACTTAGCTTTTTGACATGTCGTGCAGCGAGCAACGAAGCGCTCCACATCTCTCCTCATCCTTGGCCAAAAGAAATGACCAGAAAGTATGTCCTCCGTCTTTTTCACTACAAAGTGCCCCATCAGCCCGCCTCCATGCGCTTCCTGTAACAACAAGAAACGAACGGAGCTAGCTGGAATGCATAACTTGTTAGCTTTAAACACATAGCCATCATTGAGGACAAATTTATTCAATGTTTTTCCATCTTTACATTTCAGCAATACATCTTTGAAATCAGCATCATGTTCATATTGATGTTTAATCATTTCTAATCCAGAAAATTTAAAGTCAAGTTGAGATAGAAGAGTATAACGTCTAGATAAAGCATCAGCAATAACATTATCCTTTCCCTTTTCGTGTTTAATGACATAAGGAAAAGACTCAATAAATTCCATCCACTTAGCATGCCTACGGTTCAGTTTTCCTTGACTCCTAATATGCTTTAGTGATTCATGATCAGAATGGATAACAAATTCTTTGGGCCACAAATAATGCTGCCATGTTTCTAAAGTTCGTACAAGAGCATATAATTCCTTATCATAGGTTGAATAATTCAGAACAGGCCCACTCATTTTCTCACTAAAATATGCAAAAGGTTTTCCTTCTAGTAACAAAACACCACCCAATCCAATCCCACTAGCATCACATTCAAGCTCAAAAGTCTTAGAAAAACCAGGAAGTTGGAGAAGAGGTGCATGCATCAACTTATATTTCAGTATGGTAAAGGTGTTATCTTGTGTGGTGCCCCAAGAAAAAGGCATCCCCTTCTCCATAAGGTCATTCAATGGAGCAGCAATGGTGCTGAAATCCTTCACAAAGCGACGATAGAACCCAGCCAGCCCTAGAAAGCTCCACACCTGTGTGATTGTCTTTGGTACAGGCCACCCCTGAATAGCCTCTACCTTGGCTTGATCAACTTTAATTCCCTGTGGAGTAACAACATAGCCAAGGAAAGAGACTCGATCCATGCAAAAGGTGCACTTCTCAAGATTACCAAATAATCGTGCCTCACGTAAAGCATTAAAAACAGCACGTAAGTGATCGAGAGGTTCATCCATGGATTTGCTATAAATCAATATATCATCAAAATACACGACAACAAATTTTCCAATGAATGCACGCAAAACCTCGTTCATTAATCTCATGAAGGTTCTAGGTGCATTAGTTAAACCAAAAGGCATGACTAACCACTCATATAAACTGAACTTAGTTTTGAAAGCAGTTTTCAATTCATCTCCTAGTTTCATGCAAATTTGGTGATAACCACTATGCAAATCATTAAGCATATCATTTAAGCGTGGAATAGGATGACGATATCGAATGGTGATATTGTTGATTGATCTACAATCCACACACATACGCCATGATCAATCCTTTTTAGGTACTAGAATAACTGGAATAGCACAAGGACTAAGAGACTCACGTACATAACCTTTGTCGAGTAGTTCTTGTACTTGGCGCTGAATCTCCTTTGTTTCTTCCGGATTTGTCCTGTATGGTGCACGGTTGGGCAATGTCACACTGGGAATGAGGTCAATCTGGTGCTCAATCCCTTGAAGTGGTGGTAGTCCTTGTGGTATTTCACTTGGAAACACATCAAAATATTCCTGCAAAATACTAGCAACAGCAGGAGGCAAAGAATGTTGCATATCGTAAAGAGAAATCAAAGCATCTTTACATACCAAAGCATAGGCAACAGAGGTGAAAGCAATCAGTTCATTAATATCAGATTTCATAGCAAACAAGCATTTTCCCTTCAGAGATATCTCATTTTTCTTATCAAACACAGATTTGGCATTGTTATTGTTCCCAACGTTAGCATGGCCCTGAGATTTAGTTTTCCTAGCTCTAGCAACATCATCTTCCACAATAGCTTCAGGAGACATAGGATGCAGCACAATTTTTTTATCGTGGTAAAGAAAAGAATACTGATTTGATCTACCATGATGCATAGAATCTCTATCAAATTGCCAAGGTCTTCCTAGCAGAATATTACAAGCTTGCATAGGCACAACATCACATTCAATGACATCCTTATATGATCCAATAGTAAAATTTATTCGCACAAGTCTAGTTACCTTTGCCTTACCGCTGTTGTTTAACCATTGAATATAATAGGGATGTGGGTGCGGTTTGGTGCTTAGTGCCAGCTTGGTCACCATGTCACTGCTGGCCAAGTTGCAGCTACCTCCATCAATGATCATGCGGCAAGATCGCACTTTGATGACACACTTTGTTTGGAATAATGTGTGCCTTTGATTTTGTTACGGGTTCTCCATTTGTGCCCTAAGCATATGCTGCACAATGAGACTATCATAGCGCGCTGCATCTTCTGCACCAATATGCTCTTCTTGATGTTCATCGCAACCTGCATAGTCAGCTGCAAGTAAAACACATGTATCGTCATCAAAATCGCTAGCAGATGAGTACTCACCGTCATCTTTAACAATTAGAACACGTTTGCTTGGGCAGTCACACTGCACATGGCCAAAACCCTTGCACTTGTGACATTGAACATCTCTAGATCATCCGGTAGATGCTACGGAAGAAGCACTCTCAGTGGGCTTTTGGGTGGTCTTTACTGCTGAGCTAGTGGAAGAAGCACGTGGCTTGTTGCCGGAGGAAGAAGGTGCTGCCTGACTTGGTGAAGAAGATGGCAGGGAAGCACGCCCAGTCGAAGGAGTAGTCGTGCGTGGTTGCTATGAGCTAGTCTTTCCTGCAGAAATATTAGTTCTAGAGCTAGCTCGTCATCTCTGCACTTCTCTTTCAGCTTTACAAGCAAGATGAAACAAACGGGTAATATTATTGTAATCTTTATAAGCAAGTATGTCCTGAATTTCACAATTTAAACCACCCAAAAATCTATCCATAGCTGGTTCCTCATCCTCATCTAAATTACAACACAATATACCCATTTGTAATTCCTGAAAATACTCTTCTACACTTTTAGCTCCCCGTCTCAATTGTTGTAACTTATTTAACAGATCACGTGCATAGTAAGAAGGAACAAATCTAGCCCGCATGAGCCGTTTCAAAGCATCCCAAGTTTGTGGTATGTTATTAGGATTTTTCTTGCCATGTTCTATCTACCAAACAGAAGCAAAATCAGTAAACTCACTAGTGGCTGCTCTAACTCTTGCGTTTTCAGGAAACTCATGACATGCAAAATTTTGATCAATAGAAATCTCCCAAGTAATATACGCATCAGGGTCATATTTACCATCAAAATGAGGTATCTTAAATTTGATCTTGTTAAAAGTATCATTATGATTGCGTACCTCACGCCGACAATGTCCACTCATACCTTGACGGTTGCGTTGTAGCCGGCGTCGTGGCCTAGCTTCCTCATCTTCCTCAATCTCCGTATCTGCAGAATATTCATCTTCATTGTCATGTACAATACTAGGAGCATTGCTCACCTGTCTATCCGCGGTGCGTCCACGATCCCTCTCCTCAAGGCGCTGCAGGATGGCTCCAATAGAGGTGTTCAATGTTTGAATGGAAATCTCCAACATGCTGATTTTGGTGTTGGTGTCGATCTGCATATTTTCCAATTGACCGAGGCGGTCACTGGTAACACAAAAATACTCATCAAGCGCTTTTGTGCGTAGCTGCACTTGGCGTTCGAACTGTTGTATAATTCCCCGTGTGCGAGGTGAATGCACATCTTTGTTTGTATTTGCTCCTCCTGCCATGGTTAGTAGAAAAAAAAGAACAATCCAATATGAAAGGGTAACGTTATCCCTAGCTACAAAGATGTTGGTGGAGATAACTCGCTCACTCTCAACCTGTTCAATCAAGCTCTTACCTGTTCTCACCAAGCTTAGCAAGAAGGTGATGGCAACCAGCAAGTAATGAACAACTTCAAGAGCAGGTGTCAATCTATGGCTTTAGGTGGCTGAACTAGCACAAGGAGCAAACTTTCACCATGTAAATCAAAACAAGCTGAATAAATGTTCTACGACAGTACTGTGCTGATCTTAGTCTAGATCGTACTAGAGACGCGAGCCGAGACACCAATGTCATCAACCAAAACACCCCAAACAACAATCTCATTTTTTTCTTTTTTTTTTCTTTTGTTGGGGTGGTCACCCAAACTCTCTCTAGATGGAATCAGGAGACCCTAGAACAAAATTTGCACATGCGGCTTTTGATCTTGCAATTGCCTTTTTTTCTTCTCCAATTGCTTGTTGTTTTTGTGCGGCTTTTGATTTTGCACTTGCCTTTTTCTTGTTGTCAATCTCAAATTACTAATCTGACTCAAACTCGAAGTAGCAATCTGATTCGAACTCGAACTAGTAATCCGACTCAAACTTGAACTAGCAATTTGACTCAAACTTGAAGTAGCAATCTGATTTGAACTTGTAATCCGACTCAAACTTGAACTAGCAATCCGTCTCAAACTCGAAGTAGCAATCTGATTCAAACTCAAACTAGTAATCCGACTCAAACTCGAGCTACGAATATGACTCGAACTAGGTGACCCAATGTGACACGAACTCGAAACTCTAGTGGTGCAAAACTAAAGACTAGCAACTTGACTCATCGAAGCAACCATGAACTCAACAAGTCTTGACTAAGCAGAGAAAGTAAAAGGCACAATAGTCTAGGAATAATGGAAAAAACAGATCTGATATTTTTTGGGCTTTTTCTGGACTATAGGATGATAACAGCGGAAAAAAAAGTAATGGTAGCACTCTCACCGATTAACCTTGCTCTGATTACCACTTGATAGGATATTGGTTCCCAATCTTTCGATGAGAATAGGAGGGTTCAATTAGTGTGGGAGAAGACGTTGGCAATCCGACTACACCGTCCCCAAGACGATGCGCCTTAGTGATCGGTACACCGACTCCGAAGTTGTATTGATCTTGCTAGCGCACAATCAACCTGACCACGAGGGTCTTTGTTCCTGCAAGCAATCGAAGAACACGCAGGAACAAGAAGAACAAGCACTTATCAGTTGAATCAATCTGAAGTGGGGTTCTAGATACAAGTAGACGGGTGATCTAGTCGACACGCACGTGTACAAGGAAGCAGCAGAAGCTAACTTACGATTAAACAAAACCCACCAGCTAATGAGGGTGGTGTCTACTATTTATTACCTCCCTAGGGTCATGAGAAACCCTAATCACGAGTCGCTAATGGACTCCAAACGATACATGGGCCATGGGCCCAATTTTGGTGATGCAGCACCATGGAAAGAAAAGGTCTTGTTATTAAAATAACGATTGCGGCCGACTCCGAATAGATATGGATATGAGGCCAGATCCGTTTGAAAGTAGACTTGATAATCGTTCCAGGAAGTACTTGAACGCCCAGATCGGAGTCCGTATGAAGTAGTGGTGGCCGTCACAAGTTGGTGCTGTTATGCTGTCCAAATCCCGTCCGCGCTAATTCCCTTCCCATTGGCTCCTCTCCATTGTTCCTAAGCAAAACAAGAAAGCAAGTAGTTCCACGTTCTAGATAAGATGGACAAAGGCCAAGAACGAGTTCACCTCATATTTTAGTTGACGTGCACGAGCGCGAGTGATCGGACCAGAAACCGGTAGCTGAGTTGGTGTGGATGTATTGAGGGTGTTGATGTCCTCATCACCAACCCTTGGAACATAGAGCACCTCTGTAAGTTTTATCCTTAGCATAGTGGTAGGACACTGTAAAGGTGTCATAGGGTCCAGGAGCAGCGCTCAGGACAACCAAGCTCCGAGGGACTCTGGTCCAGAGTGTGCAGTCTACTTATCCTAGTTCCTGTACTCTAAGCATGTACACTCTGCCTCCCTTGTCATCTGGAGCAGGCCGTTGCCTTCTTGTAAAATCTACCTCCTCCTATGAATACCAACTTGAAAGAAACACTGTCTTGTCTTGTGTTCTCTTATGTTCATTTAATTACTCATTAATTTTATGACTATCAAGCTATGCTCGTTGTCCCATAGTGTCTTTGTATGCTTGGTCATTCTTCCTCTCTGTCTCTTTGCTCGTGGAGTTATGCAATCCTGCTGCAGACGGGCTTGTTTGAGGTACCTGCAATGTGTTTTGGGATCTCACGGCTGCCCCCTTACTTGGGGCCCCTATGGCGCCAGATGGTCTCCCCCACAAAAGGCCTACACCTAGCCAGAGGTCCAGGGTGTGTATCCTTCTTAGCCTGGTTCTGCACCCTAAGCATGCACACTCTGCCTCCCAGCACTAAGGCTAAGTACTGGGGCCAGAAGGCTCGCACCCTAGGTAGGGCGGGAGCCGGGCCCTGGACACTAGCGCACTGAACAAGCCTCGCGTACCAGCCTAGTACCATAAGACGTAACAAAACTAAAGAGCAGGAAAATGGTGACTCGCGAGCTAAATTGCCCCTCCTTTGTCGTGTGTGCAGGACATACAAGGCAAGTTGGTTCAGGCACTATTAGTAGCAGCATTGGTATTGACGAACTGTTATATACCAATTTCATCCGTCAATATAACTTAATTAAGTGGAGGATATATCATTTCTTGCACACATCACCTTTTTATTTGACCTATTTCCACTTGTCCTTGGAAAAATAGTGCATGCAGACATTTTATGCAGGAATTGAGGTGAAAGAGGGGGAGAATCCTATAAATTATCATCCTAGCAAATCAAGTGTCGACACGTGGCATCCCATGGATCAAACGGCCCACAACAGTAGCATCCGAGGCCATCAAACGGTGTATCACTCATATCAGCCAATGGGACACACCTGGAAGTCACCTTGAGGAAGCACATTGGAATTGCTCAAAAGACCAGTTTGGCCGAACTCCCTGTTCGGTCAAAGTGGAATTTGCGCCAAACTCGGTCAACTTCCACGTGTCGACTCGCTGTGGTGCCCTGATCATGATGAAGACTAATTTGCGCGCCTTTGGTGACTAGAACCAACCCTTCTCCCGCTATAAATAGGACCCTCTGCCCCCACTTCTCACACACACCACATGAGCATCATTCTATTTTATACACTACTTTTCTTAGTCCTTAGAGGAGTTAGGCTATAAAGAGGAGAGTCTCTAGTCCCAAGTCCAAATTGAGAAAGGAGTAGAGGAAGTCTCTCTTCCCAATCCCAAATTAGGAAAGTAGGGCTCTTGTATTCCTTCTTGTATTTGTGACTTTATGCATAATAAAGATATTATCTTTAGTCTTCCTTTATACATATGCTTGGATGAAGCATTTCTTGTTTGATTGTGGATTCCATGTATGTGGTAGGAATAGTCTTTATGATTATGCCTTAATGTCATTATACTATCATCATAAAGACTATAAACCCCCACTATACTCTAAGTAGTTATGATATGATCATGTTAACATGAATAACTTATGCTATGTATCAATATTAGTTCAAGGATGTTTAGGTTAGTCATTGTCATAGGGGTTTGTGTTGCAGCTCCTAAGGTATTTACTTAATATGCTAGCATGGTGCTAGTTAAGTAGCGTTGGATGTCTCGTAGACCCACGGATTGAAGAGGTAGGCAGTAAGTGGTGATAGTCATATCTGTCTTTTGTAATCCTCCACGTTCGACTATACCACAAACTCTTGGCGGAAGTCGCCCTAGTACTTCTAGGGGTAATCCCATGCCCGACATGTTGAACAACTTAGCATAAGGATTCACTATTAACATGCTCATAGTATCTAACCTAGGATATGTATACGTATATTAGAATCATTGTAGGAGCAACTCACTAGCTCTTAGTCTAATCTCCATTAAGACCCATCTACCCTCTTGAATAGATTGCTTAGGTGTGTGTCACACTACCCATATTATCAACTTACCTCTATCTTGATAATTGATCATAAGAGAAGTTTTTATTACTCTATTGCCTTCCTTTGGGATAAATACAATACCCTTGGAAATACTCATGGGTGAAATGTTACAACGGTATCTTCCATGCGCCTGCGGACCTCATCTCTTACTAGAGATGACCTATGGTGTTAAGAAATACCAACAAGCATTTTTGGCGCCATTGCGGGGGATGATTTGTTAGTGTTTCTTAGGAGTCATCAACAAGCATTTCCGACGCTGTTGTCAGGGATGATTTGTTAGTGTTCCTTAGGAGTCATCAACAAGCATTTTTGGCGACGTTGCCAAAAAAGGCAAATGAAGTAAAGGATAGTTATCACTTGTGATGAAGCTAGAGGTACTAATAGTTATTAGACAGGATTACCCTTGTTTGTTTTCTCCTTTTGTGTGAAAATAGGGTAGTGTTGGCTAACCCATTTCATGGGATGGCTAACGAGGATGCAAGTGCTCAACTGCAAGATTATCTAAGGTGTACCTCAACAAATGTCCGCTAGCTAATACCATTGCCTTTCGCGGAAGAATTTCAGCTTCCAGTAGGAGCCAAGGTCATCCATCCCAAGCTTGGGGGAGGCTCCAAGAGTTCTTCTTGGTTTGCCTTCATCATTAGCTGGATAGTTGGCCCTTCATCCAACACTCATGTCATGGGTTGGCTCCACCAATCCATGACCACACTCGTGCTAGAGCAGAAGGAGTCCTATTCTCATTCATCATGGATGAGAAGATGGTCTCCACTCAAAGGGTAGACTAAAGAATGCTCTAGTTCCCTTATCTTGGCATGCACACAACTTAACAAGGTGGACATGATAGTTAATGAACTACACCTCCCATAGAAGTATCATGAAGATCAAGCCAATGGAGAAGTGTTTCGAATTATCCAAGTCATGGATATTCACATGATTTGTGAAAATCCATGACAACCTGGGGCACTTGGGAAAAATTTCCCAAATACCCATGAGGATCATCTCCAAACAACAACTCCAATGGCTCTTATTCACAAGGAGGTTAAGGGTGGAACCAACATCACCCTTGTAATAAAGAAGGCTATAGGGATTTTAATAGACTTAAGTTCAACTAGCCTACCTTGAAGTATCTTGTCCATGGCCAAGCAAGAAATCAAGACAACATGAAGCTCTTGGCCAAAGACAAGAAACTTAAAGAGCATTCAAGATCCAAAGTGTCCCATCATTTGTTGGGATTCCTACCCTTTGACCAACCTAAAGCAAGTGACATTGTGGATGAATCATTTCTTGTTCAATTGTGGAGTCCGCATGTCATCATGCCCAAGGAAGTCTTTGATCCATGATCAAAGTATGAGTTAACTCAAAGGAACGTCAAAAAGGTCGACGTGGCACCCCTAAAGAAGGACACAACTCACAATGTTCATGAAATAATATCTTCAAGACGGAGAAGTCATCACTACATCAACAAGTCTTCATCAGGACGACGGAGAGGCTCGGGCCATCATGTGGCCCACAAGTCCAACTGACAGCCAAAGTAATTTAGGCATGTCAAGAAGGAGAAGTTGTCTACATCTTCAACTCCGGAATTGGACAACAAATCATCGCACAAAACAGGACGGAGGTAAGTCCCACTCTTTGGACTTCAAAAATTCGATGAGTCCTTGCCATTAGGTTAATTGGTAGTTATCTCATATTTGTTTTCTCAATTGCATATTTGAGTTTCCCATCAATCTTTGCATTTGCATTTAACATGTTTAAATTTTCACACTTGCATGTTGGAAAGTAAAATTTCGAACCGTCATAAAACTAAAATTTTGAATTAGGAAATAAATCTATTTGGATATGAACCTTGAGCGTAACCACATGAATTCATCTTCCTAATTGAAACAAAAAATATTTCCCTTAATATTCATTGCATTTGCAAGTTGTTTCAAGGTTGGCAAAAGAATTGACAAAGGATCAACATGCTTTTGAGCTAATGTAACCCGTTTTTGAGTTGTTTTGTTTGTTCTTGATTCTAGTGCAGCCAATACAAAATTTGTAAAGAGGCTGGAAGGCCTCATCAAGCCCAATTCACGATCGGGGAATTCAAGCGCATATCCCTCCGTCGATCTCGTTCTGAGTTCATGGTGGAGGAATGCTCAAGATGGTGGCCCAATGAAGGAGCAAGATGAAGCTCGTTCAACTCCAACCTCAACTAGGTAGGAGACATTGAATATGATGGTTACACCAAAAATACATGGTCGTGAGTTTCTCACACAACAACCTTCAACTCGGACTGCTTTTCGATTGAGGTACAAGTTTAAAATTTTCCATCCTTTGAATTGCATTAGAATTGAATGATTTTTGCTTACATTGGTAAGGAAGGTTCACACCTTCTCATCATTCAATTCTTATGCATCCTCATGAGATTAAGTGTTGGCATTGTTCTTTTTGATTCTTCAAAAAGGAATGTCAACTTACTTAGTAATAAATTTAAACAAGTACCAAGAATTTCATAAGCATTGCCAAAATTGACTTAGACATTTTCTACTTAGGTAATGCTCCTGGAACGACTTAATGGTTGAGTTGGTATGTACCAACCTAGGAATAGTGATATCCATAATTTTGATTTGAAATTCATTCATACGTGAATACTAGATTTCAACCTCCTAGGCAAGAAATTAAAAATGTTGAGGAGGATGAACTGAGAATCGTGTTTGCCATAATCCAAATGATAACATTTGCTCTTGTGTAAAAAGCTATGATGGTTAGAAATTTTAAAAGATGAAGTGATCCATATAGTGTATTTATATCACTTGCATTGCTATGAGCAGGAGCTTTAGAAAATGTGCAAGTTGATTTATCCATAAAGCCCCAATCTTATAAATGAATAATACATTGTTCATGGATACACTTGAAACTAGACCCAATGCATTTTTGGTCTTGTTCTTCTCCATACGTACAAATGAATATTCGGTTACCTAACCCAAAAATTCATTTGTACAAGTATCAGAAGCTAACCATCACTCTCTATCATAGAGGGGAAGTTTGCAGGAGTAATATTACTATGCAGATATTCAAAGATCCGATTATTGGAAGCCTTAAGTGGATTCCATTTCAACATCTCTTGCCCAAGGAGTAAATTAGGATGGTTGCCACCTATTGGAAATAAGGTCAATCTTAACTATACGAGGTCGGAGATTTGACATGGAAACTCTCCATGAGCAACCAATGGGATGCTACAAATATGTGAGAGCATTATGCTCTGAACTATTCTAAAGCACTCATTCCAGCTCAAGGGAATTGCCACAAACACTGGGCGTAAGTTATTCCTTTGTGGCTAAAAGGTATGATGTATCTTAACCAAGGAATGACAAGATTACATCCAATGTATATTGGGTGCAAGTTGTTTCTATGTGGCTAGAAGGTATTTTATATCTTAGCCAAGGAACAATGGATCACAATGAACCCGTGTTGAGTGCACATCATCCTTTTGAGGTTATAGGTATGTTGTACCTTAGCCAAGGAACAACGGATCATATCAACACATGTTGTGTACATGTCACTCCTTTTTGGTAAAGGTTATCATTATATTAGCCAAGGAATGACGGATCACACCCAATACATGAGAGGTACAAGCGGGACACACTCAACACATGTTGAGTGCACATCGTTCCTTTGTAGCTAAGGGTTGTCATTACCTTAGCCATGGAATAACAAAGTACACCCAACGCATAGGAGACCTTGAGGTGCGGATAAGTGACATCAACAACACTTTCTTCAACTGCACTCATGGTACTCGAGGGAGGCAACACAACATCGACACTCAACCCTCCATTGTCAAAGCCACACTGCAACAAGGATATGCCAACCTCATGGCCTACCTCTGCCATTATGGATTCAACCCCTATCGCAGAACATGATCAAAGAACAAGCTTGGGGGAGGACTGCCACTTGAGGTAACTTGTATCACACCCATTGCATTTTAATTTCTATCCATTCATCCACCTTGCATCTAAAGAAATATTAAAAACTTAAAAATAAGTAATGTAGATTTGCTTTCAATCAAATAAAGATGTGCGGTGAGAATGATTTAGAATTCACATAGATGAAATGATGAATAGTTGCTCTGTTTTATTTTTCTAAGTCTCTAGTTTACAACTTGCTACTCTCCAAATATTGATTTCATTGGATAAAATTAATTTTGCCTTAATTTAGAAATTATGGGTAGCAAAAGCTTAATCTAATTCTAGGTTGTTTTAAGATATGATATAGTGATAGTGCTGCTATTCTAGTTTGAAGGTAAAACTTAGATTTCTGGAGAAATTCTAAAAAGGTTTAAGTTACCCTCATTTGATTGGAAATACCTACCAAAGTCATATGATATTTTACATTAGTAAAACTTATGCATATGCTATTTGCCTGCACATTGAGTCTAGTCAAACTTGTATAGTCCTATGTGAGACTTCATTCATTACTTTTTGAAGTCAAGACTTCACTTGCATATGCTAAAACTTCTACACTAGAAGTCAGCAAAATTCTATTGATTCATCATTCCACAATAAAAAGAGAAACTCCATGCCTTTCATACTTAGTACTCCCTTCAAGTTTATTGCATAAAAAGGGAGTAGAAGACATGGATACAAGAAAAAAAATGCATGCTTACATCATAAGCATGAGAAAAAAGAGAAAAAAAGCCATGTTTCATCCATGCAATAAAGAGAGTCCACATCAAAAAGGAGTCGTGTCAACATCCACTTCCACTTCCATTCCATCACACATGCACAAGTCTTGAATCAAATTGTTTTGAATTGATTTCTCCTAAGGCTTACTCTTTTAACTTAGCAAATTATGTGTTGCAAATATGCCTACTACATTCCCTACCAAGCTCCACATATAAGCCCTATTTAATGGTAGGATTAGTATAGGAAAAATGTCTTGGTGAGGATATGTTTCCACTACACAAAAAGGAGTGATTGAGAGTTAATTGAGAAACTTAGGATCTAAATGAAACTCTCTAGAAATTGAGTGGAACTTGATATCTAGGCTTTGCTTGCTCCATTTGCTGTTCTATCTTTCAACTACCCATGAATAGGAGAAGCCATAAGCCCCATAATGACTTAAGATGGGTGAAGTACCATAGCTAATTTTTGCAATACTAGGTAGAGTATGTTGTTGTGCACATGATACTTTTGAAAGATAGAACCTTATAGCAACTCCTGATCATCAATCTAAAGTTTTGACTTTTCATCGGGATGAGCAAAGGATAAGCTTTGGGGAGTTTGTTGACGGTTGTTGCATACCAATTTCATCCGTCAATATAACTCAATTATGTGAAGGATATGTCATTTCTTGCACACATCACCTTTCTACTTGACTGTAACACTCTCATTTTCATGCATCATGCATTGCATACATCATTAAATATGTTTAACATTAATCCACACAAAAAGAAATAAGTTTAAAATGAATTATAATCATGGAGCCAATTAAAACCTATTGTAAGAGCGGACATGTCCGGACATGGACCCAGACTAGTCTGGTCTAACTCTCTGTAGTTTTTCCTAGGTAGTGCGGACTTGTTCGATTTGTACCCTGGACTAGTCCGATTACCCCTCTGTTGAGACTCTGGACTTGTCTGTTTTTGCTACACACTAGTCAGTTTTTCTCTCTGTCGTGTTTTCGGACATGTCCGGTCTAGTGCAGACTAGTCCCTTCACCCCACCCTTCGAAAATTTTTCTAAGTCCTAGGACTTGTCCGATTACCACCGGACTTGTCTGTTTTCCCCTGACTAATGTTGGACTTGTCCGATTTTGTCCAGACTTGTCTGATTTCTCTCTGACCTATTTTGTGGACTTGTCTAGTATTCACGACTCTGATTCAATCTTTTCTTCCACCACTTGTTTTTGGTTTTTACCTTAAGTGGGCCCAAGTACGTCGTGTCTAACCTTTTTGGAACCCATGTGGGACCACACACCGGCCTCCACCCACCCCCAAACTCGAAATCCATCAAACCCTACACCTCCACCCCTATATAAACAACCCAACACCCCACCTTTACATCTCTTTGCCACAATTGAAAGCACCACAAAGCCTAGCTCGTGGGAGCCGCCACCAAGGGGAGATCCAGCAGCCAGGAGGAGAAGGAGATCACGAAGAAGGATCAAGCAATCAAGATCTTCATTGACTTTGCGTTCTTCATCACCAATTCACCCTCAACTCTTCGTCACCAACCATAGGTCATCAAGATCCAAGTGTTGCCTCCAAACTCTTGTTCTTTGGAGTTCTAAACACGTGGTATACCTTCTACTTTCTCTTTCCCACGCGAATTCAACCCCAATTCTCCAAATTCTCGTAGATCAAGAAAATCCTAACTTGCTGGTTCTGCGTAGGGCGGACTAGTCCGACCCCTAGCGGACTTGTCCGGCCTCTAGATTTGTTTAATTTTGAATTAATTTCAAATTGATGTAAATTAACTTGAAACCTGTATAAACTTGTTAAGAACCATTGTAATTGATTAGTAAACATTAAAAGCAACTCATTAACAAGTTTCACTTTGCATTTGCATTAATCATGCATGTCATGTCATATTGAGTAATATATGAGCATTTATTGATTGTAATTATTGTTTTTGTATGTTTGTTGCGCGGAATAGAAGGTGCTACACTAGAGGGTGTCGTCGAGGACCTCCAGTACCAGAATTTTGAAGTGTTTGACACTAACCAAGCTCAGAAGCAAGGCAAGTATCCTTGATCATATTGATCCAATTTTTAAATGTTTTGATTGCAAAATTGCATGCTTATGTCAATTTGATGGGAAACCCAAAGTAGGTGTTTACTAGTCTTGTTTGACCATCCTTGTTGCTTGGGATATATTGTGGAGTGTCAAGAAGGGTATTTTGCCTTTTGCTTCGCCTTAATTGATTGGGATGGGAAACCAACCAAATGGCTTAATTATGAATTAATGATCCTATGGATGATATACAGTGATGAACATGACTAATTGGTAACATGGGACTTGAAAGATCTAAGCAAGCATGGTTTGTGGAATGGGTTGGATAATATGGTGGTTTGCTTGCCTTGGATCTAAGGACCGGTTCATATGAGAATAGGCCAGGACTACAGTGTCACCATGAGGCCAAGTATAGGTGCGGTGTAGCTGATTAATTAGTGTATTGCTGGTATTGTGAGGACCATTTGAAAGAGCGGGGAAGGGGAGTCGAATTGGGTTTGTATGAGTGGTGGGAATCCCTGGGATCCGAACGGCACAAGAGGGGGCCCTTGGCTTAGGATGTGCTCAGTTGGAGGCAACGCCACCAGTGAAACCTCAGTGGGTCTGTACATGCTAGTAGTCCCTTGCTAATGGAAGTGTGTATTGTGACCAAAAGGTGATGAAATCACAAGCACGTGGGTAAAGTGATACAACCTCTATAGAGTGTTTAAAAATTATCATGATAGCCATGATCCCGGTTATGAGCACCTGGACAACTTCCATGATTAGGGGGAAACTTGGGATTTGGGATGGTTATGGTTATGGTAATTATCATGGTTATGGTTATGTTATGGTTATGGTTATGGTTATGGTTATGAATTGAGTTATGATAAATGGACATGGATGATGATAATGGTAATAACCTGATATATGGATGGATAATTGATTATGGTTTCGTATCATGTTAATTATGTGGGATATGAAGGGAATACTTCACATAGACATAGTATGATGCTTTTTACATGTTTTAAATGTACTTTTCAGCAACTAGCAACCTGCCCAGGGAGCTATCAACCTTGAGCAGCTACTGGCTATGCAAAACCAACTCATGCAGACCATGATATAGACTATGGGACAGTTGTAAGCTGGCAACAACAACCAGCCCCACATGCCTCCAACGCCGCCACCCCCACCGCCTCATAACAGGTTGGGAGAGTTTATGAGGACTAGGCCACCAACCTTTGCTCAAGCGACCAACCCTATGGGCGCCGATGATTGGCTCAAGTCTGTGGAAAAGAAGCTAGCTATTGTTCAATGTAGTGATTGGGAGAAGGTTCTATTTGCTTCCCATTAACTAGTTGGAGCAACTGCAGATTGGTGGGATTCTGTATGCAATGCCCATGAGAATCAGGAGAGGATCACTTGGGCTGAATTCAAGGAAAGCTTCCGTTCTCATTTTGTGACTGAAGGTGTTATGATCTTGAAGAGGCAGGAATTTGAGAACCTAAGGCAGGGGAAGTCAAGTGTGAGTGAGTATCTCAATAAATTTACTTGACTCTCAAGGTATGCTCCGCAATATGTTAGTCAGGACAGCCACAAACAGTATTTATTCATGAGAGGCCTAAACAATGAGATCCAAGTGCAATTGCTCAACTGTGATTATGCCAACTTTCAGAAGCTTGTGGACAAAGCTATTGTGGTTGAGAACATGGTTCATGAGATGGAGCAAGAAACTAAGAGGAAAGCACCATATCAAAGACAGCCGCAAGGAAGCAATGTTTGGTCTCGCTTTGCACCACCCAATGCGCCATACTATAACCCATCTGCTCCTGCATATCGCGCTGCTATTCCACCGCGCCCAGCTCAGCCTATGCAGCAACACCCTGTTATGCAAGCACCTCGTCTCCCAATGCCTCAAGCGCCCCGCGCCAACTTCCGTGCAAATGTTCAGAATCAAGTTTGTCCAAATAATTCTGGTGCAGCAAGGAAGTGCTATACTTGTGGTGAAGCAGGACATTTTGCATTTCAATGTTCTAAGTCAGGCCTTGGTCAAGGAAGCAATGCTCCAAGACAGAACCCAAGACCGAATGAAGGAGCGTCACAAGGCAACCGTGGACAACAGAATTTTGCTCGTGGCAATGTGAACCATGTCTCTACAGAGGAAGCGCAGCAATCGGATGACGTGGTAATTGGTATGTTTCTCGCAAACTCCAACCCAGCGACTATGTTATTTGATTCTAGAGCATTGCATTCATTCATTGCATCGAAGTATGTTGTCAAGTATAGTTTGCCTATCTCTTATATGAAGTATACTTTGTTGGTTAAATCTCCTAGAGGAGAGATAAGGACAAATATAGTATGTCCAAAAGTAAGCCTTAGAATAAGGGGGGTAGATTTCTTTGTCAACCTCATTGTTTTGGAGTCTCAAGAATTGGACATTATACTTGGTATGGACTGGTTGAGGAATCACAATAGAGTTATACAAGGTGCCACAAAGATGGTGAAGTTGACTAATGAGGAAGGGATCACCATATAATTGAAGCATCTCAACATACACCAAAGCAATTGGAGCTAAATCACATGAATGGTGCCTCAATTAAGGAGATTCCAGTGGTGTGTGAATTCTTGGATGTGTTTCCGGATGAGTTGACAGGTATGCCACCTGATCGAGATATAGAATTTGTTATTGAGTTAATAACTGGAACTGCACCTATAGCTAAGAGGCCATATAGGATGCCTCCTAAGGAGTTAGCGGAGCCCAAGAAGCAAATTCAAGAGCAACTAGAGAAGGGTTTCATTCACCCAAGCTCATCACCTTAGGGAGCACCAGTTTGGACAAGAAGGATGGATCCCAAAGGATGTGTGTGGACTACTGAGCTCTCAACGAGGTGAGAATTAAGAACAAGTATACTTTGCCCTGCACAGAGGATTTGTTCGACCAAATGAAGGGTGCATGTGTTTTCTCCAAGATCGACTTGAGGTCAGGCTACTTCCAAATGAAGATTAGACCATTGGATATACCCAAAATAGCTTTTCGGATATGGTATGGATTTTATGAATACACTGTGAAGTATTTTGGATTGACAAATACACTTGCATACTTTATGTACCTCATGAATAAAGTCTTCATGGAGCACTTGGATAAATTTGTTGTGGTGTTCATTGATAACATTATGATCTACTCGAGAACCGAGGAGTAACATAAGGAGCATTTGAGGCTCACGTTGCAAAACAGAGGGAACAACAGTTATATGCCAAATTCAGCAAGTGCCAGTTTTGTTTATGAGAAGTATCATTTTTGGGTCATATCATCTCTGGAGGAGGAGTATCGATTGACCCAGGAAAAGTGAGAGATGTGTTGAAATGGGAACCCCCACAGAATGTGAAGGAGATTAAGAACTTTCTTGGAATGGCTGGATATTACCGTAGGTTCATCAAGGACTTTCCCGAAATAGCCAAACCAATGATGGAACTGTTAATGAAGGGGATAGCATTCTAATGGACTCAAGCTTGTCAAGACAGTTTTGAGGAGCTAAAGAAGAGGCTAACAACAGCCCCAGTCTTAATATTGCCGGATGTGAGCAAAAGTTTTGATATCTATTATGACGCCTCAAGACAAGGACTTGGATGTGTGCTCATGCAGGAAGGTCAAGTGGTAGCCTATGCATCGAGGCATTTGAAGAAACATGAGCAGAACTATCCAATGCACGATCTCGAACTTGCAGACGTGGTACATGCCTTGAAGATTTGGAGACATTATATTCTTGGTCATAGGTGTGAAATTTATACGGATCATAAGAGTCTCAAGTATATATTCACGCAAACGAACCTAAATTTGAGGCAGTAGAGATGGCTAGAGCTTATCAAGGATTATGATGTGGGAACTAATTATCACTTGGGGAAGGCTAACGTAGTGGCTGACGCTTTGAGTCGGAAAGGAGTAAGCCACCAACTAACAATTAGAGAGCTGCCTTCCGAGTTATGTAAGGAGTTTGAACGGTTGAACCTAGGATTTGTGAAAGAGATGGGAATAATGGAGTTAAATCCGACCTTAGAGCTAAAAATCCGAGAAGGTCAGACCAAGGATGAGGAAAACCAAGAAATCAAGGGAAGGACCCAAGAAGGGAGAGAATTCAGATTTGATGAAGACGAACATGGTACTCTATGGCTTGGGAAGAGAATTGTTGTACCTAATGTGAAGCATATTCTGGAAACAATATTGAAGGAGGCACATGACTCACCTTACTCAATTCATCCTGGTTGTACCAAGATGTACAAGGATTTGAAGACATCTTATTGGTGGGATAGAATGAAAAAGGACATAGTTGAATATGTAGCATTATGTGATGTGTGCCAACGAGTCAAGGCGAAACATCAAAGACCAGCTGGATTCTTGCAGCCATTGAAGATTCTAGAATGGAAGTGGGAAGAAATCGATATGGGCTTCATAGTTGGATTGTCGCGTACCCAGTCTGGCTATAACTTAGTATGGGTTATTGTGGATCTGTTAACCAAGTCAGCTCACTTCATTCCTGTCAAGACCAAGTATACCGCAATACAACTGGCAGACCTATATATGTGGCATATTGTGTGCCGACATGGTGTTCCAAAGAAAATAGTCTCGGACCGAGATTCTCAATTCACCTCTAGGTTCTGACAGAAATTGCACGAAGCATTGGGTACAAGGTTAAATTTTAGTTTAGCATATCACCCTAAAACCGATGGACAAACCGAGAGAATGAATCAGATTTTAGAGGACATGTTAAGAGCTTGTGCTTTAAAGCGTGGAAAAAGTTGGGACAAAAGCTTGCCATATGCGGAATTCTCATATAACAATGGTTACCAAGCGAGTTTGAAGATGTCACCATATGAAGCACTATATGGAAGGAAGTGTAGAACACCTTTGTTTATGAATGAGAGAGGAGAGAACCAAGTGTTTGGACCGGATGTGTTGCAGGAGGCTGAGAAGCAAGTTCAGATAATCCGCGGAAATCTGAAGGCTGCCCAATCAAGACAAAAAGGATATGCGGATAATAGACAGAGAGACCTAGCCTTTGAAGTGGGAGACTTCATTTACCTCAGAGTGTCACCAATGCAAGGTCATAAGAGGTTTAATGTCAGAGGCAAGTTAGCACCTCGCTATATTGGACCATTCAAGATTTTGGACAAACGTGGAGAAGTGGCATATAAGTTGGAGATGCCCGCACATCTTTCCGATGTCCATGATGTGTTTCGTATTTCGCAGCTCAAGAAGTGCTTAAGGGTACCAGAAGAACAAGTGTCAATGGAAGAATTGGAATTGGAGGCAGATTTGACTTATGCCGAGCAACCGGTCAAAATCTTAGAAACCAAGGAGAGGGTCACAAAGAACAAGGTGATTCGATGGTATAAAGTACAATGGAAGCATCAAGCAGAATTGGAAGCAACCTGGGAGCTAGAACATGATCTCAAGAAGGAATTTCCATATCTCTTTCCTTCTGCGTTGAATCTCGAGGGCGAGTTTCATTTTAAATGAGGTAGGTTTGTAACACCCTCATTTTCATGTATCACGCAATGCATACATCATTAAATATGTTTTTTAATCTACGCAAAAAGAAATAAGTTTAAAATGATATATAATCATGGAGCCAATTAAAACCTGTTGTAAGAGCAGACTTGTCCGGACATGGACCCGGACTAGTCCAGTCTAACTCTCTGTAGTTTTTCCTGGGTAGTGCGGACTTGTCCGATTTGTACTTCGGACTAGTCCGGTTACCCCTCTATTGAGACTCTGGACTTGTCCGTTTTTGCTGTAAACTAGTCCGTTTTTCTCTCTGTCTTGTTTTTGGACTTGTGCGGTCTAGTGCAGACTAGTCCGTTCACCCCACTCTTCGAAAATTTTGCTAAGTCCCTGGACTTGTCCGATTTCCATCGGACTTGTACATTTTCCCTCTGACTAATGTCGAACTTGTCCGATTTCGTCCACACTTGTCCGATTTCTCTCTGACTAGCTATCAGACTAGTCCGGTATTTTGTGGACTTGTTCGGTACCCACGACCCCGATCCAATCTTTTCTTCCATAACTTGTTTTGGGTTTTTACCTTAAGTGGGCCCAAGGACGTCATGTCTAACCTTTTTGGAACCCATGTGGGACCCCACACCGGCCTCCACCCACCCCCAAACTCGAAATCTATCAAACCCTACACCTCCACCCCTATATAAACAACCTAACACACCACCTTTACATCTTTCTGCCACAATTGAAAGCACCACAAACCCTAGTTCATCGAAGCCGCCTGATGAGGACATCGCTGCCGTTGATACAACCACAATAGCAGCCCATTCACCACTTGCAGCTAATCAAGGTCCAATGGTACGCGCTCGTGCACGTCAACTTAATTATTAGATGAATTCATTCCTGGCTGTTCAAAGTAATTATCCTTTAAATGGGAAACTATTAAAGCCTTGTGATGACCTTGTTATTATTAGGTACATGGGAATTGATTCAGCTAGGAGGAATGGAGGGATTAATGCAATGAAGGCTGCTCCACCCAAGGGGTCCTCGTAACTGCAGCAAGTACCAGCTTAAAATGGGCATAACTTTCAACTCCCAAGGTTGTTTTATAAAAATAAGTACTTGCAGGAAATGTCTCTTCGTCTACTTTCCATTGGATCAAGAATCAAAGATAGATGACGTTTGAGATGCTTAGAAAAGGCAGAACAAGACTCGTGACTCCATCCTGAGTTCTATTCTTCCCCCTCTATATAAACAACTAATAGCCATAGGAAGAACTTGAGTTTTGTTTTCTGTAAGTTTAGCCATTGCTACTTCCTTGTAACGCAAGTGTTAACGAGACCTTCTGATTACTTGAATCAGAACCCCAATTTATCAGACCCATGAGTGTTTGCTTGTTATCTTGTGCTTGTTCTTCGATTGCTTGCATGTTCAAGGCTGTTCTTGGCCGGCAAGAACAACAACAACAGGAGCTGGTGTAACTATCGCTAAGGCACAACACCCTTGTGGTTGTTGTAGTCGGGTAGCAAAACGTCGACCTCCACCCAAATCATAGTTACCAGGAGATGGTGTAACTGTCGCTCAAGGGGCCACACCATTTTGGTTGTGGTAGTCGTGCAGCCAACGTCGGCCTCCACCAAATTCATTCACCACCAACATCTCTCATCGAAAGATAAGGCATCCCCCGTACCCGTTGGGTTCATCAAGTTGTATCAGATTTCAGGTTGCTCGGTGAGAGATTTACTTCTCCTTGTTCTTCATTTACCTATAGTCCACTTTTGCCTACAAAAGTTCGCTCTAAAAATTCTAAAAACACTTTGAGCCTTTTGCTTGGCTACTTAGTTCTCGACTTGTTGAATTCACGGTTGCCTTTTTGTGTCGAGTTGCTGGTTCTAAGTTTTTCACCGCTAGAGTTTCGAGTTCGTACCACTTTGTTCTCAATCCATTTTCATTATCTACCCAAAGTTGAGAAAAAGGCAAGTGCAAAAGAAAAGCCGCACGGATCAGCAATAAAAGGCACGTGCAAAGAAAGAAAAGTCGCACTGATTAAAATTGCTAGAAAAAGTTTCTCAGTACAAAAAAATAAACAATTTGAGTAACATTTGTTTCAAGTTTCGTAGTTCAACTTGCTGTTTTGAATGTTTTGTTAAAACACAACGTTCGTGCTGTCCGGGCTTTCATACTACAGTAAATTTAACATCACGTGGAGTGCGGTTCGCGTCTCTATCATGGTTTAGACTAGGACCAGCACAATACATCATAGAATGTTTATTCAACTTGTTGTGACTAATGTGGTTCTAGCTGTTCCTTTGTGCAACTCATTTCTAGCAGCGACCTACAGCTCCACAAAATCATGTACAACACCACATAATTGTGCTGGCAGCCACCGGTTGTTGTTGTTCTTGCTGTTTGTCGGCGCCCTCTACATCGCGTGGTAAGAACTTGTAAGAGCTTGATTTCTTGCTAGTGATGAAGTGATTGTGTCCTGCCACCTCTTAGCAACTACTAGGATTAATCTGCTTGCTGTTGTATTTCCTTTCTGTACTAACCATGTCAGCGGATGCGAATGCGACATCTCCACATTCATCACGTACGAGGGGCATCATTCAGCATTTTAAACGCCAAGTAAAGCTGCACACAATTGCCCTCAACAAGGATATTCAAGTCACCAACGAACGCATTGGTCAATTAGAGTCGACGCAGATTTGCAGCAACACCAAGCTGACCACATTAGAAAGCACTGCTGGGGCTATTAACACTTCTCTTGCAGCAATCATTGAGCGACTGGAGAGGATGGAACAGGTTGGACGCGAAGAGAGACAAAGACGTGTTGATGACAGCCATGACTCTATTGGCAGCTATGCAAGATATGACGAGGCAGAGTATTCAGCAGATACCGAGCTTGATGATGGACCTTTCAGGTATCGATGACAGCCACGTCGCGACCATCGTGGTATGGGTGGTCGAGCCCTACGACGTGAGGTACGTGACAATGACGATTGCCTACGCAGAATTAAATTCTCCATACCACCCTTTGATGGGAAATATGATCCGGATGCATACCTCTCTTGAGAATTATCTGTAGATCAAAAATTTGCATGCCATGATTTCCCTGATGATAAAAAGGTTAGAGCTGCCACTAGTGAATTCACTAACTTTGCTTCTGTTTGGTGGCATGAGTATCAAACTAAAAATCTAGCTACCGTACCACAAACTTGGAATGCCTTGAAACGAATCATGCGTCATCGTTTTATTCCTTCCTATCATGCTCGTGACCTGCTGCATAAATTACAACAACTTAGGCAAGGCAAGAAATCTGTTGAGGAATACTATCAAGAACTCCAAATAGGCATGATGTGATGTGGCCTAGTTGAAAATGAGAAGGCTGCAATGGCTCGGTTTATGGGTGGTTTAACAAGAGAAATTCATGACATATTGGCTTATAAGGAATACACTAATGTCACTCGATTAATTCTATCTTGCTTGTAAGGCTGAAAGAGAAGTGCAGGGATGACGCACAAGAACTAACATTTCTGCAGGTCGATCTACCTCATGGCAGTCCCGCTCAAGGCTGCTAGTCTTAAGCATGATTCTCCGGACGATGCTTCCAATCAGTTGCCAGGACTACATCAAAATCAGCACATTCGCGTGCTATCGAGACAACAAAAGGATCCACCCAAGTTGCAGCCAACACTTCTTTTTCCATCGCTTCCACCGGGAGAACAAAAGACATTCAATGCCTCCAGTGCAAGGGTTTTGGGCACCTACAAAGGGACTGCCCAATCAAGCGTGTGTTGATTGTACTAGAAAATGGTGAGTACTCATCTGCTAGTGATTTAGATGAGGATACATATGCCATGCTTGTTGCACAAGATGCAGGAAAGAAGAATGATGATGAAGAGCACATTGGGGCTGATCATGCTGACCACTATGAGAGTCTTGTTGTGAGGCGTGTCTTGAGTGCCCAAATGATAAAATCTGAACAGAACCATCGACACAATCTATTCCAAACTAAGTGTGTTGTTTTGGAATGATCGTGTCACATTATTATTGATGGAGGAAGCTGCAACAATTTAGCAAGTGTTGCCATGGTAGAGAAGCTTGGGATGACAACACTTCCACAACCACATCCCTACTACATCCAATAGTTCAACGACAGTGGTAAGCTTAAGGTAACACATCTGGTTCATGTTGAATTTGCAATTGGTTCCTACCATGATTACATTGATTGTGATATGGTACCTATGCAAGCTTGCTCTATGCTATTTGGTTGACCTTGGCAATTTGATAAAGATACATTACATCATGGTAAATCAAATCAATACTCTTTCATGCATAATGAGAAGAAGCTTGTTTTGCACCCTATGTCTCCTGATGCTATTTTGAAGGATGACATTGCTAGAGCTTGCAAAGAGAAAAATAAGAAATCTACTAAAAATAAAAATTCAAATGTTGCGAAGGAATTGGTACACCCTAAGACTGACAATTCCAAATCTGCTAATGTGAAGAAGAATGAAATAAAATTGAAGAGTGCTTGTTTTCTTGCTTCCAAATATGATTTGTTTGAATTAAAAAATAATGCTGCAATCTGCTATGTGTTTGCTTGCAAAGAAGCTTTGTTCTCACTTCACGACGAATCATGTGTTTTGCCCCTGCTGTCACTAAGCTTTTGCAGGAATACGCTGAAGTGTTTCCACAAGAGGTACTAGCCGGGCTGCCACCATTGAGAGGGATTGAGCATCAGATTGACATCATCCCTGGGACTTCTTTGCCAAACCGAGCACCATACAGGACCAATCCGGGGGAGACTAAGGAGATTCAGCGACAAGTGCAGGACTTACAAGACAAATGTTATGTGCATGAGTCCCTTAGTCCTTGCTCTGTTCCTGTTCTTTTGGTCCCAAATAAAGATGGATCATGGTGCATGTGTATAGATTGTCGAGCAACTAATAACATTACCATTAGATATCGTCATCCTATTTCTAGGTTAGATGATATGCTTGATGAACTTCATGGCTCGATGATTTTCTCTAAAATTGACTTGCGTAGTGGATACCATCAAATTCGCATGAAGCAAGGTGATGAATGGAAAACAACGTTTAAAACAAAGTTCGGTTTGTATGAGTGGTTACTCATGCCTTTTGGTCTCACGAATGCACCTAGCACTTTTATGAGATTAATGAATGAGGTTTTACGTGCTTTTATTGGAAGATTTGTGGTAGTATATTTTGATGACATCTTGATCTATAGCACATCTCCAGAAGAGCATCTTGATCATCACCGTGCTGTTTTCAATGCTTTACGTGATGCATGTTTATTTGGTAACATTGACAAGTGCACCTATTGCACGGATAGAGTCTCTTTTCTTGGCTATGTTGTGACACTACAGGGAATTGAAGTCGATCAAGCCAGGGTGGAGGCGATACACAGCTGGCCGACTCCTACCACGGTCACACAAGTATGAAGCTTTCTCGGACTTGCTGGATTTTGTCGTCCATTTGTGAAGGACTTCAGCACCATAGCAGGCCCACTGCATGAGCTTACAAAGAAGGGTGCACCAATCACATGGGGCAAGGCGCAAGAGGTTGCATTGGCAACTTTGAAGAATAGGTTAACTCATACACCCGTTCTCCAATTACCAGATTTCAGTAAGACTTGAATTGGAATGTGATGCTAGTGGTATTGGATTGGGAGGTGTCTTATTGCAAGAGGGAAAATCTATTGTTTATTTTAGTTAGAAACTAAATGGGCCTAGTCTGAACTATTCCACTTACGATAAAGAGTTATCTGCACTAGTACGAACTTTGGAAACATGGCAACATTATGTTTGGCCTAAAGAATTTGTTATACATTCTGATCATGAATCTTTGAAGCACATTAAGAGTCAAACTAATCTGAACCGTAGGCATGCCAAGTGTGTAGAATTCATTGAGTCCTTTCCTTATGTCATCAAACACAAGAAAGGAAAAGATAATGTCATTGCGGATGCCTTATCTCGCCGCTATAATATGTTGTCCCAACTTGGTTTTAAGATTTTTGGCTTGGAAACAATTAAAGAACAATATGCTTTTGATGCTGATTTCAAAGATGTGCTGCAATGTAAAGAAGGGAAATATGGAACAAGTTTGTTCTCACTACTGGTTTTGTGTTTCGAGCTAACAAATTGTGCATTCCAGCTGGTTTTGTGCGTATCTTACTATTGCAGGAAGCACATGGTGGAGTGTCGATGGAACACTTTGGTGTCAAGAAGACGAAAGACATCCTAGCAAGCCATTTCTTTTGGCCAAAGATGAGAAGAGATGTAGAGCGATTTGTTGCTCGTTGCACCACCTGTCAAAAAGCTAAGTCCCATCTTAATCCACATGGTTTATACATGCCTCTCTCTATTCCTAGTGCTCCATGGGAGGATGTTTCTATGGATTTTGTTTTAGGATTGCTTAGAACAAATAAGAGAAGGAACATATTTTTGTTGTTGTGGACAGATTTTCTAAAATGGCACACTTCATACCATGCCACAAAACTGATGATGCTACCCATATTGCTGATTTGTTCTTTCGAGAAGTTGTTCATTTGCATGGGGTTCCAAACACTATTATTTCAGATAGAGATGCCAAATTTCTTAGTCATTTTTGGAAAACCTTATGGGCTAAGTTGGGGACAAAATTGCTCTTTTCTACCACTTGTCACCCTCAAACTTATGGACAGACCGAAGTAGTGAACCATAGTTTATCTACCATGCTTAGGGTTGTTTTGAAACATAACATCAAATTATAGGAAGAATGTTTGCCTCATATTGAATTTGCTTACAATCGTTCGTTGCATTCTACTACTAAATTGAGCCCCTTTAAGATTGTATATGGTTTTATCCCTCATGCTCCTATTGATCTTTTGACTCTGCCACCTTCAGAGAAATTGAATTTTGATGCTGCTCGCCGTGCTGAATTAATTCTTAAAATGCAAGAGCAAACTAAAGCAAACATTGAGAGCATGAATGCTAAGTATCAACAAGCTGGTAGCAAGGGAAGAAGGCATGTTACTTTTGAACCTGGTGATTTGGTTTGGGTGCATTTGAGAAAGGATAGATTTCCTGATTTGAGAAAATCTAAATTGCTACCTAGAGCTGCTGGACCTTTCAAAGTGCTTCAAAAAATTAATGATATCACATATGAAATTAAGTTGCATGCACATTTTGGGGTTACTTCCTCTTTTAATATTGTAGATTTGAAACCACACGTGGGCGAGGAAGACACATTTGAGTCGAGGACAACTCAATTGCAAGAAGGGTAGGATGATGAGGACATCGCTACCGTTGATACAACCACAACAGCAGCCCATTCACCACTTGTAGCGAATCAAGGTCCAATCACACACGCTTGTGCAAGTCAACTTAATTATCAGGTGAATTCATTCCTGGCTGTTCAAAGTAATTATTCTTCAAATGGGGAACTTTTAAAGCCTTGTGATTACCTTGTCATTATTTGGTACTTGGGAATTGATCCAGCTAGGAGGAATGGAGGGATTAATGCAATGAAGGCTGCTCCACCCGAGAGGTCCTCGTAACTGCAGCAAGTACCAGCTTAAAAGGGGCACAACTTTCAACTCCCAAGGTTGTTTAATACAAATAAGTACTTGTTGGAAAGGTCTCTTTGTCTACTTTCTATTGGATCAAGAATCAAAGGCAGATGACTCTTGAGCTGCTCAGAAAAAGCCAAAAAAAACTCGTGACTCCATCCTGAGTTCTAGTCTTCCCCCTCGATATAAACAACCAGCAGCCATAGGAAGAACTTGGGTTTTGTTTTCTGTAAGTTTAGCCATTGCTACTTCCTTGTAACGTAAATGTCGACGAGACATTTCAATTACTTGAATCGGAATCCTAACTTATCACACCCATGAGTGTTTGCTTGTTATCTTGTTCTTGCTTGTTCTTTGATTGCTTACAGGTTCAAGGCTGTTCATGGCACGTCAAGAACAGCAACAACAGGAGCCGGTGTAACTATCGCTAAGGTGCAGGCCCCTTGTGGTTGTTGTAGTCGGGTAGCACAACGTCGACCTCCACCCAAATCGTGGTTACCAGGAGACGATGTAACTGTCGCTCAAGATGCCACACCATTCTGGTTGTGGTAGTCGGGTAGGCAACATCGGCCTCCACCAAATTCATTCACCACCAACATCTCTCATCGAAAGATAGGGCATCCCCCGTACCTGTTGGGTTCATCACTGCCACCAAGGGGAGATCCAGCAGCCAGGAGGAGAAGGAGATCACGAGAAGGATCAAGCAATCAAGATCTTCATCGACTTTGCGTTCTTCATCACCAATTCACCCTTAACTCTTCATCACCAACCCTAGATTGTCAAAATCCAAGTGTTGCCTCCAAACTCTTATTCTTTGGAGTTCTAAACACGTGGTATACCTTCTACTTTCTCTTTCCCACATGAATTCAACCCCAATTCTCCAAATTCTCGTAGATCAAGAAAATCCTGACTCGTTGGTTCTACGTAGGGCGGACTAGTCCGGCCCCTAGCGGACTTGCCCGACCTCTAGATTCGTTTAGTGTTGAATTAATTCCAAATTGATGTAAATTAACTTGAAATCTATATAAACTTGTTAAGAACCATTATAATTGATTAGTAAACATTAAAAGCAACTCATTAACAAGTTTCACTTTGCATTTGCATTAATCATGCATGTCATGTCATATTGAGTAATATATGAGCATTTATTGATTATCATTACTGTTTTGTATGTTCGTTGCGCGGAATAGAAGGTGCTACGCTAGAGGGTGTTGCCGAGGACCTCTAGTACCAGAATTTTGAAGTCTTTGACCCTAACCAAGCTCAGGAGCAAGGCAAGTATCCTTGATCATATTGATCCAATTTTTAAATGTTTTGAGTGCAAAATTGCATGCTTGTGTCAATTTGATGGGAAACCCAAAGTAGGTGTTTACTAGTCTTCTTTGACCATCCTTGTCGCTTGGGATATATTGTAGAGAGTCGGGAAGAGTATTTTGCCTTTTGCTTCGCCTTAATTGGTTGGGATGGGAAAACAACCAAATGGCTTACTTATGAATTAATGATCCTATAGATGATATACAGTGATGAACATGACTAATTGGTAACATGGGACTTGGAAGATCTAAGAAAGCATGGTTTGTGGAATGGGATGGATGATATGGTGGTTTGCTTGCCTTTGATCTAAGAAACAGTTCATGCGAGAATAGGCCTGGACTACATTGCCACCATGAGGCCAAGTATGAGTGTGGCGTACCTGATTAATTAGGATATTGATGGTATTTAGCGGACCATTTGGAAGAGCGGGGAAGGGGAGTCGGATTGGGTTTGTATGAGTGGTGGGACTCCCTGGGATCCGAACGGCACAAGAGGGGGCCCTTGGTTTAGGATGTGCTCAGTTGGAGGCATCGTCACCGATGAAACCTCAGTGGGTCCGTACATGCTAGTAGTCCATTTGTAAAAGCTATTTTGCGATCTCTTGGTCACACACGACCGACGGGTCATAGGGGATAAGGGAGGTTCTTAGTCACCAAAAGGTGATGAAATCACGAACACGTGGTGTGACACTTGGTTCCGAGAAAAGAACCATGTGTAACGCATATGTGTGCCCAGGACGTTCAACACACATACACGAGTGCATTCATAAAAGGATATACAGAAATTTACCACAAAACAAGTTAATTAAGAAGTACTATTATTACAATATTCAAGTAATCCTCATATTACAACTCCATTGATCATTAATGACAATACTACTGCAGTGAAAATAATCTAATTAAGCAACTAAACAAACTAAGCATAAGGGATAGCGCGGCTCCAAGTAACACCACAGGCAAAGCTGATGGCAGCACACAACCTAGAACTCCTCATTAATGTCGTGATACTCCCATCCTGACGTGCAACTGTTGGTGGGGGAATTGCAAGGGTGAGTTCATGTTGTACTTAGCAAATGTGGGAAAGTATGACATGTAGTTGATTCAAATGACGAATATAATAAAGACTAAGTTCTGAAAAGTACATTAAAACATTTGAAAAGCATCATATTGTATGTATGTGAAGTAAACCCATCATAAATAATGTAGTTATCATAATACCAGTCCATATTTTATTACCACCATCCATATACCAGATTTCTCATTACCATTAACCATATCTATTGCCATAAACCATAATACCATCCCATAACCAGTACCAAACCATCCCAGTCTAAAACCCCTCTAATCATGTAGGTCATCCAGGTGCTCTTAACCGGAAGCATGACTATCATGATAGTTTAAATAGTTTCCAGAGTTTGTACCACTTTATCCACGTGTTTGTGATTTCATCACCCGTCGACAATTAAAGAAAACCTCCATTATGCCAAAACACTACCATAGGTGTATGGCCAAGAGATCACAAAATAGCCTTTATAAAAGGACTACTAGCATGTACGGACCCACTGAGGTTTCACCGGTGGCGATGCCTCCAACTGAGCACATCTTCAACCAAGGGCCCCCTCTTGTGCCATTCGGATCCCAAGAAGTCCCGCTATAATTCCAAACCCAATCTGACTTCCCTTCCACGGTGCGCCAAATGATTCGTGCAGTACTAATAATACCCTAATTAATCAGCTACGTCGCATCCATACTTGGCCTCGTGGTGGCACTGTTGTCCTGGCATATTCTCGCATGAACCGGTCCTTAGATCTAAAGCAAGCAAACCACCATGTCCTCCAACCCATCCACATACCAGGCTTACTTAGATCACCCATTACCATATCATATTAACAAGTTCATAATAACCATAATCTCATTAATGCATAATTAAAGAGTATAGTTGTTTTCCCACCCGAATTAATTAAGCGAATAAAAGGTAAAAAGCCCTTCCCGACTCTCTACCATGTATTCCAGGTGACAAGGGTGGTTAAACAAAGCTAGTAAACTTTCTATCATAGGAATTCCTATAAAAATGACACAAGCATGCAGTTTTGAAAACAAAATATTTATTGTAAAAACAGGATCAATATGTTCAAGGGCACTTGCCTTGCTCTTGGGCTTGGTTTGGATCAAAGTCTTCAAATTCCTGGTGCTTGAGGTCCTCTGCAGCACCCTCTAGCGCAAATCCATCTAAACCGCACAATAAACATACAAGATAAGAATTACAATCAATAAGTGCACATATATTACTCAATATGTCATGACATGCATGATTAATGCAAATGCGAAGCAAAACGAGTTAATGAGTTACTATTAATGTTCACTAATCATTTACAATGCTTATTAACAAGTTTACACAGGTTCATGCTGATATTACATCAAATTGGGATTAGTTCATTATTAAACGAATCTGGAGACAGGATAAGTCCGCTGTTGGTCGGACTAGTCCGCCCTACGCAGAACCAGCGAGTTAGGATTTTCTAGATCGACGTGAATTTGGAGAAACGGGGTTGAATTCACGTGAGAAAGCGGAAGTAGAAGGTATATAAGGTGTTTAGAACTCCAATGAATCAAGGGTTTTGGAGGCGACACTTGGATCTTGACGATCTAGGGTTGATGAAGAGAACTTGATGGTGAATTGTTGATAAAGAACGCAAGGTTGATGGAGATCTTGGCCTTTTGATATTCTTCCGTTTCCTCCTCTTCTTCTTCTTGCTCTGGATCTCCTTCTCCCTCCTTGGTGGCGGCTATCCATGAGCTAGGATTTGGGTGTGATTCAAAAGTGGCAAAGAGAGGTTAATATAGGGTGTGGGGTAATAGAGGTGGAGGGCTAGGGTTTCTGATGAGGACATCAACACCCTCGATACATCCACACCAACTCAGCTACCGGTTTCTGGTCCGATCACTCGTGCTCGTGCACGTCAACTAAACTATGAGATGAACTCGTTCTTGGCCTTATGTCCATCTTATCTAGACCGTGGAACTACGTGCTTTCTTGTTTTGCTTAGGAACAATGGAAAGGAGCCAATGGGAAGGGAATTCGCGTGGATGGGATTTGGACAGCAGAACAGCACCAACTTGTGACGGCCACCACGATTTCATACGGACTCCGATCTGGGCGTTCAAGTACTTCCTGGAAACATTATCAAGTCTACTTTCAAAAGGATCTGGCCTCATGTCCATATCTACTCGGAGTCGGCTGCAATAGTTATTTTAATACCAAGACCTTTTTCTGTCCATGGTGCTACATCACCAAAATTGGGCCCATGGCCCATGTATCGTTTGGAGTCCATTAGGGACTCGTGATTAGGGTTTCTCACGACCCTAGGGAGGTAATAAATAGTAGCAGCCGCCTCATTAGCTGGTGGGTTTTGTTTATTCGTAAGTTAGCTTCTGCTGCTTCCTTGTACACGCGCGTGTCGACTAGATCGCCCGTCTACTTGTATCTAGAACCCCACTTTAGATTGATTCAACAGATAAGTGTTTGCTCTTCTTGTTCTTGCGTGTTCTTCGATTGCTTGCAGTAACAAAGGCCCTCGTGGTCAGGTTGATTGTGCGCCAGCAAGATCAATACAACTTCGGAGTCGGTGTACCGATCGCTAAGGCACATCGTCTTGGGGACGGTGTAGTCGGATCGCCAACGTCTTCTCCTCCACAAATCGAACCCTCCTATTCTCATCGAAAGATCGGGAACCAAGATCCTATCAAGTGGTAATCAGAGCAAGGTTAATCGGTGAGAGTGCTACCATTACTTTTCTTTCCGCTGTTATCATCCTATAGTCCAGAAAAAGCCCAAAAAAAATACCAGATCTGTTTTTTTCCATTATTCCTAGACCATTGTGCCTTTTACTTTCTCCACTTAGTCAAGACTTGTTGAGTTCATGGTTGCTTCGACGAGTCAAGTTGCTGGTCTTTAGTTTTGCACCACTAGAGTTTCGAGTTCGTGTCACATTCGGTCACCTAGTTCGAGTCAGATTCGTAGTTCGAGTTTGAGTCGGATTACTAGTTTGAGTTCGAATCAGATTGCTACTTCAAGTTTGAGTCGGATTACTAGTTCGAGTTTGAGTCGGATTACGAGTTCAAATCATATTGCTACTTTGAGTTTGAGTCGGATTGCTAGTTCGAGTTTGAGTCGAATTACGAGTTCAAATCAGATTGCTACTTCGAGTTTGAGTCTCATTACTAGTTCGAGTTCGAATCAAATTGCTACTTCGAGTTTGAGTCAGATTAGTAATTTGAGTTTGACAACAAGAAAAAGGCAAGTGCAAAATCAAAAGCCGCACAAAAGCCACAGGCAATTAGAGAAGAAAAAAAAAGGCAAGTGCAAGATCAAAAGCCGCATGTGCAAATTTTGTTCAAGGGTCTCCTGATTCCATCTAGAGAGAGTTTGGGTGACCAACCCAACAAAAAAAACGAAAAAAAAAAAGAAAAAACATCAGATTGTTGTTTGGGGTGTTTTTGGTGACGACATTGGTGTCTCGGCTCGCGTCTCTAGTACGGTCTAGACTAAGATCAGCACAGTACTGTCGTAGAATATTTATTCAGCTTGTTGTGCTTAACGTGATGAAAGTTTGCTCCTTGTGCTAGTTCAGCCACCTAAAGCCATAGATTGACACCTGCTCTTGAAGTTGTTCATTACTTGCTGGTTGTCATCACCTTCTTGCTGAGCTTTGTAAGAACAGGTAAGAGCTTGATTGAACAGGTTGAGAGTGAGCGAGTTATCTCCACCAGCACCTTTGTAGCTAGGGATAACATTACCCTTTCATATTGGATTGTTTTTTTTTCTACTAACCATGGCAGGAGGAGCAAATACAAATGAAGACGTGCATTCACCTCGCACACGGGGAATTATACAACACTTCGAACGCCAAGTGCGGCTACACACAGAAGCGCTTGATGAGGATTTTCGTGTTACCAGTGACCACCTTGGTCAATTGGAAAATATGCAGATCGACACCAACACCAAAATCAGCACGTTGGAGATTTCCATTCAAACATTGAACACCTCTATTGGAGCCATCCTGCAGCGCCTTGAGGAGAGGGATCGTGGACGCACTGCAGATGGACAGGTGAGCAATGCTCCTAGTATTGTACGTGACAATAAAGATGACTATTTTGCAGATACGGAGATTGGGGAAGATGAGGAAGCTAGGCCACGGCGCCGGCTACAACGCAACCGTCAAGGCATAGGTGGACATCGTCGGCGTGAGGTATGCAATCATGAAGATACTTTTAACAAGATCAAACTTAAGATACCTCATTTTGATGGTAAATATGACCCTGATGCATATATTACTTGGGAGATTTCTGTTGATCAAAAATCTACATGTCATGAGTTTCCTGAAAACGCAAGAGTTAGAGCAGCCACTAGTGAGTTTACTGATTTTGCTTCTGTTTGGTGGATAGAACATGGCAAGAAAAATCCTAATAACATACCATAAACTTGGGATGCTTTGAAACGGCTCATGCGAGCTAGATTTGTTCCTTCTTACTATGCACGTGATCTGTTAAATAAGTTACAACAATTGAGACAGGGAGCTAAAAGTGTAGAAGAGTATTTTCAGGAATTACAAATGGGTATGTTGCGTTGTAATTTAGACGAGGATGAGGAACCAGCTATGGCTAGATTTTTGGGTGGTTTAAACCGTGATATTCAGGACATACTTGCTTATAAAGATTACAATAATGTTACCCGATTGTTTCATCTTGATTGTAAAGCTAAAAGGGAAGTGCAGGGACGACGAGCTAGCTCTAAAACTAATATTTCTGCAGGAAAGACTAGCTCATGGCAACCACGCACCACTACTCCTTCGACTGGGCGTGCTTCCCCGCCATCTTATACACCAAGTCGGGCAGCACCTTCTTCTTCCGGCAACAAGTCACGTGTTTCTTCCACTAGCTCAGCAGTAAAGACCACCCAAAAGCCCACCGAGAGTGCTTCTTCCGTAGCATCTACTGGACGATCTAGAGACGTTCAATGTCACAAGTGCAAGGGTTTTGGCCATGTGCAGCGTGACTGCCCAAGAAAACGTGTTCTAATTGTTAAAGATGACGGTGAGTACTCATCTGCTAGCGATTTTGATGACGATACATGTGTTTTGCTTGCAGCTGACTATGCAGGTAGCGATGAACATCAAGAAGAGCATATTGGTGCAGAAGATGCAGCGCGCTATGATAGTCTCATTGTGCAGCGTGTGCTTAGTGCACAAATGGAGAAAGCGGAACAAAATCAAAGGCACACGTTATTCCAAACAAAGTGTGTCGTCAAAGAGCGATCTTGCCACATGATCATGGATGGAGGTAGCTGCAACAACTTGGCCAGCAGTGACATGGTGACCAAGCTGGCACTAAGCACCAAACCGCACCCACATCCCTATTACATTCAATGGTTAAACAACAGCGGTAAGGCAAAGGTAACTAGACTTGTGCAAATCAATTTTACTATTCGATCATATAAGGATGTCGTTGAATGTGATGTTGTGCCTATGCAAGCTTGTAATATTCTTCTAGGAAGACCTTGGAAATTTGATAGATATTCTATGCATCATGGTAGATCAAATCAGTATTCTTTTCTTTACCATGATAAAAAAATTGTGTTGCATCCTATGTCTCCTGAAGCTATTGTGCAAGATGATGTTGCTAGAGCTAGGAAAACTAAATATCAGGACCATGCTAACATTGAGAACAATAACAATGCCAAATTTGTGTTTGATAAGAAAAATGAGATATCTCTGAAGGGAAAATGCTTGTTTGCTACGAAATCTGATATTAATGAACTGATTGCTTCCACCTCTGTTGCCTATGCTTTGGTATGCAAAGATGCTTTGATTTCCCTTTACGATGTGCAACATTCTTTGCCTCCTGCTGTTGCTAACATTTTGCAGGAATATTCTGATGTGTTTCCAAGTGAAATACCACTAGGACTACCACCACTTTGAGGGATTGAGCACCAGATTGACCTCATTCCCAGTGCTTCATTCCCAACCGTGCACCATACAGGACAAATCCAGAAGAAACAAAGGAGATTCAATGCCAAGTATAAGAACTACTTGACAAAGGTTATGTACGTGAGTCTCTTAGTCCTTGTGCTGTTCCAGTTATTCTAGTACCTAAAAAAGATGGATCATGGCGTATGTGTGTGGATTGTAGAGCAATCAACAATATAACCATTCGATATCGTCATCCTATTCCACGCTTAGATGATATGCTTGATAAATTGAGTGGTGCTGTTGTGTTCTCAAAAGTTGATTTGCGTAGTGGTTATCACCAAATTTGCATGAAACTAGGAGATGAACGGAAAACTGCTTTCAAAACTAAGTTCGGTTTATATGAGTGGTTAGTCATGCCTTTTGGGTTAACTAATGCACCTAGCACCTTCATGAGATTAATGAACGAGGTTTTGCGTGCATTCATTGGAAAATTTGTTGTTGTGTATTTTGATGATATATTGATTTATAGCAAATCCATGGATGAACATCTTGATCACTTACGTGCTGTTTTTAATGATTTGCGTGAGGCACAATTATTTGGTAATCTTGAGAAGTGCACCTTTTGCACGGATCAAGTCTCTTTCCTTGGCTATGTTGTTACTCCACAGGGAATTGAAGTTGATCAAGCCAAGGTAGAGGCTATTCAGGGGTGACCTGTACCAAAGACCATCACACAGGTGCGGAGCTTTCTAGGGCTGGCTGGGTTCTATCGTCGCTTTGTGAAGGATTTCAGCACCATTGCTGCTCCATTGAATGACCTTACGAAGAAGGGGGTGCCTTTTTCTTGGGGCACCACACAAGATAACGCCTTTACCATACTGAAAGATAAGTTGACGCATGCACCTCTTCTCCAACTTCCTGATTTTTCTAAGACTTTTGAGCTTGAATGTGATGCTAGTGGGATTGGATTGGGTGGTGTTTTGTTACAAGAAGGAAAACCTGTTGCATATTTTAGTGAGAAAATGAGTGGGCCTGTTCTAAATTATTCTACCTATGATAAGGAATTATATGCTCTTGTACGAACTTTAGAAACGTGGCAGAATTATTTGTGGCCCAAAGAATTTGTTATCCATTCTGATCATGAATCACTAAAGCATATTAGGAGTCAAGGGAAACTAAACCGTAGGCATGCTAAGTGGATGGAATTTTTTGAGTCTTTTCCTTATGTCATTAAACACAAAAAGGGAAAGGATAATGTTATTGCTGATGCTTTATCTAGACGTTATACTCTTCTATCTCAACTTGACTTTAAAATTTTTGGATTAGAAATGATTAAAGATCAATACGAACATGATGCTGATTTCAAAGATGTATTGCTGAAATGTAAAGACGGAAAAACATTGAATAAATTTGTCCTCAATGATGGCTATGTGTTTAGAGCTAACAAGTTATGCATTCCAGCTAGCTCTGTTCGTTTGTTGTTGTTACAGGAAGCGCATGGAGGCAGGCTGATGAGGCACTTTGGAGTGAAAAAGACGGAGGACATACTTGCTGGTCATTTCTTTTGGCCAAGGATGAGGCGAGACGTGGAGCGCTTTGTTGCTCGCTGCACGACATGTCAAAAATCTAAGTCACGACTTAATCCACATGGTTCGTACATGCCTCTTCCTGTTCCTAGCATTTCTATGGACTTTGTTTTAGGACTGCCTAGAACAAAGAAGGGGAGGGGAGCATCTTTGTTGTTGTGGATAGATTTTCTAAAATTGCACACTTCATACCTTGTCGTAAAAGTGATGATGCTACACATGTTGCTGATTTGTTTTTCCGAGATATTGTTAGATTGCATGGTGTGCCAAACACAATAGTTTCAGATCGTGATGCTAAGTTTCTTAGCCATTTTTGGAGAACGTTATGGGCAAAACTGGGGACTAAGCTTTTATTTTCAACTACTTGTCATCCCCAAACTGATGGTCAAACTGGGGTTGTGAATAGAAGTTTATCTACCATGCTTAGGGCTGTTTTGAAAAAGAATATAAAAATGTGGGAAGAGTGTTTGCCTCATGTTGAGTTTGCTTATATTCGTTCCCTACATTCTAGTACTAAGAAATGCCCTTTTGAGATTGTTTATGGATTTGTACCCCGTGCTCCTATTGATTTATTACCTCTTCCTTCAATGGAATGAGTGAATTTTGATGCTAAACATCGTGCTGAATTGATCTTAAAATTGCATGAAACCACTAAGAAGAATATAGAGTGCATGAATACCAAGTATAAACTTGCTGGTAGTAGGGGAAAGAAAACTATCACTTTTGAACCTGGTGATTTAGTTTGGTTACATTTGCGAAAGGATAGGTTTCCTGATTTGAGAAAGTCTAAATTGTTACCTCAAGCTGATGGTCCATTCAAAGTGTTAGAAAGGATTAATGATAATGCATATAAACTCGAGTTGCCTGCGAATTTTGGGGTTAGTCCCACGTTTAACATTGCAGATTTGAAGCCATATTTGGGAGAAGAAGATGAGCTTGAGTCGCAGACGACTCAAATGCAAGAAGGGGAGGATGATGAGGACATCAACACCCTCGATACATCCACACCAACTCAGCTACCGGTTTCTGGTCCGGTCACTCGCCCTCGTGCACGTCAACTAAACTATGAGGTGAACTCGTTCTTGGCCTTATGTCCATCTTATCTAGACCGTGGAACTACGTGCTTTCTTATTTTGCTTAGGAACAATGGAGAGGAGACAATGGGAAGGGAATTCGCGTGGACGGGATTTGGACAGCAGAACAGCACCAACTTGTGACGGCCACCACGATTTCATACGGACTCCGATCTGGGCGTTCAAGTATTTCCTGGAAAGATTATCAAGTCTAATTTCAAACAGATCTGGCCTCATGTCCATATCTATTCGGAGTCGGCCGCAATAGTTATTTTAATACCAAGACCTTTTTCTGTCCATGGTGCTGCATCTGCTAGCGATTTTGATGACGATACATGTGTTTTGCTTGCAGCTGACTATGCAGGTAGTGATGAACATCAAGAAGAGCATATTGGTGCAGAAGATGCAGCGCGCTATGATAGTCTCATTGTGCAGCGTGTGCTTAGTGCACAATGGAGAAAGCGGAACAAAATCAAAGGCACACATTATTCCAAACAAAGTGTGTCGTCAAAGAGCGAACTTGCCGCATGATCATTGATGGAGGTAGCTGCAACAACTTGGCCAGGAGTGACATGGTGACCAAGCTGGCACTAAGCACCAAACCGCACCCACATCCCTATTACATTCAATGGTTAAACAACAGCGGTAAGGCAAAGGTAACTACACTTGTGCGAATCAATTTTGCTATTGTATCATATAAGGAGGTCATTGAATGTGATGTTGTGTCTATGCAAGCTTGTAATATTCTGCTAGGAAGACCTTGGTAATTTGATAGAGATTTTATGCATCATAGTAGATCAAATCAGTATTCTTTTCTTTACCACGATAAAAAATTATGTTGCATCCGATGTCTCCTGAAGCTATTGTGCAAGATGATGTTGCTAGAGCTAGGAAAACTAAATCTCAGGACCATGCTAACGTTGAGAACAATAACAATGCCAAATCTATGTTTGATAAGAAAAATGAGATATCTCTGAAGGGCAAATGCTTATTTGCTATGAAATCTGATATTAATGAACTGATTGCTTCCACCTCTGTTGCCTATGTTTTGGTATGCGGAGATGCTTTGATTTCCCTTTACGATATGCAACATTCTTTGCTTCCTGCTATTGCTAACATTTTGCAGGGATATTCTGATGTGTTTCCAAGTGAAATACCACCAGAACTACCACCACTTCGAGGGATTGAGCACCAAATTGACCTCATTTCCAGTGCTTCATTGCCCAACCGTGCACCATACAGGACAAACCCGGAAGAAACAAAGGATCAGCGCCAAGTACAAGAACTACTCGACAAAGGTTATGTATGTGAGTCTCTTAGTCCTTGTGCTGTTCCAGTTATTCTAGTACCTAAAAAGGATGGATACTGGCGTATGTGTGTGGATTGTAGAGCAATCAACAATATCACCATTCGATATCGTCATCCTATTCTACGCTTGGATGATATGCTTGATGAATTGAGTGGTGCTGTTGTGTTCTCAAAAGTTGATTTGTGTAGTGGTTATCACCAAATTCGCATGAAACTAGGAGATGAATGGAAAACTTCTTTCAAAACTAAGTTCGGTTTATATGAGTGGTTAGTCATGCCTTTTGGGTTAACTAATGCACCTAGCACCTTCATGAGATTAATGAACGAGGTTTTGCGTGCATTCATTGGAAAATTTGTTGTTGTGTATTTTGATGATATATTGATTTATAGCAAATCCATGAATGAACATCTTGGTCACTTATGTGCTGTCTTAATGCTTTACGTGAGGCACGATTATTTGGTAATCTTGAGAAGTGCACCCTTTGCACGGATTGAGTCTCTTTCCTTGGATATGTTGTTACTCCATAGGGAATTGAAGTTGATCAAGCCAAGGTAGAGGCTATTCAGGGGTGTCCTGTACCAAATACCATCATACAGGTGCGGAGCTTTCTAGGGCTGGCTGGGTTCTATTGTTGCTTTGTGAAGGATTTCAGCACCATTGCTGCTCCATTGAATGACCTTACCAAGAAGGGAGTGCCTTTTTCTTGGGGCACCACACAAGATAATGCCTTTATCATACTGAAAGATAATTTGATGCATGCACCTCTTCTCTAACTTCCTGATTTTTCTAGGACTTTTGAGCTTGAATGTGATGCTAGTGGGATTGGATTGGGTGGTGTTTTGTTACAAGAAGGAAACACATGTTGCATATTTAGTGAGAAAATGAGTGGGCCTGTTCTGAATTATTCTACCTATGATAAGGAATTATATGCTCTTGTACGAACTTTATAAACATGGCAGCATTATTTGTGGCCCAAAGAATTTGTTATCCATTCTGATCATGAATCACTAAAGCATATTAGGAGTCAAGGGAAACTGAACCGTAGGCATGCTAAGTGGATGGAATTTATTGAGTCTTTTCCATATGTCATTAAACACAAAAAGGGAAAAGATAATGTCATTGCTGATGCTTTATCTAGACATTATACTCTTATATCTCAACTTGACTTTAAAATTTTTGGATTAGAAATGATTAAAGATCAATATGAACATGATGCTGATTTCAAAGATGTATTGCTGAAATGTAAAGACAGAAAAACATTGAATAAATTTATCCTCAATGCTGGCTATGTGTTTAGAGCTAACAAGTTATGCATTCCAGCTAGCTCTATTCGTTTGTTGTTGTTACAGGAAGCGCATGGAGGCGGGCTAATGGGGCACTTTGGAGTGAAAAAGACAGAGGACATACTTGCTGGTCATTTCTTTTGGCCAAGGATGAGGCGAGACGTGGAGCGCTTCGTTGCTCGCTGCACGACATGTCAAAAAGCTAAGTCACGACTTAATCCACATGGTTTGTACATGCCTCTTCCTGCTCCTAGCATGCCTTGGGAGGCTATTTCTCCGGACTTTGTTTTAGGACTGCCTAGAACAAAGAAGGGGAGGGATAGCATCTTTGTTGTCGTGGATAGATTTTCTAAAATGGCACACCATACCTTGTCGTAAAAGTGATGATGCTACACATGTTGCTTATTTGTTTTTCCGAGAGATTGTTAGGTTGCATGGTGTGCCAAACACAATAGTTTCAGATCGTGATGCTAAGTTTCTTAGCCATTTTTGGAGAACGTTATGGGCAAAATTGTGGACTAAGCTTTTTCAACTACTTGTCATCCCCAAACTGATGGTCAAACTGAGGTTGTGAATAGAAGTTTATCTACCATGCTTAGGATTGTTTTGAAAAAAAATATATAAAAACGTGGGAAGAGTGTTTGCCTCATGTTGAGTTTGCTTATAATCGTTCCCTACATTCTAGTACTAAGAAATGCCCTTTTGAGATTGTTTATGAATTTGTACCCCGTGCTCCTATTGATTTATTACCTCTTCCTTCAATGGAACGAGTGAATTTTGATGCTAAACATCGTGCTGAATTGATATTAAAATTGCATGAAACTACTAAGAAGAATATAGAGTGCATGAATGCCAAGTATAAACTTGCTGGTAGTAGGGGAAAGAAACCTATCACTTTTGAACCTGGTGATTTAGTTTGGTTACATTTGCGAAAGGATAGGTTTCCTGATTTGAGAAAGTCTAAATTGTTACCTCGAGCTGATGGTCCATTCAAAGTGTTATAAAGGATTAATGATAATGCATATAAACTCGAGTTGCCTGCGAATTTTGGGGTTAGTCCCACATTTAACATTGCAGATTTGAAGCCATATTTGGGAGAAGAAGATGAGCTTGAGTCGCGGACGACTCAAATGCAAGAAGGGGAGGATGATGAGGACATCAGCACCTTCGATAAATCCACACCAACTTAGCTACTAGTTTCTGGTCCAATCACTCGCACTCGTGCATGTCAACTAAACTATGAGGTGAACTCGTTCTTGGCCTTATGTCCATCTTATCTAGACCGTGGAACTACGTGCTTTCTTGTTTTGCTTAGGAAAAATGGAGAGGAGCCAATGGGAAGGGAATTCGCTCAGACGGGATTGTGACAGCAGAACATCACCAACTTGTGACAGCCACCACGACTTCATACGACTCTGATCTGGGTGTTCAAGTACTTCCTGGAAAGATTATCAAGTCTACTTTCAAGTGGATCTGGCCTCATGTCCATATCTATTTGGAGTCGGCCGCAATCGTTATTTTAATACCAAGACCTTTTCTGTCCATGGTGCCAGATCGCCAAAATTAGGCTTGTGGCCCATGTATCGTTTGGAGTCCATTAGGGACTTGTGATTAGGGTTTTTGTCACACCTGGTAATAAGAAGACAACCAGATGCTTTCCACATGTATGCCAGGATCAGTTCAACTCATACATGTGTAGACGAAAGTGAAATACCAAATATAATACCATGTTCGAGTACATCACCTTATTACATAGTGACCTTCCAGGTCCAAAATAAAAGTACACAAGTAGTGGAAAAACATAACAAAGGGCTCCAACACACGCGTTGCACGGGGGAGCACCAGCCTAGAACATCTCTTCGGGATCTCTGTAGAAGTCCTAGTTCTCCACTTCTGCGTCTTCGTAGACTCGGGGGAAAAGTATGCAACTAACAAGTTTGAGTACCAACGGTACTCGCAAGTTGGGAAGTTATGACATGTGTGATTCACAACAAGGAAGGCAAATAATAGGTAAAGCACTATAGCAGTTACAACCTACTCTTAATTGTTATTAAGCACCTACATCTAGGTGAAATCCCAACCAATATTCCAAAATTATTCCAGGTAAGGCCCAAACCCAAACCATCCATTATGTAACCATGTGCTAATTCTAAATTTGGTTCCAAGCCGCTCGTGTCCGTGAGCACGGCTGTCTAGATAGTTTGATAAAACTCTGCAGAGTGTGTATCCTTTACACAAAATTCGTGATTTTGTCCCATGTGGCCAGGTGGACTAAGGTAAACCTCCCTGATCCCGTGGTAGCTAACCACAATACACACTTCCGTAGGTGTGTGGCCAGGAGATCACTACGAGGTGTTTCCGATGGTTCTCTCGACTTGCAATGGGTACTCTAAGGTTTCACCGCTCCGGCACCTGGAGTCTATTTTCCCTCAGCCAGGAGAAGCCCCCTCTTGAGCCATGCGGATCCCAAGGCAAAGCCCATTCGCCACCCGATCAATTAAATATGCTACATCAGGAGAGACCAAATTACTAAACCAAGTTGTCCCATATACAATTCTGTGGTGATACTAAAAGGCTTAGCAACTTCTTCCATAAACCGGTCTTTAGAATCCGATAGGTGTCAAGCCCCAAGCCAAGGTCTTGTGCACGCATGCACCAATCCATACAAAACCCCCTATCAGATTCCTATCTACTAAATTCCATTATAGCCATCAATTCATGTATCAAAATACATCAAATGAAATCTTGTAGATAAATAGATCATATTTCAAATAAGCATGGCTAAGCGTAAACTAATTTAATAGTAAAACACTCAAACCATGTTGACAAGGAATATTGTGGAAAATCTAGGAAAACATAACATAGGATTCATATTTTAATTTAGCATGCAACTAACTAAAACTTAACAAAAAGGGTGCAAGATGGTCAAGGAACTTCCCTCCAAATTGTGCCTCAGGGTCGTCAGGAAATTGTTGCTCTTGGAGGTTAAAAGTGGGTTCTGGCCCCGACTCTAAATTACAACAATGCACGAAAAATAATAACAACAATAAGAACATATAGAATGCAAACAATTCAAATAAACATAAATTCTTACGAAAAAGTGATTTTATGGTTGATTTAATTTATAGGCATAAATCAATTGATGAGAGTTTATAGTTATATGAAATATATTGAGTAAAACATATTTTTAACAATTTTTATACCATTTTTATATTTATTAGAAACATATTATTATTTTCTAGAAATTTTTATCCTTCAAAATATGCTTAAAATAGTGTTATAACATAAAATATAAATTTTACAATTTTTACACTATTTTTAATAATTATTTCTATATGCAAATAAATTTCTATGAATTAAATACAATTATAAAGTATTTTATGATCAATTCAGTAAATTAAATGTGTTATAAAAATATTACAGAAAAGAAAATAAATTAAAAACATATTTAAATCTATTTTTATAATTATTTTATTTAAACTAAGGACTTTTATTTGAATTCAGAAATTTCCAGGGGTCTTTTTGCAAAAACTGAACTGTTCCAGAGGTTAAAAATATATTTCTACAAATTCCAGGGATCATTCTACAATTTTCCAGTATTTATTTGCTATTTTATAATTTTCCAGAGGCTTTAAAACACTTTTTATTAATTTAACCAGTATTTTACTAATTTCCAGAAAGTCCAGGGGCTAGTTTGACATTTCTAGGGGCTAGACTTGAATTCCAGAGGAACCTAGGGGGTAGCCTGCAAGATTCCAGGGGCTTGGATGCAAAACAGACAGCGGGAAAAGTGGTTTGAACGTGGGCCGTTGGATTTAAAATGGATGGCCCGAATTTTATTAATCGAAGCGGTATGGGATGTTTTAATCTCAGCCGCCCGTTCAAAATGAACGGCTGAGAGAGAGCCACGTCGCCCAGAATGGCGGGAGCGAGGGCGCAGGGCGGCTCATGGCGGCGGTGACGCGCGCGCGGCGGCGGACTCGCCGGTGATGACCTAAAACGCGCTACACAGGCCACAGGGTACATCTACTTAGCGCAAAATGTAGAGGGGATCAAGGAGGTCTCACCGGAGGTTGTCGCGCGGCCGGAAAATGGACAGAAGGGAGTCGGCGACGGTGGAGGGCGGCGGAGCTCCTCGGCGCCCGACGAAGTCGGCGATGCAGAGCCTTTCTCCACCGACGAGGATGTCTGACAAGCTCCTCGGGACACGACGAAAGTGTTAAGCTAGTTACTGAGGCGCGGAATGGAACGGAGCGACGGGAACGTGGTCGGCATTACCGAGCTTGGTGGCACTAGGGTTTGGGGCGTCGGGCGGTGAAATCCGAGAGGAATGGCCGGGCTTTTATAGGGGTTCGGTTGAGTAACGGGCGACGGTCATGATGGGCACGATGGGGCATTTGATTAGTGTGAAACGGCCGACATTGAAAAGGGGGGAAAGTGAGCGGCGCGGTGATGGCGCGCGGCCGTTACAGCGCGGGGTGCGGGAGGTGGATGAAGGCCTGACAGGCGGGGTCAGCCTGTCAGCGAGGGGGAGAGAGAGAGAGCAGGCGCGGGGAAGTGGGCTGGCGTGCGTGGCCCAGGTGACAGAGAGGGAAGGAGGGGAGAGGAGGCACGGGCCGGTGGAGAGAGGGGGGGGGGGGGGGGGAATTGGGCCGGTGGGGGGATTCGGCCCAGGGGCAGGTTTTTGTTTTTCTTTTCTTTTTCTTTTCTGTTTTCTTTTTCTTCTCTTTTTTGTTTTGAATTTGTAAACCAAATTTCTAGCGAATTTGAATTTTCAAAAATTCACACTATCATTCAAACATGATGCAATTTGCCTTATATGAATTTTATTCCCAAGAAAATGTTTTTATCTCATGAGAAATTCATTTTACAAATTTTTTTCTCTCTAAAAATAGTGGGTGTTACAATTCTACCCCCTAAAAAGAAATCTCGCCCTCGAGATTTGGACGTCCTAGGAGAATAGACTGGGAAACTCTGCCTTGAGGTCTTCTTCTCTTTCCCAAGTCGCCTCTTCTTCTGAGTAGTGTTTCCATTGAACTTTGCACATACGAGTAACTTTATTCCTCGTAACTCGTTCTGGCATCTCGAGAATCTTAACAGGTTGTTCTGCATAGGTCAGGTCCTCTTGTACGTCTACTGCTTCCAATGGCAATTGTTCTTCAGGGACTCTTAAGCATTTCTTCAATTGTGACACGTGGAATACGTCATGTACATCTGATAAGTGAGATGGTAGCTCAAGCCGATAGGCTACTTCTCCTCTTTTCTCCAATACCTTGAAAGGTCCAATATATCGGGGTGATAATTTGCCCTTCACCTTGAATCGTCTCAACCCTCTCACGGGTGACACCTTGAGATACACATAATCACCAATCTCAAATGACAAATCACGACGTCGAGTATCAGCATAACTCTTCGGCCTCGACTGAGCCGTCTTCAAATTCTTCCGAATTTCTTGTACTTGTCTCTCAGCTTCCCTTAACACTTCATGCCCAAATACTTGGCTTTCCTCAGTTTGATTCCAAAACAATGGTGTTCTGCACTTCCGTCCATACAAAGCTTCAAACGGAGACATCTTCAAACTGGCTTGATAACTATTGTTATAAGAAAATTCGGCATACGGTAGGTTCTTGTCCCAACTCCTACCATTTTTCAAAGCACACGCTCTCAACATATCTTCAAGAATTTGATTAGTGCGCTCTATTTGACCGTCAGTTTGCGGATGATATGCCGAGCTGAAATTCAGTCGGGTATCCATAGACTCATGCAACTTTTGCCAAAATCTAGAAGTGAACTGAGTACCCCTATCCGATATTATTTTCTTCGGTACTCCATGCAGGCATACAATTCTTGTCATATATAGTTATGCCAATCTTGAACCAGAATAGCTTTCTTTTACTGGGATAAAGTGGGCCACTTTGGTCAAACGGTCCACTATGACCCATATAGAGTTGTATCCTGACTGAGTTCTCGGCAACCCCACAATAAATTCCATACTTATTTCTTCCCATTTCCATTCAGGAATTTTAGTTGGTTGAAGTAACCCTGCGGGTCTTTGATGTTCTGTTTTGACCTTCTGACATGTGTCACACAGAGCTACATACTCCGCCACATCACATTTTATTCCATGCCACCAATATCGATCCTTTAGATCTTGATACATCTTTGTGCTTCCTGGATGAATAGAATATGACGAATCATGGGCTTCTCTAAGTATCAGCTCTCGAATCTCCTTGATATTAGGTACACATATCTTCTTCCCTTGCCATAGAGTTCCATGTTCATCTTCTCTAAAATCCAGTGCTTTTCCTTCTTTCATTAGTTGCTTAATCTTCCAGATCCACTTATCATTCTCTTGCCCTTCACGAATATCCTTTTCCAAAGTAGAATCTACTTCCATAGACACTACCTCAGTATTAGTCACAATACTAAGGTTTAGCCTTGCAAATTCCTCACATAACTGCGGTTGTTGACCTTGTAGTGCCAAGCTATTGCATTGAGCTGATCTGCTTAATGCATCTGCGACCACATTAGCTTTCCCAGGATGATAGTTGATTCTGACATCAAAATCATTGATAAGTTCCAACCATCTGCGTTGTCTGAGATTTAGATCTGGTTGGGTGAAGATATACTTCAAACTCTTGTGGTCTGTATAAATTTCAGTTCTTTTTCCAATCAGATAATGCCTCCATAATTTCAATGCGTGCACTACAGCTGCTAACTCCAAGTCATGAGTAGGATAATTTCTTTCATGCTTTCTGAGTTGACGTGAAGCATAGGCTACTACATGTCCCTGTTGCATTAATACACATCCCAGTCCTTGTCCGGATGCATCACAGTAGACTGCAAATTCTTTCTGCATATCAGGCATAATCAATACTGGAGCAGTAGTCAACCTTTTCTTTAGCTCTGAAAAACTGGCTTCACACTCTGGTGTCCACTTGTATACAGCTCCCTTCTCAAGTAACTTTGTTAAGGGATGAGATATTTTTGAGAATCCTTCGATGAATCAGCGATAATAGCCAGCCATACCTAAGAAACTCCTGATTTCCCCAACATTTTCTGGTGTTTTCCAATTCAAAACATTTTTCACTTTATTAGGGTCTACTGCTATTCCTCCTTGTGATATGACATGTCCCAGAAATGACACTTCCTTCAACCAGAACTCACATTTACTTAGCTTTGCATACAACTGATGTTCACAAAGTTTTTGTAAGGCCAGTCTTAGGTGCTCCTCATGTTCCTCTTCACTTTTGGAGAATATCAAAATGTCGTCAATAAATACCATGACAAACTTATCCAGATATTCCATAAACACCTTATTCATAAGGTACATGAAGTAAGCTGGGGCGTTAGTCAAGCCAAAAGACATGACTGTATACTCATATAATCCATATCTTGAAACAAATGCTGTCTTTGGTATGTCCGAGGGTCGTATCTTCAATTGGTGATACCCTGAACACAGATCAATCTTCGAGAACACACAAGAACCTCTCAATTGGTCAAACAAATCCTCAATCCTTGGTAAAAGATACTTGTTCTTGATAGTTACTGTGTTGAGTGCACGATAATCCACACACAACCTCTGTGTGCCATCTTTCTTGGGCACAAATATCACTGGAGCTCCCCAAGGTGAGGAACTAGGACGAATGTATCCTTTTGCTAACAACTCATTGATATGATCCTTCAATTCTGCCAATTGTTTAGCATCCATCCTATATGGTCGCTTGTAAATTGGTGCTGTACTAGGCACTAATTCAATGATGAATTCAATCTCTATGTCAGGGGGCATACCCGGTAGTTCCTCAGGAAATACATCCGAAAAGTCACAAACAACTTTGATCTCTTGTACCCCTTCAACTTGATTGAGTCGTATTTTCTGAACTAGTGCTTGCTCAAGACGAAACTCCACGTTTCTACCATCTGTATGAGTTAAGCATACTGTTCTGGTGGCACAGTGGATCACTCCTTTGTATTTGGTTAACCAATCCATTCCGAGAATGATGTCTATTCCTTGTCACTCCAGCACTATAAGGTTTGCTAAGAATGCTACCCCCTAATGCTTATGCTTACATTAGGGCATACTTGCCTTGTCAACATCTCTCCTCCAGGAGAGTTTACTACTAATACTTCATTCATTAATGTAACAGTCATTCCATGCCTTTTTATGAGTTCTTTTGCTATGAATGAATGTGTTGCCCCAGAGTCAAACAATACTTTACAAGGATGGAAATCAGCAGGGAACGCACCGATCACCACATCTGATGCGTCTTGGGCTTCCTCCAAAACAACATGATTGACCCTTCCTCTAGACTGGTTCTGCTGTAATGGCTTCTTCGGGCAGTTGTTGGAGTAGTGTCCCTTGTCACCACATATGTAGCAAGCTCCCCGAGTACTGGTGTCTTGAGCCTTGTTTCTTTGTTGATTTTGCTGTGATTGCCCAGTGTGTCGAGGGTTTGAAGTCATATGAAGCTCTTGATACATTTGAGGGCGTTGTGGTTGCATCTGCTGGTATTATGGACGAGCATACTGAGCTTGAGGTCTAAATGAAGAGTTGTTGGCATACCGCTGACCTTGATTATTGCCCATGGGATGACTCATGTGTCCCGATTGCTGTGGGTTGAAGCGAGGACTATTGTTGCTTCATCATCTTACTTTTGCGATCCTCTCCTTCGCATTCCTTCTTCTTTCTTTCCACTGTAAAAGCTTTGTCCACCAGATGTTGGAAGCTAGCATAGTCACTGGAAGACATCATCAACTGTATTTCTTTGTCCAGTCCCTCCTTAAAACAGAATTGTTTCTTAGCATCAGTGTCCACATCACCAGGGGCATACTGAGATAGTTATGTAAACTTGTTCAAATACCCCTGTATGTTCATGTTCCCTTGCTTCAGTGCTAGGAACTCCAGACGCTTGGCTTGAATTTCACCTTCAGGCACGTGATGATTCCGGAAGCTTTCTCTGAACTCCTCCCAAGTGATGTTGTCTGGGTTATTATGGGCTGCTGTATAAGCGGTCCACCAATCAGCTGCAGGTCCATGAAGTTGGTGTGATGCCAAAAGTACCCTTTCCTTCCTTCATATTGGACAATCGTTAGTTTACTTTCAATTGTATTGATCCAATCGTCTGCATCCATAGGTTCCACGGCATTGGAAAAATGTGGAGGTTGAGTGTTCATGAAGTCTCTTAAGCAAAACCTTTGAGGTGGGGGTGGTGGTGGTGCTTGCTGAGCCTGTTGCATGTTGTTCACAATTTGTGCAAGTTTTGCATCATTTGAAGTTGCATAGCCATCATATGCTGCATTTGATTTGCAGCTGGTGCTCCACGGGCACCCCTTCCATTCCAATGTGGTAGCGGGACTTCATTGTCTAGATTGGGTTGCACACCACGTCAACGTCCTCTTCCTCTTCCTGCCATCTGAGATTGGGGCATTGTTATAGAATGAGGAGATAAGAGAGAAGCTATTCTATACGACTTTCCCACTATATGCATCAATAAGAAATAAGAGAAATAAAAGCCATTTCATTAAGCAAACTTAAACATGGATAATCAAGCTCTCAAAGTAAAATCATACAACTCAAGATTACACAGATCGTTACTACATCGCTCTTATTACAACTCATGGGTAGGTGTCTTAATCTTGAGTCATAGGGCAGGTCGGAGTCTACTCTCGGTCCTCGGGATCCTCCTCCTCGTCTGGGTCTTCATCATCATCTCCATCATATCCCGAGTTGCTGCCATGAGACTCGTTGCCATGCGGAGGAGAGTTGGCTGGCTGCTACGGCACAGAAGGCTCCCCTGAGTTTGGCTCCTCGTCTGAAGACTGGTCCATCGAGTCGGTGTCGCCACGACCAACACGGTGGTCAGGAGAGTCCAGGATCCAAGTGGAGGTGTCTGAAGCATACCCATTTGGGTCCTCGTCGGTGATCCGACGGTACCTCCTCACTTGCCTTTCATAGTGTGCTGCAAGGTTACGGACATCCTGAATTTCTTGTTGAGCCTTGTGGAGGCGAATGCTGAGGCGCTCCACGTCATCAACTGCCTGGTGAGTCTGTGGAAGGGTCAGGGGCCCCTCCACATACTTGGTGACGAAGTTGTAAGTGTGACTCCAAAAGGTGATGACCTCCCAACTGACATCCTACTCAGCGTGACATCGGTAGCTCCTCGCGGCAGGAGTACGGTGCACCTTGAGTAGTTCATCCCCATAGTAGACAAATAGCTTGCATTACCACTCGATCCCGTAGGGGCGCTGCATCCTGATGGAGTGGTAGGTGAGTGCCAGTCTCTCGTGCCTGTAGCCGGCATCGTGCAGTATGGCCTGAAGTCGACGTCGGAGTCGTCCTGCAGCTCTCCCATCAGTACAAATCACCACCGCACGATGAGGATCATTGAGCGGGGTGCGGCGGGCAGCAATCCTTTGGTTAGGAACATAGCCTCCAGTGGAAATGCGAGCGGTTCTCCTGAAGTTGGCCATCTAAAATTTTGAAACAGAAGAGTGTCAGTAATAAAACAAATTAAGGAGTAAGTGAAACAAGTACAAGGTAAAGAATACAAAAAAAATTTCACAAATAATATTTGAAAATAGTAAAGTCCTTAAATCGTCCTTTTCTATCTAGGCTTGCGTCCTACAGGCAACACGACTCTGATACCACTTTGTCACACCTGGTAATAAGAAGACAACCAGATGCTTTCCACATGTATGCCAGGATCAGTTCAACTCATACATGTATAGACGAAAGTGAAATACCAAATATAATACCATGTTCGAGTACATCACCTTATTACATAGTGACCTTCTAGGTCTAAAATAAAAGTACACAAGCAGCAGAAAAACATAACAAAGGGCTCCAACACAGGCGTTGCACGGGGGAGCGCAGCCTAGAACATCTCTTCGAGATCTCCGTAGAAGTCCTGGTTCTCCACTTCTGCGTCTTCGTAGACTGAGGAGGGGAAAGTATGCAACTAACAAGTTTGAGTACCAAAGGTACTCGCATGTTGGGAAATTATGACATGTGTGATTCACAACAAGGAAGGCAAATAATAGGTAAAGCACTATAGCAGTTACAACCTACTCTTAATTGTTATTAAGCACCTACATCTAGGTGAAATCCTAACCAATATCCCAAAATTATTCCAGGTAAGACCCAAACCCAAACCATCCATTATGTAACCATGTGCTAATTATGAATTTGGTTCCAAGCCGCTCGTGTCCGTGAGCACGGCTGTCTAGACAGTTTGACAAAACTCTGCAGAGTGTGTATCCTTTACCCACAGTTTGTGATTTCATCCCCTGTTGCCAGGTGGACTAAGGTAAACCTCCCTGATGCCTGTGGTAGCTAACCACAATACACACTTTCGTAGGTGTATGGCCAGGAGATCACTACGAGGTGTTTCTGATGGTTCTCCTGACTTGCAATGGGTACTCTAAGGTTTCGCCACTCTGGCACCTAGAGTCTATTTTTCCTCCGCCAGGAGAAGCCCCCTCTTGAGCCATGCGGATCACAAGGCAAAGCCCATTCCCCGCCCGATCAATTACCTATGCTACATCTGGAGAGACCAAATTACTAAACCAATATGTCCCATATACAATTCTGTGGTGATACTAAAAGGCTTAGCAACTTCTTCCATAAACCGGTCCTTAGAATCCGATAGGTGTCAAGCCCCAAGCCAAGGTCTTGTGCACGCATGCACAAATCCATACAAAACCCCCTATCAGATTCCTATCTACTAAATTCCATTATAGCCATCAATTCATGTATCAAAATACATCAAATGAAATCTTGTAGATAAATAGATCATATTTCAAATAAGCATGCTAAGCGTAAACTAATTTAATAGTAAAACACCCAAACCATGTTGACAAGGAATATTGTGGAAAATCTAGGAAAACATAACATAGGATTCATATTTTAATTTAGCATGCAACTAACTAGAACTTAACAAAAAGGGTGCAAGATGGTCAAGGAACTTGCCTCCAAATTGTACCTCGGGGTCGTCGGGAAATTGTTGCTCTTGGAGGTTAAAAGTAGGTTCTGGCCCCGAGCGATGATGCACGAAAAATAATAACAACAATAAGAACATATAGAATGCAAACAATTCAAATAAACATAAATTCCTACGAAAAAGTGATTTTATGGTTGATTTAATTTATAGACATAAATCAATTGATGAGAGTTTATAGTTATATGAAATATATTGAGTAAAACATATTTTTATACCATTTTTATATTTATTAGAAACATATTATTATTTTCTAGAAATTTTTATCCTTCAAAATATGCTTAAAATAGTGTTATAACATAAAATATACATTTTACAATTTTTACACTATTTTTAATAATTATTTCTATGTGCAAATCAATTTTTATGAATTAAATACAATTATAAAGTATTTTATCATCAATTCAGTAAATTAAATGTGTTATAAAAATATTACAGAAAAGAAATAGATTAAAACATATTTAAATCTGTTTTTATAATTATTTTATTTAAACTAAGGACTTTTATTTGAATTCAGAAATTTCCAGGGGTCTTTCTGCAAAAACAGAACTGTTCCAGAGGTTAAAAATATATTTCTACAAATTTCAGGGGTCATTCTACAATTTTCCAGTATTTACTTGCTATTTTATAATTTTCCAGGGGCTTTAAAATACTTTTTATTAATTTAACCAGTATTTTACTAATTTCCAGAAAGTCCAGGGGCTAGTTTGACATTTCTAGGTGCTAGACTTGAATTCCAGAGGAACCCAGGGGGTAGCCCGCAAGATTCCAAGGGCTTGGACGCAAAACAGACGGCGGGAAAAGTGGTTTGAACGTGGGCCGTTGGATTTAAAATGGACGGCCCGAATTTTATTAACCGAAGCGGTATGGGATGTTTTAATCTCAGCCGCCCGTTCAAAATGAACGGCCGAGAGAGAGCCACGTCACGCCAAATGGCGGGAGCGACGGCGCAGGGCGGCGCGCGGCGGCGGTGACGCGCGCTCGGCCGCGGACTCGCCGGCGATGACCTAAAACGCGCTAAACAGGCCACGGGGTACATCTACTTAGCCTAAAATGTAGAGGGGATCAAGGAGGTCTCACCGGAGGTTGTCGCGTGGCCGGAAAATGGACAGAAGGGAGTCGGCGATGTTGGACGATGGCGGAGCTCCTCGGCGCCCGATGAAGTCAGCGATGCAGAGCCTTTCTCCATCGACGAGGATGTCCGGCAAGCTCCTGGGGACACGGCGAAAGTGTTAAGCTAGTTACCGAGGCGCGGAATGGAATGGAGCGACGGGAACATGGCCGGCATTACCGAGCTTGGTGGCGCTAGGGTTTGGGGCGTCGGGCGGTGAAACCCAAGGGGAATTGCCGGGCTTTTATAGGGGTTTGGTTGAGTAACGGGCGGCGGTCATGATGGGCACGACGGGGCGTTTGATTAGGGTGAAACGACCGACATTGAAAAGGGGGGGGAGTGGGCGGCGCGATGATGGCGCGCGGCCGTTACAACGCTGGGTGCGGGAGGTGGACAAGGCCTGACAGGCGTGGTCGGCCTGTCAGCGAGGGGGAGAGAGAGAGAGCGGGCGCGGGGAAGTGGGCTGGCGCGTGGGGCTTGGGTGATAGAGAGGGAAGTAGGGGAGAGGAGGCGTGGGCCGGCGAAGAGAGGGGAGGGAATTGGGCCGGCGGGAGGATTCAACCCAGGGCCAGGTTTTTGTGTTTCTTTTCTTTTTCTTTTTCTTTTCTGTTTTATTTTTCTTCTCTTTTTTGTTTTGAATTTGTAAACCAAATTTCTAGCGAATTTAAATTTTCAAAAATTCACACAATCATTCAAACATGATGCAATTTGCCTTATATGAATTTTATTCCCAAGAAAATGTTTTTATCTCATGAGAAATTCATTTTAAAATTTTTTCTCTCTAAAAATAGTGGGTGTTACAGTTTCTCACGACCCTAGGGAGGTAATAAATAGTAGCCGCCGCCCTCATTAGCTGGTGGGTTTTGGTTATTCGTAAGTTAGCTTCTGCTGCTTCCTTGTACACGCGCGTGTTGACTAGATCGCCCGTCTACTTGTATCCAGAACCCCACATCAGATTGATTCAACTGATAATTGCTTGTTCTTCTTGTTCTTGCATGTTCTTCGATTGCTTGCAGGAACAAAGACCCTTGTGGTTAGGTTGATTGTGCGCCAGCAAGATCAATACAACTTCGGAGTCGGTGTACCGATTGCTAAGGAGCATCGTCTTGAGGACGGTGTAGTCGGATCGCCAACGTCTTCTGCTCCACAAATTGAACCCTCCTATTCTCATTGAAGGATCATGAACCAAGATCCTATCATTGTGATGCTTTTTACATGTTTTAAATGTTCTTTTCAGCTCATGCCATGTTTAAGCTACATGTCATACTTTCCACACTTACTGAGTATGACATGTACTCACCCTTGCAATTCGCCCACCAACAGTTGTAGGTTAGGATTGGGAGTATCTTGACGTTAATGAGGAGTTCTAGGTTGTGTGCTGTCGTCAACTTTGCCTCTGGTGTTGCTTGGAGCTGTGCTACCCTATTTGCTTAGTTTGCTTAATTAGATTATTTCCGCTATAGTAATATTATCATTAATGTTCATTAGAGTTGTAAGTTGAGGATTATCTGAATAATATAATAAAAGTACTTATTTAATAATTTGAGTTATGGTAATTATCTGTTTATCATTTGTGAATCACTTGTTTATGTGTTTTAAACTTCATGGGCACACATATACTGCACTTGGTTCATTTTTTTCGGAACCGGGTGTCACAAATTGGTATTAGAGTCAGGTTGACCGTAGGACACAGCCTAGGTAGAATGGACATTTTAGAGCACATAGGGATCACTCAAGAAGCGTGGTGATTTGTTGGTGTGCTGAGTGCTATATTGCTTGTGTGCTTAGTAGTGGATTGTGGGATGCTTTAGCATTGTCATGTCCATATAGGCTAGTATAGGTAGTTGCTTAGTTTCATATCTCTTGATGCATATAGTTGGGGACGTTTTCTAAATTCTTCTCTCTTACTTTTCTTCAGATGGTGAGGACTCGCAACCAGAGGGATGCCAATGATGAGAAGGAGAACAATAGAGCACCTCAGAACAACAATGGACAAGGACCTGCCCAGGGAGCTATCAACCTTGAGCAGCTACTGGCTATGCAAAACCAACTCATGCAGACCATGATACAGACTATGAGATAGTTGCAAGCTGGCAACAACAACCATCCCCACATGCCTCCACTGCGGCCACCTCCACCGCCTCATAACAGGTTGGGAGAGTTCATGAGGACTAGGCCACTAATCTTTGCTCAAGCCACCGACCATATGGGCGCCGATGATTGGCTCAAGTCTGTGGAAAAGAAGCTAGCTATTGTTCAATGTAGTAACCGGGAGAAAGTTCTATTTGCTTCCATCAACTAGTTGGAGCAGCTGCGGATTGGTGGGATTCTTTATGCAATGCCCATGAGAATCACGAGAGGATCACTTGGGCTGAATTCAAGGAGAGCTTCTATTCTCATTGTGTGCCTTAAGGTATTATGATCTTGAAGAGGCTGATTTGAGAACCTAAGGTAGGGGAAGTCAAGTGTGAGTGAGTATCTCAATAAATTCACTCAACTCTTAAGATATGCTCCGGAAGATATTAATTGTGACAGCCGCAAGCAGTATTTATTCATGAGAGGCTTAAACAATGAGATACAAGTGCAATTGCTCAACTGTGATTAGGCTAACTTTTAGAAGCTTGTGGACAAGGCAATTGTGGTTGAGAACAAAGTTTGTGAGATGGAGCAAGAAACTAAGAGGAAAGCACCATATCAAGGACAGCCGCAAGGAAGCAATGTTCGCCCCCGCTTTGCACCACCTAATGCGCCATACTACAACACTTCTGCTCCTGCATATCACATTGCTATTCCACTGCGCCCAGCTCAGCCTATGCAGCAACGCCCTATTATGCAAGCATCTCGTCCTCCAATGCCTCCCGCGCCAACTTCCCTGCAAATGTTCATAATCAAGTTTGTCCAAATAATTCTAGTGCAGCAAGGAAGTGCTATACTTGTGGTGAAGCAGGACATTTTGCATTTTAATGTTCCAAGTCAGGCCTTGGTCAAGGAAGCAATGCTTCAAGACAGAACTCAAGACCGAATGGAGGAGCGCCATAAGGCAACCGTGGATAGCAAAATTTTGCTCGTGGTAATGTGAACCATGTCTCTACGGAGGTTGCGCAACAAGCGGATGACGTGGTGATTGGTATGTTTCTCACAAACTCCAACCCAGCAACAATGTTATTTCATTATGGAGCATTGCATTTATTGCATCGAAGTATGTTGCCAAATATAGTTTGCCTATCTTGGTTATGAAGTATAATTTGTTGGTTAAATCTCTTGGAGGAGAGATGAGGACAAATATAGTATGCCCAAAAGTAAGCCTTAGAATAAGGGTGTAGATTTCTTTGCCAACCTCGTTGTTTTGGAGTCTCAAGGATTGGACATTATACGTGGTATGTGATGAGGACATCGCTACCATTGATACAACCACAACAGCAGCCCATTCACCACATGCAGCTAATCAAGGTCCAATGACACGCGCTCGTGCACGTCAACTTAATTATTGGGTGAATTCATTCCTGGCTATTCAAAGTAATTATCCTTCAAATGGAAAACTATTAAATCTTTGTGATGACCTAGTTATTATTAGGTGCTTGAGAATTGATCCAGCTAGGAGGAATGGAGGGATTAATGCAATGAAGGCTGCTCCACTCGGGTCCTCGTAACTGCAGCAAGTACCAGCTTAAAAGGGGCATAACTTTCAACTCACAAGGTTGTTTAATGCAAATAAATACTTACTCGAAAGGTCTCTTCGTCTACTTTCCATTGGATCAAGAATCAAAGGCAGATGACACTTGAGGTGCTCAGAAAAGGTCGAACAAGGCTCATGACTCCATCCTAAGTTCTAGTCTTCCTCCTCTATATAAACAACTAGCAGCCATGGGAAGAACTTGGGTTTTGTTTTCTTTAAGTTTAGCCATTGCTACTTCCTTGTAACGCAAGTGTTCACAAGACCTTCCGATTACTTGAATCAGAACCTCAACTTATCACACCAATGAGTGTTTGCTTGTTATCTTGTTCTTGCTTGTTCTTCGACTGCTTGTAGGTTCAAGGTTGTTCTTGGCACGGCAAGAATAGCAACAACAGGAGCCGGTGTAACTTTCGCTAAGGCGCATTACTCTTGTGTTTGTTGTAGTCGGGTAGCACAACGTCGACCTCCACCCAAATCGTAGTTATCAGGAGATAGTGTAACTGTCGCTCAAGGCACCACACCATTCTGGTTGTGGTAGTCGGGCAGCCAATGTCGGCCTCCATCAAATTCATTCACCACCAACATCTCTCATCGAAAGATAGGGCATCCCCCGTAACCGTTGGGTTCATCAAGTGGTATCAGGGCTAGGTTGCTTGGTGAGAGATTTCCTTCTCCTTGTTCTTCATTTACCTACAGTCCACTTTTGCCTACAAAAGTTCGCTCTAAAAATCCAAAAAACACTTTGAGCCTTTTGCTTGGCTACTTAGCTCTCGACTTGTTCAATTCACGGTTGCCTTTTTGTGTCGAGTTGCTGGTCCTATGTTTTTCACTGCTAGAGTTTCGAGTTCGTGCCACTTTGTTCTCAGTCCATTTTCATTGCCTACCCAAAGTTGAGAAAAAGGCAAGTGCAAAAGAAAAGCTGCACGGATCAGTAAGAAAAAGGCACGTGCAAAGAAAGAAAAGCCGCACTGATTAAAATTGCTAGAAAAAGTTTCTCAGTACAAAAAAAAGAAACAGTTTGTGTAACATTTATTTCAAGTTTCGGAGTTCAACTTAGTGTTTTGAATGTTTTGTTAAAACACAACATTCATGTTCTCCGAACTTTTCTACTACAGTAAATTTAACATCGCGTGGAGTAACGGCTCGCGTCTCTATCACGGTTTAGACTAGGACCAACACAGTACCATCATGGAATGTTTATTTAACTTGTTGTGACTAATGTGGTACTAGCTGTTTCTTTGTGCAACTCATTTCTAGCAGCCACCTACAACTCCACAAAATCATCTACAACACCACATAATTGTGCTGGCAGCCACCGTTTGTTGTTGCTCTTGCTGTTTGCCGGCGCCCCTGCATCGCGTGGTAAGAACTTATAAGAGCTTGATTTCTTGCTACTGAGGAAGTGATTGTGTCCTACCACCTCTTAGCAACTGCTAAGATTAATCTCCTTGCTGTTGTATTTCCTTTCTTTACTAACCATGTCAGCTGATGCGAATGAGACATCTCCACATTCACCACGTACGAGAGGTATCATTCAACATTTCGAACGCCAAGTAAATCTACACACAGATGCTTTCAACAAGGATATTCAAGTCACCAATGAACGCATCGGTCAATTAGAGTCGACGCAGATTTGCAACAACACCAAGCTGACCACATTAGAAAGTACTGCTGGGGCTATTAACACTTCTCTTGCAGAAATCATTGAGCGATTGGAGAGGATGGAACAGGTTGGACGCGAAGAGAGACAAAGACGTGTTGATGACAGCCACGACTCTGTTGGTAGCGATGCAAGATATGACGAGGCGAAGTATTCAGTGGATACCGAGCTTGATGATGGACCTTTCAGGTATCGATGGCAGCCACATCGCGACCATCGTGGTATGGGTGGTCGAGCCCCACGACGTGAGGTATGTGACAATGATGATTTCCCTACGCAGAATTAAATTATCCATACCACCTTTTGATTGGAAATACGATCCACCCAAGCTGCAGCCAACACTTCTTTCATTGCTTCCACCGGGAGAACAAAAGACATTCAATGCCTCCAGTGCAAGGGTTTTGGGCACCTACGAAGGGACTGCCCAAGCAAGCATGTGTTGATTGTACGAGAAAATGGTGAGTACTCATCCGCTAGTGATTTAGATGAGGAAACATATGCCATGCTTGCTGCACAAGATGCAGGAAAGAAGAATGATAATGAAGAGCACATTGGGGCTGATCATGCAGAGCACTATGAGAGTATTGTTGTGAGGCGTGTCTTGAGTGTCCAAATGTTCAAAGCTTAACAGAACCAGTGACACAATCTATTCCAAACTAAGTGTGTAGTTTTAGAATGATCGTGTCGCATTCTTTTGATGGAGGAAGCTGCAACAATTTTGTAAGTGTTGCCATGGTAGAGAAGCTTGGGATGACAACACTTCCACATCCACATCCCTACTACATCCAATGGTTCAACGACAGTGGTAAGCTTAAGGTAACACGTCTAGTTCGTGTTGAATTTGCAATTGGTTCCTACCATGATTACATTGATTGTGATGTGGTACTTATGCAAGCTTGCTTTATGCTATTTGGTCGGCCTTGGCAATTTGATAAAGATACATTACATCATGGTGAACCAAATCAATACTCTTTCATGCATAATGAGAAGAAGCTTGTTTTGCACCCTATGTCTACTGATGCTATTTTGAAGGATGACATTGCTAGAGCTTGCAAAGAAAAAAATAAGTAATCTACTCAAAATAAAAATTCAAATATTGCGAAGGAATTGGTACACCCTAATACTGATAATTCCAAATCTGCTCACGGGAAGAAGAATGAAATAAAATTGAAGAGTGCTTGTTTTCTTGCTTCCAAATCTGATTTGATTGAATTAAAAAATAATGCTGCAATCTGCTATGTGTTTGCTTGCAAAGAAGCTTTGTTTTCACTTCACGATGAACCATGTGCTTTGCCACCTGCTGTCAATACGCTGATGTGTTTCGACAAGAGGTACCAGTCGGGCTGCCACCATTGAGAGGGATTGAGCATCAGATTGACCTCATCCCTGGGGCTTCTTTGCCAAACCAAGCACCATACAGGACCAACCCGGAGGAGACTTAGGAGATTCAGCGACAAGTACAAGACTTACACGATAAAGGTTATGTGCGTGAGTCCCTTAGTCCTTGCTCTGTTCCTGTTCTTTTGGTCCCAAAGAAATATGGATCATGACGCATGTGTGTAGATTGTCGAGCAATTAATAACATTACCATTAGATATCATCATCCTATTCCTAGGTTAGATGATATGCTTGATGAACTTAGTGGCTCAATGATTTTCTCTAAAATCGACTTGTGTTGTGGATACCATCAAATTCGCATGAAGCTAGGTGATGAATGGAAAACAGTGTTTAAAATAAAGTTCGGTTTGTATGAGTGGTTAGTCATGCCTTTTGGTCTCACGAATGCACCTAACAATTTTATGAGATTAATGAATGAGGTTTTACGTGCTTTTATTAGAAGATTTGTGGTAGTATATTTTGATGACATCTTGATCTATAGCACATCTCTAGAAGAGCATCTTGATAATCTCCGTGCTATTTTTAATGCTTTGCGTGATGCACGCTTATTTAGTAACATTGACAAGTGCACCTTTTTGCACGGATAGAGTCCCTTTTCTTGGCTATGTTGTGACACCACAGGGAATTGGAGCTGATCAAGCTAAGGTGGAGGCGATACACAGCTAGCCGACTCCTATCACGGTCACACAATTACAAAGCTTTCTCGGACTTTCTAGATTCTATCGTCATTTTTTGAAAGACTTCAGCACCATAGCAGGCCCACTGCATGAGCTTACAAAGAAGTGTGCTCCATTCACATGGGGCAAGGTGCAAAAGGCTGCATTTGCAACTTTAAAGAATAGGTTAACTCATACACCCCTTCTCCAATTACCACATTTCAGTAAGACTTTTGAATTGGAATGTGATGCTAGTGGTATTCGATTGGGAGGTGTCTTGTTGCAAGAGGGGAAACCTATTGCTTATTTTAGTGATAAATTGAATGGGCCTAGTCTGAACTATTCCACTTACGATAAAAAATTATATGCACTAATACAAACTTTGGAAACATGGCAACATTATTTATGGCCTAAAAAATTTGTTATTCTGATCATGAATCTTTGAAGCACATTAAGAGCCAAACTAATCTGAACCGTAGGCATGCCAAGTGGGTAGAATTCATTGAGTCCTTTCCTTATGTCATCAAACACAAGAAAGGAAAAGATAATGTTATTGTGGATGCCTTACCTCACCGTTATAATATGTTGTCCCAACTTGATTATAAGATTTTTGGCTTGGAAACAATTAAAGAACAATATGCTTTTGATGCTGATTTCAAAGATATGCTGCTGCAATGTAAAGAAGGAAAAACATGGAACAAGTTTGTTCTCACTAATGGTTTTGTGTTTCGAGCTAACAAATTGTGCATTCCAGCTAGTTCTGTGCGTATCTTACTATTGCAAGAAGCACATGGTGGAGGGTTGATGGGACACTTTGGTGTCAAGAAGACAGAATACATCCTAGCAAGCCATTTCTTTTGGCCAAAGATGCGAAGAGATGTGGAGCAGTTTGTTGCTCGTTGCACCACCTGTCAAAAAGCTAACTCACGTCTTAATCCACATGGTTAATTCATGCCACTCCCTGTTCCTAGTGCTCCATGGGAGGATGTTTCTATGGATTTTGTTTTAGGATTGCCTAGAACAAAGAAGAGGAGGGATAGTATTTTTGTTGTTGTGGATAGATTTTCTAAAATGGCACACTTCATACCATGCCACAAAACTGATGATGCTACCCATATTGCTGATTTGTTGGAGATGCCTGCACATCTTTCCGATGTCCATGATGTGTTTCATGTTTCGCAGCTCAAGAAGTGCTTAAGGATACCGAAAGAACAAGTGCCAATGGAAGAATTGGAAAAATCTTGGAAACCAAGGAGAGGGTCACAAGGAACAATGTGATTCGATGGTGTATAGTACAATGAAAGCATCATGCAGAATCGGAAGCAACTTGGGAGCTAGAAGATGATCTAAAGAATGAATTTCCCTATATGTTTCCTTCTATGTTGAATCTCGAGGGCGAGATTCATTTTAAGGGGGGTAGGTTTGTAACAACCTCATTTTCATGCATCATGCAATGCATACATCACTAAATATATTTAACATTAATCCACACAAAAAGAAATAAGTTTAAAATGAATTATAATCATGGATCCAATTAAAACCTGTTGTAAGATCAGACTTGTCCAGACATGGACCCGGACTAGTCCGGTCTAACTCTCTGTAGTTTCTCCAGGGTAGTGCAGACTTGTCCGGTTTGTACCCCTGACTAGTCCGGTTACCCCTCTGTTGAGACTCCGAACTTGTCCATTTTTGCTGCAGACTAGTCTGTTTTTCTCTCTGACCTGTTTTCGGACTTGTCCGGTCTAGTGCGGACTAGTCCGTTCACCCCACCCTTCAAAAATTTTGCTAAGTCCCCGGACTTGTCCGATTTCCACTGGACTTGTCTGTTTTCCCCCTGACTAATGTTGGACTTGTCTGATTTCGTCCAGACTTCTCCGATTTCTCTCTGACTAGCCATCGGACTACTCCGGTATTTTGCGGACTTGTCCGGTATTCGCGACTACGATTCAATATTTTCTTCCACGACTTGTTTTGTGTTTTTACATTAAGTGGGCCCAAGGACGTCATGTGTAACCTTTTTAGAACCATGTGGGACCCAACACCGACCTACACCCACCCCCAAACTCAAAATCCATCAAACCCTACACCTCCACCCCTATATAAACAATCCAACACCCCACCTTTACATCTCTTTGCCACAACTGAAAGCACCACAAACCCTAGTTCGTGGGTGCCGCCACCAAGGGGAGATCCAGCAGCCAGGAGGAGAAGGAGATCACGAAGAAGGATCAAGCAATCAAGATCTTCATCGACTTTGCATTCTTCATTATTAATTCACCCTCAACTCTTCGTCACCAACCCTAGATCGTCAAGATCCAAGTGTTGCCTCCAAACTCTTGTTCTTTGGAGTTCTAAACACGTGATATACCTTCTACTTCCTCATTCTCATGTGAATGCAACCCCAATTCTCCAAATTCTTGTAGATCAAGAAAACCCTAACTTGCTGGTTCTGCGTAGGGCGGACTAGTCCTGCCAATTTAGATTTTAAGTATATCAATTTGATTCTCTCGGTCTCTCCTTTTTGTGTAGTAAAAATATATCCTCACCAAGACATTTTGCCTAAATTCATCCCATCTCTAAATAAGACTTGTATGTGGAGCTTGGTAGGGAATATAGTAGGCATATTTGCAACACATAATATTGCTATGTCAAAAGAGCAAGTCTTAGGAGAAATCAATTCAAAACTATTTGATTCAAGACTTGTGCATGTGTTATGGAATGGAGTGGATGTGGATATTTGAGATGACTCCTTTTTGAGTGGACTCTCTTATTTTGCAGGGATGAAACATGGCTACTTTTTTTATTTTTTGTTTTTTCTCATGCTAATGATGTAAGCATGCATTTTCTTTTTTTTTCTTTTTCTTGTAGCCATGTCTTCTACTCCCTTTTTATGCAAAAAATTTTGGAGAGATTACTAAGCATGAATGATATAGAGTTTCTCTATTTTATTGTGGAATGGTGGTATGATGGAAATTTGCTTACTTCTAGTGTAGAAGTATAGCATGTGCAAGTGAAGTATTGAATTAAAAAATAATGAATGAAATCTCACATAGGTCTATACTAGTTTGACAAAGCTCAATATGAAGGCAAATAGCATATTCATATATCAATATGATATATCATATGGCTTTGGTAGGTATTTCCAATCAAATGAGAGTAACTTAAATATTCGTAGAATTTTCTCCGAAAATCTAAGTTTCACTTTCAAACTAGAAATAGCAGCCCTATCACTATATCATATCTCACAACAACTTAGAATGGATTAAGCCTTTGCTACCCACAATTTCTAAATCAAGGCAAAAGCAATTTTAGCCAATGAGAGCAATCTGTTGTAGAGTAGTAAGTTGTAAACTAGGGACTTCGGAAAATTAAAATAGAGCAACTATTCATCATTTCATCTATGTGAATTCCAAGTCATTCTTACCGCACATCTTTTTATTTGAAAAAATCTACTCTACTTATTATTATTATATTTTTTATATGCAAGGTGGATGATGGGTGAATGGAAAATAAATATGCAAAAGGGATTGATAAAATTTACCTCAAGTGGGGGTCCTCCCCCAAGCTTGTTTTTCGCTTACCACCACAATGAGGGTTGAACCCTTGATGACCGAAGTATGCCGCGAGATCGGCTTGTTATTGTTGTAGCGTGGAGTTGAAGTTGGTGAATTGAGCGTCCATGTGTTGTTGTCAGTCTTGGGTACCTTGTACATGCCCGTGGAGAGTGTTGTAGATGTCACCCTTTCTTACTTCAAGCTCTTCCATACGTCTAGTGAGATCCGTCATTCCTTGGCTATAGTCACGATGACTTCTACCCGAAGAGGAACGACATCTTCTCATGGACGTTGGAGGCAAGCTGCTAGGGCTTGAAGTCGATAGGGGTGGCTCCCATGTGGCACCTGGCCATCCATGCCAAGACGGACCTTCGGTCCCATACAATGGAGGTTGAGTCCATCTGGGTGCATCACCTGTTGGGTTCTCTTTCTCTTTGTACTCATGGATCGTGGAGGTTGTCGGGGACATGGCCGCTCTCCTTTTATGGCTTCTAGTTACCCTCATAGAGATATTACTTCTTCGGACTTCCTCGATGGGAAGAAGATCAATGGTTAGCCTCCGGCATTTGTAGAAACGATAATCCGGGTTAGGTAACCGAATTTCATTGAGAAAGCCAGGATAATAAAATATCAAAGAGCCATCTTGATCATGCTTAAGGGTATGTCCTTGCAGTAAATAATCTTCATCAATTTATTCTCCAAACGAAGAATATTCTAGTGCTTGTACCCTAGTAGCAATATGAGTAATCAATGAAGTGCATTCAATTGGCCCTGTTCTTGGGATGTAATCTAACCATTGTGTCATCATGGCAATAACTGAAGCAACTTTTATCTTTTTAATCATGGCAAATAAAATTTTTAGCTCATTATCATGCACTACCCTTACGTCTCCTCTAGGGAACATAGTCATAGCCACTTATCTATGCATGATGCGTAAAGTAGGGTTGTGTAAGTGGCTATTGCAGGTTACACTACATTTGACCTCATTAGTTAAATCTTGCCAAAAATTATGTTTGTTAAACTTAGGCAAAGCGTCTAAATCTAGCAAACATCATTTATGGAGTCCTAGGATTTCACTTAATTCTTTCCATAGAATGTTGTATTCTTTTTGAAATAATCTAAAAGTAATACCATCAAATCCTATGTTGAGTGTGCAAAGGGATTGCATGGAGAGAAGGCGTTAACCTCTCTCCTCTATGTGAGCAAAGTTTTCCCATCCTAGTGCACACCAAATGGAAAAGAATTCAAAATCCATACCTATTTTGGAGATCAAATCCGGATCATAAGCTTTCATATGAGAAAACTTACGATCTTAGAGGAGCTTGCGTGCTTGATCTTCAACTTCACTTTGTATGTCGAGGTCGTCGTCGTGACGAAGTTAGGTGCGGGTTGCTCCTCTCACCCATGGGACTGTCCTCCCCTACACTCCTCCATGAACTTGGTGTAGCAATGGAAGAGTTACGTGCACTTGAGTCTCCAGCATGGCTTGAGCTTGCAGCCTCCTTCCTCTTCCCAAACAATCTCTTCATTCCTTTGATGGCCACAACAAACAAGAACACAACGAATCAAAACTCGAAAGAGGTGATGTTAGTAAAAGTAAAACCCCCCAACGACTTTTCCCTTGAGAGCAAGTTGCAAATGCAAACAAAAGCAAATCTTTTTGAGTTGGATTTTGAACAAGAGCACTTTAATGAAGATCAAGAAAAACAATGTGAGCAAGAGTGACTTTCAGGAGGTATGAAATGAGGTGAAGAGTGAGGAGAAGTGCTCCTCACAGCAACCATTTATAGTGTGCACTCCTCAACGATCACTAGGGAATCGAATGTAGTCGTTCGAGGAGACAGAGAGAGAGAGCCAAAATGGCTCTTTCCCATAGCCAACCGAACAGGGGGGTTGGCCGAACTGACAAGTGGGCCCCTTGTTCTCCATTTTAGCAGGTGGCTCCCCAACGGCTATGGAATTAGCACGTTGGTGAATTACTACTTTTGCAGCTCAGAAAAATTGTTTTCCCAATAAAAATTCCTTTTTTTTCAAAACCCAAAAATTTCTTTTTGTGAAATAAAGAAATAAAAATGATTGTTGAGAATATAAGATTCTCAACTTACTAAGAAAAACCAAATATGCAATGTGGAAAATAAAACTAAATGAGAAAAACCAAATCAAGAGAAAAAGAAAATCAAAGAAAAGGATAACTACCAAGTTAACCTATTGGCTAGGTTAATCCACGGGTATGAAGCAATTCCGGATTTCCACCAGGACATCTTCAGCGATTCCTACCGGATAACAAACTGAAGAATCAACCAGTTGGAGCTGCATTTGTTTTGGACTAAGCTCCATTAAGTTCAGCTAGTCGAAAACCACCTTAGTCATCACAGTCACACTTACCCCAAGGTCACAAAGGGCCTTCTCAAAGTGGTGAGCCTCAATCGAGCATGATATCGTAGGACATCCAAGGTCCTTCAGCCAGTTGCCTTCCCATAGAGAAATCCTGTTGGCACTTTCCACGGCAAGTTCGGGCTGTCCTGACATCTTGTCACTCTCTACTAGAGGAACAACAACTGCCAGTTAAGACAACTGAGTTTCCAACATATTGTGAAGCTCAATTGATTATTGAAGGCCGAGGATAGTCCTTCGATCTTGGCATTAATGCTCTCTAGGGTCTTGTTATTAGCCGATAGTTTCTTGGATAGAGTATCATTGATCTTCAAATGGCTAATTGCAAGTTCTCTCAAGTTGTTTGATTTCTATTATTGCCATTGTTGTTGTACCCTCCATGAAAGAATGGACGTGGTTGGCCCCACCCTTGACCTTCTGCATGATAGTCCTTGTTGTTTCCATTGTTGGCTACGTATAGGGCATCCTCACGAGTTTCTGGGCAGTCATTGCCCACATGGCTCGTGTTGCCACAGACTTCACAAGTGATGTGAGAGTCTAAGGGATAGGCACTGCCACATACCTCACCATTGCCTTGTCAATCAATCTTTTTCATAAGGAGGTCCAATTTGGCAGCGATCATGTCCATCTCCTTAAAGGTGTGCATGCCTCGCTAGCGGGTATGGAGACGCTTGTCACTCCAACCCATGTTTGATACCATCTTCTCAATCAAATTTTTTGCTTTGGGCACCATTAATAAGAAGAAGGCACCTCCAGCAGCAGCATCAACATGGTCACAGGCGGAAGGGATCAGCCCGTTGTAGAAGTTTTGGATAGTTAGCCAATCATCCATCCCATGGATGGGATAGGCTAGGATATACTCCTGAAGCCTTTCCCAAGCCTCGGGAATAGATTACTTGGCATCTTGTTGGAAGTTGGAAATTCTTACACATTGAGCATTGGTCTCGCCCAACAGAAAAAACTTAGCAAGGAATGTCATAGAACACTTCTCCCAAGCATCTACAACACTTTAGTTCGCGTAGAACCACTGTTTCACCACCCAAGAAGAGAGAACGGAAACAACCTAAGACGGACAACATCAGGGTATACGTCCTTGATCTTAAAAGTGCTTCAGATCTCAAGGAACTATTGCAAGTGAGCACTTGCATCCTCGTTATCCTTCCCACAAAATGGGTTGGCTTGCACCATAGTGATCTGTCTTGATTTTGAAGTTCATGTCTCCCGTGTTAACAGTGGGCCCAACAGGCACATTGTTAGTACAGGGAGCTGAAAACTAACGAAGGGTCTTCTGAGCTATTAGCGTTTCGATTGTTGGTGCAGTTACGCTGGTTTGCTTTGCCGCTCGAAGCTTCTGAGGAGTAACGACACGGGGTCAATCTCTCAGAAGGGATTCAGGATCTTCAACAAAGTTTTCCGGCAAGCGGAAACCACACATACACTACTCTGTTTTCATATAAAATGTGAAAACAAAGAAGTGTTATCCTACTAAAACCTACCAGAGTCCTATCCTATTCACTCAATCATGCAATACTTTAGCTGCCTTCTCCGACAATGGTGCCAGAAATGCTTGTTGATACTTCCTATGCACTACTAACAATTCATCCCCAGAAATGCTTGTTAATAGATTTTAGATTACAAATGTAAATCAGCAAGTGCATGGAATCTATTGATGTAGCATTTCCGCTTTTAGAGTATTCCCAAAGGGTGTCATTTATATTATCCCAAAAGAAGGCTAGATGGAAACCAAACAATCATCAAATGGAGAGGCTAGGTTGATCTAGATAGGTTTATAGTAAGGATGGATAAATGATAATTGGAGGTAGTGTGACACACACAAGAGCAATGTATCCTAAGGGGGGTAAATGAGGAAAAGAGGGACTAGGCTAAGAATTAGGTAGAGACTCCTACTATACTTCTAATATACATATACATAGCCTAAGTTAGTTACTAATGATCATATTAATTATGAATTCTCATGCTAAGTGGATTAACACATTGGGCACAGGTTTAGCCCTAGCAACACTAGGATGACTCCCGCTAAGAACCTGTGGCATAGCCGAACGTGGAGGATTACAAAGGACAGATAGGGCTGTCACCACCTACTACCTACCTATTCAATCTGTGGGTCTACGAGACATTCAATGCTACTTATCTATCCTAGCACCATGCTAGCATATTAGGTAATTACCTTAAGAGCCTAGGCACAAGCCATCCTAAGGCAATGAACTAAATCATCATTAAACCAATGTTAATTCATAGCATAAGTGATTCATACTAACATAATCATGTCATAGCTAATTAGACTATAGTGGGGGTTCTGTCACCACCTACTGCCTACCTCTTCAATCCATGGGTCTATGAGACATTCAACGCTACTTATCTATCCTAGCACCATGCTAGCATATTAAGTAATTACCTTAAGAGCCTAGGCACAAGTCATCCTAAGGCAATGAACTAAATCATCATTGAACCAATGTTAATTCATAGCATAAGTGATTCATACAAACATAATCATGTCATAGCTAATTAGACTATAGTGGGGGTTTGTAGTGTTTATGATGATATAATGATAATGGTATAGCATAATCATAAATACTACTCCTACGACATATATGGAATCCACAATCAAACAAGAAACGCTTCATCTAAGTATATGAACAACTGAAGACTAAATATATCATTTTTATTAAGAGCAAAGTCATAAATACGAATAGGAATATGGGAGCCATACCTTTAATAATTAGGAATTAGGAAGAGACTCCTTCTACTCCTCTCCTACTTGGAATATGGACTAGAGGCTCTCCTCTCACAGCCTAAACTCCTCTAAACCTATGGAGATAGTGGATACAATGGATGAATACTCAAGTGGTGTGTGTGTGTGAACTAAGGGTAGGGATCCTACTTATAGGTGGAGAAGGTTTGGTTCCTGCCACAAAAAGTGTGTGAAATAGTCACCACTGACTTCTTCAAGACGGGAGGAGCCAACACGTGGAAGCTGACCAAGTTCGGCATCAGGACCAGGTCGGCCGACTAGGGGGTCGACCGTCCTGGTCTTTGCACCGTTTCTCGTGTGCTTTCTCCAGGTCATTGCTAGGTGGGTCTCATCCCTTGATATGAGTGCTACACCATTGGATGACCTCTGATTTGTGGGCCATTTGATCCATGTGGTGCCACATGTCGTCGCTTGATTGGCTGGGATAGTATTTTATAGGATTGCTCCCACTCTTTTACCTCATTTCCTGCAACAATTCACTACATTTACTATTTCTCCAAGGATAAGTGGAAATAGATTAAATAGAAAGATAATATGTGCTAGAAGTGACAATTTCTTTATATATTTGAGTTATATTGACGGGTGAAATTGGTATATAACAGCCGTCGACAACCTATTTCCACTTGTCCTTGGAAAAATAGTGCACACAAACATTTTATCTGGGAATTGAGGTGAAAGAGGGGGGGGGGCAATCCTATAAATTGTCATCTCAGCAAATCAAGCACCAACATGTGGCATCACATGGATCAAAATGGCCCACAAACAGAAGCATCTGAAGCCATCCAACGATGTATCACTCATATCAATCAATGGGACCCACATGGAATTCACTTTGAGGTAGCACACTGGAATTGGTCAGAAGACCAGTTCGACTGAACTCCCTGTCCGGCCGAAGTGGAATTTGCGCCAAACTCGGTCAACTTCCACGTGTCGACTCCCTGTAGTGCCCTGATCATGATGAAGACTGATTCGCGCGCTTTTAGTGGTGAGAACAGATCCTTTTCTAGTTATAAATAGGACCCTCTACCTGCACTTCTCACACACACCACTTCAACATCATTCTATTGTATACCCTACTTTTCTTAGTCCTTAGAAGAGTTAGGCTGTAGAGACGAGAGTCTCTAGTCCCAAGTACAAATTGGGAAAGGAGTAGAGGGAGTCTCTCTTCCCAATCCAAAATTGGAAATGGTTGATGATGGACGATGCCGGAGCATCCGGCGATGGCACACCCCAGGGGGCTCACCGTCGATGTTCTTAGCGTTGATAGTGGGCGCCGCTAGAGCAACCAGCTCCGGCACCTCCCAGGGGGCCCGCCGTCAATGTTTCCTAGGGTTGATTGTTGGCGCCGCTAGAGCATCTAGCTCTAGCGCCTCCCAAGGAGCCCACTGTCGACGTTTCTTAGCGTTGATGGCGGGCGACACCAAAGCATCCAGCTTTGGCACCTCCTAGGGTGCCCGCCATCGACGTTTCTTAGCGTTGATGGTGGGTGTCGTCGAAGCATCCATCTTTGGCACCCCCAGGGGGCCCGCCGTCGATGTTTCTTCACACTGATAGTGGGCAACATCGGAGCATCCAGATCTGACACCTCTCAGGGGGCCCGCCGTCGACGTTCTTAGCGTGAATAGTGGGAGGTGCCAGAGCATCTGCATCAAACTCCGGCACCTCCCAGGGGCCCGTTGTCGACATTCTTAGTATTGATAGTGGGCGCGGCTGGAGCATCCAGCTTCGGCACCTTCTAGGGGGCCTGCCGTCAACGTTCAACATGTTGATGGTGGGAGCTACCTAGGTTCAGCGACTTCCTTGTCGCCATGGCAGCTGGAGACCTCTTCGACGAAGACCATGCATCTCCAATCAAGTCTAGTGCTCCCTAGGGGCCGACGGTGTCAACTACCCAAGATCCCCTGCTTTGGCGGGGGCCTATCGACGACATGCTGCATCTAAGTGGTAGGCGTGTCCAACAAGTTGGCCACACCTACCAGGGGCCTCTATGGGGCTCCATATGCAGGACGTCAAATGACGCAAAAGTGGCTACATCAAGTTTGTGATCGTTGGTTCCAAAAAACTAACGATGCCACCAAGGTTCTTCGGCCATTACGCTGCACAAGACAGAGCCAAGAAAAATAACATGATTTCAAATTCATTAAAGATTATTTACAAAGGGGCAAGCCCCGGATACAAAGGCGCTACACTTGGGGGGCCATCACCCTCAATTACGCGAGAACTGTGTGGCGACATGCTTGGCGAGGTCCTTGACTTCAGCCTTTGCCGCCTCCTCACGCATATCTAGGGGGCCCTGGACTACTGGGTCCAAGGTGATCCTCGGGTACTGGCTCCGGTAGCACACCAGGACGTGGGATGCCACTGCCTCCGCCAACTCTGTCCCCTTGGTCTCCAGACGGCAGGCGACGATTGTGCCCACTGCCTACATCTTTGTGCTAGCATAATCAAGTGCGCCTTGACTCACCTCTTGCGCCAGCTCCCCACTTCCCATGGGGCTGAAGCTGAAGGGTCGCAGCGCCTCCTCAGTACGGCCCAGGAAGTCCCAGACCTTTTGCGCCTCAGCCGCACGGGATGCTCGAAGGTCTCTCACCTCTTGTTGCGCCGTCCTTAGCCCGTCTACCCAACTCTCGGAGAACTCCTTCTCCCGGGCAACCAACTGCCTTTCCCACTCATCAAGTGCCCGGGCACGACAGTCCATAGTATTCTCTCGGATGTCGACGTCAAGCTCGCGCAGTAGGAGGGTCTGACGCTCTTCTAGGTGATGCTCCCTATCCTACACCAGGTTACCCTTGCGGAGCTCAAGGTCTTCAATGCAGGATTGCAGCTTGTCCTAGTCCACCTTAGCCTGCGCCATCATCTCCTGTGCCGCCCTCTCTTGCTTGACAGCAGCCTCTTGGCATTGGAGGGCCTCTTGGAACTCCAGGAGGAAGCGGAGTCAGGCATTGGCTGCTTCGTGGGCCGCCTTGGTTTTGGCCAGGATCTTCTAAGACTTGGCGTCCTTAGCCTTCACAAAATGACACTGCAGCTCCGGCATCTCCTCCTTCCTCCGGATCCTCTCCTTTGCCTCATCAATCTATGACCCTAGTATGTGGTTCCAAGCTCAGAGACATTCGTTCTCCGCCTGCGGCTTCTCCCACTCCAAGTTGAGAGCATGCTGCGCCTGGTAGAGGCTGAACTGCGCCAAGTCGATGACGTCTGAGAGGGGAATTGGCTCAGCTTATGCCATGGAGGGTCTCCCGTTGATCGTCTCAGGCTCCTCTTCCTCTTGTGGAAAGGGTGGAAAGGACGCCAGCATCAGGGACCTCACCACCGAGAGCCAAGCAAAAGTTGCAGCACCACCTGGAGCAACAGCGCCGCCATCAGCTGCGGCACCATCGGCAGGAGCAGCAACCTCGGGGTTCGGCTCCTCAGCACACTGTGCATGCTCCAGCACCACATCTGGGACAACAGCCTGAGGTACTTCACCACTCGTGCCAGGCGTGGGTGCTGGAGGGACGGTCTCCCGATCCAACCCAGGGGCTCGTTCTGCCGTCACGACTGTGGCTCCCTTGGATGTGGGAACGCCCCCACCGATGCCCCCGGTGGCAAGGGTGTCACACCGATTGACAATGATTTGCAGGATGGAGTTAGGAACTGCTCAATTAGGAGAACAAGAGGAATGACAATGCAAGACTCGATAAGAGTGTCTTACCAATGGCCCCGGAAGCTCCAGCGGCCCTTGATGCTCAGTTGCGCCGGGGGTGTGGGCGCTGCTGCCAATGCGGTGGACGAGACGGATCCGGGCATGCCTCTGCCAGAACCACCTCTGCCACTGCCGGTACCTGACGGTACACCTCTGCCGACACCTGAGGATGGCGGACCCGTAACACGGAGCTCCGTAGCCCCGTGCTTGGTCTCAGCCATCATTTCGAATGCGCTACCTCTGGAGCCCCTCCCAGAGCTGTCGCCAACATTCATCGCCGCTCCTGCGACAAGGAAGCTCGTGCCCTGAGGCCTCTTAGCCTAGGGCTGCATTAACACGGTGCCCCCAGTGCCCTCGCTGGCACTTCAGGCAACATTGGCGACAACAAAGTCGACGAGCCGACGCTCGTCGGGCCGCCCCCGGAAGGCTGGTGTGCCGTCTTTGCTCAACGGTCGATTAGTTGCGGGGGGTGGACTCCCTGCTTGAAGAACTGCCAACCCCGAGGTTGGACACGAGCGCTCTACTAGACGCTGGCTTGGGGCAAGGGCAGCCGTCGGCTATGACTAAGGACATTCATTCTTCACGACCTCAACCACCTGCACCTTCCCCTTCCCCGTGTCGATGGCCAACGCATTACACCCTCCTCTAGTGGAGGTCGGGTCTTCCTCTTCGAAGCTCGGGTTGGGCGCAGACTCCTGCTGAGCGCCGGGGATGCTTAGCCCCCGATCCACGTCTCCAACCTACCGCGGTGCGAGCCCAAGTGCATCCAGGTTTTGCATCTCCCTCAACATCCTCACCGTGAGGGCCCGCTTCATGCAAAGCTACGGACACGGCTCTTCACGGACTAAGACATAGCGAGTCAACAGGTCGCTACATGACTTGGACAGCGTTCGAAACACCTCCTCCTAGCTTATCTTCGAGTCGGGCCTTTCACTAGTCTGGTATAGTCCTGCAGACCGAAGTAAAGCCATGCTGGGCGGGTGAACTGCTGGAGAGGGGCCAAGCGTCGATGCACGATGTTTGCCAGCACCATCAACGACGTTCGGTTGTGGTCCGCCAGGTACTGGATGGTCTTCAGTATCAGGGCGTACTCCGATTCCAACTCCGGGTGCTCCTCCTAGGTCTTGCTTCTGGATATTAGCCAATCTGTAGGCAGGGTCATGCGATCGTGGGTGTCAGTGGGCAAGATCACCCAGTCCTCCTTCCGGCCATCCACCTCCCCGACCCAAGGGGGGTTATATACTTGTATGGGCACTTGGGCCGCTGCTGAAAATAGTAGGCTCCAAGGAAGTTTGTCTTGCTTTTCCCAGTCTACCTCACCACAAAGAACTGTTGGAACATCGGTACGGATGGGTGGACTCCCACAAACATCTCGCAGAAGTGTGAGAAGACCACCGCCACCACAAAAGATTTCTGTGACAAGTGATGAAGATAATGCCTAAAGATCTCTAGAAGTGTCACAAGGAACGAGGATACGGGCGGACGAACTCGGTGTTGACGTTTCTTACGTCACAGATCATCTCTCGAAAGAGATGAGGTCCGCAAGCAAACGGAAACTGTATTGTAGCATTTCACCCAAGAGTATTACCAAGGGTATCATATTTATCCCAAAGGAAAGCAATGGAGTAAAGTAAATACTACTCTTATGATCAAGCTATGGAATACTAATCAATTATCAAGACAAGGGTAAGTTGATAATATATGGTTAGTGCGACGCACACCTAAGTAATCTATTCTAAAGGGTAAATGGGTCCTAGTGGAGATTAGACTAAGAGTTGGGGAGTTACTCCACAATGCTTCTAATATACATATACATAGCCCAGGTTAGATACTAATGAGCATGTGAATGGTGAATACTTATGCTAAGTTGTTCAACATATCGGGCACGGGTTTACCCCTAGCAATACTAGGACGACTCCCGCCAAGAGCATGTTGCATAGACGAACGTGGATGATTACAAAGGACAGATAGAACTGTCACCATCTACTGTCTACCTCTTCAATCCGTGGGTCTACGAGACAACCAACGCTACTTACTATCCTAGCACCATGCTAGCATACTAAGTAAATACCTTAGAGGCTCAAGTACAAGTACCTCTCTAAGGCAATGACTAACCTAAATATTGTCAAACCAATATTGAGACAGCATAAGTTATTCATATTAACATGATCATATCATAGCTAACTGAACTATAGTGGGGGTTTGTAGTGTTTATGATGATAGATTAGGAGTGGTATGGCATAATCATAAAGACTACTCCTACCACATACATGGAATCCACAATCAAACAAGAAACGCTTCATCCAAGTATATGAATAAAAGAAGACTAAATATAATATCTTTATGATGCATAAAGTCACAAATATAAGAAAAGATACATGAGCCATACCTTTCCCAACTTGGACTTGGGACTAGAGGCTCTTCTCTCTATAGCCTAACTCCACTATGGACTAAGAGAACTAGTGTATACAATAGAATGATGCTCAAGTGGTGTGTGTTGAAGTGAGGGGTGCGGGGTGGAGAAGGGTTGGTTCACGCCACCAAAAGCGCGCAAATCAGTCACCACTGACTTCTTCAAGCCGAGAGGAGCCAACAGGTGGAAGCTGACCGAGTTTGGCGCCAGGACCAGGTTGGCCGACTAGGGGGGTCAACCGACATGGTCTTTGCACTATTTCATGCGTGCTTTCTCTAGGTCACTGTCAGGTGGGTCCCATCACATGCTATGGGTGCTACACAGTTGGATGGCCTCGGATACATCTGTTTGTGGGCCATTTGATCCATGTGGTGCCGCATGTCGGTGTTTTATTGGTTGGGATGATATTTTAAAAGATCCATCCTCTTGTTTCACTTTAATTCTGTATAAAATACCTGCATGCACCAATTGCTCGAATTACAAGTGGAAATAGGTTAATTAGAAAGGTGATGTGTGCAAGAAATGATATTTCCTTCACATAATTGAGTTATATTGACGGGTGAAATTAGTATATAACAGTTGTCAACAAACTCCCCCATGCTTATCTTTTGCTCGTCCTGAGCAAAGTCAAAACTTTAGATTGATGATAAGGAGTTACTACAATATTCTACTTTTCAAAAGTACCATGTGCACAACAAAATACTGTACCTAGTATTGCAAAAATTGCCATGGTACTTCACCCATCTTAAGTCATTATGGGGCTTACGTCATCTCCTGTTCTTGGGTAGTTGAAAGATAGAACAGCAAATGGAGCACACATACCTTAGAAATCAAGTTCCACTCAAATTTCGGAGAGTTCAATTCAGAATTTAAGTACCTCAACTTGATTCTCTCGGTCTCTCCTTTGTGTGTAGTGGAAATATTTCCTCACCAAGGCATTGTGCCTATGCTCGTCCTACCACTAAATAAGGCTTGTATGTGGAGCTTGGTAGGGAATATAGTAGGCATATGCAACACATAATATTGCTAAGTCAGAAAAGCAAGCCTTAGGAGAAATTAATTCAAAACTATTTGATTCAAGACTTGTGTATGTGTGATGGAATGGAAGTGGATGTGGATGTTTGATATGACTCCTATTTATGTAGACTCTCCTATTTTGCAGGGATGAAACATGGCTACTTTTCTCTTTTTTTTTCTCATGCTTATGATGTAAGCATGCATTTTCTTTTTATTTTTATTTTTATTGTAGTCATGTCTTCGACTTACTTTTTATACAATAAACTTGGAGAGGGTACTAAGCATGAAGGGTATGGAGTTTCTCTTTTTATTGTGGAATGATGGTATGATGGGAATTTGCTTACTTGTAATGTGAAAGTACAACATGGTCAAGTGAAGTCTTGAATTCAGAAAGTAGTGAATGAAATCTCACATGGGTATATACTAGTTTGACAAAGCTCAATCTGAAGACAAATAGCATATGCATAATGTCTATCAATGTAATGTATCATATGGCTTTGGTAGGTATTTCCAATCAAATGAGAGTAACTAAAATCTTTTTGGAATTTCTCCAGAAATCTAAGTTTCACTTTCAAACTAGAAATAGTAGCCCTATCATTATATCATATCTCACAACAACTTAAAATTAGATTAAGCTTTTGCTACCCACAATTTCTAAATCAAGGCAAAAGTAATTCGAGCCAATGAAAGCAATATTTTGGAGAGTAGTAAGCTGTAAACTAGGGAATTATAAAATTAAAACATATCAACTATTTATCATTTCATTTATGTGAATCCTGAATCATTCTTACTGCATATCTTTTATTTTAAAAGCAAATCTACTCTACTTATTTAAAGTTTTTCTATATGCAAGGTGGATGATGGGTCAGTGGAAAATAAATATGCAAGGGGTGTGATACAAGTTACTTCAAGTGGGGGTCCTCCCCCAAGCTTGTTCTTGTTCAAGGTCTGCAATCGGGGTTGAAACCCTAACGACGGTTGTAGGCCATGACGTTGGCCTAACCTTGTTGCAGCATGGCTTTGGCATTGGAGGGTTGAGTGTCGATGTTGGGTTGCCTTCCCTTCCATGGGTTACACGAGTGTTGTCAAGGAGGGTGTTGTCGATGTCGTTCATCCACACTTCAAGGATTCCATAGCTTGGATGTACCTTGTTATTCCTTGGCTAAGGTAGTGATAACCCTTAGCATAAAGGAATGAAGTGCACTCAACATGCGTTGAGTGTGTTCCGTCATTCTGGGCTAAGATGTATCATACCTTGTTGCCATGAAGAAATAACTTGTACCTCTCATGCATTGGGTGTGATCCATCACTCATTGGCTTAAGTTAATGATAACCGTTAGCCACAAGGGAGTAACATGTATCCAACATGTGTTGAGTAAGATCCTGTTATTCCTTGGCTAAGGTACAACATGGGTTGAGTATGATCCATTGTTCCTTAACTAAGGTATAAAATACCTTCTAGCCACATAGGAACAACTTGCACACAATATACATTGGATGTGATCTTGTCATTCCATGGTTAAGGTGCATCATATCTTTTAGCCACAAAGGAATAACTTTCACCCAATGATGGTGGAAATTCCCCCGAGCTTGAATGAGTGCTTAGAATAGTTGAGAGGATAATGCTCTAACATATTTGTAGCAGCCCATTGGTTGCTCACGGAGGGTTTCCATGACAAATGTTCGGCCTCGTATAGTTATAGTTGACATTCGGGCTTAATCTCCGATAGGTAGCAACCATCCTAATTTACCTCTTGGCCAAGAGATATTGAAATGGAATCCTCTTAGGGTTTCCAACAATCGAGTCTTTAAATGCCTGCATAGTTATTTTACTCCTTCAACTTCCTCTCTATGATAGAGGGGGATGGTTAGCTCTCGATACTTGTACAAATGAATTTTCGGGTTAGGTAACCAAATTTTTATTTGTACGTATGGGGAAGATAAAAATCAAAGATGTATTGGGTCCAAATTCAAGTGTATCTATGAACAATGTATGAATCATTGCCAGGAGTAGAGCTTTATGGATAAATCAAGTTGAACATTTTCTAAAGCTCCTACTCATAGCAATGCAAGTGACATAAATACACCATATGGATCCCTTTATCTTGTAAAGTTTCTAACCATCATTGTTTTTTACAAGAGCAAATATTTATCATTTGGGTCATGGCAAACAAGATTCTCAATTTTATGCTCCCGAACATTTTTAATTTCTTGCCTAGGAATTTGAAATTTAGTGATCCATGCATTAACGAGTTTCAAATCAAAATTATGGACATCACTATTCCTAGGTTGTTATATACCAAGTCATCCCATAAGCATTACCTAGGCAAAAAATGTCTAAGTCAATTTTAGCAATGCTTATGAAATTCTAGGTACTTGTTTAAATTTATTCCTAAGTAAGGTGATATTACTTTTTGAAGAATCAAAAAGAGCAATGCCCACACTTACTCTCGTGAGGATGCATAAGAATTGAATGATAAGAAGGTGTAAACCTTCCTTACCAATGTAAGCAAAAATCATTCAATCCCAATGCAATTCAAACGACGGAAAAATTTTAAACTTGTACCTCAATTGATGAGCAGTCCGGTTGAAGGTTGTTATGTGAGAAACAACCATGAATTTTGGTGTAGCCTTCATGTTAAATGCCTTCTACCAAGTTGAGGTTGGAGTTGAATGGGCTTCATCTTGCTCCTCCATTAGTCCACCATCTTGACCATTCCTCCACCATGAACTCAAAATGAGATTGATGGAGGGATATGCACGTGATGGAGCCTTACCTCTTTGCAAATTTTGTCTTGGCTGCACTAAAATCAAGAACAAACAAAACAACTCGAAAACGGGTTACCTTAGCTCAAAAGCATGTTGTACCCTTTGTCAAATTGTTTTGCCAACCTTGAAACAACTTGCAAATGCATTGAATATTTAAGGGAAATATTTTTGGTTTAAATTAGGAAGATGAATTCAAGTGATTACGCCCAAGGTTCATATCTAATTAAATTTATTTCCTAATTCAAAATTTTAGTTTTATGATGGTTGGAAATTTTACTTTCTAACATGCAAGTGTGAAAATTCAAACTTGCTAAATGCAAATGCAAAGATTGATGGGAAATTCAAATATGCAATTGGGAAATCAAATATGAGATAACTACCAATTAAGCTACTGGCAAGGACTCACCGACTTTTTGAAGTCCGATGAGTGGGACTTACCTACGTCCATTGTAGTGCGATGATTTGTTGTCCAATCTGAGAGTTGAAGATGTGGTTCGACTTCTCTTGATTGACATGCCAAATCTCCTTTGGCATGTTAGTTGGACATGTGGACCACATGGTGGCCCAAGCCTCTCCGTCATCTCGATGAAGACTTGTTGATGTAGTGACGACTTCTCCCTCTTGAAGATATTCTTTTAAGAGTATGGTGAGGCTTGTCCTTCCTTAGGGGTGCCACTTCGACCTTCTTGATATTCCTTAAAGTTAACCCATACTTTGATCATGGATCAAAAAGCTTCCTTGGTCATGATAATATGTGGACTCCACAATCAAACAAGAAATGCTTCATCCACATTGTCACTTGCCCTAGGTTGCATGGGCTTGGTCGAAGGGTAGGGATCCCAACAAGTGATTGTGGGATATCTTGGATCTTGAATGTTTTTTCTTGTCCTTGGCCAAAAGCTTCATGTAAATGTTGTCTTGATTTCTTGCTTGGCCATGGACAAGATACTTCAAGGTAGGCTAGTTTAACTTAAGTCACTTGAAATCCTCATAGCCTCCTTGAATACAAGGGTGATATTGATTCCATCATTGCCATCATTATGGGTGATAGCCATTGGAGTTGTTGTTTGAAAGGAAGAATCCTCATGGGTCTTAGAAAATGATTCTCCAAGTGGCCCATGTTGACATGTATTTTCACAAATAATGTGAATATCCATGGCTTGGATCATCCAAACACTCCTCCATTGGCTTGATCTTCATGATACTTCAATGGGAGGTGTAGTTCCTTAGCTAGCATGTATACCTTGTTAAGTCGTGTAGCATTTAATCCAAGAGTATTCCCAAGGGTATCATATTTATCCCAAAGGAAGGCAATGAAGTAAAGTAAACGTTAGTCTTATGATCAAGCTATGGAATACTAATCAATTATCAAGACTGCGGTAAGTTGATAATATATGGGTAGTATTACACACACCTAAGCAATCTATTCTAAAGGGTAGATGGGTCCTAATGGAGATTAGACTAAGAGTTGGGGAGTTACTCCTACCATGCTTCTAATATACATATACATAGCCTAGGTTAGATACTAATGAGCATGTGAATGGTGAATACTTATGCTAAGTTGTTCAACATATCGGGCACGGGTTTACCCCTAGCAATACTAGGACGACTCCCGCTAAGAGCATGTTGCATAGACGAACGTGGTGGATTACAAAGAACAGATAGGACTGTCACCACCTACTACTAAGTAAATACCTTAGAGGCTCGAGTATAAGTACCTCTCTAAGGCAATGACTAACCTAAACATCGCTGACCCAATATTGAGACATAGCATAAGTTATTCATATTAACATGATCATATCATAATTAATTAGACAATAGTGGGTGTTTGTAGTGTTTATGATGATAGATTAGGAGTGATATGGCATAATCATAAAGACTACTCCTACCACATACATAGAATCCACAATCAAACAAGAAACGCTTCATCTAAGTATATGAATAAAAAAAGACTTAAGATAATATCTTTATTATGCATAAAGTCACAAATATAAGAAAAGATACATGAGCCATACCTTTCCCAACTTGGACTTGGGACCGGAGGCTCTCATCTCTACAGCCTAACTCCACTAAGGACTAAGAGAACTAGTGTAAACAATAGAATGATGCTCAAGTGGTGTGTGTTGAAGTGAGGGTTGAGGGGTCGTATTTATAGGTGGAGAAGGGTCAGTTTCCGCCACCAAAAGCGCGTGAATCAGTCACCACTAACTTCTTCAATCCGGGAGGAGCCAACACGTGGAAGCTAACCGAGTTTGGCGCTAGGACCAGGTCGGCCAACTAGGGGGGTCGGCCGACCTCGTCTTTGCACCATTTCGTGTGTGCTTTCTCCAGGTCACTACCAGGTGGGTCCCATGCCTTGATATGGGTGCTACACCATTGGATGGCCTCAGATACTTCTATTTGTTGGCCATTTTATCCATGTGGTGCCACATGTCAGCGCTTTATTGGCTAGGATGATATTTTATAGGATCCATCCCCCTTTTTCACTTCAATTTTGTATAAAATAACTGCATACACCAATTTCTCCAAGCAAAAGTGGAAATAAGTTAAATAGAAAGGTGATGTGTGCAAGAAATGACATTTCCTTCACATAAATGAGTTATATTGATGGGTGCAATTGGTATATAATAGCCATCAACACCCGGCGTACGCGTACGAAGTGAAGAGTACGATCTCTCTAGCCTGCACGTCGAGGGGGGAGGAATCGCGGCTGATCCAATTCCGCCGCTTTTCATCTTTCCAACCAAGTAGCTGCCTCACTGGCCCTACATCCTCTATACAGGAAGGAGGCAAGATGGTGGCCATTGGAGCAGACAAAAGCAAGATATTTGCAGGTGGTGAAGGCTCAAGCGCTCAAGGGAGAAAGCGAAGGCTTGAGCGTTGGGTTGTGAGTAAGGAAGGAACTCCCTTTGCCTGCAAAGGTTTCCTTTTACTCACCCTCACGATGCTTGGGCACATCGAGTGGATCGCCTAGACCTGGCACACGCTGCACAACCCACGGCGTCCATGATAGGGCGGCCCAGGTTCCCAGTCAGAAGGGTTGGCCCAAGCGGTCAGCCAACTATGAAGACGACTCGGTGATTCCCATAAAGGCGGGCAGCGGAACCGCAACAGCCACATTGGGAACCGTCGCAGATAAAGATACTGCAGAAGGCAAAGATCACGTCACCACAACCCCTCAATCGAGGGTGGACATGTTCTCGCTGCAGCAGAGGCGTGCAGCCGCTTTGGCTACCCAAGACAAAAATGAAAAGGCAGCGCGGGAAACCAAGGTTCGGGCTCCACCCACGGGCTCATCGCCTGCCCCGGGGTGGACCTAGGAGCCACTGTCGGTACCCAGCATACTGGGTACCTCAATGCACAGGACAAAAACACCTAAGTGCCCTGCCTCCCCGCTGAGGCAGGGTCCAGTGGCGCTATGTATCCAGCAGGCCGGACCCCGTCTATCCTCATGGCGGGCTTGGTACTGCCATGTGGGCCTCGATACGGGGCCCGACTCCCATGAAGAGATGGGCTCCCGGGCAGCCACGTGTCCAGTGGGACAGGACCCCGCTCCTCTACAGGAGTGGATGTTGACATTTCTTACGTCACAAAAAAAATCCGCAAGCGCACGTAAATTGTCATGTAGCACATCCCCTTAAGGAGTATTTCCAAGAGTATCCAATCCAAAAAAACGTGTGTGCTAATCTTACGAACTAAGTCATCCAAGGACACAAAGTTGTTTGGTAGGCATGGAATAGAGAGGAATTTAAAGTATTGATTCTAATTCAAAGGAATTTGCGGTAGCTGCTTGCTTCGGGCACGGGTTTACCCATAGCAACACTAGGACGACTCCCGCCAAGAGCCTATGGCATAGCCGAACGTGAAGTATTACTAAGGACATATAATGTTGTCACCACCTACTGCCTACCTCTTCAATCCGTGGGCTACGAGATATTCACTGGTGATTTCTAACCTAAGCACCACACTTACGTTCTAAATCACTACTCTAGTTGTTTCGAACACAAAGCTACAATTAGAGCAATGAACCCACAAGTAACTACTTGTGCAAACTATCTTGAATTGGAAATCAAACTTGAGATGAATTCACAAATGCTTACTTGATTTTGAATCAAACCTTTGTAGGGGTACAAGTGTAGAAGAGGGACTTGACAAGCTCAAGCCTCCTTCTCCTATACTCTCACCACACTCTCCTTCTACTTGGCAGCCTCTAGGACTACTCTAAACCTTAGTAGTGGTATTATATTCTCAACTTTTAATGTGTCTGTGAAGTGAGGTATGGGGTACTATTTATAGGGGGGAGTAGGGTCTGTTCCCGCCACCAATTGCGCGTGAGTCAGTCATCAACATCTTCTGGAAGCCGAGAGGAGCCAACACGTAGCGATTGACCGAGTTTGGCTCCAGGACCAAGTCGGCCGACTAGGGAGGTCGGCCGACCTGGTCATTGCATCATTTCGCGTGTGCTTTCTCCAGGTCACTGCCAGGTGGGTCCCATCCATTGATATGGATGCTACACCATTGGATGGCCTCGGATACTACTGCTTGTGGGCCATTTGATCCATGTGATGACATGTGGCATCATCTTATTTGTCAAAATCCAATTTAATGAATTACTCCTGGCATTTTTTGGTATTTTTGGGTTTAATTCACTTGCATACAAATAAATACCAACACTTGCGGAATTGGCTAGTTTTTAACCCTACCACTATGTTTTGCTTCTTTTTGTGCACATTATGAGGTGAATTGATGGTCTAAATATGGCACTTAAGGACCAACAACAAACTCCCCCACACTTAGTCCTTTGCTCGTCCTCCAGTGATGGCAAGAAGAAGAACTAAGGTGTTGTCATAAATTTGCTATGAGTAAGAAAATGAGAGAACTATATATTTCAATCATACCTCAATTCATGAATTCCCTCTTTGGAATGTGGCTACCACATCAATCTTGGGTGTTTAAGAGTGGAATGGTTGGAATGAATTCCCCTTGGATCTTCTCCCGTCGAAATGATTTGACGATCTGCTATATTCGGAAAGTCAAAGAAACAATTGCCCTTATCTCTCATTTGAAATTTCTCAAATCTCTCAAAGTGTTTTGATCCTCACCTTGACATGTTTTTCCTATTTTGTCCCTATACTAAATATGGCTATATCTGGAGCTTGGTAGGGATAAATGTGGCACACATTGTAATTCATATATTACTAAGTCAAAAATTTGATCCTATGAGAGACTTATGCAACAAACAATTTGATAAAGAAAATCCTTGTGCACACGAATGGAATGGTTAATTGTGGACTCCATGGTGTTCTCTCTTTAAGGATGAAACATGGCTACTTTCTCTCTCTTTTTTTGGCATACTTCATCTTCGTACATACAAGTCAATTAGAATCCACTCTACCAGATTTGTTCCTGGGTACGGTAAACACCGTAATGGCCACCATAGGGGCTAGCATGGCATTTATCAATAATCTTGGTGCCTTCGATTGATGGGACGCACCTTCTAAGAAGGCCATCAACACAAACTCGATAGAGGTGTGGGCCATCCCAAAAGTTTCTACGACTCTCATAGATGAGTTTCTTTTTATTTTCCCCTGATGCTACGTATCCCGTGACTATAAAATTCACGATATCCGCATACCAAGGATGAAAGTCAGTCACCTTGAGAAGCATATCATCTCGTAGGAAGTCATTGATAGGAATGTCCATAGTTTGCGTTACTTCCATATGTGAGAGATGATCTGCAATGGAATTCTCTACTCCTCTCTTATCCTTGATTTCCAAGTCAAACTCTTGGAGTAGAAGAATCCATCCGATTAGCCTTGGTTTAGCATCTTTTTAGTGAGCAAGTACTTCAAGGCAGCATGGTCTGTATAGACTATGACCATGACTCCAACTAAATAGGACCTAAACTTATCGATAGAAAAAACTACAGCTAAGAGCTCCTTTTTAGTTGTAGCATAATTGAGTTGAGCTCTGGTCAGAGTTTTGTTAGCGTAGGCTATTGCATGATGCTTTTTATATTTAGTTCGGTCTAGGAACGAACCAACAGCAAAATCACTAGCATCACACATGATTTCGAATGTCAGCGTCTAATCGGCAGGCTGGATGATTGGAGCTGAGATGACTGCCTTTTTGAGTGTATAAAATGATTTAAGGCATTCATCATTGAAATCAAAAGGAGCTTCCTTAGCTAATAGGTTAGTGAGGGTTCTAGCGACTTTTGATAAATCTTTGATGAATCACCGATAGAGTTGCGAATTCCCTTAACGTCGATAGGAGATGGAAGTTTATCAATGACTTCAATCTTTGCTTTTTCCACCTCTATCCCTCTCTTAGACACTAAGTGTCCAAGAATGATGCTTTCACAGACCATGAAATGGCACTTTTCTCAATTATGCACAAGGTCCTTCTCTTAGCATCTTTGTAATACCTTGTCTAAGTTTTCCAGGCAATGATCAAAGTTTTTCCATAGACAGAGAAATCGTCCATGAAAACTATTATGATCTCCTCAATCATGTCGAAAAAGATAGACATCATGCATCATTGAAAAGAGGCAGAAGCATTACACAGTGCAATGTACATACGCCAGTAGGCATAAGTCCCATAAGCACATGTGAATGTGGTCTTACTTTGATCGTCGGGATGGATTAGGATCTGATGATAACCCGAATACCCATCAAGGAAACAAAAGTAGGAGTGTTTTGCCAACTGCTCTAACATCTCATCGATGAAGGGCAGTGGAAAATGATCATTCCTTGTGGTCTTGTCAAGTTTTTGGGAATCAATGCACATCTTCTAACCCGTGAGGGTTTGTTGAGGAATTAATTCATTCTTCTCATTCAAAACGATCGTCATACCTCCCTTCTTAGGTACTACTAGAACTGGGCTGACCCATTCACTATGAGGAAAAGAGTAGATAATCCTGGCATACAGAAGTTTCAAGACTTCCTTCTTGACAACTTCCTGTTGACGTTTCTTATGTCAAGGATAAAAATCCGCAAGCGCACGGAAACTGTCTTATAGCACTTCCCCTTAAAAGTATCCCCAAGGGTATCGAATCCAAGGAACGAATGTGTTAACCATACAAACTAATTTACCTAAGGACACAAAGTTATTTTGTAGGCAAGGAAGAGAGAGGAACTCAAAGTATTGATTTTAATTCAAAGGATTATGCGGTAGCTGCTTACTTTGGGCACGGGTTTACCCCTAGCAACACTAGGATGACTCCCGCCAAGAGCCTATGGCATAGCCGAACGTGGAGGATTACTAAGGACAGATAGGGCTGTCACCACCTATTGTGTACTTTTTCAATTCGTGAGTCTACGAGATATTCACTGGTGATTTCTAATCTAAGCACCACGTTTACGTTCTAAATCACAACTCTAGTTGTTTCAAACACAAAGCTACAACTAGAGGCTCTAATAAATTAAAGCAATGAACCCACAAGTAACTACTGGTGCAACCTACCTTGAATTGGGATTCAAATTTGAAATGAACTCACAAAGGCTTACTTGATTTGAATAACACCTTTGTAGGGGTACAAGTGTAGAAGAGGGACTTGATAAGCCCAAGCCTCCTTCTCCTAGACTCTTCACCACACTCTCCTTCTACTTGGCAGCCTCTAGGACTACTCTAAACCTTAGGAGTGGTATTCTATTCTCAACTTTTGGTGTGTTTGTGTGAAGTGAGGTGTGGGGGTGCTATTTATAGGTGGAGAAAGGGCGGTTCCCGCCACCAAATGCGTGCAAATCAATCACCACTGGCTTCTTCAAGTCGAGAGAAGCCAACACATGGAAGCTGATCGGGTTTAGCGCCAGGAAGGGATCGGCCGAACCACCAGGTCGGCCGACCTGGTCCTGGCTCCAAACAGCATGTGCTTTCTCCAGGTGGCTTCTAGGTGGGTCTCATTGACTGATATAGGGTGTACACCATTGAATGGCCTCAAATACTTCTATTTCTGGGCCATTTGATCCATGTGGTGCCACATGGAGTTGCCTGATTCGACAAAATCCAATATTATGGATTAGTCCCTGCATATTTTGGTATTTTGGGTTTAAATTCACCTACATACAAATAAACACCAACACTTGTGGAATTGGTTAGTTTTTAACCCTACCACCATGTTGTGTTTCTGTTTTGTGCACATTATGAGGTGAATTGACGATCTAAATACGGCACTTAAGGATGGTCAACAAACTCTCCCATACTTAGTCCTTTGCTCGTCCTCGAGTGAAGGCAAGAAGAAGAACTAAGGTGTTGTCATAAATTTTCTATAAGTTAGAAAATGAGAATACTAGATATTTCAACTCATACCTCAATTCTTGAATTCCCTTTGTAGAATGTGGCTACCACATCAATCTTGGGTGTTTGAAGAGTGGAATGGTTGGAATGCAGTTCTCTTGGATCTTCCCCTACCGAAATGATTTGATGATTTGCAACATTTGGAAAGCCAAAGAAACAATTGCCCTTATCTATCATTTGAATCTCTCAATCTCTCAAAGTGTTTTGATCCTTACCTTGGCATGTTTTGTCAATTTTGTCCATATACTAAATATGGCTATATTTGGAGCTTGGTAGGGATAAATGTGTCACACATTGTAATTCATATATTACTAAGTCAAAAACGTGATCCTATGAGAGACTTATGCAACATACAATTTGACAAAGAAAATCCTTGTACACATGAATGGAATGGATAAATATGGACTCCATGGTTTTCTCTCTTTAAGGATGAAACATGGCTATTTTCTATTTTTTTTTTGCATGCTTACTCTTTTGAAGAGTAGATGCTTCTCTCTTTTATTTTTCTTTTTCTTTTTTTTTTGTTGCCATGCCTTCTACTCCTTTTTATTTTTTTCTATAGATATTTTGATAACCATAATGTATAGAGTTTCTTTATTTTGATGGATGAATGGTGGATGCAAATTCTCAATGTGAGATATTTTGCATAAATTGGGTGCACAAGAATTTCTAAGTCAAAAGTTTATGCATGTCACTCCATCGGGTCACGAGTTTGACAAAGTTCATTTAAACAAAAGTGGCATATGCATGTGGTTTTTCAAGAATTTGTATCATATGGTCGTGGTGGGTATTTAAATTTCCAATGAGAGAATCAAGCAAAGTTCAAGACTCCAAATTGTGCAAACATCAAAATCAATAAGCAAAGAGATATCTCCTTAACTCATTTAACATATCACACTAGTCAAATACTTAGATGACGTGTTTTCCTACTTTTATTTGTGAGAATCACAAACAAGGAAATAAATCAAAATATAAAGTATTCAAATTTTCAGCTCAAGCAAATTTTGACTACCAAGTTTCAAGTTCAAATGTTGAGTTGATTCGTTTTTAATATTCAATTTTAAATAGGAAATCAACTCAAACAACAGGGTAGCACATATATTTAGAGATAAGAGATTCGAACTGAACTTATGGAGCAAAACAGAGCCATGTGGGGCCCACACCAGTTCGGCCGACCCCCTTTTGGCCTCTCTATTGCTCTGTTCGACGAGTCGAGTCGTATGTTTGGTTGCGATGTGTTTTGTGATGCAACGCTATTTTTGCACATTGGATCTGGATTCTTTATTCAACAAAAATAAACTAAAGAGGGAACTTTACCGGGTTAGATGAACCGATAAGTTCACTTTATTGAATTCAAAACATTGGGGATGCTTACATTATTCAATCTAAATTTAAGGAATAAAAAATTGGAATAAAACTAAACTAAACTAGTAAGCATCCTATGCAGTCGGGACATCGAAACTATGGTGCGTTGTAGATGTCAGACTTCCCGACAGCATTGCATAAGTGCTGCAGCTTGCCGCTGATGCCACGGCGAACACCATCAATCTCCTCTTTGAGGGAGATGAGCTCATCCTTCAATTCCGCCCTCTCTATGCGCCCTTCAGCTAGTAAGTCCGATAGCTTCTTGTTCGTCAAATGGAGAGAGGCTAACTCCTCAGAAATTTGTGCCACTTTAGGGGCACGGGGAGATTTCCCATCGCCGTCCTCAAATTGGCCAGGTGACCCTCTGATGGCAGGTGGTGAGAGGTGACACCTAATTTTGGAGGGTGACGAGCCCGTCGACTCCTCCATCACCAAATTATCCACTTGCTTAAAAAAGCCTTTTGCATAGCCCCCTTCAGGCTCGCGCACCCCGTGGATAATGAGGCGATCTCACACACGCTCAGGCGAGGTACGCGTAGGTCACTTGTAGTGGTGGCTCACTACGTCACCGTCCTTGGTCTTCAGAGTGTACATGAACTCCTCGCCAGGCTGCAGCTTTGGGAGAGATTCGTCTTTTGCAGGAAACTGGGCCTTCACTGACTTAAGGCCAGCCGTAGTCGGAAGACGTGCAGGTGTCGTCGACTTCATGGGTGTCCTCCGAGGGGAGAGGGACCATGGAGAACCACGAGGCGTTGTGCTACGCCCATGTGGAGTCGTTGTCGGTGGCGAGATCATGGCGAGAGGTACAACATCTAATGCCATGATGGACTCCAAAGCGAGGGTGGACTCACTCCAAGGATTCTGGTTTATCGCAACGAAAAAATTCATCGCAATAGGTTGTTTTTCGTTGCAATAGGTCACTGTTGCAATGAAAAAGTGTGTGGCGATAGTTTTTACAAATCGTCATAATAATTCCCGTGGCGATAGGTTATTGCGACGCCTTGACATCTGTGGCAAACAGTTTGGTATTGCAATGATTTCACATTGGTGGCAAATAGTTTGCTATTGCAACGATTTCACGTATTGCGACAATTTAACATATTGCAACGAATAGTATGGTATTGCAACAATTTCACAATTGTGACAAATAGTATTGCAACAATTTCATATTCGTCACAAATAGTATGTTATTGCAACGATTTAGCGTATTGCGATGATTTAACGTATTGCAATAAATAGCATGGTATTGCAATGATTTCACATCCGTGGCAAATAGTATGGTATTGCAACGATTTCACATTCGTGGAAAATAACACGGTATTGCAACGATTTCACATTTGTGGCAAATAGTATGTTATTGTAATGATTTATCGTATCGTGACGATTTAACGTATAGCAACGAATAGCATAGTATTGCAACGATTTCACATTCGTGGTAATAGTATGTGATTGCAACGATTTCACATTCGTGGCAAATACTACAGTATTGCAACGATTTAGCGTATTGCGATGATTTAAGGTATTGCAACAAATAGCAGGGTATTGCAACAATTCCACATTCGTGGCAATAGTATGTTACTGCAACAATTTCATAGTCGTGCCAAATAGTACGGTATTGCAATGATTTAAGGTATTGAGACGATTTAATGTATTGCAACGAATATCACGATATTGCAACGATTTCACATTCATGACAAATAGTATGGTACTGCAACGATGTCACAGCCGTCGCAAATAGTATGGTACTGCGATGGTTTAACGTCGGCAAATAGTATGTTATTGCAACGAGTTCACAGACGTAGCGAATGGTACTGTATTGCAACGATTTCAGATCCATGGGAAATAGTATGGTACTGCAAAGATTTCACATCCGTGGCGAATAGTTCGGTATTGCAATGATTTCTTATATGTGGTAATAGGTTCGTAATGCAATGTTTCCTGATCTCTGGCAAAGTTTTCTAATGCAATGTTTCCTGATATGTGGCAATAGGTTTTTAATGCAGCGTTTTCTGATCTGTGGCAGTACAGTTGTAATGCAATGTTTAATGATTTTTGGTGGAGGTGTAATGCAATATTTTCTCATCTGTGGCAATAGTGTTGTAATGCAACATTTTCTGCGGGGTGACAATAGCAGTCTAGTGCAACATTTTTTGAGTCATGGCCAAATGTTTATACTGCAACGTTTTGTAATTCGTGGCAATAGCTTCCTATTGCAACAATTTATCATTCGTGACAAGAAATTTGTAATGCCATGTTTTATAATTAGCGGTAGTAGAATCCTAATGCACCAGGTTTGAAATTAGTGGCAACAGAATCACAAGTTTAACAATAAACATCCATAAATTGATATTGCAACACGCATAACAACACTAAAATATTACTAACATGATGTGTTTGGATGTTAAAATTTTGCCTAAGCTGACTGGGACTAATTGTTGGAGCAGGTGGCTTTTGGCGGTTCTTTTGTTGCACCTTTTGTGGAGTGGTCTCCATCATTTTGCGCATTTTAGCCATTGAGACACGCATGTCCTCCATTTCCTTATCTTTCTATTCAGAATCAGATGCCATCTGACCTTCTAAGTTCTGGACTTCAAGGTTTAACTCTTCATTCTTCTGCTTTATGCAGTCCATCTGGGTGGTTAAGCTATCATTTCTTCCTTTCAACTCCTGCACTTGGTGATTGAGGCCTGCATTTCTATCTTCTAAGTTTGAACTTGGTCGTTGAGGTGTTCAGTTATATGGATACGCATATGTTCATGTTCAGGACCAGTAGAGTTAGCCATATAACCACGCACCCGAACCTGTGATCCTGCACAACTGATTTAGGATCTATAACAACACTGGAAGATGTGATTTCTCTCCTCATTTGGAATTGGGCCTCCCTGCTCAGCTTCCATGTGGTCCACTTGGGCACGTGCCTGCCTCTATATACGAAAAGAAAAATCACAGATACATTGCAAATATTTATTTGATTGGGAATTATTTGAAGTGTTACTCACATGTATAGCTTATGCCTGCTCGTTTGCCCAGTCATCGTTCTTCAAATGGCTTGCCTCTCACAGTTGTATGTCATCGGGTTCTTCTCCGGTCTCTGGGTCTCGCTACAAAAAATACAAGTAAAATTCAACATGTGCGTATACATATTGATTACAACGCAAAGTAAAAGCGTGATTTATTTTTCATACCTTCTCGTATCTAAGTTGGGTGTAGGATTTGGGACCAAGCAAGTGATTCACCTTTTGTCTTCTTCGATTTTGAGAATTGGTCCTGCTTATTGACTGCAATAATTTTAAGAATTAATTCCACGAATAAATGTAAATCAAACAGTTTTTGTATGATGCGAAGCTATTAAAAAGTTAGCTGACCTTGAATCACTCACACCGAAAATATTCTATTAGGTGCAACCACTCGGGCGTCGGTACGTCAGCAGGCTTGTTCGTATACGTTATTCATTGGTAGAATAACTCTAATAGGTGGCATGCAAAGTCGAGCGTCATCCCTTGTAGTGCTCACTACCAATTTTCAAAATTTTTCTTGCGCTCTCCGATGTGTCCTCTATGTCCGAGGAATCCCGTAAATTGTATAACAAGTTGTTGTAAACGTACAAGATGGAGATTGCAAGAAAAAAAATACTTGTGTGGGTGTGACAACTCTAACCAGAATGTCTCATACTATATCTCTCTTATTACTATCGCCAACCTCTGCCCACTTCCTTGCACCGTTGAGAGATGCATGTTTTTTGTAAACATAACCACATCATCGACAAAGTGCCGCTGATTAATACCAACCACAACACCCAACCTAGTGGAGAACTGAATTGGTAGCTTCACATGCTCTGTTCTACTAACTTGGGATGCATAGCATATTTTGGCAACCTTAAGTCCTTTAGCCTCACTTCTTCCAAACTTCTTTCCTTCTGTTACATTGATTCAAAAGAGAAATGAATAAAGCAAATTACCGCCTGACCAAGTTTAGTATCATGTACAAATAGTGTGAAAAGAAGAAAAGTCTGATGCTTGTACCATCTTCGGGATGAGTGCGGCAAATACGAGCGTGGGAGGACCGCGTCCCAGCAACATTTTGTTCTGTATTACTCCCTCCTGGTTTATATTAATTGTCGTATCAGACTGACAAATGAATAAAAATGAACAAGTTACAACTATTTTTATCGGGGGGGGGGGGGGGGGTACATTGTTGACTTCTTTGTTGCTGTTCATACCCTAAAATGAGCCATCAGGTACACATGTCAGTGGCACTACTGCCCTCGTAGTACTACAAAGGATTTTCAGTCCAGCAGCAAAGCAGGCAAGACTGATGGGGCGGGCATGCTGCTAGACTAGACAAATATAGGGTTCGCTAGTTCGGTCTGACTGACATCAGCCGGAGCATGTCTCGAAGAGAATTATTAGTTGCACAGTGAGTAATCAACACCAGCGATAGGAGGTGGCGAATGCAAGACAGATAAGGCAGGCAGCTGGCGGGATTGAAATCCTCTGCAGTACTGCACCTAAAGTAGCTGCCACTGACATAGACATCAGGTCCACTTGTCGGTGACGGCTACTGCAGGTGCAGTACTGCATAGTCCCAGCTTGCGACGCTTAACAAAATGAGGGTTTGGTCTGGCCGAGATCACCAGGAGCAACTCTCGAGGAGGATTGGTGGCAGGGCGAGTAATGGCCAGGGATATGCAAGCGGCGGGGTCATCATGGCAGGCGAAGGATGGGACGTGGTGATGGGTGAGGGAGACGTGTCGGGGAGGACACTGAAGTGACCAGCAGCAGGGTGTGGGCGCCGGTGCCAGCCGGAGTGGCCGGCGGCGAGAGAGCACAGCGTGGAGGCATAAAAAATCACGCCATCACACAAGTTGATGAACTGTTAACTATAAAGACTAAGAAAGTAGAATCACAAGGCATGCTAAAACAATTAGTAGAGCCTAGGAAAGAATGCAAATGACCATGATACACCCACCAGCAATACATTTAAAGGACAAAACGTAGTCTCTCAAAATGTTCCAAGTTCAATGCCAAAGGAGTAAAAAAAATAACATGCTCCGCCAAAACAAATGGTACGGTAGAGAGGCAGGTAGTAATGTGATGTGATATGGGTAGTTGGAAGCTACCGATAGAGTTGGAGTGGGACATTTTTTAAGCTCCAAAAGTAAAGTTACGCTGGGGCGGAAGGAGTATTTCTGGTTTGTATATCTATACCCGTGTTGGTTCATGCATCGTAGTACCAGAGAGTGAAGAATCCCGGGGTTCCTGAACATCATGTGCTGCAATATTCTCTGCATACCACGCAAAGGAATTAATATTTTCTAAAAAAATTAATTTTGATAGTAAACACATTTAAAGTTATACCAGGTGCTTGTTGGTTACCATGAATGCTTGTAGATGACATCACGGTTTGAATTCTTGTTCCTAATGTAAAGAGCATTGTAAGTAGTCATTCCAAATAATAGTGATAACATCAGATTACATGACCGATGTAGATTTTGGATCGGACAGTGTGGTTTCTATAAACTGTAGTGTTTGTTTGGAATGGAGGGATTAGAAATGAAGTAATAGAAAAAAACGTACAATCCGAGAAAGCCACAAGAAAGAAAAAAGTGTAAAAATCATGGGAACTGAAAATCTTAGGAATACAAATTTGTAAAATAGGAATGAGAGTACAACATTTGGAGTGGTTGATTAGATAATTTGTGCATCATTTACTTCTAAATCCAGAAATTACATACTACCTCTAATTTTTAATATTTGTCGTTCCCGGCCAGGAATTGAACTAGAGATACACTACCGTTATAAGCTGTCGGAGCGACATTTAGTATATATATATTATATATATATTATATATATATATGAGAGAGAGAGAGAGAAATAGAAGACCACACTTCTTCTTTGTTAATTTATTTAATCTTCATATATCAGCATGGATCGTGTAGAACCTAGCCAATATAGCTCTATAAAAAGATGGCATGGGTAGAACTTACCTAGCACAAAACTGGAGTCCAGGATGTCGCAGGGAGGTGTCAGCGACGAAGAGGTTCGGTAGAGCTCGTCAAACTTGGTCGCCCGGTGTTGTACCCACGAGTCACCACCACCAAGAGCTTTGATGCATCACTGCGAGATTCATAGAGAAAAAAATAGTAAAAACCGTGGGAAATGAAAACACGGGAATTTCTTAGGAATACAATTTGGGAACACGGGACAGGGAGACAACACATTTTGAGTACTGCGAGATCACTGGAAGGGTGGGGCAGCGGTGTGTCGGGAACGTTGGCTAGTGTTTCCATTTATACTCATCGTGACTGAGATAGGGTTACAATAGGTGGGACTGAAATTGGAGGCGCAGGGAGTGAAAACTGAATTGTCAAAATCTCAATTGTGACGCACCAAGAAGAACAAAAAAATTTTTCGGCCGTGGAGAATTTGACGCTAGCCGTGCCCCTGTGCATGCATACAATCGTGATTAATTACATGTCATGTCGCGTCGATTCCTGCACATGGTGCATGTAGCTAGAGGGGTAGACTTCTTCGGGCAACTTGCTCACTTCTTAATTACAGTATGGCCTAGCTGCTTGCTTGTCGTGCGACCGCTAGCTCCCCTTCATCTTTGTTGCCATGCATGGAGATCAAAATATAAAAGCAGTCGTCTACTATCTAGTGGGATATTCCAAAAATAGGAACAAAAATATGAATCGCCAAATGTATATGTGCTAATGCAAACGATATGCAAATACATAAAACCCAAGTCCACGAAAGGACGATGGCAAACAATCAGCATTCTGTAATATTAATCACAATGAAATGATAACATGTAGTATATGCTACTACTAAAAATACATTTTTGCATGCACTGACAACAAATGAAAAAGTTGAGTGAAAGAACACGAAAGAGGAGAAACACAGCCTCAACCACTATTTCAATGGAGTTTCAACCAAGAGTTGTCGATTGTCGCAACACAATAAATTCTTGGCTAGACATTGAACAACAATTATCTCGCCCCTTTTTAGCAAAGGAGTTGTTTCTCGATACTACATAGGACGCATTGTTCATGAACAGAAAAGACATTTTTCATTAACATAAAAACAACACATATATTACAAACAAGAACTACAAAAGCACATAAAAAATAAAAAATAAAAACTACAAATACTACTCTACTCGGAGTCGGAGGAGATCTCCTCCACCTCCTTCTCTGCCGCCGCCGCTGCCTCCTCCTCCGCCGCCGCCTCCTCCGCTGCCGCCTCCTGCGGCAGTTGAGTCCGAAGCTTTCGGGCGACGGCCTGCAGAAGATGTTGGTGGCCCTCCACCCCGGCCACCTCCCCGATTGTCTCGTAGAGGGCATCGAGACGACCGACCACAAAGCCTAACTCGAAGCAGTAGTGGTCGGCGGCGTCCATGCTGGTGCAGAAGGGAAGTTTCCCAAGACCCAGACGGTCACACTAGCGAGATGTATCGGAAAATACATCCCGCGCCAATTTTTTGAGCTTTTTTACACACCCGACGGTGGCATACAGGTGCTCGGTGGCCTCCTTCAGGCGCCGATCGAGTTAATCGAAGCGGTGTTCGAGGAGGCGGGCAATCTTCTGAACCCAAAAGAGATGAGGAGGAGGTGCAGACGCCGCGGGCGGAGAAGGGGACAGAGGAGGTGCAGGCGCCGCCTCCAGTTCCACCGACATCAACGGCGACGTAAACAGAGAAGAAGGAGGTTCGAAGGATGTCGATGGCCTGGAGTGCTTCGGTGCGGGGCTACCCACTTGTGCGGCGATGGAGGTGCGGAGAAAGAGCGAGAGATGGTCGACGGTGGTGCGGTAGAGAAGCAAGAGGAGATGTTTGGAGGCTACGATCGATGGAGTGGTGCGGCGGAGACGCAAGGGGACGGTGTGCCTTTATAGCGGGGTCGTGGTCTAAGCGCCCAGGTGGAGATGATCAGATGCTTCGAAAATTGTGCTTTTTGAACCGGTGGGTGGGTTGGAGTTAATCCAAACCGCGGTTTGCATCCTCTAGGTTATCGCAACAGCTCGACGCGTCACATCTCGGCTTCACAGGTAGTTTTTTAATTTGACACGCAAAGGGTCCACGATATGCAATGGCCCACCTGGCATACTTTTTAGGTTCATCCCACGATGTTTCAGTTTTTCATTTTCAGTTTTGAAGTTTGACACGCGAAGGGCCCACCGGCCTATGGTATGCAATGTTACAGTTTTTCAATTTGTCACGTGAAGGGCCCACCGGCCCAGCGTATGCAATTCATTCCTGGCTGTTTAAAGTAATTATCCTTCAAATGGGGAACTATTAAAGCCTTGTGATGACCTTATTATTATTAGGTGCATGGGAATTGATCCAGCTAGGAGGAATGGAGGGATTAATGCAATGAAGGCTGCTCCACCCGACGGGTCCTCATAACTGCAGCAAGTACCATCTTAAAAGGGGCATAACTTTCAACTCCCAAGGTTGTTTAATGCAAATAAGTACCTGCTGGAGAGGTATCTTCATCTACTTTCCATTGGATCAAGAATCAAAGGCAGATGATGCATGAGCTCTTCAGAAAAGGCCGAACAAGACTCGTGACTCCATCCTGAGTTCTAGTCTTCCTCCTCTATAAAAACAACTAGCTGCCATAGGAAGAACTTGGGTTTTGTTTTCTGTAAGTTTAACCATTGCTACTTCCTTGTAACACAAGTGTCGACGAGACCTTCTGATTACTTGAATCATAATCCCAACTTATCACACCCGTGAGTGTTTGCTTGTTATCTTGTTCTTGCTTGTTCTTCGATTGATTGCAGGTTCAAGGCTGTTTCTTGGCACGACAAGAACAGCAACAACAGGAGCTGGTGTATTTATCGCTAAGGTGCAACACCCTTGTGGTTGTTGTAGTCGGGTAGAACAACGTTGACGTCCACCAAAATTATAGTTACCAGGAGACGGTGTAACTGTCACTCAAGGCACCACACCATTCTGGTTGTGGTGGTCGGGCAGCCAATGTCGGCCTCCACCAAATTCATTCACCACTAACATTTCTCATCGAAAGATAGGGCAACCCCTGTACCCGTTGGGTTTATCAGGAAGCCGTGTATCCTCAATCATTGAGTGTGATGAGGACATCAACACCCTCGATACATCCACACCAACTCAGCTACCGGTTTCTGGTCCGATCACTCGCGCTCGTGCACGTCAACTAAACTATGAGGTAAACTCATTCTTGGCCTTATGTCCATCTTATCTAGACCGTGGAACTACGTGCTTTCTTGTTTTGCTTAGGAACAATGGAGAGGAGCCAATGGGAAGGGAATTCGCGCGGATGGGATTTGGACAGCAGAACAACACCAAATTGTGACGGCCACCACGATTTCATACGGACTCCGATCTGGGCATTCAAGTACTTCCTGGAAAGATTATCAAGTCTACTTTCAAACGGATCTGGCCTCATGTCCATATATATTTGGAGTCGGCCGCAATAGTTATTTTAATACCAAGACCTTTTTCTGTCCATGGTGCTGCATCACCAAAATTGGGCCCATGGCCCATGTATCGTTTGGAGTCCATTAGGGACTCGTGATTAGGGTTTCTCACGACCCTAGGGAGGTAATAAATAGTAGCAGCCACCCTCATTAGCTGGTGGGTTTTGTTTATTCGTAAGTTAGCTTCTGCTGCTTCCTTGTACACGCGCGTGTCGACTAGATTGCCCGTCTACTTGTATCCTGAACCCCACTTTATATTGATTCAACAGATAAGTGCTTGTTCTTCTAGTTCTTGCGTGTTCTTCGATTGCTTGCAGGAACAAAGGCCCTCGTGGTCAGGTTGATTGTGCGCCAGCAAGATCAATACAACTTTGGAGTCGGTGTACCGATCGCTAAGGTGCATCGTCTTGGGGACGGTGTAGTCGGATCGCCAACGTCTTCTCCTCCACAAATCGAACCCTCCTATTCTCATCGAAAGATCGGGAACCAAGATCCTATCAAGTGGTAATCAGAGCAAGGTTAATCGGTGAGAGTGCTACCATTACTTTTCTTTCCGCTGTTATCATCCTATAGTCCAGAAAAAGCCCAAAAAAATACCAGATCTGTTTTTTTCCATTATTCCTAGACCATTGTGCCTTTTACTTTCTCCACTTAGTCAAGACTTGTTGAGTTCATGGTTGCTTCGACGAGTCAAGTTGCTGGTCTTTAGTTTTGCACCACTAGAGTTTCGAGTTCGTGTCACATTCAGTCACCTAGTTTGAGTCGGATTGCTAGTTCGAGTTTGAGTCAGATTACGAGTTCAAATCAGATTGCTACTTCGAGTTTGAGTCGGATTGCTAGTTCGAGTTTGAGTCTGATTACTAGTTCGAGTTCGAATCAGATTTCTACTTCGAGTTTGAGTCAGATTAGTAATTTGAGTTTGACAACAAGAAAAAAGGCAAGTGCAAAATCAAAAGCCGCACAAAAGCCACAGACAATTAGAGAAGAAAAAAAAGGCAAGTGCAAGATCAAAAGCCACATGTGCAAATTTTGTCCAAGGGTCTCCTGATTCCATCTAGAGAGAGTTTGGGTGACCACCCCAACAAAAAAAACGAAAAAAAAAGAAAAAAAATCAGATTGTTGTTTAGGGTGTTTTTGGCGACGACATTGGTGTCTCGGCTCGCGTCTCTAGTACGGTCTAGACTATGATCAGCACAGTACTGTCGTAGAATATTTATTCAGCTTGTTGTGATTAACGTGGTGAAAGTTTGCTCCTTGTGCTAGTTCAGCCACCTAAAGCCATAGATTGACACCTGCTCTTGAAGTTGTTCATTACTTGCTGGTTGCCATCACCTTCTTGCTGAGCTTTGTAAGAACAGGTAAGAGCTTGATTGAACAGGTTGAGAGTGAGCGAGTTATCTCCACCAGCACCTTTGTAGCTAGGGATAATGTTACCCTTTCATATTGGATTTTTTTCTACTAACCATGGCAGGAGGAGCAAATACAAATGAAGACGTGCATTCACCTCGCACACGAGGAATTATACAACACTTCGAACGCCAAGTGCGGCTACACACAGAAGCGCTTGATGAGGATTTTCGTGTTACCAGTGACCGCCTTGGTCAATTGGAAAATATGCAGATCGACACCAACACCAAAATCAGCACGTTGGAGATTTCCATTCAAACATTGAACACCTCTATTGGAGCCATCCTGCAGCGCCTTGAGGAGAGGGATCGTGGACGCACCACAAATGGACAGGTGAGCAATGCTCCTAGTATTGTACGTGACAATGAAGATGACTATTCTGCAGATACAGAGATTAGGGAAGATGAGGAAGCTGTTGCTAACATTTTGCAGGAATATTTTGATGTGTTTCCAAGTGAAATACCACCAGGACTACCACCACTTCGAGGGATTGAGCACCAGATTGACCTCATTCCTGGTGCTTCATTGCCCAACCGTGCACTATACAGGACAAATCCAGAAGAAACAAAGGAGATTCAGCGCCAAATACAAGAACTACTTGACAAAGGTTATGTACGTGAGTCTCTTAGTCCTTGTGCTGTTCCAGTTATTCTAGTACCTAAAAAGGATGGATCATGGCGTATGTGTGTGGATTTGTAGAGCAATCAACATTATAACCATTCGATATCGTCATCCTATTCCACGCTTAGATGATATGCTTGATGAATTGAGTGGTGCTGTTGTGTTCTCAAAAGTTGATTTGCGTAGTGGTTATCACCAAATTCGCATGAAACTAGAAGATGAATGGAAAACTGCTTTCAAAACTAAGTTCGATTTATATGAGTGGTCAGTCATGCCTTTTGGGTTAACTAATGCACCTAGCACCTTCATGAGATTAATGAATGAGGTTTTGCATGCATTCATTGGAAAATTTGTTGTTGTGTATTTTGATGATATATTGATTTATAGCAAATCCATGGATGAACATCTTGATCACTTACGTGCTGTTTTTAATGCTTTGCGTGAGGCATGATTATTTGGTAATCTTGAGAAGTGCAGCTTTTGCACGGATCGAGTCACTTTCCTTGGCTATGTTGTTACTCCACAGGGAATTGAAGTTGATCAAGCCAAGGTAGAGGCTATTCAGGGGTGGCCTGTACCAAAGACCATCACACAGGTGCGGAGCTTTCTAGGGCTGGCTGGGTTCTATCGTCGCTTTGTGAAGGATTTCAGCACCATTGCTGCTCCATTGAATGACCTTACGAAGAAGGGGGTGCCTTTTTCTTGGGGCACCACACAAGATAACACCTTTACCATACTGAAAGATAAGTTGACGCATGCACCTCTTCTCCAACTTCCTGATTTTTCTAAGACTTTTGAGCTTGAATGTGATGCTAGTGGGATTGGATTGGGTGGTGTTTTGTTACAAGAAGGAAAACCTGTTGCATATTTTAGTGAGAATATGAGTGGGCCTGTTCTAAATTATTCTACCTATGATAAGGAATTATATGCTCTTGTACGAACTTTAGAAACATGACAGCATTATTTGTGGCCCAAAAAATTTGTTATCCATTCTGATCATGAATCACTAAAGCATATTAGGAGTCAAGGGAAACTAAACCGTAGGCATGCTAAGTGGATGGAATTTATTGAGTCTTTTCCTTATGTCATTAAACACAAAAAGGGAAAGGATAATCTTATTGCTGATGCTTTATCTAGACATTATACTCTTCTATCTCAACTTGACTTTAAAATTTTTGGATTAGAAACGATTAAAGATCAATATGAACATGATGTGATTTCAAAGATGTATTGCTGAAATGTAAAGACGGAAAAACATTGAATAAATTTGTCCTCAATGATGGCTATGTGTTTAGAGCTAACAAGTTATGCATTCCAGCTAGCTCCATTCATTTGTTGTTGTTACAGGAAGCGCATGGAGGCAGGCTGATGGGACACTTTGGAGTGAAAAAGACGGAGGACATACTTGCTGGTCATTTCTTTTGGCCAAGGATGAGGCGAGACGTGGAGCGCTTTGTTGCTCGCTGCACGACATGTCAAAAAGCTAAGTCATGACTTAATCCACATGGTTTGTACATGCCTCTTCCTGTTCCTAGTATGCCTTGGGAGGATATTTCTATGGACTTTGTTTTAGGACTGCCTAGAACAAAGAAGGGGAGGGATAGCATCTTTGTTGTTGTGGATAGATTTTCTAAAATGGCACACTTCATACCTTGTCGTAAAAGTGATGATGCTACATGTTGCTAATTTGTTTTTCCGAGATATTGTTAAATTGCATGGTGTGCCAAACACAATAGTTTCACATCGTGATGCTAAGTTTCTTAGCCATTTTTGGAGAACGTTATGGGCAAAATTGGGGATCAAGCTTTTATTTTCAACTACTTGTCATCCCCAAACTGATGGTCAAACTGAGGTTGTGAATAGAAGTTTATCTACCATGCTTAGGGCTGTTTTGAAAAAGAATATAAAAATGTGGGAAGAGTGTTTGCCTCATGTTGAGTTTGCTTATAATCGGTCCCTACATTCTAGTACTAAGAAATGCCCTTTTGAGATTGTTTATAGATTTGTACCCCGTGCTCCTATTGATTTATTACCTCTTCCTTCAATGGAACGAGTGAATTTTGATGCTAAACATCGTGCTGAATTGATCTTAAAATTGCATGAAACCACTAAGAAGAATATAGAGTGCATGAATGCCAAGTATAAACTTGCTGGTAGTAGGGGAAAGAAAACTATCACTTTTGAACCTGGTGATTTAGTTTGGTTACATTTGCGAAAGGATAGGTTTCCTGATTGGAGAAAGTCTAAATTGTTACCTCGAGCCGATGGTCCATTCAAAGTGTTAGAAAGGATTAATGATAATGCATATAAACTCGAGTTGCCTGCGAATTTTGGGGTTAGTCCCACATTTAACATTGCAGATTTGAAGCCATATTTGGGAGAAGAAGATGAGCTTGAGTCGCGGACGACTCAAATGCAAGAAGGGGAGGATGATGAGGACATCAACACCCTCGATACATCCACACCAACTCAGCTATCGGTTTTTGGTCCGATCACTTGCGCTCGTGCACGTCAACTAAACTATGAGGTAAACTCGTTCTTGGCCTTATGTCCATCTTATAGACCGTGGAACTACGTGCTTTCTTGTTTTGCTTAGGAACAATGGAGATGAGCCAATGGGAAGGGAATTCGCGCGGATGGGATTTGGACAGCAGAACAGCACCAACTTGTGACGGCCACCACGATTTCATACGGACTCCGATCTGGGCGTTCAAGTACTTCCTGGAAAGATTATCAAGTCTACTTTCAAACGGATCTGGCCTCATGTCCATATATATTTGGAGTCGGCCGCAATAGTTATTTTAATACCAAGACCTTCTTCTGTCCATGGTGCTGCATCACCAAAATTGGGCCCATGGCCCATGTATCGTTTGGAGTCCATTAGGGACTCGTGATTAGGGTTTCTCACGACCCTAGGGAGGTAATAAATAGTAGCAGCCGCCCTCATTAGCTGGTGGGTTTTGTTTATTCGTAAGTTAGCTTCTGCTGCTTCCTTGTATACGCACGTGTCGACTAGATTGCCCGTCTAATTGTATCCAGAACCCCACTTTATATTGATTCAACAGATAAGTGCTTGTTCTTCTAGTTCTTGCGTGTTCTTCGATTGCTTGCAGGAACAAAGGCCCTCGTGGTCAGGTTGATTGTGCGCCAGCAAGATCAATACAACTTTGGAGTCGGTGTACCGATCGCTAAGGTGCATCGTCTTGGGGACGGTGTAGTCGGATCGCCAACGTCTTATCCTCCACAAATTGAACCCTCCTATTCTCATCGACAGATCGGGAACCAAGATCCTATCAAGTGGTAATCAGAGCAAGGTTAATCGGTGAGAGTGCTACCATTACTTTTCTTTCCGCTGTTATCATCCTATAGTCCAGAAAAAGCCCAAAAAAATACCAGATCTGTTTTTTTTCCATTATTCCTAGACCATTGTGCCTTTTACTTTCTCCACTTAGTCATGACTTGTTGAGTTCATGGTTGCTTCGACGAGTCAAGTTGCTGGTCTTTAGTTTTGCACCACTAGAGTTTCGAGTTCGTGTCACATTCGGTCACCTAGTTTGAGTCGGATTGCTAGTTCGAGTTTGAGTCAGATTACGAGTTCAAATCAGATTGCTACTTCGAGTTTGAGTCGGATTGCTAGTTCGAGTTTGAGTCTGATTACTAGTTCGAGTTCGAATCAGATTGCTACTTTGAGTTTGAGTCAGATTAGTAATTTGAGTTTGACAACAAGAAAAAGGCAAGTGCAAAATCAAAAGCCGCACAAAAGCCACAGGCAATTAGAGAAGAAAAAAAAGGCAAGTGCAAGATCAAAAGCCTTATGTGCAAATTTTGTCCAAGGGTCTCCTGATTCCATCTAGAGAGAGTTTGGGTGACCACCCCAACAAAAAAAACGAAAAAAAAAAGAAAAAAAATCAGATTGTTGTTTAGGGTGTTTTTGGCGACGACATTGGTGTCTCGGCTCGCGTCTCTAGTACGGTCTAGACTATGATCAGCACAGTACTGTCGTAGAATATTTATTCAGCTTGTTGTGATTAACGTGGTGAAAGTTTGCTCCTTGTGCTAGTTCAGCCACCTAAAGCCATAGATTGACACCTGCTCTTGAAGTTGTTCATTACTTGCTTGTTGCCATCACCTTCTTGCTGAGCTTTGTAAGAACAGGTAAGAGCTTGATTGAACAGGTTGAGAGTGAGCGAGTTATCTCCACCAGCACCTTTGTAGCTAGGGATAATGTTACCCTTTCATATTGGATTTTTTTTCTACTAACCATGGCAGGAGGAGCAAATACAAATGAAGACGTGCATTCACCTCGCACACGAGGAATTATACAACACTTCGAACGCCAAGTGCGGCTACACACAGAAGCGCTTGATGAGGATTTTCGTGTTACCAGTGACCGCCTTGGTCAATTGGAAAATATGCAGATCGACACCAACACCAAAATCAGCACATTGGAGATTTCCATTCAAACATTGAACACCTCTATTGGAGCCATCCTGCAGCGCCTTGAGGAGAGGGATCGTGGACGCACCACAAATGGACAGGTGAGCAATGCTCCTAGTATTGTACATGACAATGAAGATGACTATTCTGCAGATACAGAGATTAGGGAAGATGAGGAAGCTGTTGCTAACATTTTGCAGGAATATTCTGATGTGTTTCCAAGTGAAATACCACCAGGACTACCACCACTTCAAGGGATTGAGCACCAGATTGACCTCATTCCCGGTGCTTCATTGCCCAACCGTGCACTATACAGGACAAATCCAGAAGAAACAAAGGAGATTCAGCGCCAAGTACAAGAACTACTTGACAAAGGTTATGTACGTGAGTCTCTTAGTCCTTGTGCTGTTCCAGTTATTCTAGTACCTAAAAAGGATGGATCATGGCGTATGTGTGTGGATTTGTAGAGCAATCAATAATATAACCATTCGATATCGTCATCCTATTCCACACTTAGATGATATGCTTGATGAATTGAGTGGTGCTGTTGTGTTCTCAAAAGTTGATTTGCGTAGTGGTTATCACCAAATTCGCATGAAACTAGGAGATGAATGGAAAACTGCTTTCAAAACTAAGTTCGATTTATATGAGTGGTTAGTCATGCCTTTTGGGTTAACTAATGCACCTAGCACCTTCATGAGATTAATGAATGAGGTTTTGCATGCATTCATTGGAAAATGTGTTGTTGTGTATTTTGATGATATATTGATTTATAGCAAATCCATGGATGAACATCTTGATCACTTACGTGCTGTTTTTAATGCTTTGCGTGAGGCATGATTATTTGGTAATCTTGAGAAGTGCACCTTTTGCACGGATCGAGTCTCTTTCCTTGGCTATGTTGTTACTCCACAGGGAATTGAAGTTGATCAAGCCAAGGTAGAGGCTATTCAGGGGTGGCCTGTACCAAAGACCATCACACAGGTACGGAGCTTTCTAGGGCTGGCTGGGTTCTATCGTCGCTTTGTGAAGGATTTCAGCACCATTGCTGCTCCATTGAATGACCTTACGAAGAAGGGGGTGCCTTTTCTTGGGGCACCACACAAGATAACGCCTTTACCATACTGAAAGATAAGTTGACGCATGCACCTCTTCTCCAACTTCCTGATTTTTCTAAGACTTTTGAGCTTGAATGTGATGCTAGTGGGATTGGATTGGGTGGTGTTTTGTTACAGGAAGGAAAACCTGTTGCATATTTTAGTGAGAAAATGAGTGGGCCTGTTCTAAATTATTCTACCTATGATAAGGAATTATATGCTCTTGTACGAACTTTAGAAACATGACAACATTATTTGTGGCCCAAACAATTTGTTATCCATTCTGATCATGAATCACTAAAGCATATTAGGAGTCAAGGGAAACTAAACCGTAGGCATGCTAAGTGGATGGAATTTATTGAGTCTTTTCCTTATGTCATTAAACACAAAAAGGGAAAGGATAATCTTATTTCTGATGCTTTATCTAGACGTTATACTCTTCTATCTCAACTTGACTTTAAAATTTTTGGTTTAGAAATGATTAAAGATCAATATGAACATGATGCTGATTTCAAAGATGTATTGCTGAAATGTAAAGACGGAAAAACATTGAATAAATTTGTCCTCAATGATGGCTATGTGTTTAGAGCTAACAAGTTATGCATTCCAGCTAGCTCCATTCGTTTGTTGTTGTTACAGGAAGCGCATGGAGGCAGGCTGATGGGACACTTTGGAGTGAAAAAGACGGAGGACATACTTGCTGGTCATTTCTTTTGGCCAAGGATGAGGCGAGACGTGGAGCGCTTTGTTGCTCGCTGCACGACATGTCAAAAAGCTAAGTCACGACTTAATCCACATGGTTTGTACATGCCTCTTCCTGTTCCTAGCATGCCTTGGGAGGATATTTCTATGGACTTTGTTTTAGGACTGCCTAGAACAAAGAAGGGGAGGGATAGCATCTTTGTTGTTATGGATAGATTTTCTAAAATGGCACACTTCATACCTTGTCGTAAAAGTGATGATGCTACACATGTTGCTAATTTGTTTTTCCGAGATATTGTTAAATTGCATGGTGTGCCAAACACAATAGTTTCACATCGTGATGCTAAGTTTCTTAGCCATTTTTGGAGAATGTTATGGGCAAAATTGGGGATCAAGCTTTTATTTTCAACTACTTGTCATCCCCAAACTGATGGTCAAACTGAGGTTGTGAATAGAAGTTTATCTACCATGCTTAGGGCTGTTTTGAAAAAGAATATAAAAATGTGGGAAGAGTGTTTGCCTCATGTTGAGTTTGCTTATAATCGGTCCCTACATTCTAGTACTAAGAAATGCCCTTTTGAGATTGCTTATAGATTTGTACCCCGTGCTCCTATTGATTTATTACCTCTTCCTTCAATGGAACGAGTGAATTTTGATGGTAAACATCGTGCTGAATTGATCTTAAAATTGCATGAAACCACTAAGAAGAATATAGAGTGCATGAATGCCAAGTATAAACTTGCTGGTAGTAGGGGAAAGAAAACTATCACTTTTGAACCTGGTGATTTAGTTTGGTTACATATGCGGAAGGATAGGTTTCCTGATTGGATAAAGTCTAAATTGTTACCTCGAGCCGATGGTCCATTCAAAGTGTTAGAAAGGATTAATGATAATGCATATAAACTCGAGTTGCCTGCGAATTTTGGGGTTAGTCCCACATTTAACATTGCAGATTTGAAGCCATATTTGGGAGAAGAAGATGAGCTTGAGTCGCGGACGACTCAAATGCAAGAAGGGGAGGATGATGAGGACATCAACACCCTCTATACATCCACACCAACTCAGCTACCGGTTTTTGGTCCGATCACTCGCGCTCGTGCACGTCAACTAAACTATGAGGTAAACTCGTTCTTGGCCTTATGTCCATCTTATAGACCGTGGAACTACGTGCTTTCTTGTTTTGCTTAGGAACAATGGAGAGGAGCCAATGGGAAGGGAATTCGCGCGGATGGGATTTGGACAGCAGAACAGCACCAACTTGTGACGGCCACCACGATTTCATACGGACTCCGATCTGGGCGTTCAAGTACTTCCTGGAAATATTATCAAGTCTACTTTCAAACGGATCTGTCCTCATGTCCATATATATTCGGAGTCGGCCGCAATAGTTATTTTAATACCAAGACCTTTTTCTGTCCATGGTGCTGCATCACCAAAATTGGGCCCATGGCCCATGTATCGTTTGGAGTCCATTAGGGACTCGTGATTAGGGTTTCTCACGACCCTAGGGAGGTAATAAATAGTAGCAGTCGCCCTCATTAGCTGGTGGGTTTTGTTTATTCGTAAGTTAGCTTCTGCTGCTTCCTTGTACACGCGCGTGTCGACTAGATCGCCTGTCTACTTGTATCCAGAACCCCACTTTAGATTGATTCAACAGATAAGTGCTTGTTCTTCTTGTTCTTGCGTGTTCTTCGATTGCTTGCAGGAACAAAGGCCCTCGTGGTCAGGTTGATTGTGCGCCAGCAAGATCAATACAACTTCGGAGTCGGTGTACCGATTGCTAAGGCGCATCGTCTTGGGGACGGTGTAGTCGGATCGCCAACGTCTTCTCCTCCACAAATCGAACCCTCCTATTCTCATCGAAAGATCGGGAAACAAGATCCTATCAGAGTGGGACAAGGCGAACCGTCCTCTTAACTCCCGCGTCCCTCCATCTAGGTCAAGTCGCTGGACTATGTGAGATATCGGGAGCTCACCTCTACAGAGGAGGTCAGGTCCTGCCTTGTGGGCCACATGGCAGCTCGGGAGATCACCTCTTCGAGGAGGACAGGTCCTGTCTTGCGGGCCACATGGTGGCTTGGGAGCTCATCTCTGCGGGGATCGCTAGGCCCCGTCCTGCTGGACACATGTCGGTGCCAGGAGCTCACCTTTGACGTGGAGGTTAGGTCCTGCCTTGCAGGACACGTGGCAGCGCTGGAGCCCACCCATATGGGAGGTGGCCTGTCTGACTTCTTGGTCCATGTGGTAGCTCCAGAGCCCTGTGACACGGGGAGGAGGGATCCTTACCTACTGGACACGTGGTTACATGGGGGCTTGTCTCCAAAGGGGTTGCTAAGCTTCTCCTTCGGGTTTCTTGCGGATATCCTGGATCTCCCATCTGAGACTGATGGGTCCGGGTCTCTTGAACATGTGACACCCTAGGACCCTGCCTCTGCTAAGAGGCAGGGTACCTAGGCAGCTCTAGCTTGTGCGTGAGGGTACCCGGTATGCCGAGTACTGACAGTGGCCCCTGGGTCCACCTTGGGGGAGCGCCGAGCCCGAGGGTGGAGTCCTTATCCTGCTTTCCCGTGCGGCCTTTTAATTTTGTCTTGATCAGTCGAAGCGGTGCGCGCCTCTGCTGCCGTGACCACGCGTGCCTCTCTGGTTGAGGGGTCGTGGCGACGAGATCTTTGCTTACTGCGACATTATTGTGACGGTTCCCAAGGTGCCTACTGCACTTCTGCTGCTTTCACTTCTGTCTTTATGGGAACCGACGGGTTGCTTTCTTAGGCCGAGAACTGCCCTGTCCAGTGTTTCTGATGGGGGAACTGGGCCCGTTTGTCATGGATGTCGTGGTATGAGCCGTTGATTCGGAGCCCGCTGAAATTTGTACAGCGCGCCCAAACGCCACTAGGGTGCTTAAAAGGGGTACCTTTGTGCACAATGGAGGTTCCTTCCTTCCGCACGCCCCAAGCATTCGAGCCTTCGTATTCCTCCTTGAGGGTTTATCCACCCTTGAGGTTCTTCGCCCCTGCTCCAATGGACTCAGTCCTGCCTCCTTCCCAGATGGAGGATGTCTCACCTGTGAGGCGACTTTTTGGCTTGGAGGACGAGGAGCGACAGGACCTAATCCGTCTTGGCTCTTTGCCACTGGAGTTGTGGGAGAAGGAGATCGTCTTCTTCCGGACGTACGCATACTCCGGGTTCGTCCCTCCTGTTTCCTCCTTCCTATTGACACTCCTGGAATTCCTTAGGCTTCAGCTTTATCACCTGTCGCCGAACTCTCTGGTGGTGGCGGTGGTGTTCTCGCATTTTTGTGAGATGTTCGTCAGGTTGCATCCAAGCGTACCAGTGTTCCGGCAGTCTTCGTGTTGAGGCGGACCGAGAAGAAGAACAAATCCAACTTCCTGAGCGTCTACTTCTTCCAGCATTGGGCCAACAACCCCTTCAAGTACATCACACCACTCTCTTCGGCGAAGTGGGCTGATTGGAGGAAGGATTGGGTGATCGTACAAGTCGATGCCCACGACCGCTTGTTATGCCCACTGGATGGGCGACGATCAGGAAGGAGACCTGGGAGGAGCAGCTGGAGTTGGAGTAGGCCTACACCACGGTGATGGAGAGGATCCAATTCTAGGCAGATCATGGTCTATCGAAGTTGAAGGTGATGGCGGACTTCATCCGTAGACGTCTGGCTCCCCTTCAGCACCGTTGCTGTCCTGCATGGCTCTACATCAGGCTACAGGATGGCACCCGGCTGGTGCGGGGTCGCGACACAGAGACGACCCCTAAAGAGGTGCTCGACGCAATGTCCAAGGCGTGCAGCGACCTGCTGTCGAATGACGCCTTCAACTTCCCGCGGGCTTGCCCACCACTTTGCATGGATCGGGACCTTCGAACGAAGGTTCTGAAGGAGATGCCCAACCTGGACGCGATCAGTCTTGCCCCGGGACAGGTTGGTGATGAGATCTGGTGCCTGGCCATTGTCGACTCTTCGGAGGAGTCTGCAACTTCTTCAGGCTCTGAAGCTTCCAGGGCAGAGGAGGCACCTGATGTCGGAGGGTAAGGCAAGGCGTCAGTCCCTGATGCAGGTAAGGGGAAGGCATTGGTCCCTAGCACAGGCAAGGGGAAGGCCCTGGTGGTCGAGGTTATGAAGGAGAAACACCCTCAATCGCCACCGAGGGCGTCGCCGCAGGTGGCCTTTGCTCCAAGTCAATGTCCCCTAGCGCGCCTCTACAGTATTGGGCGTCGGCGGTTCTTCGGGGGAGGCTCGGTCTGTCAAGCGGTGGCTCTGCTGACGTCAGCGGTCAGCACATCATCCAGCATCCTCGTCGCCAGCGCGGTCCAGAGTGCCACAGGGGGCTCCGACAGCGTCACACCTACGGAGCCTCAGGCAAAAAGGCCTCGAGCCAACATCGTCGGCAGCTCGGGAGGAGGCTCCAGGAGTGGTTCCATTGGAGTTGGTGGAGGCACATTGGTGTAGGGTGGCGGCGTTGGTGGTGGTTTTGGCAGAGGCCGAGCTGGGATGACCTCGCCTGTTATGCCATTGTCATGGCCTGCGGCTTCAGGGTCGCCGAAAGTGGAGGCTCGCTGGAGCTTCTGGGGATGTCGGTCTGTCCACTACTTCGGTCTGTCCATCAGTTTGAGGGTGGCAAGTGGTAGAAAAGAGCAATTTCGTCCCCAACTCAGCCCATAAGGTTTTCAAAAAATGACTTAGAAATTTGGCATCTCTATCTAAAACAATAGTGTTTGGAACCCTATGCAAACGAACAACTTCTCCAAAGAACAAGTTAGCAATATGGGTAGCATCATCAATTTTGTGGTATGGTATGAAGTGTGCCTTTTTAGAAAATCCGTCCAAAACAAAAAATAATATCCCTCCCCTTCATTGTTCTAGGCAATCCTAAAACAAAATCTATAGAAATATCCTTCCATGGAGCACTAGGAACAGGGAGAGGCATGTATAAACCATGTGGATTAAGATGGGACTTAGCTTTTTGACAGGAGGTGCAATGAGCAACAAACCGCTCCACATCTCTTCTCATCTTTGGCCAAAAGAAATGGCTTGCTAGGATGTCTTCCATCTTCTTAACACCAAAGTGTCCCATCAACCCTCCACCATTTGCTTCCTCCAGTAGTAAGATACGCATAGAACGAGCTGAAATACACAATTTTATAGCTCGAAACACAAAACCATTAGTGAGAACAAACTTGTTCCATGTTTTTCCTTCTTTACATTGCAGCAGCACATCTTTGAAATCAGCATCAAAAGCATATTGTTCTTTAATTCTTTCCAAACCAAAAATCTTAAAAGTGAGACTAAAAGGCATGACTAACCACTCATACAAACCAAACTTGGTTTTAAATGCTGTTTTCCATTCATCACCTAGCTTCATGCGAATTTGATGGTATCCACTACGCAAGTCAATTTTAGAAAAAATCAGCCACTAAGTTCATCAAGCATATAATCTAACATAGGAATAGGATGACGATATCTAATGGTAATGTTATTAATTGCTCGACAATCTACACACATGCGCCATGAACCATCTTTCTTTGGAACCAAATGAACAGGAACAGAGCAAGGACTAAGGGACTCACGCACATAACCTTTGTCGAGTAATTCATGTACTTGTCGCTGAATCTCCTTAGTCTCCTCCGGGTTGGTCCTGTATGGTGCTCGGTTTGGCAAAGAAGCCCTAGGGATAAGGTCAATCTGATGTTCAATCCCTCTCAATGGTGGTAGCCCAGCTGGTAACTCTTGTGGAAACACATCAGCGTATTCCTGCAAAAGCTTAGTGACAGCAGGGGGCAAAGCACATGGTTCGTCGTGAAGTGAGAACAAAGCTTCTTTGCAAGCAAACACATAGAAGATTGCAGCATTATTTTTTAATTCAAACAAATCAGATTTGGAAGCAAGAAAACAAGCACTCTTCAATTTTATTTCATTCTTCTTCACATGAGTAGATTTGCAATTGTCAGTCTTAGGGTGTACCGATTCCTTCGCAACATTTGAATTTTCATTTTGAGTAGATTTCTTATTTTTCTCTTTGCAAGCTCTAGCAATGTCATCCTTCAAAATAGCATCAGGAGACATAGGGTGCGAAACAAGCTTCTTCTCATTATGCATGAAAGAGTATTGATTTGATTTTCCATGATGTAATGTATCTTTATAAAATTGCCAAGGTCGACCAAATAGCATAGAGCAAGCTTGCATAGGTACCACATCACAATCAATGTAATCATGGTAGGAACCAATTGCAAATTTGACATGAACCAGATGTGTTACCTTAAGCTTACCACTGTCGTTGAACCATTGGATGTAGTAGGGATGTGGATGTGGAAGTGTTGTCATCCCAAGCATCTCTACCATGGAAACACTTGCTAAATTGTTGCAGCTTCCTCCATCAATAATAATGCGACACGATCATTCCAAAACTACATAGTTAGTTTGGAATAGATTGTGTCGCTGGTTCTGTTCAGCTTTGATCATTTGGGCACTCAAGACACGCTTCACAACAAGACTCTCATAGTGGTCAACATGATCAGCCTCAATGTGCTCTCCATCATCATTCTTCTTTCCTACATCCTGTGCAGCAAGCATGGCATATGTATCCTCATCTAAATCAGTAGCGGATGAGTACTCACTATTTTCTCGTACAATCAGCACACGCTTGTTTGGGCAGTCCCTTCGTAGGTGTCCAAAACCCTTGCACTGGAGGCAGTGAATGTCTTTTGTTCTCCCGGTGGAAGCGATGGAAGAAGTGTTGGCTGCAACTTGGGTGGATCCTTTTGTTGTCTCGATAGCACGTGAAGGTGCTGATTTTGATGTAGTCCTGGGCAACCGATTGGAAGCATCGTCCGGAGAACCATGCTTAAGACCAGCAGCATTTGAACGGGACTATCATGAGGTAGATCGACCTATAGAAATGTTAGTTCCTTGCGCGTCGTCCCTGCACTTCTCTTTCAGCCTTACAAGCAAGATTGAATAATCGAGTGACATTAGTGTATTCCTTATAACCCAATATGTCCTGAATTTCTCGTGTTAAACCACCCATAAATCTAGCCATTGCAGCCTCTTCATTTTCAACTAGGCCACATCGCATCATGCCTATTTGGAGTTCTTGATAGTATTCCTCAACAGATTTGTTGCCTTGCCTAAGTTGTTGTAATTTATGCAGCAGGTCACGAGCATGATAGGAAGGAACAAAATGACGATGCATGATTCGTTTTAAGGCATTCCAAGTTTGTGGTACGATAGCTGGATTTTTAGTTTGATACTCATATCACCAAACAGAAGCAAAGTCAGTGAATTCACTAGTGGCAGCTCTAACCTTTTTATCATCAGGGAAATCATGGCATGCAAATTTTTGATCTTGTGATAATTCCCAAGACAGATATGCATCCGGATCATATTTACCATCAAAGGGTGGTATGGAGAATTTAATGCTGCGTAGGGAATCGTCATTGTCACGTACTCACGTCGTAGGGATCAACCACCCATACCATGATGGTCGCGACGTGGCTGCCGTTGATACCTGAAAGATCCATCATCAAGCTCGGTATCCGCTGAATACTCCGCCTAATCATATCTTGCAGCGCTGCCAACGGAGTCGTGGCTGTCATCAACACATCTTTGCCTCTCTTCGTGTCCAACCTGTTCCATCCTCTCCAATCGCTCAATGATTGCTGCAAGAGAAGTGTTAATAGCCCCAGCAGTGCTTTCTAATGTGGTCAGCTTGGTGTTGGTGCAAATCTGCGTCAACTCTAATTGACCAATGTGTTCATTGGTGACTTGAATATTCTCATTGAGAGCATCCGTGTGTAGTTTTACTTGGCGTTTGAAATGCTGAATGATGCCCCTCGTACGTGGTGAATGTGGAAATGTCTCATTCACATCAGCTGGCATGGTTAGTAAAAAAAGGAAATACAACAGCAAGCAGATTAATCCTAGCAATTGCCAAGAGGTGGTAGGACACAATCACTTCCTCACTAGCAAGAAATCAAGATCTTACAAGTTCTTACCACACGATGCAGGAGGCACCGGCAAACATCAAGAACAACAACAAACGGTGGCTGCCAGCTCAATCCTGTGGTGTTGTAGATAATTTTGTGCAGCTGTAGGTGGCTGCTAGAAATGAGTTGCACAAAGGAAAAGCTAGTACCACATTAGTCACAACAAGTTGAATAAACGTTCCACGATGGAACTGTGCTGGTCCTAGTCTAACCCGTGATAGAGACGCGAGCCGTCACTCCACGTGATGTTAAATTTACTGTAGTATGAAAGCCCGGACAGCATGAACGTTGTGTTTTAACAAAACGTTCAAAACAGCAAGTTGAACTCCGAAACTTGAAACAAATTTTACACAAACTGTTTCTTTTTTTTTTGTATAGTGAAACTTTTTCTAGCAATTTCAATCAGTGCGACTTTTCTTTCTTTGCACGTGCCTTTTTCCTACTGATCTGCGCGGCTTTTCTTTTGCACTTGCCTTTTTCTCTCAACTTTGGGTAGGTAATGAAAATGGAATGAGAACAAAGTGGCAGGAACTCGAAACTCTAGCGGTGAAAAACTTAGGACTAGCAACTTGACACAAAAAGGCAACCTTGAATTCATCAAGTCGAGAGCTAAGTAGCAAAGCAAAAGGCTCAAAGTATTTTAGGATTTTTTGAGCGAACTTTTGTAGGCAAAAGTGGACAGTAGGTAAATGAAGAACAAGGAGAAGGAAATCTCTCACCGAGCAAACCTGAAATTTGATATCACTTGATAAACCCAACGGGTACGGGGGATGCCCTGTCTTCCGATGAGAGATGTTGGTGGTTAATGAATTTAGTGGAGGCCGACGTTGGCTGCCCGACAACCACAACCAGAATGGTGTGGCGCCTTGAGCGACAGTTACAACGTCTCCTGATAACTGCGATTTGGGTGGAGGTCGACGTTGTGCTACCTGACTACAACAACCACAAGGGTGCTTCGCCTTAGCGATAGTTACACCGGCTCCTCTTGTTGCTGTACTTGCCGTGCCAAGAACAGCCTTGAACCTGCAAGCAATCAAAAAACAAGCAAGAACAAGATAACAAGCAAACACTCACGGGTGTGATAAGTTGGGGTTTTGATTCAAGTAATCGGAAGGTCTCGTCGACGCTTGCATTACAAGGAAGTAGGAATGGCTTAACTTACAGAAAACAAAACCCAAGTCCTTCCTATGGCTGCTAGTTGTTTATATAGAGGAGGAAGACTAGAACTCAGGATGGAGTCACGAGTCTTGTTCGTCCTTTTATGAGCAGCTCAAGCGTCATCTGCCTTTGATTCTTGATCCAATGGAATGTAGACAAAGAGACCTTTCCAGCAAGTACTTATTTGCATTAAACAACCTTGGAAGTTGAAAGTTATGCCCCTTTTAAATTGGTACTTGCTGAAGTTACGAGGACACCTCAGGTGGAGCAGCCTTCATTGCATTAATCCCTCCATTCCTCCTAACTGGATCAACTCCAAAGCACCTAATAATATCAAGGTCATCACAAGGCCCTAATAGTTCCTCATTTGAAGGATAATTATTTTGAACGGCCAGGAATGAGTTCACCTGATAATTAAGTTGACGTGCACGAGCGCGTGTCATTGGACCTTGATTAGTTGGAAGTTGTGAATGGGCTGTTGTTGTGGTTGTATCAACGGTAGCGATATTCTCATCACCTGGTGTGCTACTGGAGTCAGTACCCTAATCTGCCCCTGGAGGCAATTTTTGAAGGTCCTGTTGAAGGGCGCGAGGAGGCGGCAGAGGTAAAAAATGACGTGAAACATGTCATCGCGCAATTCGCCAGGGACTGAGGCTGGCAGCCCGACTTTGTATCTGGGGTTCACCCTTTTGTAAATATTCCTTAATGAATATGAATTTGTGTTTGGCTTCTTGGCTTTACTTTGTGCTTCTCAATTGTTGCCCTGAGTCCTTAGTTGCGTAAGGGTTTGCAGAACCTTTGCTGAGCCCGTTAACTTTTGAGGACCAACGGTTGCACAATTGATATGGCCGAGGTGTTGCCCATTGACTTCCTGCCTATGGAACCCCCTTAGCGTCCCCTTGGTAGATGTGGTTAGTTGGCTGGGCACATCTACCGTTTGATTTGCAGGATGTCTTCAATGTGCCCCTGTGGAGCAGGGGAGTTGTAGTGTCGTACCATCACCAATTGCCGGAGCTGGATGCTTCGATGTCGCCCATCACCATCGTGGAGACGTCGACGGCAGGCCCCTTGGGAGGTGCTTGAGTTGGGTGCTCTATCGTCGCCCACTATCGTTGTTGAGGCGTCGACGGCAGGCCCCTTGAGGGGTGCCGGAGCTGGATGCTCCGATGTCGTCCACCATCATTGTAGAGTCGTCGACGGCAAGCCCCTGGTGTACAGGCTATCGCAAGAGAACCCTGTTAGCAACAAGAGTGGGGCAGGAGAGTTTACTCACTTATCTGCATTTGGCGCTGTCGTTGACGTGCTGGGACATCGGCGGCAGGCCCCTTGTGAGGTGCTGGAGCTGGACGCTCTGGCAGTTTTTCCTGCACATATGATAGAAAGAGGGAGGACTAATCTTGCTTGTCGGTCATACCTGTTCCTCTCCTTAACTCCGTCATGTCTTACTGTCCTGGACTGACACACGGGACTTGGATAATTCGATGTGTTGGTGCTCCGGGGTCTGGCTCCTGCCGTCATTAGGGTGTGAGCTTTCTCGCTCGAGTACTCTGCTGTAGCGCTGGGAGCTTTCTCGCTCCATCACAAACCTTTCTTGGGAAGCCTTCTGGCGCCACGGGACCCTAATGACGAGAGCAGCCGGAATAACCCCTCACACACTGCAGGTACCTCAAGTGAACCCGCCTGTAGTAGGACTGCATGACTTCAACAGGGGTGAGTTACAGAGCATACAACCGTGTATATGAAGATAACATACAATAAACAAGGCTAGTATGGTATGATCATAAAATTAATGCGTAATTAAATGAACAATGTTTTTAAGAATGCATTAAGTAAAACAATGATTCTTTTTTATTGGAGTTTATAGGGGGGTCAGACTTTTACAAAAGAGGGCAACGGCTTGCTTTCGGATGATGAGGGAGGCAGGGTGTACAGGCTTAGGATTCGGAACCAAGCAAAAGCTGACTGCACACTCTGGACCTGACTCTCCCGGTGCTCGGTTGTCCTTAGTGCTGCTGCTAGGTCCTATCAAAACCTTTACACTATCCTACTTAAACTTAATATTTACAATAGGGGTGCCCAAGGCTCCAAGGCAACTGTGATGGTTGTGGTGCAACCTTGCTGTCGACAGCTCCCAGAGAGGCGATGAGCGCGTGTCCCTACTTCCTGCCCCTGTCGCCCGTCTTGCGGGTGGTATGAGCAGTGCTGGGACTGAGCTCGGCAGCTTTGATGGGGACGTTGGTGCCGCCAGAGGGCTGCAGTTGTGGCGCAGCGGGTGCTCCATGCTGACGTGAGCTCGGCGGTTGCTGACTTGATCTAGTGCTGCCCGGGGTGGGTGCCGGGTCTGCTGAGAGGGCTTGGAGCTGCTCCAAAGCTAACACCGCGGTGGTGTAGTCTCCACGGATCCTGAGGACACCGGAAGGGGTTGGCATCTTCAATACGAGGTAGCCATAGTGGGCTCAACCATGAATCGATATAGGGTCGGCCTACCAATGATGGTGTTGAAGGGGAGGCTCACATCGACGACATCGAAGAGAATGTTCTCTGTCCTGTAGTTTTCGGGTGTCCCGAAGGTCACCCGGAGATGGATGTTGCCGTATGGGATGATGCTCCCTGGTCCGACCCTCGAGAATGGGCTCGAGGGGGTGAGCTCAGACACTGGGATCTGCAGCTGCTCGAAGGCTGCACGGCTGAGGAGGTTGAGGCTGGCCCCGCCATCTATCAAGACGTAGTGGAGCTTGACGTTGGCTACGGTGGGGTCGACTAGAAGAGGTAGAACCCCTGCCCCAGCCATGTCCTTGGGGCAGTCAGAGGCATCGAAGCTTATCGGCGTCTCCTTCCAGCGGTGATGCCGCACCGGAGTGGGTACATGGGCTATCGAAGCCACTGCACGACAAAGGGTATTGGCCGCGTTCTAGGATGCGGGGTCCCAAGACCCTCCGAAGATGACGTGGAGGGTATTTCCATGCTCGTGGTCGCTCCTGGCGTCGAAGTCCTCATCTTGGTGGACCACTTTGATGGCCCGCTCTTTCTTCTGGTACTCCATCTCCTCAACATCGTCGACCTTGAGGTCGACCTTCTGCTTGCCCTCCCGCTGGCGGAAGGGGGCGTCGTCTAGGCGCTACTGCGTCCGCTCTTGGTAGCATTCGACGCATCTCTTTATCTCTCGGCACTCGCTCGCGGTGTGGTCGCGAGTTTTGGGCACCGAGCAGGGCTCGACGCCTTCATCAGCAGCAGGTAGCTGACCTGGGCGCTTCTCCGGGCGCGGAGGTTTGCCACCTCCGGTCAGGGCTGCTGCCATGACGGGGGACCCATGCAGCGGCTTATTCTGGCTGCCACCCCTGTTCTTGTTCTTCTTCTTGCCACTATCAGGGGTAGCGGCTCCTTCTCCGGTCTGGCCGGCCCAGCCCGCCCCGGGGGCGGGCTGAGCGTGCTAGTCGTGGCTTTCTGCCGCCCTGGCGCACCAATCAGCGATGGAGAAGAGCTCGGAGACATCTTGCACATTGTGCATGGATAACTTCTCGAGCATCTTGCGGTCACGTACTCCTTGTCGGAATGCCACTATGACAGAGGCATTCAGTATGTTGGGGATGGAGTTGCGTACCTGGGAGAAATGCTGGATGAATGACCTCAGTGTCTCCTTGGGCTGTTGTCCCACGGCATGGAGGTCGAGCTCAGTGCCGGGGCGAGTGTAGGAGTTGCCGAAGTTCGTCGTGAACTACCGGCACAACTCATCTCAAGAGGTTATAGACCCCTCAGGCAGGTTTATTAGCCACGAGCGGGCCGATCCAGTCAGGGTGACTGGGAAGTAGTTCGCCAAGATAGTCTCATCCGCTCCTGCAGCAAGGAGCGTCGTGGTGTAGATCTGTAGAAACTCGGCCAGCTTAATGCTTCCGTCGAACCTCTCTGGCATATGTGGTCGGAACTTGCGCGGCCACGTCACGATGCGGAAGTGCGGAGCCAACACTGCACAGCCTCCGATGGGTTTCGTTGGAGAGTCATACGGGTAGCATACCCCAAGGGGGTCTGCTGCACGATGTGCGGCGCCTGTGGAACCTGCGGTTGTTGCACTGGTTGTGATATGCGTTGCTGCAATGGTACTGGCTGCACCAAGTACTGTTGCTGCATGTTCTGCTGCACCGAGTACTGCAGGGGGGCTGTCGAGCCGACATACTTCTGGTCAGGTGGCGGAGGGTTTACTTTCAGTGCACCTTAGATGGAGGACGGGGCACTGGGGCCATATTCGGCGTAAAGGTTGCGCCGCCTCTCTTGCTGCCGCTCGATGATGACTCGGCTGTCCAAGTGAGCTTGACGACAGTCAAGCTCAGCCCTGAGGTCCTCCATGGGGAGCCGGCCAGCGCTCGAAGGCCTGGAGGAGCGGGAGTTGGCAGTGCGGTGGTCGATGGACGGCGTTCGTGACAGCGACACGAGGTGCCTTCCCCTATTGGGGGAGTTGATGGCTGCGACGACGAAATGGTCGATGTTTTGGACCCACTGTTGGCCGCTCCTTGAGAAGCATTCAGCGACGGTGGGTGGTGGAGAAGAGCTCTAGCCGCTGCCAGAGCGCTCGCAGGCTTGCTGTTGGTGGTGCCGGCGGGGCTGACTGAGCCGGGATGTGTCCCGACGTGCTGTCCTGGCCAGTTGTACCTGCACGGGAGTGTGATGGACCAGAGAGAGGCGCTCGAGAGACGGATCTGGTCATCGGACGATGGCCGCGGAAACCGCCTTTCAAGGGCCTGATGAACACCATGGTGGTGAAAACGCTACCACTTTTTTGAGGGAAAAATCCCCTACCTGACGCGCCAAATGTCGAAGTGTTAGAGCGACACTTCCCCCGGATCTGCTAAGGAGCAGCCTGCGGAGGTTCTTGTTCGGCAGGGCTTAGGCCTCAATCAAGTGTTCTAGCGGATGGAAGTATGAGATAGTGGTTTTTACGTGGTTCGGAACGCAAGGAGCGTAACACCCTACTCCAAGGTGGATGGTATTGCTGGTATGTGTGTATGCGTGTGTGATATTTTTGGTCATGTCTCTTGTAACGGTGGCGGTCCGTGCCTTTTATAATCAAGGTCGGACGCCTTACAAGTGGGGTCCTGGGGCCCGACAGGTGGTCTCGGGGCGATCTTATCCTAAAAGATCTAAGGCTTCTTCTCTAAGCTTGCTCTAACCGTGGACTTGAAGACTCGCCATCTTGCCGCCTGCGTCGTCAGTAGCCCATGCGCTGTTGCTGACATTGGCAGGGGATGTCTCGTCCAACTGTCTCTATCGCCGTAAGCTACCCACTTGGCAGAGTGGTATAGGCCTGCGGCGTCTTCACTGTAATGCGATTGGTCATAGTAGTACCTGACATTAGGCATGCACCTCGCCATGTGTCTGGGGAAGCTGCGTGTCTTCAATCCTTGACAGGGACAAGGTGCACCGTCCTCTTAACTCTCACGTCCCTCCATCTAGGGCAAGTGGTTGGACTATGTGACAACTCGGGAGCTCACCACTGCGGAGGAGGTCCGGTTCCGCCTTGCGGACCACGTGGCAGCTCGGGAACTCACCTCTACAAAGGACGTCAGGTCCCGTCTTGCGGACCACACGGTGGCTTGGGAGCTCATCACTGCGGGGATGGCTAGGCCCCGTCCTGCTGGACACGTGTCGGTGTCGGGAGCTCACCTCCGCGGTGGAGGTTAGGTCCCGCCTTGCGAGACACATGGCAGTGTTGGAGCCCACCCATATGGGAGGTGGCCCGTCTGATGTCTTGGTCCACGTGGCAGCTCCGGAGCCCTGTCTCACGGGGAAGAGGGATCCTTACCTGCTGGACACGTGGTTACCTGGGGGCTCGTCTCCAAAGGGGGTGCTGAGCTTCTCCTTTGTGTTTCTTGCAGATATCCTAGACCTCCCATCAGAGACTGATGGGTCCAGTTCTCTTGAACACGTGGCACCCTAGGCACCCTAGCACCCTAGTTCTCTTGAACACGTAGCTTGTGTGCGAGGGTACCTGGTATGCCGGGTACCGACACGCGTGTTTTCTCTTTTTTTTGAAAGATCGTCATGTTTGAGGCTTGTTGATCATGTTTGGGGCGTAGCAAGCATGGACAAGTAACAGCATGCACTTGAAATCCTCGCAATCATGTTTGATTACAAAATTACGTGTTTTCCCTTTTTGTTAAAAGATTGTCATATATATATATATATATATATATATATATATATATATATATATATATATATATATATATAGTTGATGACGTGCTGATTATTAGTTGCTGATTTTTAGTTAAGAGGCTTGTTGATGACGTGCTGATTATTAGTTGCTGCATCAGAAGAGCTTGTTTGGCTCATGGACAAGGAAAATTCTTTGTACGTAGTACAAAGTATAAGTTGGTCGGCATTGCTGTTCGTACGCTAAGGATGCGGCCAGGTAGTTGCTCTTGCAGATGTATGCTAATTACGTGAGTGTTTAGCCGGGTCATGTGGTTAGTCCACGATGCACCCTAAACCCGGTGTTGAGGCCGTGTATGTGCGTACACTAGTGACATGTGACAAAGTGCTCAGTCATCAATTGCGTTTGGTTTGACATTGAAGTTGGATCGGATATAGGATCATCCATTTCTTTATGTATTTGATCATCTAAATTAACTTTTGGTTGGATGGACTGGACGATCCAATACTTTGTTTGGTAGGTTGGATGAAACTTGGGTGAATTATTGAATCATCTAAGTTGATAATCTCATAATATTAATTATTTGTATACTAATTATCATATTACTAGCAAATATTAATGTTAATATCATAATTATAATTATTAATCAACAATAAACCAGATAATTATGACTAATTACATTACTAAGAAGCATAATTAGATAAGGTGGATGGACTCATCCAACCAAATTTCCTGGACCATCTCATCCAGCATCTGCGATGAATATTCCTCAAACCTGGATCACCCTGTCCGTCTGACCGTGAAACAAATAACACATGACTGGACCATCCAATTAATCCAAGTCAATCTAATCGCAGCAACCAAACACAGATCTTTTTGGCCGCATCGTGCACGTGTGCATGATGATGGATCGTGCACGCCAAGTGTCGAGTTATTCGGATCGCTGAGCAAATTTCGGACGTGGAGTTTGTGTGCTCGTGCGCCCTCCAAGATTTAGTGCATCGGTGTACGTAGCAATCATCAGGGCAGGGTGGCACAGTCGCGGGAACTGTGCAGTGCGCCTTGGCTGTAAGATTCAGAGCGTGAACGTACGTGGCAACCATCTGGGCGGGGTCGCACAGAGACGGCTGTGCAGCCCTGCCGCAGAGAATTCGATTCCTGCACCAAGGGGTTAAGAGATTAAAGGCAGGCCTGGCTCTCGGTCTAGGCGGGAAGGGCTACCGCCTAGGGCCAGGCCGGGGGGGGGGGGGGGCACGATGACAACTGTTAAATAGCAAAGAAATAAAATTAATTAGTATTTGCATCATCCCTATGTGATGTACAGTTTTACACGGTCTAGCTTTTTATTTTCGTAATTTTTTGAAATATAATACTATGCCCTAATGTGTTTAATATTTATTAGATATAATATTACTAATGTGATAATTTTCCATATGCGATGTTTTTCGATAAAAGGAAGAGTTTCTCGTTAATGCATACTGTAGGACACATTGTTCAGAAACATAAAAGACATTTTTCATTAACATAAAAACAACACATATATTACAAACAAGAAAAAAAACACATAGAAAACAAAAGGAAAAACTACTACTAATCCTACTCTACTCGGAGGAGGACTTGTCCACCTCCTCCGCCGCCGCCTCCAAATCTGACGGCGGAGCCTCCGCCTCCCCCGGTGGCGCATCCTCCGCCCCCGCCGGCATCGCATCCTCCAACACCAGACTGAACTTCCGACCGACGGCATCCACCAGTTGCTCGCAAAACTCCACCCCAGCCTCCTCACCGATCGTCTCATAGAGGCAGTTGAGACGAGCGGCCACAAAGCCTAACCCGAAGATTTAGTAGCCGGCAGAGTCCATGCTGGTGTGGTGGGGAAGGATCCCAAGTCCCAGACGGCGATAGGAGCGAGATGTATCGTTAAATACATCTTGCACCATTTTGTCGAGCGCTCTTGCTTGCACATCGACGGCGAACATGTTGTCGGTGACCTCCTTAAGCTCACCGTCAAGTTTGTCAATGCATTTATCGATGAGGCCAACAATCCCATCATAGTAGGACAGAGGAGGTGTGGACACCTCGGGCAGAGATGGGGGTGGAGGAGGTGCGGGCACCGCATCCAGTTCCACCAGCATTGACAGTGATGGAAAAGGAGAAGGATGTTCGATGGACGTCGTTGGCCTGGAGCGCTTCGGTGTGGGGCTACCCATTTTTGCGGCGACGGAGGTGCGAACAAAGAGAGAGAGATGGTCGACGGTGGTGCGGCGGAGAAGCAAGATGGGAAGTTTGGAGGCTAAAAGATCAATCAAGAGGTGCGGCGGAGAAGAAGAGGACGGTGTGCCTTTAAAGCGGGTCATCATCTAAGCGCGAGAGTGGACATGATCAGACGCCTGGAGAATTGTGCTTTTGAATCGACGGTCGGAGTTACTCCAAACCACGGTTTGCCTCCTCTCGAAACGGCTCGACACGTCCCGTCGACCAGTTTTTTAATTTGACACGCAAAGGGTCCAGGGTATGCAATGGCCCACCTGGCATACTTTGTAGGTTTGTCCTGCGGTGTTCGTAACATTCGTGCGAGCGATTTCAACAAGGTGTGGAAGATTGTTGTGAATGTGTGCGGCAATCGACCGAGGGTACATATCCGTTTTTCGAAGGATCCGACCGTTGCCGACCGAGAGTCTATATCAAACTGATGATAATTGTCGTAATCATATATGATGGTGGACATGAATATAATGCATGTTTAAGAGACTCGCGATCAAGCATGTTTGATGACATGTTTAGGATTTTTGTGCCCCTTGTTGAGGATCATGTTAATTTGATGACATTGAGGATGTGCTCATTTGTTCCTAAAATCATAAATGTAGCGGCTAGCGCCTACGGCCGTCGTTTCTTCAAAAGACGAGTACTGCGATACATGGCAGCATGAGATCGATTAATTTGATGAACCACGTACGTAGTGAGAGTTGTGTGCTTATTAGACGATGGTAGTCCACATTCTGTCCTCGTAGTCGAGGGAATATCCATCCTGTCAAATTTGTTATCTCTATTGATGACAAGATAATATTGTTCATTAGTGTGGTAGATAAACACTGCCATATAGGTTGAGAACATACACATGCATGGTAGATAATATGATAAATATAGAAATATATATACATGGTAGGAAATATTCTATTCTTGGAATACATGATTGGGGCATAGCATGCATATGGACGTCTAACATCCATGTGAAAGACCTCCATCATGTTTGATGACGTTACTTGCTTTCTCTTTTTGTTGAGAGATCGTCATTTTTGAGGCTCGTTGATCATGTTTGGGGCGTAGCATGCATGGACAACTAACATGCATGTGAAAGACCTCGATGCATGTGAAATAACATGCATGTTTTTAAAAAGCCCTTGCCTCGGCCGCGCTACTGATCTAAATGATGGTGGAGGCACGGAGGCTGAAGGAAGTGCACCGAGACGGCGGCACGCTGAGGCGACAGCGAGGCGGACGCAGGCGGGGCACGGCGCGCGGTGGCGTGTGAAGCTCGGGGCGGCAGCGCTCGAAGCACGCAGAGGTAGCGCCGCTGCCAGCTGACCGGGCGTAAGAAGGGTGAAGTAAATTTCTTACTTATTCAAAATAATTAATATGTACTCCCTCCATCTCCCAAATTACTTGTCGCTCTTTAATTAATTAGTTCATTTTTGAATTAAAAAGAGTGACAAGTAATTTGGGATGGAGGGAGCTAGTAGTTGTACTTCTGTAATTTTCAGAACTATGTTAATTTGTAATTGCTTGACCTATAAAATTTATGGTTAATGATTAATTGCAAAATAAATGACTAATGACAGTAATTATTACCTTCTAATGATCTGTTGCCTAAAGTTTTCTCAAATTTTAGACACATGACAAATAGACTCCAGCTAATTCTTCCATCACAAAAACTATTTATTTTTTAAACAATCATCATAGAAACTACTAAAACATTAACTTAAATGCCAAGATAGTGGCGATGAGGTCCTCTGCCCTACAGTTATTACTGCAGCTGACATGTGGACCCGACAACGGTGGGGCACACATCTGATATGAACCCAAGATATAGTGTTTCCTCAAGAAAAAATAATTTTATGTGAGATTGGGCGCACAAGCAGAAAAGCTAGACTTGAGAGCTGCACCTGCGAATTCCATGTCGGGATGATCGACGGCAGCTGATCCACAAGCTCAGTGGTTAGATCAGTAGTCGCCAGAGAGCAGCTTGCGGCCGACCTCAAAGAAGACGAAGGCGTCGATGCACGCATAGTTGATCTGCTGGTCGGAGAGATTATACACATCCCAGTTGCTCATCCTCACCCGGTAAAGCTTCTCCATGTCGGCGCCCATCACGTCGCTCGCGATGTCCTTCAGCCCCACGCGGTGGAGGCTCGAGCGATCCATCTCCTCCGTCGCGAGCTCGGCCAGGTCCATCGTTTTGGCCACCTTTAGTTGCAAATCCTTCCAAAGTCTGTCGATGTCACCCTCCATGCCCACGCCGATGAAGCGGTAGTAGGAATCGCCAAGAAAATCTTCCAGCTCGCCGGGGAAGTAGTCAGCGTGGATGACCTGGAAGATGAGGCAGCCGCAGCCGATGCAGAGCTGCAGAACAGCGACGGGGTTCTGGTCGGCGGAGTAGCTAGGATGCCACTCGATGTCGAGCCCGACGATGAGCTTGTGAAGGCGCCGACAATGGACGGAGAGGACCTCGTCGAGCCAGTCCTCCATGACCCCATCGGAGGACGTCATGGTGGTGGTGATCACGTCTTCTTTGAACGTCATGTTGTACACCTGAGTCCCCGCCATTGGGTCCTCTCTCCTTATCGTCCTTATGGTTGCCGTCTGCGGTGGCACGGTGCAACTTCTCTCTTGTGCAAACCTTCGTCTACACTAGTTTGGATTTTGGAAACGGGTGTGGATATATAACTGATGCAGTTACGATATGAGCGGAGGAGTTTCCAAATTTGACGGGCCCGAGCCCCGAGTAAAAAAAGTCATGAAGATTTTTGAATCTGATATACTCTTTCTATTTTTTAATTCTTATCGTTATGACCACAAGATGCATTGTCTCAACCAAACACCACGTACAACAACAACAACTTTTCTCAAGGGTGCACCCACTGGATATGCCAGGTGGGCCACGGGATACCCTGGGTCCAGCCACTAGAGAGTAGCTAGTGTGAATGCATGCTGGAGAGATCAGCAGAATCGGGAACTGGCAAATGAAGATGGAAGTCAGCAGTCTCACGGTTCATGTATCGAAACGCGCACCATCCTTTTTCTTCTTCCTTTTTTCTTATATTGTTTTTCCACCAACCTTCTAGCCCTCCTTTATTTGAAGTTGTACGATTGGATCAGGATACGTGGCCGGCGTGAGGCGAGACCGTGTGTGCGACAGCAGGTGGAACGTCGTGGAGAGACGTTGCTCCCCTTTTGAGGATCATGTTTAATTTGATGATGTTGAGGATCAGATGTGGTGTACGTGTTTTCACAAGTGTGTTTGTTCCTAGAATCTAAACACGTAGCGGCTAGCGCCTGCGGCTGCGTTTCTTCGAAAGGATGAGTATAGCATGTTGGAAATTATATTGTACAAGGCATGCAATTAATTTGATGAACCGCGCACATAGTGAGTTGTGCCTAGATGGTACATTCTATCCACGAACCCTCGAGGGAACATCCTTCATTTCAAACATGCACGATGAGAGTGAGGACGACGCTCGATGGACGGCACTTTGTTAATCCAGGCTAAAGTTTTTTATATAATGGAAATAATTAAACCAACCTTTCCCTCAATCGAGAGTACGACCACACTGATACACCAAGTTTGTGAAGATCAACAACAAAAGACTCAACCCGACACATTAGTGAAAGTAAAACACCTGACACATTTTATTAATATGGAAGTCTATAACTAAAACTCCATCTAAATCGGGCAAAAACTTTGATGACCCTGACTTCTATATCTTTGCAAGCCATCCGAATCAAGTCTTTTTTGTCTTCACCCTTTTGCAATGACAACCACAAGCATTTATTTTGGGATAAAGTTGATACACCAGAAACTGTTCTAGCGTTTTTTGTGATTTACTATGTACTTTGCTGTTTGATCGCTCATTATGTTGGATCCATGTTGGGTTTCAACATAGAGAGTGGGCACGGGGTGAGGGGGAAGGTTCTCCCTGGTGCTGTCAGATGAACTAGGTAGAAGTCACTTTCTGGATCTCCAGCTCACTAGAGTTGATAGTGGAAATATATTCCATTCTAAAAAGATAAAAAAGATAAATAGTCCACTAGTTTATTGTTAGAAGAACAACATTATAACTATTTTTGCGCATCAATGAACAGCAAACTAAAGTTCATTACCTTAAGACGATATACTACAAACAAGAAAAAAGAAAAACACAAACTAGAAATGAGAAAAGGAAAACAACACAACTAAGAACAAGAAAAAACTACTTCTTCTCCTCCACCTCCATCTCCTCCTCCTTCTCCTCCTCCTCCTCCTCCTCCTTCTCCTACTCCTCCTCCGCCTCCTCCTCCTCCTCCTTGGGCTCCTGGCAGGGTGGGGGCGCCTCCCACGGTGGAGATGGGAAGCCCAGTTTCCTGGACAACGCCGCACCAGGTTGTCACGACCGGCGATGCTGAGCTCGACCGCCAGCGTGCCCCAGAGGACGTCGAGGCGACCGGCCAAGTGTTTCATGTCGAAGACATAGTGGCCTGTGGTCCCCATTCCAGTATACTCTGGATGGGGACCAAGCCCAAGGCGACGATATGATCTTGGTTCCCGATCTTTTGATGAGAATAGGAGGGTTGAATTTGCGGAGGACAAAACGTTGGCGATCCGACTACACCGTCCCCAGGAGATGTGCCTTAGATCAGTACACCGACTCCGAAGTTGTATTGTTCTTGCTAGCACACAATCAACCTGACAAGGAGGGCCTTTGTTCCTACAAGCAATCGAAGTACATGCAAGAACAAGAAGAATAAGCACTGATCTATTGAAACAATCAAAAAGTGAGGTCTCAAATACAAGTAGACAGACGATCTAGTCGACACGCGCGTGTAGAAGGAAGCAGCAGAAGCTAACTTTCGAATAAACAAAACCCACAATCTAATGATGGCGCGGCTACTATTTAATACCTCCCTAGTGTTGTGAGAAATCCTAATCACGAGTCCCTAATGGGCTCTTAACGATACATGGGCCATGGGCCCAACTTTGGTGATGCAACACGATGGACAAAAAAGGTCTCCAAATTAAAATAACGATTGTGGCCGATTCAAAATATATATGGATATGAGGTCAGATCCGTTTGAAAGTAGACTTGGTTATCTTTCCAGGAAGTACTTGAACTCCCGGATCGGAGTCTGTATGAAGTCGTGGTGGCCGTCACAAGTTGGTGATGTTCTGCTGTCCAAATCCAGTCCGCGTGAATTTCCTTCCCTTTGGCTCCTCTTCATTGTTACTAAGAAAACAAGAAAGCACGTGGTTCCATAGTCTAGATAAGATGGACATAAGGCCAAGAATGAGTTCACCTGATAGTTTAGTTGATGTGCACGAGCGCGAGTAATCGGACCAAAAACCGGTAGTTCAGTGGGTGTGGATGTATCAATGGTGTTGATGTCCTCATCATCCTCCCCTTCTTGTATTCGAGTTGTCCGCGACTCAAGCTCATCTTCTTCTCCCAAATATGGCTTCAAATCTGCAATGTTAAATGTGGGACTAACTCCGAAATCCGCAGGCAACTCGAGTTTATATGCATTACCATTAATCCTTTCTAACACTTTGAATGGACCATCAGCTCGAGGTAACAATTTAGACTTTCTCAAATCAGGAAACCTATCCTTTCGCAAATGTAGTCAAACTAAATCACCAGGTTCAAAAGTGATAGGTTTCTTTCCCTTACTACCAGCAAGTTTGCACTTAGCATTCATGCACTCTATATTCTTCCTAGTGGTTTCATGCAATTTTAAGATCAATTCAGCCCGATGTTTAGCATCAAAATTTACTCACTCCATTGAGGGAAGAGGTAATAAATCAATAGGAGGAGCATGGGTACAAATCCATAAACAATCTCAAAAGGGCATTCCTTAGTACTAGAATGTAGGGAGCGATTATAAGCAAACTCAACAGGAGGCAAACACTCTTCCCACATTTTATATATTTTTTTTAAAACAGCCCTAAGCATGGTAGATAAGCTTCTATTCACAATCTCAGTTTGACCATCAGTTTGGGGATGACAAGTAGTTCAAAATAAAAGCTTAGTCCCCAATTTTACCCATAAAGTTCTCCAAAAATGGCTAAGAAACTTAGCATCACAATCTGAAACTATTGTGTTTGGCATACCATGAACCTAACAATATCTCGGAAAAACAAATCAGCAACATGTGTAGCATCATCACTTCTACGACAAGGTATGAAGTGTGCCATTTTAGAAAATATATCCACCACAACAAAGATGCTATCACTCCCCTTCTTTGTTCTAGGCGGTCCTAAAACAAAGTCCATAGAAATGTCCTCCCAAGGCATGCTAGGAACAGGAAGAGGCATGTAAAAACCATGTGGATTACGTCGTGACTTAGCTTTTTGACATGTCGTGCAGCGAGCAACGAAGCGCTCCACGTCTCGCCTCATCCTAGGCCAAAAGAAATGACCAGCAAGTATGCCCTCCGTCTTTTTCACTCCAAATGCCCCATGAGCCCGCCTCCATGCGCTTTCTGTAGCAATAACAAACGAACGAAGCTAGCTTGAATGCATAGCTTGTTAGCTCTAAACACATATCCATCATTGAGGACAAATTTATTCAACGTTCTTCCCTCTTTACACTTCAGCAATACATCTTCAAAATCAGTATCATGTTCATATTGACCTTTAATCGTTTCCAATCCAAAAAAATTTAAAGTCGAGTTGAGATAGAAGAGTATAACGTCTAGATAAAGCATCAGCAATAACATTGTCCTTTCCATTTTTGTGTTTGATGACATAAGGAAAAACTCAATAAATTCCATTCACTTAGCATGCCTACAATTCAGTTTCCCTTGACTCCTAATATGCTTTAGTGATTCATGATCAGAATGGATAACAAATTCTTTGGGTCACAAATAATGTTGCCATGTTTCTAATGTCTGCCCAGGCACATATAATTCCTTGTCATAGGTAGATTAATTCAGAACATGCCCATTTATTTTGTCACTAAAATATGCAACAGGTTTTCCTTCTTGTAACAAAACACCACCCAATCCAATCCCACTAGCATCACATTCAAGATAAAAAAGTCTTACAAAAATCAGTAAGTTGGAGAAGAGGTGCATGTGTCAACTTATCTTTCAGTATCGTAAAGGCGTTATCTTGCGTGGTGCCCCAAGAAAAGGGCACTTCCTTCTTCGTAAGGTCATTCAATGGAGCAGCAATGGTGTTGAAATCCTTCACAAAGCGACGATAGAACCCAGCCAGTCCTAGAAAACTTCGCACCTGTGTGATGGTCTTTGGTACATGCCACCCCTGAATAGCCTCCACCTTGGCTTCATCAACTTCAATTCACTGTGGAGTAACAACATAGCCAAGAAAAGAGACTCAATCCGTGCAAAAGGTGCACTTCTCAAGGTTACCAAATAAACGTGCCTCATGTAAAGCATTAAAAACAGCACGTAAGTGATCAAGATGTTCATCCATGGATTTGCTGTAAATCAATATATCATCAAAGTACACAGCAACAAGTTTTCCAATGAATGCACGCAAAACATCGTTCATTAATCTCATGAAGGTGCTAGGTGCATTAGTTAACCCAAAAGACATGACTAAACAATCATATAAACCGAACTTTGTTTTAAACGCAGTTTTCTATTCATCTCTTAGTTTCATGCGAATTTGATCATAACCGCTACGCAAATCAACTTTGAGAACACAACAGCTTCACTCAATTCATCAAGCATATCATCTAAGTATGGAATAGGATGACGATATCGAATGGCGATATTATTGATTGCTCTACAATCCACTACATATGCCAGGATCCATCCTTTTTAGGTACAAGAATAACTGGGACGACACAAGGACTAAGAGACTCACGTACATAACCTTTGTTGAGTAGTTCTTGTACTTGGCGTTGAATCTCCTTTGTTTCTTCCGGGTTTGTCCTGTATGGTGCACGATTGGGCAATGAAGCACCGGGAATGAGGTCAATTTGGTGCTCAATCTCTCGAAGTGGTGGTGTGGTAGTCCTGGTGGTACTTCACTTGGAAACACATTAGAATATTCCTGCAAAATGTTACCAACAGCAAGAGGCAAAGAATGTTGCATATAGTAAAGGGAAATCAAAGCATCTTTGCATGCAAAAACATAGGCGACAAAGGTGAAAGCAATCAGTTCATTAATATCAGATTCCGTAGCAAGCAAGCATTTTCCCTTCAGAGATATCTCATTTTCTTATCAAACACAGATTTGGCATTGTTATTATTCTCAACATTAGCATGGTCCTGAGATTTAGTTTTCCTAGCTCTAGCAACATCATCTTGCACAATAGCTTCAGGAGACATAGGATGCAACACAATTTTTTTATCATGGTAAAGAAAAGAATACTGATTCGATCTACCATGATGCATAGAATCTCTATCAAATTACCAAGGTCTTCCTAGTAGAATATTACAAGCTTGCATAGGCACAACATCACATTCAACGACATCCTTATATGATCCAATAGCAAAATTGATTCGCACAAGTCTAGTTACCTTCGCCTTACCGCTGTTGTTTAACCATTGAATGTAATAGGGATGTGGGTGCGGTTTTGTGCTTAGTGCCAGCTTGGCGACCATGTCACCGCTGGCCAAGTTGTTGCAGCTACCTCCATCAATGATCATATGGCAAGAACGCTCTTTGACAACACACTTTGTTTGGAATAATGCGTGCCTTTGATTTTGCTCTGCTTTCTCCATTTGGGCACTAAGCACACGCTGCAAAATGAGGGTTTCATAGCGCGCTACATCTTGTGCACCAATATGCTCTTCTTGATGTTCGTCACTACCTGCATAGTCAGCTGCAAGCAAAGCCCATGTATCGTCATCTAAATTACTAGCAGATGAGTACTCACCATCATCTTTAACAACTAGAACACGTTTGCTCGGACAGTCACGCTGCACATGACCGAATCCCTTGCATAGTTGCATTTGTGACATTGGACGTCTCTAGCTCGCCCTGTAGATGCTATGGTGAAAGTGCATCTAGGCATCCCCATGGGTTTTGGATGATTGATGAAGACAACTAAAAGACTAAAGGGCTGAGTTGATCTTAAGCACCTGTGTGATGGTTGAAATGAGATAAAATCCCTCAAAAAGGAAAAGGTTGAAACGGGCGTTAAAGACTCAATCGTAGAAATTAGGGTTTCTATATTGTTGATCTTAGATGAGCCGTATCATGTGTGAGGGTGGTTGTATCATGTGCATTGAGATCATTCTAGACGGCTAAAAGTAGTGGTTGAGAGAAAAAAACCTAAGTGATAAGCCAAAATAAGAGAAAACTCTAGGAGGTCGGACTAGTCTAGGCCTCAGGGCCGGACTAGTCCGGCAAGATAGAATAGTCCGTTTTGAGTCGAGCTAAACGTCTCTGGATGAGTTCGGACTTGTCCGTATGGGTACAAACTAGTCCGTTCATCCCTTGGTGAGTGAAGTTGGTGCTAAGCCCCAGAAAGTCGGACTTGTCCATTTTTTGACGGACCAAAGCATTCTGGAAGAGTTCGAACTTGTCCGTTGTTGTATGGACTAGTCCGTTTGAGACTTAGTGTGAGAAACCGAGTCAAACCCTAGAGGTCCAGACTTGACCGCCCTATGGTCGGACTAGTCCAGACCTACCTTGTTGAGTCCATCTTGGGACGGACTAAAAATTTCTGTCCTACTTCGGAGTAATCCGTTGCTGATCGGACTAGTCTGTGTTGTCAGTGGCCGTTTGAAATTCAAACGTTGGCGCACACGTCATCTGTTTTGTCGGTCACTGACGTGAAATTGTTGGTGGTCCCAAAAAGTCGGACTAGTCCGTGGCACGGGTGCGGACTAGTCCGGGGTTGTCCTGGTGGCAACAGTTAGTTGTCGGGACTCCTATAAAAAGGGACCCTTGGCCCCTATTTGAAAACCCTCGAACCAAAGCGCCGCCACAAGTGACCTAGAGCCTTCCAAAGCCTTCTACTCATCCTACTAGCCCTCTAAGACCAAATCTTGAAGAGATTAGGGTTTGGGAAGGAGAGTGAAGGAAGATCATCGTGCTTTGGCTCTCGGTTTGATCTCTTCACATTGTGTTGTGTTTTGTGGCTTGTGTGAGTTGAGCTTCAAGTGCTCCTTGCTGTATTGATTCATGGGAGCCTCAACTTGTGAGCAGCCCCAAGAAACTTGATGATTACCCTTTGATATAGTGGAATCCAAGCCGACCATTGTGGTGGCTTGGTGAGAAGAGGGTCAAGTGAGACCCGGTCCTTGTGTGGACTTCTCAACGTGGATGTAGGCTTCTTCGTGGAGCTAAACCACAGGATAAATCTTGTCTTGCTTGTCGCTTTACATTACGTAATCACTAGAATTGATTTTAGGGTTCATACTGCTTTTCACTTTGATCTTTATTGAAATCTTGTAACCTAATTGCTTTAACTTGTTAATCTAAGTTGTACTAGGTTACTATACATTGTATTCATCTTTAGTGAAGTTAAATTCTTCAAATAACTTGTAGAAATTAGATTTTTAGGTTTTCTCCCCGTGCTGAGCAGACTAGTCCGGCCCGTTCTAGACAAGTTCAGCCTCAGCAATTTAATCTCGTTTGTTTAAGCCATTTCAGGTCATATTTCCTATTCACCCCCCCTCTAGACGACTTTCAATTGGTATCAAAGCTGACCTCTCCACCAAGAGTCTAACAACTCAAAGAGGAAATGGTCGGAAGGGGTGACAACGAGATTCCGGTAATTGTCAATGACGACAAGACGAAGAACATTAATGTTCTTCAAGAGGATCCTAATGATGATGAAGAAGTTCGTCTACTCAAGTCACGGCTTCGTGAGAAGCTCAATGTCCCCAAGAGGGAAATCAAGCCGATCGTTTCAATCAACACCGACAATAGGAGTAGTTCACAAGACTACTCCCAGTATCCTTACAACTATGAGCGACTAACCCCGAGCAACCATTACTTATCCATTCCCATTGGCAAACCTCCTCAATTTGATGGAAATGACTATTCTATGTGGAAGTATAATATGAATATGCATCTCATTTTCTTAAACCCTAGCTTGTGGCAAATTGTGTTGACAGGTGTGCATCTTCAGAAGAATGAGAAGACATTACTCTGGAGCAAGCTGTCCTCCTCCATCGCAATGCTCAAGCCGTGGGAGTAATCACCTCCTCCTTGAGTCGAGGGAAGTTCAACAGCATTGAAGGGTTGGAGGTTGCCAAGGAGATATGGGACACCCTCAAGATGGCACATGAGGGCAACCGTGTCATTAGGGAGGCCAAGATCGAGATGATTGAAGAAGAGCTTGGGAGGTTCACCATCATGGATGGTGAATCCCCCCAAGACATGTACAACCGCCTCAAGACTCTCATCAACAAGATTCGATCTTATGGAAGCACCCGTTGGACCGACCACAAAGTGGTAAAAAGAATGATTCGGGCATTCATGCCTAGAAATGTCACTCTTTGCTCACTAATTCGTGAAAGTTCGGGATTCCATAAGATGACTCCCAAAGAAGTGCTAGGGAGGATCATCAACCATGAGATGATGGAGCAAGAAGCTTTGTTCTACAACGATCTACAAAAGCTCTCCTCCCCCAAGAAAAGGGATGTTGCATTCAAGGTAACATCCTCAAGATCTTAAGAAAAGGGAGAGAGTGATGAAGAGAGCCCCAACACTGATGAGGAAGAGGCACTCTTCATCAACAATTTCAAGAGGATGTGGAGAAGAAAGAGGGGGGGCTACCATCATAAAAGGAAGATCAAAGACAAGCCCAAGACAAGATCAAAGAGGACTTGTTACAATTGTGGGGAGTATGACCACTTCATTGTGGATTGTACACATGAGGAAAACAAAAAGAAGAAGGAGGGAAAGTCCAAAGATAAGTACTTCAAAAAGAAGAAGCAATAGGGACATGCCCACCTTAGAAAGGAGTGAGATTCGAATGAAGAATCCTCCTTGGATGAAGAAGAGAAAATAGCAAATATCGCTATTAAGAAGTCAACTGTGGAGAAGAAGCTTTTCCCAAACTTGGAGAATTCAAGACCAACTTGCCTCATGGCCAAGGAGGGAAGAAAGAAGGTTAAATCTAAATCCTCTTCTTCAATTTCCTCACATGATGATTTTGATAGTAGTAGTGAGAATGAAAGTATGCTTAAGGATATGAGTAAGAGCACTTTGAAAAGATTGAGATTATTGACAGATGAAATATTTGAAAAGGAAGAGCTCATCAACCGTCAAGCGGACATGCTCATCCAACAAAAGGAGAGATGTCAAGAGTATGAGGAGCTCTTGGAGTTTGAAAGAGAAAGAAGCAAGGCACTTGAGCATGAACTCGCTTTGAGCAAGGAAACTTGCTCAAACCTTGAGAACACTACAATTATGCTCAATGATGAACTTGTTAGCTTGACAAAAGTTAAACAGATCCTTGAAACACAAGTGGAGTCACTATGATGAGGACATCAACACCCTCGATACATCCACACCAACTCAGCTACCGGTTTCTGGTCCGATCACTCGCGCTCGTGCACGTCAACTAAACTATGAGGTGAACTCGTTCTTGGCCTTATGTCCATCTTATCTAGACCATGGAACTACGTGCTTTCTTGTTTTGCTTAGGAACAATGGAGAGGAGCCAATGGGAAGGGAATTCGCGCGGACGGGATTTGGACAGCAGAACAGCACCAACTTGTGACGGCCACCACGATTTCATACGGACTCCGATCTAGGCATTCAAGTACTTTCTGGAAAGATTATCAAGTCTACTTTCAAACGGATCTGGCCTCATGTTCATATCTATTCGGAGTCGGCCGCAATAGTTATTTTAATACCAAGACCTTTTCTGTCCATGGTGCTGCATCACCAAAATTGGGCCCATGGCCCATGTATGGTTTGGAGTCCATTAGGGACTCGTGATTAGGGTTTCTCACAACCCTAAGGAGGTAATAAATAGTAGCAGCCGCTCTCATTAGCTGGTGGGTTTTGTTTATTCGTAAGTTAGCTTCTGCTGCTTCCTTGTACACGCGCGTGTCGACTAGATCGCCCGTCTACTTGTATCCAGAACCCCACTTTAGATTGATTCAACAGATAAGTGCTTGTTCTTCTTGTTCTTGTGTGTTCTTCGATTGTTTGCAGGAACAAAGGCCCTTGTGGTCAGGTTGATTGTGCGCCAGCAAGATCAATACAACTTCGGAGTCAGTGTACCGATCGCTAAGGCGCATCGTCTTGGGGACGGTGTAGTCGGATCGCCAACGTGTTCTCCTCCACAAATCGAACCCTCCTATTCTCATCGAAAGATCAAGAACCAAGATCCTATCAAGTGGTAATCAGAGCAAGGTTAATCGGTGAGAGTGCTACCATTACTTTTCTTTCCGCTGTTATCATCCTATAGTCCAGAAAAAGCGCAAAAAAAAACCATATCTGTTTTTTTTCCATTATTCCTAGACCATTGTGCCTTTTACTTTCTTCACTTAGTCAAGACTTGTTGAGTTCATGGTCGCTTCGACGAGTCAAGTTGCTGGTCTTTAGTTTTGCACCACTAGAGTTTCGAGTTCGTGTCACATTCGGTCACCTAGTTTGAGTCAGATTCGTAGTTCGAGTTTGAGTCGGATTACTAGTTCGAGTTTGAGTCAGATTACGAGTTCAAATCATATTGCTACTTTGAGTTTGAGTCGGATTGCTAGTTCGAGTTTGAGTCGGATTACGAGTTCAAATCAGATTGCTACTTCGAGTTTGAGTCGGATTGCTAGTTCGAGTTTGAGTCTGATTACTAGTTCGAGTTCGAATCGGATTGCTACTTCGAGTTTGATTCAGATTAGTAATTTGAGTTTGACAACAAGAAAAAGGCAAGCGCAAAATCAAAAGCCGCACAAAAGCCACAAGCAATTAGAGAAAAAAAGGCAAGTGCAAGATCAAAAGCCGCATGTGCAAATTTTGTTCTAGGGTCTCCTGATTCCATCTAGAGAGAGTTTGGGTGACCACCCCAACAAAAAAAAAAGAAAAAAAAAAAGAAAAAATCAAATTGTTGTTTGGGGTGTTTTTGGTGACGACATTGGTGTCTCGGCTCGCGTCTCTAGTACGGTCTAGACTAAGATCAGCACAGTACTGTCGTAGAATATTTATTCAGCTTGTTGTGATTAACATGGTGAAAGTTTGCTCATTGTGCTAGTTCAGCCACCTAAAGCCATAGATTGACACCTGCTCTTGAAGTTGTTCATTACTTGCTGGTTGCCATCACCTTCTTGCTGAGCTTTGTAAGAACAGGTAAGAGCTTGATTGAACAGGTTGAGAGTGAGCGAGTTATCTCCACCAGCACCTTTGTAGCTAGGGATAACGTTACCCTTTCATATTGGATTGTTTTTTTTCTACTAACCATGGCAGGAGGAGCAAATACAAATGAAGACGTGCATTCACCTCGCACACGGGGAATTATACAACACTTCGAACGCCAAGTGCGGCTACACACAGAAGCGCTTGATGAGTATTTTCGTGTTACCAGTGACCGCCTTGGTCAATTGGAAAATATGCAGATCGACACCAACACCAAAATCAGCACGTTGGAGATTTCCATTCAAACATTGAACACCTCTATTGGAGCCATCCTGCAGCACCTTGAGGAGAGGGATCGTGGACGCACCGCAGATGGACAGGTGAGCAATGCTCCTAGTATTGTACGTGACAATGAAGATGACTATTCTGCAGATACGGAGATTGGGGAAGATGAGGAAGCTAGGCCACGGCGCCGGCTACAACGCAACCGTCAAGGCATAGGTGGACATCGTCAGCGTGTGGTACGCAATCATGAACATACTTTTAACAAGATCAAATTTAAGATACCTCATTTTGATGGTAAATATGACCCTGATGCATATATTACTTGGGAGATTTCTGTTGATAAAAAATTTGCATGTCATGAGTTTCCTGAAAACGCAAGAGTTAGAGCAGCCACTAGTGAGTTTACTGATTTTGCTTCTGTTTGGTGGATAGAACATGGCAAGAAAAATCCTAATAACATACCACAAACTTGGGATGCTTTGAAACGGCTCATGCGGGCTAGATTTGTTCCTTCTTACTATGCACGTGATCTGTTAAATAAGTTACAACAATTGAGACAGGGAGCTAAATGTGTAGAAGAGTATTTTCAGGAATTACAAATGGGTATGTTGCATTGTAACTTAGACGAGGATGAGGAACCAGCTCTGGCTAGATTTTTGGGTTGTTTAAACCGTGAAATTCAGGACATACTTGCTTATAAATGATGAGGACATCAACACCCTCGATACATCCACACCAACTCAGCTACCGGTTTCTGGTCCGATCACTCGCGCTCGTGCACGTCAACTAAACTATGAGGTGAACTCGTTATTGGCTTTATGTCCATCTTATCTAGACCGTGGAACTACGTGCTTTCTTGTTTTGTTTAGAAACAATGGAGAGGAGCTAATGGGAAGGGAATTCGTGCGGACGGGATTTGGACAGCAGAACAGCACCAACTTGTGACGGCCACCAAGATTTCATCGGACTCCGATCTGGGCGTTCAAGTACTTCCTGGAAAGATTATGAAGTCTCCTTTCAAACGTATCTGGTCTCATGTACATATCTATTCGGAGTCGGCCGCAATAGTTATTTTAATACCAAGACCTTTTTCTGTCCAGGGTGCTGCATCACCAAAATTGGGCCCATGGCCCATGTATCGTTTGGAGTCCATTAGGGACTCGTGATTAGGGTTTCTCACGACCCTAGGGAGGTAATAAATAGTAGCAGCCGCCCTCATTAGCTGGTGGGTTTTGTTTATTCGTAAGTTAGCTTCTGCTGCTTCCTTGTACACGCGCGTGTCGACTAGATCGCCCGTCTACTTGTATCCAGAACCCCACTTTAGATTGATTCAACAGATAAGTGCTTGTTCTTCTTGTTCTTGCGTGTTCTTCGATTGCTTGCAGGAACAAAGGCCCTCGTGGTCAGGTTGATTGTGCACCAGCAAGATCAATACAACTTCGGAGTCGGTGTACCGATCGCTAAGGTGCATCATCTTGGGGACGGTGTAGTCGGATCGCCAACGTCTTCTCCTCCACAAATCGAACCCTCCTATTCTCATCGAAAGATCGGGAACCAAGATCCTATCAAGTGGTAATCAGAGCAAGGTTAATCAGTGAGAGTGCTACCATTACTTTTGTTTCCGCTGTTATCATCCTATAGTCCAGAAAAAGCCCAAAAAAACCAGATCTGTTTTTTTCCATTATTCCTAGACCATTGTGCCTTTTACTTTCTTCACTTAGTCAAGACTTGTTGAGTTCATGGTTGCTTCGACGAGTCAAGTTTCTGGTCTTTAGTTTTGCACCACTAGAGTTTCGAGTTCGTGTCACATTCGGTCACCTAGTTCGAGTCAAATTCGTAGTTCGAGTTTGAGTCGGATTACTAGTTCGAGTTTGAGTCAGATTACGAGTTCAAATCATATTGCTACTTTGAGTTTGAGTCGGATTGCTAGTTCGAGTTTGAGTCGGATTACGAGTTCAAATCAGATTGCTACTTCGAGTTTGAGTCGGATTGCTAGTTTGAGTTTGAGTCTGATTACTAGTTCGAGTTCGAATCAGATTGCTACTTCGAGTTTGAGTCAGATTAGTAATTTGAGTTTGACAACAAGAAAAAGGCAAGTGCAAAATCAAAAGCCGCACAAAAGCCACAAGCAATTAGAGAAGAAAAAAAAGGCAAGTGCAAGATCAAAAGCCGCATGTGCAAATTTTGTTCTAGGGTCTCCTGATTCCATCTAGAGAGAGTTTGGGTGACCACCCCAACAAAAAAAAAGAAAAAAAATCAGATTGTTGTTTGGGGTGTTTTTGGTGACGACATTGGTGTCTCGGCTCGCGTCTCTAGTACGGTCTAGACTAAGATCAGCACAGTACTGTCGTAGAATATTTATTCAGCTTGTTGTGATTAACATGGTGAAAGTTTGCTCCTTGTGCTAGTTCAGCCACCTAAAGCCATAGATTGACACCTGCTCTTGAAGTTGTTCATTACTTGCTGGTTGCCATCACCTTCTTGCTGAGCTTTGTAAGAACAGGTAAGAGCTTGATTGAACAGGTTGAGAGTGAGCGACTTATCTCCTCCAACACCTTTGTAGCTAGGGATAACGTTACCCTTTCATATTGGATTGTTTTTTTTCTACTAACCATGGCAGGAGGAGCAAATACAAATGAAGACGTGCATTCACGTCGCACACGGGGAATTATACAACACTTCGAACGCCAAGTGCAGTTACACACAGAAGCGCTTGATGAGGATTTTCGTGTTACCAGTGACCGCCTTCGTCAACTGGAAAATATGCAGATCGATACCAACACCAAAATCAGCACGTTGGAGATTTCTATTCAAACATTGAACACCTCTATTGGAGCCACCCTGCAGCGCCTTGAGGAGAGGGATCGTGGACGCACCGTAGATGGACAGGTGAGCAATGCTCCTAGTATTGTACGTGACAATGAAGATGACTATTCTGCAGATACGGAGATTGGGGAAGATGAGGAAGCTAGGCCACGGCGCCGGCTATAACGCAACCGTCAAGGCATAGGTGGACATCGTCGGCGTGAGGTACGCAATCATGAAGATACTTTTAACAAGATCAAATTTAAGATACCTCATTTTGATGGTAAATATGACCCTGATGCATATATTACTTGGGAGATTTCTATTGATCGAAAATTTGCATGTCATGAGTTTCCTGAAAACGCAAGAGTTAGAGCAGCCACTAGTGAGTTTACTGATTTTGCTTCTGTTTGGTGGATAGAATATGGCAAGAAAAATCCTAATAACATACCACAAACTTGGGATGCTTTGAAACAGCTCATGCGTGCTAGATTTGTTCCTTCTTACTATGCACGTGATCTGTTAAATAAGTTACAACAATTGAGATAGGGAGCTAAAAGTGTAGAAGAGTATTTTCAGGAATTACAAATGGGTATGTTGCGTTGTAATTTGGACGAGGATTTCAGGACATACTTGCTTATAAAGATTACAATAATGTTACCCGTTTGTTTCATCTTGCTTGTAAAGCTGAAAGGGAAGTGCAGGGACGACGAGCTAGCTCTAGAACTAATATTTCTGCAGGAAAGACTAGCTCATGGCAACCATGCACGACTACTCCTTCGACTGGGTGTGCTTCCCCGCCATCTTCTTCACCAAGTCGGGCAGCACCTTCTTCTTCCGGCAACAAGCCACGTGCTTCTTCCACTAGCTCAGCAGTAAAGACCACCCAAAAGCCCACCGAGGGTGCTTCTTCCGTAGCATCTACCGGACGATCTAGAGATGTTCAATGTCACACGTGCAAGGGTTTTGGCCATGTGCAGCATGACTGCCCAAGCAAACGTGTTCTAATTGTTAAAGATGACGGTGAGTACTCATCTGCTAACGATTTTGATGACGATACATGTGTTTTGCTTGCAGTTGACTATGCAGGTAGCGATGAACATCAAGAAGAGCATATTGGTGCAGAAGATGCAGCGCACTATGATAGTCTCATTGTGCAGCGTGTGCTTAGTGCACAAATGGAGAAAGCGGAACAAAATCAAAGGCACACATTATTCCAAACAAAGTGTGTCGTCAAAGAGCGATCCTGCCGCATGATCATTGATGGAGGTAGCTGCAACAACTTGGCCAATAGTGACATGGTGACCAAGCTGGCACTAAGCACCAAACCGCACCCACATCCCTATTACATTCAATGGTTAAACAACAGCAGTAAGGCAAAGGTAACTAGACTTGTGCGAATCAATTTTACTATTGGATCATATAAGGATGTCGTTGAATGTGATGTTGTGCCTATGCAAGCTTGTAATATTCTGCTAGGAAGACCTTGGCAATTTGATAGAGATTCTATGCATCATGGTAGATCAAATAAGTATTCTTTTCTTTACCACGATAAAAAAATTGTGTTGCATCCTATGTCTCTTGAAGCTATTGTGCAAGATGATGTTGCTAGAGCTAGGAAAACTAAATATCAGGACCATGCTAACATTGAGAACAATAACAATGCCAAATATGTGTTTGATAAGAAAAATGAGATATCTCTGAAGGGAAAATGCTTGTTTGCTACGAAATCTGATATTAATGAACTGATTGCTTCCACCTCTGTTGCCTATGCTTTGGTATGCAAAGATGCTTTGATTTCCCTTTACGATGTGCAACATTCTTTGCCTCCTGCTGTTGCTAACATTTTGCAGGAATATTCTAATGTGTTTCCAAGTGAAATACCACCAGGAATACCACCACTTCGAGGGATTGAGCACCAGATTGACCTCATTCTCGGTGCTTCATTGCCCAACCGTGCTCCATACAGGACAAATCCAGAAGAAACAAAGGAGATTCAGCACCAAGTACAAGAACTACTTGACAAAAGTTATGTACGTGAGTCTCTTAGTCCTTGTGCTGTTCCAGTTATTCTAGTACCTAAAAAGGATGGATCATGGTGTATGTGTGTGGATTGTAGAGCAATCAACAATATAACCATTCGATATTGTCATCCTATTCCACGCTTAGATGATATGCTTGATGAATTGAGTGGTGCTGTTGTGTTCTCAAAAGTTGATTTGCGTAGTGGTTATCACCAAATTCGCATGAAACTAGGAGATGAATGGAAAACTGCTTTCAAAACTAAGTTCGGTTTCTATGAGTGGTTAGTCATGCCTTTTGGGTTAACTAATGCACCTAGCACCTTCATGAGATTAATAAACGAGGTTTTGCATGCATTCATTGGAAAATTTGTTGTGTATTTTGATGATATATTGATTTATAGCAAATCCATGGATGAACATCTTGATCACTTACATGCTGTTTTTAATGCTTTGCGTGAGGCACGATTATTTGGTAATCTTGAGAAGTGCACCTTTTGCACGAATCGAGTCTCTTTCCTTGGCTATGTTGTTACTCCACAAGGAATTGAAGTTGATCAAGCCAAGGTAGAGGCTATTCAGGGGTGGCCTGTACCAAAGACCATCACACAGGTGCGGAGCTTTCTAGGCCTAGCTGGATTCTATCGTCGCTTTGTGAAGGATTTCAGCACCATTGCTGCTCCATTGAATGACCTTACGAAGAAGGGGGTGCCTTTTTCTTGGGGCACCACACAAGATAACGCCTTTACCATACTGAAAGATAAGTTGACGCATGCACCTCTTCTCCAACTTCCTGATTTTTCTAAGACTTTTGAGCTTGAATGTGATGCTAGTGGGATTGGATTGGGTGGTGTTTTGTTACAAGAAGGAAAACCTGTTGCATATTTTAGTGAGAAAATGAGTGGGCCTATTCTAAATTATTCTACCTATGATAAGGAATTATATGCTCTTGTACGAACTTTAGAAACATGGCAGCATTATTTGTGGCCCAAAGAATTTGTTATCCATTCTGATCATGAATCACTAAAGCATATTAGGAGTCAAGGGAAACTAAACCGTAGACATGCTAAGTGGATGGAATTTATTGAGTCTTTTCCTTATGTCATTAAACACAAAAAGGGAAAGGATAATGTTATTGCTGATGCTTTATCTAGACGTTATACTCTTCTATCTCAACTTGACTTTAAAATTTTTGGATTAGAAACGATTAAAGATCAATATGAACAAGATGCTGATTTCAAAGATGTATTGCTGAAATGTAAAGACGGAAAAACATTGAATAAATTTGTCCTCAATGATGGCTATGTGTTTAGAGCTAACAAGTTATGCATTCCAGCTAGCTCCATTCGTTTGTTGTTGTTACAGGAAGCGCATGGAGGCGGGCTGATGGGGCACTTTGGAGTGAAAAAGATGGAGGACATACTTGTTGGTCATTTATTTTGGCCAAGGATGAGGCAAGACGTGGAGCGCTTTGTTGCTCGCTGCACGACATGTCAAAAAGCTAAGTCATGACTTAATCTACATGGTTTGTGCATGCCTCTTCCTGTTCCTAGCATGCCTTGGGAGGATATTTCTATGGATTTTGTTTTAGGACTGCCTAGAACAAAGAAGGGGAGGGATAGCATTTTTGTTGTTGTGAATAGATTTTCTAAAACGGCACACTTCATACCTTGTCGTAAAAGTGATGATGCTACACATGTTGCTGATTTATTTTTTCGAGATATTGTTAGATCGCATGGTGTGCCAAACCCAATAGTTTCAGATCGTGATGCTAAGTTTCTTAGCCATTTTTGGAGAACGTTATGGGCAAAATTGGGGACTAAGCTTTTATTTTCAACTACTTGTCATCCCCAAACTGATGGTCAAACTGAGGTTGTGAATAGAAGTTTATCTACCATGCTTAGGCCTGTTTTGAAAAAGAATATAAAAATGTGGGAAGAGTGTTTGCCTCATGTTGAGTTTGCTTATAATCGTTCCCTACATTCTAGTACTAAGAAATGCCCTTTCGAGATTGTTTATGGATTTGTACCCCGTGCTCCTTTTGATTTATTACCTCTTCCTTCAATGGAACGAGTGAATTTTGATGCTAAACATCGTGCTGAATTGATCTTAAAATTGCATGAAACCACTAAGAAGAATATAGAGTGCATGAATGCCAAGTATAAACTTGCTGGTAGTAGGGGAAAGAAAACTATCACTTTTGAACCTGGTGATTTAGTTTGGTTACATTTGCGAAAGGATAGGTTTCCTGATTTGAGAAAGTGTAAATTTTTACCTCGAGCTGATGGTCCATTCAAAGTGTTAGAAAGGATTAATGATAATGCATATAAACTCGAGTTGCCTGTGAATTTTGGGGTTAGTCCTACATTTAACATTGCAGATTTGAAGCCATATTTGGGAGAAGAAGATGAGCTTGAGTCACGGACGACTCAAATGCAAGAAGGGTAGGATGATGAGGACATCAACACCCTCGATACATCCACACCAACTCAGCTACCGGTTTCTGGTCCGATCACTCGCGCTCGTGCACGTCAACTAAACTATGAGGTGAACTCGTTCTTGGACTTATGTCCATCTTATCTAGACCGTGGAACTACGTGCTTTATTGTTTTGCTTAGGAACAATGGAGAGGAGCCAATGGGAAGGGAATTCGTGCGGACGGGATTTGGACAGCAGAACAGCACCAACTTGTGACGGCCAACAAGATTTCATACCGACTCCGATCTGGGCGTTCAAGTACTTCCTGGAAAGATTGTCAAGTCTACTTTCAAATGGATCTGGCCACATGTCCATATCTATTTGGAGTCGGCCGCAATAGTTATTTTAATACCAAGACCTTTTTCTGTCCAGGGTGCTGCATCACCAAAATTGGGCCCATGGCCCATGTATCGTTTGGAGTCCATTAGGGACTCGTGATTAGGGTTTCTCACAACCCTAGGGAGGTAATAAATAGTAGAAGACTCGTGATCCTATCAATAAAGATTACAATAATGTTACCCGTTTGTTTCATCTTGCTTGTAAAGCTGAAAGGGAAGTGCAGGGACGACGAGCTAGCTCTAGAACTAATATTTCTGCAGGAAAGACTAGCTCATGGAAACCACGCATGACTACTCCTTCGACTGGGCGTGCTTCCCCGCCATCTTCTTCACCAAGTCGGGCAGCACCTTCTTCTTCCGGCAACAAGCCACGTGCTTCTTCCACTAGCTGAGCAGTAAAGACCACCCAAAAGCCCACCAAGAGTGCTTCTTCCGTAGCATCTACCGGATGATCTAGAGACGTTCAATGTCACAAGTGCAAGGGTTTTGGCCATGTGCAGCGTGACTGCCCAAGCAAACGTGTTCTAATTGTTAAAGATGACGGTGAGTACTCATCTGCTAGCAATTTTGATGACGATACATGTGTTTTGCTTGCAGCTGACTATGCAGGTAGTGATGAACATCAAGAAGAGCATATTGGTGCAGAAGATGCAGCGCGCTATAATAGTCTCATTGTGCAGCGTGTGCTTAGTGCACAAATGGAGAAAGCGGAACAAAATCAAAGGCACACATTATTCCAAACAAAGTGTGTCATCAAAGAGCGATCTTGCCGCATGATCGTTGATGGAGGTAGCTGCAACAACTTGGCCAGCAGTGACATGGTGACCAAGCTGGCACAAAGCACCAAACCGCACCCACATCCCTATTACATTCAATGGTTAAACAATAGCGGTAAGGCAAAGGTAACTAGACTTGTGCGAATCAATTTTACTATTGGATCATATAAGGATGTCGTTGAATGTGATGTTGTGCCTATGCAAGCTTGTAATATTCTGCTAGGAAGACCTTGGCAATTTGATAGAGATTCTATGCATCATGGTAGATCAAATCAGTATTCTTTTCTTTACCACGATAAAAAAATTGTGTTGCATCCTATGTCTCCTGAAGCTATTGTGCAAGATGATGTTGCTAGAGCTAGGAAAACTAAATATCAGGACCATGCTAACATTGAGAACAATAACAATGCCAAATCTGTGTTTGATAAGAAAAATGAGATATCTCTGAAGGGAAAATGCTTGTTTGCTACGAAATCTGATATTAATGAACTGATTGCTTTCACCTCTGTTGCCTATGCTTTGGTATGCAAAGATGCTTTGATTTCCCTTACCGATGTGCAACATTCTTTGCCTCCTGCTGTTGCTAACATTTTACAGGAATATTCTGATATGTTTCTAAGTGAAATACCACAAGGACTACCACCATTTCGAGGGATTGAGCACCATATGGACCTCATTCCTGGTGCTTCATTGCCCAACCGTGCACCATACAGGACTCCAGAAGAAACAAAGGAGATTCAGCACCAAGTACAAGAACTACTTGACAAAGGTTATGTACGTGAGTCTCTTAGTCCTATTGCTGTTCCAGTTATTGTAGTACCTAAAAAGGATGGATCATGGCGTATGTGTGTGGATTGTAGAGCAATCAACAATATAACCATTCGATATCATCATCCTATTCCACGCTTAGATGATATGCTTGATGAATGGAGTGGTGCTGTTGTGTTCTCAAAAGTTGATTTGCGTAGTGGTTATCACCAAATTCGCATGAAACTACGAGATGAATGGAAAACTGCTTTCAAAACTATGTTCGATTTATATGAGTGGTTAGTCATGCCTTTTGGGTTAACTAATGCACCTAGCACCTTCATGAGATTAATGAACGAGGTTTTGCATGCATTTATTGGAAAATTTGTTGTTGTGTATTTTGATGATATATTGATTTATAGCAAATCCATGGATGAACATCTTGATCACTTACGTGCTGTTTTTAATGCTTTGCGTGAGGCACGATTATTTGGTAATCTTGAGAAGTGCACCTTTTGCACGGATCGAGTCTCTTTCCTTGGCTATGTTGTTTCTCCACAGGGAATTGAAGGTGATCAAGCCAAGGTAGAGGCTATTCAGGGGTGGCCCGTACCAAAGACCATCACACAGGTGCGGAGCTTTCTAGGACTAGCTGGGTTCTATCGTCGCTTTGTGAAGGATTTCAGCACCATTGCTGCTCCATTGAATGACCTTACGAAGAAGGGGGTGCCTTTTTCTTGGGGCACCACACAAGATAACGCCTTTACCATACTGAAAGATAAGTTGACGCATGCACCTCTTCTCCAACTTCCTGATTTTTCTAAGACTTTTGAGCTTGAATGTGATGCTAGTGGGATTGGATTGGGTGGTGTTTTGTTACAAGAAGGAAAACCTGTTGCATATTTTAGTGAGAAAATGAGTGGGCCTGTTCTAAATTATTCTACCTATGATAAGGAATTATATGCTCTTGTACGAACTTTAGAAACATGGCAGCATTATTTGTGGCCCAAAGAATTTGTTATCCATTCTGATCATGAATCACTAAAGCATATTAGGAGTCAAGGGAAACTAAACCGTAGGCATGCTAAGTGGATGGAATTTATTGAGTATTTTCCTTATGTCATTAAACACAAAAAGGGAAAGGATAATGTTATTGTTGATGCTTTATCTAGACGTTATACTCTTCTATCTCAACTTGACTTTAAAATTTTTGGATTAGAAATGATTAAAGATCAATATGAACATGATGCTGATTTCAAAGATGTATTGCTGAAATGTAAAGACGGAAAAACATTGAATAAATTTGTCCTCAATGATGGCTATGTGTTTAGAGCTAACAAGTTATGCATTCCAGCTAGCTCCGTCCGTTTGTTGTTGTTACAGGAAGCGCATGGAGGCGGGCTGATGGGGCACTTTGGAGTGAAAAAGACGGAGGACATACTTGCTGGTCATTTATTTTGGCCAAGGATGAGGCGAGACGTGGAGCGCTTTGTTGCTCGCTGCACGACATGTCAAAAAGCTAAGTCACGACTTAATCCACATGGTTTGTACATGCCTCTTCCTGTTCCTAGCATGCCTTGGGAGGATATTTCTATGGACTTTGTTTTAGGACTGCCTAGAACAAAGAAGGGGAGGGATAGCATCTTTGTTTTTGTGGATAGATTTTCTAAAATTGCACACTTCATACCTTGTCGTAAAAGTGATGATGCTACACATGTTGCTGATTTGTTTTTCAAGATATTGTTAGATTGCATGGTGTGCCAAACACAATAGTTTCAGATCGTGATGCTAAGTTTCTTAGCCATTTTTGGAGAACGTTATGGGCAAAATTGGGGACTAAGCTTTTATTTTCAACTACTTGTCATCCCCAAACTGATGGTCAAACTGAGGTTGTGAATAGAAGTTTATCTACCATGCTTAGGGCTGTTTTGAAAAAGAATATAAAAATGTGGGAAGAGTGTTTGTCTCATGTTGAGTTTGCTTGTAATCGTTCCCTACATTCTAGTACTAAGAAATGCCCTTTTGAGATTGTTTATGGATTTGTACCCCGTGCTCCTTTTGATTTATTACCTCTTCCTTCAATGGAACGAGTGAATTTTGATGCTAAACATCATGCTGAATTGATCTTAAAATTGCATGAAACCACTAAGAAGAATATAGAGTGCATGAATGCCAAGTATAAACTTGCTGGTAGTAGGGGAAAGAAAACTATCACTTTTGAACCTGGTGATTTAGTTTGGTTACATTTGCGAAAGGATAGGTTTCCTGATTTGAGAAAGCGTAAATTGTTACCTCGAGCTGATGGTCCATTCAAAGTGTTAGAAAGGATTAATGATAATGCATATAAACTCGAGTTGCCTGCGAATTTTGGGGTTAGTCCCACATTTAACATTGCAGATTTGAAGCCATATTTGGGAGAAGAAGATGAGCTTGAGCCGCGGACAACTCAAATGCAAGAAGGGGAGGATGATGAGGACATCAACACCCTCGATACATCCACACCAACTCAGCTACCGGTTTCTGGTCCGATCACTCGCGCTCGTGCACGTCAACTAAACTATGAGGTGAACTCGTTCTTGGCCTTATGTCCATCTTATCTAGACCATGGAACTACGTGCTTTCTTGTTTTGCTTAGGAACAATGGAGAGGAGCCAATGGGAACGGAATTCGCGCGGACGGGATTTGGACAGCAGAACAGCACCAACTTGTGACGGCCACCACGATTTCATACGGACTCTGATCTGGGCGTTCAAGTACTTCCTGGAAAGATTATCAAGTCTACTTTCAAACGGATCTGGCCTCATGTCCATATCTATTCGGAGTCGGCCGCAATAGTTATTTTAATACCAAGACCTTTTTCTGTCCATGGTGCTGCATCACCAAAATTGGGCCCATGGCCCATGTATCGTTTGGAGTCCATTAGGGGCTCGTGATTAGGGTTTCTCACGACCCTAGGGAGGTAATAAATAGTAGAAGCCGCCCTCATTAGCTGGTGGGTTTTGTTTATTCGTAAGTTAGCTTCTGCTGCTTCCTTGTACACGTGCGTGTCGACTAGATCGCCTGTCTACTTGTATCCAGAACCCCACTTTAGATTCATTCAACAGATAAGTGCTTGTTGTTCTTGTTCTTGCGTGTTCTTTGATTGCTTGCAGGAACAAAGGCCCTCGTGGTCAGGTTGATTGTACGCCAGCAAGATCAATACAACTTCGGAGTCGGTGTACCGATCGCTAAGGCGCATCGTCTTGGGGACGGTGTAGTCGGATCGCCAACGTCTTCTCCTCCACAAATTGAACCCTCCTATTCTCATCAAAAGATCGGGAACCAAGATCCTATCACACTCAAGGTCAATGCATATTCTTCCTCTACAAGCTCACCTTACACAAATATCAAAACCGAAGCACCTCAATCTTGCAAATGCTCAAACTTGATTATAAAACTTAAAGATGAGCTCAAGTTGGCACAAAACAACCAAGCACCTATGTTTGACAAGGAGAAGATGGCATATGCACGTAGTGCATACACAAACACAAGACATCCCCTTGTCAAAGACGGTCTTGGCTATTCTAGGGAGAGGAGGCAAAACGCAAAACTAAGAATAGCAAAGACTTGATTGTTTTTATCAAAGGAGGTTCATATAACAACAGTAAAGTAAAGAATATTGCCACATCTCCCAAATTCCTAAGAAGGAACCTCATCTTATGTTCCATGATTTTGATGCATCATATGTTTTATTTAGGAACAAGTCTGGAAAGACCTATGCTATGTATGTTGGGCCACACCCCAAGTGCCTCTTGACTAACATCAAAGGACCCGACACCGCTTGGATACCTAAAGCCAAGGCTTAAATTTTTCTTGTAGGCATACTCCTCCAGTGGAACCAAGTGACTTCTTGATAGTGGATGCACAAATCACATGACTGGAGAGAGGAAGATGTTTGTGGAGTATGAGCAAAATGAAGATCTAAGTGAAGGAATCTTTTTTGGGGAAATAGCCAAGGAAAAATCCTTGGCGCCGGTAAAATTGCTATATCCCCAAACCATACTCTTTCTAATATTTTGCATGTTGACTCCCTTGATTATAACCTCCTGTCCATATCACAATTATGTGACAAAGGTTACAATTGTTTATTCACTAATGAGGGTGTGACCATCACAAGGAGAAGCAATGACTCAATTGCTTTTAAGGGTGTACTCAAGGGAAAGCTCTAACTTGTGGATTTTTCCGCGGATAAGGTCCAACTTGATATATGCTTAATTGCAAAAACTAACATGGGATGACTTTGGCATAGAAGGCTAGCTCATGTTGGGATCAGGAATTTGCAAAAACTCTTTAAGGGCGAGCACATCTGAGGTTTGAGGAATGTTGTGTTTGAAAAGGATAGACCATGTAATGCATGCCAAGCTGAAAAGCAAGTTGGAGCTCTACATCCATCCAAGAACATCATGATGACAACAAGACCATTGAAGCTCTACACATGGACCTCTTTGGTCCAATCACCTACATTAGTATTAGCGGTAGCCAATACAATCTTGTAATTGTTGATGATTTTTCATGTTTCACTTGGGTGTTCTTTTTGCATGATAAGAGTGAGACTCAAGGTGTCCTCAAGAAGTACTTGAGAAGAGCTCAAAATGAGTTCTTCTTAAACATCAAGACTATAAGGAGTGACAATGGCATCGAATTCAATAACACTCAATTTGAAGAATTCTTGGATGAAGAAGGCATCAAGCATGATTTCTTGGCTCCCTACTCCCCTCAACAAAATGGGGTGGCCGAGAGGAAGAATAGGACCCTCATCGAGATGGCATGAACCATGCTTGATGAATATAAGACGTCGGACCGGTTTTGGGCAGAAGTGGTTAACACCGCTTGCCACGCCATAAACTGGTTGTACCTTCACCGCATTCTCAAGAAGATGTCTTACGAGCTCCTAACCGGTAACAAGCCCAAGATCTCCTACTTTCGTGTTTTTGGGAGCAAATGCTACATTCTCAACAAGAAGCCTAGGACTTCGAAGTTCGCTTCTAAGTCTGATGAGGGTTTCTTTCTTGGTTATGACTGAAACACTTACGCCTATCGTGTCTTCAACAAATCCACTAGGATTGTTGAAGTAGCATGTGACGTAGTGCTTGATGATACTAATGGCTCCCAATTGGAGCAAGTTGATCGTCATGTGCTAGATCAAGAAGAAGCTCCACAAGTGGTGATAGGAAGGATGGCACTTGGAGACATACGACCACAAGAACAATCTCAAGACTCAAGTGATCATCCTATGCCTCAAGCAAGTTCTTCCTCAAATGATCAAACTCAAGTCCCCCAAGATGCGCTCTAAGAAGATGAAAATGGAGGCATTAATCAAGGGGGAGACAACATAAATGAGGAAGACGAAGATGAAAGTTCAAGACCTCAAGCACCTCACCCAAGAGTGCATCAAAGCATTCAACGGGACCATCCCGTTGACAACATCCTTGGAGACATCTCCAAGGGGGTATGTTGCAAATTTTTGTGAACATTCCTCTTTTGTTTCTTCCTTGAAGCCTCACAAGGTTGAAGAAGCACTACGATATTCGGATTGGGTGATGGCCATGCAAGAAGAGCTCAACAACTTTGAAAGAAATCAAGTTTGGGAGCTCGTGAAGAGGCCTAATGCAAATGTTGTGGGCACAAAGTGATTGTTTCACAACAAACAAGATGAGCATACGGTGGTTACAAGGAACAAAGCACGACTTGTGGCCAAAGGTTATTCACAAGTCGAAGGTTTGGATTTCGATGAAACCTTTGCTCGCGTAGCTAGACTTGAATCCATTCGCATATTAATTGCCTTTGCTACTCACTATGATTTTAAGCTATATCAAATGGACGTCAAGAGTTCATTCCTTAATGGTCCAATCAAGGAAGAGGTGTATGTGGAGTAAGCCCCAGTTTTGAAGATCAAGACTTCCCAAGCCATGTTTACAAATTGCGTAAGGCTCTCTATGGCCTCAAACAAGCTCCTAGAGCTTGGTATAAGTGCCTTAGAGACTTCTTAACTCAAAATGGCTTCAAAATTGGGAAGGTCGATTATACATTGTTCACTAAGCATTTTAATGATGATTTTTTTGTTTGCCAAACATATGTCAATGACATTATATTTGGTTCTACTAACAAAGTTTTTGTGATGTGTTTTCAAAGATAATGACCGAGAGATTTGAGATGTCCATGATGGTAGAGTTGAAGTTCTTTCTAGGTTTTCAAGTGAAGCAACTCAAGGAAGGCACGCTCATTAGTCAAATCAAGTACACACAAGATATATTCAAGAAGTTTGACATGTACAAAGCCAAACCCATCAAGACTCCTATGGCAACTAATAGACATCTCGATCATAATGAAGTTGGTCCAAGTGTGGATCAAAAGGTATATCGCTCCATGATAGGTTCATTTCTTTATTTATGTGCATCTAGGCCCGATATCAAATTTAGTGTGTGTACGTGTGCCAGATTTCAAGCTGCTCCTAATGTGTGTCATTTGACCGCCTTTAAATATTTGGTTCACACACCAAGCCTAGGACTTTGGTACCCCAAGGGCTCTAAGTTTAACCTCATTGGTTATTCCGATGCGGACTATGCGGGGTGCAAGGTTGATAGGAAGAGTACCTCCAAACTTGTCAATTCCTTAGTAGATGTCTAGTGTTGTGGTCCTAAAAGAAACAAAACTCCATTGCTCTTTTCAGAGCCAAAGCAGAGTATGTCGCCGCCAGAAGTTGTTGTGCACAACTTATTTAGATGCGACAAACTCTTAGGGACTTTGGCATAAATTTGCGTCGTATCCCTCTCCTATGTGACAATGAGAGTGTCATTAAAATAGTACACAATCCAGTTGAACATTCAAGGACCAAACACATCGATATTTGTAACATCCTCATTTTCATGCATCATGCATTGTATACATTCTAATATATGTTTAACATTAATCCACATAAAAAGGAATAAGTTTAAAATTGATTTAGAGCAAAGCCGCACTTAAGAATTCTGGGAAGTGTAGACTAGTCCGATTTTGGTGCAGACTAGTCCGATTTCTCTCTGACTTCGAACGGACTTGTCTATTTTGCTGCGGACTGGTCTGTTTTTTCCTCTGGACACTTTCGGACTTGTCCGGTCCATTGCGGACTAGTCCGGTATTCCAAATCCTAGGAAATTTTGTTAAGTCCCTGGACTTGTTCGTACTAGTCCGGTCTTCCAGCGGACTTGTCTATTTTCCTCTCTGACTAAAATCGGACTTGTCCGATTTTGGCAAGACTTGTCTGTGTTTCCCCTTTGGATAAGTTCAGACTTGTCCGATGTCCGGTACGGACTTGTCCGATTTCTCTCTTTCCAACTTTGGACTAGTCTGACCCTTTTGTGGACTTGTCCAATAAATCGCAACTCTAAATTGATCTTTGGTTTCACGACTTGTTTTCGGGTTTTACCTTAAGTGGGCCTAGGGGCGTCGTGCCTAACCCTTTTAGAGCCCATGTGGACCCTAAAACTGACCCCTACTCATCTCAAACTCGAAATCCATCTAACCATAGCCTCCACCTCTATATAAACAACCCCACCCCTTGGCTTGACATCTATTTGCCACTTTTCCATCACACCCAAACCCTAGCTTGTGGATAGCCGCCACCCAGGAGAGAGAAGGAGATCTAGAGCAAGGAGAAGAAGAGGAGGAAATGAAAGAGAGTCAAGATCTTCGTCAAGTTTTGTTCTCCATCGCTAATTCACCATTAAGTTCATCATCAACCCTAGATCGTAAAGATCCAAGTGTTACCTCCAATACCCTTGATTCGTTGGAGTCCTAGACACCTGGTATACCTTCTACTTCCTTTTCCTTACGTGAATTCAACACCAAATCTCCAAATTCACGTCGATCTAGAAAACCCTAGCTCGCCAGTTCTGCGAAGTGCGGACTTGTCCGGTCCCTAGCGGACTAGTCCGATTTTCCTGGATAATTTCTGTTGAATTAATTCCAAGATTAGATTGAATCGACTCCAAACCTATTAATAACCATTGTAATTGATTAATAAACATCATTAGAAACTTATTAACTAGTTTTGCTTCGCATTTGCATTAATCATGCATGTCATGTCATATTGAGTAATATTTGTGCACTTTTTGATTGTAATTCTGGTCTTGTATGTTTGTTGTGCGGATTAGACGGATTTGTGCTAGAGAGTGTTGTGGAGAATCTCCAGCACCAAGAATTTGAAGGCTTTGACCCGAACCAATCCCAAGAGCAAGGCAAGTGTCCTTGAAGCATATTGATCCTGTTGAAATAAATGTTTTGTTTACAAAACTACATGCTTGGGTTAATTTGATGGGAATCCTATGATAGGAAGTTTACTAGATTTGTTTGACCACCCTTGTCATCTGGAATACATGGTAGAGAGTCAGAAATGGCTTTTTACCTTTTTGCTTCTCTTAATTAATTGGGATAGGAAGACAACTATACAACTTAACTTAATTATGCATTTCTGAGACTATGATTAACATGAACTGGTTAATATGATGTGGTAATGGGTGATCTAAGCAAGCCTGGTATGTGGATGGGTTGGATGTTAAGGACCGGTTCATGGAGCGACCATCCAGGATTTACAGTGCCACCACAAGGCCAAGTATGGGTGCGGCGTAGCTGATTAATTAGGGATTTGCCAGTGCTATTTGGACCATTAAGGATGCTCGGGGAAGGGGTAGTCGGATTGGGTTTGTTGATGATTGGTGGGACTACCCTAGGATCTGAATGGCTCAAGAGGGGGCCCTTGGTTGAAGATGTGCTCAGTTGGAGGCATCGCCACCGGTGAAACCTCAGTGGGGTCCAAATAGGCTAATAATCCCTTTGTAAAGCTATTTTGTGATCTCTTGGCTACACACCGACGGAAGTGTGAGATGACATAATAGAGATTCTAGTCACTGAAAGGTGATGAAATCACAAACACATGGGTAAAGTGGTACAATCTCTGTAGAGTGTGTCTTAAAACTATCATGATAGTCGTGCTCCCGGTTATGAGCAACTTGGACCCTCGCATGATTAGGGGGAAACTTGGTATTGGGATGGTTTGGTATTGGTTATGATTATGGTTGATAACATGGTTATGGTTATGGATGGTATTACAAATTATGGCAATGGACATGGTTAATGGTAATGGTGAAATCTGTTATAATGGTGGTGGGTATGAAATATGGACTTGTACTATGTTAATAATTATGGTTTATGATGGGTTATTTCACATACATATAATATGTTGCTTTTCAAATGTTTTAATGTACTTCTCAGCACTTAGCCTTTATTATATTCGTCATTTGAATCAACTACATGTCATACTTTCCACACTTGCTGAGTACGACATGTACTCACCCTTGCATTTCCCCCACCAACAGTTGCAGGTCAGGATTGAGAGTTTAACGATGATAATGCAGATTTCTAGGTCGTGTCTACCGTCAGCTTTGCCTGTGGAGTGTTGGAGCTGCATTATCCCTTTTGCTTAGTTTGCTTATTAGTTTATTTCCGCTGCATTAGTTCAAACTTGTCATTAATATTCATTAGAGCTTGTATTCGAGAATATTCTGAATTGTGTAAAAGTGCTTAATTAATCTTCTCTTGTGGTAATTATGTGTATATCATTTGTGAATGCACTCGTGTATGTGTGTTGAACGTTCTGGGTACACATATGCGTTCATTTGGTTCATTTTTAGAACCGTGGGTCACAAATTGGTATCAGAGCCACAGGTTGACCGTAGGATGCATCCTAGATAGAATGGACACTTTAGAGTACATAGGAACACTCAGGGATCGATGTGTTTTTTATTGGTGTGCTGTTTGCTATATATTGTTTGCTTGTGTGCTTAATAGAGGATTATGGGATGCTTTAGCATTGCCATGTCCATGTAGGCTAGTATAGTTAGATGCTTAGTTTCATATCCCTTCATGCATATAGTTGGGGACGTCTTCTAAATTCTTATCTCTTGGTTTTCTTCAGATGGTGAGGACTCGCAACCAAGGGATGGCAATGATGAGGAGGAGAACAATGGAGTACCTCAGAACAACAATGGACAAGGACCTGCTCAGGGAGCTATCAATATTGAGCAGCTTTTGGCTATGCAAAACTAGCTCACGTAGACCATGATACAAACTATGGGATAGCTGCAGGCTGGTAACATCAACAATCAGCCCCACATGCCTCCACCGCCACCCCCACCTCCTCATAACCGGTTGGGAGAGTTTATGAGGACTAGGTCGCCAACCTTTGCTCAAGCCACTGACCCTATGGATGCCGATATCTGGCTCAAGTCCGTGGAGAAGAAACTTGCAATAGTCCAATGCAGCTGCGGATTGGTGGGATGCTTATTGCAATGCTCATGAGAATCAATAGAGGATTACTTGGGCTGAGTTCAAGGAGAGCTTCCGTTCTCATTATGTACCAGAAGGAGTTATGATTTTGAAGAGGCAAGAGTTTGAAAACTTGAGGCAAAGAAGACCGAGCGTGGGTGGATATCTCAATAAATTCACTCAACTTTCAAGGTATGCACCTGAGGATGTGAGTCGGGACACCCGGAAGCAATATTTGTTCATGAGAGACTTGAAAAATGAAATCCAAGTGCAATTGCTCAACTGTGATTATGCCAACTTCCAGAAGCTTGTGGACAAAGCAATTGTTGTGGAGAACAAGGTCCGTGAGATGTAGCAAGACAACAAGAGGAAGGCGCCATATCAAGGACAGCAACAAGGAAGTAATGTGCGCCCTCGCTTTGCATCACCTAATGCGCCATATTACAGCTCCTCTGCCCCTGTACAGCGCACTGGTTATGCACCACGCCCAACTCAGTTTGTACAGCAACGCTCTGTTATGCAAGCACCTAGGCCTCCAATGCCTTTTGCACCTCCTGCCAACTTTCCTGGTGCCAATGCGCAAAATCAAGTCCGTCCAAATTCTGCTGCAGCAAAGAAGTGCTATACTTGTGGAAAAGTTGGACACTTTGCTCATCAATGTCCTAAGTCAGGCCTTGGTCAAGGAAGCAATGCTCAAATACAGAATTTAAGATCCAATGGAGGACAGCCGCAAGGAAATCATTGACAGTAGAATTTTGCTTGTGGCAACGTGAACCATGTCTCTACGGAGGATGCTCAACAAGCGGGTGATGTGGTGATTGTTATGTTTCTCGCAAACTCCAACCCGACGACTATGTTATTTGATTCTAGAGCATCGCATTCAATCATTGTATCGAAATATGTTGCCAAGTATAGTTTGCTTATCTCTCATATGAAGTTTACTCTATTGGTTAAGTCTTCCTGGAGGAGAGATAAGGACAAATATAGTATGTCCAAAAGTAAGTCTTAGAATAAGGGGGGTAAACTTCTTTCCCAACCTCATTGTTTTGGATTCTCAAGGATTGGACATTATACTTAGTATGGACTGGTTGAGGAAGCACAATGGTGTTATTGAGTGTGCCACGAAGACGGTGAAGTTGACCAATAAGGAAGGGATCACCATAGAATTTGAAGCATCTCAACACGCACCGAAGCAATTGGAGCTGAATCACATGGACGGTGCCGCAATTGAGGAGATCCCGGTGGTGTGTGAATTTTTGGATGTGTTTCCGGATGAGTTGTCAGGTATGCTGCCTGATCGAGATATTTCATTTGTTATTTATTTAATACCTGGAACTGCACCTATAGCTAAGAGGCCATATAGGATGCCTCCTAAGGAATTAGCAGAGCTCAAGAAGCAGATTCAAGAGCAACTAGAGAAGGGTTTTATTCGCCCCATTTCTTCACTTTGGATAACGCCCGTTCTATTTGTGGACAAGAAGGATGGATCACAAAGGATATGAGTGGATTACCGAGCTCTCAATAAGGTAACAATCAAGAACAAGTACACCTTGCCACGCATAGAAGACTTGTTTGATCAGAGGGAGGGTGCTTGTGTCTTCTCTAAGATTGATTTGAGGTCGGGATACTTTCAAATGAAGATTAGATCGTCGGACATACCCAAGACAGCTTTTCGGACACGGTATGAATCATATGAGCACACCGTGATGTCCTTTGAATTAACAAATGTGCCTGCCTACTTTATGTACCTCATGAATAAGGTCTTCATGGAGTACTTGGATAAGTTTGTAGTGATGTTCATTGATGACATTATGATTTACTCGAAGGATGAGAAGGAACACAAGGAACACTTGAGGCTCACGTTGCAGAAGTTGAGAGAGGATCAATTGTACGCTAAATTCAGCAAGTGCCAGTTTTGGTTGAAAGAAGTGTCGTTTTGGGGTCATATCATCTCAGGATGAGGAGTATCGGTCGACCCCGGAAAAGTGAGGAATGTGCTAAAATCGGAACCCCCGCAGAATGTAAAGGAGATCTGGAGTTTTCTTTGAATGGTTGGATATTACCGTCGATTCATTAAGGACTTTTCCAAGATAGCTAAGCCAATGACGGAGTTGCTAATGAAGGGAAAAGCATTCCAATGGATTCAACCTTGTCAAGAAAGTTTTGAGGAGTTTAAGAAAAGGTTAACCACAACCCCAGTTTTGGTATTGCCGGATGTGAGCAAAAGTTTTGATATCTATTGCAACGCATCAAGACAAGGACATTGATGTGTATTGATGCAAGAAGGTCAAGTGGTCGCCTATGCATCAAGACAATTTAAGAAACATGAGCAGAATTATCCAACACATGACTTGGAACTTGCTGCGGTAGTACACGCATTGAAGATTTGGAGACATTATATTCTTGGACATAGGTATGAAATTTATACGGATCATAAGAGTCTTAAGTATATTTTCACGCAAACGGATCTGAATTTGAGGCAACAAAGACGGTTGGAGATCATCAAGGATTATGATGTGGGAATCAATTATCATCCAGGGAAGGCTAATGTAATGGCCGATGCTTTGAGTAGAAAAGGAGTAAGTCACCAATTCACGGTTCAAGGGCTGCCATCCGAGTTATGAAAGGAGTTTGAACGATTAAAACTTGAATTCATCAATGAGATGGGGATGATGGAGTTAAATCCGACTTTGGAGTAAGAAATTCGAGAGGGCCAAATGAATGATGAGGAAATCCAAGAAATCAAGGAAAGGACCCAAGAGGCAAGAGAATTCAGGTTTGATGAGGATAAACATGGTACCCTATGGCTTGATAAGAGGATTGTCATGCCTAAAGTGAAGCATTTTCTGAAGACAATACTAAAGGAGGCACATGACTCACCTCACTCAATTCATCATGGCTTTACAAAGATGTACAAAGACTTGAAGACATGTTATTAGAGGGCTAGCATGAAAAAAGACATAGCTGAATATGTAGCTTTTGTGTGATGTGTGCCAACGAGTTAAGGTGGAACATCAAAGGCCAGCTGGATTATTACGATCATTGAGGATTCCGAGATGGAAGTGAGAAGAAATCAGTTTGGACTTCATAGTTGGTTTACCGCATACTCAGTCTGGTTATGACTCAATTTGGGTAATTGTGGATCAGTTAACTAAGTCAGCACACTTTATTTCTGTCAAGACCACCATTAATGGAGAGAAATTGGCGGAACCGTATATGGGAAGAATAGTATGTTTGCATGGAGTTCCGAAGAGGATAGTGTCCAATAGAGGTTCTCAATTTACCTCCAGGTTTTGGTAGATTGCATGAAGCATTGGGAACAAGGTTAAATTTTAGTTCAGCATATCACCATCAAACGGATGGACAAACCGAGAGGACCAACTAGATTTTAGAGGACATGTTAAGGGCTTGTGCCTTGAAGCATGAGAAAAGGTTGGACAAAAGCTTGCCATATGCAGAATTTTCATACAACAATAGTTACCAAGGAAGTTTGAAAATGTCACCCTATGAAGCACTTTATGGAAGGAAGTGTAGGACACCTTTGTTCTGGAACGAGGCAGGGGAGAATCAAGTAATTGGACCTGACATGTTGCAAGAAGCTGAAAAACAAGTTCAGATTATTCGTGAAAACTGGAGGTCTGCTCAATCAAGACAAAAAGGCTATGTGGATAATAGGAGAAGGAAACTAGCATTTGAAATAGGAGACTTCTTTTACCCCAAGGTGTCACCAATGAGAGGTTATAAGAGGTTTAACATAAGAGGCAAGCTAGCACCTCGCTATATTGGGCCATTCAAGATTTTGGGCAAAAGAGGGGAAGTAGCCTATAAATTGGAGATGTCAACTCACTTATCGGATGTTCTGACGTCTTTCATATTTCCCAGCTGAAGAAGTGTTTAAGAGTACCAGAAGAACAAATGTCAATGGGAGAATTGAAATTAGAGGCAGATTTTACTTATGCCGAACAACTAGTCAAAATCTTGGAAACCAAGGGGGGTCACAAGGAATAAGTTTAGAATTGATTTAGAGCAAAACCGCACTTAAGAATTCTGGGAAGTGCAGACTAGTCCGATTTTGGTGTGGACTAGTCCGTTTTCTCTTTGACTTTGAATGGACTTGTCCGTTTTGCTACGGACTAGTCTGTTTTTCGCTCTAGACACTTTCGGACTTGTCCGGTCCATTACGGACTAGTCCGATATTCCAATTCCTTGGAAATTTTGCTAAGTCCCTAGACTTGTCTGGCCTAGTCCGGTCTTCCAACGGACTTGTCCATTTTCCTCTCTGACTAAAGTCGGACTTGTCCGATTTTAGCCAGACTTGTTTGTGTTTCCCCTCTGGATAAGTTCAGACTTGTCCGATGTTCGGTCCAGACTTGTCCGATTTCTCCGTGTCCAACTTCGGACAAGTCCTGCCTAACCCTTTTAGAGCCCATGTGGGACCCTAAAACCGACCCCTACTCATCTTAAACTCGAAATCCATCTAACCCTAGCATCCACCTCTATATAAACAACCCCATACCTTGGCTTGACATCTATTTGCCACTTTTCCATCACACCCAAACCCTAGCTCGTGGATAGCCGCCACCAAGGAAGGAGAAGGAGATCTAGAGCAAGGAGAAGAAGAGGAGGAAACGAAAGAGAGTCAAGATCTCCATCAAGTTTCATTCTCCATCGCCAATTCACCATCAATTTTGTCATCAACCCTAGATCGTCAAGATCCAAGCGTTACCTCCAATACCCTTGATTCATTGGAGTCCTAGACACCTGGCATACCTTCTACTTCCTTTTCCGTACGTGGATTCAACTCCAACTCTCCAAATTCACGTCGATCTAGAAAACCCTATCTCGCAAGTTCTGCGAAGTACGGACTTGTTTGGTCCCTAGTGGACTAGTTCGATTTTCCTGGTTAATTTCTATTGAATTAATTCCAAGATTTGATTGAATCAACTCCAAACCTGTATAAACTTGTTAATAACCATTGTAATTGACTAAAAAACATCATTGGTAACTTATTAACTAGTTTTGCTTCGCATTTGCATTAATCATGCATGTCATGTCATATTGAGTAATATTTGTGTACTTTTTTTTTGTAATTCTTGTCTTGTATGTTTGTTGTGCGGATTAGACAGATTTATGCTAGAGAGTGTCGCGGAGGATCTCCAGCACCAAGAATTTGAAGGTTTTGACCCTAACCAATCCCAAGAGCAAGGAAAGTGTCCTTGAAGCATATTGATCCTGTTGAAATAAATGTTTTGTTTACAAAATTGCATGCTTGTGTCAATTTGATGGGAATCCTATGATAGGAAGTTTACTAGATTTGTTTGACCACCCTTGTCACCTGGAATACATGATAGAGAGTCGGGAAGGGTTTTTTACCTTTTTTGCTTCGCTTAATTAATTAGGACAAGAAGACAACTATACAACTTAACTTAATTATGCATTTCTGAGATTATGATTAACATGAACTGGTTAATATGATGTGGTAATGGGTGATCTAAGCAAGCCTGGTATGTGGATGGGTTGGATGTTATGGTGGTTTGCTTGCTTTAGATCTAAGGATTGATTCATGGAGCGACCATCCAGGATTTATAGTGTCACCACGGGGCCAAGTATGGGTGCGACGTAGCTGATTAATTAGGGATTTGCCAGTGCTATTTGGACCATTAAGGATACTCGAGGAAGGGGTAGTCGGATTGGGTTTGTTGAGGATTGGTGGGACTACCCTGGGATCCAAATGGCTCAAGAGGGGGCCCTTAGTTGAAGATGTTCTCATTTGGAGGCATCAGCACCGGTGAAACCTCAGTGGGGTCTAAATAGGCTAGTAATCCATTTGTAAAAGCTATTTTGTGATTTCTTGGACACACACCGACAGAAGTGTGAGACAGCATAATAGAGGTTCTAGTCACTGAAAGGTGATGAAATCACAAACACTTGGGTAATGTGGTACAACCACTGCAATGTGTGTCTTAAAACTATTATGATAGCCGTGCTCCCAGTTATGAGCAACCTGGACCCTCACATGATTAGGGGGAAACTTGGTATTGGGATAGTTTGGTATTGGTTATGATTATGGTTGATAACATGGTTATGGTTATGGATGGTATTATGAATTATGGCAATGGACATAGTTAATGGTAATGCTAAGATCTGTTATAATGGTGATGGGTATGGAATATGGACTTGTACTATGTCAATAATTATGGTTTATGATGGGTTATTTCACATACATATAATTTGTTGCTTTTCAAATGTTTTAATGTACTTCTCAGCACTTAGCCTTTATTATATCCGTCATTTGAATCAGCTACATGTCATACTTTCCACACATGCTGAGTACGACATGTACTCGCCCTTGAAATTCCCCCACCAACAGTTGCATGTCAGGATTGGGAGTTTAACGATGATAATGCAGAGTTCTAGGCCGTGTCTGCCGTCGGCTTTGCTTGTGGAGTGTTGGAGCTGCACTATCCCTTTTGCTTAGTTTGCTTATTAGTTTATTTCCGCTATATTAGTTCCAACTTGTCATTAATATTCATTAGAGCTTGTATTCGAGAATATTCTGAATTGTGTAATAAAAGTGCTTAATTAATCTTCTCTTGTTGTAATTATCTGTATATCATTTGTGAATGCACTCATGTGTGTGCGTTCAATGTCCTGGGCACACATATCGTTCACTTGGTTCATTTTCGGAATAGGGTGTCACAATATTCGCCACCATTTCTTGAGAGATCACTCCATCAAAGGAGACATTGCAATTTTCCATGTGAGAACCGAAAAACAATTGGTTGATATTTTTATCAAGCCCCTAGATGAGAAAAGATTTTGTGAACTTAGGAGTGAGCTTAATATCTTAGATTCTCGAAATGTGGCTTGATTCTTGCACATCTGATTGTTACTTATATTCACTTCAAAATTCACACATGCTTGCAAAAAACTCTTCCTCCTCAATTTTCTACAAATTATTTTGAAATTATTGAATCCTTGTGAATTATGGTCATAGTTTGATTGTTGATTGCTTACTAACCATGTTTACAAAGATCTTTTGTGAAAATATAGTCCAAAAAGATCAAATCTCCATTGAAAACTCAATATATATGAGTTTTCAGCCTTGGAACCGGACTAGTCCGCTCCTTGATCGGACTGGTCCGACAGTTCTATGTTGTCCGGACCGAGTCTGCTGGCTGGACAAGTCTGGGTCCCCAACCGGACTAGTTCGGCCCCTCGGGACTTAACCTCCCCAGAGAACCTTTGAATGGTCACTTCCACTCAAACCCTCTCTCTCCTCAAAAAGCACGAAAACCGCCCCAAATCATCAATTTTCGATTCCAACCTCCAAAACTCGATTCCAATCTATGGATTGAAGTCTCTAGGTGCATGGGAACTCTTCCCCAAGCTTCCTAAGGCGATTCTTCATCTGCATTGCGTCAATTCGAAGATTTGAAGAGGTATTCTTGACCTAACTCTAAATCCTTTAAAATTCAATTCTTTCAGGTCTTTTGATAGAAACCTCTTCACAAAAGGTATTCCATATATCATTGTGATCATGTACCTCGAATTTGGTGGTCGGATCCGTAGATTTTGCAAAATTTCTCAAGATTAGGGTTCTTACTGTGTGCATTGGACTAGTCTGGCCACAGGGCGGACAAGTCCGGCTCAATGCGGACTAGTCCGGCCCTTGGGCGGACAAGTCCGAGTCACATCGTGAAAACCCTAACCTTGATCGACTTTGTGAATTATAACACCATATTCTACTTCTTTGGACTCATATTCTCTCTATTTGCATCTCTTCTCAGTGACGATGTCGGATTCCGAATATGTTCCCCTTTCCAACTGGGAGGCCGAGGCAGAAAGACAAGCACTCTATTGTCGGAATCATGAGGAGCACGAGCTTGCCATAGCATATTTGGAGTCGCGTCGGAGGCAAGGCAGGTGAAAGCATCTAGGCCCCCATGAGGTATGGTTCGGTGATTAATGATAACCGTTGGATATCACTAATAAGTTTGTGGATGCAAGATCTCTCATATCACTCATCACACTTAATGGACTCTATATTTATATCATCTACTGCTCATTAGATACAATTGGAGACCCCTCAACAAACCATTTTATAAGGTCAATCAATTTTCATGAAGACTAAAAGAAAAAGCATATATGTCAAAATTATTTCATCAAAATTGACAGCACACAAGACTTAGTCGTCATCAGAAGAACATTTCAAACCAATGTCTAAGAGCTCACTCGTACAAATTCCAAAAGAATCACTTAGAACAACTCGAAGCAGACAAAATCTACTCACCGGATCATCCGATGTATCCAGAAAAGACTACATCGGTCGAGTTGGCTCAAAAGCAGAAAAGACCTCAGACTTGAGTATACACCAGATCATTCGATGATGAAGCAAGTGTTACATCGGTTGATCATTCTAGTGAGCAAATTTCCCTGGACCAAGTGTAACACCGGACCATCCAATGTACAATTACAATGCATCGGTCAATCACTCCAGTAAGCATTATTTCTGGATCATTCTGGATCAAGTGTCACCGGACTATCTGATGCACAGGTGTATACAACATCGGTCGATCAACGGTCATATCTGATACAGTGACATCAGCTAATTTGTATTCGACCGATGACAACTGAAGGGAGAACATCGTATCATCCGATGTTTGCAGAACAGTGATGTTAGCCTACTTTTCCAACGGCTATTTCGTGGAAGCTAGCTGTTTATACCCCTTCAACCAGTCATTTCGATAAGTCTCGATGCCCAGAGCTACCACTTCCACATCATTTACACCACTTGTACACCAAGAGATAGGCTAGAACTTGCTAGAGATGATGCTTGTGTGCTTCCATTCTTGGTGATTGGAGTCTCTAGTCTAGTGAGAACTATAAGGGAGTGTCTCTTGGTGATTGCATTTACCGTGTAACAGTAGGTGATTGGTGAGAGCCTTTCAGAGCTTGCCAAGTCAGTTGTGGAAGCCCGGAAGATCAAACTTGTACAAGGCTTGAGCTCCACCTTGCCGGAGATGGCGAACGGAGACTTTTAGTGAAGATCCCTGGTCGGTGACTTAGGAGTGGCTATACCCTTTGGTGGGTGCCACAACGTGGATGTAGGAAGGTCTTGATGATCTTGCGGAACCACGGGATAAATCACTGTGTCTCCGTGTCTCCTCGGGAGTTTACACACTCTTCCTTTCCCGTTACACTTATGCATTTCATATACCGCAAAATTATTATTCACTTGAATGCATAGGTTGTTTGCATAGGGAATTGGGCTTTTAATAGTTAAGTTTTTATTGCTTTAATTTTTGAAAATAAGCCCAATTCACCCCCCTCTTGGGCATTCGATCCTTACAATTGGTATCAGAGCAAGGTTGCTCATTGGATCATTCTAGCTTCACCGCTAGAGAGCTAAAATGGCCAAGATTGGGGGTTCGGTTCCCATCTTCGAGGGCAAGAACTTTGCCTATTGGAAAGCACATATGCGTGCTTATCTAGAGGCTATTGCTCCCGAGGTATGGGAAGCGACCCATGCGGGATTTGGTGAGCATAACTACATAGGTGATCAAATCAAGTGGGATGCAAAGGCTAGAAATGCTATTTACGAATGCATTAGTCAAGATGTGTTTGCTAGGATTGCTAGCAAAGAAAAGGCTTGTGAAATTTGGGCTTGCTTGATTGAAATTCATGAGGGTTCTTCTCGTGTTAAAGAACTAAAGTATCATATGCTTAAGGCGAAATATGATGAGTTCAAAATGCTACCTCATGAAAATTTCAATGAAATGTTTCCTCGCTTGAATGTTCTCATTGAGGAAATTAATGCACTTGATATTGCTTCTCTTGGCAAGGGACTCAACAACCGCAAGATTCTTATGCTCCTTCCTAAGCCAAAGTACAACATCATCAACTCCATGCTTCAAAAGGAATCTCTTGATCACATTGAAGTTTCGGAACTTATTGAAGAGATTCACACTCATGAGATGAGTGTGATTGGGATGATGGAGGAATCATCTTCAAAGACAATTGCTCTAAAGGCTTCCACCAAGAAAACAAATCTCAAGAAAAATAAAGTGGTCGAGCCTAGCTCAAGTGAAGAAGAGCAAACATCAAGTGAAGATGACGATGATGAGCTTGCATTGATGATGAGAAAATTCTCTTGCTTGAACTCCAAGATTGCCAAGAAGGGATACACCTTTGATCACAAAAAGAAAGCATTTCTACCAAGAAAATATGACAACAAGACTTGCTATAATTGTGGTGATCAAGGCCACATATCCTATGATTGTACAAAACTGATAGGATCTTGGTTCCCGATCTTTCGATGAGAATAGGAGGGTTCGATTTGTCGAGGAGAAGACGTTGGAGATCCGACTACACCATCCCCAAGACGATGCACCTTAGCGATCGGACACCGACTCCAAAGTTGTATTGATCTTGCTGGCGCACAATCAACCTGACCACGAGGGCCTTTGTTCCTGCAAGCAATCGAAGAACACGCAAGAACAAGAAGAACAAGCACTTATCTATTGAATCAATCTAAAGTGGGGTTCTGGATACAAGTAGACGGGCGATCTAGTCGACACGCGCGTGTACAAGGAAGCAGCAGAAGCTAACTTACGAATAAACAAAACCCACCAGCTAATGAGGGCAGCTGCTACTATTTATTACCTCCCTAGGGTCGTGAGAAACCCTAATCACGAGTCCCTAATGGACTCCAAATGATACATGGGCCATGGGCCCAATTTTGGTGATGCAGCACCATGGACAGAAAAAATGTCTTGGTATTAAAATAACTATTGCGGCCGACTCCAAATAAATATGGACATGAGGCCAGATCCGTTTGAAAGTAGACTTGATAATTTTCCAGGAAGTACTTGAACGCCCAGATCGGAGTCCGTATGAAATCGTGGTGGCCGTCACAAGTTGGTACTGTTCTGTTGTCCAAATCCCGTTCGCGCGAATTCCCTTCCCATTGGCTCCTCTCCATTGTTCCTAAGCAAAACAAGAAAACACGTTGTTCCACGGTCTAGATAAGATGGACATAAGGCCAAGAACGAGTTCACCTCATAGTTTAGTTGACGTGCACGAGCGCGAGTGATCGGACCAGAAACCGGTAGCTGAGTTGGTGTGGATGTATCGAGGATGTTGATGTCCTCATCATCCTCCCCTTCTTGCATTTGAGTCGTCCGCGACTCAAGCTCATGTTCTTCTCTCAAATATGGCTTCAAATCTGCAATGTTAAATGTGGGACTAACCCCAAAATTCGCAGGCAACTCGAGTTTATATGCATTATCATTAATCCTTTCAAACACCTTGAATGAACCATCAGCTCGAGGTAACAATTTAGACTTTCTCAAATCAGGAAACCTATCCTTTCGCAAATGTAACCAAACTAAATCACCAGGTTCAAAAGTGATAGTTTTCTTTCCCCTACTGCCAGCAAGTTTATACTTGGCATTCATGCACTCTATATTCTTCTTAGTGGTTTCATGCAATCTTAAGATCAATTCAGCACGATGTTTAGCATCAAAATTCACTCGTTCCATTGAAGGAAGAGGTAATAAATCAATAGGAGCACAAGGTACAAATCCATAAACAATCTCAAAAGGGCATTTCTTAGTACTAGAATGTAGGGAACGATTATAAGCAAACTCAACATGAGGCAAACACTCTTCCCACATTTTTATATTCTTTTTCAAAACAGCCCTAAGCATGGTAGATAAACTTCTATTCACAACCTCAGTTTGACCATCAGTTTGGGGATGACAAGTAGTTGAAAATAAAAGCTTAGTCCCCAATTTTGCCCATAACGTTCTCCAAAAATGGCTAAGAAACATAGCATCACGATCGGAAACTACTGTGTTTGGCACACCATGCAATCTAACAATATCTCGGAAAAACAAATCAGCAACATGTGTAGCATCATCACTTTTACGACAAGGTATGAAGTGTGCCATTTTAGAAAATCTATCCACAACAACAAAGATGCTATCCCTCCCCTTCTTTGTTCTAGGCAGTCCTAAAACAAAGTCCATAGAAATGTTCTCCCAAGGCATGCTAGGAACAGGAAGAGGCATGTACAAACCATGTGGATTAAGTCGTGACTTAGCTTTTTGACATGTCGTGCAGCGAGCAACAAAGCGCTCCACGTCTCGCCTCATCCTTGGCCAAAAGAAATGACCAGCAAGTATGTCCTCCGTCTTTTTCACTCCAAAGTGCCCCATCAGCCCGCCTCCATGCGCTTCCTGTAACAACAACAAACGAACGGAGCTAGCTGGAATGCATAACTTGTTAGCTCTAAACACATAGACATCATTGAGGACAAATTTATTCAATGTTTTTCTGTCTTTACATTTCAGCAATACATCTTTGAAATCAGCATCATGTTCATATTGATCTTTAATCGTTTATAATCCAAAAATTTTAAAGTCAAGTTGAGATAGAAGAGTATAATGTCTAGATAAAGCATCAGCAATAACATTATCCTTTCCCTTTTTGTGTTTAGTGACATAAGGAAAAGACTCAATAAATTCCATCCACTTAGCATGCCTACGGTTTAGTTTCCCTTGACTCCTAATATGCTTTAGTGATTCATGATCAGAATGGATAACAAATTCTTTGGGCCACAAATAATGCTGCCATGTTTCTAAAGTTCGTACAAGAGCATATAATTCCTTATCATAGGTAGAATAATTTAGAACAGGCCCACTCATTTTCTCACTAAAATATGCAACAGGTTTTCCTTCTTGTAACAAAACACCACCCAATCCAATCCCACTAGCATCACATTCAAGCTCAAAAGTCTTAGAAAAATCAGGAAGTTGGAGAAGAGGTGCATGCGTCAACTTATCTTTCAGTATGGTAAAGGCGTTATCTTGTGTGGTGCCCCAAGAAAAAGGCACCCCCTTCTTCGTAAGGTCATTCAATGGAGCAGCAATGGTGCTGAAATCCTTCACAAAGCGATGATAGAACCCAGCCAGCCCTAGAAAGCTCCGCACCTGTGTGATGGTCTTTGGTACAGGACACCCCTGAATAGCCTCTACCTTGGCTTGATCAACTTCAATATCCTGTGGAGTAACAACATAGCCAAGGAAAGAGACTCGATCCGTGCAAAAGGTGCACTTCTCAAGATTACCAAATAATCGTGCCTCACGCAAAGCATTAAAAATAGCACGTAAGTGATCAAGATGTTCATCCATGGATTTGCTATAAATCAATATATCATCAAAATACACAACAACAAATTTTCCAATGAATGCACGCAAAACCTCGTTCATTAATCTCATGAAGGTGCTAGGTGCATTAGTTAACCCAAAAGGCATGACTAACCACTCATATAAACCGAACTTAGTTTTGAAAGCAGTTTTCCATTCATCTCCTAGTTTCATGCGAATTTGGTGATAACCACTACGCAAATCAACTTTTGAGAACACAACAGCACCACTCAATTCATCAAGCATATCATCTAAGCGTGGAATAGGATGACGATATCGAATGGTTATATTGTTGATTGCTCTACAATCCACACACATACGCCATGATCCATCCTTTTTAGGTACTAGAATAAATGGAACAGCACAAGGACTAAGAGACTCACGTACATAACCTTTGTCAAGTAGTTCTTGTACTTGGCGCTGAATCTCCTTTGTTTCTTCTGGATTTGTCCTGTATGGTGCACGGTTGGGCAATGAAGCACCGGGAATGAGGTCAATCTGGTGCTCAATCCCTCGAAGTGGTGGTAGTCCTGGTGGTATTTCACTTGGAAATACATCAGAATATTCCTGCAAAATGTTAGCAACAGCAGGAGGCAAAGAATGTTACACATCGTAAAGGGAAATCAAAGCATCTTTGCATACCAAAGCATAGGCAACAGAGGTGGAAGCAATCAGTTCATTAATATCAGATTTCGTAGCAAACAAGCATTTTCCCTTCAGAGATATCTCATTTTTCTTATCAAACACAGATTTGTCATTGTTATTGTTCTCAATGTTAGCATGGTCCTGATATTTAGTTTTCCTAGCTCTAGCAACATCATCTTGCACAATAGCTTCAGGAGACATAGGATGCAACACAATTTTTATCGTGGTAAACAAAAGAATACTGATTTGATCTACCATGATGCATAGAATCTCTATCAAATTGCCAAGGTCTTCCTAGCAGAATATTATAAGCTTGCATAGGCACAACATCACATTCAACGACATCCTTATATGATCCAATAGTAAAATTGATTCGCACAAGTCTAGTTACCTTTGCCTTACCACTGTTGTTTAAACATTGAATGTAATAGGGATGTGGGTGCGGTTTGGTGCTTAGTGCCAGCTTGGTCACCATGTCACTGCTGGCCAAGTTGTTGCAGCTACCTCCATCAATGATCATGCGGCAAGATCGCTCTTTGACGACACACTTTGTTTGGAATAATGTGTGCCTTTGATTTTGTTCCGCTTTCTCCATTTGTGCACTAAGCACACGCTGCACAATGAGACTATCATAGCACGCTGCATCTTCTGCACCAATATGCCCTTCTTGATGTTCATCGCTACCTGCATAGTCAGCTGCAAGCAAAACACATGTATCGTCATCAAAATCGCTAGCAGATGAGTACTCACCGTCATCTTTAACATTTAGAACACGTTTGCTTGGGCAGTCACGCAGCACATGGCCAAAACCCTTGCACTTGTGACATTGAACGTCTCTAGATCGTCCGGTAGATGCTATGGAAGAAGCACTCTCGGTGGGCTTTTCGGTGGTCTTTACTGCTGAGCTAGTGGAAGAAGCACGTGGCTTGTTGCCGGAAGAAGAAGGTGCTGCCCGAGTTGGTGAAGAAGATGGCGGGGAAGCACGCCCAGTCGAAGGAGTAGTCGTGCGTGGTTGCCATGAGCTAGTCTTTCCTGCAGAAATATTAGTTCTAGAGCTAGCTCATCGTCCCTGCACTTCCCTTTCAGCTTTACAAGCAAGATGAAACAAACGGGTAATATTATTGTAATCTTTATAAGCAAGTATGTCCTGAATTTCACGGTTTAAACCACCAAAAAATCTAGCCATAGCTGGTTCCTCATCCTCGTCTAAATTACAACGCAACATACCCATTTGTAATTCCTGAAAATACTCTTCTACACTTTTAGCTCCCTGTCTCAATTGTTGTAACTTATTTAACAGATCACGTGCATAGTAACAAGGAACAAATCTAGCCCGCATGAGCCGTTTCAAACCATCCCAAGTTTGTGGTATGTTATTAAGATTTTTCTTGCCATGTTCTATCCACCAAACAGAAGCAAAATCAGTAAACTCACTAGTGGCTGCTCTAACTCTTGCATTTTCAGGAAACTCATGACATGCAAATTTTTGATCAACAGAAATCTTCCAAGTAATATATGCATCAGGGTCATATTTACCATCAAAATGAGGTATCTTAAATTTGATCTTGTTAAAAGTATCTTCATTGTCACGTACAATACTAGGAGCATTGCTCACCTGTCCATCTGCGGTGCGTCCACGATCCCTCTCCTCAAGGCGCTGCAGGATGGCTCCAATAGAGGTGTTCAATGTTTGAATGGAAATCTCCAACGTGCTGATTTTGGTGTTGGTGTCGATCTGCATATTTTCCAATTGACCAAGGCGGTCACTGGTAATACGAAAATCCTCATCAAGCGCTTCTGTGTGTAGCCGCACTTGGCGTTCAAAGTTTTGTATAATTCCCCGTGTGCGAGGTGAATGCACGTCTTCATTTGTATTTGCTCCTCCTGCCATGGTTAGTAGAAAAAAAACAATCCAATATGAAAGGGTAATGTTATCCCTAGCTACAAAGGTGCTGGTGGAGATAACTCGCTCACTCTCAACCTGTTCAATCAAGCTCTTACCTGTTCTTACAAAGCTTAGCAAGAAGGTGATGGCAACCAGCAAGTAATGAACAACTTCAAGAGCAGGTGTCAATCTATGGCTTTAGGTGGCTGAACTAGCACAAGGAGCAAACTTTCACCACATTAATCACAACAAGCTGAATAAATATTCTACGACAGTACTGTGCTGATGTTAGTCTAGACCGTACTAGAGACGCAAGCCGAGACACCAATGTCGTCACCAAAAACACCCCAAACAACAATCTGATTTTTTTTTCTTTTTTTTTTTCTTTTTTTTTGTTGGGGTGGTCACCCAAACTCTCTCTAGATGGAATCAGAAGACCCTAGAACAAAATCTACACATGCGGCTTTTGATCTTGCACTTGCCTTTTTTTTTTCTTCTCTAATTGCTTGTGACTTTTGTGCGGCTTTTGATTTTGCACTTGCCTTTTTCTTGTTGTCAAACTCAAATTACTAATCTGACTCAAACTCGAAGTAGCAATCTGATTCAAACTCGAACTAGTAATCAGACTCAAACTCGAACTAGCAATCCGACTCAAACTTGAAGTAGCAATCTGATTTGAACTCGTAATCCGACTCAAACTCGAACTAGCAATCCGACTCAAACTCAAAGTAGCAATATGATTTGAACTCGTAATCTGACTCAAACTCGAACTAGTAATCCGACTCAAACTCAAAGTAGCAATCTGATTCAAACTCAAATTAGTAATTCGACTCAAACTCGAACTACGAATCTGACTCGAACTAGGTGACCGAATGTGACATGAACTCGAAACTCTAGTGGTGCAAAACTAAAGACCAGCAACTTGACTCGTCGAAGCAACCATGAACTCAACAAGTCTTGACTAAGTGGAGAAAGTAAAAGGCACAATGGTATAGGAATAATGGAAAAAAAACAGATCTGGTATTTTTTTGGGCTTTTTCTGGACTATAGGATGATAACAGCGGAAAGAAAAGTAATGGTAGCACTCTCACCGATTAACCTTGCTCTGATACCACTTGATAGGATCTTGGTTCCCGATCTTTCGATGAGAATAGGAGGGTTCGATTTTTGGAGGAGAAGATGTTGGCGATCCGACTACACCGTCCCCAAGATGATGCGCCTTAGTGATCGGTACACCGACTCCGAAGTTGTATTGATCTTGCTGGCGCACAATCAACCTGACCACGAGGGCCTTTGTTCCTGCAAGCAATCGAAGAACACGCAAGAACAAGAACAAGCACTTATCTATTGAGTCAATCTAAAGTGGGGTTCTGGATACAAGTAGACGGGCGATCTAGTCGACACGCGCGTGTACAAGGAAGCAGCAGAAGCTAACTTACGAATAAGCAAAACCCACCAGCTAATGAGGGCGGCTGCTACTATTTATTACCTCCCTAGGGTCGTGAGAAACCCTAATTACGAGTCCCTAATGGACTCCAAACGATACATGGGCCATGGGCCCAATTTTGGTGATGCAGCACCATGGACAGAAAAAGGTCTTGGTATTAAAATAACTATTGCGTCCGACTCCGAATAGATATGTACATGAGGACAGATCCGTTTGAAAGTAGACTTGATAATCTTTCCAGGAAGTACTTGAAAGCCAAGATCGGAGTCCGTATGAAATCGTGGTGGCTGTCACAAGTTGGTGTTGTTCTGCTGTGCAAATCCCATCCGCGCGAATTCCCTTCCCATTGGCTCCTCTCCATTGTTCCTAAGCAAAACAAGAAAGCACGTAGTTCCACGGTCTAGATAAGATGGACATAAGGCCAAGAACGAGTTCACCTCATAGTTTAGTTGACGTGCACGAGCGCGAGTGATCGGACCAGAAACCGGTAGCTGAGTTGGTATGGATGTATCGAGGGTGTTGATGTCCTCATCAAAAACTGTACAAAATAAGAGAAAACCACAAGGGCAAGCATCGTAAGCTTGAGGATAGTGAGGATGATGAAGAAGAGGTCAAGACCAAGTCAATATTCTTTGGGAAGAAGAAGTATGACAAAGGCAAAAAGGCAAAATTCTTTCCAAAGAAGAGAAAAGGTCCACAAAAGGTGTTCATGTGTGAGGCAAATGAATGGAACACCTATGAAGAATCTAGTGATGAAGAGAGTGAAGTCGAAGAAGAGAACTTGGCCGGCCTTGCCATTGCCAACAATGATGACTCATCTCTTCGTCCACCTCCCATGTGCCTCATGGCAAAAGGTAACACCAAAGTATGTGATGACTCTAGCGATGATGAGATTTCCCCCGATGACTTAGCTTCATTGATAAATGAATACCACACTATCATTAAAAGGGAAAAGAGTAAGGTCAAGGCTCTTGAAGAAGCTCGTGCTAAGCTCGAGAGTGCTAACCTCGATTTGCTTGAAAAGTATGAAAGCATACTTAAGGAGCATAACACGCTCAAATCTCATGTCAAAGCAAGTTGAGGAGGATAAGGCTCAAATCAAGCTAGATCATCATGAGCTTGACTTAGCACACTAAACACTCTTGGGAAAGCACAATGAGTTAATCCAAGAGCATCAAGTACTTAACCTTGCTTATGAAGTCCTTGATCAAGAATTGAAAACTATAAAGAAAGAAACCCTTAATGATAAGGCATCTATTGTTTCTCATGCCACTAATGCCTTGCATAAGTCTTTGCCTTTGAAAGAGAATGCTAGGGAGAAGGATTTGTTGGATGAAATTGAAAGTCTCCGCACTAGTGTGGCAAGACTATCTAAGGGAGAAGTCAAGCACAAAGAAATCCTCTTCCAACAAGCAAAGGACTTCAACAAGAAAGGACTTGGATCCTTCCCGGTGTCTAACAAAGGAAATGTGCCCTCACTGGAGCTTAAAACGAGCTTCATCAAGGAAGTTGGTTCTTATTGCCAACATTGCGAGGTCACCGGTCACCATACAAGGGAGTGTACTCTTCCTAACCGGCTTCTCCAAAATTGCCTACTACAAGTCTACCTTTGATGATCACTATTATCTCTTGAGTAAAGTAGATGTCAAGGTGAAGGCATGGTTCATTGGCAAGGACATGAAGGGCATGAAGGGGAAGCTTCCCAAGCAACTTTGGGTCCCAGAAATACTTGTATCACACATACAAGGACCTAAGTTAGCTTGAGTGTCTAAAATAAAAAATTGAATTCATGTGTGTAGGTGAACTACAAAGCCGGAGGAAAGCATTGGGTACTCTATAGTGGGTGCACTCAACACATGACCGGCAACGATGGTATGTTCACCTCTATAGAGAACCCCGACAATCATGAACAAGTCACCTTTGGTGATAACTCTAAGGGGAAGGTAATTGGGTTGGGTAAGATTGCAATTTCAAATGATTTATCTATTTCCAATGTATTGTATGTTAAGTCACTTAGTTTTAATTTGCTTTCTATTGCACAATTATGTGATCTTGGACTAACGTGCACCTTTGGCAAGAATGATGTTGTTGTGACTAGTGAAACAAGCCAAAAACTAACCTTCAAAGGGTTTCAGCATGGACATCTCTACCTAGTAGACTTCTCCGACAAGGATGCTAGCTTGACCACTTGTCTTTTCACCAAGACGAGTTTGGGTTGGCTATGGCAACGACGCATCACTCACATTGGAATGAGCAAACTCAAGAAGTCATTCAAGCTCGGGATGGTGACCGGCGTGAAGGATGTCACATTTGAGAAGAATAAGTTCTGTAGCGCTTGTCAAGCCAGGAAACAAGTTGCTTCACACCGCCCGATGAAGACAATGGTTTCAAACTCCAAGCCACTTGAGTTGCTCCACATGGACCTCTTTGGACTGTCCACATATCAAAGTCTTGGTGGTAATATCTATTGTCTTGTTATAGTTGATGACTACTCTCGGTATGCTTGGACTTTGTTTCTAGGTGACAAGAGTGAAACTCCGGAAGTGTTCAAGACCTTCTCTAAACATGCTCAAAGGGAATTTCAACTTCCCATCATCAAGGTCCGGAGTGACAACGGCACCGAATTCAAGAACTACAACATTGGGGAGTGGTGTGATCGTGAAGGCGTGAAGCATGAATTTTCAGCCACATACACTCCTCAACAAAATGGTATCGTTGAAAGGAAGAACAAGACTCTCATCACTCTTGCACGAGCAATGCTCGATGACTATGGCACGTCCGAGATGTCTTGGGACGAAGCAATCAACACGGTGTGCCATGCCGCAAATCAGGTCTATCTACACCGACTACTTCAAAAGACCCCGTACGAACTCCTCATTGGGAGAAATCCTAACATCTCCTATTTCCGAGTCTTCAGGTGCAAGTGCTATATCTACCGCAAGAAAAGGCTCGATAAGTTTGAAAGAAGATGTGATGTTGGTATCTTTCTTGGTTATGCATCAAACTCAAAAGCATATTGAGTATTCAACCAAACCTCCGATTTAGTTGAGGAAAGTTGTGATGTTGAGTTTGATGAAACTAATGGCTCCCAAGAGGAGAGATTTGGTTATGATGAAATAGATGATGAGCCTCTACGAGAAGCTATGAAGAACATGACCATTGGAGACATCAAGCCTAAAGTTGAGGAGAGCCAGGATCAAGGGGGAGCTTCAAGTTCCAACATCAACACATCTATGGCACCTCAAGTCGACGAAGAAGAAAAAGATGATCCATTGCCGACACAAGATTCACAAGCCACACAACATCAAGAAGAAGAACAAGTCCATGATCAAGTCCAACCACAAGAAGAGCAACACGCATCACCACCGCCAAGTGCTTCACAACCACTTATGAGGCATGGACACATCTCCAAGGAGCATCTGATTGATCAAATTATCGGAAGTCCGTCAAGGGGAGTGAGTACACATTCTCGCCATTTTGCTACATTTTGTGAGCACTACTCATTTGTTTTATGTGTAGAACCCACTCACATCGAGGAAGCACTCCAAGATCCAAATTGGGTAATGGCCATGTAAGAAGAACTCAACAACTTCATCTGCAATGAAGTTTGGGTGTTGGAGGAGCGACCCAAGGACAAGAACATCATCGGGACAAAGTGGGTGTACCGCAACAAACAAGACGAGAACGGTGTTGTGATCCACAACAAGGCAAGACTTGTGGCCAAGGGTTTCTCGCAAGTTGAAGGACTAGACTTTGGAGAAACATTTGCTCCGGTCACTCGACTAGAAGCCATCCGTATACTTCTTGCTTTTGCATCACATCATAATATAAAGCTTTATCAAATGGATGTGAAAAGTGCCTTTCTTAATGGTTACATTAACGAGATTGTTTATGTTGAACAACCTGCCGGGTTCGAAGATCCGAGGAATCCTAATCATGTGTATAGGTTGTACAAGGCGCTCTACATGCTCAAGCAAGCGCCTAGAGCATGGTATGAATGACTACGGGATTTCTTGATCATGCAAGGATTCAAGATCGGGAGGGTGGACACTACACTCTTCACCAAAGACATCAATAGAGAACTATTTGTTTGTCAAATTTATGTCGATGATATTATTTTTGGTTCAACTAACAAAGCTCTTAGCCATGAGTTTAGCAAAATGATGTCTAGGGAATTCGAGATGTCGATGATTGGAGAGCTTAACTTCTTCCTTGGATTTCAAATCAAGCAACTTCGAGAGGGGACCTTCATCTATCAAGAAAAATATACCAAGGACCTCTTGAAGAAATTTGAGATGGGAGATTGTAGCTCAAGAAGTACTCCAATGGCAACAAATTGTCATCTCGACGCGGATAAGGACGGTAAACCTGTTGACCAATCTAATTACTGTTCCATGATTGGTTCATTGCTTTATCTTACCGCATCTAGGCCCAATATCATGTTTAGTGTATGCTTGTGTGCTCGCTTTCAAGCGGCATCTAAAGAATCACATCGGAAGGCGGTCTTTAGGATACTTCGGTATCTCAAGCATACCCCAAGTGTAGGCCTGTGGTACCCCAAAGGTGCTAAATTCCATCTCTTGGGTTACTCGGATTCGAACTTTGTCGGATGCCGTGTGGATCGCAAGAGTACCTTGGGAGGGTGCCACTTGCTTGGGCATTCCCTAGTATCTTGGTCTAGAAAGAAGCAAAACTCCATTGCTTTGTCCACTGTGGAAGCGGAATACATAGCGGCTGGTGCATGTTGTGCCCAAATCCTTTATATGAAGCAAACCCTTTTGGACTTTGGTGTTAAACTTTGTTGCGTGCCTCTTCTTTGTGACCATGACAGTGCGGTTAAGATTGCTAAAAACCCTGCTCAACACTCCCGCACTAAGCATATTGATATTCGCCATTATTTCTTGCGGGACCATGAAGCTAAGGGAGACATCTCCTTGCAAGGTGTTAGGTTCGAAGAACAATTGGCGGATATCTTCACTAAACCACTTGATGAGAAAACCTTTTCTAGACTAAGGAGTGAATTAAATGTGCTAGATGCATTGAACGTCATGTAATTTGCCATGGTCATGTAAGAATGCATCACATATAGGTCTTGTCTAACTTTCAAAGGATAGGGGCGAGCAAGGGTTAGCTTGGTATGGCGGTTGTTTTGGGTATCCCCAAGACTTGGAGAATGGCTCTCCCTGAAGAAACCTTTGAAAGGTTCAAATTTGGCAATATAGATTTAATTTATGTCTTGCATGATGCCTGCCATATAGACTTGCACTCACGTTTAATATCCTGCATTAAAAATTGTTTGGCATTACATACGGTAGATTGTCACAAAGGGGAACCCATCTCATGAGAAAGAGACTTGTTTGAAATGCAATATCTCAACTCATATGATGTGGAAAGAACAAAGTGTTAGGTGCATTAATGCCTAGAGGAACATGCTTTAAAGAGATAGAAGTCTTCATCTTCTAGCTCACAAAGCATGGGCCTTACATTTTATTTGGATTCCTTCCTTGATCTTTCTGGTGTTCTATTTGCTTTAGGGCTTAGCCTAGTTATTGGCAACTAGTGTTAAAGCCTTTTTGAGGGGTTAGGAGTTGCCCAAAAAGTCCTAAGACTTGTGTTTCTCTTTGTCTGTTTAAATCAAAGGACATATATGAGATGTTGCTGATCTTTTGTAGTCATCGGATTATCCGATGCTTAGGCACAAGCATCATCGGATTAGTTTGTGCTTAAGTGCAAGGGTCAGCTCAGACAGGAAGTCAAATCAACCGATGCATTCATTCTGAGAAAAATCGGAGCATCCGATGTTCACATCTCTGAAGTTGTGCCAAATTCAACCGATAATAATCGTTTCCACGTCGGATCATCCGATGCTGAAGGTGTCTCTGGAATAACCATACTACCACTTGACCGATGCACCATCTCATCTGACGTCGGATCATCCGATGTTAAAAATCAAACTAGGGTTCGGGCCCCACCTATTTGGCGCCTCTCCGTTTTTCATTTTCTCTCTCCCCGACGCTGAACCTCCGCCGCCGCCGCTCCGTGCCCCTCGCCCTACCACCGCCCGACCTCGCGCTCCGTTCGCCGCCGCCGCCCTCAGCGTCGGCGCTGCCACCTCTGCCCCACGCAGCGCTGTTGCCGCCCTGCGCCGCCGTCCTAGGCGCCGTCCACCGCCCTTTGCGCCGCCGTGCCACCGCCCTCCGGCTGTCGCGCTCCTCGTCGTGCCACCATTCTTCGAGCCGCCGCCACTCCTCTTCGCCGCTAGGGCTCGCCCGACCACACGCCGTCACACATTCGCCATTCGCCGTCGTCAACCCTAGCCCGGGATCGCATCTTCGTCACCGTCACTTTTCTCCTCAAGATGGGTCGTGACAAGAATGGAAAGGGAAAGGCTATTGAGGAGCCGACAGCTAAGAAGCAGAAGCTGTTGAAAGAGGTGAAGAAAGCTCTGATGGCCGCTCGCATCGCTGAGGAGCGAGAGCGTGGCCGAGGAGGATCGCTGAGGATCTGGGAGGCCCGATAGAGGCAGCCACAACAGTCAGAGACAGAGGAGGCAGAGGAGCCTGAGGTGCCGCTGGTTTGCCGGCGCTCAGTTAGGACCCGTGGAGGTCATCCAGCTGCAGCCCCAAGACAGAGACCTTCTGCAGCTGAGCTTCGGGAGGACAGAGCGGCCGAGAGAGCCGTCTATGAGATGGACACCAATGTTTGGGTTGGTGAGGGCGTCCGCCTGACTGGCTACAGGAAGTTGAAGGCAAAGCAGCTCAGGAAGCTTCGATGGAGCATTCTGCTCGAGGAGTGGTTTCTGCAGCCCAGAGAGCCACTTGTGGACAGCCGCTTCTGGACCCTGACACAGGTGTCGCTGTATGAGACTTACAGACGTCGGGGCTATAAGCTTTTCCAGCACAACTTCCTTGACTGGGATCAGCTCGCACTTGCAGCCGGCACTGAGATTCGCCCTTACTTTGAGAGGTACAGAGGGCTAGTGGAGCTGATGTCTTTCCAGCGGGGTGCCTACATGGAGGACTGGGTCTGAGTTTTCTATGCCACACTCTACATTTCAGAGGGCCGCATATCCATTGACTTCATGTTCATGGGCCAGCATCATCATATGACCCGACAGACCTTGGGACAGCTACTAGGTGTGGATCTTCATGACACATGCCTACATGAGTTGGTATATGAACAGGCTGACCCACCGAGGAGGCCACTCACTGGAGGTGTGGCACCACCTTTTGAGGAGATTCGATCACTGCTTGCTCAGCCCTTCTCACCTAACCAGCCTAGGGTCCCTGCCCTTCTCACTCCGGCTGCGCGTACTGTGCACCCTGCCTTGCGTTGCATGCTTCTACCCAGGTCCAGATACCTTGAGGGCTTTACCAGTGTGCAGCAAACCCTCCTGTTCTATGTCATGAACGGGATGCAGTTTGACATCGTGGATATCCTTATTTGTGAGATGGAAGATGTCATTACTGATGGAGTTGGGATGATGAGACAGCTTGTGTTTGGCCACTGGATCAGGCACCTGCTCTACTTGTTGGCTCCAGAGGGGTCCGTTGTGCGTGACAGTCTCATCGACAAGAGCGTCACTCGGTTTGGACACTACCGTGCTCCAGCTCCTGGAGACCGCCGCCTTGGCCGCCCAGTCGAGCATCAGGTCTGAGCTCGACTTTCAGAGGAAGACTGGTCAGACCTAGAAAAGGAAGACGAGATCCTAGCACAGGCTGAGGCTCAGGGAGGGGATCTACAACACATCTGGTCAGAGAGTGACACTAGTGACAGTGTCGAGGAGTAGTTCCCACCTCCTCCCTCACCCAGGCAGCACGACGCGGAGGCTGGAGGCTCGACTGTACCACCACCTACCCGACCTCCGGTGTCCGAGGCACAAGTCTCTCAGCCATTCGATCTCACTTCTCTACTTCAGCAGATGGTTGAGCAACAGCGATAGGATCGGCTTGCAGCTGAGTAGGCTAGAGCTGAGCAGGTTGCGCGTCTTATGGATCTCCAGCAGCAGCAGTAGGAGATGTAGCGTCAGATAGCCTGCGAGAGGCAAGAGGACACTGACAGGCTCACTGGACTGATTGACCAGATGCAACAGCGTTCTCTTGACCAGCAGCAGCAGACGCAATAGGCCATGATGGGCATCATGGGGTTGATCACCAACCTCTACACTCAGACCGGGATTGCTCTGCCCTCACAGCTCCCTGGTCTAGCTCCAGGTCCACCTGTTCTAGTACCAGTTTCAGCTCCAGTGCCGACCATGCCGATACCGACTATCAGCATGTCACCACTGCTTGCTCCAGGCGCACCGATTCACTCTCTCCTGCCGACCTTGACACTCTTTCAGCAGACTCCGGCTTCAGTTGTCAGTGCCCCACTACCGGCAGTCCAGACTCAGCTGGCACCCTCAGCACCGACAGCAGCTCCCACAACACTGGTCTCCTCCACTCCAGCCTCAGCAGCAGTAGGCAGCAGCTCCAACGACAGCACCCCCGACGGCGACCAGTTCGTCATCGCCCCGAGTGCTCAGGATCCTTAGGCACTCGGCTTCCCTTTTTGGTGTCTTGATGCCAAAGGGGGAGAAGAGTCAGAGGGAGGGATAGCTTAGTCCTAGGGGGAGTCCTAGTTGTAGGGGGAGTATTTATCTTGGGAGCTTTTGTAATTTGGGAGCTTTGATATTCTTTTGCTATCTTTGAGTATCCGTGTGCCACTTAATTCTCTTATGTGTTATTGATCGCTTTTGAGCCTTCGAGTTTCGTGTGCTGGATCTTGTACTTGTTGCATATCCTTTTGTGTATCGTATTCTTAATTTCATTACTGTTATGCTTTACTCGTTGTGTTGTTATCAATCACCAAAAAGAGGGAGATTGAAAGCATCTAGGCCCCCACGAGGTATGGTTTCGATGATTAATGACAACCGTTGGATATCACTAATAAGTTTGGGATGCAAGGTCTCTCATATCACTCATCACATTAAATGGACTCTATATTTATATCATCTACTGCTCATTGGATACAATTGGAGACCCCTCAACAAACCATTTTACGAGGTCAATCAATTTTCATGAAGACTAAAAGAAAAAGCATATATGTCAAAATTATTTCATCAAAATTGACAGCACACAAGACTTAGTCATCATCAGAAGAACATTTCAAACCAATGTCTAAGAGGTCACTCGTACAAATTCCAAAAGAATCACTTAGAACAACTCGAAGTAGACAAAATCTACTCATCGGATCATCCGATGTATCCAGAAAAGACTACATCGGTCGAGTTGGCTCAACAGCAGAAAAAGACCTCAGACTTGAGTATACACCAAATCATCCGATGATGAAGCAAGTGTTACATCGGTCGATCATTCCAGTAAGCAATTTCCCTGGACCAAGTGTAACACCGGACCATCCGATATACAATTACAACGCATCGATCAATCACTCCAGTAAGCATTATTTCCGGACCATTCTGGATCAAGTGTCACCGGACTATCCGATGTACAGGTGTATACAACATCGGTCGATCAACGGTCATATCTGACACATTGACGTCAGCTAATTTGTATTCGATCGATGACAACTAAAGGGAGAACATCGGATCATCCGGTGTTTGCAGAACAGTAATGTCAGCGTACTTTTCCAACGGCTATTTCGTGGAAGCTGGCTATTTATACCCCTTCAACTAGTCATTTATAAGTCTTGATGCCCATAGCTACCCTACACATTACCAAGCATTCAAGACATTGAGCAACCACTTCCACATCATTTACACCACTTGTACACCAAGAGATAGGCTAGAACTTGCTACAGATGATGCTTGTGTGCTTCCATTCTTGGTGATTGGAGTCTCTAGTCTAGTGAGAACTGTAAGAGAGTGTCTCTTGGTGATTGCATTCACCGTGTAACAGTCGGTGATTGGAGAGAGCTTTCCGGAGCTTGCCAAGTCGGTTGTGGAAGCCCGAAAGATCATACTTGTACAAGGCTTGAGCTCCACCTTGCCGGAGATGGCGAACGAAGACTTTTAGTGAAGATCCCTGGTCTCGGTGACTTGGGAGTGGATATACCCTTTGGTGGGTGCCACAACGTGGATGTAGGATGGTCTTGATGATCTTGCCGAACCACGGGATAAATCACCGTGTCTTCGTGTCTCCTCGGGAGTTTGCACACTCTTCCTTTCCCGTTACACTTATGCATTTCATATACAGCAAAATTATTATTCACTTGAATGCATAGGTTGTTTGCATGGGGAATTGGGCTTTTAATAGTTAAGTTTTTACTGCTTTAATTTTTGAAAAGAAGCTCAATTCACCTCCCTCTTGGGCATTCGATCCTTACAGCAGGACAAGAAGAAGCAAAGGGAAGCGCACAACTCAGCTACAGTCGAGGCAGCTCCAAAGAGGAAGAGACTTGTCACTATGGGAGAGAAGACAAGGACTCAATAGGCTAGGGCATCCAAGGACAAGGGAAAGGCGCTAGTGGCTGATGCGCCAAAGAAAAGGGTTCTAGTTGCTAAGAAGCCTGCAAGAAAGGCAAAGAAGGGACCCTCTCAACCCATAGGCCCCTTGAGGATGTCCTCACTCGTGAGAAACCCCAACCGTTCAGCTGCTTTTGAAGCTAACATCTTCAAAGACAAAGGGGCTGAAAAGGCAAGGAAGCTAAGGAAGATCAATGTCTATCAACGCGAGAGGAGCATCGTGAATCCCCGCTTCTGGTGTGACTTCCACTGTGTAGTCTATAGGACAGTCTACATGTCCAAGCAAACACCAGTGACATATGCTCAGTGGATTGATTGGAACTACATGGCCCAGAAGGATCACTTGGCCTTCAATGTTGTGATTGAGGCCATCGAGTGCCATGGATTGAAGAAGCTCATGGCATTCCAATATGAATGGAATGTGGAGGTTATTGCTCAGTTCTACTCCACCATCTACTTCCACACCGACGAAGACCAAAGAATCATAGAGATGACCCATGGAGAGCAATACTCCACCACTTATTGGGAGTTTGCTCAACTTATTGACTTGGAAGATCAACTGGAGAACTAAATCATCATCTCCAACCTAAAGCCAGTTGATCGAGACACCTTGGAATACATGTATCCAAGTCATGTCCCATATGAGGCGGGACATAAAAGGAACATCAAGCCGCTCTATAGTGTACTTACCCGTGTGCCTCGAAAGACCATTGCCCCCAAAGATGGTGATGCACGCATTATTCAAGGAAATTTGAGGCACTTAATGGTTCTAATTGATGGAGATTTCAGATTCAATGTGGTAGACTATATCTTCAATGACATCTTCAATATCTCTCACACACCCAACCGATCATGTGGTTACGCCTCCTACATCATGTTCATGATCGAGAAGGTGTCCGGGCTCAACTTCAAGAAGGACATTGTTCATAGAAAATTTCGTCCTCGGATCCCTCCTTCGAAGCCAGCTGCCCCTCGAAGGAAGAATGCGGATCCTCTCGCTTCATCCTTCCACTTCGTGCCTTCACCACCTCCACCTCCTCCTCCATCACAATTCGGCAGTGTCTTCTTCAAGTGCTTGAAGGCCATCTTCGCCTCTTGCCTGAAGGCGGAAGTTCGACAACGTTGCATGGAGCGTCGCCAAGAGAAGTACCTCAAGGCGATGTGTGACAAGCTGGAAGTCCCCATGTCTCCCACCGCGGAGAGTGATGGGGAGATGACTCCATTCCTGGAGTTCACTGCCGAGGAACTTGGCCAATTTGGTGAAGTTAGCACCTCCACGACGTCTCCGTCTGAGGAAGACGACGATGATGATGCCCATGATCCGGAGGCCACGGAGAGCGATAGCAGGCACCAATGTGGAGATGACGACGACGACGACGATGATGATGAAGAGTAGATCTTAGGACTCTCCTTCTCTCTTTTCCTTTTTGGTGACTTGATGCCAATGGGGGAGAGATTGGAAGGGGGTACTTACTTAGATAGTTTTATGTTGTTGTCTCTTTAGATCCACTATGGACTATGTTTGTTTTAAAACTCTCATTTCAATTGATGTAAGAATTAATCCATGTTTCTTATTATGTCTAAATTGTGATGCTATGCTCGAATTACATGTTTATCTTGCATACTCGTTGCCTTATCACAATTTATGAGCACATCACTTAGGCACCCCACCATAACATGAATATGTATGAGAACTCTCTCAATTTATCTTACTCATGATGCATACATTGAGGGGGAGTCACTCATACACATACATGTTATGAAAACAAATTATTATCCTTTTTTGAGTCTTAATGTGTTGTCATCAATCACCAAAAAGGGGGAGACTGAAAGTGCATCTAGACATTCCCGTGGGTTTTGGATGATTGATGATGACAATTAAGAGACTAATGAGCTGAGTTGATATTAAGCACAGGTGTGATGGTTAAAATGAGATAATATCCCTCAAAAGGAAAAGGTTGAAACGGGCGTCAAAGACTCAAGCGTAGAAATTAGGGTTTCTATGTTGTTGAGCTTAGATGAGCCGTATCATGTATGAGGGTGGCTGTATCATGTGCATTGAGATCATTCTAGAGGACTCAAAGTGGTGGTTGAGAGAAAAAACTAAGTGAGAAGCCAAAATGAGATAAAACTCTAGGAGGCCGGACTAGTCTGGCCAGACAAAATAGTCCATTTTGAGTCAGACTAAACATCTCTAGATGAGTTCGAACTTGTCCGTATGGGTACGGACTAGTCCGTTCATCCCTTAGTGAGTGAAGTTGGTGCTAAGTCCCAGAAGTCGAACTTGTCTGTTTTTGGACGGACCAAAGCATTCTGGAAGAGTCCGTACTTGTTTGTTGTTGTACAGACTAGTCCGTTTGAGACTTAGTGTGAGAAACCGAGTCAAACCCTAGAGGGCCGGACTTGTCCGACCCTGTGGCCGGACTAGTCCGGACCTACCATGTTAGTCTGTTTTGGACGGACTAAACCTTTCTGTCCTACTTCGGACTAGTCCGTTGCTGATAGAACTAGTCCGTGTTGTCAGTGGCTGTTTGAAATTCAAACGTTGGTGCGCACGTCATCTGTTTTGTCGATCACTGACGTGAAATGTTCGGTGGTCCCAAAAGGTCGGACTAGTCTGTGGCACGGGTCCGGACTAGTCCGGGGTTGTCCTAGTGGCAACAGTTAATTGTCGGGACCCCTATAAAAAGGGACCCTAGGTCCCTATTTGAAAACTCTCGAACCCAAGCGCCGACACAAGTGACCTAGAGCCTTCCAAAGCCTTCTACTCATCGTACTAGCCCTCTAAGGCCAAATCTTGAAGAGATTAGGATTTGGTAAGGAGAATGAATGAAGATCATCGTGCTTTGGCTCTCGTTTTGATCTCTTGCATATTGTGTTATGTTTTGTGGCTTGTGTGAGTTGAGCTTCAAGTGCTCCTTGCTGTATTGATTCGTGGGAGCCTCAACTTTTGATCAGCCCCAAGAAACTTGGTGATTACCCTTTGATATAGTGGAATCCAAGCCGACCATTTTGTTGGCTTGGTGAGAAGAGGGTCAAGTGAGACCCGGTCCTTGTGTGGACTTCTCAACGTGGATGTAGGCTTCTTCGTGGAGCTGAACCACGGGATAAATTTTGTATCCCTTGTCGCTTTACATTTCGTAATCACTAGAATTGCTTTTAGGGTTCATATTGTTTTTCACTTTGATCTTTGTTGAAATTCTGTAACCTAATTGCTTTAACTTGTTAATCTAAGTTGTACTAGATTACTATACATTGTATTCATCTTTAGTGAACTTAAATTCCGCAAATAACTTATAGAAATTAAGTTTTTAGGTTTTCTCCCTGTGCTGAGCGGACTAGTCGGGCCCTGTCCAGACAAGTCCGGTCTTAGCGATTTAATCTCATTTGATGAAGCTATTTCAGGTCTTATTGCCTATTCACCCCCCCCCCCCCAGGCGACTTTCATACGGAAGAAGCACTCTCGGTGGGCCTTTGGGTTGTCTTTGCTACTGAGCTAGTGGAAGGAGCACGTGGCTTGTTGTCGGAGGAAGAAGGTCCTACCCGACTCGGTAAAGAAGATGGCGTGGGAGCACGCCCAATCGGAGTAGTTGTGCGTGGTTGCCATGAGCTAGTCTTTCCTGCAGAAATATTAGTTATAGAACTAGCTTGTCATCCCTCCACTTCCCTTTCAGCTTTACAAGCAAGATGAAACAAACGGGGGTAACATTATTGTAATCTTTATAAGCAAGGATGTACTGAATTTCACAGTTTAAACCACCCAAAAATCTAGCCATAGCTGGTTCCTCATCCTTGTCTAAATTACAACACAACATACCCATTTGTAGTTCCTGAAAATACTCTTCTACACTTTTAGCTTCCTGTCTTAATTGTTGTAACTTATTTAATACATCACGTGCATAGTAAGAAGGAACAAATCTAGTCCGCATGAGCCATTTCAAAGCTTCCCAAGTTTGGGGTATGTTATTAGGATTTTTCTTGCCATGTTCTATCCACCAAACAGAAGCAAAATCAGTGAACTCACTAGTGGCGGCTCTAACCCTTGCATTTTTAGGAAATTCGTGACATGCAAATTTTTTATCAACTGAAATCTCCCAAGTAATATAAGCATCAGGGTCATATTTACCATCATAAGGAGGTAGCTTAAATTTGATCATTTTAAATGTATCATCATTATTGCGTACCTCACCCCGACGATGTCCACCCATTCCTTGACAGTTGCATTGTAGCCGACGTCGTGGCCTAGCATTCTCATCTTCCCCAATCTCAGTATCTGCAGGATAGTCACCTTTATTGTCACATACAATGCTAGAGGCATTGCTCACATGTCCGTCCACAGTTCGTCCTCAATCCCTCTCCTCAAAGCGCTGCAGGATGGCTCCAATAGAAGTGTTTAGTGTTTGTATGGAAACCTTCAACATGCTGATTTTGGTGTTGGTGTCGATCTGCACATTTTCCAATTGACCAAGGTGGTTATTGGTAACACAAACATCCTCATCAAGCCTTCTATGTGTATCCGCACTCGGCGCTCGAAGTGTTATATAATTCCCAGTGTGCGAGGTGAATGCACATCTTCATTTGCATTTGCTCCTCCTGCCATGGTTAGTAGAAAAAATGGGAACAATCGAATATAAAAGGGTAACATTATCCCTAGCTACAAGGGTGCTAGTGGGGATAGCTCGCTCACTCTCAAACTGTTCAATCAAACTCTTACCTGTTTTACCAACCTCAGCAAGGAGGTGATTGTAACCAGCAAGTAATGAACAACTTCAAGAGTAGGTGTCAATCTATGGAGCTTTAGGTGGCTGAACTAGCACAAGAAACAAACTTTCACCACGTTAGACATAACAAGTTGAATAAACACTCTACGACAGTACTGCGCTGGTCCTAGATTAGACTGTTTTAGAGACGCGAGCCTAGACACAAAAAGATTCACACCAGTCACACAACATCCTACAATAGCAGCAACTGAAGCTCACTTTTTATTTCTTTCTTTCTTTTCTTTCTTTCTTTCTTTCTTTCTTTCTTTCTTTTTCTTTTTTTATTCTTGTTTTCTTTTTACAAAGCCCCCCAGTTCTAAAAGATTACACAAGGATCAGGTGATAAGCTGCCAAACACCACAGATAGAACACTTATTTTGCTGGTTCCTTGCAGTTCTTATAAATATTGCTTTCCAAAGAACAAAATACGCATAAGATCTCGAAATCTCTTTGGTGATTGCGACACGCACAGACGGAATTTTCGGGCAAGGTTTGATCCCCTGGAAAGATGGCAAGATAAACCTTTCCAGATTGTGCTCACACATTCCAAACGGACAACGTATGAAGAAGTTACAACCTTTTTCTTCCAAAAGCAAGAAGACACTCGAAATCAGATCTGATCTGATTATTTCCTCTTTTGGAGATGCAAATTAGGAAGTGAATATCTCCCTAATTTCGTGATGGTGGGGATGATGGTGTTTTTTTGCAGATCAAACGTGATAAGAACTCGAAACTATAAAGGACTAAATACTAAGACCAGCAACTCGACTCGTCGAAGCAACTATGAACTCAGCAAGTCTGAACTAAGTAGTGAAAGTAAAAGGCACAATGGTCTAGGAATAATGGAAAAACAGATCTAGTATTTTTTGCTTTCTTTGGACTATAGGATGATAACAGCGGAAAGAACAACAATGGTAGAACTCTCACCGATTATCCTTGCTCTGATTACCACATGATAGGATCTTGGTTCCCAATCTTTCGATGAGAATAGGAGGATTCGATTTGTGGAGGAGAATACTTTGGCGATCCGACTACACCGTCCCCAGGACGATGCGCCTTAGCAATCGGTACACCGACTCTGAAGTTGTATTGTTCTTGCTGGCACAGAATCAACCTGACCACAAGGGCCTTTGTTGCTGCAAGCAATCGAACACGCAAAAACAAGAAGAACAAGCATTGATCCATTGAAACAATAAAAAATGGGGTTCCGAATACAAGTAGACGGGCGATCTAGTTGACACACGCGTGTACAAGGAAGCAGCAGAAGCTAACTTTTGAATAAACAAAACCCACCATCTAATGAGGGTGGTGGCTACTGTTTAATACCTTCCTAGGGTCGTGAGAAACCCTAATCACGAGTCCCTAATGGGCTCTTAACGATACATGGGCCATGGGCCCAACTTTGGTGACACAGCACCATGGATAGAAAAGGTCTTCGAATTAAAATAACGATTGCGGCTGACTCCGAATAGATATGGATATGAGGTCAGATCCATTTGAAAGTAGACTTGGTAATCTTTCCAAGAAGTACTTGAAATCCCAGATCGGAGTACGTATGAAGTTGTGGTGGCTGTCACAAGTTGGTGATGTTCTGCTATCCAAATCCAGTCCGCGTGAATTCCCTTCCCTTTGGCTCCTCTCCATTGTTACTAAGCAAAACAAGAAAGCACATGGTTCTACGGTCTAGATAAGATGAACACAAGGTCAAGAATGAGTTCACCTGATAGTTTAGTTGACTTGCACGAGCGCGAGTAATCAGATCGAAAATCGGTAGTTGAGTGGGTGTGGGTGTATTGATGGTGTTGATGTCCTCATTAGGCCATGCATGGAGCGCGATGTATTGCCAAATACATCACGCGACATCTTTCGGAGAGCCGACTCCATGTCCGGGGGGAGTCCAGTCGCGGATGCTTCCCCTTGGCGTCCTTCGACGGGCTTGGCGGCGGCGTTTTCTTGTCAGCCATGGTGTTCTTGGCGCGGTTTTAGGAAGAGAGGAAGAGTGGTTGTGCGGAGAATACGATGGCGTGCCTGGGTGATCTTATAGAGTAGTAGGAGCCTGTACGTTTGTCTCTCAGTGCGCGCAGTAGTGGTGATGGGACGCGAAGCGATTCGAATTAAATTCAAAGATGTGCATGCGTTGCGCGCGTCTAAGGCGCCTCAGTAACTGGCGCGTACGTAAGCTCAGTGTGCCCGATCGCTTCAGCCGCCTATACAAATGGCTACGGCTTCAAGGACCAAACCTTATGCGGCAAACGACAACACATAATACTTCCTCCGCCCCAACTCAACTCTATTTCTAGTTTTGGTCAAACTTACCTTTGACCAATGATTTATATGGAATTTATTAACTTCAATAACATGTAGATTGTATATTATGGAAATATTTCTTATGGTGAACCTAAAAGTACAATTCTTGTATTGTTAAAACAGATCAAAATTACGTAAATCATTGGTCAAAGATAGATTTAACAAAACCTAAAAATAGAGTTGACATGGGACGCATGACGGGGGTTAAGGTGCACCGGCACACCCGGGCCGTACGTGTACTCTGCCAGCCATGTAGCTTCGTTTTATATTTTATTCCCTAGGCTTAAAAGTTTGCTCATTCTCCCTGTTTGCTCTTCCCTAGATTTAAAAGTTTTATATTTTACAATATTTTTACATATGTAATATGCACATAGGATATATCACTTGATAGTTTTGAAAAAAAACATGGAGGAGAAATATTTATATCACATGCAACTGCGTAAATCCACCCCAATTAATTAGCTAGTTATTTTTAAGATGATAAAAAATTATTATCTTTTTCTAAGTGAGGTGGTCGGGGTAGATGATGTGGCATACTAGCTTATGTGGCATGCCAATGTGGATGTCCAACTCAGACTAAGGATGAAAGTGAAACGGTTGTGTGAAGTTGAGGGACTAAATAATTGACCCATTTGAAGGTTCAAGGACCAAACTAAGTTTTGATTGAAAGTTTGAGGATGTAGTTGGGTATTGTGCCAATTCCAAACGAGCCAAGAGCTTGCGAGCTTGATGAGCTCAAGCTCGAGTAAGCTCATTTATTGTTGTAATCTATGATATGTACGTATGTATGATTAACTAAACTATATAATTCTATTAAAAATGTTTTATGGGACACAATTTTTATATATGATAGCAACAAATAATGTGCAAGAAACTTGCATGTCGCTTAGCACCGAGGCTTTGCTGGTTTGTCTGGTGATGAACCGCCTGCATCATCGGAAACCTAGATGGAGTTGGAGGCCAGGAATCAGAGCATATCTGCAAGGCTAGCTCTCCGAACCACCACCGGGGACGTACGACGGGGGTTAAGGTACACTGGCACAGTACACCCGGGCCGTATGTGTACCCGACCAGCCGCGTAGCTTCATTCAAACCTCAACTGGCTGCCTAGATAATGGTATACCTTTTATCCTCAATCCCTCGAGGGAACATCCTTCCTGTAAAACATGCATGGATGTCGGGGCCGCTCCCGCAGTCAGTTTCTCATCAAGAAACTTCCATGCCGCTCAGCACCGAGGCTTTGCTGGTTTGTCTGGTAATGAACTGCGTGCATCATCAGAAACCTAGATGGAGTTGGAGGCCATGAATCAGAGCATACCTACAAGGCTAGCTCTTCCCACCACCACCAGGGACGCACGACGGGGTTAAGGTACATCGGCACAGTACACCCGGACCGTACGTGTACCCGACCAGCCGTGTAGCTTCGTTCGAACCTCCAGCTGGCTGCCTAGATGACGGTATACCTTTTATCCTCAATTCTCGAGAGGGAACATCCTTCCTGTCAAACATGCATGCCGGCGGCCGCCCCTGTAGTCAGTATCTCATCAAGAAACTTGCATGATGCTCATCACCGAGGCTTTGTTGGTTCGTCTAGTGGTGAACCGCATGCATCATCGGAAACATAGATGGAGTTGGAGGACAGGAAGCAGAGCATACCTGCAAGGCTCTTCCCAACCACCACCGGGGACACAGGACAGGGCTTAAGGTACACTGCCACACTCGGACCGTACGTGTACCCGGCCAGCCGTGTAGCTTCCTTCGAACCTCTTGTTAACTTCCTAGATGGTATACCTTTTATCCTCAACCCTCGAGGGAACATCCTTCTTGTCAAACATGCATGTTGGGGGTCGCTCCCGTAGTCAGTTTCTCGTCAAGAAACTTGCATGCCACTCATAACTGAGGTTTGTTGGTTTTGGACTCAACGTCATGGCAGAAGAAAGCGAACATGCAGGGAAAGATTACTGGTCTCGTGATACCATATAGAGAATGGTTACTAGACTATTCTGTATGGAGAATGTTTGTCATGTTTTCATGAGGGAACACATATACACTTTATATAGGCTAGCTAGTGTATTGTGAAACCAAAACAAAACCCTTTCACACTATACAGAGTCAAAGACTAGCGTTAATGACTAAACGTAGGCCAACGCAGTCAAACAATGACTGTTAACGTTAGACCAACAAAGTCAACAATAATTGTTACATGTGTGCATGCTTATCCTTTCTATAGTCTGGTGGTGAACCGCCTGCGTCATCGGAAGCCTAGGTGGAGTTAGAGGACAGGAATCCGAGCATACCTGCTTGGACCTGGATTGTCTGACGTAGCGACATTTTACTGCATGCGTGTAGTAAAGACTGCATCCACCGTTTGTTTTGATCCGATGGTTGTACTTCCCAGTGGTCCAACTAAGGGATCCATTCAAATCATTTCTTAAACTCTTGTCTGCTTGCTTCAACATGAGAAAGAGTTTGCATGCATATAATGATGCATACTTCAAACGTCTAAATAAAACAAACTTCTATAACAAATTAACAATATTAAAAACACATTAACTATCGAGGACATTAGGGAGGGTTCCGATGCTTTCATTTTGTACACTTGACAAGAACTCAAGAGTTTTTATTTTAATTGCCTCTTGTTTGCATCAACATGAAGTACAATCTTTTCTCTTTTTTTCCTTGAGCATGAAGTGTCGTATAGACCTCAATAATTAATGAGAAAATACCATATTTCAGACTCCTGAAAATAGGATTTCTTTTAGGTGACAATTGATTCTACTTTTTAGATTCGTGCAAATCAACTTATCGTCACCTCTTTCCTCCCAACCCCAATATGCTCTGAATGGAACCTAGCTAACTACCACATGCTCTGTGAGGCTAATGATCTATTTATTGCTAAAGATTATGTTTATTGATGGCCAAATATTTTTCAAAAGCCTCCCTAATGTCCTCAATTTATAGAAGTTTATTTTAGTTAGATGGTTGAAAGTATATGTATCAATAAGAGTCAACTCTGTCTCACATTGAAGCAAGCAGGCAATAGGAGAGGAGACGTTCAGGTGGACCCCTCTGTTGGGCCCAGTTGAGGATTGCTGGGAAGTACATGCGTCGAATCAAAACAAATGGTGGATGCAGTCTTTATTGCACGCATGCAGTAGAATTCACCACGTCAAGCGATCTTGGTCCTGCCTGCAAGCGTCTTCCCAACAACCACCGACGACGCACAACGGGGGTTATGGTGCATCGGCACCCCGGCCCGGACCGTACGTGTACCCGGCCAGCCGTGAAGCTTTGTTTTATATTTTATTCCCTAGGCTTAAAAGTTTGCTCTTCCTCTCTGTTTGCTCTGTTTGCTCTTCCCTAGGCTTAAAAGTTTTTTATTTTACAATATTTTTACATGTATAATATGACATAGGATATATCACTTGATGGTTTTGCAAAAAAAAATGGGGGAGAAATATGTATATCCCATGCACCTACGTAAATCCACCCCAATTAATTAGCTAGTTATTTTTTAAGATGATAAAAATTATTATCTTTTTCTAAGTGAGGTGGCCGGGGTAGATGATGTGGCATAATAGCTTATGTGGCATGCCAATGTGGATATCCAACTCAAACTAAGGATGAAAGTGAAACGGTTGTGTGAAGTTGATGGACTAAATAATTGACCCATCAAACTAAGTTTTGGTTGAATGTTTGTGGATGAAGTTGAGTATTGTGCCAATTCTAAACGAGCCAAGCTTGAGCTTGCGAGCTTGATGAGCTCAAGCTCGAGTAAGCTCATTTATTGTTGTCATCTATGATATGTACCTATGATTAACTAAACTATATAATTCTATTAAAAATGTTTTAGGGGACATAATTTTTATATATGATACAAATAATGTGCAACATCGTCCACCTTCCTACTCCATTAGTTGTGAACCTAAATTTAGTAGATTATATTGTATATACATGAATTCTTGGCTCGACTCGAGATCAACTCAGTGTGTTATCAAACTCAAGAATAGAAAGACAAGCTCGCTCGAGTTCGACTCATTGACAGCCATATATACAATTAAAGTTTTAGTGCAATCGTGTAATCAAATACTTTCATCCGTTGGATCTACATCTTATGGTTATTACATCTTTTCATTTAACCCTTCCACCACCACTAACCCTCCACCTGGTGGAGGGGGTTAAATAAAAAGATTCAACGACCGTAATATAGATCGATCCGATGGTTGAAGATGGTTGATTGCGTGATTGCAACAAACATCTGATTACATTCTAGTTGAACCCAACTTTAAAATAGGAAATCTTTTGACACAGATTAATCTAGTCGTGATGTTTCTCTTCTTGTTTTTGTGACGTTTTATTTTTCCTTGTTTTGTGATATTTTTTTTCTTGTTTTGTACTTCCTCCTTCCCATATTACTTGTCGTTAATAATTAGGACAAGTTTTCTAGTTCAAATATGAACTAAAAACTTGTTCTAATGACAAGTAATATAGGAAGGAGGGAGTAATGTTTTATGATAATGAACTCAATGTTGTTTGTCAGTTCCTTCTGTTATTTTGTTTTCTATTTGTCGTTTAGTGAACTATCTGTTCTATCCGTATTCCCTTTTAATGAACGACCCTCCACACCATCGGTGGCCTCTAAAGTGCCATGTACGATACTTTAGCCGCTGGAGGTACCAGAGATCGCCCGCAGCGGGGCCTGCAAAGCGGTCTGTAAAGTAGTATACAATACTACTACCACGTAGTAACAGGAAAACGCAACATATAGCAACGACTGGAAAGAAAAGTAGAGACAATGGAGAGAAAAGAAAAGAAAGGATGAGAAAAATGTTAGAAAAAGATAGGTAGAACTCCAACGTACCACTGGCCCTATGCCCCTATATGCGGTGTAATCATTACCACTACTCTTATAAGCGGCCAGAGGTTATTACCACTGCTTGAAGGGAAGTACTACAGACTAGATGTGCTGATTAGTTTATTTCTTGTTTATTGAGGATTATGTAACAGCTAGTTCTGTCGATTAGCGACGACTGGAATGAAAAGTGGAGACAATGAATAGAGAGAAAAGAAATGAAAGGATGAGAAAACAATTAGAAAAAGATAGATAGTACGTACGTACGAATTAAGGTGAAAGAGCGTGGAGAACCAAACTATAAAACAGAAAATGGTTGGCACATATTACTGTCAAACATGGTATATTATCTCTATTGATGATAGGATATTATTCTTGTGCTGATGTTGAAAACAGAGTGGTTCCATTACTTCGCGTGTCCCATCAGTGCATACAAGAGGCGTGGGTCCCAAAGGCTGTGGTGTTCACATGAAAGTCACCCTAATGCACCTGCAATACTGCAGAGGATGTGGAATCTACCACCGCCAGAAGCCGAACCATCACTGCGCGTGACCCCCATCAGTACGCGCGGATAAGACGATGGCGTGTGTCTTTATATAATGTCTCCATCGTCTTTTCCGCACGTACTCTATAAAGACACACCACCGTCTTCTCCGCACGTACTTTAGCTTCCTCTTTGTCTCCGCCACGTGCACCCTCATTGGTTCCCTTCGCAGCACAGTGACGCTGAAGCCTATGGAGTTGCCGTTCACACACGATATTCCAGTCGAGATCGCAGGGCGCGTCGCCGAAAGCTCCCTGCGATCCTTGGACGACCTCTCCAGCCTGCGTGCCACCTGCAAGGCCATGCATGCGGCATGTCAGGATGGCGCCGTGGGCAGGCGCGTGGCGCTGGAGCGGGTGACACGGAGGATGTGGCAGGACCCAGGGCGGTACAAAGCCCTCGTGGAGAACCTAACCATCGCCGGCCACCCTCATACGTGCAACGTCTCCGGGCTCAAGCTCGTCTTCGGGGTCAATCTCGTGCAGCAGGGCACCCAGTTTCTTGCCCGGACGGCCAGGGACAGCCACATAGAGGCGGCCTACGTCCTTGGCCTCCTCCGCTACAACGCCGACCGTGGGGCCTGCGATGTCGTCAAGTGTATCTGGTAGGTTGAAGGCAAGGTCGACGTCGGTGAGAAAGCGATCGCGTCCGTCGCCATCAAGAGGACCAACAATGAGTGCAGGCGGTGTCAGATTCAATCCCTTGTTGAAATCAATTTTCTTACGTGGGCGCATCCACGCCCCCCCCCCCCCCCCCCCCGAGAACGCCGATGGTGTTGCTGCCCAACAAGGAGGTTGACCCGTGCACGGCTGCGCGCTGTGGGAAGCAAGGGTGGAGCGGTTGCACAGTCTTCTGTAGTAAAGACTGAAGGATTAGACATGAGCATTTCACATTCTGTCGTGATGTGTTATCCGGCATGGGCTATATACTTATAAGGCTGTGATGTTGTTTTTCTTGTTTCTTGATGTCGTTTTTTTTGTTTTGTAATAATGTTTTATGTTGATGAACTCAATGTTGTTCGTATGTTCCAACTGTTATTTTGTTTATTTGTTTGTTTACTGAACTATCTGTTCTATCTGTATTCTCTATTAATGAACGACCCTCCACACCACCCGTTGCTTCTGAAGTGGCTGGTACGATACTTTAGTTGCTGGAGGTGCCAGAGGAGATCGCCCGTAGCGGGCCTGCAAAGCGGTCTGTAAAGTAGTATACAGTACTACTAGTACTACCTCCATCCCAACTCAACTCTATTTCTGGATTTGGTCAAATCTACTTTTGACCATTGATTTATGTTATTTTGATCAATTTTAACAATATAAGAATTGTACATTTAGATTAATCATGAATTTTTTCATAATATACAATTTAAATGTTATTGAAGTTAATAGAATCTATAGAAATTATAGGTCGAAGTTAAGTTTGACTAAACCCAGAACTAGAGTTGAGTTGGGACGGAGGGAGTACGTAATTACAGGAAAATGCAACAGGTAGCGACCACTGGAAAGAAAAGTTGAGACAATGAATAGAGAGAAAAGAAAAGAAAGGACAAGAAAAATGTTAGAAAAAAGATAAGTAGTACGTACAAATTAAGGTGAAAGAGCGAGAACCAAACTGTAAAACATGAAATTTTCTATCGAATATAGTATGTTATCTCTATTGATGACAGGATATTATTCTTGTGCTGGTGTTGAAAACAGAGCGGTTCCATTACTTTGCACATCCCATCAGTGCATGCGAGAGGTGTGGGTCCCATAGGCTATGGTGTTCACATGTCAGCCACCGTTAATGCACCTGCGTAGTACTGCAGAGGATGTGGAATTCGCTACTGCCAGAAGCCGAACCATCACTGCGCGCGACCCCCATCAGTACGCACGGAGAAGACGATGACGTGTGTCTTTATATAGTGTCTCCATCATCTTCTCCATGCATACTCTATAAAGACACATCACTGTCTTCTCCGCACATAATCTATCTTCCTCTTTGTCTCCGCTGCGCGCACCCTCATTGGTTCCCTTCACAGCACGATGATGCCGAAGCCTGTGGAGCTACTTTTCACGCACGATATTGTGGTCGAGATCGCGGGGCGCTTCGCCGCAAGCTCCTTGTGACCCTTGGATGACCTTTCCAGTCTACGTGCCACCTACAAGGCCATGCATGCGGCGTACCGGGATGGCGCCGTGGGTAGACGCTTGGCGCTAGAGCGGGTGACCCAGAGGATGTGGCGCGACCCGGGGCGCTACAAATCCATCGTGGAGAACCTGGCCATTGTCGGCAACCCTCGTGCGTGCTACGTCACCGGCTTGAGCTCGTCTTCGCGGACGATCGCGCGTAGCCAGGCGCCCAATTTCTCGCACGGGCGGCCGGGGCCGGCCACATGGAGGCAGCCTACATCCTTGGCCTCCTCGGCTACGACGTCGACCGCGGGGCCCGCGATGCCTTCGAGTATATCTGGAAGATTGAAGGCGAGTTCGATATGATATGATCTTGGTTCCCGATCTTTCGATGAGAATAGGAGGATTCGATTTGTAAAGGAGAAGACGTTGGTGATCCGACTACACCGTCCCCAAGACGATACGCATTAGCGATCGGTACACCGACTCCGAAGTTGTATTGATCTTGCTGGCGCACAATCAACCTGACCACGAGGGCCTTTGTTCCGGCTAGCAATCGAAGAACACGCAAGAAAAAGAAGAACAAGCACTTATCAGTTGAATCAATCTAAACTGGGGTTCTGGATACAAGTAGACGGGCGATCTAGTCGACACGCGCGTGTACAAGGAAGTAGCAGAAGCTAACTTACGAATAAACAAAACCCACCAGCTAATAAGGGCGGCGGCTACTATTTATTACCTCTCTAGGGTCGTGAGAAACCCTTATCACGAGTCCCTAATGAACTCCAAACGATACATGTGCCATGGGCCCAATTTTGGTGATGCAGCACCATGGACAGAAAAGGTCTTGGTATTAAAATAACGATTGCGGCCAACTCTGAATATTTATGGACATGAGGCCAGATCCGTCTGAAAGTAGACTTGATAATCTTTCCAGAAAGTACTTGAACCCCCAGATAGGAGTCCGTATGAAGTCGTGGTGGCCGTCACAAGTTGGTGCTGTTCTGCTGTCCAAATCCCGTCCGCGCGAATTCCCTTCCCATAGGCTCCTCTCTATTGTTCCTAAGCAAAACAAGAAAGCACGTAGTTCCACGGTCTAGATAATATGGACATAAGGCCAAGAACGAGTTCACCTCATAGTTTACTTGATGTGCACGAGCGCGAGTGATCGGACCAGAAACCGGTAGCTGAGTTGGTGTGGATGTATCGAGGGTGTTGATGTCCTCATCATCCTCCCCTTCTTGCATTTGAGTCGTCCGCGACTCAAGCTCATCTTCTTCTCCCAGATATGGCTTCAAATCTGCAATGTTAAATATGGGACTAACCCCAAAATCCGCAGGCAACTCGAGTTTATATGCATTATCATTAATCTTTTCTAACACTTTGAATGGACCATCAGCTTTAGGTAACAATTTAGACTTTCTCAAATCAGGAAACTTATCCTTTCGCAAATGTAACCAAATTAAATCACCAGGTTCAAAGTGATAGGTTTCTTTCCCCTACGACCAGCAAGTTTATACTTGGCATTCATGCACTCTATATTCTTCTTAGTGGTTTATGCAATTTTAAGATCAATTCAGCATGATGTTTAGCATCAAAATTCACTAGTTCCATTGAAGGAAGAGATAATAAATCAATAGGAGCATGGGGTACAAATCCATAAACAATCTCAAAAGGGCATTTCTTAGTACTAGAATGCAAGGAACAATTAAGCAAAATCAACATGAGGCAAACACTCTTCCCACATTTTTATATTCTTTTTCAAAACAGCCCTAAGCATGGTAGATAAACTTCTATTCACAACCTCAGTTTGACCATCAGTTTGGGGATGACAAGTAGTTGAAAATAAAAGTTTAGTCCCCAATTTTACCCATAACGTTCTCCAAAAATGGCTAAGAAACTTAGCATCACGATCTGAAACTACTGTGTTTGGCACACCATGCAACCTAATAATATCTCGGAAAAATAAATCAGCAATATGTGTAGCATCATCACTTTTACGACAAGGTATGAAGTGTGCCATTTTAGAAAATATATCCATGACAACAAAGATGCTATCCCTCACCTTCTTTGTTCTAGGCAGTCCTAAAACAAAGTCCACAAAAATATCCTCCCAAGGCATGCTAGGAACAGGAAGAGGCATGTACAAACCATGTGGATCAAGTTGTGACTAAACTTTTTGACATGTCGTGCTGCGAGCAACGAAGTGCTCCACGTCTCGCCTCATCCTTGGGCAAAAGAAATGACCAGCAAGTATGTCCTCCATATTTTTCATTCCAAAGTGCCCCATCAGCCCGCCTCCATGCACTTTCTGTAGCAACAACAAACGAACGGAGCTAGTTGGAATGCATAACTTGTTAGCTCTAAACACATAGCCATCATTGAGGACAAATTTGTTCAATGTTTTTCCGTCTTCACATTTCAGCAATACATCTTTGAAATCAGCATCATGTTCATATTGATCTTTAATCGTTTCTAATCCAAAAATTTTAAAGTCAAGTTGAGATAGAAGAGTATAATGTCTAGATAAAGCATCAGCAATAACATTATCCTTTCCCTTTTTGTGTTTAATGACATAAGGAAAAGACTCAATAAATGCCATCCACTTAGCATGCCTACGGTTCAGTTTCCCTAGACTCCTAATATGCTTTAGTGATTCATGATCAGAATGGATAACAAATTCTTTGGGCCACAAGTAATGTTGCCATGTTTCTAAAGTTCGTACAAGAGCATATAATTCCTTATCATAGGTAGAATAATTCAGAACAGGCCCACTCATTTTCTCACTAAAATATGCAACATGTTTTCCTTCTTGTAACAAAACACCACCCAATCCAATCCCACTAGCATCACATTCAAGCTCAAAAGTCTTAGAAAAATCAGAATGTTGGAGAAGAGGTGCATGCGTCAACTTATCTTTCAGTATGGTAAAGGCGTTATCTTGTGTGATGCCCCAAGAAAAAGGCACTCCCTTCTTCGTAAGGTCATTCAATGGAGCAGCAATGGTGCTGAAATCCTTTACAAAGCAACGATAGAACTCAGCCAGCCCTAGAAAGCTCTGCACCTGTGTGATGGTCTTTTGTACAGGCCACCCTTGAATAGCCTCTACCTTGGCTTGATCAACTTCAATTCCCTGTGGTGTAACAACATAGCCAAGGAAAGAGACTCGATCCGCCAAAAGGTGCACTTCTCAAGATTACGAAATAATCGTGCCTCACGTAAAGCATTAAAAATAACACGTAAGTGATCAAGATGTTCATCCATGGATTTGCTATAAATCAGTATATCATCAAAATACACAACAACAAATTTTCCAATGAATGCATGCAAAACCTTGTTCATTAATCTCATGAAGGTGCTAGGTGTATCAGTTAACCCAAAAGGCATGACTAACCACTCATATAAACTGAACTTAGTTTTGAAAGCTGTTTTCCATTCATCTCCTAGTTTCATGCGAATTTGGTGATAACCACTACACAAATCAACTTTTGAGAACAGAACAGCACCACTCAATTCATCAAGCATATCATCTAAGCGTGGAATAGGATGACGATATCGAATGGTGATATTGTTGCTCTACAATCCACACACATACACCAGGATCCATCCTTTTTAGGTACTAGAATAAATGGAATGGCACAAGGACTAAGAGACTCACGTACATAGCCTTTGTCGAGTAGTTCTTGTACTTGGCATAGAATCTCTTTTTTTTCTTCCAGATTTGTCCTGTATGGTGCACGGTTGGGCAATGAAGCACCGGGAATGAGGTCAATCTGGTGTTCAATCCCTCGAAGTGGTGGTAGTCCTAGTGGTATTTCACTTGGAAACACATAAGAATATTCCTGCAAAATGTTAGCAACAACAGGAGGCAAAGAATGTTGCATATCCTAAAGGGAAATCATAGCATCTTTGCATACCAAAGAATAGGCAACAGAGGTGGAAGCAATCAGTTCATTAATATCAGATTTTGTAGCAAACAAGCATTTTCCCTTCAGAGATATCTCATTTTTCTTATCAAACACAGATTTGGCATTGTTATTGTTCTCAATGTTAGCATGGTCCTGAGATTTAGTTTTCCTAGCTCTAGCAACATCATCTTGCAGAATAGCTTCAGGAGACATAGGATGCAACACAATTTTTTTATCGTGGTAAAGAAAGGAATACTGATTTGATCTACCATGATGCATAGAATCTCTATCAAATTGCCAAGGTCTTCCTAGCAGAATATTACAAGCTTGCATAGGCACAACATCACATTCAACAACATCCTCATATGATCCAATAGCAAAATTGATTCGCACAAGTCTAGTTACCTTTGCCTTACCGCAGTTGTTTAACCATTGAATGTAATAGGGATGTGGGTGCGGTTTGGTGCTTAGTGCCAGCTTGGTCACCATGTCACTGCTGGCCAAGTTGTTGCAGCTACCCCCATCAATGATCGTGCTGCAAGATCGCTCTTTGACGACACAATTTGTTTGGAATAATGTGTGCCTTTGATTTTGTTCCGCTTTCTCCATTTGTGCACTAAGCACACGCTGCACAATGAGACTATCATAGCGCGCTGCATCTTCTGCACCAATATGCTGTTCTTGACGTTCATCGCTACCTGCATAGTCAGCTGCAAGCAAAACACATGTATCGTCATCAAAATCACTAGCAGATGAGTACTCACCATCATCTTTAACAGTTAGAACACGTTTGCTTGGGCAGTCACACTGCACATGGCCAAACCCCTTGCACTTATGACATTGAATGTCTCTAGATCATCCGGCAGATGCTACGGAAGAAGCACTCTCGGTGGACTTTTGGGTTGTCTTTACTTCTGAGCTACTGGAAGAAGCATGTGGCTTGTTGCCGGAGGAAGAAGGTGCTGCCAGACTTGGTGAAGAAGATGGTGGGGAAGCATGCCCAGTCGAAGGAGTAGTCGTGCGTGGTTGCCATGAGCTAGTCTTTCCTGCAGAAATATTAGTTCTAGAGCTAGCTCATCGTCATTGCACTTCCCTTTCAGCTTTACAAGCAAGATGAAACAAATGGGTACCAATAGAAGTGTTCAATGTTCGAATGGAAATCTCCAACGTGCTAATTTTTGTGTTGGTGTCAATCTGCATATTTTCCAATTGACCAAGGCGATCAGTGGTAACACAAAAATCCTCATCAAGTGCTTCTGTGCGTAGCCGCACTTGGCGTTCAAAGTGTTTTATAATTCCCCGTGTGTGAGGTGAATGCACGTCTTCGTTTGTATTTGCTCCTCCTACCATGGTTAGTAGAAAAAAAAACAATCGAATATAAAAGGGTAACGTTATCCCTAGCTACAAAGGTGCTGGTGGAGATAACTCACCCACTCTCAACCTGTTCAATCAAGCTCTTACCTATTCTTACCAAGCTCAACAAGAAGGTGATGGCAACCAGCAAGTAAAGAATAACTTCAGGAGCAGGTGTCAATCTATGGCTTTAGGTGGCTGAAATAAATGTTCTACGACAGTACTGTGCTGATCTTAGTCTAGACCGTACTAGAGACGCGAGCCGAGACACCAATGTCATCACCAAAAACACCCCAACAACAATCTAATTTTTTTCCTTTTTTCGTTTTTTTTGTTGGGGTGGTCACCCAAACTCTCTCTAGATGGAATCAGGAGACCCTAGAACAAAATTTGCACATGCGGCATTTGATCTTGTACTTGCCTTTTTTCTTCTCTAATTGCTTGTGGCTTTTGTGCGGCTTTTGATTTTGCACTTGCCTTTTTCTTGTTGTCAAACTCAAATTACTAATCTGACTCAAACTCGAAGTAGCAATCTGATTCAAACTCGAACTAGTAATCCGACTCAAACTCGAACTAGCATTCCGACTCAAACTCGAAATTTGAACTCGTAATCCGACTCAAACTCGAATTAACGATCCGACTCAAACTCGAAGTAGCAATCTGATTCAAACATGAACTAGTAATTCGACTCAAACTCGAACTACGAATCTCACTCGAACTAGGTGACCGAATGTGACACGAACTCGAAACTCTAGTGGTGCAAAACTAAAGGCCAGCAACTTGACTCGTTGAAACAACCATGAACTCAACAAGTCTTGACTAAGTAGAGGAAGTAAAAGGCACAGTGGTCTAGGAATAATGGAAAAAAACAGATCTGGTATTTTTTTTGGGCTTTTTCTGGACTATAGGATGATAACAGCGGAAAGAAAAGTAATGGTAGCACTCTCACCGATTAACCTTGCTCTGATTACCACTTGATAGGATCATGGTTCCCGATCTTTCGATGAGAATAGGAGGGTTAGATTTTGGAAAGAAACGGTCTTGGTATTAAAATAACGATTGTGGCTGACTCCGAATAGATATGGAGATTATACTAGATCCATTTGAAAGTAGACTTGATAATCTTTCCAGGAAGTACTTGAACGCCCAGATCGGAGTCCGTATGAAGTCGAGGTGGCCGTCACAAGTTGGTTCTGTTCTGCTGTCCAAATCCCGTCCGCGTGAATTTCCTTCCCGTTGGCTCCTCTCCATTGTTCCTAAGTAAAACAATAAAGCACATAGTTCCACGGTCTAGATAAGATGGACATAAGGCCAAGAATGAGTTCACCTCATAGTTTAGTTGACGTGCACGAGCGCGAGTGATCGGACCAGAAACCGGTAGCTGAGTTGGTGTGGATGTATCGAGGGTGTTGATGTCCTCATCACGATGTCGGTGAGAAAGTGGTTGTGTCCTTCGCCATCATGAGGGCCAACAATGAGTGCAGGCGGTATAGGATTCAAGCCCCGGCTGAAATCGGTAATCTGATGTGGGCACATCCGCGCCCGCCTCTGAGACCGTCGATGGTGTCGCTGCCCAACAAGGAGGTTGACCCGTGCACGGCTGCCGGCTGCAGGAAGCAAGGGTGGAGCGGCTGCAGGGTCTTCTTTAGTGAAGACTGTAGGATAGACACAAGCATTCCACATTCCGCCGTGAGGTGTTATACGGTATGGGCTATATATTAAAGACTTATAAGGCTGTGTGATGTTGTTTTTCTTGTTTCATGATGTCGTTTTTCATTTTTTGTAGTAATGTTTTATGTTGATGAACTCAATGTCGTTTGTCTGTTCCAACTGTTATTTTGTTTTCTATCTGTTTGTTTAGTGAACTATCTGTTCTATCTGTGTTCTCTGTTAATGAACGACCCTATCCACACTGCCGATAGCCTCTAAAGTGGTCGGTACGGTACTTTAGCAGCTGGAGGTGCCAGAGGAGATCGCCCGTAGTGGGACCTGCAAAGCGGTCTGTAAAGTAGTATACTGAACTAGTACGTAGTAACAGGAAAACACAACAGGTAGCCAGGACTGGAAAGAAAAGTGGAGACAATAAACAGAGAGAAAAGAAAAGAAAGGACGAGAAAAATGTTAGAAAAAGATAGGTAGAACTCCAACGTACCACTGGCCCAATGCTCCTATACGCGGCGTGATCATTACCACTACTCCTATATGCGGCCAGAAGTTATTACCACTGCTTGAAGGGAAGTGTTGCGGACTAGATGTGTCGATTAGTTTATTTTGTGTTTATTAGGGATTATGTAACAGCTAGTTCTGTCGATTAGTTTGTTGTCTGGCATGGTACGTTGAGCACTACTGTTTGGTTACATCGATGTTTATATCTAGTATTTAATTCTTGTTTATATCACTGTGTTGCTGCGGTTCAAGAGATTTTATGTGTATGCTTTATTTTGATCGGAATACCACCCCCATTGCTTCATTAACTTATCTAGATAACAAATTGTCAAAGCCAAATGCGCGCCCGTAGATGGGCTCACGCATCATAGGAACAAACACCAAGTGTCCCAGCGCAGTTTCGACCCATAAATACAAAGTGACTCAATGCAGTTTCAGCCCAGAATAACAAACGGCCCAACGAAGTGTTGGGACTACTCTGATAGCTTCACGTACGCTTTGTCCTGGCTGCCTGCCGGCGAGACCCTTTGATCCACAATGGCCCCTCTCCCGACTATACGAAATGTGCTTGGAGGAGCATCCGCCGGCTGCCACGCTCTTGGAGGAGCATCCGCCGCCGCCACGCTCTTGGAAGAGTATCTGTCGGCCACCGGCGTGGAGGAGTATCCGCCGACCATCGCACGTGAAGGATCAACAGTGCTAGGTACAATTACTCACATAATGTTATTGTAGTTCTATCCTCTTACGGATACGCTGATTGAATTATAGGAAGCGATGTCAGAAGATAAGACATGGATGGGAAAAGACAGGCGTACGAAGGAGTGACAGGATGGAATGAAGTTATTTTTAAATTTTGCATTCCAGGGCACTCGTGAAGAAGAACTATGCCTTGTACTTGCACAAAATGTCGTAATATTTGCCATGAGACACGCAAGGAAGTTCATCTTCACTTGCTTTGTAATGGGATGTCCTTTGATTATACTTGTTGGGTACACCATGGAGAAAAACGAGTTGAGAAAAATATTGTTGAGCAGTCAGCAAATAATAAGGAGATAATTTTGATGATGCTTCTATGGAAAATATAATGTCCAGTCTACTTAGAGGCACTAATCATGGTGGTACTTCAGCAGATGTTGATGATCCAGAAAATGCTATACGGCAGCAGGAGCCAACTGGGTATGCAAAGACATTCTATGACTTATTAAATGACGCCAAAAAGGAGTTATATCTAAGTTGTGAGAAGGTGACCCAGTTATCCTTCATTGTCAGGTTTGTACCAGATAAAGTATTTAACTGGTTTGAGCAAAAAAATGTGTGAGTTGATCCTTGAACTATTCTCATATGTGCTTCCAGAGGGCCACTGCATTCCTAATACACTTGATAAAGTTCAGAAGGTTGTTCGTGACCTCGAGTTGGGCTACGAAAAATCGACGCATGTGTCAATGACTGTGTGTTATTCTGGAAGGACTATTCTCTGTTGGATCGATGCCTGAAATGTGGTGAACTAAAATTGAAAAATAGTACTGGTGGGGATACAAGAGAGGTGTTACCTTGTGGAAAAGCCAAGAAGCTTGTAGCACACAAGATTCTACGATATTTCCCTCTTATTCTCTGTCTTCAAAGGTTTTATATGGCAGAATCAACGACATCAAACATGTGCTGGCACAAAGAAGAATGTATTGATGATGGAATATTATGCCATCCTGCAGATTTGAAATCATGGAAGCATTTTGATAGCATTCACCCAAATTTCTCATCTGATCCTCGCAACATAAGACTTAGGCTAGCATCTATGGTTTCAATCCTTTTGGAATAATGAATGTTTCTTACAGTACATGGCCTATGATTCTAATCTCTTATAATCTAACACCTTGGTTGTGTATGAAGCATCCTTATTGGTTAATGTCAATGATAATTCCTGAGCCAAAGTCACCTGGAAACAACATTGATGTGTATTTGCAGCCTTTGATTGATGAGCTACTGAAATTATGGTCTGATAGTGTTGAAATATGATAGTTCAAAGAAAGAGACATTTCTCATGCGAGCTTCTATATTGTGAATGATAAATGATTTTCCAGCATATGCAATGCTATGTGGATGGAGCACAAAAGGTAAGCTAGCATGTCCATACTGTCATATAAACACTGACGCCTTGTGGTTGAAACATAGACAAAAGTATTGCTACATGGGTCATCGTCGTTTCCTACCTCAGAATCACAGGTGGCGTCAGACAAATCTTCTTTCAACAACAAGATAGAGAATAGAGAGGCTCGAACATCACTCTCTGGTGACGAAGTACTCCAACAATATGAGAGTTTTGATCAAGTGAGTTTTGGACAGACGGATAATAAGAGAAAGCGCACTGAGGAAAATAGGTGGCATAGTTGGAAGAAGAAAAGTATATTTTTCCAGCTCCCGTATTGGAAGACATTGCTAATAAGGCATAACTTGGATGTCATGTACATTGAGAAAAACATTTGTGATAGCATATTGGAGACATTGCTTAATATGGATGGTAAAATAAAAGATAGTCTACAAGCTCGTCTTGATATGCAGGTTATGGGTATACGGCCACAACAACATCCAGTGGCTACAAATTGTCCATCAGGATCATATACTTTGCATAAAGATGAGAAGACCACCTTGTGCAAGTTTTTGGGGATGTGAAGATGTAATAGGATCTTGGTTCCCGATCTTTCGATGAGAATAGGAGGGTTCGATTTGTGGAGGAGAAGACGTTGGCGATCCGACTACACCGTCCCCAAGACGATGCGCCTTAGCGATCGGTACACCGACTCCGAAGTTGTATTGATCTTGCTGGCGCACAATCAACCTGACCACGAGGGCCTTTTTTCCTGCAAGCAATCGAAGAACACGCAAGAACAAGAAGAACAAGCACTTATCTGTTGAATAAATCTAAAGTGGGGTTCTGGATACAAGTAGACGGGCGATCTAGTCGACACGCGCGTGTACAAGGAAGCAGCAAAAGCTAACTTACGAATAAACAAAACCCACCACCTAATGAGGGCGGCTGCTACTATTTATTACCTCCCTAGGGTCGTGAGAAACCCTAATCATGAGTCCCTAATGGACTCCAAACGATACATGGGCCATGGGCCCAATTTTGGTGATGCAGCACCATGGACAGAAAAAGGTCTTGGTATTAAAATAACTATTGCGGCTGACTCCGAATAGATATGGACATGAGGCCACATCCGTTTGAAAGTAGACTTGATAATGTTTCCAGGAAGTACTTGAACGCCCATATCGGAGTCCGTATGAAATCGTGGTGGCCGTCACAAGTTGGTGCTGTTCTGCTGTCCAAATCCCGTCCGCGCGAATTCCCTTCCCATTGGCTCCTCTCCATTGTTCCTAAGCAAAACAAGAAAGCACGTAGTTCTACGGTCTAGATAAGATGGACATAAGGCCAAGAACGAGTTCACCTCATAGTTTAGTTGACGTGCACGAGCGCGAGTGATCGGACCAGAAACCGGTAGCTGAGTTGGTGTGGATGTATCGAGGGTGTTGATGTCCTCATCATCCTCCCCTTCTTGCATTTGAGTCGTCCGCGACTCAAGCTCATCTTCTTCCCCCAAACATGGCTTCAAATCTGTTGACCATCAGTTTGGGGATGACAAGTAGTTGAAAATAAAAGCTTAGTCCCCAATTTTGCCCATAACGTTCTCCAAAAATGGCTAAGAAACTTAGCATCACGATCTGAAACTATTGTGTCTGGCACACCATGCAATCTAACAATATCTCGGAAAAACAAATCAGCAACATGTGTAGCATCATCACTTTTACGACAAGGTATGAAGTGTGCCATTTTAGAAAATCTATCCACAACAACAAAGATGCTATCCCTCCCCTTCTTTGTTCTAGGCAGTCCTAAAACAAAGTCCATAGAAATATCCTCCCAGGGCATGCTAGGAACAGGAAGAGGCATGTACAAACCATGTGGATTAAGTCGTGACTTAGGGCCTGTTTGGAACCTCTAAAACTAATTATTAGCTAGCTAATAATTTGTTAGCTGGAAGGGTCCAACTAATAATTAGCTACCTATTTATTAACTGGTGGGTGTTTGGAACCACTACAACTAATTGTGTTTCTGGAAACTAAAAGACCATTGTACCCCTAAATTAAACATTTGCTTGGAATTGTTTGTACTGTTTACGTATTGTTGTTCCTGCGGCCTGTGTGCGTGACAAGGAGGGACGTCCGCGTGGTCGTCGACGGCAGCGGACACGGAGAGTGAGCTCACCGGCGTCGGGGCGACGGGTCGACGGGGCGTCGCCGTGGGCGGGGCGGAGCGGCGTCGCCGTGGGTCAGGGCGGAGCGGCGTCGCCGTGGGCGGGTCGGGGCGACGAGCGGGGGGCGGAGCCGCGTCGCCGGCGACCGCCGGAGCGGGGCGACAGGAGAGGATTTCCACGGGCCGGGAGGATTTGCACGGGTACGGGAAAAGAGAGAGAGGAGCAGAGGGGAGAGAAGACACGGATAGATGAGATAAGGGAGGGGTAATTTCGACTTTAGGCAAGTTTTAGCTGGTATTAGCTAGGGTGGAGCAGCTAATGAAATAATCATTAGTTGGGGGTTCAGCTAATTTTTAGTCATGGTATTAGCTGGGGGGTTTGGAACCCCTAGAGCTAATTTTTAGCAGCTAACTATTAGTTTTAGGGGTTCCAAACAGGCCCTTAGCTTTTTGACATGTCGTGCAGCGAGCAACAAAGCGCTCCACGTCTCGCCTCATCCTTGGCCAAAAGAAATGACCAGCAAGTATGTCCTCCGTCTTTTTCACTCCAAAGTGCCCTATCAGCCCGCCTCCATGCACTTCCTGTAACAACAACAAACGAACGGAGCTAGCTGGAATGCATAACTTGTTAGCTCTAAACACATAGCCATCATTGAGGACAAATTTATTCAATGTTTTTCCGTCTTTACATTTCAGCAATACATCTTTGAAATCACCATCATGTTCATATTGATCTTTAATCGTTTCTAATCCAAAAAATTTTAAGTCAAGTTGAGATAGAAGAGTATAACGTCTAGATAAAGCATCAGCAATAACATTATCCTTTCCCTTTTTGTGTTTAATGGCATAAGGAAAAGACTCAATAAATTCCATCCATTTAGCATGCCTACGGTTTAGTTTCCCTTGACACCTAATATGCTTTAGTGATTCATGATCAGAATGGATAACAAATTCTTTGGGCCACAAATAATGCTGCCATGTTTCTACAGTTCGTACAAGAGCATATAATTCCTTATCATAGGTAGAATAATTTAGAACAGGCCCACTCATTTTCTCACTAAAATATGCAACATGTTTTCCTTCTTGTAACAAAACACCACCCAATCCAATCCCACTAGCATCACATTCAAGCTCAAAAGTCTTAGAAAAATCAGGAAGTTGGAGAAGAGGTGCATGCGTCAACTTATCTTTTAGTATGGTAAAGGCGTTATCTTGTGTGGTGCCCCAAGAAAAAGGCACCCCCTTCTTTGTAAGGTCATTCAATGGAGCAGCAATGGTGCTGAAATCCTTCACAAAGCGACGATACAACCCAGCCAGCCCCAGAAAGCTCCGCACCTGTGTGATGGTCTTTGGTACAGGCCACCCCTGAATAGCCTCTACCTTGGCTTGATCAACTTCAATTCCCTGTGGAGTAACAACATATCCAAGGAAAGAGACTCGATCCGTGCAAAAGGTGCACTTCTCAAGATTACCAAATAATCGTGCCTCACGGAAAGCATTAAAAACAGCACTTAAGTGATCAAGATGTTCATCCATGGATTTGCTATAAATCAATATATCATCAAAATACACAACAACAAATTTTCCAATGAATACACGCAAAACCTCGTTCATTAATCTCATGAAGGTGCAAGGTGCATTAGTTAACCCAAAAGGCATGACTAACCACTCATATAAACCGAACTTAGTTTTGAAAGCAGTTTTCCATTCATCTCCTAGTTTCATGCGAATTTGGTGATAACCACTACGCAAATCAACTTTTGAGAACACAACAGCACCACTCAATTCATCAAGCATATCATCTAAGCGTGGAATAGGATGACGATATCGAATGGTTATATTGTTGATTGCTCTACAATCCACACACATACGCCATGATCCATCCTTTTAGGTACTAGAATAACTGGAACAACACAAGGACTAAGAGACTCACGTACATAACCTTTGTCAAGTAGTTCTTGTACTTGGCGCTGAATCTCCTTTGTTTCTTCTGGATTTGTCCTGTATGGTGCACGGTTGGGCAATGAAGCACCGGGAATGAGGTCAATCTGGTGCTCAATCCCTCGAAGTGGTGGTAGTCCGGGTGGTATTTCACTTGGAAACACATCAGAATATTCCTGCAAAATATTAGCAACAGCAGGAGGCAAAGAATGGTTCACATCGTAAAGGGAAATCAAAGCATCTTTGCATACCAAAGCATAGGCAACAGAGGTGGAAGCAATCAATTCATTAATATCAGATTTCGTAGCAAACAAGCATTTTCCCTTCAGAGATATCTCATTTTTCTTTTCAAACACAGATTTGGCAATGTTATTGTTCTCAATGTTAGCATGGTCCTGATATTTAGTTTTCCTAGCTCTAGCAACATCATCTTGCACAATAGCTTCAGGAGACATAGGATGCAACACAATTTTTTTATCGTGGTAAAGAAAAGAATACTGATTTGATCTACCATGATGCATAGAATCTCTATCAAATTGCCAAGGTCTTCCTAGCAGAATATTACAAGCTTGCATAGGCACAACATCACATTCAACGACATCCTTATATGATCCAATAGTAAAATTGATTCGCACAAGTCTAGTTACCTTTGCCTTACCGCTGTTGTTTAACCATTGAATGTAATAGGGATGTGGGTGCGGTTTGGTGCTTAGTGCCAGCTTGGTCACCATGTCACTGCTGGCCAAGTTGTTGCAGCTACCTCCATCAATGATCATGCGGCAAGATCGCTCTTTGACGACACACTTTGTTTGGAATAATGTGTGCCTTTGATTTTGTTCCGCTTTCTCCATTTGTGCACTAAGCACACGCTGCACAATGAGACTATCATAGCGCGCTGCATCTTCTGCACCAATATGCTCTTCTTGATGTTCATCGCTACCTGCATAGTCAGCTGCAAGCAAAACACATGTATCATCATCAAAATCGCTAGCAGATGAGTACTCACCGTCATCTTTAACAATTAGAACACGTTTGCTTGGGCAGTCATGCTGCACATGGCCAAAACCCTTGCACTTGTGACATTGAACGTCTCTAGATCATCCGGTAGATGCTACGGAAGAAGCACTTTCGGTGGGCTTTTGGGTGGTCTTTACTGCTGAGCTAGTGGAAGAAGCACGTGGCTTGTTGCCGGAAGAAGAAGGTGCTGCCCGACTTGGTGAAGAAGATGGCGGGGAAGCACGCCCAGTCGAAGGAGTAGTCGTGCGTGGTTGCCATGAGCTAGTCTTTCCTGCAGAAATATTAGTTCTAGAGCTAGCTCGTCGTCCCTGCACTTCCCTTTCAGCTTTACAAGCAAGATGAAACAAACGGGTAACATTATTGTAATCTTTATAAGCAAGTATGTCCTGAATTTCACGGTTTAAACCACCCAAAAATCTAGCCATAGCTGGTTCCTCATCCTCGTTTAAATTACAACGCAACATACCCATTTGTAATTCCTGAAAATACTCTTCTACACTTTTAGCTCCCTGTCTCAATTGTTGTAACTTATTTAACAGATCACGTGCATAGTAAGAAGGAACAAATCTAGCCCGCATGAGCCGTTTCAAAGCATTCCAAGTTTGTGGTATGTTATTAGGATTTTTCTTGCCATGTTCTATCCACCAAACAGAAGCAAAATCAGTACACTCACTAGTGGCTGCTCTAACTCTTGCGTTTTCAGGAAACTCATGACATGCAAATTTTTGATCAACAGAAATCTCCCAAGTAATATATGCATCAGGGTCATATTTACCATCAAAATGAGGTATCTTAAATTTGATCTTGTTAAAAGTATCTTCATGATTGCGTACCTCACGCCGACGATGTCCACCTATGCCTTGACGGTTGCGTTGTAGCCGGCGCTGTGGCCTAGCTTCCTCATCTTCCCCAATCTCCGTATCTGCAGAATAGTCATCTTCATTTTCACGTACAATACTAGGAGCATTGCTCACCTGTCCATCTGCGGTGCGTCCACGATCCCTCTCCTCGAGGCGCTGCAGGATGGCTCCAATAGAGGTGTTCAATGTTTGAATGGAAATCTCCAACGTGCTGATTTTGGTGTTGGTGTCGATCTGCATATTTTCCAATTGACCAAGGCGGTCACTGGTAACACGAAAATCCTCATCAAGCGCTTCTATGTGTAGCCGCACTTGGCGTTCGAAGTGTTGTATAATTCCCCGTGTGCGAGGTGAATGCACGTCTTCATTCGTATTTACTCCTCCTGCCATGGTTAGTAGAAAAAAAACAATCCAATATGAAAGGGTAACGTTATCCCTAGCTACAAAGGTGCTGGTGGAGATAACTCGCTCACTCTCAACCTGTTCAATCAAGCTCTTACTTGTTCTTACAAAGCTCAGCAAGAAGGTGATGGCAACCAGCAAGTAATGAACAACTTCAAGAGCAGGTGTCAATCTATGGCTTTAGGTGGCTGAACTAGCACAAGGAGCAAACTTTCACCACATTAATCACAACAAGCTGAATAAATATTCTATTGTGCTGATCTTAGTCTAGACCGTACTAGAGACGCGAGCTGAGACACCAATGTCGTCACCAAAAACACCCCAAACAACAATCTGATTTTTTCTCTTTTTTTTCGTTTTTTTTTTGTTGGGGTGGTCACCCAAACTCTCTCTAGATGGAATCAGGAGACCCTAGAACAAAATTTGCACATGCGGCTTTTGATCTTGCACTTGCCTTTTTTTTCTTCTCTTATTGCTTGTGACTTTTGTGCGGCTTTTGATTTTGCACTTGCCTTTTTCTTGTTGTCAAACTCAAATTACTAATCTGACTCAAACTCGAAGTAGCAATCTGATTCGAACTCGAACTAGTAATCAGACTCAAACTCGAACTAGCAATCCGACTCAAACTCGAAGTAGCAATCTGATTTGAACTCGTAACCCGACTCAAACTCGAAGTAGCGATCCGACTCAAACTCAAAGTAGCAATATGATTTGAACTCGTAATCCGACTCAAACTCGAACTAGTAATCCGACTCAAACTCGAAGTAGCAATCTTATTCAAACTCAAACTAGTAATCCGACTCAAACTCGAACTACGAATCTGACTCGAACTAGGTGACCGAATGTGACACAAACTCGAAACTCTAGTGGTGCAAAACTAAAGACCGGCAACTTGACTCGTCGAAGGAACCATGAACTCAACAAGTCTTGACTAAGTGGAGAAAGTAAAAGGCACAATGGTCCAGGAATAATGAAAAAAAAAAACAGATCTGGTATTTTTTTGGGCTTTTTCTGGACTATAGGATGATAACAGCGGAAAGAAAAGTAATGGTAGCACTCTCACCGATTAACCTTGATCTGATACCACTTGATAGGATCTTGGTTCCCGATCTTTCGATGAGAATAGGAGGGTTTGATTTGTGGAGGAGAAGATGTTGGTGATCCGACTACACCGTCCCCAAGACGATGCGCCTTAGCGATCGGTACACCGACTCCGAAGTTGTATTGATCTTGCTGGCGCACAATCAACCTGACCACGAGGGCCTTTGTTCCTGCAAGCAATCAAAGAACATGCAAGAACAAGAAGAACAAGCACTTATCTGTTGAATTAATCTAAAGTGGGGTTCTGGATACAAGTAGACGGGCGATCTAGTCGACACGCGCGTGTACAAGGAAGCAGCAAAAGCTAACTTACGAATAAACAAAACCCACCAGCTAATGAGGGCGGCTGCTACTATCTATTACCTCCCTAGGGTCGTGAGAAACCCTAATCACGAGTCCCTAATGGACTCCAAACGATACATGGGCCATGGGCCCAATTTTGGTGATGCAGCACCATGGACAGAAAAAGGTCTTGGTATTAAAATAACTATTACGGCTGACTCCGAATAGATATGGACATGAGGCCACATCCGTATGAAAGCAGACTTGATAATCTTTCCAGGAAGTACTTGAACGCCCAGATCGGAGTCCGTATGAAATCGTGATGGCCGTCACAAGTTGGTGCTGTTCTGCTGTCCAAATCTCGTCCGCGCGAATTCCCTTCCCATTGGCTCCTCTCCATTGTTCCTAAGCAAAACAAGAAAGTACGTAGTTCTACGGTCTAGATAAGATGGACATAAGGCCAAGAACAAGTTCACCTCATAGTTTAGTTGACGTGCACGAGCGCGAGTGATCGGACCAGAAACCGGTAGCTGAGTTGGTGTGGATGTATCAAGGGTGTTGATGTCCTCATCAAGATGCCTGGTGGTTATGCCTCAAACATCAAGAGATGTGTGGACATAAAAGCATGTAAGGTATCAGGTCTAAAAACTCATGACAGCCATATTATACTTCAGAAGCTCCTTCCTATTGTAATACGTGACATATTGCCTGAAAAGGATGTTGCACCTTAAATTGGTTTAGCAGATTCTTTTCTGTAATTTGTTCTAAAGAATTGGTGGAACCATATTTGGATAAGATGATCAAACAATTTCCTGAAACAATTTGTAAGCTTGAGATGTTGCTTGCTCCCGCTTTCTTTGATATCATGGTACATCTTCGAATCCATCTTGCCGAAGATGCTCGCTTGGGTGGACCTGTTTCTTATAGATGGAGTATCCAGTTGAGAGGTACCTTGGTACACTGAAGAGGTATGTATGTAACAGAGCTCACCCGGAGAGTTCTATAGTTGAGGGATATATTATGGAAGAGTGTATGACTTTTTGTAGTCAGTTTTTGGATAACATCAGCATCAAGCTTAATAAGCCAGAACGTCATGAAGCAGCAGCTAGGAATGAACCTTCTCTCGAGTCTAATATATTTACAGAAGTTGATAATTCTAAAAAGGGGTTTAAATGGGGCCAACTTACTATGATGAAACTACATAACATCAGACATTATATTATTTCTAATGTTGAAGAGGCCGCTCCATGGATCAAGTACGTAGAACTTAGATGTTCTATACTGATGTGTACATATTACAACATTACACTAAGAAGGCAAAGTAACTGATTATTTGTATGCATTATCTAGAGGACTTGATCGTCGGGCACATTTTTTTAGTCGATCATTCATAAATGGCTTCTTCTTTGGAACTGTAGAGGTGGAAAAAGATTTACGGACACAAAACAATAGTGTTGTTGTTCATGATGGTGATCATGAGTGGTTTGGAGTAATCAAGAAAATGATTTCTGTTGTTTTTTTTCAAAATCAGTAGGTTCTGTTATTTGAATGTGACTGATTTGATCGGCCTCGTTCCGGTCAGAGCCAAAGCAGACGCTACAAAACGGATTGATACAAAATGATAGATGTTGACACTACTCTTTCTAAATTTAAGTATGAGCCTTACATTCTAGCTACCCAAGCAGAACAAGTTTTTTACACTCAAAGTGTGAAGCAACCTAAATGGGCTACAGTTGTTAAAACGAAGCCACGAAACCTTTTTGCCATGCCCCCTGGAGACAGTGAAAATAATGTCATTGAGACGATGTAGGCTGAGACATTTGATGATCGATGACTTACTGATATCAATATGCCACACATCAATGAGGATAGGACCGCATGGGATAGGATTGACATTGAGGGAGCAACCGGTGATGCTTCCACTCTTCAAATGCGAACATGTGATCAGTTTGAGGCACATTGAGTTCCATCACAAAATGAAGATGACGATGACAACGACGACGATACATATATCAATGATGGTATTGTACCTCCAATATTGGGGGGGGGGGGACAACAGCGAAGGTGATGATTTTTTTTATATAAGTACTATTTGAGCTAGCTGTGAACTATTTGATTTGCTTTTTGAAAAGATAGAAGCTGCTCTTCTATTTAGCAGCAAGCTTAGAAGCAAGCCGATATTGAATAATCCCACCTCTTTAGAAGATACCCAAAATTTGAAATGACACTCCTCCAGAAATTCCTAATAAAACAAACTAGTGATTCCTGGCAACAGATCCTAATGCAACGAGTGTGTTCCATGGCGATAGATCCTAAGGCCACGAACTAGTACAATTGTGGCAACAGATCCTAATGCAACGATTGTACAAGCAAAATGGATACGCGCTTAATTAGCAGCAAAGTGTGTTTCTTATATGAAAAGCGAGTCCTCCCCACGACGTCTCCTTTTAGCTTCGTGATTTTCTACTTTTTGTTTTGGTTCACTGTTGATATCACACATCACTGAACTTAGAGCACATTCACATTGATAACCGAATCATTCACTTGTACAGAAAATAAACAAATCCATCCTGATGATTGCTGAGGAACACAATGAAAACACACCACATTCATTCGTTCACACAGTGGCCAACGTTTTGTAATATCGTGAATTGTGGCAACAGATCCTAATGCAACAATTGTGTTCTGTGGCGATAGATCCTAACGCCACGAACTGGTGAATTGAGGCAAAAGTTCCTAATGCAACGATTCTATTCCCTGGCTAGATCCTAACGCCACGAACTGGTGAATTGTGACAAAAGTTCCTAATGCAACGATTATGTTCCGTGGCGATAGATCCTAACGCAACGAACATGTGAATCGTGGCAAAAGTTCCTAATGCAATGATTGTGTTCCATGGCGATAGATCCTAATACCACGAACTTGTGAATCATGGCAAAAGTTCCTAATGCAACGATTGTGTTCTGTGGTGATAGATCCTAAAGCCACGAACTTGTGAATCATGGCAAAAGTTCCTAATGTAACAATTCAGTTCCGTGGCGATAGGTCCTAATGCCACGAACTCGTGAATCGTGGTAAAAGTTCCTAATGCAACGATTGTGTTCCGTGGCGATAGATCCTGATGCCACGAACTTGTGAATTGTGGCAAAAGTTCCTAATGCAACGATTGTGTTCCATGGCAATAGATCCTAACGCCACGAACTTGTGAATCATGGCAAAAGTTCCTAATGCAACGATTGTGTCCCGTGGTGATAGATCCTAACGTCATGAACTAGTGAATCGTGGCAAAATTTCCTAATGCAATGATTGTGTTCCGTGATGATAGATCTTGACGCCACGAACTAGTGAATCATGACAAATGTTCCTAATGCAACGATTGTGTTCCGTGGTGATAGATCCAAACGCCACGAACTGGTGAATCGTGGCAAAAGTTCCTAATGCAATGATTGTGTTCCGTGACAATATATCCTAACACCACGAACTGGTGAATCGAGGCAAAAGTTCATAATGATTCTGTTCCGTGGCGATAGATCCTAACACCACGAAATGGGGAATCGTGGCAAAATTTCTTAATGCAATGATCGTATTCCGTGGTGATAGATCCTAATGCCACGAATTGGTGAATCATGGCAAAAGTTCCGAATGCAACGATTGTGCTCCGTGGCGATAGATCCTAACACCACAAACTAGTGAATCGTGGCAAAAGTTCCTAATGCAATGATTCTGTTTCGTGGTGATAGATTCTAACACCACAAACTTGGGAATCGTGACAAAAGTTACTAATGCAACGATCGTGTTCCGTGGTGATAGATGCTAATGCCACGAACTAGTGAATCGTGGCAACAGATCCTAATGTAATGATCATGTTCTGTGGAGATAGATGCTAGTGCCACTTACTAGTGAATCATAGCAACAGATTCCTAGCGATAGATCCTAATACCGCGAACTAGGGAATCGTGGCAATAGATCCTAATGCAACGATTGTGTTCTGTGGTGATAGATCCTAATGCTACGAACTAGTGAACCGTGGCAAAAGACCAAGCTTACTGCAATGATTTAGTATTCGTTGCAGTACAATAGTTGCAACAGGGCGGAATCCTAATGCAACAGTACTCGCAATCATAGGACCTAATGAAAGGCCCCATGAAATCAATACCTCACACATCAAATAATTCCACTTGGAGATTATATGTTAGGGGCATCGCATTGCAAGCAGAAATTCCTCCATGCTTCTGGCATTTCCAACATTAGCGAATGAATGCTTTTGTGTGTTTATACATAGAAGGCCAATAGAATCCACTTTGCCTGGGTACGATAAACACCATAATGTCCACCATAAGGGCTATCATGGCATTTCTCAATAATCTTGGTGCCTTCGGTTGATGGGATGCACCTTCTAAGAAGGCCATCAGCACAAACTTATTAGAGGTACGAGTCATCCCAAAGGTGTATTTGACTCTCATAGATGAGTTTCTTCTTGTTTTCCCCTGGTGGTACGTATCATGGACCATGAAGTTCACGATATCCACATACCAAGGGTGAGAGTCAGTCACCTTGAGAAGCATCATCTCGTAGGAAGTCATTGATAGGAATGTCCATGGTTTAAGTCACTTCCGTACGAGAGAGATGATCTGCCACGTAATTCTCTGCTCCTTTCTTATCTTTGATTACTAAGTCAAACTCTAGGAGTAGAAGAATCCATCGGATTAGCCTTGGTTTGGCATGGTTTTTAGTGAGCAAATATTTCAAGGCAGCATGGTCTGTGTAGACTATGACATTGGCTCCAACCAAACAGGACATAAACTTATTGATAGCAAAAACTACAGCCAAGAGCTCTTTTTTAGTTGTGGCATAATTGAGTTGAGCTCCTGTCAGAGTTTTGCTAGCATAGGCTATTGCATGATGCTTTTTATCTTTGCTTTGGCCTAGTACCGCACCAACAGCAAAATCACTAGCATCACACATGATTTCGAATGGAAGCATCCAATCGGAAGGTTGGATGATTGGAGCTGTGATGAGTGCCTTTTTTTAGTGTATCAAATGATTTAAGACATTCATCATCGAAATCAAAGGGAGCTTCCTTAGCTAGTAGGTTAGTGAGGGGTCTAGTGCCTTTTGAGAAATCTTTGATGAATCGTCGATAGAACCCCGCATGACCTAAAAAACTGCGGATTCCCTTAACATTGATAGGAGGTGGAAGTTTTTCAATGACTTCAATCTTTGCTTTGTCCACCTCTATCCCTCTCTCAAACACTAAGTGTCCAAGAACGATGCCTTCACGGACCATGACATGACACTTTTCTCAATTAAGTACGAGATCCTTCTCTTGGCATCTTTGTAAGACTTTGTCTAAGTTTTCCAGACAATGATCAAAAGTTTTCCCATAGACAGAGAAATTGTCCATGAAAACTTCCATGATCTCATCAATCATGTCAGAAAAGATAGACATCATGCATCTCGAAAAAGAGGCAGGAGCATTATACAGTCCATAAGACATACGCCGGTAGGCATAAGTTCTGTAGGGACATGTGAATGTGGTCTTACTTTAATCGTTAGGATGGATTGGGATTTGATGATAATCCGAATACCCATCAAGGAAACAAAGTAGGAGTGTTTTGCCAACCGCTCTAACACCTCATCAATGAAGGACATTGGAAAATGATTCTTCCTTGTAGCCTTGTTAAGTTTGTGGTAATAATAGCACATCCTCCAGCCCGTGACGATTCGTTGAGGAATTAATTCATTCTTCTCATTTTGAACTACCGTCATACCTCCCTTCTTAGGTACTACTTGAACTGGGCTGACCCATTCACTATGAGGAACATGGTAGATAATTTCGGCATGCAGAAGTTTCAAGACTTCCTTCTTGACAACTTCCCGCATTGCATTATTCAATCGCATTTGAGGTTCCCTTGAGGGGACACTCTTGGGGTCAATAGGAATGTGCATGACGCTGGACTAATCCCCTTGAGATCCTCTAGTGAATGGCCAAAAATAGCTCTATGATTTTCTGGCATGGCAATGAGTTTGAGTGTCTCATCATCTAAAAGCTTGTCACTTATGATGATAGGGGCTTCCAAATCTCCATTTATAAAGGCATAACGTAGGCGTGGAGGTAGAATTTTTATCTCAACAGAAGGTTTTGGGAAGAACTCTTCTTTTGGCAAGTCAATTGCCTCCTGAAATTCATCCTCCTCTTGGATGAAATCTTCTTCTCCTTCATTTTCAGGGGGTGCTAAGAATTGAAGAGTTTTAACCTCCTCTAATGGCCCATCTTGGATGGGAGACTCTGTGGATGTGTTCTTGGAACGCAGGATAGGAATAGAGAACCTTCTCCCTCCAAGTTTGACATTGAGGTTTCCTGCTAAAGGAATTTCCATGAGAAATTCCTCAATGGGAATCCCAATCATAATATAAAAATCTTGGATTTCGAACACATGGAAGTCCAGGATAGCCTCAATATCTTTGTGTCTTACAGACACCTATTATAAAACCCCGCATCCTTCAAGGATGTTTTTGAAAGAATCTCTGAAGGATTTACATGTTGGTGCCAACGGCACATTGCCCAGAATGGCGAGAGCACAAGAGTCGCAAATGAGATTTGCTCCAACAATGGGGTTGTATAGGACCCTCATTGGTGTTCCTCTAATAAAAAATAGAATAGTTGCCAATGGTGAGGTCATCCGAAGGATTTAGGGTGACTGCTCAACTTCCGCAGTCCATTCCCTACTTAGAATAGAGGTTAACTCCTTGACCTTCTGTTAGACGAACACTCCATCAGGTGGGTCAGGTGGAGCTAGTGGCAATGATGGTTTCCTATGGCAACAGTACTTCGAGGTATTTCCAAAATCTTCAAATATTTCTTCCTCGAAGTAGAAGGGAAACTTCAAAGGTTAATTTCTTCTTCCTTCGTAGTTTCTGGTTTGGGAGACCATTCCTCCGACATGGTTTTGGATAAGAAAGAAATAGGTTCTTCCTTGTCCATAGATTTATCCTCGGTTCTTGACACTACTTCCTCTTGAGGAGGCTCATTAAGTCCCATAATGAAGGAAGAATTTTCTAGAATTTGATCTAGAAGATCCTTGCCTTCTTTTGGTGTCTCATGGAGGAAGGACCTCCAACCGTAATGTCAAGATTTAGGGCAGATTCTTTGTTCAATCCCATATAGAAGTGTTAAAAAAGCGACGGATCAGAGATGGACAAATCTGGGCCAAAATTTCTCAAAAGAGAAAATCTATCGCAAGCTGCACCTATAGACTCCTTCTCCATCTGCTGGAAGTATAGTACTTCCTTTCATAAGGAAACAATTCGGGCAATTGGAAAGAAAGCAAGACAAAATCTGTCTCATAATTCATTCCAATTACTGTTTGTCCTCTCAACGTTATGGTCGTACTATTGTTTGACTTTTTCCTTGAGGGAAAAAGGAAACAACTTCCATTTGAGAGTTTCTCGTGTCATACCCTTGATTAGAAGGAATGAACACAGTTGTTCGAACTCTCATAGATGGTGGGTAAGGATTTTCACAATCCGTTACTAAGAAGGATTGTTCCCAAACCATGGCTATAAAGCCAGGGCGAAGTTCATAGCTGGTAGAACAGATTGGTTGTGCCGAAGGCGGTGGCTCACAGAACTTGCCCTTTGGAGCAGAATAAGAAGGAATGGTGGGTTGCTCCGTATATGTGGTGGTGGTAAGAAAAGGAAAGATAAGAAGATAGATATGAGGGTGAACAAGGTTCGAAGATTAACAACAATCGTTCCCCGACAACGGCGCCATAAATGCTTGTTGACGTTTCTTATGTCACAGATAAAAATCCGCAAGCACACGGAAACTGTCGTCTAGCACTTTCCCTTAAGAGTATTCCCAAAGGTATTGAATCCAAGGAACGAATGTGCTAACCTTACGAGCTAATTCACCCAAGTACACAAAGTTGTTTTGTAGGCAAGGAAGAGAGAGAAACTCAAAGTATTGATTCTAATTCAAAGGAATTTGTGGTAGCTGCTTGCATCGGGCATGGGTTTAACCCTAGCAACACTAGGATGACTCCCACCAAGAGCAGATGGCATAGACGAACATGGAGGATTACTAAGGACAGATAGGGTTGTCACCACCTACTGCCTACCTCTTAAATCCTTGGGTCTACGAGATATTCACTAGTGATTTCTAACTTAAGCATCACGCTTACGTTCTAAATCACAACTCTAATTGTTTCTAACACAAATCTACAACTAGATCCTCTAATAAAATAAAGCAATGAACCCACAGGTAACTTGTGCAAACTACCTTGAATTGGAAATCAACTTGAAATGAATTCACAAAAGCTTAATTGATTTGAATAACACCTTTGTAGGGGTACAAGTGTAGAAGAGGGACTTTACAAGCTCAATCCTCCTCCTAGACTCTTCACACACTCTCCTTCTACTTGGTAGCCCCTAGGACTACTCTAAACCTTAGGAGTGGTATTCTATTCTCAACTTTTGGTGTGTGTGTGTGTGTGAAGTGAGGTGTGGGATGCTATTTATAGGTAGAGAAGGGTCAGTTCCAGCCACCAAATGCGCGTGAATTAGTCACCACTCAATTCTTCAAGCCGGGAGAAGCCAACACGTGGAAGCTGACCGGGTTTGGCGCCAGGAAGGGACGGCCGAACCACCATGTTAGTCGACCTGGTTTTGGATCCAAATGGTATGTGCTTTCTCCAGGTGGCTTCCAGGTGGGTCCCATTAACTGATATAGGGTGTAGACTGTCGTATGGCCTCAGATACTTCTGTTTGTGGTCCATTTGATTCATGTGCTATCATGTGGCATCGCCTGATTCGTCGAAATCCAATTTTATGGATTACTCCCTGCATGTTTTGGTATTTTGGATCTAAATTCATCTGCATACAAATAAACACCAACACTTGTGTAACTAGTTAGTTTTTAACCCTACCACTACGTTGTGTTCGTCTTTTGTGCATATAATGAGGTGAATTGACGGTCTAAATATGACACTTAATGACAATCAGCACTTCCCGCACCACATTATCAAACCGCCTTTGAGGTTCCCTTGAGGGGACACTCTCAGGGTCAATAGGAATGTGATGGGTGCATAATGCTGTACTAATCTCCTTGAGATCCTCTAGTGAATAGCTAAAAACAGCTCTATGCTTTTCTAGCATGGCTATGAGTTTGAGTGTCTCATCATCTGAAAGCTTGTCACTTATGATGTAGGGGCTTCCAAATCACTGTTTGGAAAGGCATAACGTAGGCCTGGAGGTAGAATTTTAAATCAACATGAAGTTTTGGGAAAAACTATTCTTTTGGCAATTCAATTGCCTCCTGAAATTCATCCTCCTCTGGATGAAATCTTCTGCTCTTTCAATTTCAGGGGGTGCTAAGAATTGAAGTGTTATAACCTCCTCTATTGGTTCATCTTAGATGGGAGATTCTGCGGATGTGTTCTTGGAACGCAGGATAGGAATAGAGAATTTTCTCCCTCCAAGTTTGACATTGAGGTTTCCTTCCAAAGGAATTTCCATGGGAAATTTCTTAATTGGAATCCCATTCATAATGTCGAAATCTTGGATTTCGAACAAATGGAAGTCTAGGATAGCCTTAATATCTTTGTGTTTTACAGACACCTGTTGCAAAACTCCGCATCCTTCAAGGATGTTTCCGAAAGAATCTCAGAAGGATTTACATGTTGGTGCCAATGACACATCATCCAAGATGGCGAGAGCACAAGAATCGAAAATGATATTTGCTCCAACAGTGGGATTGTATAGGACCCTCATTGGTGTCCCTCTAATGAAACATAAAATGGTTGCCAAAGGTGAGGTCATTCGAAGGATTTTGGGTGAATGCTCGACTTTCGCAGTCCATTCTATGCTTAGAATAGAGGTTAACTCCTTGATCGTCTATTAAATGAACACTCCATCAGGTGGGTCAGGTGGAGCTAGTGGAAATGATGGTTCCCTATGGCAACAATACTTCAAGGTATTTCCAAAATCTTCAAATATTTCTTCCTCGAAGTAAAAGGAAAACTTCGAAGGTTTAATTTCTTCTTCTTTTGTAGTTTCTGGTTCGGAAGAGGATTCCTCCGGCAAGGTTTGAGTTAAGCAAGGAATGGTTTCATATTTGTCCATGGTTTTATCCTCGATTCTTGACATGACTTCCTCTTGAGGAGGCTCATTAAGACCCATAATGAAGGAAGAATTTTCTAGAATTCTATCTAGAAGATCATTGCCTTCTTCCGGTGTCTTATGGAGGAAAGATCCTCCTGCCGTAATGTCAAGATGTAGGGCAAACTCTTTGTTCAATCCCATGTAGAAGTATTGCAAAAGCAATGGATCAGGGATGGACAAATCTGGGCCAGAATTTCTCAAAAGAGAAAATCTATCCCAAGCTGCGCCTATAGACTACTTCTCCTTCTGCTGGAAGCATAGTACTTCCTTTTATAAGGAAACAATTCGAGCAATTGGAAAGAAAGCAAGAAAAAATTGGTCTCGTAATTCATTCCAATTTCCGTTTGTCTTCCCAACATTGTGGTCGTACCATTGTTTGGCTTTTTCCTTAAGGAAAAAAGGAAAGAACTTCCATTTGAGAGTTTCCTGTGTCATATATTTGATTAGAAGGCATAAACACAATTGTTCGAACTCCCGTAGATGGTCATAAGGGTTTTCAAAGTTCGTTCCTGAGAAGGATTGTTCCCGAACCATGGATATAAAGCCAGGATGAAGTTCATAGCTAGTAGAGCAGATGGGTTCTGCCGAAGGCGATGGCTCACAGAACTTGCCCTTTGGGGCAGAATAAGAAAGAATGGTGGACTGCTCCATATATGTGGTGGTGGTAAGAAAAGGAAAGGTAAGATAAGAAGATAGATACAAGGGTGAACAAGGTTTGAAGATTAACAGCAACTGTTTCCCGGCAACGGCGCCAGAAATGCTTGCTGACGTTTCTTACATCACAGATAAAAATCTGCAAGCGCACAAAAACTGTCATGTAGCACTTCCCCTTAAGGAGTATTCCCAAGGTTATCGAATCCAAAGAACGTGTTTGCTAATCTTACGAACTAATTCATCTAAGGACATAAAGTTGGTAGGCAAGGAACAAAGAGGAATTCAAAGTATTGATTATGATTCAAAGAAATTTGCGGTAGCTGCTTGCTTCGGGCGCGGGTTTATCCCTAGCAACACTAGGATGACTCCCACCAAGAGCCTATGGCATAGCCGAACATAGAGGATTACTATGGACAGATAGGGTTGTCACCACCTACTGCCTACCTCCTCAATCCGTTGGCCCACGAGATATTCACTGGTAATTTCTATCTTAAGCACCACGCTTACATTCTAAATCACTACTCTAGTTGTTTCAAACACAAATCTACAACTAGAGCCTCTAATAAATTAGAGCAATGAACCCACAAGTAACTACTTGTGCAAACTACCTTGAATTAGAAATCAAACTTGAGATGAATTCACAAAGGATTACTTTATTTTGAATCAAACATTTGTAGGTGTACAAGTGTAGAAGAGGGACTTGACAAGCCCAAGATTCCTTCTCCTAGACTCTTCACCACACTCTCCTTGTACTTGGCAGCCTTTAGGACTACTCTATACCTTAGGAGTGGTATTATATTCTCAACTTTTGATGTGTGTGTAAAGTGAGGTGTGGGGTACTATTTATAGGGGGAGAAGGGTCGGTTCCCGCACCAATTGCACGCGAATCAGTCATCAACATCTTCAAGAAGCCAGGAGGAGCCAGCACGTGGCAATTGATCGAGTTTGGCGCCAGGACCAAGTCAGCCGACTAGGGGGCGGCTGACCTGGTCTTTGTACCGTTTTGCATGTACTTTCTCCAAGTCACTGCCAGATGGGTCCCATCCATTGATATGGGTGCTACACCATTGGATGGCCTCAGATACTACTGTTTCTGGGCCATTTGATCCATGTGATGACATGTGGTGTCGACTGATTCACCAAAATCTAATTTAATGGATTACTCCCTGCATGTTTTGTATTTTTGTTTATAATTCACCTGCATACAAATAAACACCAACCCTTGTGGAATTGGTAAGTTTTTAACCCTACCACTATGTTGTGCTTCTTTTTTGTGCACATTATGAGGTGAATTGGCAATCTAAATATGGCACTTAAGGACCGTCAATAGTGGGCTCCAGCGTCGCCACGTGGCTCGAAGCTCCGAGCTGGCTTCCCCTACAGAGGTGTGCTCTGGAACCACCACGTGTCTAGCAGTTAGCAAACCACCGACTCCTCTTGGGGTTATGCTCTGGGGCTGCCACGTGGTCCTCAGTGCAGGACTCGGCCTCTTCACGGAGGCGGGCTCCGGTGCTGCCACGCGTCCTGCATCTTGCCTAACCAGTAGGTTGCGGGAGTAAATGGGCGATGCGCCTTGTCCAAGTCAGGCTTTGAAGGAATGTGCCTTCCCCAAATGCATGACGCGGAGCACGCCCCGCTTTCAGGTACCGCTATGTCCAATCACATCACAGTGAAGGCGCCGTAGGGCTACCCCACACTGCCAAGTGGGTAGCTTACGACGACAAGATGGATCTGACATTCCCTGTCATCATCAATGACCGCACATAGCTACTAGCGTTCGACGCAGCAAGACAGCGGGTCTTCAAGCCATGATCAGAGGCTGCGTACACAAGAAGTCTTAAATCTTGTACAGGATAAATGTTGACGACTGTTATATACCAATTTCACCCGTCAATATAACTCAATTATGTGAAGGAAATATCAATTTTTGCCCGCATCACTTTCTATTTAACCTATTTCCACTTGTCCTTGGAGAAACTAGTGCATGCAGCTATTTTATACAGAATTAAAGTCAAACAAGGGGATGGATCCTATAATAGCATCCTAGCCAATCAAGCACCAACATGTGACACCACATGGATCAAATGGCCCGCAAACAGAAGTATCTGAGGCCATCCAACAGTGCACACCCTGTATCAGTCAATGGGACCCACCTGGAAGCCACCTGGAGAAAGCACATGTCGTTAGGAGAGTGACTGTTTATAGCGCCACCGATTTATACCTATGTGCCGGTATAATCTGGTTAGAATTTTCACTTTTGTTAGGCACGTAGTATCGACATGTATCCCATCAATGCACTAATGAAGATTTCTGTAAAGTTGACTCAAGAAGATGTAAGAGTACATGTATTAGTTATCGAGCTCTGATTTTGAACTAAGTTTCAAATTGGGGTAGGTTTTAAAGTCATGTGATGCCAAAACCAGATATTCTATTTTCTACCAGAAATTTGACCCAACTTTGAAAAGTCATAACTCCCAGTATAAAACTCCAATGAGATGTACCATGCATGGTTGGAAAAACTAGAGAGTCCTCTTATACTCTTTTGTTTATTCCTAGATCAGAATCCTCCTGTAACCTATTGAAAAGTTTAAATTTCTAAACCGTGCCGAATCTGGAAAGAAACTTGAACAGTTTTTGTACCTTCTACAATTTCTATCATTTCTCTTGGTAGAAACATCGACTGACTTCATATAATGCATTTATGGAATCCTCACAAGATATGTAACAGTGCTATAACTTAAATTTCTTCCAAAGTCTGAATATATATATCTATATATATATATATATATATATATATATATATATATATATATATAGATATATATATATATATATATATATAGAACTGTGATCAAATCAACAATATACAAAGGAGGTGCTGTCAAAATTTCATCAAAAATCTGGGAACTTTGTCCAAGTTTAAAATTCTATATCTCCTCAACCAGGAATCCTATGAAGGAAAATAAATACTTTTTGGAAAGCTTTAGAGGTCCTTTACAAGTTTGATATTCACACCAAGATCAGAATCTTCATCTAAGTTGGTTTAAATTTAAAAAGTACAAAATCTGTCTAGAAGCCCCAAAATCTGGACATTGTTTCTGTATGCTTTGGTAACTTTCATATACCTTTAGAAATAAAAATCACTAAGACCCATATGTTAGATTTCTAAAAAATCTTAGAAGTTATGCTACTACTTTACAGTTTTGAGTTTTGACGAATTTGAATCGGAAATGGAAGATACAAATGCATCAAAGTGGGTACTTCCAACTGGAATGCTGCTGCAAGTCTCCAGAAAGTTGTCAACTTTGCAAAGTGATATATCCTCAACCACAACTGATCAAGTGGAAAACCAAAACTTTCTGTAAAGGTTTGAAGTTAAGTACAACTTTGTTTTTAACCTTTAGAGCTGAGTCTACTGTTAGCTAGCTCAAAATCTCGGTTTAGTGCTGGTCAATCTGGACACTGGGGTAGTTAACAAAATCTGTTTCGAAATTGTTTTTTAGTCAATCAACTTTGGTTTCACCTCTATGTGTGCACAACACCTACCCATGATGATTGTTTGGAGTAATTTTATTGATCACCAACCTCGTTACATTGTAATGTGTCAATAGCAAGCTGATGAAATGAGTTTACATCTTCAAGAGGATCCAGCTCCAAGCACAAGGTTCATTCATCATAGATAATGTAATGTCAACTCCACCCGAGCTATCAAGGAATATATCAGTTACCACTATGTGATCATAGAGAAGATTCAGTGAAGCACCATTAAGCACGTCTTCAGTAGCCACGACCTTATGTCTAGTGACACTAGATTTTTTGGTAACTTAGATAGTGAATTCTATATTAGGAATGACTTCAAGAGTCAGTAGGTAACTCAAATATTTAGCTAAAGAGATAAAGAAGGGTTAAAATTCACACAAGCTTGGAAAGGTTAAGATGGTGTACTATAATTATCACATCCCTTATCCATACTCTTGATATGATTTCCTTGAACGTGGTCGGGATATGAAAGTGACCTTCCTTATTGAGTGTCTTTCATGACCATGATATTCAAGCCTTGCGAATCATGAGATATTTCTTTTTTTGTGTGTGAGAGGTTTTATTCATTCTTGCTCAAACCTAAAATGATAAACCCAATGGGTATAGGGGATGCCCTATCTTTCAATGAGAGATGTTGGTGGTGAATGAATTTGGTGGAGGCCAACGTTGGCTGCCCGACTACCACAACCAGAATGGTGTGGCGCCTTGAGCGACAGTTATATCGTCTCCTGGTAACTACGATTTGGGTGGAGGTCGATGTTGTGCTACCCGACAACAACAAACACAAGGGTGATGCGCCTTAGTGATAGTTACACCGACTCCTGTTGTTGCGGTTCATGCTGTGCCAAGAACAGCCTTTAACCTACAAGCAATCGAAGAACAAGCAAGAACAAGATAACAAGCAAACACTCATGGGTGTGATAAGTTGGGATTCTGATCCAAGTAATCGGAAGGTCTCTCGACACTTGCGTTACAAGGAAGTAGCAATGTCTAAACTTACAGAAAATAAAACTCAAGTTCTTCCTATGGCTGCTAGTTGTTTATATAGAGGAGGAAGACTAGAACTCATGATGGAGTCACGAGTCTTGTTCGGCCTTTCCTGAGCAGTTCAAGCGTCATCTGCCTTTGATTCTTGATCCAATGGAAAGTAGACGAGGAGACCTTTCCAGCAAGTACTTATTTGCATTAAACAACCTTGGGAGTTGAAAGTTATGCCCCTTTTAAGTTGGTACTTGCTGCAGTTACGAGGACCCCTCGGGTGGAGCAGCCTTCATTGCATTAATCTCTCCATTCCTCCTAACTGGATCAATTCCCAAGCACCTAATAATAACAAGGTCATCACAAGGCTTTAATAGTTCCCTATTTGGAGGATAATTATTTTGAATAGCCAGAAATGAGTTCACCTGATAATTAAGTTGACGTGCACGAGCGCGTGTCATTGGATTTTGATTAGTTGCAAGTGGTGAATGGGCTCCTGTTGTGGTTGTATCAATGGTAGTGATGTCCTCGTCATCCTCCCCTTCTTGCAATTGAGTCATCCTCAACTCAAATGTGTCTTCCTCACCCACATATGGTTTCAAATCTGCAATATTAAAAGATAAAGTAACCCCAATATGTGCAGGCAACTCAATTTCATATGCATTATCATTAATTTTTCGAAGCATATTGAAGGGTCCAGCAGCTCTAGGTAGCAATTTAGATTTTCTCAACTCAGGAAATCTATCCTTTCTCATATGCACCCAGACCAAATCACCAGGTTCAAAAGTAACATGCTTTGTACCCTTGCTACAGGCTTGTTGATACTTAGCGTTCATGCTCTCAATGTTTGCTTTAGTTTGCTCATGCATTTTAAGAATTAATTCAGCACGGCGAGAAGCATCAAAATTCAATTTTTCTGAAGGTGGCAGAGCCAAAAGATCAATGGGAGCACGAGGGATAAAACCATATACAATCTGAAAAGAGCACAAGTGGTAAAGATTCAATAAGCATTCAATATGAGGTAAACATTGTTCCCATAATTCAATGTTATGTTTCAGAACAGCCCTAAGCATGGTAGATAAACTACGGTTCACTACTTCGGTCTGTCCATCAGTTTGAGGGTGACAAGTGGTAAAAAGAGCAATTTTGTCCCCAACTTAGCCCATAAGGTTTTCCAAAAATGACTAAAAAATTTGGCATCTCTATCTGAAACAATAGTGTTTGGAACCCCATGCAAACGAACAACTTCTTGAAGGAACAAATCAGCAATATGGGTAGCATCATCAGTTTTGTGGCATGGTATGAAGTGTGCCATTTTAGAAAATTTGTCCACAACAACAAAAATACTATCCCTCCCCTTCTTTTTTATAGGAAATCTTAAAACAAAATCCATAGAAACATCCTCCCATGGAGCACTAGAAATAGGGAGAGGCATGTATAAACCATGTGGATTAAGACGGCACTTAGCTTTTTGACAGGTGGTGCAACGAGCAACAAACCGATCCACATCTTTGGCCAAAAGAAATGACTTGCTAGGATGTCTTCCGTCGTCTTGACACCAAAGTGTCCCATCAACCCTATGCCATGTGCTTCCTGCAATAGTAAGATACGCACAGAACCAGCTGGAATGCACAATTTGTTAGCTCGAAACACAAAACAATTAGTGAGAACAAACTTGTTTCGTGTTTTTACTTCTTTACATTGCAGCAGCACATCTTTGAAATCAGCATCAAAAGCATATTGTTCTTTAATTTTTTCAAGCCAAAAATCTTAAAATCAAGTTGGGACAACATATTACAACAGCGAGACAAGGCATCCGCAATGACGTTATCTTTTCCTTTCTTGTGTTTGATGACATAAGGAAAGGACTCAATGAATTCTTCCTACTTGACGTGCCTACGGTTCAGATTAGTTTGGCTCTTAATGTGCTTCAAAGATTCATGATCAGAATGTATAACAAATTCTTTAGGCCATAAATAATGTTGCCATGTTTCCAAAGTTTGTACTAGTGCATATAATTCTTTATCGTACATGGAATAGTTCAGACTAGGCCCATTCAGTTTCTCACTAAAATAAAAAATAGGTTTCCCCTCTTGCAACAAGACACCTCCCAATCCAATACCACTAGCATTACATTCCAATTCAAAAGTCTTACTGAAATCTGGTAACTGGACAAGGGGTGTATGAGTTAACCTATTCTACAAAGTTGCAAATGCAGCCTCTTGCGCCTTGCCCCATGTGAATGGAGCACCCTTCTTTGTAAGATCAAGCAGTGGGCCTGCTATGGTGCTGAAGTCTTTCACAAAACGACGATAGAATCCAGGAAGTCCGAGAAAGCTTCGTACTTGTGTGACCTTGGTATGTGTCGGCCAGCTGCATATCGCCTCCATCTTGGCTTGATCGACTTCAATTCCCTGTGGTTTCACAACATAGCCAAGAAAAGAGACTTTATCCGTGCAAAAGGTGCACTTGTCAATGTTACCAAATAAGCGTGCATCATGTAAAGCATTACAAAAAAGCAAGGAGATGATCAAGATGCTCTTCTAGAGATGTGATATAGATCAAGATGTCATCAAAATATACTACCACAAATATTCCAATAAAAGCACGTAAAACCCCATTCATTAATCTAATAAAAGTGTAGGTGCATTCGTGAGACCAAAAGGCATGACTAACCACTCATACAAATCGAACTTGGTTTTAAACACTGTTTTCCATTCATCACCTAGCTTCATGTGAATTTGATGATATCCACTACGCAAGTCAATTTTAGAGAAAATCATCGAGCCTTCATCAAGCATATGATCTAACCTGGAATAGGATGACGATATCTAATGGTAATGTTATTAATTGCTAGACAATCTACACACATGCACCATGATCCATCTTTATTTGGAACCAAAAGAACAGAAACAGAGCAAGGACTAAGGGACTCATGCACATAACCTTTCTCGAGTAATTATTGTACTTGTCGCTGAATCTCCTTAGTCTCCTCCGGGTTGGTCCTGTATGGTGCTCAGTTTGGCAAATAAGCCCTAGGTATGAGGTCAATCTGATGTTCAATCCATCTCAATGGTGGCAGCCTGGCTAGTACCTCTTGTGGAAACACATCAGCGTATTCCTGCAAAAGCTTAGTGGCAGTAGGGGCAAAGCACATGGTTCGTCGTGAAGTGAGAACAAAGCTTCTTTGCAAGCAAACACATAGCAGATTGTAGCATTATTTTTAAATTCAAATAAATCAGATTTGGAAGCAAGAAAACACGCACTCTTCAATTTTATTTCATTCTTCTTCACATGAGCAGATTTGGAATTGTCAGTCTTAGGGTGTACCGATTCCTTCGCAACATTTGAATTTTTATTTTGAGTATATTTCTTATTTTTCTCTTTGCAAGCTCTAGCAATGTCATCCTTCAAAATAGCATTAGGAGACATAGGGTGCAAAACAGGCTTCTTCTCATTATGCATGAAAGATTATTGATTTGATTTTCCATGATGTAATGTATCTTTATCAAATTGCCAAGGTCGACCAATTAGCATAGAGCAAGCTTGCATAGGTACCACATCACAATCAATGTAATCATGGTAGGAACCAATTGAAAATTCGACACGAACCAGACGTGATACCTTAAGCTTACCACTGTCGTTGAACCATTGGATGTAGTAGGGATGTGGATGTGGAAGTGTTGTTATCCCAAGCTTCTCTACCATGGCAACACTTGCTAAATTATTGCAGCTTCCTCCATCAATAATAATGTGACACGATCGTTCCAAAACTAGACACTTAGTTTGGAATAGATTATGTCGCTGGTTCTGTTCAGCTTTGATCATTTGGGCACTCAAGACACGCCTAACAACAAGACTCTCATAGTGGTCAGCATGATCAGCCCCATTGTGCTCTTCATCATCATTCTTCTTTCCTGCATCTTGTGCAGCAAGCATGGCATATGTTTCATCATCTAAATCACTAGCGGATGAGTACTCACCATTCTCTCATACAATCAGCACACGCTTTCTTGGGCAGTCCCTTCATAGGTGCCCAAAACCCTTGCACTGGAGGCATTGAATGTCTTTTGTTCTCCCGGTGGAAGCGATGGAAGAAGAAGTGTTGGCTACAACTTGGGTGGATCCTTTTCTTGTCTCGATAGCATGCGAAGGTGCTGATTTTGAGGTAGTCCTGGGCAACCGATTGGAAGCATCATCCGGAGAATCATACTTAAGACCAGCAGCACTTGAGCGGGACTGCCATGAGGTAGTTCGACCTACAGAAATGTTAGTTCTTGTGCATCGTCCTTGCACTTCTCTTTTAGCCTTACAAGCAAGATGGAATAATCGAGTGATATTAGTGTATTCCTTATAAGCCAATATGTCTTGAATTTCTCTTGTTAAACCACCCATAAACCTAGCCATTGCATCCTCTTCATTTTCAACTAGGCCACATCGCATCATGCCTATTTGGAGTTCTTGATAGTATTCCTCAACAGATTTGTTGCCTTTCCTAAGTTGTTGTAATTTATGCAGTAGGTCACGAGCATGATAGGAAGGAACAAAACAATGACGCATGATTCGTTTCAAGGCATTCTAAGTTTTTGGTATGGTATCTGGATATTTAGTTTGATAGTCATGCCACCAAACAGAAGGAAAGTCAGTGAATTCACTAGTGGCAGCTCTAACCTTTTTATCATCAGGGAAATCATGGCATGCAAATTTTCGATCTACTGATAATTCCCAAGACAGATATGCATCCGGATCATATTTACCATCAAAGGGTGGTATGGATAATTTAATGCTGCATAGGGAATTGTCATTGTCACATACCTCATGTTGTAGGGCTCGACCACCCATACCATGATGGTCGCGATGTGGCTGCCGTCGATACCTGAAAGGTCCATCATCAAGCTCGGTATCCGCTGAATACTCCGCCTCATCATATTTTGCAGCGCTGCCAACGGAGTCATTGCTGTCATCAACACGTCTTCGCCTCTCTTCGCGTCCAACCTGTTCCATCCTCTCCAATCGCTCAATGATTGCTGCAAGAGAAGTGTTAATAGCCCCAACAGTGCTTTCTAATGTGGTCAGCTTGGTGTTGGTGCAAATCTGGGTCGACTCTAATTGACCAATGCGTTCATTGGTGACTCTAATATCCTCGTTGAGAGCATCCGTGTGTAGCTTTACTTGGCGTTCGAAATGCTGAATGACGCCCCTCGTATGTGGTGAATTTGGAGATGTCTCATTCGCATCAGCTGACATGGTTAGTAAAGAAAGGAAATACAACAACAAGCAGATTAATCCTAGCAGTTGCCAAGAGGTGGTAGGACACAATCACTTCCTCACGAGCAAGAAATCAAGCTCTTACAAGTTCTTACCACGCGATACAAGAGGCGCCAGCAAACAGCAAGAAGAACAACAAACGGTGACTGCCAGCACAATCCTGTGGTGTTGTAGATGATTTTGTGGAGTTGTAGGTGGCTGTTAGAAATGAGTTGCACAAAGGAAAACCTAGTACCACATTATTCATAACAAGTTGATTAACATTCCATGATGGTACTGTGCTGGTCCTAGTCTAAACCGTGATAGAGGCGCAAGCCGTTACTCCACGTGATGCTAAATTTACTGTAGTAGAAAGGTTCGGACAGCACGAACATTTTGTTTTAACAAAATGTTCAAAACAGCAAGTTGAATCCCAAAACTTGAAACAAATGTTACACAGACTGTTTTTTTTTTGTACTGAGAAACTTTTTCTAGCAATTTCAATCATTGCGGCTTTTCTTTTATTGCACGTGCCTTTTTCTTGCTGATCCGTGCGGTTTTTCTTTTGCACTTTCCTTTTTCTCAACTTTTGGTAGGTAATGATGGACTGAGAACAAAGTGGCACGAACTCGAAACTCTAGCGGTGAAAAACTTAGGACCTGCAACTCGACACAAAAAGGCAACCGTGAATTCAACAAGTCGAGAGCTATGTAGCAAAGCAAAAGGCTCAAATTGTTTTTAGGATTTTTAGAGCGAACTTTTGTAGGCAAAAGTGGACAGTAGGTAAATGAAGAACAAGGAGAAGGAAATCTCTCACTGAGCAACCTGGCTCTGATACCACTTGATAAACCCAACGGATACAGGGGATGCCCTATCTTTCGATGAGAGATGTTGGTGGTGAATGAATTTGGTGGAGGCCAACGTTGGCTGCCCGACTACCACAACCAGAATGGTGTCGCGCCTTGAGCGACAGTTACACCGTCTCTTGGTAACTACGATTTGGATAGAGGTCGACGTTGTGCTACCTGACTACAACAACCACAAGGGTGTTGCGCCTTAGCGATAGTTACACCGGCTCCTATTGTTGCTGTTCTTGTCGTACCAAGAACAGCCTTGAACCTGCAAGCAATCGAAGAACAAGTAAGAACAAGATAACAAATAAACACTTACGGGTGTGATAAGTTAGGGTTCTGATTCAAGTAATCAGAAGGTCTCGTCGATACTTGCGTTACAAGGAAGTAGCAATGGCTAAACTTACAGAAAACAAAACCCAAATTCTTCCTATAGCTGCTAGTTGTTTATATAGAGGAGGAAGACTAGAACTCAGGATGGAGTCACGAGTCTTGTTCGGCCTTTCCTGAGCAGCTCAAGTGTCATCTGCCTTTGATTCTTGATCCAATAGAAGTAGACAAAGAGACCTTTCCAGCAAGTACTTATTTGCATTAAACAACCTTAGGAGTTGAAAGTTATGCACCTTTTAAGTTGGTACTTGCTGCAGTTACGAGGACCCCTCGGGTGGAGCAGCCTTCATTGCATTAATCCCTCCATTCCTCCTAGCTGGATCAATTTCCAAGCACCTAATAATAACAAGGTCATCACAAGGCTTTAATAGTTCCTCATTTGAAGGATAGTTATTTTGAACAACCAGGAATGAGTTCACCTGATAATTAAGTTGATGTGCACGAGCGCGTGTCATTGAACCTTGACTAGTTGCAAGTGGTGAATGGGATGCTGTTGTGGTTGCATCAACGGTAGCAATTGATAGGATCTTGGTTCCCGATCTTTCGATGAGAATAGGAGGGTTCGATTTGTGGAGGAGAAGATGTTGGCGATCCGACTACACCGTCCCCAAGATGATGCGCCTTAGCGATCGGTACACCGACTCAGAAGTTGTATTGATCTTGCTGGCGCACAATCAACCTGACCACGAGGGCCTTTGTTCCTGCAAGCAATCGAAGAACACGCAAGAACAAGAAGAACAAGCACTTATCTGTTGAATCAATCTAAAGTGGGGTTCTGGATACAAGTAGACGAGCGATCTAGTCGACACGCGCGTGTACAAGGAAGCAGCAGAAGCTAATTTACGAATAAACAAAAACCCACCAGCTAATGAGGATGGCTGCTACTATTTATTACCTCCCTAGGGTCGTGAGAAACCCTAATCACGAGTCCCTAATGGACTCCAAACGATACATGGGCCATGGGCCCAATTTTGGTGATGCAGCACCCTGGACAGAAAAAGGTCTTGGTATTAAAATAACTATTGCGGCCGACTCCGAATAGATATGGACATGAGGCCAGATCCGTTTGAAAGTAGACTTGATAATCTTCCCAGGAAGTACTTGAACGCACAGATCGGAGTCCGTATGAAATCGCGGTGGCCGTCACAAGTTTGTGCTGTTCTGCTGTCCAAATCCCGTCCGCGCAAATTTCCTTCCCATTGGCTCCTCTCCATTGTTCCTAAGCAAAACAAGAAAGCACGTAGTTCCACGGTCTAGATAAGATGGACATAAGGCCAAGAACGAGTTCACCTCATAGTTTAGTTGACGTGCACGAGCGCGAGTGATCAGACCAGAAACCGGTAGCTGAGTTGGTGTGGATGTATCGAGGGTGTTGATGTCCTCATCATCCTCCCCTTCTTGCATTTGAGTCGTCCGCGACTCAAGCTCATCTTCTTCTCCCAAATATGGCTTCAAATCTGCAATGTTAAATGTGGGACTAACACCAAAATTCGCAGGCAACTCGAGTTTATATGCATTATCATTAATTCTTTCTAACACTTTGAATGGACCATCAGCTCGAGGTAACAATTTAGACTTTCTCAAATCAGGAAACCTATCCTTTCGCAAATGTAACCAAACTAAATCACCAGGTTCAAAAGTGATAGTTTTATTTCCCCTACTACCAGCAAGTTTATACTTGGCATTCATGCACTCTATATTCTTCTTAGTGGTTTCATGCAATTTTAAGATCAATTCAGCACGATGTTTAGCATCAAAATTCACTCGTTCCATTGAAGGAAGAGGTAATAAATCAATAGGAGCACAGGGTACAAATCCATAAACAATCTCAAAAGGGTATTTCTTAGTACTAGAATGTAGGGAACGATTATAAGCAAACTCAACATGAGGCAAACACTCTTCCCACATTTTTATATTCTTTTTCAAAACAGCCCTAAGCATGGTAGATAAACTTCTATTCACAACCTCAGTTTGACCATCAGTTTGGGGATGACAAGTAGTTGAAAATAAAAGCTTAGTCCCCAATTTTGCCCATAACGTTCTCCAAAAATGGCTAAGAAACTTAGCATCACGATCTGAAACTATTGTGTTTGGCACACCATGCAATCTAACAATATCTCGGAAAAACAAATCAGCAACATGTGTAGCATCATCACTTTTACGACAAGGTATGAAGTGTGCCATTTTAGAAAATCTATCCACAACAACAAAGATGCTATCCCTCTCCTTCTTTGTTCTAGGCAGTCCTAAAACAAAGTCCATAGAAATATCCTCCCAAGGCATGCTAGGAACAGGAAGAGGCATGTACAAACCATGTGGATTAAGTCGTGACTTAGCTTTTTGACATGTCGTGCAGCGAGCAACAAAGCGCTCCACGTCTCGCCTCATCCTTGGCCAAAAGAAATGACCAGCAAGTATGTCCTCCGTCTTTTTCACTCCAAAGTGCCCCATCAGCCCGCCTCCATGCGCTTCCTGTAACAACAACAAACGAACGGAGCTAGCTGGAATGCATAACTTGTTAGCTCTAAACACATAGCCATCATTGAGGACAAATTTATTCAATGTTTTTCCGTCTTTACATTTCAGTAATACATCTTTGAAATCAGCATCATGTTCATATTGATCTTTAATCGTTTCTAATCCAAAAATTTTAAAGTCAAGTTGAGATAGAAGAGTATAACGTCTAGATAAAGCATCAGCAATAACATTATCCTTTCCCTTTTTGTGTTTAATGACATAAGGAAAAGACTCAATAAATTCCATCCACTTAGCATGCCTACGGTTTAGTTTCCCTTGATTCCTAATATGCTTTAGTGATTCATGATCAGAATGGATAACAAATTCTTTGGGCCACAAATAATGCTGCCATGTTTCTAAAGTTCGTACAAGAGCATATAATTCCTTATCATAGGTAGAATAATTTAGAACAGGCCCACTCATTTTCTCACTAAAATATGCCACAGGTTTTCCTTCTTGTAACAAAACACCACCCAATCCAATCCCACTAGCATCACATTCAAGCTCAAAAGTCTTAGAAAAATCAGGAAGTTGGAGAAGGGGTGCATGCGTCAACTTATCTTTCAGTATGGTAAAGGCGTTATCTTGTGTGGTGCCCCAAGAAAAAGGCACCCCCTTCTTCGTAAGGTCATTCAATGGAGCAGCAATGGTGCTGAAATCCTTCACAAAGCAACGATAGAACCCAGCCAGACCTAGAAAGCTCCGCACCTGTGTGATGGTCTTTGGTACAGGCCACCCCTGAATAGCCTCTACCTTGGCTTGATCAACTTCAATTCCCTGTGGAGTAACAACATAGCCAAGGAAAGAGACTCGATCCGTGCAAAAGGTGCACTTCTCAAGATTACCAAATAATCGTGCCTCACGCAAAGCATTAAAAACAGCACGTAAGTGATCAAGATGTTCATCCATGGATTTGCTATAAATCAATATATCATCAAAATACACAACAACAAATTTTCCAATGAATGCACGCAAAACCTCGTTCATTAATCTCATGAAGGTGCTAGGTGCATTAGTTAACCCAAAAGGCATGACTAACCACTCACATAAACCGAACTTAGTTTTGAAAGCAGTTTTCCATTCATCTCCTAGTTTCATGCGAATTTGGTGATAACCACTACGCAAATCAACTTTTGAGAACACAACAGCACCACTCAATTCATCAAGCATATCATCTAAGCGTGGAATAGGATGACGATATCCAATGGTTATACTGTTGATTGCTCTACAATCCACACACATACGCCATGATCCATCCTTTTTAGGTACTAGAATAACTGGAACAGCACAAGGACTAAGAGACTCACGTACATAACCTTTGTCAAGTAGTTCTTGTACTTGGCGCTGAATCTCCTTTGTTTCTTCTGGATTTGTTCTATATGGTGCACGGTTGGGCAATGAAGCACCGGGAATGAGGTCAATCTGGTGCTCAATCCCTCGAAGTGGTGGTAGTCCTGGTGGTATTTCACTTGGAAACACATCAGAATATTCCCGCAAAATGTTAGCAACAGCAGGAGGCAAAGAATGTTGCACATCGTAAAGGGAAATCAAAGCATCTTTGCATACCAAAGCATAGGCAACAGAGGTGGAAGCAATCAGTTCATTAATATCAGATTTCGTAGCAAACAAGCATTTTCCCTTCAGAGATATCTCATTTTTCTTATCAAACACAGATTTGGCATTGTTATTGTTCTCAATGTTAGCATGGTCCTGATATTTAGTTTTCCTAGCTCTAGCAACATCATCTTGCACAATAGCTTCAGGAGACATAGGATGCAACACAATTTTTTTATCGTGGTAAAGAAAAGAATACTGATTTGATCTACCATGATGCATAGAATCTCTATCAAATTGCCAAGGTCTTCCTAGCAGAATATTACAAGCTTGCATAGGCACAACATCACATTCAACGACATCCTTATATGATCCAATAGTAAAATTGATTCGCACAAGTCTAGTTACCTTTGCCTTACCGCTGTTGTTTAACCATTGAATGTAATAGGGATTTGGGTGCGGTTTGGTGCTTAGTGCCAGCTTGGTCACCATGTCACTGCTGGCCAAGTTGTTGCAGCTACCTCCATCAATGATCATGCGGCAAGATCGCTCTTTGACGACACACTTTGTTTGGAATAATGTGTGCCTTTGATTTTGTTCCGCTTTCTCCATTTGTGCACTAAGCACACGCTGCACAATGAGACTATCATAGCGCGCTGCATCTTCTGCACCAATATGCTCTTCTTGATGTTCATCGCTACCTGCATAGTCAGCTGCAAGCAGAACACATGTATCATCATCAAAATCGCTAGCAGATGAGTACTCACCGTCATCTTTAACAATTAGAACACGTTTTCTTGGGCAGTCACGCTGCACATGGCCAAAACCCTTGCACTTGTGACGTTGAACGTCTCTAGATCGTCCAGTAGATGCTACGGAAGAAGCACCCTCGGTGGGCTTTTGGGTGGTCTTTACTGCTGAGCTAGTGGAAGAAGCACGTGGCTTGTTGCTCGAAGAAGAAGGTGCTGCCCTACTTTGTGAAGAAGATGGCGGAGAAGCACGCCCGGTCGAAGGAGTAGTCGTGCGTGGTTGCCATGAGCTAGTCTTTCCTGCAGAAATATTAGTTCTAGAGCTAGCTCGTCGTCCCTGCACTTCTCTTTCAGCTTTACAAGCAAGATGAAACAAACGGGTAACATTATTGTAATCTTTATAAGCAAGTATGTCCTGAATTTCACGGTTTAAACCACCCAAAAATCTAGCCATAGCTGGTTCCTCATCCTCGTCTAAATTACAATTCAATATACCCATTTGTAATTCCTAAAAATACTCTTCTACACTTTTAGCTCCCTGTCTCAATTGTTGTAACTTATTTAACAGATCACGTGCATAGTAAGAAGGAAGAAATCTAGCCCGCATGAGCCGTTTCAATGCATCCCAAGTTTGTGGTATGTTATTAGGATTTTTCTTGCCATGTTCTATCCACCAAACAGAAGCAAAATCAGTAAACTCACTAGTGGCTGCTCTAACTCTTGCGTTTTCAGGAAACTCATGACATGCAAATTTTTGATCAACAGAAATCTCCCAAGTAATATATGCATCAGGGTCATATTTACCATCAAAATGAGGTATCTTAAATTTGATCTTGTTAAAAGTATCTTCATGATTGCGTACCTCACGCCGACGATGTCCACCTATGCCTTGACGGTTGCGTTGTAGCCGGCGCCGTGGCCTAGCTTCCTCATCTTCCCCAATCTCCGTATCTGCAGAATAGTCATCTTTATTGTCACGTACAATACTAGGAGCATTGCTCACCTGTCCATCTGCGGTGCGTCCACGATCCCTCTCCTCAAGGCGCTACAGGATGGCTCCAATAGAGGTGTTCAATGTTTGAATGGAACTCTCCAACGTGCTGATTTTGGTGTTGGTGTCGATCTGCATATTTTCCAATTGACCAAGGCGGTCACTGGTAACTCGAAAATCCTCATCAAGCGCTTCTGTGTGTAGCCGCACTTGGCGTTCGAAGTGTTTTATAATTCCCCGTGTGCGAGGTGAATGCACGTCTTCATTTGTATTTGCTCCTCCTGCCATGGTTAGTAGAAAAAAAATCCAATATGAAAGGGTAACGTTATCCCTAGCTACAAAGGTGCTGGTGGAGATAATTCGCTCACTCTCAACCTGTTCAATCAAGCTCTTACATGTTCTTACAAAGCTCAGCAAGAAGGTGATGGCAACCAGCAAGTAATGAACAACTTCAAGAGCAGGTGTCAATCTATGGCTTTAGGTGGCTGAACTAGCACAAGGAGCAAACTTTCACCACGTTAATCACAACAAGCTGAATAAATATTCTACGACGGTACTGTGCTGATCTTAGTGTAGACCATACTAGAGACGCGAGCCGAGACACCAATGTCGTCACCAAAAACACCCCAAACAACAATCTGATTTTTTTTCTTTCTTTTTTTCGTTTTTTTTTGTTGGGGTGGTCACCCAAACTCTCTCTAGATGGAATCAGCAGACCCTAGAACAAAATTTGCACATGCGGCTTTTGATCTTGCACTTGCCTTTTTTTTTCTTCTCTAATTGCTTGTGGCTTTTGTGCGGCTTTTGATTTTGCACTTGCCTTTTTTTTTCCTTCTCTAATTGCTTGTGGCTTTTGTGCGGCTTTTGATTTTGCACTTGCCTTTTTCTTGTTGTCAAACTCAAATTACTAATCTGACTCAAACTCGAAGTAGCAATCTGATTCAAACTCCAACTAGTAATCAGACTCAAACTCGAACTAGCAATCCGACTCAAACTCGAAGTAGCAATCTGATTTGAACTCGTAATCTGACTCAAACTCGAACTAGCAATCCGACTCAAACTCAAAGTAGAAATATGATTTGAACTTGTAATCCGACTCAAACTCGAACTAGTAATCCGACTCAAACTCGAAGTAGCAATCTGATTCAAACTCAAACTAGTAATCCGACTAAAACTCGAACTACGAATCTGACTCGAACTAGGTGACCGAATGTGACACGAACTCGAAACTCTAGTGGTGCAAAACTAAAGACCAGCAACTTGACTCGTCGAAGCAACCATGAACTCAACAACTCTTGACTAAGTGGAGAAAGTAAAAGGCACAATGGTCTAGGAATAATGGAAAAAAAACAGATCTGGTATTTTTTTTGGGCTTTCTCTGGACTATAGGATGATAACAGCGGAAAGAAAAGTAATGGTAGCACTCTCACCGATTAACCTTGCTCTGATTACCACTTGATAGGATCTTGGTTCCTGATCTTTCGATGAGAATAGGAGGGTTCGATTTGTGGAGGAGAAGACGTTGGCGATCCGACTACACTGTCCCCAAGACGATGCGCCTTAGCGATCGGTACACCGACTCCGAAGTTGTATTGATCTTGCTGGCGCACAATCAACCTGACCACGAGGGCATTTGTTCTTGCAAGCAATCGAAGAACACGCAAGAACAAGAAGAACAAGCACTTATCTGTTGAATCAATCTAAAGTGGGGTTCTAGATACAAGTAGACGGGCGATCTAGTCGACACGCTCGTGTACAAGGAAGCAGCAGAAGCTAACTTACGAATAAACAAAAACCCACCAGCTAATGAGGGCGGCTGCTACTATTTATTACCTCCATAGGGTCGTGAGAAACTCTAATCACGAGTCCCTAATGGACTCCAAACGATACATGGGCCATGGGCCCAATTTTGGTGATGCAGCACCCTGGACAGAAAAAGGTCTTGGTATTAAAATAACTATTGCGGCCGACTCCGAATAGATATGGACATGAGGCTAGATCCGTTTGAAAGTAAACTTGATAATCTTTCCAGGAAGTACTTGAACGACCAGATCGGAGTCCGTATGAAATCGTGGTGGCCGTCACAAGTTGGTGCTGTTCTGCTGTCCAAACCCCGTCCGCGCGAATTCCCTTCCCATTGGCTCCTCTCCATTGTTCCTAAGCAAAACAAGAAAGCACGTAGTTCCACGGTCTAGATAAGATGGACATAAGGCCAAGAACGAGTTCACCTCATAGTTTAGTTGACGTGCACGAGCGCAAGTGATCGGACCAGAAACCGGTAGCTGAGTTGGTGTGGATGTATCGAGGGTGTTGATGTCCTCATCAATGGCCATGCAAGAAGAGCTCAACAACTTTGAGAGAAATCAAATATGGGAGCTTGTGAAGAGGCATAATGCGAATGTAGTAGGCACCAAATGGGTGTTCTGCAACAAACAAGATGAACACGGGGTGGTTACAAGGAACAATGCACGACTTGTGGCCAAAGGGTACTCACAAGTCGAAGGTTTGGATTTCGAAGAAACCTTTGCTCCCGTAGCTAGGCTTGAATCAATTCGTATATTACTTGCCTTTGCTACTCACCATGATTTTAAGCTATATCAAATGGACGTCAAGAGCGCATTCCTCAGTGGTCCAATCAAGAAATAGGTGTATGTGGTGCAACCCCTCAGATTTGAAGATGAAGAATTCCCAAACCATGTGTACAAATTGCGTAAGGCTCTTTATGGACTCAAACAAGCTCCTAGAGCTTGGTATGAGTGCCTTAGAGACTTTCTAACTCAAAATGGTTTCAAATTGGGAAGACGGACTACACTCTATTCACTAAGCATTTCAATGATGATTTGTTTGTTTGCCAAATATATGTCGATGACATTATATTTGGTTGTACTAACAAAGTTTTTTGTGATGAGTTTTCCAAGATAATGACGGAAAGATTTGAAATGTCCATGATGGGGGAGTTGAAGTTCTTTCTAGGTTTTCAAGTGAAGCAACTCAAGGAAGTCACGTTCATTAGTCAAACCAAGTACACACAAGATATACTCAAGAAGTTTGACATGGACAAGGCCAAACCCATCAAGACTCCTATGGTAACCAATGGGCATCTCGATCTCAATGAAGATGGTCCAAGTGTGGACCAAAAGGTATATCGTTCCATGATAGGCTCATTGCTATACTTATGTGCATCTAGGCCCGATATCATGCTTTGTGTGTGTATGTGTGCTAGATTTCAAGCCGCTCCTAAGGTGTGTCATTTGACCGCCATTAAGAGAATTCTTAGATATTTGGTTCACACACCAAGCCTAGGACTTTGGTACCCCAAGGGCTCTAAGTTTAACCTCATTGGATATTCCGATGCGGACTATGCGGGGTGCAAAGTCGATAGGAAGAGTACATCGGGAACTTGCCAATTCCTTGGTAGATCTCTAGTGTCTTGGTCCTCAAGGAAACAAAACTTCATTGCGCTTTCCACAGTCGAAGCGGAGTATGTCACCGTCGGAAGTTGTTGTGCACAACTTCTTTGGATGCGACAAACTCTTAGGGACTATGGCATAAACTTGCGTCATATCCCTCTCCTATGTGACAATGAGAGTGCCATCAAAATAGCCCACAATCCAGTTGAACACTCAAGGACCAAGCACATTGATATTCGCCACCATTTCTTGAGAGATCACTCCATCAAAGGAGACATTGCAATTTCTCATGTGAGAACCGATAAACAATTGGCTGATATCTTTACCAAGCCCCTAGATGAGAAAAGATTTTGTGAACATAGGAGTGAGCTAAATATCCGAGATTCTCGAAATGTGGCTTAAGTCCTGCACATCTGATTGTAATAATCAAAATTTGCACATGCTTGCAAAAAACTCATCCTCCTCAATTTCTCTACAAATTATTTTGAAATTATTGAACCCTTGTGAATCATGGTCATAGTTTGATTGTTGATTGCTTACTGACCATATTTACAAAGATCTTTTGTGAAATATAGTCCAAAAGGATCAAATCCCCACTAAAAACATAATATATAGGAGTTTTAGGTCTTAGGACCAGACTAGTCCGGTGGCTTAGATTGTCCGGACCTAGTCCAAAGGCCGAACAAGTCCAGGTCCCTGACCGGACTAGTCCGGGCCTTGGCAATTTAACCTCCCCAGGGAGCCCTCGACCTCTCCACTTCCATTCAAACACTCTCTCTCTAAAAACGCTCAAAAACCGTCTCCCAAACGGCGATTTTCGATTTCCCCCAACAAATCTTGATTCCAATCGGTGGATTGAAGCCCTAAGGTGCTTAGGAACCTTTCCCCAAGCATCGGAGGCCGATTCCTCTTCTACATTTCATCAAATTGAAGATTTAAAGAGGTACTTGACCTAACTCCAAAATCCTTGAAATTCAGTTCTTTTGGGTATATTGATAGAAATTTCTTCACAAATGTTGTTGTACACATCAATGTAATCATTTAGCTTCATTTTGTGATAGGATCCGTAGTTTTTGCAAAATTTCCCTAGATTAGGGTTCTTACTGTGTGAACCAGACTAGTTCGGCCACAGGGCGGACAAGTCCAACCCAGTGCGGACTAGTCCGACCCCTGGGCGGTCAAGTCTGGGTTACACAGTGAAAAACCTAACCTAGGTTGATTTTGTGAATTCTACCATTTTATCTTGACTCCTTGGACTTATACACATTCCCTTGCTTCTCTTGTCAGCAACCATGTCAGACAATGAATATGTTCCTCCTTCCGACTCCGAGACCGAAGCGGAGAAGCAAGCTCTCTTTCACCGGAAGCAAAGAGAGGATAAAGAGATGGTGGCTACGTACTTTTCCTCATAGAGGGCAAAGAGGACGCAGCGAGAGGAGCACAACTCTGCTGGTGCCGAGGCAGCCCCGAAAAGAAAGCGACTTGTGACCTTGGGTCAGCAAGATAAGTCACAGGGGGCAAGGACTTCCAAATATAAAGGCAAGACCCCAGTTGATGTTGCACCCAAGAAGAGGGTGATTGTGGCCAAGAAGGCTGCAAGCAAAGTCAAGAAGGGTGCTCCTCAACCCATTGGCCCGTTGAGGATGTCTTCTCCTGCACGAAATCCAATTTGTGCAGCTGCCTTCGATACCAACATCTTCAAGGGCAAGGGGGCTGAGAAGGCACACAAGCTGAGGAAGATCAATGTATATCAGCGTGATAGGAGCACAGTGGATCCCCAGTTCTGGTGTGACTTCCACTGTGACTACTACAGGACGGTCTATATGACTAAGCAGACCCCTGTCACAGATGCTCAGTGGATAGACTGGGACTACATGGACCAGAAGGATAATCAATCCTTCAATGTTGTGATTGAGGCTGTCGAGAGGCATGGCTTGAAGAAGTTCATGGCCTTCCAGTACGATTGGAATGTGGAAGTCATGACTCAGTTCTATTCCACCTTGTAATTCCATATCGATGGGGACAGGAAGATTACCTGGATGACCCATGAAGAGCAGTACTCCACCACCTATTGGGAGTTTGCTCAGTTGCTTGACTTGGAGGACCAACTGGATAATGAGATCATCATTTCAAATCTGAAGCCAGTTGATCGGGACACCTTGGAGTATATGTATATGTATCCAAGTCATGCACAGTATGAGGCCGGGCACATCAGAAACATCAAGCACTTCTATAGTGTGCTCAACCGGGTCCTCAGAAAGACCATTGCCCCCAAGGATGGAGATGCGGGGATTATACAAAGAAATCTAAGGCACTTGATGGTACTCATTGATGGAGATGTCCGCTTCAATGTGGTGGACTATATCTTTGAAGACATCTTCAACATCTCTCACACCCCCAACCGATCATGTGGATACGCTCCGTACATTATGTACATGATCGATAAGATCTCCGGGCTCACATTCAAGAAAGATATCATTCACCAGAGGCTTCGACCACAACTCCCTCCTCCGGAGCCGGCTGCTCCTAGGAGGAAGAATGCGGATCCTCCCACTTCTTCCTCTCGCTTTGTGCCAACTCCTCCACCACCTCCGCCTTCGGCAGAATGCGAGAGTGGATTCTTCAAATGCTTCAAGTCTCTCTTCTCCTCTTGCCGGAAGATGGAAATTCGATAACGTCGCATGGAGCATCGCAATGAGATGTATCTCAAGGCATGTGCTACAAGCTGGACATTCCAATGTCCCCCATTGAGGAGAGCGATGGTGAGCTCACTTCTTTTCCAGAGTTCACTGCCGAGGAGCTTGCTCAGTTTGGCGAAGCTGGGACTTCCACCGCAGCCCCGACTGATGATGATGATGACCATCTTGACCCGGAGGCCACGGAGAGCGACAGCGAGCGCCAAGGCGGCAATGGCGATGATGACTCCGACGATGAGTAGGGCCTTTCCTCTCTTCTTTTCCTTTTTGGTGTCTTGATGCCAAAGGGGGAGAGATAGCTTGGACGAGTCACTTAGATCCAGGAGGAGAGATATAGGGGGAGAGATGAAGGGGGAGAGATAAGATATATTAAGTTGAGAGAGTATTGATCTATGAAGGACTTATGTTTTAAAAGTCATTTCAAGTTTTATTGTAAGACTTAATCTATGTATTTATGTATTTTACATAAATTTGTGATGTGTTGCCACATTTAGATGTCTATCTTGCATAATTGTTGTCTTATCACACTTTATGAACACATCACTTAGGCACCCCACCATAACATGTGTATGTATGAGAATTCTCTCAACCTCTCTTACTCATGATGCATACATTGAGGGGGAGTCACTCATGAAAATACATGTTATGAAAACAAATTATTATCCTTGTTGTTGAAGTCTTAATGTGTTGTCATCAATCACCAAAAAGGGGGAGATTGAAAGTGCATCTAGGCATTCTCGTGGGTTTTGGATGATTGATGATAACAATTAAGAGGCTAATGAGCTAAAGTGATCTTAAACACAGGTACAAGGATTGAAATGACATGAAAACCCTCAAAAAGGAAAAGGCTAAAACGGGCGTCAAAGACTCAAGCGTAGAAATTAGGGTTTCTATGGTATTGAGCTTATATGGGCCGTATCATGTGAGAGGGTGGTTGTATCATGTGCATTGATAACATACCAAGGGGCTAAAAGTGGTGGTTTAGAGAAAAACCTAAGTGTGAAGCCTAGAATGAGAAAAACCCTAGGAGGCCAAACTAGTTCGGGCCTCAAGGACGGACTAGTCTGGCCACGGCAGCAAGTCCATTTTGGGACAGACCAAACGTCTCTGGATTAAATCTGAGTGAATTTGGAGCTAAGTCCGAGAAGTCTGGACTTGTCCGTTTTTAGATGGACCAAAGCTCTCTGGAATAGTGCGGACTTGTCCGTTTGGGTACGGAATAGTCCGTTTGAGACTTGGTGTGATAGACCGAGAGAAACCCCAGGGGCCGGACTAGTCTGCCCCTGTGGCCGGACTAGTCCAGGCCAACCTAGAAGAGTCCTTTTTAGAACGGACCAAGTGGTTCTGTTCCACTTCGGACTAATCTGTTGTTGACCGGACTAGTCCGTTGTCTAGTGACCATTTGAATTTAGAAATTTGGTGGGTAGCGTGACGATCGTTGCTCAGTGTGGCAGTTGTCGGGAATTGACCAGAGGTCAGTGGTCCCATAGGGCCAGACTAGTCCGGGGTCTGAGGCCGGACTAGTCTGCCCCTTTGCTGATGTAAGCAAAAGGGGCTCGAGACCCCTATAAAAAGGGGACCCCAAGCTCATTTGAACAAGGTCTTGAACCCTAGCGCCGCCACAAGCATCCTAGAGCCTTCCAAAACCTTCTACTCGTCCTACTAACCCTCTAAGAGCAAATCTTGAAGAGATTAGGGTTTGGGGAGGAGAGTAAAGGAAGATCATCGCGCTTTGGCTCTCGGTTTGGTCTCTTGCACATTGTGTTGTGTTGTGTGGCTTGTGTGAGTTGAGATTCGTGTGCTCCTTATTGTATTGATTTGTGGGAGCCTCAAGTTGTGAGCAGCCCTATCAAACTTGGTGATTACCCATTGATATAGTGGAAACCAAGCCGTCCATCGTGGTGGCTTGGTGAGAGAAGGGTCAAGTGAGACCCGGTCCTTGTGTGGACTACTCAACGTGGAGGTAGGCTTCTTCATGGATCTGAACCACGGGATAACTCTCATTTCACTTGTCTTTCGCTTTTCATGATCACTAGTATTGCTATTAGGGTTTATCTCGCTCTTATCGCTCTACACTTTGATCATTATTGTAAACTTGCAATCTAAGTGTTTTAACTTCACAACTTTCCTAGTTTACTACACATTGCTCATCTCTTTGGTGAACTTTAATTCCACAAATAACTTGTAGAAATCAAGTTTTAGGGTTTCCACCCTGTGCTGAGCGGACTAGTCCGGCCCTGTGCAAACTAGTCCGGCCAGAGGAATTTAATCTCGTTTGATTATGTGATTTCAGGTATTATTGCCTATTCACCCCCTCTAGGCGACTTCAAGGGGACCCACCTGTTAGTGACCTGGAGAAAACACAGCCCCAACGGAGTACTGGCCAGTTGGCCGACCCCCCTAGTCGTTCGACCTAGTACTGGTGCCAAACTCGGTCAATCGACACGTGTTGGCTCCTCCTGGCTTCCTGAAGATGATGATGACTGATTCACGCGCTTTTGGTGGCTGAAACCAACCCTTCTTCACTATAGGACCCCCTACCCTCACTTCACGCACACACCACTTGAGCATTCACTCTCTTGTATACATTAGTTCTCTAAGTCCTTAATGGAGGTTAGGCTGTAGAGAGGAGCCTCTAGTCCCAAGTCCAAATTGGGAAAGGTATGGCTCATGTATCATTTCTTGTATTTGTGACTTTATGCATTATAATAATAGTATTATTAGTCTCTCTTTATTCATATACTTGGGCAAAGCAATTCTTGTTGATTGTGGAGTCCATGTATGTGCTAGGTGTAGATTTTGTTATGATCTAGACATGATGCCATTATCATGTTATCATAAACATCATACACCTTCACTATAGTCTAATTAGGTAATAATATGATTATGTTAATATGAATATGTTAGTGCTTGGATCCAGCATTGGTTCAATGATGTTTAGGTTAGTCATTGCCTTAGTATGATTATGTTGCAAATCTTAAGGTATTTACTTAGCATGCAAGCGTGATGCTTGGATAGTTGAGTAGCATTGGATGCATCATAGTCCACAAGTTGTAGAGGTAGGCGATAGGTGGTGATAGTCATATCCGTGCGTTATAATTCTCCACGTTCGGCTACGACGTAGGCTCTTGGCGGGAGTCGCCTGGCAGACCAGGGTAAGCCCGTGCCTTACATGTTGGACCACTTATCCCTAGTATTCACCATTAGCATATTCATGTGTACTTTATTAGGCTATGTATATGAGTAATTAGAGCACAGTAGGAGTAGCTCCATCTCATAGTCTAACCCTCGCTAGGACAACCTTATCCTTAGAGTAGATTGCTTAGGTGTGTCACACTGCCCATATTATCATCTTACCCAAGTTCTGATAAACAATTAGTACCCTATACCTTGATCATAAGAAGTGTCTACTTTACTTCACCGCCTTCCTTTGGGATAAATATGATACCCTTAGGAATACTCTTGGGTGAAATGCTACAACGGTATCTTCTGTGTGCTTGCGGATCTCATCTCTAATCGGATATTATCTGTGGCGTTAAGAAATACAAGTAGGGTCGTATGTTTAAAATTGAGCTTCATATAGATGGAGGAAAATCCATATCATTCGATTTTTATGGGACCTTGTCAATAGGTTAATTTAGTAGTTATCTCATTTTTGTTTTTCCCCATTTAATTTTTTCCCGTTTGAACTTTGCAATTTCCACAGTATGTTTGCTTTTCTTAAGGGGGATGGGAATTTTGTATTCTGATTTCTTTTCTTTTATTTCTGGAAAACAAAAATAAAGATATTGGATTTGGGAAAGTTTTGTTTGAAAAACATTTTTTCGGAGCAAATTTGTGGTCGATTCACCCAACAGCTCGAAATATAGCTGTTGGGGAGCCACATGCCAAAAGAGGGACTAGAGGGGGCCCACTCATAGTGCGGCCGAACCCACTGGTCGATCGACTTGGGGGTAGTGCCAATTTTGCTCTCCCTCCTCCAACGGCTATATTCTTTCTTTTTATTACCGTTGGGGGTGCTACACTATTTATACATGCTCGAGTGAGTGTGTTGCTTCACACTTCACCTCATTTTCATCTCCTCAACTCACTCACTTGCTCAAAGGTTGTTTTGCTCTTTGTTGAAACACTTCTCCCAATTACAAGCCAAAAAGATTTGCTTCCATCCCCATTTGTATTTTGAATTTGCATTCTCAAGTTGACAAAAAAAATCATCGGGAGGGTTCTTGTTTGGTTTTCACTAACATAACCTGTTTTGAGTTTGTTTTGTTTGTTCTCAAGTTGTTCAGCCATGAAGAGCATGGAGAGGTTGTTTAGGAAGAGGAAGGGAGCTTCATCAAGCTCAAGTCATGGGAGAGACTCAAGCTCACACCTCTCCGTTGAGCCTACACCAAGTCCACGTTGGGGAGGTGCGCAAGACGATGTCCCGATGGAAGAATATGATGCTCCACTCTGCCTTCTCAATGACGATGACCACGACTTGAAGCACGATGTTGAACGACAAGCCTACAACCTTCTCCGAGATCGTGAGTTCGCTCACAAAAGGGCCTACGATCCGGCGCTACTCTCAAATTGGTATGGATTATGAATTCTTTACCATTTAGCATGCATTAGGATGAGATAACTTTGCTCAAATATATGAGGAAGGTTCGCACCTCCTCACTATTCAATTCCTATGCACCCTTAAATTAACATTTGAAGATATTTCTTTTTTGTTTTTCGGAAAAGAATACTTTATCCTACAGAAATTATTAAGTGAAATCTTAGGATTCCATAGACATTGTTTAATATATTTAGATACTTTGCCTAAATTTAATAAACAAGGTGTTTGGCAAGAATTAACTAGTGAGATAGCATGTACGGGTCCTAGGAATAGCCACTTGGAAAATCCCACTTTACGCTTCATGCATAGATGGGTGACTATGTCTATGTTCTCTAGAGGAGATGTTAGGGTTTTGCGCATAGATGGACTTAGGATCCTTTTTGTCGTGGTTAGAAAAATTAAAATTACTCCTATCAAGGCTATGATGTCACAGTGGTTAGCAAACACTAAAATGACGTGTCCAATTGAATGTACATCATTATTTACCCGCATTGTTATGAAAGTAGGGGCTTCAGAAAATGCTTTAATTGAATATATTTCAACAAGCTGCTACTTAATAGATGAGGACTATCAAGTGCAAGAGCACACTCTAAAACATGATCTAGACGGATCCTTAGTGTTTTTCTATCTCGATTCTATAAATGAAATTCAGTTACCTAACCCAGATTCTCATTTATACAAATGCTGGAAACTAACCATTGCTCTTCAACCCATCGAAGGGGTTTGTAGGAGTAATATTTCTGGCAAGGTCACAAGAAGCCTCTCATGAAAAGCAACCATGAAGATGCCACTGCAATCTACTCCCGCCTATGAGTACCAAGAGGAAGTGGATCTGGCAGGTGATGCATCCGGTTGGACCCAATCCCAAACGTATGAGGTCGGAGGATCGTTGTGGCAAGAGTGGACTACCACCAGAGAGAGATGGGACCCTTATGGTTCCAATTCAAGCACTAGTAGTTTGCCTCCTCCATCGATGAGTACACGTCATTCCTTTTCGGCCTGAGGTTCTCGTGACCTTGGACAAGGAATGGCAGAACTTACTCAACAGATGGGAGACCATGAAGTGAGGACAAGCGACGTCCTCAACACCCTTAAAGACCACATCCAAATTACCCACGACTGGCAGCAACAAATTGATGCACAGTTAACCAACATCAACATCACGCTGCAAGAACAACAGGCTGACCACATGGCCTATTTACATCATCACGGGTTCAACCCTTATCATGTAGATTGAGAAGAACAAGCTTGGGGGAGGACCCCCACTTGAGGTAACTTGTATCACATCCCATTTGCATTCCATTATTTTTATTTATTTTTTTCCAGATCCATTGCATCTAAAAATAATAATAATGTAGTATACGTTAGGTTAATAAAAAAAGTTGTGTGGTAAGAATATCTTATTTTGCATAAGTTGAAATGATTAATAGTTGCTCTGTTTTATTTTTCCTTTGTCCCTTATATACAACTTAGTATTCTCCAAGTATTGTGTTTGTTGGCTTAGAATATTCTTGCCTTAAAACTTAGAATTTGTGGGTAGCAAAAGCTTAAGTCCAATTCTAGGTTGTTGTGGGATATGATATAGTGATAAGAGCTGCTAAAATCCTAGTTGAAAGTGAAACTTGTTTTTTTGAAGAAAATCTAAAATAGAAGTTCCTCATTTGATAGAAATTTCTACCAAAGCCATATGATCATTCAAATTTGATATAACCCATGCATATGTTATTTGCCTTCACATTGAGCATAGTCAAACTAGTATAGACCTATGTGAGAATCTTCTCATGCTTTTAAGATCAAGATTTTACGGGCACATGCCAAACTTCTACAATAGAAGTTAGCAAAATTTCATCATACCATTCCACCATCAAAACATATTCCATGCTTTTCATGCATAATACTCTCTTAAAATATTTGAAAAGAAAAAGAGGAGTAGAGGACATGGCTACAAGAAAAGAAAAAGAAAAATGCATGCTCATGTACATGAGCATGAGAAAAAAAAATAAGTAGCCATGTTTCATCCTCACAATAAAGAGAGTGCATACAAAGGAGTCATCTTCATATTTTCACTCCACAAATATTCCATCATTGTCGGTACCAGGCGTACTGGGTACCCTCGCCCACAAGCTAGAGCTGACTAGGTACCTCGCCTCCCAGCAGAGGCGGGGTCCTAAGGCGCAACATGTTCAAGGGACCCGGACTCATCAGTATCAGATAGGAGGTCCAGGATATCCGCAAGAAACCCAAGGGAGGATCTCAGCACCCCCCTTTGTAGACGAGCCCCCAGGTAACCATGTGCCCAGCAAGTACTGATCCCTCCTCGTGAGACAGGGCTCCAGAGTTGCCACATGGACCAAGACATCAGAGGGGGCCACCTCCCATATGGGTGGGTTCTGGCACCGCCACGTGTCCCACAAGGCGTGACCTAACCTCCTCCGCGGAGGTGAGCTCTCGGCACCGACACGTGAGCAGTAGGATGGGGCCTAGCGTTCCCCGCATAGATGAGCTCCCGAGCCCCCACGTGGCCCGCAAGGCGGGACCTGACCTCCTCCATAGAGGTGAGCTCCCGAGCTGCCACGTGGTTCTGCAAGACGGGACCTGACCTCCTCTACAGAGGTGAGCTCCTGAGCTGCCACGTGGTCCGCCAGGCGGGACCTGACCTCCCCCGCAAAGTTGAGCTCCCGAGCTGTCACATAGTCCAGCCACTTGCCCTGGACAGAGGGACCGGGAGTTAAGAGGATGGTGCGCCTTGTCCCTGTCATGGACTGAAGATACGCGGCTTCCCTAGATGCATGGTGCGGCACACGCCTAATGTTAGGTACTGCTGCGATCAATTGCATGTCTATCTCACCCCGCCAAGTGGGTAGCTTACGGCGACAGAGATAGTTGGACTGGACGTCCCCTGCCAATGTCAGCAACGGTGCATGGGTTATTGACGATGCAGGCGGCAAGACGGCGAGACTTCAAATCCACGGTCAGAGCAAGCTTATGGAAGAAGCCTTAGATCATTAGGATAAGATTGCCCCGGAACCACGTGTCGGGCCCCAGGACCCCACTTGTAAGGCATTCGACCTTGTCTATAAAAGGCACGAACCACAACCGTTACAACGACTAGACCAAAACATCACACATGCATACACACATACTAGCAATACCATCCACCGTGGAGTAGGGTGTTATGCTCCTTGTGTCTCGAACTACGTAAAAACCACTGTCTCATATTTCCATCCGCTAGAACACTTGATTGAGGCCTAAGCCCCCAGAACAAAGAACCTCCACCGGCTGCTCCTTAGCAGATCAGGGGGAAGTGCCGCTCTAACACTTCGACATTTGGTGCGCCAGGTAGGGGCTTTTCCCCTAAAAAAGTGGTAGCGCTTTCACCACCATGGTGTTCATCAGGCCCGTGGAAGGTGGTTTCCGCGACCATCGTCCGATGACCAGATCCATTACTCGAGCGGTGCTCTCTGGTCCATCACGCCCCCGTGCAGGTACAGCTGGCTAGGATGGCACATCGAGACACATCCCGGCTCAGTCGGTTCCGCTGGCACCACCGACTGCAAGCCCGGAGAGCGCTCTGGCAGCGGCCAGAGCCCTTCTCCACCACCCACTATGACTGAACGCTTCTCAGGGAGCGGCTCAGGAGCGGGTCCAAGATATCGACCATTTCGTCGCTGCGGCCATCAACTCCCCCGACAGGGGAAGGTGCCTCGTGTTGCTGTCACGAACGCCATCCATCGACCGTCACACCGCCAACTCCCGCTCCTCCAAGCCTACGAGCGTTGGTCGGCTCCCCACGGAGGACCTCAAGGCTGAGCTTGACCTCCATCAAGCTCACCTAGACGGCCGAGTTATCATTGAGCGGCAGCGAGAGAGGCGGCACAACCTCGACGCCGAACATAGCCCTCGATGCCTTGTTCACGAGGCGTCTTCCGTCCAAGGTGCACGGCAGGTAAACCCTCTGCCACCTTATCATGATTATGTCGGCTCTACAACCCCCTGCAGTACTCAGTGTAGCAGGACATGCAGCAACAGTACTTGGCACAACCGATACCATTGCAGCAACGCATGGCACAACCAGTGCTACAACCACAGGTTTCACAGTTGCCGCACGTTGTGCAGCAGACCACCTTGGGGTATGCTACCCGTATACCTCTGCAACGAAACCCATCGGAGGCTGCGCAGCATTGGCTCCGCACCTCACCATCGCACGTGGCCATGCAAGTTCCAACCACATATGCTAGAGAGGTCCGACGGAAGCATCAACCCGGTCGAGTTCCTGCAGATCTACACCACAACGCACCTTGCTGCAGGAGCGGATGAGACCATCCTGGCGAACTACTTCCCAGTCGCCCTGACTGGATCGGCCCGCTCGTGGCTGGTGAACCTGCCTGAGGGGTCTGTAACCTCTTGGGATGAGCTGTGCCGGCAGTTCACGATGAACTTTGACAGCTCTTACACTCACCCCAGCATCAAGCTCGACCTCCACGCCGTGCGGCAACAACCCAAGGAGACTCTGAGGTCATTCATCTAGCATTTCTCCCAGGTATGCAACTCCATCCACGACATCCCGAATGCCTCTGTCATAGTGGCATTCCGCCAGGGAGTTTGTGACCGCAAGATGCTCGAGAATTTAGCTGCACACAATGTGCAAGACGTCTCTGAGCTCTTCTCCAACGCCGACCGGTGTGCCAGGGCGGCAGAAGGCCGCGACTGGCATGCTCAGCCCACCCTTGGGGCGGGCGGGGCCGGCCAAATCAGAGAAGGAGCCACTACCCCTAGTAGCGGCAAAAAGAAGAACAAGAATTGGGGTAGCGGCCAGAACAAGCTGCTGCATGGGTCTCTCGTCACGGCAGCAGCCGCGACCGAAGGTGGCAAACCTCGCGTCCAGAGAAGCGCCCACGTCAGCCACCTGCCGCTGATGAAGGTGCCGAGACCTGACCGGTGCACAAAACTCGCGATAACACCGCGAGCGAGTGCCGGTAGATAAAGAGATGCGCTGAATGCTACCAAGAGCGGGCACAATAGCACCCAAACAGCGCCCCTTCCGCCAGCGGGAGGGCAAGCAGAAGGTCGACCAAGAGCGGGCTATCAAAGTGGTCCACCAAGATGAGGACTCCGACGCTAGCAACAACCACGATTATCGCAAGACCCTCCACGTAATCTTCGGAGGGTCTTGGAATCCCGCGTCCCGGAACGGGGTCAGGGCCCTTCCTCATGCAGTGGCTTCGATAGCCCCTGTACCCACTCCAGCATGGCACCACCGCTGGAAGGAGACGCCGATCAGCTTCGATGCCTCTGACTGCTCCCAAGAATATGGCTGGGGCATGGGTTCTACCTCTTCTAGTCGCCCCACCATAGCCAACGTCAAGCTCTACTACGTCTTGATAGATGGCGGGGCTGGACTCAACCTCCTCAGCCGTGCAGCCTTCGAGCAGCTGTAGATCCCAGTGTCCAAGCTCACCCCCTCGAGCCCATTCTCGAGGGTATGACCAAGGAGCATCATCCCATACGGCAACATCCATCTCCGGGTGATCTTCGGGACACCTGACAACTACAGGACGGGAGCATCGTCTTAGATGTCGCTGATGTCAGCCTCCCCTTCAACACCATCATCGGCATGCTGGCCATGTACCGATTCATGGCCGTAGCCTACTATGGCTACCTCGTCCTGAAAATGCCAACCCCCTCCGACATCCTCAGGATCCGCGGAGACCGCGCCGCCGCAGTGTTAGCCTTGGAGCAGCTCCAAGCCCTCTCAATAGACCCGGCACCCACCCCGGGAGGCGCTGGATCAAGTTAGCCTCCGCCGAGCTCATGTCAGCGTGGAGCACCCGCTGTGCCCCGACTACAACCCTCGGGCGGCACTGACGTCCCCATCAAAGCTGCCGAGCTCAGTCCCAGCACTGCTCATACCATCCGCAAGACGGGTGGCAGGGGCAGGAAGTAGGGACGCTCGCTCATCGCCCCTCTGGGAGCTGTCGACAGCAAGGTTGCACCACAACCATCACAGCTGCCTTGGAGCCTTGGGCACCCCTATTGTAAATATTATGTTTAAGTAGGATAGTGTAAAGTTTTTTCAAAGGACCTAGGAGCAGCACTAAGGACAACCGAGCACCGGGAAGGTCAGGTCCAGAGTGTGAAGTCAGCTTAGCTTGGTTCCGAACTCTAAGCCTGTACACCCTGCCTCCCTCATCATCCAGAAGCAAGCCATTGCCCTCTTTTGTAAAAGCCTGACTCCCCCTATGAACTCTGATAAAAAATGATTCACTGCTTTACTTAATGCTTTCTTAAAGAAACAATTTTCATTTAATTACGCATTAATTTCATGATCATACCGTACTAGCCCCGTTTATCGTATGTTATCTTCATATTCATGTTTGTATGCTCTGTAACTCATCCTTGCTGAAGTCATGCAGTCTAGCTACAGGCGGGTTCACTGGAGGTACCTGCAGTGTGTAAGGAGTTCTTCCTGCTGCTCTCTTCATTAGGGTCCCGTGGCGCCAGAAGGCTTCCCATGGAAGGTTTTTGCCGAGCAGGAGGTCCAGGGGGTGTAAATTGTATAACCTGGTCCTGCACTCTAAGCATACACACCCTGCCTCCCAGCGCTACAGCTAAGTATTGGAACCAGAGAGCTCACACCCTAAAGACGGCAGAAGTCAGACCCTGGGGCACCAACGCATCAAATTACCCAAGCCCCATTCGTCAGTCCATGATAGTAAGACATGATAGAGCTAAGGAGAGGAACAGGTATGACCGACCAGCAAGGCTAGTCCCCCCTCTTTCTATGTGTAGGACAAATCGACAGAGCGTCTAGATCTGGCACCCCTAGGGGGCCTGCCGTCAGCGTCCCAACAACGATGGTGGACAACACCAGAGCTCCAGCTCCGGCACCTCCCAAGGGACCCGCCGTCGATGTCCCAAAACGTCAACGACATCACCTAGCGTGGATAAGTGAGTAAACTCGCCTGTGCCACTCTTGTTGCTAACAGGGTTCTCTTGCGATAGCCTGTACACCAAGGGCTCGTCGTCGATGACTCTACGACGATGGTGGACAACGCCAGAGCATCCAGCTCCAACATCCCCCCAAGGGGCCTACCGTTGATGTCTCACAACGATGGTGGGCGACACCGGAGTGTCCAGCTCTAGCACTTAGCAAGGGGCCCACCGTCGACGTCCCAAAATGTCAACAACAACACCAAGCGCGGATAAGTGAGTAAACTCTCCTGCCCCGCACTTGTTGCTAACAGGGTTCTCTTGCGATAGCCTGTACGCCAAGGGGCCTGCCATCGATGACTACGACGATGGTGGGCGACGCCAGAGCACCCAGCTCCGGCACCTCCCAAGGGGCCTATCATCGACATCCCCACGACGGTGGTGGGCAACGTCAGAGCGTCCATCTCTGACACTTTGCAAGTGGCCTGCCGTCGACGTCACAAAACGTCAACGTCACTACCAAGCGGGGATACATGAGTAAACTCTCCTGCCCTGCACTTGTTGCTAACAGGGTTCTCTTGCGATAGCCTGTACACCAGGGGCTTGTCGTCGATGACTCTGCGATGATGGTGGACGACGCAAGAGCATCCAGCTCTGGCACCCCCCAAGGGGCCTGCTGTCGTGTCTCAACGACGATGGTGGGTGACGCTGGAGCACCCAGTTCCGGCACCTCCCAAGGGGCCTGTCGTCGACGTCTCCACGATGGTGGTGGGCGACGACAGAGCGTCCAACTGCGGCACTTTGCAAGGGGCCTGCCGTCGATGTCCTAGAACGTCAACGACAGCACCAAGCGCAGATAAGTGAGTAGACTCTCCTGCCCCGCACTTGTTGCTAACAAGGTTCTCTTGTGATAGCTTGTACACCAGGGGCCTGCCGTCGACGACTCTACGACGATGGTGGACGATGCCCGAGCATCCAGCTCCGGCACCCCCAAGGGGCCTGCTGTCGATGTCTCAACGACAATAGTCGGCGACACTGGAGCACCTAGCTCTGGCACCTCCCAAGGGGCCTACTATCGACGTCTCCACGATGGTGGTGGGCGACGCCAGAGCATCCAGCTCTAGCACTTTGCAAGGGGTCTGCTGTCGATGTCCCAGAACGTCAACGACAGCACCAAGCGCAAATAAGTGAGTAAAATCTCCTGACCCGCACTTGTTACTAACATGGTTCTCTTGCGATAGCCTGTACACCAGGGACCTACCGTCGACGACTCTACGACGATGGTGGATGACGCTGGAGCATCCAGCTCCGACACCTCCCAAGGGGCCTGCCGTCGACGTCTCCACGATGTGGTGGGCAACGCCGGAGCGTCCAGCTCTGGCACCTTCCAAGGGGCCTGCCATCGATGTCTCCACAACGATGGTGGGCGACGCTGGAGCATCCAGCTCTGGCAATTGGTGGTGTTACAACACTCCAACTCCCCTGGTCCACTGGGGGCACGTTGAAGACCTCCTACTAATCAAATGGTAGATGTGTCCAGCCAACTAACCACATCTACCAAAGGGCCTCTAAGGGGGTTCCATAGGCAAGAAGTCAATGGGCACCATCTCAGCCATATCAATGGTGCAACCGTTGGTCCTCAAAAGCTAATGGGCTCGATAAAGGTTCTGCAAACCCTTATGCAACTAAGGACTCAGAGCAACAGCTGAGAAGCACAAAGACAAGCCAAGAATCTAAACACAAATTTATATTCATTAAGGAATATTTAAAAACGGGCGAACCCCAGATAAAAAGTCGGGTTGCCAGCCTCAGTCCCTGGCGAATTTCACGATGACATGTTTTGCAGCATTCTTGACCTCTGCCGCTGCCGCGTCCTCACGCTCTTCAACAGGACCTTCAAAAACTGGCTCCAGGGGCAGATCATGGTACCGGCTCTGGTAGCACACCAGGACATGGGTTGCCACCGTCTCTGCCACTGCCCTGCCCTCGGCTTCTCGGCGCTGAGCCAGCTGATGCTCCTGCAGATCGAGCTCCCAAGCGCGGCGTTCCATCGAGCACTCCCGGGCTTGGATGTCGAGATCGCGCAGGAGAAGATCCTGACGCTCAGCTGAATGTTGCGCCCGATCCCGCGACAAGTCCCTCTCTCGGAGCTCAAGATCTTCAAGGCGGACTGCAGCCTGCCCCAACAGCCTCAGCCCGAGCCATCATTGCTTGGGTCGTCACCTCCTGCTCGGCGACTGCAGCCTCCCTCTTAGCAACGGCGGCTTCTTCGTGACTTAGGGCCTCTCGACCTTCTTCAAGAGCGCGCAGGCGGGCGTCAACCGCGTCGTTGGCTACCATGGCGTCGGCCAAAATATTTTGGGACAGGGCGTCTGTGGCCCTCACCAAGCGGTGCCTCACCTCCAACTCCTTGCTCTCCTTCTCGTACATCGCCTTCACCTCGGCAATCCATGACCCCAGAAGAACCTCCCAGCCTCGGAGGTGCTTGCCCTCTGCATGCAGCTTCTCCCACTCCGTGACAAGAGCCTGCTGCGCCCAGCAGAGATTCGACTGCACCTGAAGGATGCTGGACTGCGTCAAGTCCATGATGTCAGAGAGGGGCTCCGGCTGCACCAAAGTTAGGGAAAGCCGTCCGGTGATCATCTCGGAGAACTCTTCCCCTCATAGCGGTGAAGGCAAGGCCACCAGTACCGGGGATCTTGCCCCTGGAGACTGAGTAGAAGCAGCAGTGCCACCCGAAGCAGCAGCGCCACCATCGCTCAACGAACCATCCGCTGGCTCAGCAGCAATGGAGGCCAGACCTTCAGCCCCCGGAGCCGACTCCGACATTGCCTCTGCCATGACGCTAGGAGGTGCCTCTGCCACGACGACCGGAGGTGCCTCTGGCGCGACGGCTGGAGGTACCTCTCGCGCGACAGCTGGAGATGCAGCCGGAGATGCTTCACTACCCGCGCCGGGCTCAAACGCCGGACAACGCTCCCCTGGACAAGCTTGGCGGGCTGCCCCGCCGGCGCAGCCATAGCCTCCTCAGTCGCCATAGAAGCACTTCCAGGCACTACCCCCGGCAGTAAGGGCCTCACAACAACTGATGTAGCCCTGCAAATCAAGAACAAGCCTTGACCAATCAACAAAGGCAGGCGAGATAATAGTGCAAGTGTTGGTAAGAATGCCTTACCAATGTCCCCGGAAGCTCCAGCGAGCCTTTAGTTTCAGTGACCCTGAAGCTGCAGGCCATGACTAGGGCGTAACAGGCGAGGTCATCCCAGCTGGGCCTCCGCCAAAACCACCAGCAACACCGCCACCCTGCGCAGATGTGCCTCAACCAACTCCAATGAAGCCACTCCCGGAGCCTCCCGAGCTGCCGACAACGTCGACTCGAGGTCTTTTTGCCTGAGGCTCCGTAGATGTGACGCTGTCGGAGCCCCCTGTGGCACCCTGGACCAAGCTAGCAACGGGGATGCTGGATGATGTGCCGACTGTCAACGCCAGCAGAGCCGCTGTTTGACGGACTGAGCCTCCCCTCGAAGAACCGCCAATGCCCAATACTGAAGGGGGGCATGCCAGGGGACGTTGACTCGGAGCGAAGGCCACCTGCAGCGGCGCCCTCGGTGGCAACCGAGGGCATTTCTCCTTCACAACCTCGACCACCAGGGCCTTCCCCTTACCTGTGTCGGGGACCGGTGCCTTCCCCTTGCTTGCGTCAGGGATCGACGCCTTGCCTTTCCCTCCAACAGCGGGTGCGTCCTCCACCCTGGAAGCTTCGGAGCCTGAAGAAGGTGTGGACTTCTCCGAAGAGTCGACGATGGCCAAGCCCCGTCTCTCATCACCATCCTGCCGCGGCACGAAACCGATCGCGTCCAGGTTGGGCATCTCCTTCAGAACCTTCATCCAAAGGTCCCGATCCGTTTAAAGCAGTGGGCAGGCCCGCAGGAAGTTGAAGACGTCGTCCGACAGCATGTCACCGCACGCCTTGGACATTGCGTCGAGCACCTCTTTCGGGGTTGTCTCTGTGTCGCGACCCCACACCAGCCAGGTGCCATCTTGTAGCCAAAGTAGAGCCATGCAGGACGACAATGGTGTTGAAGGGGGGACAAGCATCGACAGTCAAAGTCTGCCATCACCTTCAACTCTGATAGACCATGATCCGCCAGGAATTGGATCCTCTCCATCACCGGGGTGTAGGCTTTCTCCAACTCCGGCCGCTCCTCCCATGTCTCCTTCCTAATTGTTGCACATCCGGCGGGCATAACCAGACGGTCGTGTGCGTCGACTTGTATGATCACCCAGTCCTTCCTCCAATCAGCCCACTTCCCCGAAGAGAGTGGTGTGATGTACTTGAAGGGGTTGTTGGCCCGATGCTGGAAGTAGTAGCCACTGAGGAAGTTGGATTTGTTCTTCTTCCCGATCCGCCTCAGCAAGAAGAACTGCCAGAACACCGGTACGCTCGGATACACCCCGATGGACATCTCACATAAATGTGAGAACATTGCCGCCACCACCAGATAGTTTGGCGACAGCTGATGAAGCTGAAGCCCAAGGACTGCCAGGAGTGTCACTAGCAAAGAGGAAACAGGAGGGACGAACTCGAATTATGCGTACATCTGGAAGAAGACAATCTCCTTCTCCCCCAACTCCAGTGCAAGGAGCCGGGATGGATCAGATCCCGTAGCTCCTTGCCCCCCCAACCGAAAAGCCGCCTCACGGTAGAGACATCCTCCATCCGGGAAGGAGGCAGAGCTGAGTCCACTGGAGCAGGGGTCGAGAACCTCAAGGGTGGGTAGACACTCAAGGAGGAATACGAAGGCTCGAATGCTTGTGGTGTGCGGAAGGAAGGAACCTCCATCGTGCACAAAGGTACCCCTTTTAACCTTAGTGGTGTTTGGGCGCACCGTGCAAATTTGTACAAGCTTCGAATCAACGGCTCATACCACGGCGTCCTAACAAACGAGCCCAAGTCCCCCGTCAGGAAAACCGGCCCGAACAGTTCTCCGCCTAAGAAGGCAACCCGACGGTTCCCATAAAGACGGAAGTGAAAGCACCAGAAGTGCAACAGGCGCATTGGGAACCATCGCGATAATGTCACAACAAGCAAAATCCCGTCGCCACGACCCCTCAACTAGAGAGGGATGCGTGGTCATAGCAGCAGAGGAGCGCACCGCTTTGACTGATCAAGACAAAATTAAAAGGCCGCACGGAAAAGCAGGATAAGGGTCCCACCCTTGGGCTCGTCGCCTCCCCCCAAGGTGGATCCAGGGGCCACTGTCGGTACCCGGCATACTGGGTATCCTCGCGCAAAGCTAGAGCCGCCTAGGTTCCCTGCCTCCCAGCAGAGGCGGGGTCCTAAGGCACCACGTGTTCAAGGGAACCGAACCCATTAGTCTCAGATAGGAGGTCCATGATATCTGCAAGAAATCTGAGGGAGGAGCTTAGCACCCACTTTTGGAGACGAGCTCCAAGGTAACTACGTGTCCAGCAGTTAAGGATCCGTTCTCCCCGTGAGACAAGGCTCCGGAGTTGCCACGTGGAACAAGATATCAGACGGTCCACCTCCCATATGGGTGGGTTCCGGCGCCGCCACGTGTCCCGCAAGGCGGGATCTAACCTCCTCTGCGGAGTTGAGCTCCTGGCACCGGCACGTGACCAGCAGGACAGGGCCTAGCCTTCCCCGCAGAGATGAGCTCCCGAGCCCCCACGTGGCCCGCAAGGCAGGACCTGACTTCCTCCACAGAGGTGAGGTCCCGAGCTGCCACGTGGTCCGCAAGGCGGGACCCGACCCCCTCCACAGAGGTGAGCTCCCGAGCTGCCACGTGGTCCACCAGGCGGGACCTGACCTCCCCCGCAGAGGTTAGCTCCCAAGCTGTCACATAGACCAGCCACTTGCCCTGGACGGAGGGACGCGGGAGTTAAGAGGATGGTGCGCCTTGTCCCTGTCAAGGATTGAAGATACGCGGCTTCCCCAGACGCATGGAGTGGCGCATGCCTAATGTCAGGTACCACTGCGACCAATCGCATCACAGTGAAGGCGTTGCTGGCCTATCCCACCCCGCCAAGTGGGTAACTTAAAGCGACAGAGACAGTTGGACAGGACGTCCCCTGTCAATGTCAGCAACAGCGCATGGGCTACTGATGATGCAGGTGGCAAGACGGCGAGACTTCAAGTCCACGGTCAGAGCAAGCATACGGATTAAGCCCTAGATCTTTAGTATAAGATCACCCTGAGACCACCTGCTAGGCCCCGGCATCCCACTTGTAAGGCATCCGACCTTGTCTATAAAAGGCACGAACCGCCACCGTTACAAGGACCAGACCAAAACATCACACACGCATACACACATACTAGCAATACCACCCACCGTGGAGTTGGGTATTACGCTCCTTGCGGCCCAAACCACGTAAAAACCACTGTCTCATATTTCCATCCGCTAGAACACTTGATTGAGGCCTAAGCCCAGCCGAACAAAGAACCTCCACGGGCCGCTCCTTAGCAGATCCGGGGGAGGTGTCGCTCTAACACTTCGACAATCATACTTGGACAAATCTTGATCAAAAGTATGATTTGTTTTCTCCTAAGGCTTACTCTTTTGACTGAGCAATATATGTGTTGCAAATATGCCTACTCTTGATCCCTACCAAGCTCCACATACAAGCCTTATTTAGATGTAGGACAAGAAAGGCATTGCCTTGGTGAGGATATAAATACCACTTCCCATATAGAAGTGATTAAGAGAACCATTTGAGAGACTTAAATTCATACAATGTTTGAAGCTCTACAAAAATTTAGTGGAACTTTAATATTAGGTAATGCATACTCACTTTGTTGTTCTATCCTTCAACCACCCAAGAAAAGGATGAGGCATAAGACCCATAATGATTGAGAAAAGAGGTGAGGTACCATAGACAGTTTTTTCAATGCAAGGTAGAATATTTTGTTGTGCACTTGGTAGTTTTGAAAGAAAGGACATTGTAGCAACTCTCAACAACCTAAGCCTTTATCTTTGCTTTGGGACGAGCAAAGGGTAAGCTTGGGAGAGTTTGCTGACGATCGTTATATACCAATTTGGACCACCAATATAACTCAAATATGTGAAGGAATAAATATTTCTTAGACACATTTAGAGTTGACATAATTACACTTGTACTTGGAGAAATAGTGCATGCATATATTTTATTGCAGAAATGATGAAGAATGAGTGGAGCAATCCTCAAAAGTGGCATCCCGACCAATCACGCGACACGTGACATCACATGGATCCATAGACCATTTCCTAGGCGTATCGGAGGGAATCCAATGACAATTCATGCGGTGAAGGATTTTGGGCCCACCTATCAGTGACCTGGAGTAAGCACACCTCGACGGGTGCCAGGCCTAGATCGGCTGAACCAGGGATTCAACCGACTCCTTCCTGGCGCCAAACTCGGTCAGCTGCCACATGTTGACTCTCTGTGGTGCCATGAAGCCGGTGGAGACTGCTTTGCGAGCAAAAGATGGCGAGAACCACCTCAACTCCGTGTAAATAGGGAGGAGAGGCCTCACTTCACACACACACACACACACACACACACACACACATACACAAGCATTCTCTCATTGTATACACTAATTCTTCTAGTTCCTTAGTGGAAGTTAGGTTGTAGAGAGGAGCCTCTAGTCCCAAGTCCATATTAGGAAAGATATGGCTCATGTATCTTTTTTTGTTTTTTCAACTTTATGCTTTATAATAATAATATTATTAGTCTCTATTTATTCATATACTTAGGCAAAGTGTTCCTTGTTTGATTGTTGAGTCCATGTATGTGCTAGGTGTAGATGCTATTATGATATGGTCATACTATTAATATCATGTTATCATAAACATCATACACCACCACTAAAGTCTAATTAAGTAATAATATGATTATGTTGATGTGAATAAGTTAGTGCTTGATCCCAACATTGGTTCAACGATGTTTAGGTTAGTCATTACCTTAGGATGGTATTTGTATCCGAACTCTTATGGTATTTACTTAATATGTAAGCATGTTGCTTAAATAATTAAGTACTTTTGGATGTCTCGCAGATCCACAGATTGTATGGGTAGGCGGCAGGTGGTGACAGCCCTGATCGTCCTTTGTACTCCTCCACGTTCGGCTATGCCACTGGCTCGTAGCGGGAATCGTCCTAATGTTGTTAGTGGTAAACCCTTGCCCGATGTGTTGGACTACTAAGCTCTAGTATTCATCGTTAGCATACTCATGTGTACACTAATAGGCTATGTATATGAGTTATTAGAGCACAATAAAAGTATCTTCATCTCATAACTTGACTTTTGCTAGGATATTCTTACCCATTAGATTAGATTGCTTAGGTGTGTGTTGTACTATTCCATCTACATCATTTACCCATTCTACTGGACTCTTCATTAGAACACCCTACTCTTTCTAGGATCTTGCCACTCTTCACTTGCCTTCCTTTGGAATAAAATAAATACGATACACTAGGGAATACTCTTGGGTGAAATGCTACGGTGGTACTTTTTGTTCCCTTACGGAACTCATATTGCTTTGGCTTAGGTTAGCCCAGTGCTTCTGCAGAACTAGCACTTGCTGCTAGGATGAACTGTAGACGTTAAGAAATACCAACACCGTCTTCACCATCGCTTTTGCCTTCATGCCCGTCTCGACGAATACATTACCGTTTATTTACATATATTAATTAAGCACTCAATCAATCTAAATAATAATTTCACAATTATCAATTAAACTACTAAACTAAACTTATATGCATTGAATTAGAAACAATTAAAAAGAATAATTGTTGACCTAAGCATAGTAAACAAACCTAATAACCATAATTAAACCTAGGCATAATTAACACCCTAAACTTAATAAACAAACTAATTAACATAATTAAATCTAGGCATAATTAACAAAAAAATTGACAAAAACGTAATAAATAAACCTAATAAACATAATTCAACCAAGGCATAATTAACAAAAATTGACCTAGGCATCATAAACATACCTAATAAACATAATTAAACCTAAGCATAATCAAACTAATATCAATTCATCTTAACAACCATATTTAAACCTAATAAACAATCTGTGGAAAAAACAAAGAAACTTTGACCTAGGCTTGAGCTGTCGGATGGCGAGCCAGGGCGGCGTGGGGAGCATCGACAACCGGCGGACGCTGGGTTAGTGACAACGCCTGGGAAGGTGCGGAGCGTCGCCGGCATTGAGGGTGGCGGCGTTGAGCTCGGTCATGGGGAGGTGAGGCAGCGATTGGGAGCTTGGGGGCACGAGGCTAACTCGAGGAGGCGGCGACAGGGGCGGCCAACATCGGGGTGGCCCAACATCGGGGGCGGCCCGCGTCCGGGCAGCGCAACATCGGGCGTCGAGTCGGCGGCATCGGGAGCATGGGAGGCAGTGGCATCGGGAGCAAGCTAGTGAGAGAGAGAGAGGAGAGGTGGGCCGCGTGGGCCGGGGTATATCCCCTAATTTACGACGGCTTTGTTACTTATAGCACCATTAGGATTAGACGTTGTAAGTTACGCTTTTATTTACGATTGTCGACCATCGTAATTTAGTGAAGCCATCGTAAATGGTCGAGCTTTCTGTAGTGTTGGGACTGCCTCTATACCTTGGACGGCTACGGATGGTCCATGCAAAATTAGCTTCCTGGAAAAGGAACCTGCTACTGGACAATGTGAACTTGTTAAGTCAGTCCTCAAATCCATTCCGATTTACACTCTTACTGCTCTAAAGGTACCAACACGATTCTTGCGGAGGTAGATATATAAAATTTGTCGGAGGTTCTTGCGGGCTGGCGCACAAGAATTACAAGCTGGGAAATGCAAGGTCTCATTGGCGAGGGTCTGCAGGCCAAAGGATCGAGGTGGAATGGGAATTTCGGATCTCACAAGGTTTAGTAGAGCCCTAAGGATTTGATGGTTACGGCACAAATGGCAAGCTCCGGAGCCGTTATGGTTGTATTGGGATATCCTTATTGATCAGGTTGATGAGAACCTCTTTGCAGTGGCCACACGCATACAAATTCACAGTGGAAAACAATCTTTATTCCAGGCGTAAGAATAGGTCAGTGGCATCTGATTAGCTGATGATGCATGGATCCAAGACATTTTGCATGACTTGACGGTTCCCCTGTTACACTTCTTCTGCCAAGATCAATATGACCAAAACTCAGTTTTTTCCCATCAAATGTGAAGCGATCGAAATCCACGACATTCCCGACCTGCAAAACAATTTGGCGGCCTTCCCAACCACGTATTTTGGTCTGCACCTTCATACTCGTAGGCTGCCCAGGGCCTCGATCCAACCATTGATCCAAAAAATAGGGAACAAGCTCTCTGGGTGGAAAAGAAGAATGCTATCATATGCTGGGAGGAAGGTACTCATCAAATCAGTCCTTTCAGAAATCCTGACTTATTTCTTAATAGTCTTTAAACTCCCAAATGGGCAATCAAACGAATTGACAAATACCGCCGGTGTTTTCTTGCCAGGGCCCTAACCAAACATCAAGTGGTCACTGTCTCGTCAGATGGATAAACTGCAGCCGCCCAAATAAGCTAGGAGGACTCGGAATCAAGGAACTTGGAGAGATTTGGCATGGCACTAAGGCTAAGATGGCTTTGGCTTCGATGGATCAGTCCAGATAGGCCATGGAAATTGCTCCAAAAGACTCAAGAAACAGTAGACCGCAGCCTGTTCTTCACCTCTACCATCATTCAAGTGGAGAATGGTAGGGATACCTCCTTCTGAGAGGCCAGGTGGCTGCATGATACGGCACCCAGAAACATAGCACCCAACTTATATGAGAAGGCACTGCACAAACACAGATTGGTTGTTGTGGAGCTAAGCAATGATAACTGGATCAGAAACATCGGATTGTGTGACACAGAAACACTCATGGACGAATTCATCCTGCTTCACACCGCCCTTTCAACAGTGACAGTCAATGAGGACAGAGACTCCATAAGATGGAGGTGGACGAACTCAGGCAAGCATACAGTGAAATCAGCCTACGAAGTCCAGTTCTTAGACCCACCCCCCTCATACAACACAGCTATCCTTTGGCAAGCAAAAACAGAACCGAAATGCAAATTCTTCTTGTGGTTAGCTATGCAAAAAAAGACGCCAACAGCAGACAATTTACTCAAGAAAGGATGGCTGGTGGATCCAACATGCTCGCTTTGCTCCCAGGACCCGTAAGACATTGATCATATGCTAACCGGCTGTGCTTACACGAGAGCCATCTGGACCTCGTTCCTATCCAAACTGCAAGGGCCACACACACTTCCACCATCCCTGCACTGGGGCGTATCGGCCTTCTTCAGCATGGCAACAACATTAGGTACAACAAAGCAAAAGAAGATTCAAGCAGGCTGGCTAAACTTCTTCTGGTGGTTCATTTGGAAGAAACGAAACCAACAAATATTTTAGCACCAACAAGCTTCCATTAATCAGGTCGCCCTTGCTGTATCAGACAGGATCAGAGATCTTAGTTTACTTTACGTCACTGTTGCCTTGATCTCGGTCAAGGTGTAGGGAGTCTTTGTCTCGCATTGTCTTGTGCTTGTCTCTCCTTCTGAAGATTAGACTATTTGTATCTTAGGATGTAATCTATTTCCTTATCTTAATGACTGGGCAACGCTCCTGCCTTTGTTTAAAAAAAACTTCTTCTGCCAACTGTGGACAGAAGTGCAGGAACTTGATTATGATCAGTATGACCACCAAGACGATCAAATCGTCTGGATCCATGCTCCAAACGGTTTGTACTCAGCCAGCTCGGCATACCCACTGCAGGTCGCTCCTCGAATTGTTCTAGGAGACTTTGCGGGCATGGCCACCGGCTAAATGTAAAATCTTTTATGATTAATGGTGGAGGACAGAATCTGGATCGCTGTGAGACTACAAAAATGCGGATGGTTGAACAACTACTTCTGTCAGCTCGATCGAAGGAATCTTGAAACGGTAAACTATCTGTTCGTAGACTGCCCTTACTCCCAAACGGTCTGGAATCGGTCAGCTTCGTTCATCAGTGCACCGATAACACAATCATTCTCTTGGTCCCAGCAAGGCATTGAAGCTTGGTTTCTCAGCCTCTTAGGAAGCACATTGAGCCTCACCTTCAAGACAGCTCGACCTTGGGCGATTCTCATTTGGCTGACTCCGTGGCTTGAGAGAAATCAGTGAGTGTTCCGGGATCAGGAACGGTCGGTTGATCAGATTCTTACTTGAGCATCAGCTGGAGCTACCAACCTCTTACCAGCCGGGCTTCTCTTAGCATTACTTTCTTAGGCTAAAACAAAACAACCAGTTGTTGTCTTTCTTCCTTCTTGTAACAGTTACCTTGTAACATTTCTATCTTCTTATAAATATATGCCGGATGACCGGATCTTTCGAAAAGGACATACTACTACTCTGATACAGTTGAAAGCTGCTAGGTACATGTGAGCTGGATGGTAATAGAACCCTACCAATCAATGCAAATCATATAACTAATTGCTTGCTGTCTTTCATACATGTTAAGCAAGGTAGTCCATCTGACGAGTGATATTGAATAATGTTAGTCATTGAGGTGGTGTCACAACCACAGATGAAATTGTACCCTAAACTTAGTGAATCATAAAAGAAAAATTGCCAGTAAGATTATATATTTAATCCTATCTCATTAAAGGTAGATTTGTGCATCTAAACCATTCAAAAGAAAAATAATAATAATATCTGGGGGCAGAAAATAGACAAATAGAATTTTTTTGATAATGAACATTTTCTTAAACTCAAAAGCATCAATATACAAGAGTTTGCACCCGCTTCTGCATAACAACGATGCATGACCCCTAAAACACAAGAGAGAAGGCGTATTATTGGAAATGAGGTTCAAATTTTGTTAATCAACTTCCTGCTTGCAAGCTTGTATGTTAAGGTATAGTTGCAAACTAAAGTTTTCCTTTCCATGAACATTTGACATGATACTAAAAAACTGAAAACAAGGTATCATAACTAGTGCTTTTATGCAACACATACTTTCTACCATGTCCTGTACCCCTACATGATAGATTTTTAGATGATGAGTAAAGTCCTGACCTTCCCCTCCAAGGAGGTTAAGACCAATTTATTACAAATGAATACAAATGCAAACACTCACAATCTATTGTCTAGAATAAGGTGATGATAACTGGATGACTAAGCACATAACTAGGGACCGAACTTCATGAACCAACATTACGACATGTTCATCCCCTCATATTTTTCGTAGGTGCACCCCAGATCTAGCACCTATGAATTCCTTTGTCTGCATTTAGTATTGTGAATTCAACCTAAAATTCCCTTTCACCGGGAATCGAACTCAGGAGTGGTGCTACCTACAATACCTAACCACTACTTTAAGCCCCCTTTCAGTCTCCTACATGCTAGATAGGAGTCTAGTGGTTTATTTTATTAGGTATGATGAGGACATCAACACCCTCGATACATCCACACCAACTCAGCTATCGATTTTTGGTCCGATCACTCGCGCTCGTGCACATCAACTAAACTATGAGGTGAACTCGTTCTTGGCCTTATGTCCATCTTATCTAGACCGTTAGGAACTCATAATTAGGGTTTCTTACGACCCTAGGGAGGTAACAAATAGTAGCCACCGCCCTCATTAGTTGGTGGGTTTTGTTTATTCGTAAGTTAGCTTCTGTTGCTTCCTTGTACACGTGCATGTCGACTAGATCGCCTGTCTACTTGTATCCAGAACCCCACTTTAGATTGATTCAACAGATAAGTGCTTATTCTTCTTATTCTTGCGTGTTTTTCGATTGCTTGCAGGAAAAAAGGCCCTCGTGGTCAGGTTGATTATGCGCTAGCAAGATAAATACAACTTCGGAGTCGGTGTACCGATCGCTAAGGCGCATCATGTTGGGGACGATGTAGTCGGATCGCCAACGTCTTCTCCTCCACAAATCGAACCGTCCTATTCTCATCAAAAGATCGGGAACCAAGATCCTATCAAGGTAAGCCTTGTTTAGTTATTAGAACTCATGGTTTATTGCTAATGTTTTTTGGGTGAGGATTTGGCGACGGTGACAATTTAAAGAGATGGCAGACACGAGTCAAGTTCTGGCTCATGTCGATGAAGATCTGGTGGGTGATTTCTCCAGTTCTTCCTCTCACTGAGGAGAAGAACTGCGAATATGAACTGGACAATTCAACTTGTCTTGGCTGCTTGTTGTCACTTCTGTCAGATCAGCTCTGTGAAATTTACATGAACCACACCTCCTAAAGAATTATGGGAGGCCCTAAACTGCAATATGCGAAATCAGATGCTCAACGTGAACTATATGTTAATGACCAGTACCACAAATATATGATAGTTAATGACCGATCTTTCATGGAACAGGCTTATAAAATCCAGCTTCTACCAGGGGAACTCGCACATTTTGATACCCTTGTCTGACAAGTTCGTTGTTGGTGGAATTATTTATAAACTGCCTCCATCTTGGAGGAGTTTTTCCACGAGCCTTAAACACAAGAAAGAGGTTATGACTGTTGAAAGTCTTATCTCAACTCTTGATGTTGAGGGGAAGGCAATATCAAAAGACGTGCCTCATTCTGTTCCACAGTAAGGAACTCCCTCTAATGCCAACGTGGTTGAAGGTAAATCTGGTGGTGGCAATAAGAACAACAAGAACTGGAAAGGAAAAGCCAAACAAAATAGTAGCTTTAAGAAGAAGAAGAAAGGAGAATTGACTTGCTTTGTGTGCGGTGAACTTGGCCACATAGCCAAAATGCCGCAATAATAAAGGCAAGAAAGGTGGTGGTCAGAAAGCTGTGAACATCAATCACTATTAGCGAGGTCGGAGGAGCATCTGGATCCAGGCTACTGACAGTTACTCCATCTTGATTGGCAATGGGTCTAGGATTGTGTTAATGGCTATTATATACCAATTTCACCCGTCAATATAACTCAATTATGTGAAAGAAATACCATTCTTGCAAACATCACCTTTCTATTAAACCTATTTTCACTTTTCCTTGGATAAATAGTGCATGCAGGCATTTTATGCAGGAAATGAGATAAAAGATGGGGAGCAACCTTATAAAGTATCATCCCAGCCAATCATGCTTCGACATGAGACACCATGGATCAAATGGCCCATAAACAGAAGTATCTGAGACCATCCAATGGTGTATCACCTATATCAGTAAAGGGGACCCATCTGTTAGGGACCTGGAGAAAACACAGCCTCAACAGAGCCCTGACCAGGTCGACCGACCCCCCTAGTCGGCCGACTAGGTCTTGTCGCCAAACTCGGTCAATCGACATGTGTTGGCTCCTCCTGGCTTCCTAAAGATAATAATGAATGATTCACGCGTAATTGGTGGTGGGAACCAACCCTTCTGCACCTATAAATAGGACCCTGTACTCTCACTTCACACATACACCACTTGAGTATTTATTCTATTGTATCCACTATTCTCCATAGGTTTAGAAGAGGTTGGGCTGTAGAGAGGAGAGTCTCTAGTCCTTAGTCCAAGTTAGGAAGGAGTAGGAGGAGTCTCTCTCTTCCCAATTCCAAATTGGGAAAGGTATGACTCTCAAATTCCTATTTGTATTTGTGACTTTGTTCTTAATAAAGATGTTATCTTTAGTCTTCTTTTCTTCATATACTTGGATGCAGCATTTCTTGTTTGATTAGGGATTCCATGTATGTGGTAGGAATAGTTTTTATGATCATGCCTTAATATCATTATATTGTCATCATAAACACTATAAACCCCCACTATAGTCTAATTAGTCATCACATGACCATGTTAATATGAATAACTTATGCTATGTCCCAACATTGGTTCAACGTCATTATCTTAGGATGGCTTGTGCCATGGCTCCTAAGGTATTTACTTAATATGCTAGCATGGTGATAGGATAGTTAAGTAGTGTTGGATGTCTCGTAGACCTATGGATTGAAGATGTAGGTAGTAGGTGGTGATAGCCCTACCTGTCCTTGTAATCCTCCACGTTCGGCTATGCCACAAGCTCTTTGCAGGAGTCGTCCAAGTATTGCTAGGGGTAAACCCGTGCCCGATGTGTTGAACAACTTAGCATAAGAATTCACCATTGACATGTTGATTAGTATCTAATTGAGGCTATGTGTATGTATAGTAGAAGTAAGAGTAACTCACTAACTCTTAGTCTAATCCCTCTTTGAGCCATTTACCCCCCTTAGAATAGGATGCTCTTGTGTGTGTCACACTACGTCCACATATCTATTACCCATCCTCACAAGAATCCAACCTAGACCAATCTACCCTTAGCCTTCCTTTGGGAAAATATAAATGACACCCTTTGGGAATACTCTTTAAGTGGAAATGCTACTTTAATAATTTCCGTGTGCTCGCGGACTTTTATCTATGATGTAAGAAACGTCAATAAGCATTTTTGGCGTCGTTGCCGGGGAAGGCAGTCGAAGTATTGCATGATTGAGTGATTAGGATAGGACCCTGGGTAGGTTTTATTAGGATAATCCTTTTTGTTTTCGCATTTTATGTGAAAATAGGGTAGTGTATGTCTGGTTTCCGCTTGCCAGAAACTTTGTTGAAGATCCCGAATCCCTTTTGAGAGATCGACCTCGTGTCGTTACTCCTGAGAAGCTTTTTGCGGCAAAGCGAACCAGCACAACTGCCAACAACCGAAACGCAAATTTCCCAGAAGACCCTTCGTGAGTTTTCGGCTCACTCTGCTAACAATGTGCCTGTTGGGTCCACTGTTAACATGGGAGATGTGAACTTCGAAATCAAGACTAGCCTGATCACTATGGTGCAAGCCAACCCATTTTGTGGGAAGACTAACGAGGATGTAAGTGCTCACCTGTAACAGTTCCTTGAGATCTGTAGCACTTTTAAGATCAACGACGTATCACCTGATGTCGTCCGCCTTAGGCTGTTTCTGTTCGCCCTTCTTGGGAGGGCAAAGCAGTGGTTCTACGCGAAAAAAAAGTGTTGTAGACACTTGGGAGAAGTGTTCTACGACATTCCTCACCAAGTTCTTCCCGCTGGTCAAGACTAATGCCCTACGTGGATAAATTTCCAACTTCCAGCAAAATGCTAAGAAGTTTATCCCCGAGGATCGGGAAAGGCTTCATGAATACATCCTGGCCTGTCCCCACCATGGGATGGATGACTGGCTAATAATCCAAAACTTCTACTACAGGCTGATCCCTTCCGCCCATGACCATGTTGATGTTGCTGCTGGAGGTGCCTTCTTCTTATTGACAGTGCCCAGAGCCAAAGACTTAATTGAGAAGATGTTGTCAAACATGGGTTGGAGCAGTTAGGCATGCACGCCTTGAAGGAGGTGGACATGATCGCTGCCAAATTGGACCTCCTCATGAAAAAGATTGATGGACAAGCCGATGGTGATGTATGTGGCAATGCCTATGCCCTAGACTCTCACATCACATGTGAAGTTTGTGGCAACACGGGCCATTTGGGTAATGACTACCCAGAAACCTATGAGGGTGCCTTATACGTAGCCAACAATTGGAACAATAATAGCTATCGTCTAGGAGGTCAAGGGTGGGGCCAACCATGCCCATTCATTCAACAAGGGTACAAAACAATGGCAACAATGGAAATCAAACCAACTTGAGAGAGCTTGCCAATAGCCAATTAAAGATCAATGATGCATTATCCAATAAGCTTTCGGCTAATAACAAGATCCTAGAAATCATTAATGCCAAGATTGAAGGACTATCCTCGTCATTCAAGAATCAACAGAGCTTCAACAAGATGTTGGAAACTCAGTTGGCTCAACTGGCAGCTGTTGTTCCACCAATGGAGAATGGCAAGACAGCCTGAACCTCTCGTTGAAAGTGTCAACATGATTTCTCTATGGGGAGGCAACTGGCTGAAGGACCCTGGATACCCCATCATATCTGCTCAATTGGGGCTCACTACTTTGAGCAGACACTTTATGACCTTGGAGCAAGTGTGAGTGTGATGCTCAAGATGGTCTTCGACCAGCTGAACTTCACAGAGCTTACTCCAACACCAATGTAGCTCCAACTGGTTGACTCTTTAGCCCGTTATCTAGCGGGTATTGCTGAAGACGTTCTGGTAAAAATCCAGAATTGCTTCATACCCGTGGATTTCGTAGTGCTCGACATGGAGAACAAGAAGGATACGTCACTCATTCTTGGGCGACCATTCCTTAGCACCGTGAAGGCTCGCATAGATGTCACACCCGGTCCCAACAAGACAACTGGATGGCTTCCACATGTATGCTAGGATCGATTCTCATCAAACATATGTAGACGAAAGTGTAATATCATTTATTACAAGCCATGTTCGAGTACGTAAATGTCTTACAATAATGACCCGTAGGTCTAAAATAAGATTACAAATCGTAACAGCGGAAAAGTAAACTAGTGTGGCTCCATGCATAGGCGTTGCCCGGGGGTTGCACCAGCCTAGAACGTCTCCTCCGGATCAGCGAAGAAGTCTTCATTCTCCACCTCTTCTCCATTGTAGACTGAGGAAAGATAAGCAACAAGCAAGTTTGAGTACCAACGCTACTCAGCAAGTGGGAAAGAGATGACATGAGGGTGTTTAGAAAGGAAGGCCAAATTTGGGTTAAGCACTATAGCATTACATCCTATCCTTAGCTTTCATTAGCACTTACTTCTAAGTGTATGAACCCAACCATGATCCATTTGTAATCCAAGTCCCAACCAAGCAAACCACCATTCCCCAATCATTGACTAATTATGAATTGGACACCAAGCCGCTCTTGTCCGTGAGCACGACTGTCATGACAGTTTCTAAATCTGTGCAGAGAATGTACCCTTTACCCACAAGTCGTGATTTCATCCCCTGTTGTCAGGTGGACTAAGTAAACCTCCCTGATGCTCGTGGTCGCGAACCACATTGCACACTTCCTTTGGTGTGAGGCCAGGAGATCACTACGAGGTCTTTACAAAGGATTCTCCCGACACGTACTAGCCCTCTTAGGTTTCAACCCTGTACAAAAGTGTGAGCCGTTACACCACGACTCAACACCCCAGTTGCCCCCTCTTGAGCTATGTGGATCCCAAGGAAGTATACCGTGAACTAATTCCCCGCACTATCCAATCACTAATACTACGCCGGGAGAGGCCTAATTAATTGACGAAGCTGCCCCATACTCAGACTTGTGGCAATACTATAAGGCTTAGTGGCTTTCTCCATAAACCGGTCCTCAGAATCCGGCAAGGTTCATACCCCAAACCTGGGTCTCGTGCGTACTGCACCATCCCAAACAAGCCAACCCACCAGATTCCTATCCACTACAATTCATTTCACCATATCTCAATAAATAATCACAACAATTTATAGTAGAACATGTAAGTAGAGAATTTCCCTCCCAAATACTAAGCATGGCTAAGCGTAAAAACAACATTAACATCTACCCAAACCAACCCAGTAACAAGGAATTATATGGAAAGGTGCAGTAAATAGGATTCAATTTATTAAGCATGCAACTAACTAAAACTTAATAAAACAAGTGCAAAATGGTCAAGGAACTTGCCTCCTTCGAAGTGTGGGTCGGTGAAGTGGTAGTCCTGAAGATTGTAGGTCGGCTCAGGAACCGACTCTAAATACGTCATCGCATGTGGAGCAGAAAATAACAACACGCAATAAGAACAAGCAACCATATGCACATCACAAACAAGAAATCATCAAAGGAAAACCTACGCAATTATGTCACTAGCATTTAATTTCCTAGTTGATGTTTTATTAGTGATGTGGGCTGAAGGTTTGGGTTTTAGTGGACATTGGGGTTGATTATCAGTTCATGGCCTTTATCTTCATTTTAGAGCATTGCATGAGTTTATTATAATTTTTCCTAGCTCAATATGAATACTAATGCTATGCAGCATGCCACAACAATTTTAAATAGATTATTTTGATGTAAACAAATTAGTCAATGTTAATCAAATAATTTCCCTAATTAATTTGTGCAAAAGAGAGTGCAAGCTTATGATTTTATGTAAATATCCATGAGTACAGGGGTTTTTATGTAAAACAGACCAGATCAGAGGCTTAGAAATATTTTATAACATAGCCAGGGGGTTAATCATAATTTACAGAGGCTAAAAACATAATTTATGGTGAAAACAGGGGCTAAAATGCTATGTTTATTCAATTTAACAGTGCTGACAGAATTAAACTAAAGTACAGAGGCTATTCCATAAATTCCAGGACCTATCTGTAATTAAATTAAATTTGCGCAGGGGAGTCATGTGCAAAATTGGCAACGGTTAAATGCATTTGAATCTAGGTCGTTGGATCTAAAGTGTGCGGCCTAGATTTAAATAACCGAAGGGGTACGCCCCTTCTAATCTCGGTCGTCAGCCATAGATGGGCAGCCGAGATGGGGCCACGTCGCCCAAGGGCGACGCACACCCCAGGGCGCGGTGGCGCGCGTGCCAAACCCACCGGCGCACGGCGGCAGGGTCGCCGGAGATGGCCGGATCGGCCAAATCGTTGCCAACGCCTCGGTGCTAATGCGGAAAAGGGAGAGGGAGACGGTAGGAGCTCACCTAGGGGGGTCGCGGGGCTTGAATCGGGGCGTAGGTGCGTCGGCGACGTCGACCGGCGGCGGTCCTCGGCGGAGCTCGACGAAGACGGTGTTGCGGCGATGTTCTCCCGAAAAGAATATGTCCGGCAAGTCCCTGGTAGCACGGCGCACGCGTCAGACCAAGAGGGAGGGAGAAATAGGGGGTCAAGCGGCGGGAACGGCGGCGACATACCTTGCACCGGCAGCGGCTAGGGTTGGAGCTTCGGGGTGAGGAAAACGGGGGCGCCGGCCGGATTTTATAGGGGGAGAGGGGGCAGCGAAGTAAGGAAGGGGATTTCCCCTGAAGGAAGGCGACCGGGGCCATAATGGGGGGGGGGGGATTTCCTCGCCGGCGTTTTGAACCGGGGCGGCATTAGCGGGGCTGGGTCGCGCGCAAGGAAGGAAGGAGGAGGATCTGACGGGCGGGGCCCATGCGCAGAGAAAGGGAGGAAAAGGAAAGAGAGGGAGGGGGCGCGGGCCGAGCTGGGCCACTGCGGGGTTGGGCCGGCGGGGAAAGAAAAGGAGAAGGGGGGGGGAAGAAAAGGAAGATGGGCCGGTTGGGGGATTAGGGCCCATGCGGTTGTTTTCCCTTTTTGTTTTGTTTTCTCTTTTCTTCTTCATTTATTTATACAATTTGAATTTCTTTTTCAAATTTTAATCGAATTCTAGTGCATTTTGAAATTGAATTTTTCAATCCAAAGGCAAAGCATGATGCACTCCTAGAACATTTTTCCAGTTTTCAAATTTTGAAAATTTGGGTGTTACAACTCTACCCCCCTTAAAAGGAATCTCGCCCCCGAGATTCGGACGTCCTAAGAGAAAAGGTCAGGGAACTCGGCCTTGAGGTCTTCTTCTCTCTCCCATGTTGCTTCTGCTTTAGAGTGATGCTTCCACTGCACTTTGTACATGCGATACGTCTTGTTCCTCATGACACGTTCTGATGTCTCTAGAATCTTGACTGGTCGTTCTGTGTAAGACAGATCCTCTTGCACATCTATAGCCTCCATGGGTAGTTGTTCCTATGGTACTCTCAAACATTTCTTTAGCTGCGACACGTGGAACACATCATGCACATCTGACGGTTGAGAAGGTAGCTCGAGACGATAGGCTACTTCTCCTCTTCTCTCCAATATCTTAAACGGACCAATATAACGGGGTGCTAGTTTTCCCTTCACTTTGAACCGTCTTAGACCTCTTACGGGTGATACCTTGAGATACACAAAGTCTCCGACCTCAAAGGTTACATCACGACGTCGAGCATCTGCGTAACTCTTCTGCCTTGACTGTGCCGTTTTCAGATTATTTCGGATCTCTTGTACCTGTCGTTCAGCTTCTCTGAGTATCTCCGGTCCAAACACTTGACCTTCCCCGGTCTGATTCCAAAATAAGGGTGTTCTGCACTTTCGCCCATAAAGTGCCTCAAACGGGGACATCTTGAGACTAGCCTGATAGCTGTTGTTGTAAGAAAATTTTGCATAAGGCAGATTTTTGTCCCAACTTTGACTATTGCGGTAGCTGGAATCCACTTCCATATCATGGCAAGGAGGAGAAGTTTAACTTTCGCCCAAAGTTGGAGCAATGCTCCATGATTCGTATCAAGTATGGGCCAAATGTTAAACACATTAAAGAGGTTGAAGTCACACCTCCAAAGTTGGACCCGCTCATTGCATTAATGAGGAAATTGATCTATGCGGAGAACACGTTTTATCGTCCACGCCGACACCCTAAGAAGACGGAGAAGTCCGGGCCTCCACAAAGGCCCAAGTCCACCAAACCGCCAAAGAAGGAATGGCGAAAGAAGCAAGACAAGCCATCTGATCCCATCCCTCTGGGCCTGACTGTCAAGAAGTGAAGAAGGAGGAATGTCCATCTCATCGGATGGTGGTGAGACCTAGCCAATAGGTTAAATTGGTAGTTATCTTGTCTTTGATTTTCCTTTTCTCTTCATTTGTTTTTCCCACTTAGTTTGATTTTCCCCACTGCATATTTGAGTTTTCTTAGCAAGTTAAGAATTTTATATTCTCAACTATTATTTTATTTCTTTATTTTTCACAAAAAGGAAATTGTTGGGTTTTGAAAAAAAGGTTTTATTCAGAAAATGATTTTTCTGAGCTGCAAATGTGGCATTTCACCAATGTGCTAATTTTATAAACATTGGGGAGCCACCTACCAAAAAGGGGAATAGGGGGACCCACATTTCAGGTCGGCTGACCCCCCTGTTCGACCGAATAGGGGAAAGGGCCATTTTGGCTCTCTCTCTCTCCACCAACGGCTACATTTGATTCCCTTGTGACCGTTGGGGAGTGTACACTATAAATAGTGGCCGTGAGGAGCACTCCTCTTCACACTTCCACCTCATTTCACACCTCCACGAAGTCACTCTTTGCTCACATTGCTTTTCTTGCTCTTCATTGAAGCACTCTTGTTCAAATACAACCCAAAAAGATTTGCTATTATTTGCATTTACAATTTGCTCTCAAGTTCCTTAAGGGAATATTCATCGGGGGTTTTGCTTTCACTAACATCACCTCTTTTGAGTTTTTGCTTTGTTGTGTTCTTGCTTGTTGTTGCCATGAAAGGAATGAAGAGGTTGTTTGGGAAGAGGAAGGAGGCTGCAAGCTAAAGCCATGGTGGAGACTAAGGTGCACGCCCCTCTTCTGTTGCTACACCAAGTTCACGGAGGAGGGTGTATGTGAAGACACTCCCATGGGTGAGAGGAGCAACCCGCGTCAACTTCTCCACGACGATGACCTCGACATACAAAGTGATGTTGAAGATCAAGCATGCAAGCTCCTCCAAAATCATGAGTTTTCTCATACAAAAGCTTATGATCTGAATTTGATCTCCAAAATAGGTATGGATTCCGAGTTCTTTTCCATTTGGCGTGCACTAGGATGGGAGAATTTTGCTCACATAGAGGATAGAGGTTCACGTCTTCTCTCCATGCAATTCCTTTGCACCCTCAAAATAGGATTTGATGGTATTTCTTTTAGATTATTTCAAAAAGAATACAACATCCTATGGAAAGAATTAAGTGGAATCTTAGGCTTCCATAAATGGGTGGCTATGACTATGTTCCCTAGAGGAGATGTTAGAATAGTGCATGATGAGGACCTAAAAATTTTATTTGCCATGATTAAAAAGATAAAAGTTGATCAAGTTATTTCCATGATGACATAATGGTTAGATTACATTTCAAAGACAGGGCCAATTGAATGCAGTTCATTGATTACCCGCATTGCTACTAGGGTAGGAGCACTAGAATATACTTCATTTGAATATATTAAAACCGAACGAGAATTAATTATTGTAGATTATCTAGTGCAAGGACATACCCTTAAGTATGATCAAGATGGCCCTTTAATATTTTATTATCCTGGCTTTGTCAATGAAATTCGGTTACCTAACCTGGATTATCATTTGTACAAATGCCAGAGGCTAACCATTGATCTTCTTTCCATCGAGGAAGCCTGAAGAAGTTATGTCTCTGGTAGGATAACTAGAAGCCGTGCAAGGAGAGCGGCCATGCCTCTGACAACCTCCACAGTCCATGAGTACGAAGAGGAAGAGGACCCAACGGGTGATGCACCCGGATGGACTCAACCACTATTGTATGAGACCAAAGGTCCATCTTGGCATGGATGGTCAGGTGCTGCATGGGAGCCACCCCTATACACTTCAAGCTCTAGCAGCTTGCCTCCAACGTCCACGAGAAGAATGTTCCTCTTCAGCTAGAAGTCATCGTGACCATAGCCAAGGAATGACGGATCTCACTAGATGTATGGAAGACCTTGAAGTGAGGACAGGTGACATCTACAACACTGTCCAAGAGCATGTCCAAGGTACCCATGATAGGCAACAACACATGGACGCTCAACTCACCAACTTCAACTCTATGCTACAACAACAACAAGCCGATCTCGCAGCATACTTCCATAATCAAGGGTCCAACCCTCATCAAGGACGTGATTGAAGAACAAGCTTGGGGAAGGACCCCCGCTTGAGGTAAATTGTATCACACCCCTTGCATATTTATTTTCCATTCATCCACCATTCACCTTGCATATAAAAAATAAGGTAGATTTGCTTTCAAATTAAATAAAATATGTGCGGCATGAATGGTTTAGAATTTACATAGATGCAATGATGAATAGTTGCTCTATTTTAATTTTCCTAAGTCCCTAGTTTACAACTTACTACTCTCCAGAATATTGCTTTCATTGGCTAAAATTACTTTTGCCTTGATTTAGAAATTGTGGGTAGCAAAAGCTTAATCCAATTCTAAGTGGTTGTGAGATATGATATAGTGATAGGGATGCTATTCTTAGTATGAAAGGTGAAACTTAGATTTTTGGAGAAATTCTAAAAAGATTTAAGTTACTCTCATTTCATTGGAAATACGTACCAAGGCCATATGATATTTTTACATTGATAGACCTTATGCATATGCTATTTGTCTTCACATTGAGCCTAGTCAAACTAGTATAGACCTATGTGAGAATTCATTCATTTTTTTTGAATTTAAGACTTCACTTGCACATGCTATACTTCTACACTATAAGTAAGCAAAATTCCATCATACCATCATTCCACAATGAAAAGAGAAACTCCATACCCTTCATGCTTAGTACCCCCTCCAAGTTTATTGCATAAAAAGGGAGTAGAAGACATGGCTACAAGAAAAAAGGAAAAGAAAATGCATGCTTACATCACAAGCATGAGAAAGAAAGAAAAAAAGAGAAAGAAAAAGAAAAGTAGCCATGTTTCATCCCTGCAAAATAAGAGAGTCTACAAAGTAGGAGTCATCTCAAAACATCCACACCAACTTCCACTAGATCACACATGCACAAATCTTGAATCAAATAGTTTTGAATTGATTTCTCATAAGGCCTGCTTTTTTTGACTTAGCAATATCATGTGTTGCAAATATGCCTACTACATTCCCTACCAAGCTCCACATATAAGCCTTATTTAGTGGTAGGATGAGTTTAGGCAAAATGCCTTGGTGAGGAAATATTTCCACTACACACAAAGGAGTGATTGAGAGAATCAATTTGAGGTACTTAATATCTAAATCGAACTCTCCAGAATTTGATTGGAACTTGATCTCTAAGGCATGCTTGCTCCATTTGTTGTTCTATCTTTCAACCACCCATGAGTAGGAGAAGGCATAAGCCCCATAATGACTTGAGATGGGTGAAGTACCATGCCAACTTTTGCAATACTAGGTAGAGTATTTTGTTGTGCACATGACACCTTTTGAAAAATAAAACATTGTAGCAACTCCTGATCATCAACCTAAAGTCTTGACTTTGCTCGGGACGAGCAAAGGATAAGCTTGGGGCAGTTTGTTGATGGCTACTATATACCAATTTCACCCGTCAATATAACTGAATTATGTGAAGGAAATACCATTTCTTGCACACATCACATCACTTTTCTATTTATCCTATTTCCACTTGTCCTTGGAGAAATAGTGCATGCCGACATTTTATGCAGAAAATGAGGTAAAAGAGGGGGAGCAATCCTATAAAATATCATCTCAGCCAATCATACGCTGACATGAGGCACCACATGGATCAAATGACCCACAAACAGAAGTATGAGGCCATCCAACGGTGTATATATCAGTAAAGGGGACCCACCTGTCAGGGACCTGGAGAAAACACAGCCCCAACAGAGCCCTGACCAGGTCGACCGACCTCCCTAGTCGGTCGACTACTTCTCCACCTATAGATAGGACCCCCTACCCTAACTTCACACACACACACACCACTTGAGTATTCATTCTATTGTATCCACTATTCTCCATAGGTTTAGAGGAGGTTAGGCTGTAGAGAGTAGAGTCTCTAGTCCTTAGTCCAAGTTACGAAGGAGTAGGAGGAGTCTCTCTCTTCTCATTTCCAAATTGGGAAAGGTATGACTCTCATATTCCTATTTGTATTTGTGACTTTGTTCTTAATAAAGATGTTATCTTTAGTATTCTTTTATTCATATACTTGCATGAATCGTTTCTCGTTTGATTGTGGATTCCATGTATGTGGTATGAATAATCTTTATGATCATGTCTTAATATCATTATATTATCATCATAAAGACTATAAACCCCCACTATAGTCTAATTAGTTATGACATGACCATGTTAATATGAATGACTTATGGTATGTTCCAACATTGGTTCATCGATGTTTATGCTAGTCATTACCTTACGATGGCTTGTGTTATGCCTCCTAAGGTATTTACTTAATATGCTAGCATTGTGCTAGGATAGTTAAGTAGTGTTGGATGTCTCGTAGATCCACGGATCGAAGGTAGGCAGTAGGTGGTGACGGCCCTATCTGTCCTTGTAATCCTCCATGTTCATCTATGCTGAAGGCTCTTTGTAGGAGTCGTCCTAGTATTGCTAGGGGTAAACCCGTGCCTGATGTGTTGAACAACTTAGCATAAGAATTCACCATTGACATGTTCATTAGTATCTAACTTAGGCTATGTATATGTATACTAGAAGCATTGTATGAGTAACTCCCTAACTCTTAGCATAATCCCTCTTTAACCCATTTATCCCCCTTAGAATAGGATGCCCTTGTGTGTGTCACACTACCTCCACATATCTATTACCCATCCTCACTAGAACCCTACCTAGACAAATCTACCCTCTTCGTTTGATGACTGTTTTACTTCCACTTAGCCTTCCTTTGGGAAAATATAAATGACACCATTTGGGAATACTATTTAAGGGAAAATACAACTTAGATAGTTTCCGTGCACTTGCAGATTTTTATCTATGACGTAAGAAACGCCAACAAACTGCTGTACATGGAATCGAAGAGTTGATCTGAAGTTGACATCTGGAAAGACTCTCTCTTTGAAGAATGTGCAGCACGTCCCTGGAATAAATAAGAACCTAATTAGTGGTTCTCTTTTGTGTCGTGATGGCCTTAAGTTAATGTTTGAGTCGAACAAAATTATTGTTTTGAAGTTTGGCTTATTTATCGGAAAAGGCTATGATAGCGGAGGCATGTTCCGTCTTTCAGTTGTTGAAGATTGTAATAATCTTGTGAACTCAGTTGCTTGTTCTAGTTCTGAATGTAATGATTGAGAGGCTACTATTTGGTACAATCAGGTTTGTCACATTAATTATGATCGCATCATTAGATTTTCCAAACTTACTTTGATTCCAAAAATTCCTATTGAAAGAAGATCTAAGTGTCATGCGTGTGTGCAAGCTAAGCAGCCACATAAACCTTTTAAAAGCGTGGAAGAGAAGAGTTTGTCACCACTAGTTCTTATTCACTCAGATTTGTGTGAAATGAATGGAATTTTGACTAGAGCAGGAAGGAAATATTTATATATTTTATTGATGATGCTACAAAATATTGTCTACTCCATTGTATTAAAAAGAAAGATGAGCCACTAGATCGTTCTAAAATCTGTAAGGCTGAGGTAGAAAACCAAATAGAAAGAAAAATCAAACATGTTAGGTCCGATAGAGGAGGATAGTATATTTCTAATGATTTCTGCGGATATTGTGTGGAGCATGGAATTATCTACGAGACAATGGCTCCCTACTTGCGCCAATCTAATGGGGTGGCTGAACGGAAAAACTAAACACTTACAGACTTGGTTGATGCCATGTTGGATAGTTCGGGTTTATCCAACTCATGGTGAGGTGAAGCCATTTTGACCGCATGTTTTGTGATGAATCGAGTTCCATCATCCAAGGGTGAAATAACACCATATGAAGGATGGAAAGGAAGAAAGTATGTTCTCGGTTTCTTACGCGCATGGAGCTGTTTGGCCAAAGTTAATGTGCCAGCATGTAAGAAACAAAAATTGGGACAAAACCATGGACTGTGTCTTTCTAGGATACACACAACATAGTGCAGCCTTTAGATTTTTAGTGATTAAATCAGACATTGCTGATGTGCACGTTAACATCGTGACTAAATCTCATGATGCCGCATTTTTTGGGAATATTTTTCCAATAAAGGATAGAGTTGCAGGTCGTAGTGGGGCATCTACTAGTTTTACTCCTGATCCTTCTCCAATATCCATATCTTCTTACACTGAAAAACCCATCGAGGATGATAGTACTAATAGTGCTCCGTGAAGGAGCAAAAGACAAAGGATTAAAAATCCTTTGGTGATGATTTCACTGTCTACCTTATGATGATACACCCAAAACACTTTCAGAGGCTTATGCATCGCCAGATGCAGAGAGCTGGAAGACATAATGAAATGGACTCTATTTTAACAATGAAATGGAGTGTAAACCTGTTGGTCTAAGTGGATATTCAAAAAGAAACTCAAATCAGATGGTACAGTCGACAAATATAAGGCCAGACTTGTAGCCAAGGGATTTACCCAAAAGGAAAGCAAAGATTTTTTATACTTATTCACCTGTTGCTAGGCTAACTACAATTTGTATGCTTGTTGCACTTGCTGCGTGTCATGATCTCCTCAACCATCAAATGGATGTGAAGACGGCTTCCCTAAATGACGAGCTCGATGAGGAGATCTATATGAAGCAGAAGCAGTCTGATGGTTTTGTGTTGCCTGGGCAAGAGAATAAAGTGTGCAAGTTACGAAAATCCTTGTATGGCCTCAAACAGGCACCAAAGTAGTGGAGTGAGAAGTTTGATAGAACTATGACCTCAGCAGGCTTTGTGGTAAATGTCACTGACACATGTGTGTACTATCGGTTTGGTAGGGGTAAGAGAGTAATACAGAGCTTATATGTTGATGACATATTAATTTTTGGGACAAGTATCAATGTGATAAATGATGTAAAATCATTCTTGTCCCAAAATTTTAATATGAAGGATTTGAGAGTGGTCGATGTTATTCTAAATATCAAATTGATTAAGTACGAGAATGAGATTAGTTTAAAACAATCTCATTATGTGGAGAATATTTTGAGTCGATTTGGATACTCAGATTCTAATGCTTCTCCAACACCATATGATCCCAGTCTAAAACTTTGCAAGAATAGGGGATATGGGATTAATTAGGTGAAATATTCCAGGATTATTGATTCTATCATGTATCTTGTTGTTGCAAACAGACCTGACATCCCATTTGCAGTAAGCAAATTGAGCATATTTACCTCCAATCCTGGAAGAGATCACTGGTTTGCACTAGAATGTGTAATGAGATACTTGACAGGTACTTCAACATATGGGCTTCACTATACGGGGTACCCAGCTGTACCAGAAGGGTATAGTGACTCAAATTGGATCTCAGATGTTGATGAGAACAAGGCCACTAGTGGATACATATTCACTATTTGGTGGCGCTGCAGTTTCATGGAGGTCTAGTAAGCAGACTACATTGACAAAGTCTACTATGGAGGCAGAACTTGTAGCACTTGCGACAATCACAACTGAGGCCTGTGACGACCATTCTTTTGCATTGCGATAATCAAAATGTGATCACAACTGTTGGCAATGCAAAAGAAAATTTAAAGTCCTCAAGACATGTGAAATGACGAATCAAATTGGTGAGACATTTGAGAATTGTGGTAGAGATTGTCGTTGAGTATATTAATACAAAAAGAAATCTTGCAGTCCCTTTTGCTAAGGGATTAGCATGTCCTGTATTGAAGAAGCATCACGAGAAATGAGTTTGAAATCCAGGTGATGTTAGCATACAATGGTAACCCAAACTATTTGATCGGAGATCCCATGAAGTAGACCTTGAGAAAAACAAATTGTATGGATATCTGGAGAGTACTTTTTTATTACCCATTTCCGCTAGCAGATGCAAACTCTCAGTACTGCATAGAAGGTTGACTTTAATGCTTTGATTCATGTGTTCTGAGGCCTATATAGGAAAGGTACCATCCTGCAGGGTACACGTGTAAGAACATACCTATGTGAGTTTTACTGTGAGGGAGTCTATGAGATATGGGTAATCTCAAATAAACTCATGAATAGACATGGGAGCAAGACCGTAATGCTCCAACCATAGGCATGGCTTTAGACGACCTAGTATCAGCGAGGCTTTCATGTAAAACTTGCTCACAAAAAACTAGCAATTCAAGATTGTGTCCATTGCAAAGTTGTGAGTATGTGAATCATGGAATGCTAGGTGCAGCTCGACCAATAATGGGTCTGCACTATAAAGCTGGTATATGAAAGCGCAGAAATGTTACTTGTAGACCTTGGATTTTGGTGGAGACTGTTGGATTTTGGCCCACGGGAGCAGCAGTTCTAGGCTGACTTATTTGGGCCAAATCCACTTGTATAAAGTAAAGGTGTTGTGTGGAGAGGTGGCTGAGAACTTCGTTCCCACATTGCCCACCTAGATGAGTGTTCCTCAATATATATATATATATATATAGTGGTCCTTGGAGTGGTTCTCAACATGAAAATAACGAGAGATATAAAGGATGCTGCTATGGACACAAATACATACGCACGCGCGCACATTTTGCAATTTTATGCGTGTTTATCGCGTGACTTGTGACTTGCGACGTTGCGCGTTAACGTCGTGACGAGTTGTGTTCTACTGAGCTTTTATTTTCTGCCACTTGTATAATTTCGAATATTTCATCAACACCCAGACTATCACATCAGCACGAGGAGTAATTAGTAGTGTAACTGCAGATGCACATTGTCAATGCATAATGACCCATAATCTCTCCCATTAGTTGCACGTTGAGGAATTTCAGAGGGCGGTTTCCTGGAATTATGGCAGATCAAATCTGAGGCGGTTGGTAGTCTCAAGTATATAGGAGACATCCTAAATACTGGAGAAAACACACACAGAAACTCGCCTCTCTCAAAACTGTTCTACGCTGCCGTTTTTCACCTTGCCGCCCTTCGTCCGCCGTGCAGCGGATCGAGGGAGAGCGGTTGTTGAAGTGTAGCAACGACACTTCCCCCGATACTACTAAAGCGTAGTTCACGGGGGTTCGTATTTGGATGGGGCATGCGTAAGATCACGAACAAGATGATGACACGAGAGTTTTTACGTGGTTCGGGCCGCCTAAGTATAATACCCTACTCCATGGGGTGGTTGTTGATAGTATGAGTGTGTAAGTGTGGTGAGTGTCTGGGATTGCTTGTATGCGTGTGCGCTTAGCTTCTACCGTGTGATGCGGCCCATTTATATGCTAAGGGCTGGCTGTTATAGTGCATGCCTAGCCCGACTGGTGGCCCTGGCTATATTAATCACCCTATACATGATCTACTGGTATTATGTGTGATTAACCGTGTGATAACGTGCCTTAATGGCGGCATTATCAGTATTGATAGTCCTTTGATCGTGTGTTATTAATATTGAATTTATGACTATTTAACTAGGTCTTGTAACGGCGATTTGATAGCCTCTTGAATGTCCTTGTCGTTGGAGATCTGTCTACCTTCCTGTTGTAGACTTAGCTCCGGAGGTCTAACATGTGGAAACTCTAGAGATTCTCTCTGTGGGAAGGCATGTCTGGAGCTACATGACACGTGGCAGCACTGGAGCTTCCCTCTACTCGAGGTTAGGTCCAGAGCTACTGGCCACGTGGCAGCATCGGAGCTTCCCTGTGAAGGGGGTAGGTCCGGCGCTATAAGACACATGGTAGCTCCAGAGCTACCCAAACGAGGGAGGCGGGCCCAGTGTTGTGGCACACGTGTTGCCTTCGAAAGTCTTCATCATTGGAAGGCAGAACTACATGACTTTATCCACAATGTCAGGGGGTACCAGGTATCTAGGGTACCGATAGCGGCCCCCGGGCACACCTCGGGGAGAGGACTCGATAACAGAGGTGGGTCCATCATCGATTCTCGCGTTGCTATTTCAAATATCTTTTCCTCGGCAGTTGGGATGGTGACACGTAGTTATGCTGTCGTCGCGTGGCCCTTCTTGATATCGTGAGTGGGATCCTGGCATGCGGATCTCACGCAATTGAAGGTCGCCAGTTCCCAATAAGAAATTCGTATCGATTCTCAGCGTGATCTTTGTAGCCCTGTCAGGATGCCGCCCACGGGCTTCCAACTTCCCATCATGACAACGGTTCACCTGGTGCAACTTTTTTAACGAAGTGGACCCGGGCCCCCTTGTCATTGACGAGGTCATTTGAGATTCGGGTCCAAAGGTAGCTTCCATCCAAGCGTTGTGGAGGCTTACTAAAGGGTGAAAGTCCGCACGGGGAGAGAACTCTTTACGCCTTCATCTGATCTTGCGCTTAGAGCTCTCTACCCTTGCAACCTTTCTTCCACTTCTGCTCCACTTTGCAGCGATGCACTTTAGTCTTCCTCACAGCCAGATCAAGAAAGATGAAGATTTGTCGAGGGTACGCACCTACATGGGGTGGTCGAGCGACTCCTTCAATAACTTGATTTGCATCAAGAAGTTCCCCTTAAGAAGGAGAACCCCGGTGAGATCGTCTACTTCACGGCGTTCACCATGGTTGGGCTCATCTCATCCTTCTCCAACTTCTTGCTGATGTTGCTAGACTTCTACGGTCTGCAGCTTCATCACCTCAATCCCCACTCCTTCTTTCTAGTGGCGATATTCGTCCACTTTTGCGAGATGTGGGTGGGTGTGCCACCCTGCATCGAGCTTTTTAGACATTCTTCACGGTCCACACAAACGGGAAGAGCAATGAGTTTCTTGGATTGTACTACTTTGTGAAGTGCAAGAACTCACCTCTCAAGTATCTGAAGACGTTCCCTTCTGGGAAATGGGACGGTTGGAAGAAGGACTGGGTGGTGATCACGGTGGATCGCCACGACATGCTAGAGCTAGCTGATAGCCTCCCAGCAGTTGACACCGACGCGAGGGAGGTGGTTCCGACGCTATCGGAGGAGTACGACCCGATCTTAACAAGGATCCAGGAGTGCATCGAAGGAGGGGTGACTCCCCTGATGGTCATCGCCAACTTCTTGACCAACCGTTCGGCGCTGCTGAAGAAGAGGGAATGGCCTGCGTGGGCATTCGGTTGTGAGATGGATCCATACCGGATTGCGACTGGTATTGGGTCCAATTTCGATGAAAATACTTTGAAGCTTCATCTCGAAAGCTGCACCACAGAGCCATTCGCCCTGATGATGTGACACCTCCGGCGGAGTTCCTGCCCCTGAACATGGTGCCAGAGATCAGGAGGGAGCTGCGGAAGAAGTTGCCAGCACTTGATGATCTGGGTCTTGTGGACAGGCGTCGGAGCACTCCTCCAGCGGGGATTGTGATCCGCGGAGATCCTTGCTAACATGAAGGCTCCATACCAACGCCAGACAGTGGCAAAAGCAAATGTCTGACATATTCTCTTCCCAAGAAATAGACCTCCAGTTGAGGCCAAGAGAAAGCTCCCGTCGAAGTTCCGAGTCATAAGCGGAAGCTAACAAGGAGCGATGGGAGCAGTGGGAGGGAAGCTCCAAAAGAAGTGACCCCTCAACCTCGGCTTAGGTCTGTGGTGGTCGTGCTCCCAACTCTGGCTGGTCCTTTGGCTCCAGTGCCCACAGAAGGCACTGGCTCCAGCAAGTCAACTCCGGCCCCGATACCAGCGAAGGGCTCTAGGTCCGGAGCAATTCCTCCTATAATGGAGGTACCAGGCATGGCAACACCGGCGGCTCTCTCATCACCTGGTTCTGGGCCTGGAGACTCCGCCACACCTGCGACGGCGGGCTCTAGCTCCAAGCGCCCAAGGAAGAAGATCCGTGCCGATTGGAGCGGCAATACCCCTAGGTAAGGATCGTCTCTTTCGCTTTTGTATTGATTTTGTTTCTTGCTTTGTCTTTAATTCCCCATTTTCTGCTTCCAGAACGTCGAGAGCGAGTACGGCAGCTCCAGTGCCTACTGAGCTTCGAAGGCTGCCTCAGCTGAAGCTCCCGCCCCGGCTCCTACCTCTTCTCCATTGGTGGTGGCGGACGACACGACAGCTCCAGCGCCAACTGTCGAGGAGACTAGTCCAGTGCCAATGCCAGAAGATCCTGTGGTAGTGTCGGACCACGTGGAAGAAGTACTTGAGGAAGCTCCGATGATTTCGAAGACGGCAGCAGAAGCTTCGACCTCAGGGCCAGAAGTGGCTGAAGGTCCGGCAGAAGCTTTGGTGCTAACTCCAGAGGGGACAGCTCCAGAGGTGACCATGTCCGAGCCGACGCAACCTGAAGATTCAGCCGCAGGTCCTCCGTTTTCTGAGCCGATGATTGAAGATCCGGCTGTGGGACCTTCCTCGCCCGCACCAGAGATGGATGAACTACCGAAGGCTGACCCTAAAGACGTCGAGTTGTTAGAGTCCATGCTCATGCCATGGGCTCGACGTCCATCCTGGAAGACTTGGAGGAACTGGAAGATGGCCCTCAAGCAGGTCCGGAGCCAATCCCCCTGGAGTTGTCAATTGACAATGCTTGCTCCAGCCTATGACAGGTCTAGCTTGCCTTCGACTACAAGTAGAGGTCTCTTGAAGAGGAGCGCACCATGCTAGGGTGTTCGCGCCAAAAGCTCTTTTTTGAGACAAAGTTGACGCAGTCCAGGCTCACCGACCAGAAGGAGTGGGTGGCTTCGGAGAAGGTCCGCTACTCGTGCCTAAACAAGGCGTTGGATGAACGAGAGGCCGCTATTAAGGCCCTCGACAAGAAGACTCAAGAGATCTACGAGCATGCGCAGAGGGTCCATGAAATGGCCAATAGCCGCTCGGAGATTCTCGAGTAGTTGAGGGAAACCCTTCTCAAGCGCCGAGAGGAGCTCGATAATAAGGAGGTCAGCCTCCAAGAGAAAGAGGAACACCTCATGAAGAGGGAGGAGGAGCTCACCCAGAAGCTGTCTTTAGGGGAGCAAAGCTTGGCTGATCATGTTGAACAGTTCAATCTGTGGTGCGAACAAGAGAAGGACCAGATATGGCAGGTGGGGGTAAATGTCTCTGAAAGAGAGACTGACATCTCCACAAGGGAGGAGAAGGTGAAGGCCAAGGAGAAGAACTTGGCAGATCGACGGAACCGCATTCACCTCCGAGAGAGGGAGCTCAGCGACTAAGAGAAGCAGGTGGCTCAAATGATCCAGCAGCATGCTAAGGAAGTTGAGTGCTTCTCCAAGGAGGGTTCTGCGGAACTTTTGGCTGCCAAGAGATCACTGGAGGAGCTCAATAACTTGAGAGCAACTGAGTCCCAGCAAGTCTGGGATTTTTTGGGGCAAGCAAATGAAGCTCTGGTGCCATTTTGTTTCAGCCCGGTACGCCCGGCTGACCGGGAGACAGAGATAGACAAGGCACTGGCAGCAATGAACTCCGCCGGCAAGAAGCTGGAGGCTGTGGGAGACATGGTCGTCCACGAACTGGAGACGGAAGGAAGGTCCTTGGCCAAGAACGTTGCCGAGTATGTGCGGACGTGTTTCAAGAGTCAGGACCCCCAAATGTCTTTAACTCTAGTGTTTGAAGGACCCGTTGCCGAGGAGGAAGAAGCCGCTAGGGCCAGCGTTCAAGAAGCTGCCCGAAAAGTTTCTTCATTCTTCAATAGTAACTCCAGTAATTAAGACTTCTACTTTTTTGCCTTCATCTTGTAATCCTCTGATTTTGAATGAATGAAATCCTTCTGAATTCTATTTTTGTGTCTTCAATGCATTGCCCTTTATATTGTTGGCCCCCTGGTAGATGTGTTCAATGAATTAAGGGCATCTACCGTGAGGATTTAGACAATGTCTAGAAAGCTTGATAGCTTCGAGTTCGAGTATTGCCTCTGATATCTCCAGGGACCCTTTGTTACATCGACGACGGGCCCCTAGGAGTTGTCGGAGCTTGATGTCTTCGACGGCGCCAACAGTTAGAACGTTGACGGCGGGCCCCTTTGGCATTGTCGGGGCTTGCTAGCTTCGATGGCATAGGCATGCACAAGCATCTAGCTGCGTGGCTACCACACCCAAATGACTTCCCCTTATTCCCTGGTGACTTCCCTTCGACGTCTTCTTGTTCTTTTCTCCCAAAAACAAAGCGCCATTGCAATTGTTGCCTCCTCCTAGTTTCTTGCTTCGTCTCACCGTTTTGGCCATCGATTGATCGTGCTCCAAGAGGATAAAAGTATCCCCACTCGTTGCTGTACCTTCTCCAAGCGTTTGTTTAAAGTTTCCTGACCTCAATCCTTGATATTTCTCAGTTTGGCAGACGGCGTCGTGCTGCTGCCGTGAGGTCACCCTTTGCATCGCCGTCGCGCCGGTGATACAGGATTAATCATGAGCTGCTTCCAAAAGCAAAAAGGCACGCTTAAACCTCTACTTGCACACGGTGAGAATCGTTCTTGATTTCATGCTTTATCCAGCAAGTAATCGTCGTTCTTCTCTTGGCCTTCTTCGAGCCTTCATGCTAGGTCATGAGAGCAATTTGTTTTATACATGAAGAAATTCTTTGAGCCAGCTATATTTTAGCTTCTATATCCCCTAGCACACCCCCTGGATTAATTCTCAGTGAAGACCACCAACCAAAGCTGGAGTATTTTTAGTTTTCCCCGCCGCCATGGGAAAATCCCGTCGGTCCACCGTCGAAGTCGACGTTTCTGTCTATTTCACCTTGTTCATCCCCATATTCATCTTCCCCAGGATCCTATAAACGTTTCTGAGTGATTTCCAAGGAGCTTGAGCAATAGAGCGGCGACTCTGACATGGCCTGAACCCTAGCCGCCACTGCCACCGCCGTTGCGCGCGCACTACCTGAGCACCGCCCGTGTCCCGAGGTTGAAGACAACCCGGCCAGGTCCCGCTTGTCAGCCTCTGTTTCACTCCCCCGGGATCTAATGTGGCCGCTAGATCAATTGTGGCTGCGTGAAGAAACCATATGGCCCATATGTGGCCCAGTTGTGATTGGATCATTTTAAACAGTGGGGCCCAGTTAAATTAATTCAAACATTTCCAATTAAAAATTAATTCTAGATTTCATCCAAAATTTGAAAATCAATTACTCCTAGTAGACTTGCTCAAATAATTCCAAATAAATTCTGGTAGACTCATCTGGATCCCGATTTTGGAATAGTGCAATTGGTTGAACATGAAAGTCCCAGAATTTCCATAATTAATTCCTTCGATCTAACTTATTGGGAAATTAATTAATCATGTTCTGCTAATTGGAAAATTCCCAATTTTGGTCATAACATTCAGTCTAATGCACTTGATCCCCAGTAACAATTTCAAGTTCATTGGACTTCAATTACTAGACCAAACAGTGTGCAAATCCCCAATGTCCATAGAAAATTCAGAAATGTACAGAAACATTTCCAGATTTTATCTCAAACTTGTAAAATCAATTTCTCCCTATAGGAAGCTCAGAAAATTATGAAACAAATTTTTCTAGAACCAGTGAGACCTCCTCTACCATGATCATCCACTGTTAGCCATGACAAAGCTCCATATTTAATACCAAATTTCAGAGAAGGATTTTACTTGTTGTATTTTAGAGAGAACTCCTTGAACATCTCCAATTTTTGGTCCAGATCTTTCTCATAGAACCTAGTATCCACTATAAAAATGCCAAAGCCAATTAAAATATTCTTCATACCTGATCAGTGTTTAGAATGTCTTTTTATATAGATTCAATGTCACTCATGTACTTTATATATTGCATATGATATAGTGACCGAGATCGAGGAGGAGCCAGAGCCCTTGGAGAGCATACAACCAGGAGCTAACTTTGATTCTGACTCGCAGCCAGGCAAGCCCAGTTTGCATTTAAGAGATGTTTCAAAATTTTCATTTGTATCAAGGCAAGCCCAGGAAATTGATGTAATTGTTTAACCTGGGTGTCGAGGCTTACCCTACCATTTTATAGGAGTGGCCTGAGGGCAGCAAGGTGTAAATCTGCCAGCAGGCACCGACACGCTCCGCCCGGGGGCCTCATGCCCGTTACAGAAGGACCAGTTCGACATTTGGGTTTCCTTTGAAAGGTTGCTGCATACAACATAGTATTGAAGTGTGATTCGCTCCACTTACGAAATGGGTATATGTGATGTGTTATTTGGGTGTCCACTGATTGCAATCGCCGTCCCTCACGGTTATTTGAGTACCGCTTGTTCACTCTGTCGTGACGTAGTAAATATTGAAGAAGCCTGAAGAATACGATGTATTGAATTATAATTGTTTTGCAATCATGCCTGTTGCAGTATATGCTCATTAAAGTTATAATTCTGAACCATTAACTTGCTGCTAATAAATTAAAAGTAAGGATCCACTTGTAGGCGAGTCGTTTATGCAATATCATTGCCTATGTTTAGATGTATCCCTGCATGTAGAGTTTCATGCTTAGGTGACACGGTTAAGTCCTGTTGAGCCTTCGTGCTCACGGTTGCTATATTAAGTTGTTTGCAGGTGAGACGTATGAGGAAGGGCCCGAAGATGAGGCGATGCCCCCGTCGGGGTATGCTGCCGAGTGGGAGCCCTACATGCCGCCATGGTCTGACGTGTGTTGCTAGTGTGTAGCGTCCCCGGGCTGGACGGCTGCACTTTTGCATAGCTATGCTAAAAGTTTAGCTATGAGTATTACTTCTACAGTAAATTAAGTATTGTAAAAAGACTTCCGCTGTTTCTATAAATAAAACTTTATATTTTGTCGTATTCTTTTTGTTTGTGCTGTTGGGTGCCGCATCGCACGACATCACCCTCTGCGATTCTTGGAATGTGTGGACCCGGTCCCCACAGCATGGTATCAAAGCTGCATTGAGAATAGCACGCTCGAAAGGATCCTATTTTGAAATCTTAGAAGTAGTTGAGTGAGGATTAATTATTATGCCCACATAAGGTCTATTATAGTATTAGTTACATAAGGTGGCAAGGTAACCTATATGTTATTATATTCTGTAATGACGCTCCGACGTCAGGTAAGGAGTAAGGTACGCCACTGCAAGCGGATCAATTTCAGTAAGCTCACCATGCGAGAGGTAGCATGTGATTGTTTCTGTGGCTTAGCACGAAAAGTCAATATGAGTCTCTGAAACTCTCCATGTTTCTGAGAACATATTACACGTCGTACCCCAGCGTGCTTCAAAATTAGTGGGAGCCCCTGTCGGGTGGGATATAACCCGATGCGCCTCCTACTGGTGCAGCATTATGCAAAGATGTGGGACCCCATCGGGTGGTAGAAAACCCGGTCATGTACCTCGAGACATGGCTTAGCTCGGGGCGGCCCATATAGAATGATACGGGATGAATGTTCTTACTTTCATATATATTATTGTGACTGCCTGAAATGATCGTCAGTGCGGGCTGTGCCATACGCATCATATGATTGATCAGTAATTTGTGTGTAGTTGCAGGTACACTAACCACATTTAAGTAGATCAAGTTGAAAACGTTTGCGAGTGAACGTTATTAGTGCCACCGTTGAGACGTATGCCAGAATACCGGTTTAGGATTTGCCTTGGTGAGGGCGTAGTACCGGCATTCCATTCGAGTTTCATCAGGCACGTCGACAACGATATCCGTGCTGGAGGTGTGATTGGACAACAAGTAATAATTTACAACTTAGGACTAAGTTTGAATTTGTAATCTCTGTTTTGGAGCGTGCTGGTCAGATTGACAATTAATCATGTAGTCGCTGCGGTAAGCAGGCATATGGTTTGGAAACTTTAGGAAGTCATCCATAAGTTTCATTTTCAGCTCCAAGGCAGATTTCAAGATTTAAAATTGGAAAATTTCATCTGAACTTAACTTTCAGGCATATGTTTTGGAGCTAGGTTCCTGATTCAAACTGAGAATCTGGCAGCAAAGTGTTTAAATTTAAGATAGCATAACACTCTGTAGGAGTAACCACTGAAGTTCTTCCTCACATTTTTAGAAAGTTTAGAGAGTCCTCTAAAACTCTATTGTTCAACTCTACATCAGAATCCCCCTGTAAACTAATGAAAAATTCAAATTTTCAAACTCTGTTAAATCAGGACAGAGACTGGACAGTTTCTATATCCTGTCACTGTTTTCATCATATCTCTAAGTAGAATTGACGAATGACTTCATGTAACACATTTATGGAATTCTGAGGATGTATGTAACAATTTTGTAAATTATTATTTTTGCATATTTTGATGTTTTGTATCTGGAAAAATGTGGACAAATTCAGCCTTAAACAAAGGAGGTGCTGTCAAAATTTTTCCAGAAACACTGTCAACTTGCAAAAGTCATATCGCCTCATAAAGAAATGATATGGAGGCAAATAAATACATTCTGGAAAGCTCTTTGAGTGTACGACAGTTTTGTAGTTGAACTCAGGTCCTGAATGTGCCTCTAGCTGGATGAAAAATTCGAATATCTCCAGACTGGTCAGAATGAACAGAAAAGTTTGTTGAATTTGAGTGTTTGAATCATTCAAGTACTTCTTTTATAGATGGAGAATGTGATGCTATTGTTGCCGGATGGATGGGTGTTCTCCACGTGTGCTAATCGTCCAGACTTCCGAATCATGCTGCAGGAAGTGCTCGAACAGTTTGGCTTCATCGAAATATCCGGCTATTGGGGTTAAGAGATGTACAACAGAGGCGTACTGTCGTGCACCATCCGTGTTGACGTTCCTGCTAGTCCACTCCCTCGTGGATGGGCTCCTTTTTCCGTCACTACCTTGGGAGCTCGTTTGGAGGAAATGTGGGCGTCGCAGCGGGTGAAGCGCTTATGAAGCTTTGTGAGCTTCATCAAGATGTCATGGCTGGGACACAGTTTGTCCTCCTCTCGGTCCATGGTGCGGCCGGTCTTGAGTGGAAATGTCGAATGGTTGAGGCCTATCAACTGAACGGCAACACAACTTCGACGACAGTTGGGACTTATGCTGCTGCATTCAACATGGTGGTTATTACGCAAAGTGCAATCATTCAGCAGCAGGCCGAAGCCTTGAGGCAAGCGATTGAACGGGGTAACACTCTTGATTACATCAATGAGAACCTACGTTTGTTCCTGGCTCTGACAAATCACCGGCTGAATCGGCGTGAGAATCAACTGCATCACACTTGAAGTAAACTGCGGAAAGCTCATGCCGAACTGTGGCAAGCTTGCAAGGAACTGCAGCAAGCTCGTGGTGAATTGCAGGCGAGTCAACTGGTGGTGCAGCAACAGCAAGAGCAGCTGTTGGTGATCACCGAGGCAAGAGATGAGGCCATCGACGAAGCTCAGGGTTGGGAAGCCGAGGCAGTCCAATTTCAGGAGGACTTGTGGGAGGCTGAGGCACACTTGCCGCAACCAGTCATGTATCCACCGGCTGAGGACATATCGCTGAACATGGGGAGCAGGTGCTTCTGTGTCCTGAGGAGGAGGAAGATCCTGAGTTACTCGAGTTCGCTGATGAGGATGCATTAGAGTGGGATGAGGCAGTGCTATTGCCATCACGAGGTAACGTATAGTTAATGGTTGCTCGTGTTTATTTTGTAGTCATATTTGTATCATATTATAAATAGTAGTGGGCATGTATGAGATGACAATGTGTGTATAATATCTCATGGAGACCAAATATAGTTCAGATGCACTGCCGTAGTGGGAGTCCGTCATTTTGGAGTTCACTATTATAAACTTGGTTACGAGATAGTATATCTTGTATAAAGTTTGTACGTTATCAATATATGTGAATATTATGCAATTATCACATTGTCAATACTCGCACTACTATGGTATGGAATGGATGAAGAAAACAAACATGTGCTGATTTTTAAATCATGTGGATGCAGAATGGTGCGTACACGTTCTACGCCCGAGATGGGAGGCTCTAGCCAAGGTCGGGGTGATGAATCTCCGACATGGGAGCAAACCACGACAATGCAGCAGCAAGCTCCACCACCACCACCTGAACCTCCAAGGACTCTCGCGGAGATTCTGGCCGCAGTGCTCGGCTCGCGCGACGAGCAAACCGAGTTGCTGCAGATGTTGGTGCAGAATTTGTCCCGTCAAGGGGGCGACAAGATAATGGGCAACACCAGCCCCAACAGAGTTCATACTCAGACTTCTTGGCAACGCATCCACTGGTCTTCACGGAGGCCGAGGAGCCTCTGGAGGCGGGCAACTTTATCCGCACCCTCGACGTGAAATTCGGTCTGCTCCGATGCACCAAACAGCAGAAGGCGCTGTTCGTAGTGCAACAGATTCAAGGATCCGCCAGTGCTTGGTGGGCGAACTACATCATGTCACTGCTGGCTGGTCATGGGGTCACATGGACCGCGTTCCGGGAGACGTTCCGCGCCTACCATATACCTCCCGGTATCATGAAGAGGAAGCTTCAGGAGTTTCTGGAGTTGAAGCAAGGCGGGAGGAGGGCCCATGAATACTCACGTGCATTCAACCATCTAGTGCAGTACGCGCCGGATTATGTTGGAACAGAAGGCAAAAAGCGAGACACGTTATTCCGGGGCCTTAATCTGAAACTTAAAGTGCAACTCGCATAATGCAATCGCGACACCTTCAACGATATCGTCAATGCCGCGATAGTGCAAGAATATGCTCAGCGCGAGCTCGTTTCTGATAAGAGGAAACGGAGAGTGCCTTCAAGCAACAGTGATGGTGGTCCACAAAAGTACCGTTTGGTGTATCCCTCACCATCCGGGCAGAGATGGCAGCCACCGGCGCAACCGCAGCAGTTTCGTGGTCATTCTTTCAAAGTGCCACATTTTCGACCGCAATTTCCACAGCAGCAGCAGCAGCAGCAAAGGACGGACCCGCGTGCGTATCCACCTCCACCACGTGCACCGGGATTCCGTCCGCAGCTTGGAGGGAACCCAACACAATACACGTGCTATACGTGTGGCCATTTTGAGAATTTTGCGAGGGACTGCCCCGAGCAGCGACAGGGCAGCGAACAAGCACCATATCAGGGTGCAGCTCAACCCCGCAACCAGCACAAGAAACCAGCAGCAAAATCCAGCAACGTCCACCACCTAGGTATTGAAGACGGTCCGGAAGGCGTACCCGTCCTTGTGGGTACGTTCCTCTACTCCAAAATCCCGTAGTCATATTATTTGACTCCGGTGCCACCCATAATTTCATTAGACAAAAATATGTCATCAAATACCAATTACCTATCATTCTCGCAACATGTCCATATTTGATTTGCTCTGTGGGTGGGAAAGTAACAGCTGATAGTATGGTCTATAGAGCACCACTTCAGTTGGGTGACAATCTATATCCAACTTCTCTAATTATATTAGAGAGTCAGAAGCTCGATGTCATCTTAGGAATGTCATGGCTACATCGCCATGGTGCTATTCTCGACATCGTTCCACGTGTGGTCCATTTAAACTCTCAACTACATGAACCACACACTCTCATTCTAGACTGCCGAAATTCCATCCACATAAAACATGGAAGTCCCAAAGCTTGAGGACATTCGTGTGGTCCGTGAATATCTAGGCGTGTTTCCCAATGACCTTCTGGGTATGCAACCGGATAGGGATATCGTGTTCAAGATTGAACTTATTCCAGGAACCACACCTATTTCTCGAAGGCCGTATAAGATGGCACCAAATGAGATGGCAGAATTAAAGGAGCATTTAAAGGACCTGCTGGACAAAGGTCTCATACGCCCAAGTTCATCACCTTGGGGCTGCTCCGCAGTATTTGTGAAGAAGAAGGACAAGCCGTTACGTCTATGTGTGGATTATCGTCCACTCAACGCCGTGACAATAAAGAACAAGTATCCACTACCGCACATCGATATTTTATTTGATCAATTAGTGGGTGCCAAGGTTTTCTTGAAGATGGATCTTTGGTCCAGATATCATCATATAAAAATCCGACCGGAGGATATACCAAAGACGGCATTCTCGACGAGATATGGTCTCTACGAAAATCTCGTCATGTCCTTTGGACTTACCAACGCGCCGGCTCACTTCATGTATTTGATGAATTGAGTGTTCATGCCGGAGTTGGACAAGTTTGTCATGGTATTCATTGATGATATTCTGGTTTATTCTAAATCGGAGGAAGAACATGCCAAACACTTGCATATCGTGCTCCCACGACTGTGAGATCACAAGCTCTATGCAAAATTCAGCAAATGCGAGTTTTGGATCAGCCAAGTGCCATTTCTGGGTCACATTATTTCAGCGGAGGGCATCGCTGTAGACCCAAGCAAAATTGTGCAAGTGCTGAAATGGGAGGCTCCAAAGTCCGTTCATGAAGTTCGCAGCTTCCTTGGGTTAGCGGGATATTATCGAAGGTTCATTCCGAGCTTCTCAAAAATTTCTAAACCAATGACGGAGCTGCTGAAAAAGGGGACCAAAAATATTTGGAGCAAGCCATGTGAGGATGCAGTTCAAGCATTGGTGAAGCATCTCACAACAGCCCCAGTGCTAGCTCAGCCGGACCGACCAAATCTTTCGATATCTATTGTGATGCGTCTGGCATTGGTCTTGGTTGCGTGTTAGTGCAAGAAGGCCGCGTGATCGCATACGGCTCATGGCAGCTCCGAAATCATGAGAAGCGTTATCTAACTCATGACCTTGAGCTCGCTGTTGTGGTACTCACTTTGAAAATGTGGAGGCATTACTTACTCGGAAATCTAGTGCATCTCTACACCAATCACAAGAACCTAAAATATATCTTCACTCAGAAGGAGTTGAATATGTGACAGCGAAGATGGTTAGAGTCGATCAAAGATTATGAAATTGAAATTCATTACCATCCTGACAAGGCGAATGTGGTTGCCGATGCGCTAAGCCGCAAGTCTCACGTCATAATCTATCCATCACTCCAATAGATGAGGACAAACCGAGTTTATACTTGGTTCCTTATGGAGAATTATATAATCTTACTCTCCTTCCTACCATACGATAGGAGATTATGGAAGCTCGGAAGAAAGATGCGGGTATGTCGCACATTCGGAGGAGAATGAAGAATGGGGAAATGAAGTGTTTCCGGAGTGATGAACACGATACTCTATGGTTCAAAGACCGTAGTGGTACCCCGTGACATGGATCTTTAGAAAAAAATCTTGGATGAAGCCCATTTATCCGGGCAGCAACAAGATGTATCAAGATCTGAAAACAAGATTTTGGTGGACACGTATGAAAAGGGAGATTGCAAAATATGAATCCGAGTATGATACGTGTCGGCGGGTGAAAGTCGACCACATGAGGAAGGCCAGACAGCTGCAACCATTGAATGTTATGGCGTGAAAATGGGAGGATATTAGTATGGATTTCATTGTCAGTTTTCCTCTCACATTCCACAGGCATGATTTGATTTGGGTGATAGTCGATCGACTAACCAAATCAGCTCTTCATTCCAGTGAATACCAATTATCATGCTTAGAAGCATGCATAGTTATATATTGCAAGAATCATGTGCTTGCACGATGTTCCCCGCACGATCATCTCAGATCATGGTACGCTGTTTTGTAAGGATCGAATGCCCAAGAGGGGGGTGAATTGGGCTTCTTTTCAAAAATCAGAACAATAGAACTTATTACTAAAGGCCCAATTCCCTATGCAAACAACCTATGCATTCAAGTAAATAGCAACTTCGTGGTATATAAAATGCATAAGTGTAGGGTGAGAGGAAGAGAATGCAAACTCCCGAGGAGACACGAAGATTTATCCCGTGGTTCGACAAGATCGTCAAGATCTTCCTACATCCACGTTGTGGCATCCACCAAAGGGTATAGCCACACCCAAGTCACCGAGACTAGGGATCTTCACTATTCTTCTCTGTTTGCCAACCTTGGCAAGGTGGAGCTCAAGCCTTGTACAACTTGGATCCTCCGGGCTTCCACAACCATCTTGGCAAGCTCCGGAAGTCTCTCTCAATTACAAACACCAAGGGACACTCCCTTACAGCTCTCACTACACTAGAGATTCCACTCACCAAGAATGGAAGCACACAAGTTCTATCTCTAGCTAGTTCTAGCCTATCTCTTGGTGTGTAGGTGGTGTAGATGATCTAGAAGTGGTAGCTCAATGTCTTGAATGCTTGAGAATGTGTAGAGTATGTCTGGTGATCAAGACTTGTCGAATAGACTGGTTGAAGGGGTATAAATAGCCAGCCTCCACGAAATAGCCGTTGGAAAAGTAGGCTGACATCACTGTTCTGCGAACACCGGATGATCCGATGCTCTCCCTTCAGTTATCATCGGTCAAGTTCACTTTAGCTGATGTCACTATGTCAGATATGACCGTTGTTAGACTGATGTTAGTCTTGTCTTCTCATCGGATGATCCGGTGGCACTTCCTCCAGAATTGGTTCAGACTTGATGCTTACTGAAGTGATTGACCGATGTGTATATTGTTGTACATCGGAGGATCCGATGTTACACTTGATCCAGGGATATTGCTTACTGCACTGATGGACTGATGTAACATGTCCTTTGACATCGGATGATCCAGTGAGTACTTGGTTCTGAGGTCTTCTTCTTCTGCTGAACCAACTCGACCGATGTGTTGTTTTCTTGGAAACATCGGTTGATCCGTTGAGTTGATTTTGTTTGCTTCGAGTTGTTCTAAGTGATTCTTTTGGAATTTTCTCGATTGACCTCATAGACACTTGTTGTATCTGATGATTGTCAAGCATTAAGTGTTGTCAATTATGGTTGAATAACTTTGACATATGAGCTTTTACTTCTAATCTTCATAACATTGATTGATCTCATAAAGTGATTGTTTAGGGGTCTCCAATGATCAGTAGTTGATGTTCATATTCATATAGATTTCATTTGATTGAGTGATATGGGAGACCTTGCATCCACAAATTCATTAGTAAAATCCAATGGTTGTCATTAATCATCGAAACCATACCTCATGGGGGCCTAGATGCTTTCAATCTCCCCCTTTTTGGTGATTGATGACAACACAACAAGTGAAGCATAATAGTAATGAATTTGATAGTACGATACCCAAGAAGATATGCAATGAGTACAAGATATGGCATAATAAACTTGAAGACTCAAAAGAGATAATAATGCGAAAGCTCAATCGATCAATAACTCAAGAGAATAAGTGGCACATGAATACTCAATGAATAGCAAATGAGTAGCAAAAACACCAAATTACAAAAGATATAGATAGATACTCTGACTCCCCCTACAGCTAGGACTCCCCTTGAGACTGAGCTATCCTCCCCCTGACTCTCCTCTAACTCTTCTCCCCCTTTGGATCAAGACACCAAAAAGGAATCCGAGTGCCTAAGAACCCTGAGTACTCGGAGCGATGACGAACTGGTCACCGTCGGGTGTGCTATCGTCAGAGCTGCTGCCTGCTGCTGCGACTGAGGCTGGAGTAGAGGTGGAGGGAGCTGTAGGAGCCGTAGGAGCCGCTGTCAGCGCCTGCTGAGTCGGAGCTGCTGGCAATGGGGCACAGACAATGGATGCCGATGTCTGCTGGAACAACGTCGTAGCCGGCAGCGAAGAGTGGATCGGTGCGCCTGGAGCAAGCAGTGGAGACATGCTGATCGTCGAGATCGGCGTGGTCGGCACTGGAGCTGCAGCTGGAGCAAGGACAGGCGGGGGTGGAGCAAAGCCTGGCAGCTGCGACGGCAGGGCAATCCCGGTCTGGGTGTAGAGGTTGGTGATCAACCCCAGGATGCCCGTCATCGCCTGCTGCGTTTGCTGCTGCTGGTCGAGGGAGCACTAGTGCATCTGATCTATCAGTCCAGTCAGCCTGTCTGTGTCCTCTCGCCTCTCACGGGCGATCTGGCGCTGCATCTCTTGCTACTACCGCTGGAGCTCCAAAAGACGCGCTGCCTGCTCAGCTCGGGCCTGCTCAGTTGCAAGCCGGTCCAGGCACTGCTCCTCAACCATCTGCTGTAGGAGTGAAGTGAGCTCAGACGGCTGAGAGACTTGTGCCTCTGAGACGGGAGGTGGAGTAGGGGGTAGCACAGTCGAGCCTCCAGCCTCCGCGTCGTGCTGCCTAGGTGAGGGAGGAGGTGGGAAGTACTCCTCAACGCTGTGATTCGTGTCGCTCTCGGACCATATATGCTGAAGGTCCTCACCCTGAGCCTCTTCCTGTGCCAGTCTCTCATCCTTCTCCAGATCTGACCAATCCTCCTCGGATAGTCGAGCACGGACCTGACGCTTGACTGGACGGCAAAGGCGGCGGTCTCCAGGAGCTGGAGCACGGTAGTGGCTGAACCGTGTGACACTCTCGTCAGTGAGACTATCACGCACGGCAGACTCCTCAGGGACAACCATGGAGAGCAAGTAGCTGACCAAGTGTCCAAACACAAGCTTCCTCATCATGCCAACTCCATCAGTGATCACGTCCTCCATCTCATATATGAGGATGTCCACAATATCGAACTCCATCCGGTTCATGATGTAGAACAGGAGGGTCTGCTGCAGGCTGGTGAACCCCTCTAGGTATCCGGACCTCGGCAAAAGTGTGCGGCGTAAGGCAAGGTGCACTATGCGCGCAGATGGAGTCAGCAGTGCCGGTACCCTCGGCTGGTTTAGAGAGAAAGGCGGTGCAAACAGAGAGCGTATCTCCTCCAGTGGTGGTGCCACTCCTCCAGTGAGCAGCCTCCTCGGCGGGTCTGCCTGTCCATACACTCTCTCGTGCAGGCAAGTGTCATGGAGATCCACTCCTAGCAGCTGTGCCAAAGTCAGTCTCGTCAAGTGATGGTGCTGGCCCATGAACATGAAGTCTATAGATCTGCGGCCCTCAGAGACGTAGAGGGTAGCGTAGAATACGCGGACCCAGTCCTCCACGTAGGCACTCATCTCGTAGGACATCAACTCCACCAGCCCTCTATACCTCTCAAAGTAGGGGCGTATCTCTGTCTCGGTTGCCAGGGTAAGCTGATCCCAATCCAGAAAGTTGTGCTGGAAGAGCTTATGGCCTTGGCGTCTATAGGTCTCGTACAGCGACGCCTGAGTCAAGGTCCAAAACCGGCTGTCCACAAGTGCCTCTCTGGACTGCGGAAACCACTCCTCAAGCAAAATGCTCCATCTGAGTCTTCTGAGCTGCTTGGCCTTCATCTTCCTGTAATCACGTAGACGACTCTCTGAGCTGCCCTGTCCTCTCGAAGATCGGCAACAGATGGTCTCGAACGTGGTACTGCCGCGGGATGACCCCCACGAGTCCTGGCTAAGCACCGGCGAACAAGCGGCACTTCCAGCTCTTCTTCTTCCTCGGACTCATCCGGCACGGGAGGCTGCCTCTGACAAGCCTCGCGGATCCTCAGTGATCCTCCTCGGCGATGCTCTCGCTCCTCGGCGGCGCGAGAGACCATCAAAGCCTTCTTTTCTTCCTTCGACAGCTTTTGCTTCTTTGCGGCCGGCTCCACAATGGCCTTGCCCTTTCCCTTCTTGTCACGAGCCATTGCGATGAGATGATGCACGAGAATAAAGTCGACAATGTCAAGTGCACGGAACGGCGACACGAAGATCGTCGCGGCCAGAAACCCTAGCGGCATAGTGGCAGCCGTAGAGGGAGGCACCACGGCGACGCAGAGGGCGGTGGTGCGGCTGTGCTTGGGCGGCGGTGGCGGTGGTGCACGGGAGGCGGCGGTCAGCGGCGCTTGGGTGGAGCGGCTGCGGCGGTGGAGGAGAGCGGCGGCAGCAACGCTGGAGGAAGCGGCGGCGGCGGCGGCGGCGCTGCTGCGGTGGTGCGGTGGCGACCGGAGGGCGGCGGCGGCCGGAGGCGGTGGTGGTCGGAGGGCGGCGACTAGAGGGCGAAGGCATCGGGGTCGGGGAGAGAGAAAGTGAGGAGGCGGAGCGGCGTTTAAAAAGTGGGTCCCAAACCCTAGCTTAAAATTTAACACCGGATGAACCGACGGTAAAAGATAGGAGCATTGGTCGAATGGCACAGTAAGGGTATTCAAAAGGTACCGTTGACACCAGATGGTCCGACGTTGAAGGGAATGGCATCAGTGGATTTCAGCACAGTTCCAGAAATGTGAACATTAGATGGACCGATGTTTCTCAGAATGAACTCGTCGGTTGATTTGTGTTACACTGACTGAACTGACTCTTGGTATTTGAACACCAACTGATCTGATGATGGTCTGGCCTAAGCATCGGATAATCCGATGACTACAAAACAGCAACATCCCATATATGTCCTTTGACCAAACAAACAAACAATGAGAAACACATGTCTTAGGACTTTTTGGGCAACCCCTTACCCCTCAAAAATACTAATTGCCAATAGCTTGGCTAAGCCTTAAAGCAAATAGAACACCGAAGAAAATGGGGAGGAAAATATCCAAATAAAATGTAAGGCCCATGCTTTGTGAGCTAGAGGATGAAGACTTCTATCTCTTTAAAGCATGTTCCTTTAGGCATTAATGCACCTAACATTTTGTTCTTTCCACCTCATATGAGTTGAGATAATGCATTTCAAATAAGTCTCTTTCTCATGAGGTGGGTTCCCCTTTGTGGCAATCTACCGTATGCAATGCCAAACAATTTATAATGCAAGAGATTTAAATATGAGTGCAAGTCTATATGGCAGGCATCATGCAAGAGATAAAGTAAATCTATCTTGCCAAGTTTGAACCTTTCAAAGGCTTCTTCATGGAGAGCCACTCTCCAAGCCTTGGGGAAACCCAAAAGAACCTCCATCCCAAGCTAACCCTTACTCACCCCTATCCTTTGAAAGTTAGACAAGACCTATATGAGATGCATTCTTACATGGTAACTTACATGACGTTTGATGCATCTAGCACATTTAATTCACTTCTTAGCCTAGAAAAAGTTTTCTCATCAAGTGGTTTAGTGAAGATATCCGCCAATTATTCTTCGGACCTAACACCTCGCAATGAGATGTCTCCCTTAGCTTCATGGTCCCCCAAGAAATGATGGCGAATATCAATGTGCTTAGTGCGGGAGTGTTGAACGGGGTTTTTAGCTATCTTAACCGCACTTTCATTGTCACAAAGGAGAGGCACACAACCAAGTTTAATACCAAAGTCCAAAAGGGTTTGCTTCATATAAAGAATTTGAGCACAAGATGCACCGGCCGCGATATATTCCGCTTCTGCCGTGGACAAAGCGACGGAATTTTGCTTCTTGCTAGACCAAGATACTAGGGAATGCCTAAGCAAGTGGCACCCACCGGAGGTACTCTTGCGATCCACGCGACATTCGGCAAAGTTCGAATCCGAGTATCCAAGAGATGGAATTTTGCACCTTTAGGGTTCCACAAGCTCACACTAGGGGTATGCTTAAGATACCAAAGTATCCTAAAGACCGCCTTCCGATGCGATTCTTTAGCTGCCGCTTGAAAGCGAGCACACAAGCATACACTAAACATGATATCGGGCCTAGATGCGGTAAGATAAAGTAATGAACCAATCATAGAATGGTAGTTAGATTGATCAATAGGTTTACCATCCTTATCCGCGTCGAGATGACAATTTGTTGCCATTAGAGTGCTTCTTGAGCTACAATCTCCCATCTCAAATTTCTTCAAGAGGTCCTTGGTATACTTCTCTTGATAGACGAAGGTCCCCTCTTGAAGTTGCTTGATTTGGAATCCAAGGAAGAAGTTGAGCTCTCCAATCATCGACATCTCGAATTCCCTAGAAATCATTTTGCCAAACTCATGGCTAAGAGCTTCGTTAGTTGAACCAAAAATAATATCATCAACATAAATTTGACAAATGAATAATTCTCCGTCGATGTGTAGATGTTGGAACTTGAAGCTCTCCCTTGATCATGGCTCTCCTCAACTTTAGGCTTGTTACAACAACATCATTCTTGCTTCCCCTTAGAATTATCACCAAAGGTGACTTGTTCATGATTGACGGGGGTCCTCTATGGAGGTGAACATACCATCATTGCCGGTCATGTGTTGAGTGCACCCGCTATTGAGTACCCAATGCTTTCCACCGGCTTTGTAGTTCACCTACACACATGAATTCAATTTTTGATTTTTGGCATCCAAGCCAACTTAGGTCCTTGTATGTGTGATACAAGTGTCTTTGGGACCCAAAGTTGCTTGGGGAGCTTCCCCTTCATGACCTTCATATCCTTGCCAATGAATCTTGCCTTCACCTTGCCATCTACTTTACTCAAGAGATAAAAACGATCATTGAAAGTAGATTTGTAGTTAATGGGCAATTTTGGAGAAGGCCGGTTAGGAAGAGGACACTCCCTTGTATGGTGACCGGTGACCTCACAATGTTGGCAATAAGAATCAACTTCCTTGATGAAGCTTGTTCTAAGCTCCGGTGAGGGCACCTTTCCTTTGTTAGGCACCGGGAAGGATCCATGTCCTCTCTTGTTGAAGGCCTTTGCTTGTTGGAAGAGGATTTCCTTGTGCTTGACTTCTCCTTTTGATAGTCTAGCCACACTAGTGCTGAGACTCTCAATTTCTTCCAACAAGTCCTTCTCCCTAGTGTTCTCTTTCAAAGGCAAAGGCTTGTGCAAGACATTAGTGGCATGAGAAGTAATGAATACCTTATCATTAAGAGTTTGTTTCTTTATATTTTTCAATTCTTGATCAAGCGCTTCATGAGCAAGGTTAAGTATTTGATGCTCTTGGATCAACTCATTGTGCTTTCCCAAGAGTGCTTGGTGGGCTAAGTCAAGCTCATGATGATCTAGCTTGATTTGAGCCTTATCCTCCTCAACTTGCTTGACATGGGATTTGAGCATGTCATGCTCTTTAAGTATGCTTTCATACTTGTCAAGCAAATCAAGGTTAGCACTCTCAAGCTTAGCACGAGTTTCTTCAAGAGCCTTAACCTTACTCTTTTCCCTCTTAATGATAGTGTGATATTCATTTATTAATGAAGTTAAATCATCGGGGGAAAGCTCATCATCGCTAGAATCATCACATACCTTAGTGTTACCTTTAGCCATAAGACACATGGGTGGTGGATGAAGAGGTGAGTCATCATTGTTGGCAATGGCAAGGCCGGCCAAACTTTCTTCTTCCGCTTCACTCTCTTCATCACTTGATTCTTCGTCAGTGACCCATTCATTTGCCTCACACATGAACACCTTTTGTGGACCATTTTTCTTCTTTGGGAAGAGCTTTGCCTTCTTGCCCTTGTCATGTTTCTTCTTCCCAAAGGATCTTGGTCTGGGCTTGTCATCTTCATCATCCTCACTATCTTCAAGCTTGCGATGCTTGCTCTTGCGGTTCTCTCTTCTTTTGTCCGGTTTTGGACAATCCTAGGAGATATGACCTTGATCACCACAATTATAACAAGTCTTGTTGTCATCTCTCTTTGGTAGAAATGCTTTCTTTTTGGGATCAAAGGTGTATCCCTTCTTGGCAATCTTGGAGTTCAAGCGAGAGAACTTTCTCATCATTGAAGCAAGCTCATCATCGTCATCTTCACTTGATGCTTGCTCTTCTTCACTTGGGCTAGGCTCAACCACTTTCTTTTTGTTTAGATTTGTTCTCTTGGTGGAGGCCTTTAGAGCAATTGTATTTGAAGATGATTGCTCCATCATCCCAAGTACACTCATCTCATGAGCGTGAATCTCTCCAATGAGTTTCGAAACTTCAATGTGGTCAAGAGATTCCTTTTGAAGCATAGAGTTGATGATGTTGTACTTTGGCTTGGGAAGGAGCATAAGAATATTGCGGTTGATGAGTCCCTTGCCAAGAGAAGCAATGTCAAGAGCATTAATTTCTTCAATAAGCACATTCAAGCGAGTGAACATTTCATTGACATTTTCATGAGGTAGCATTTTGAACTCATCATATTTGGCTTTAAGTATGTGATATTTTAGTTCTTTGACTCGAGAAGAACCCTCATGAATTTCTATTAAGCAAGTCCAAATTTCACAAGCCTTTTCTTTACTGGCAATCCTAGCAAACACATCTTGACTAATGCATTCATAAATTGCATTCCTAGCTTTAGCATCCCACTTAATTTGATCACCAACATAATTGTGCTCACCAAACCCCGCGTGGGTCGCTTCCCAAACTTTGGGAGTAATAGCCTCTAGATAAGCGTGCATGCGTGCTTTCCAATAGGCAAAGTTCTTGCCCTCAAAGATAGGAACCGAACCCCCAACCTTGGCAATTTTAGCTCTCTAGCGGTGAAGCTAGAATGATCCAATGAGCGACCTCGCTCTGATACCAATTGTAAGGATCGAACGCCTAAGAGGGGGGTGAATTGGGCTTCTTTTCAAAAATCAAAACAATAAAACTTATTACTAAAGGCCAAATTCCCTACGCAAACAACCTATGCATTCAAGTAAATAGCAACTTTGTGGTACATAAAATGCATAAGTGTAGGGTGAGAGGAAGAGAATGCAAACTCCCAAGGAGACACGAAGATTTATCCCGAAGTTCGGCAAGATCGTCAAGATCTTCCTACATCCACGTTGTGGCACCCACCAAAGGGTATAGCCACACCCAAGTCACCGAGACTAGGGATCTTCACTATTCTTCTCCGTTTGCCAACCTTGGCAAGGTGGAGCTCAAGCCTTGTACAACTTGGATCCTCCGGGCTTCCACAACCGTCTTGGCAAGCTCCGGAAGTCTCTCTCAATTACAAACACCAAGGTACACTCCCTTACAGCTCTCACTACACTAGAGATTCCACTCACCAAGAATGGAAGCACACAAGTTCTATCTCTAGCTAGTTTTAGCCTATCTCTTGGTGTGTAGGTGGTGTAGATGATCTAGAAGTGGTAGCTCAGCGTCTTGAATGCTTGAGAATGTGTAGAGTATGTCTGGTGATCAAGACTTGTCGAATAGACTGGTTGAAGGGGTATAAATAGCCAGCCTCCACGAAATAGTCATTGGAAAAGTAGGCTGACATCACTGTTCTGCGAACACCAGATGATCTGGTGCTCTCCCTTCAGTTATCATCGGTCAAGTTCACTATAGCTGATGTCACTGTGTCAAATATGACCGTTGTTAGACCGATGTTACTCTTGTCTTCTCATCGGATGATCCGGTGGCACTTCCTCCAAAATTGGTTCAGACTTGATGCTTACTGGAGTGATTGATCGATGTGTATATTGCTGTACATCAGAGGATCCGATGTTACACTTGATCCAGGGATATTGCTTACTGCACTGATGGACCAATGTAACATGTCCTTTGACATTGGATGATCTGATGAGTACTTGGTTCTGAGGTCTTCTTCTTCTGCTGAACCAACTCGACCGATGTGTTGTTTTCTTGGAAACATCGGTTGATCTGGTGAGTTGATTTTGTTTGCTTCGAGTTGTTCTAAGTGATTCTTTTGGAATTTTCTCGATTGACCTCTTAGACACTTGTTGTAAATATTCTTCTGATGATTGTCAAGCATCGAGTGTTGTCAATTATGGTTGAATAACTTTGACATATGAGCTTTTACTTCTAATCTTCATAACATTGATTGATCTCATAAAGTGATTGTTTAGGGGTCTCCAATGATCAGTAGTTCATGTTCATATTCATATAGATTTCATTTGATTGAGTGATATGGGAGACCTTGCATCCAAAAATTCATTAGTAAAATCCAATGGTTGTCATTAATCACTGAAACCATACCTCATGGGGGCCTAGATGCTTTCATGTTCGTTGCTCGCTTCTGGGAGCAGCTGCATGCATCACTGGGGACCAAGCTGATCTGAAGCTCTGCATAGCACCCGCAGACCGATGATCAAACTGAACGAGTGAATCAAGTTCTGGAAGATATGCTACGCGCTTGTGCCGTCCACCACAGTAAAAATTGGGATGATCATTTACCATTGGTGGTGTTATCATATAACAATGGCTATCAGGCTAGCATCAAAATGGCACCGTATGAAGCTCTTTATGGTCAGAAGTGCCGCACACCAGTCAACTGGTGTCAGTTTGGCGAGCGAGTTATATACGGAATTGATCTTGTAAATGAAGCCGAGGAACGAGTGCGAGTGATCCAAGCCAATCTCAAGGCTGCTCAGTCTTGTCAGAAAAGTTATGCGCATAAAAGACGTTGACCTCTCCACTTCGACATTGGAGATTATAGGATCTTGGTTCCTGATCTTTCGATGAGAATAGGAGGGTTCAATTTGTGGAGGAGAAGACGTTGGCGATCCGACTACATCGTCCCCAAGACGATGCGCCTTAGCGATCAGTACACCGACTCTGAAGTTGTATTGATCTTGCTGGCGCACAATCAACCTGACCACGAGGGTCTTTGTTCCTGCAAGCAATCAAAGAACACACAAGAACAGGAATAACAAGCACTTATCAGTTGAATCAATCTGAAGTGGAGTTCTGGACACAAGTAGACGGGCGATCTAGTCGACACGCGCATGTACAAGGAAGCAACAAAAGCTAACTTACGAATAAACAAAACCCACCAGCTAATGAGGGTGGCGGCTACTATTTATTACCTCCCTAGGGTCGTGAGAAACACTAATCACGAGTCCCTAATGGACTCCAAACGATACATGGGCCATGGGCCCAATTTTGGTGATGCAGCACCACGGACAAAAAAGATCTTGGTATTAAAATAACGGTTGCAGCCGACTCCAAATAGATATGGACATGAGGCCAGATCCGTTTGAAATTAGACTTGATAATCTTTCCAGGAAGTACTTGAACGCCCAGATCAGAGTCCGTATGAAGTAGTGGTGGCCGTCACAAGTTGGTATTGTTCTGCTGTCCAAATCCCGTCCGCGCGAATTCCCTTCCCATTGGCTCCTCTCCATTGTCTCTAAGCAAAACAAGAAAGCACGTAGTTCCACAGACTAGATAAGATGGACATAAGGCAATGAACGAGTTCACCTCATAGTTTAGTTGATGTGCACGAGCGCAAGTGATCGAACTAGAAACCGGTAGCTGAGTTGGTGTGGATGTATCGAGGGTGTTGATATCCTCATCATCCTCCCCTTCTTGTATTTGAGTTGTCCGCGACTCAAGCTCATCTTCTTCTCCCAAATATGGCTTCAATATGCAATGTTAAATGTGGGACTAACCCTAAATATGCAGGCAACTCGAGTTTATATGCATTATCATTAATCCTTTCTAACACTTTGAATGGACCATCAGCTCGAGGTAACAATTTAGACTTTCTCAAATCAGGAAACCTATCCTTTCGCAAAATGTAACCAAACTAAATCACCAGGTTCAAAAGTGATAGGGTTCTTTTCCCTACTACCAGCAAGTTTATACTTGGCATTCATGCACTCTATATTCTTCTTAGTGGTTTCATGCAATTTTAAGATCAATTCAGCACGATGTTTAGCATCAAAATTCACTCGTTCCATTGAAGGAAGAGGTAATAAATCAATAGAAGCACGGGGAACAAATCCATAAACAATCTCAAAAGGGCATTTCTTAGGACTAGAATGTAGGGAACGATTATAAGCAAACTCAACATGAGGCAAACACTCTTCCCACATTTTTATATTCTTTTCAAAACAGCCCTAAGCATGGTAGATAAGCTTCTATTCACAACCTCAGTTTGACCATCAGTTTGGGGATGACAAGTATTTGAAAATAAAAGCTTAGTCCCCAATTTTGCCCATAACGTTCTCCAAAAATGTCTCAGAAACTTAGCATCACGATCTAAAACTATTGTGTTTGGCACACCATGCAACATAACAATATCTCGGAAAAACAAATCAGCAACATGTGTAGCATCATCACTTTTACGACAAGGTATGAAGTGTGCCATTTTAGAAAATCTATCCACGACAACAAAGATGCTATCCCTCCCCTTCTTTGTTCAAGACAGTCCTAAAACAAAGTCCATAGAAATATCCTCCCAGGACATGCTAGGAACAGGAAGAGGCATGTACAAACCTTGTGGATTAAGTCGTGACTTAGCTTTTTGACATGTCGTGCAGCGAGCAACGAAGCGCTCCACGTCTCGCCTCATCCATGGCCAAAAGAAATGACCAGCAAGTATGTCCTCCGTCTTTTTCACTCCAAAGTGCCCCATCAGCCCGCCTCCATGCGCTTCCTGTAACAACAACAAACGAATGGAGCTAGCTGGAATGCATAACTTGTTAGCTCTAAACACATAGCCATCGTTGAGGACAAATTTATTCAATGTTTTTCCATCTTTACATTTCAGCAATACATCTTTGAAATCAGCATCATGTTCATATTGATCTTTAATCGTTTCTAATCTTAAAATTTTAAAGTCAAGTTGAAATAGAAGAGTATAAGGTCTAGATAAAGCATCAGCAATAACATTATCCTTTCCCTTTTCATGTTTAATGACATAAGGAAAAGACTCAATAAATTCCATCCACTTAGCATGCCTACGATTCAGTTTCCCTTGACTCCTAGTATGCTTTAGTGATTCATGATCAGAATGGATAACAAATTCTTTGGGCCACAAATAATGCTGCCATGTTTCTAAAGTTCGTACAAGAGCATATAATTCCTTATCATAGGTAGAATAATTCAGAACAGGCCCACTCATTTTCTCACTAAAATATGCAACAGGTTTTTCTTCTTGTAACAAAACACCACCCAATCCAATCCCACTAGCATCATATTCAAGCTCAAAAGTCTTAGAAAAATCAGGAAGTTGGAGAAGAGGTGCATGTGTCAACTTATCTTTCAGTTTGGTAAAGGCGTTATCTTGTTTGGTGCCCCAAGAAAAAGGCACCCCCTTCTTTGTAAGGTCATTCAATGGAGCAGCAATGGTGCTGAAATCCTTCACAAAGTGAAGATAGAACCCAGACAGCCCTAGAAAACTCCGCACCTGTGTGATGGTCTTTGGTACAGGCCACCCCTGAATAGCCTCTACCTTGGCTTGATCAACTTCAATTCCCTATGATGTAACAACATAGCCAAGGAAAGAGACTCGATCCGTGCAAAAGGTGCACTTCTCAAGATTACCAAATAATCGTGCCTCACGTAAAGCATTAAAAACAACACGTAAGTGATCAAGATGTTCATCCATGGATTTTCTATAAATCAATATATCATCAAAATACTCAACAATAAATTTTCCAATGAATGCACGCAAAACCTCGTTCATTAATCTCATGAAGGTACTAGGTACATTAGTTAACCCAAAAGGCATGACTAACTACTCATATAAACCGAACTTAGTTTTGAAAGCAGTTTTCCATTCATCTCCTAGTTTCATGCAAACTTGGTGATAACCACTACGCAAATCAACCTTTGAGAACACAACCGCACCACTCAATTCATCAAGCATATCATCTAAGCGTGGAATAGGATGACGATATCGAATGGTGATATTGTTGATTTCTCTACAATCCACACACATATGCCATGATCCATCCTTTTTAGGTACTAGAATAACTGGAACAGCACAAGGACTAAGAGACTCACGTACATAACCTTTGTCGAGTAGTTCTTGTACTTGGTGTTGAATCTCCTTTGTTTCTTCCGGATTTGTCCTGTATGGTGCACGGTTGGGCAATGAAGCACCGGGAATGAGGTCAATCTGGTGCTCAATCCCTCGAAGTGGTGGTAGTCCTGGTGGTATTTCACTTGGAAACACATCAGAATATTCCTGCAAAATGTTAGCAACAGCAGGAGGCAAAGAATGTTGCATATCGTAAAGGGAAATCAAAGCATCTTTGCATATCAAAGCATAGGCAATAGAGGTGGAAGCAATCAGTTCATTAATATCAGATTTCGTAGCAAACAAGCATTTTCCCTTCAGAGATATCTCATTTTTCTTATCAAACACAGATTTGGCATTGTTATTGTTCTCAATGTTAGCATGGTCCTGAGATTTAGTTTTCCTAGCTCTAGCAATATCATCTTGCAAAATAGCTTCAGGAGACATAGGATGCAACACAATTTTTTTATCGTGGTAAAGAAAAGAATAATGATTTGATCTACTATGATGCATAGAATCTCTATCAAATTGCCAAGGTCTTCCTAGCAGAATATTACAAGCTTGCATAGGCACAACATCACATTCAACGACATCCTTATATGATCCAATAGTAAAATTGATTCGCACAAGTCTAGTTGCATTTGCCTTACTGCTGTTGTTTAACAATTGAATGTAATAGGGATGTGGGTGCGATTTGGTGCTTAGTGCCAGCTTGGTAACCATGTCACTGCTGGCCAAGTTGTTGCAGCTACCTCCATCAATGATCATGCGGCAAGATCGCTCTTTGACGGCACACTTTGTTTGGAATAATGTGTGCCTTTGATTTTGTTCCGCTTTCTCCATTTGTGCACTAAGCACACGCTGCACAATGAGACTATCATAGCGCGCTGCATCTTCTACACCAATATGCTCTTCTTGATGTTCATCGCTACCTGCATAGTCAGCTGCAAGCAAAACACATATATCGTCATCAAAATCACTAGCAGATGAGTACTCACCATCATCTTTAACAATTTGAACATGTTTGCTGGCGCAGTCATGCTGCACATGGCCAAAACCCTTGCACTTGTGACATTGAACGTCTCTAGATTGTCCGGTAGATGCTATGGAAGAAGCACTCTCGGTGGGCTTTTGGGTGGTCTTTACTGCTGAGCTAGTGGAAGAAGCATGTGGCTTGTTGCCGGAGGAAGAAGGTGCTGCCGACTTGGTGAAGAAGATGGCGGGGAAGCATGCCCAGTCGAAGGAGTAGTCATGCATGGTTGCCATGAGCTAGTCTTTCCTGCAGAAATATTAGTTATAGAGCTAGCTCGTCATCCCTGCACTTCCCTTTCAGCTTTACAAGCAAGATGAAACAAATGGGTAACATTATTGTAATCTTTATAAGCAAGTATGTCCTGAATTTCACAGTTTAAACCACCCAAAAATCTAGCCATAGCTGGTTCCTCATTCTCGTCTAAATTACAACACAACATACCCATTTGTAATTCCTGAAAATACTCTTCTATACTTTTATCTCCCTGTTTCAATTGTTGTAACTTATTTAACAGATCACGTGCATAGTAAGAAGGAACAAATCTAGCCCGCATGAGCCGTTTCAAAGCATCCCAAGTTTGTGGTATGTTATTAGGATTTTTCTTGCCATGTTCTATCCACCAAACAGAAGCAAAATCAGTAAACTCACTAGTGGCTGCTCTAACTCTTGCGTTTTCAGGAAACTCATGACATGCAAATTTTTTATCAACAGAAATCTCCCAAGTAATATATGCATCAGGCTCATATTTACCATCAAAATGAGGTATCTTAAATTTGATCTTGTTAAAAAGTATCATCATGATTGTGTACCTCATGCCGACGATGTCCACCCATACCTTGACGGTTGCGTTGTAGCCGGTGCCGTGGCCTAGCTTTCTCATCTTCCCCAATCTCCGTATCTGCAGAATAGTCATCTTCATTGTCACGTACAATACTAGGAGCATTGCTCACCTGTCCATCCGCGGTGCGTCCACGATCCCTCTCCTCAAGGTGCTGCAGGATGACTCCAATAGAGGTGTTCAATGTTTGAATGGAAATCTCCAATGTGCTGATTTTGGTGTTGGTGTCGATCTGCATATTTTCCAATTGACCAAGGTGGTCACTGGTAACACGAAAATCCTCATCAAGCGCTTCTATGCGTAGCCACACTTGGCGTTCGAAGTGTTGTATAATTCCCCGTGTGCGAGGTGAATGCACATCTTCGTTTGTATTTGCTCCTCCTGCCATGGTTAGTAGAAAAAAGAACAATCCAATATGAAAGGGTAACATTATCCCTAGCTACAAAGGTGCTAGTGGAGATAACTCGCTCACTCTCAACCTGTTTCAATCAAGCTCTTACATGTTCTTACCAAGCTCAGCAAGAAGGTGATAGCAACCAGCAAGTAATGAACAACTTCAAGAGCAGGTGTCAATCTATGGCTTTAGGTGGCTGAACAAGCACAAGGAGCAAACTTTCACCACGTTAATCACAACAAGCTGAATAAATGTTCTACGACCGTACTGTGCTGATCTTAGTCTAGACCGTACTAGAGACGCGAGCCGAGACACCAATGTCGTCTCCAAAAACACCCTAAACAACAATCTGATTTTTTATTTTTTTCGTTTTTTCTTTTGTTGGGGTGGTCACCCAAACTCTCTCTAGATGGAATCAGGAGACCCTAGAACAAAATTTGCACATGCGGCTTTTGATCTTGCACTTGTGTTTTTTTTTTCTTCTCTAATTGCTTGTGGCTTTTGTGCGGCTTTTGATTTTGCACTTGCCTTTTTCTAGTTGTCAAACTCAAATTACTAATCTAACTCAAACTCGAAGTAGCAATCTGATTTGAACTCGAACTAGTAATCTGACTCAAACTTGAACTAGCAATTCGACTCAAACTCGAAGTAGCAATGTGATTTGAACTCGTAATCTGACTCAAACTCGAACTAGCAATCCGACTCAAACTCGATAGCAATCTGATTCAAACTCAAACTAGTAACTCGACTCAAACTCCAACTACGAATCTGACTCGAACTAGGTGACCAAATGTGACACGAACTCGAAACTCTAGTGGTGCAAAACTAAAGACCAGCAACTTGACTCGTTGAAGCAACCATGAACTCAACAAGTCTTGACTAAGTAGAGAAAGTAAAAGGCACAATGGTCTAGGAATAATGGAAAAAACAGATCTGGTATTTTTTGGGCTTTTTTTTGGACTATAGGGTGATAACAGTGGAAAGAAAAGTAATGGTAGCACTCTCACCAATTAACCTTGCTCTGATTACCACTTGATAGGATCTTGGTTCCCGATCTTTTGATGAGAATAGGAGGGTTCGATTTGTGGAGGAGAAGACGTTGGTGATCCAACTACACCGTCCCCAAGACGATGCGCCTTAGCGATCGGTACACTGACTTCGAAGTTCTATTGATCTTGCTGGTGCACAATCAACCTGACCACGAGGGTCTTTGTTCCTACAAGCAATCGAAGAACACGCAAGAACAAGAAGAACAAGCACTTATCAGTTGAATCAATCTAAAGTGGGGTTCTGGATACAAGTAGACGGACGTTCTAGTCGACACGCGCGTGTACAAGGAAGCAACAGAAGCTAACTTACAAATAAACAAAACTCACCAACTAATGAGAGTGGCATCTACTATTTATTACCTCCCTAGGGTCACGAGAAACCCTAATCACGAGTTCCTAATGGACTCCAAACGATACATGGTCCATGGGCCCAATTTTGGTGATACAGCACCATGGACAGAAAAGGTCTTGGTATTAAAATAATGATTGCGGCCGACTCCGAATAGATATGGACATGAGGCCAGATCCGTTTGAAAGTAAACTTGATAATCTTTCCAGGAAGTACTTGAATGCCCAGATCGCAGTCCGTATGAAGTAGGGTGGCCATCACAAGTTGGTGTTGTTCTGCTGTCCAAATCCCGTCCACGCGAATTCCCTTCCCATTGGCTCCTCTCCATTGTTCCTAAGCAAAACAAGAAAGCACGTAGTTCTATGGTCTAGATAAGATGGACATAAGGCCAATAACGAGTTCACCTCATAGTTTAGTTGACGTGCACGAGCGCGAGTGATTGGACCAGAAACCGGTAGCTGAGTTGGTGTGGATGTATCAAGGGTGTTGATGTCCTCATCAAGAGATCACGTTTACCTTCATGTCTCTCCGATGAAGGGAATTCATCGTTTCAGAGTGAAGGGAAAGCTTGCTCCATGATTCATCAGTTTGTTCACCATCATTTAAAAATGCGGACCCGTGGCCTATCATTTGAAGTTACCAGTGTCACTCTCTGGAATTCACAATGTTTTTCACATTTCTCAGCTGCGGAAGTGCCTTAAATCCCTGGCTGAAATCCACACCGAGGACATTGAAGCTATCCAACCGGATCTCACTTATTCTAAGTATCTGATCCGGGTTATTGATGAAAAGACTCGCGCCACAAGAAACTGGACTTTCTACTTCTACAAAGTCTTGTGGAGTAACCATGCCGCTGAGGAAGCGACATGGGAAAGCGAGGAATATGTACGATCCGTTATCCGGACTTGCTATCATCTTATATCCGATAATCCTTTTACCTCCGTCTCTTTAATTTGTAATCTCGGGACGAGATTCTTTTAAGGGGGAGGATGTAAAATCCCTAAAAATTCATAGTACTAAGTTCAGATAGGAGAATTAGAAATTTGAATGGGAAAAGAAATAAAAAGGAAATGGAAAAAAATAAGGTGATTTAAACCTACATGAGGGAATCCAAAAATTCAAAATAGCTCCTGTTCAAACCTTGACAAAATAAAAATTTGAGTTCACCATTAGCTTCCAAATATTCCAAATAGCAACCTTGTCAAATTTCATAACATTTGGAGCACATTTGCTATTCAGTTCAATGGGTACATTAAATCCCATTCAAATACAAATTCAAATTTGAATTTCAGATGAAACTTGGTCAAATCAAGATTTGAATTTCAGAATCATATTCCTCATGTTTGATTTGGGTTCCCAGCAAATATCTAACCATTTTTGGATCAGTACTGGTATGGAATTGAATGACCAGATGTGAGAAGGAAGTTTTCCCTTGGTGGGGCCCACTGTCCAGTGAGGGAAGAACAGAGGAACCGACTGAACTTGCTCTGTCTCTCTGCCTCCCCGCGCTTCAACGCCGGGAGAAGGCTCCACCACGGTATGGGCATGCACAAGCAGCTAGCTACGTGGCTACCACACCCAAATGACTTCCCCTTATTCCCTGGTGACTTCCCTTCAACGTCTTCCTGTTTTTTCTCCCAAAATCATAGTGTCGTCGCCATTGTTGCCGCCTCCCAGTTTCTTGCTTCGTCCCACCATTCTGGCCATCGAGTGATCGTGCTCCAAGAGGATAAAAGTACCCCCACTCGTTGCTCTACCTTTTCAACCTGTTAGTTCAAAGTTTCCTAACCTCAATCCTTCGTATTTCTCAGTTTGGCGAATGCGTCGTGCTGCCGCCATGAGGTCACCCTTTGCATCCCCGTCGTGCCGGTGATACTGGCTTAATCACGAGCTGCTTTCCAAAGCAAAATAGCGTGCTTCAACCTCTACTTGCACACGGTTAAAATCGTTCTTGATTTCATGCTTTATCCAGCAAGTAATCGCCGTTCTTCTCTCGGTCTTCTTCGAGCCTTCATGCTAGTTTGTGAGAGCAATTTGTTTTATACGTGGATAAATCCTTTGAGCCAGCTATATTTTAGCTTTAATATCCCCTAGCACACCCCCTGGATCAATTCTCATTGAAGACCATCGACCAGAGCTAGAGTATTTCGAGTTTTCCCCGCCGCCATGGGAAAATGTCGTCGGTCCACCGTCGAAGTCAACGTTTCTGTTTATTTCACCCTTGTTCATCCCCATATTTATCTTCCCTAGGATCCTATAAAAGTTTCTAAGTGATTTCCAAGGAGTTTGAGCAACAGAGCGGCGGTTCCGACATGGTCGGAACCCTAGCCGCGGTCGCCGCGGTCGCCGCCGTCGTGTGCGCACTTTCGGCCTCTGCTGGTAGGCGCCGACCCCACCACCGTGCTCAGCATACAATTTTATGCTCAGGCGGAAAGTTTAGGGAGGGGTGATGCCCGAGAAAGCCGAGCTGGGAAGCTCGCTGGCGCAGCGCCGCCGCGGCAGCCCGAGCACCGCCCCTATCCTGAGGTTGAAGACAACAAAGGTGGGTCCCGCTTGACAGCCTCTGGTTTCATTCCCTCGAGATCTAATGTGGCCATCAGATCAATTGTGGCTGTGTGGGGAAACTCTATGGCCCATATGTGGCCCAGTTGTGATTGGATCATTTTAAACAGTGGCCCAGTTTGATTAATTCAAATGTTTCCAATTAAAAATTAATTCCAGATTTCATCCAAACTTTGAAAATCAATTACTCCTAGTAGACTTGCTCACATATTTCCAAATACATTCTGGTAGACTCATCTTGATGCCAGTTTTGCAGTAGTGCAATTGGTTGAACATGAAAGTCCCAGAATTTCCATAGTTAATTCCTTTGAGCTAACTGCTTCGGAAATTAATTAATCCTGTTATGCTAATTGGAAAGTTCCCAATTTTGGTCAGAATATTCATTCTAATGCACTTGACATCCAGTAAAAATTTTAAGTTCATTGGACTTCAATTACTGGATCAAACAGTGTGCAAATCCCCAATGTTCATAGAAAATTCAGAAATGTACAGAAATATTTCTAGATTTTATCCCAAATTTATAAAATCAATTTCTCCCTGTAGGAAGCTCAGAAAATTATGAAACAAATTTCCTAGCACCAGTGAGACCTTCTCTACCATGATCATCTGCTGTTAGCCATGACAAAGCTCCAGATTTAATACTAAAATTTAGAGAATGCTTTTACTTGTTGGAATTTTAGAGACAGCAAGCTTCCTTGAACATCTCCAATTTTTGGTCCAAAACTTCCTCATAGAACCTAGTGTCCAGTGTAAAATTACAAAGCCAATTAAAATCATCTTCATACCTGATCAGTGTTTAGAAAGTCTTTTTATATAGATTCAATATCACTCATGTACTTTATATATTGCATATCGTATAGTGATCGAGATCGAGGAGGAGCCGGATGTGTAGAACTGCCATGCTAATGTTATATGGAATCTGGTAGAAGTTGAGTAGATGAAATCTACTTGCGAGATAGTTACACCGTCACACGGGATTGGTTTATGTTGAGAATGGTATATGAGTATTAATATGAGATTGGGCTGCGGCGTAGGAAGCAGCGAGACGTGGTCTCACGTGCATAGCACTGCCTGTGTCGATTGAGGACCGATCCATGTGCAGCCCCGCTGAGCAAGTTTGAAGTGTACGACATGCATACTGGCTATATGGAAACAAGGAAACCGATGTAATTGTTTAACCTGGGTGTCGAGGCTTACCCTACCGTTTTATAAGAGTAGGTTGAGTGCAGCAAGGTGTAAATCTGCCAGTGGGCACAGGCACGCTCCGCGAGGGGACCTTCTGCCCATTACGGATGGACCGTTCGACATTTGGGTTTCCTTTGAAAGTTTGCTACATACAACATAGTATTGAAGTGTGATTCGCTCCACTTTCGAAACAGACGTATGTGACGTGTTATACGGGTGTCTACTGATTGCAATCACCGTCTCTCGTGGTTATTTGAGTATCATTTGTTCACTGTGTCATGCCGTAGTAAATATTTAAGAAGTCAGAAGAATATGATGTATTGAATTATAATTGTTTTGCAACCATGTCTGCTGTAGTATATGCTCATTAAAGTTATAATTCTGAACCATTAACTTGCTGCTAATAAGTTGAAAGTAAGGATCCACTTGTAGGCGAGTAGTTTATGCAATATCATTGCCTATATTTAGATTTTTCCCTGCATGTTGAGTTTCATGCTTAGGTGAGACGGTTAAGTCTTGCTAAGCCTTCGTGCTCACGGTTCCTATATTAAGTTGTTTGCAGGTGAGACGTATGAGGAAGGGCCCAAAGATGAGGCGATGCCCCCGTTCGGGTATACCACCGAGTGGGAGCCCTGCACGCCGCCGTGATCTGTTGTGTGTTGTTAGTGTGTAGCATCCCCGGGCTGGATGGCTGCACTTTTGCATAGCTAGGCTGAGAGTTTAGCTAGGAATATTAGTTCCACTGTACATTAAGTATTATAAAAGACTTCCACTGTTTCAATAAATAAAACTTTGTGTTTTGTCATATTCTTTTCGTGTGTGCTGTTTGGTGCCGCATCGCACGGCATCACCCTCTGTGATTCCTGGAATGTTCGGACCCGGTCCTCAATGACGCCCACTATCAACACTTGGAACATCATCAGCGGGCCCCTTGGGGGTTGTCGGACCTTGGTGGCTTTGACGGCGCCCACTTTCAATGCTTGGAACGTCGATGGTTGACCCTTTGGGGGTTGTCGGAGCTTGGTTGCTTCGACGTCGCCCACTGTCAATGCTTGGAACATCAACGACATGCCCCCTAGGGGTTGTTGGAGCTTGGTAGCTCCGACGGTGCACACTATCAATGTTTAAAACATCGATAGCGGGTCCCCTAGGTGTTGTGGGAGCTAGTGCTCCGGCAGCATCCACCATCACCGAGCAAATTGACATCTAATATTTATTTTTCCTGCACATAAGAAACAAGAAAAGCAGTAATATTCATCATCTTGTCTATAACTTATTTGCGGCTTATTATCCTCTTTGAAATTTAGATCCTAAGGAATTTAACATGACGACATAAGTGTATTGATGAAATCTCTTTAGGTCCGAATGCTTTCCGGACCCGCCCTACTGGGACCTGCCAGGATATAGGTAGAGTCGTGTACTTAGGGTGCCTGACCAGTCTAAGTCGATAGCACACTCCATACTTGTCATTGGCTTTGGTTTTCAGGCGAGTAGACCATACAACAATGCTAAGACCCAAAAGAAGATTAACAATACAAATTATATATCACATGAATACCCTAGACTAAATTTAAAAGGGATTGCACAACATTGTTATAGACAAGAAGGTAAAAAGTAATGAGCTTGTACAAATGAAATGCATGTAGAGTTTGTACGTATAAAATGTTTCTCATTAACGTCCGAATTACAGGGGAAGACAAGGACACACTTAAAGTAAATGACCAAGTTAAGTGTGCTATTCATCTTGTTCTTTCCCAGGGTGGGTCAAGACATACCTAAAGTACAGGACCAAGTTAAGCACGCTAGGACCCTTCCTGACTCCGTTCATAGACTATAAGAGATACAATTTATTTAAACAGACTCACCTCCATGTAGCTAAGCATAAAACTTACGGAGGTGCTCGATGTTCCACGGATTGGGAAGCGGAGTCCCATCTTCTGTCGCCAAGCGAACGCATCCGGGGCAGAAAACTTTGACAACCCGGAAGGGACCTTCCCAGCCTAGGGAGAGTTTATTCATCCCTTCTCGAGTCAGTATTCTCTGCAGCACCAGATCGCCTTTTTCTAGATGCCGGTTGTGCACGAACCTTTGATGATAGCGCCGAAGCGCCTGGTGATATGGTGCATTCCGAACAGCTGCTTGGCACGTTGCCTCGTTGATGAGGTCTAGGTCTTCACGCCGGAGCTTGTCCTGCATGGCTTTGTCAAAGGTCCGGACTTGGAGAGACCCCATGGTGATCTCCGAAGGAAGGACTGCTTCAGCTCCGTACACCAAGAAGAAAGGTGTCTCTCCAGTTGCCTGGCTAGGTGTTGTCCTGCTTGCCCACAATGCAAACGGAAGCTCCTCTATCCAGTTGGCACCATGGTTCTTCAAGCTCTCATTTGTTCACGTCTTAAGTCCCTTGAGTGTTTCTGCATTAGCTCTCTCAGCTTGACCATTGCTTGTCGTGTGAGCTACTGCTGCATAGCCGACTTGTATGCCGAGATCTTCGCAGTACTCTTGGAAGCTGCACTTGTGAATTTGGTTCTGTTGTCTGTAATAAATCTGTTCAAAACTCCAACTCTGCAGACTATGGACTTCAAGAACTTGATAACTGATTGCTTGTTGATTTTCACCACTGGGGTAGCTTCCGGCCACTTGGTGAACTTGTCGATAGCAGCGTACAGGAACCTGTAACCTCCGACGGCTTTTGGGAAAGGTCATAAAATTTCCACCCCCAAATAGCGAATGGCCACATGGGAGGTATCATCTGCAGTGACTGAGCTGGTATGTGAATCTGCTTTGCATGGAACTAGCACGCTTTTACCATGTCGACAATATCCTGGAGTGTTGTAGGCCAGTAAAAGCCATGTCAGAAGGCTTTACCGACCCACGTGCGAGAAGACGCGTGGTTCCTGCAATCGCCTCCATGGATCTCTGCGAGAAGCTAGCAGCCTTCTTCCCGGAAAATGCACCGCATTAGAATGTTGTTGGTACCACGTCAATAGAGATCCCCTTCTACCAACGTGTATCTTTTATCCAACTTGACAATTCGATCAGCGGAAGCACCGTCTTCAGGAAGGATGTTGTCCTTCAAGTAGCTCTGGATCTCTAAGATCCATGCATCGGAGCTAACTTGATCTTCTGGATCTTGCACGCTGGGTTGCTCGGAGCTTCCTGCAGTGCCTACGATCCTTGGTGGACGCCATGGTAACAGGCCCACCGGGACCGCCACTTTGAGGTGTTGGTCTCGCCCCCATCACTCAGTTCAACGGGCTGAGCGGTAGGTCCTGACAATCTCCTGACAAAAACTCCGTCTGGAGCTTGAGCTCCGGTTGAAGCCTTCGTCGAGAGATCATCAGCTTCAGCATTGTTGAGACGCTGGACATGACAGAGATCCAGGACGTGGAAGTCATTCTGCAGCTTCTGGACTTCAAGTAAATAAGCAGCGAGTTGGGGATTGTTGCAACTGCATTCACCTTTGACTTGCTTGATGATGAGCTACGAGTCACCCTTCACCAGTAGCTGCCTGACGCCATATGATAGCACCACCTTGAGTCCGTAGATGGGAGCTTCGTACTCTGCCATGTTGTTGGTTGCCTTGAAGTCAAGGTGTACCATGTACTTGACCTTCTCCCCTGTCGGAGCGAGGAGAAGGATTCCAGCTCCGGCCCCCTGCTTCTGCACGGAGTCATCAAAGTAGAGTGCCTAGTAAGGCTTAGTGAAGAATGGGACCTTAGGTTCCGGCTTCTGCTCACTGAGGCCCCCTGGAATTGATGAGGAAGGAGTCCACTCCGCCACAAAGTCAGCCAGCACCTAACTCTTGATAGCATGTCGAGGCAGGAATTCGAGATGGAATGCTGCCAGCTCCGCAGGCCACTTGGCGATATTTCCAATAGAATTTGGATTATGCAATATAGCACACAGTGGATGGGAGGTTACCACTGATATCTTGTGAGCTTGGAAGTAGTGATGTAGTTGTCTCGAGGCAATAAGGACTGCATATAGTAGCTTATGCACCTTAATGTATTGAGTCTTGGTGTCGTGGAGCACTTCACTAATGAAGTACATTGGCTACTGGATGGACTGGACCCTCTCGGAGGGGCCCAAAGCTTCTTCTTCATCAACTCGTACCCTCCTGAAGGTGTCCGGATCTTCTTCTTGAGCAACCCGTACCCTCCAAGAGGGGTCCATATCTTCTTCTTCATCAGGCAGGACCTTCCCAGAGGGGTCTGGACCTTCTTCTTATTTAGCAGAAATTCCCTCAATTGAGAGAGGTTGATCCACAAGCATCTTGCCTTTAGGATCCGTGCCTTGGGGCTGGGACCAATACTCACCTTTAGGTAGCTCCGGACCCTCCCAAAGGGGTCTAGACTCTTGAGCTGAAGATGGCTCCGGTCTCTTCGCGACCAGGACCATGCTAACAACCTCCGTAGTTGCTGAAATGTAAAGCAGAAGAGGCTCACCAGGCTCTGGAGCTACCAAATCTGGTAGTGCGATGAGGAGCTGCTTGAGCTCTTGAAACGCCCTCTCTGCTTCTTCGAACCAATTAAATGGCCCGGACTTCCTCAATAGCTTGAAGAAGGGAAGTACTCACTCTGCCAGCCTTGAGATGAACTAGTTGAGCGTAGCTAGACACCCAATTAGCTTCTGGACGTCTTGACGCAGGTTGGAGGCTGCATCTCTTCAATGGCTTTGATTTTGGCCGAATTTACCTCAATTCCTCGATGAGTCACCAAGAAACCAAGGAGATTTTTGGAGTTAATCACGAAGATGCACTTGTCCGGGTTGAGCTTCGTATGTGTCAAGCACATCTTATCAAAGACAACTTGCGGATTATCAAGGAGTGATTCTTTGTTCTTCACCTTGACGACGATGTCATCGATGTAGAGCTCCACCAAGTTCCCGATGAGCTCTCCAAACATTTTGTGCATGGCTCGCACAAAAGCTGAAGCAGCATTTTTTAGACCGAAAGGCATGGCAGTGTAACTATATAACTCATCTACTGTAATGAAGGCAGTATGCTCTTCATCTTCCCTAGACATTTGAATACGATGATATCCAAAATATGTGTCTTGGAAACATAATAACTCACACCCAGAGGTAGAATCCACTATCTGATCTATTCTAGGAAGTGGAAATGGGTATTTTGGGCATGCCTTATTCAAGGTGGTGTAGTCGATGCACATTCGAGCTTCCCGCCGGCCTTTAGTATAACGGCTGGGTTTGCCAGCCACCGAGGATGGTGAACCTCCCGGATGAAACCAGCGTCGAGCAGCTTTTTGATTTCTTGTCTGATGAAGTTCTGCTGCTCGACTGATTGCTTCTGGGGCTTCTGATGTACTGGTCGTGCATCGGGGTATATCTCCAGGTTGTGCTCGATCACCTTCCTAGGGATCATAGGCATCTCTCACGGTTACCACGCAAACACGTCGAGTCCAGAAAATAATCAAATCCTTCATGTTTGCAATTGCTTTCACACAGTTCACTATCCACACAATGAACACACCACACATTCATTCATTCACATAGTTGAACACACAAGAAAATATTCATTCACAACAGTGGAACACACAGTGGAACATAGATAAATTTCATTCATTAACACAATATATTACAAAACACAAGAAAAAAGTATAAGAAGACACAAGAAAAGAAAAATATCAACTAAAAAATAGCAAAGAAAAACAAAATCCTCAACCTCATCCGCTGCCTCCTCCTCCTCCTCCTTCTCCTCCTCCTCCTCCTCCTCCTCCTTTGGCGGTGACTCCGGCGCAGATGCAACAGGAGCCTGGGCTAGCTGCGCCGGTTGCTCCAACTGCACCGGTGGTGCAACCCCGAGACCGAGGTTGCTCTCCGTCGCCGCCACCAGATTTCTGTGGCCCTCGGCACTGAGCACCTGGACCATCATCTTGAACAGAATGTCGAGACAATCGTCCACCCCCGTGAGGGCGTAGAGGTAATGGCCGAGGGTACCCATTCCAATAAACTGTGGAAGGGTACCCAGACCCAAGAAACTCATGGTGCGATACGTATTGTTGTACGCCTCTTACGGCATAAGGAGGTGTTGCTCGGTGTTGAACCTCTCAGGGGAGGTGCAACACAGTTTCTTGCACAATGGCTCTCTCGACGGGCTTGGAGGCGGAACATTGGCCATTGTGGTGGTGGGTCATCGATGCGAATAAGATGAAGACGAAGAAACGGATGAGCGACGCACTTGTGGAGAACTGACCCGTGGTGGTGCATCTTATATAAAGTCTATGCGGAGTCGACGAGGAGCGGTTGGTTTCCCGTGCATTGATGGAACAACGTGACGCATCGATACCACCTCGGGGAAACAAAAGGTCGTGCACGCCGATCGCACGCATCTCTGCACCACCACTGCTGAAAATAAGTTCTCCGCTGTCCTTGTGCCGCACGTCTCTCTTTCAACAATGGAAGACACGCTTTCATATCTCGCGCATCTCGCTTTAGTCTCTCGAGCGTCTCACTTTAGTCTCGTGCGTCTCGTGTTTATCTCGCTCGTCTCTTCGCCTTCGGTGCTCCTTTACTAAGACCAACCCTCCTTTACTAATCGACCAACTGTAGTGCGACCACCGCCTCTGTTCCACAAACTCCAGTGCAACCGCCACCCCTGTTCGCCATCACCGCCGTCGTCCTCGTCGTTGCACTGTTCATGGTTGGGTAGATATCGGCTTGGCGCGTAGCCGACTGAAGAAGGAGCGCATTGGTGTGGTGCAAGAACCATCCCCATATATGTACATATGGCACATCGGTCGTATGGTTGTATATATGTAGCTCTGCAACAGACTGGTGAACTTAATTGTAGTTTTGTTTTTCCGTCTTTGTTTGTTTTTGGTATTTCAATTTCTTCGCGAAGTCTGAGTTGCGAGATTTATTGAAGTGGCAGTGCATCGTTCCCAGTAAAGAAGGGGTAAGTCATGAATAACAAGCATAATCATATGAGTATAACCATCATTTACTTTGTAGACTGAATGGGAAAGTGGTTACTACCCTCTAACAATCTCCTTCTCAGAGGACTATCCTTTGGTGCCTCCAAGATGCGCCTTTCCACGTGGTTTCTTCCACCCAAATGTCCATCGCTCAGGAGCACTTTGCATTGGGATTCTTGATCAAGAGACTGTAAGATAGACTTATTTTGCTCAACTAATTAGTAATTGTTGCCGAACTTATTTGAACTGGTTTCTTATGTTGCTTAAATTGATATTTCGTAGGGGTGGTGGACTGATTTTACAATCGAAACTATACTGCTTGAAGATCACCATTTGCTTCATCAGCCAAATGCGTCTGATGTTGAAAATGATTGCTATAATCCACTTATCAAGGTTAGACACTTTGTGTTAGTGACCAACGTAGGTTATTCATTCCCCATTTGACATTTGTTAATTTAAAGAATGTAAATATTTTCAGGATCTAGGGGAATATATGAGACGTGTTCGGAAGCAAGCTGGACAATACAATTTAGATTTATCAATGGGAGCTTTAGGAACAAGTTTTGAACCAAAATTAGTTTAGAGGGCACACAATGTGTATGAACTATGAAATTCATTGAGTTGCAAATTATCTCTGAATTGCAATGTCATTGCGTATGTTTATCCCTGAATTCCAATTATATCCCTTAGTTGCAATATCATTTTGTTTGTTTATCCCTGCAACGAGCTCACGATAACGTGCGAGTGGCAACGAACGCTCACGATGTCATGCGAGTGGCGATAGGGAGACAAGTACATGAGAGACACACTTTAAAAAGGTGCGCCTCTGATTTCTAAGATATGCCAAAAGGGAAACGCGCCTTACTCGAGCACGTTTCCGATTCGTGCTGAAGATCTTTTATCCCAACTTGAAAAGTTGTGTGCGTTGCAACGATCATATAAGGCATTGTGCACAGATGCTAGTGGGACATGCCCGGATGGCAAAAGACGTTGATCCTGGCTTTAGCACACCTTGGCGCATCTTTTGGCATACGGGGTGCCCGTTCGGCGAAAAGATAATGCGAGACGTGTCTTACCTAAGCACATATCCGATTCATGCCGAAGATCTTTTGTCCCATGACGGAAAGCTGAGTGTGTTGCAACAATCATATAAGGCATTGCACACAGTTTCCAGTTGGACATGTGCGTATGCAAAGATGTTCGTGGCTTCAGCACACCGGGGCACATCTTTGCATACAGTTTGCCCACTCAGCCACAAAATAATGCGAGACGTGCGTTATATATGAACGTCTCCGATTTTTGACCTATTTTTAGCTCTCGCGCGCTCTCTGGCCAAAATTTTCACGCAAAACTTACTCGCGCACTCTCAACCAAAGGGAGACGCTGAAATGAGATACCCGTGTTATAGAGGCCCGACTCCGAGTTTTGCTAATTTTATCTCTCACACGCTCTCTCCCAACACTTGGCAAAATTTTTGAGCTCTTGCGCACGCTCTCAACCTAGAACCATAACTCCTGAGCATGCCGCCGCCGTCCCCCTTCCTCAACTCCCTCTTTGTCATTTTCAAGCTGCCGCCTTCACCGTTGGCCCCGACCTTCGTCATCAGAGAGTTGAGCACGCTGGAACACACCACATTGCCCCCTGTCCTTGGAGCACGCCGCCGCCTCGACTTCGACCTCGATAATCGATATGAGCATGTCGCCTCCTTCACATAAGTGGAAATGTTCTCCTTGTCCCTGGAGCACGCCGACCTGCTGTCATCAAAGATTTGAGGAACTGCCGCTCCAGCTCCTCTGCCATCTCGTCCCGGAGCATGCCGCCGCCTCGACCCTGCCCTCAGGGCGTGCATTTCAGTGATTTTATTGAATTTGAGGATATCCAATGAAGGCTCATCATTAATGAAGTCAATGATTCAAAGGGAGAATTTTCATTATGATATACATTCATCTTCCTTGTTTATGTCCAATGCAGAAGTAATGTTTTATATAATGAATTCTGATTTCCAAACCCTTGAAACTGCAAAAGTTGTGGTTGACACTTTCATTTTCCATCCCAGTGAGTTTGATTTCTACCTCTGCAGCCATGCTGGAATCAAGGTGCCTATGCAATAATTGGTGTTTCTCTCACGAGTTTTTGATATCAGGATATTAATGCATCAGTAGAATGTAAATTGTTTGTTTTTTCAGGAGACAAGCACACCAGCTCACTACCATGTCCTTTATGATGAGAACAATTTTCTTTGCTGATGTTTTGCATATGCTCACCAACTGCTTGTGCTACATGTAAGCTCGGTTCTTCATTCACTTCCTGTGTTTATTACAACTGTATACCATTTGTTCCTAAGCCTTTAGATATTTGCTCCCTTATGTGACTATTTAAGCGAATGTGACTGCAATTTGATAATGTTTTATATAATTTCAGTGATTTTATTGAATTTTAGGATGTCTCAGTCGGAGCATTAGAGGCTATGAAGACTCATCGTTAATGAAGTCATTGATCGGGAGAATTTTCATTATGGTATGCAAGATTAGATGATGATAGTTATGATGTGTGTAATTAGTTACTTTGTAATTAGGATGAAAAGGGGGCATTCTTTGTTGTGTAATTAGTATACTTGATAACCACGATTGACACTTTGTTGATATTTGATTGGTTAATATAATTTAAGGTATGATCTTTTTGTCTATACATATGTTCATATATGTGTATGTTGCTGACACTGGCAATGCGGCTGCCAAATCTTGGCTAGCTCCAGGATGCAGCCGACAACCAGGATAATCACGGGTGGGGGCACCTAATAGGAGACCCTACCGGTAAACAATCCGCGACGAGCTGTAATAGAGAATGTCTCGAATTACCTAAATAAAGGAGACAAGATTGCTTAAAGCCCGTCTCAGATCCCAAACAAATCTGCATCGCACTTCAATAAGGAGCCATCTCGGATCAGTCAATAAACCTGCGACACAATATGTTAGTGCTTGTCTCGCATGTATGCTGATGGGCGACGCGCACAAATAAAGGTCTCCAATGACACCATAAAGAATGTCTGTTATGAGTCAAAGAAAGGAGACACACTACTTTTGAGCTTGTCTCGCACTTTTGCTGATCGGCAAAGCGCACACCGCACGTCTCTAATGACACATAATGCGAGAGGCGACGACGGAGACACACAGTTTGTTCGTCTCCCTTCTTCGTTCAGGCGCTTCTCGGATGAGCCTTTCTTACGTAGTGCCTGCATCTAATGCACGAGGAGGTGGCCCGAGGAGGACGCGGCCGCTGCTGCCACGGCAGCGGCCTGCAATGCCCGAGGAGGATTAAGGATACGCGGCGGCGGCCTGCATCTGAGGAGAGAGATTGGGGAGAGAGACACCCAAGGAGAGATGGGGACGGGTGGTATTTTGGAGTATGCGTGGGAAGGAGACAGGCTGGGTGGAGTATTATTGAGGAGAGAAGGAGACGGGTAGGTGGAGTATTATTGAAGAGAGACACAGTGGATGGGTGGATCCGCGTGAAAAGTGCTGATTGGTGGAGAAGGTGGACCGTGGTCCGAACAAGGTGGACTTCGGCAGTAATTTTCACATGTAGTTTGTTATCGTACAACCGCCTGTGATATTGTCTATTATCACAGGCGGTTTGTAGCATTAATTGCCTGTGATAATCTATATTTTTTACAGGCGGTTTTTAGTTACGAACCGCCTGTGATATATGATTATCACGGGCGCTTTTTAACGCATTTCACAGTATATGTTTTTTTACGGACCGCCTATAAAAAAATTTGTGGCGCCTGTGAAAATGCTTTTTGTACTAGTGTAGGGTGGAGTATGTGGGTCATCCTCAAGGGGGTTCTGTTTTGGGAACTTGGTGGAGACCCCCACTGATCCCAGTGGGCTTAGGTGTTGTGTTGTTAGCTGCATGCAGTCAGGTATGTTAAGTACTGTGTTGTCGCCGCTATTGTGATCACGAGTAAGGATCTTACCATTTTATGTTGGAATGTTCGTGTCTTAATCTGCCAGCGCGTCGTGAAGTTGTAAGGGATCTTATTCTAATGTCAGTCCCGAGGATTGTGTGCCTACAAGAGACTGAATTGGAACACCTAAACAGCAGACTGGCCGCTGAGTTTTTTGGGCTTGTAATGAAGGACTTCTTATACCTTCCCTCCCAAGGGTACAAGAGGAGGCTTACTGGTCGCCTGGGACCAAGAGCAAGTGCAGGCTTCTTCACCTACATTGCACCACTCTTTCTTATCAGTCAACATTTTGCACAAGTCTAGCCATACCTCTTATTTCCTCACTTCGGTGTATGGCCCTTCAAGAGATGCTGATGACTGAACAGGGCGAGAGGCTTGGTAAGGGGCGACTGAGAAGCTCTTCTGCCGACGGCCACTCCAGTGCCGGCAGCCACCAGAACCTCACCGGCTGGATCTAGCATAGTCTTGGAATGCCTACTATCGCAGCCAGTGTTCCGATCCTCATGCCATAGAGATGCCTCCACCCATGGAGATTCTCTCGGTGGATCCATCTATTAAGAACAACATCGATCCACCTGTGGGCCAAATGACTACTACAATGTCGGAAGAAAATAGGTACGACGAGGGCGGCTGGATTCCGGTTCAAGGTTGACGGAGGAAATCGATGCCTGGAGATGCATCGGGTTCAAGGGCTAAATCAACATCACCAGTTCAGTGGGTACGATCCCGACCCAAAGGAATTAAGATACATCCATGGCGTGGTCCTCTTCCTCGACCTTGAACTCAGACGGCCATAGTTTCCGGTGACTGTTGGTGCAGCACGCCGTGAATGGAATCGTGACACACTTGGAACTCGTCACACTATTGATGGAACACTCAAGAACACGAGCGGGAGATCAAGACACAACATAGACGAGCGTTGTTTTTTTGTGAGCTGATGCAGAGAACGTTGCACCACTCTGTTTTTGTATGCATCTATAATGAAAAGCAAAACAGTTATTTACATGCCGATACTCCCGGCACACACCCACTCACCCTCAACCGAACGTGCCATCCGCTCAACTAGGGAGACCGGGTACTCCATGGCTAGTATGGTGCATGCAACAACTCCTTCTATAACTGAATACCTGAACTACCGGGCATGAAATCCACGAACACCTATTGTGCAAACTAACCATGCAATACATGCAGAACGTGCAGCTGGTGCACGAGATTATTTAACAAATCACCCCCTAATCATGCTGCACTAGGATCACCCCCATCTTTTCACTCAATTCTGCAAACTTGACACATCCCAGTGCCTTCGTCAGGATATCTGCAGCTTGCTCATTGGTGCTAACATACTGAATTTTAGTGCAGCCATTCTCCACACATTCCCTGATAAAATGACACAGAGTATCAATGTGATTACTTCTCTCATGATGAACTGGATTCTTGCTGAGTTCTATTGCTGATTTGTTGTCCACAAAAGTTTGAAACTAGCAGTGCTGCTGCCTGTTAATTCAGCCAATAGTTTGCTCAGCCAGACTCCTTGACAAGCTGTAGAGGCTGCTGCTATATACTTTGCTTCACAGGATGAAAGTGCCACTATTTTCTGCTTCTGTGACATCCAAGTGATCAGACTTGAGCCAAGAAAGAAAGCCACACCTGATGTGCTCTTGCGATCATCAATGTCCCCAGCGAGATCACTGTTGCTGTAACCCTTCAGAGGCTGTTCCATCTTGGCAGTTTTCTTGTAACAGCACCCATATCCAAGTGTACCAGCTATGTACTTCAGAATTTGCTTCACAGCTGCCCAATGCTGTTCTGAAGGATTCTCCATATACCTGCTGACAATGCCAACCCAGTAGGCTATGTCAGGTCGGGTGTTCACAAGATATCTTAGGCTCCCTATCACACTCCTGTATTTTGTGGCGTCCACTGCTGCTGATCCATTATTCTTGCAGAGCTTGAGGCGATTTTCCATTGAGGTGTGAGCTGGTCTGCATCCAGTCATGTTTCCCAGCTTCGAGATCTTCCTTGCATATGCACTCTGACATAGGCTAATCTCTCCATTCCCCTGTTTTACCTCAAAGCCCAAGTAATAACTCAAGAGACCAAGGTCACTCATGCTGAACTTATTCTTCATTTGAGCCTTGAACACATCTTCCTAACTTGGACCAGTGATGATTAAATCATCCACATAAACACCAATGAGTAGAAAACCTTGCCCATTTTTTCTTCTGTATAGTGCTGCTTCCAGAGAGCTTCGGGTAAACCCCAGTGCCAACAGCTCTTTATCTAGTTTGGCATTCCACACACGAGGGGCTTGCCTTAGCCCATAAAAGGCTTTGTGCAGTTTAAGTACCTTCCCTGCGTCATCTTCTTCGATAAACCCTGGAGGTTGATGTACATAAATATTTTCTTGTAGAACACCATTTAAGAAGGCTGACTTGACATCCATGTGATGAATTTCCCAGCCACCATGTGCTGCAAGTATAACCAACAATCTAACAGTCTCCATCCTTGCAACTGGGGCAAACACATCATCGAAGTCCACCCCTTGGCGCTGAGCATACCCCTTGGCAACAAGTCTGGCCTTATGCTTTACCAGATTCCCTGATGGGTCTTTCTTAATTTTGAATACCCACTTCAAGCCTATAGCTTTATGCCCTGCTGGTAAACTCACAAGTTGCCATGTTTTGTTTTCTCTTATTGCCTCCATCTCTTCTTCCATGGAATTCTTCTGGCATCTCTCACCCAAAGCCTCATCTATACTTCTTGGTTCTTCAGCTGTGAGTAGGCACAACCCACTGTACTCAAAGTCTTGTACCTCCTCTGTTGTGTCAAGCACATTTTGCACTCTTTTATAACGAAGTGGCACACGTGCTGAAAAATCGTGCTCAATCCTTGGAGGTGTCACATACTCCACTGTTGGGCCTTGTACCATACCACCGGGTGTCATAGGTGTTGGAGGATCAGGAGCTTCAAAGGCTTTTTCAGCATTATCTGCATTGTCAATGGGGTGCTGTTCTTCAGCTTTCAGAGTTGCTCTGCTTTCCACAGTGAGTACAACTCCAATACTTTCTTCAGTCTCAAAGCTGCTCCAGTCCCACGATTTCCCTTCTTGAAATATCACATCTCGAGACACAAGCACCTTCTTCCCAACAGGATCATACACCTTGTACCCTGAAAGTCGCATAGAGAGGGGTGAATAGGCAATATGACCTAAAATTGCTTAATCAAACGAGATTAAAACTCTGAGGCCGGACTAGTCTTGTCAGGGCCGGACTAGTCTGCTCAGCACAGGGTCAAAACCTAAAAACTTGATTTCTACAAGTTATTTGCGGAATTTAGGTTCACGAAAGATGGAAGCAATGTCTAGCAACCTAGTATAACTTAGTTTGACAAATTTAATCAATTAGGTTGCAAGATTTCAACGATGAACAATATGAATAATGATATGAAGTCTAAAAGCAATTCTAGTGATTACGGAAAGTAAAACGAGAAGAGAGACACAATTTATCCTGTGGTTCAGCTTCACAAAGAAGCCTACATCCACGTTGAGATGTCCACACAAGGATCGAATCTCACTTGACCCTCTTCTCACCAAGCCACCACAATGGCCAACTTGGTTTCCACTATATCAAAGGGTAATCACTAAGTTTTTGGGGCTGTTCACAAGTTGAGGCTCCCACAAATCACTACAGCAAGGAGCACACGAAGATCAACTCACACAAGCCACAAAACACAATACTAAGTGCAAGAGATCAAACCGAGAGCCAAAGCACGATGATCTTGCTTCACTCTCCTTCCCAAACCCTAATATTTTAAAGATTTGGTCTTAGAGGGCAAGTAGGACGAGTAGAAGGCTTTAGAAGGCTCAAGGACAGTTGTGGCGGCGCTAGGGTTCAAAGTTTATCAAATAGGGGTCGGGGGTTCCCTTTTTATAGGGTCCTGGCAACTAATCGTTGCCATCAACTCAAACCCAGACTAGTCTGGCCCTATACCACAGACTAGTTCGGCCTTTTGGGACCACCGACAATTCGACGTCATCGATTGACAAAACTGGTGATGTCCCCACCAAAGTTTGAATTTCAAACTGTCACTGGCTACCCGGACTAGTCCGGCACAAAATCAACTACTCTGAAGTCGGACATAACACTTTAGTCCAGCTGAAAACAGACTTCTCTTGGAGAGCCGGGACTAGTCCAACCCTTGAGGCGGACAAGTCCGGCCTCCCAGGACTTGGCTTCAGGATCTCACACTAAGGTTCCACAGACTAGTCCGTACCAAAACGGACAAGTCCGAACTCAGACAAAAATATTTAGTATGTCCAAAATGGACTAATCTAAGGGTTCCGAACTAGTCCGACATCCTAGAACTTAGCTCCACACACGCTCAGCAAGGCAGAACGGACTAGTCCATACCCATACGGACAAGTCCGAACTCCAACAGAGACATTTAGTCCGACCCAAAACGGACTAAACCGGCAGCCCGGACAAGTTCAGTCCTTGGGAATTTTCTCTCAAAGGCTTCTCACTTAGGTATTTCTCTCACCCACCACTTTAGCCCTCTTTGATGATATAAATGCACTTGATACACAGACCCACACACATGATACGACTAGTCTAAACTGAACACAATAGAACCCTAATTTCTAAACTCAACACCCATTTCAACCTTTTCCTTTTTGAGGGTTTTCATCTCATTTCAATCATCACAGCTTTGCTTAAGATCAACTCCCAAAACCAACGGGGATGCCTAGATGCACTTTCAATCTCCCTCTTTTTGGTGATTAATGACAACACATTAAGCTTCAACAAAAATGATAATAATTAGTTTTCATAGCATGTATGTGTTTAAGTAACTTTCCCTCAATGTTTGCATTAAGAATAGAGAAATTGAGAGAGTTATCATACATATACACGTTATGGTAAGGTGCCTAAGTGATGTGTTCATGATTTGTGATAAGACAATGAATATGAGTGATAAATAACTGAATTCAAGCATCACATCACAATTAAGCATAAAAAATATTGTAAAGTGCATACAAGCCATAATAGATTAAGTCTTACACAAATTGAAATGCGAGAGTTTTTAAAAGATAATACATGTAGGATCAAAAGAGACAATGACTATTAAAACTCTAAGAACCCCCTTCCAATCTCTCCCCCTTTGGCATCAAGACACCAAAAAGGAAAAGAGAGGAGGAGAGCCCTAAGATCTACTCTTCATCATTGTCATCGTCACCTTGTTGCTGCTCACTATCGCTCTCTGTAGCCTGCGGATCTTCGGCATCTTCATCACCGCCTTCTTCTTTGGAGGGTGTCGCCGTGGAGATGCCAACATCACCAAAATGAGCAAGTTCTTTGGCGGTGAACTCGGTGAATGGAGTCAACTCTCCATCACCCTTTGCGGCGGGAGACATAGGAACTTCGAGCTTATCGCATGTCGCCTTGAGATACTTCTCTTGGCGACGCTCCATGCGACGAGTCCGAACTTACACCTTCTGGCAAGAGGCAAAAATTGCCTTGAAGCACTTGAAGAAGCCAATTCCGGACTGTGATGGAGGAGGAGGTGGTGGAGAAGCCACGGGATGAGAGGATGACGCATGAGGATCAACATTCTTCCTTCTTGGTGCAACGGGCTCTGGAGCAGGAATCTGAGGACGAAGTCGCCTATGAGTGATATCCTTCTTGAAAGTCAGCTCGGACACCTTCTCGATCATGAACATAATATAAGTAGCATAGCCACATGATTGGTTGGGTGTGTGAGAGATGTTGAAGATGTTATCAAAGATGTAGTCCACCGCATTGAAACCGACATCTCCATCAATAAGAACAATTAGATGTCTCAAGTTGCCTTGAATGGTGCCCGCATCTACATCTTTGGGGGCTATTGTCTTGGCACACGGTTGAACACACTATAGAAGGGATTGATGTTTCGAGTATGTCTCGCCTCATAGTGAACTCCATGACTTGGATACATGTAATCCAAGACATCTCTATTAACTGCCTTGAGGTTGAAATGATAATCTCATTCTCAAGTTGACTCTCCAAGTCAAGGATTTGAGCAAACTCCCAATAGGTGAAGGTGTATTGCTCTCCATTGGTCATCCAAGTGATCCTCCGATCTTCGTCAGTGTGAAAGTAGACAGATGCACAATAACTTCGACATTCCAGTCATACTTGAAAGCCATAAGTTTCTTCAAGCCATGACGCTCTATGGCCTCAATCACGGCATTGAAAAGCAATATGGCTCTTCTGTGCCATGTAGTTCCAATCTATCCCTTGGGCGTCATTTACTGGAGTCTTGCTTTGTCATGTAGACAGTCCAATAGTAGTCGCAATGGAAATATCACCAAAAGCGAGGGTCAGCGGTGCTCTTCTCACGTTGATAGACATCAACGGTTCTTTGTCTTCTAGCCTTCTCAGCCCCTTTGCCTTTGAAAATGTTGGCTTCAACAGTAGCTTGGCGGTTGGGTTTCTTGCAGGTGGGGACATCCTCAAGGGACCTATGGGTTGAGGGGGTCTCTTCTTAGCCTTGCTGGTAGGCTTCTTAACTCCAGGAGTCTTCTTCTTTGGTGCCTCGTCAATTGGTACTTTGCTCTTGTCCTTTGACCTCCTAGCCTCTTGAGTTCTTGTCTTCTCCCCCATTGTCACAAGTCTCTTCTTCTTTGGGGCTATTTCAGCTGCAGCTGAGTTGTGTGCCTCCCGCTGCTGTTTCTTGGCATTCCTTGCTTCGGAACTTGATTTGAGGAGAGCTATAGCAAGCTCTCGCTCCTCTAGATCACGACTGCAAAATTCTTGCCTCGTTGCCTCACGCTCGGGATCTGATAGAGGCGAGTAGTCGGGGTCTGATATCGTCCCTGAGAAGAGATGCACAAGGGAATATATGAGTCCAAGAAAGTGGAACACTATGTTAGAATTCACAGAATCGATCTAAGTTAGGATGAAATCCGGACTTGTCTGCCCGAGGACCGAACTAGTCCGCATGAGTTGGACTTGTCCGCCCTGTGGCCGGACTAGTACGGTTCACACAGTAAGAACACTAATCTAGAGTATTTTTGCAAAAACTACGGATCTAGCCACAATATTCCAAGGATAGGATCACAAAGACACGGAGACAACTTTTGTGAGTAAGTTTCTATCAAAAGACCTAAAATAATAGAATTTTGAAGTATTTAGGGCTAGCTCAAGAATACTTCTCAAATCTTCAAATTGACGAAATGTGGATGAAGAATTGGCCTAGGATGCTTGGGGACGAGTTTCCACGCACCTTGGGGCTACAATCCACGGATTGGAATTGAGTTTTGGTGGATGGAATCAAAAATCGTTGATTTGGGGTGCAGTTTTCGCATTTTGAGGAGAGAGAGGGCTTGAGTGGAAGTGGGGAGGTTGGGGGTCCCCTGGGGAGGTTAAGTCCCCAGGCGCCGGACTAGTCTGGTTAGAGACTCGGACTTGTCCGGCTTATGGACAGGGTCCGAACTACTTTGACAGGCCGGAGTAGTCCGATCTGATGGGCGGACTAGTTTGGTCCAAAGGCTGAAAACACATATATATTGGGTTTTCACTGGAGATTCGATCCTTTTGGACAAGATTTTCACAAAAGATCTTTGCAAACATGGTCAGTAAGCAATCAACAACCATACTATTACTGTAATTCACAGAGACTCAATAACTTCAATTAGTTTTGTAGAAGATTGAGGGGGAACAGGTTTCACAAGCATGTATGAATTTTGAAGCGAATAGAAGTAACAATGAGATGTGCAAGACTTAAGCCACATTTTGAGAATCTAAGATATTGAGTTCACTCCTAAGTTCACAAAATCTTTTCTCATCTAGGGGCTTGGTGAAGATATCGACCAATTGGTTTTTGGTTCTCACATGGGAAATTGCTATGTCTCCTTTGATGGAGTGATCTCTCAAGAAATAGTGGCAGATATCGATGTGTTTGGTCTTTGAGTGTTCAACTGGATTATGGGCTATTTTGATGGCACTCTCATTATCACATAGGAGAGGGATATGGCACATGTTTATGCCATAGTCCCTAAGAGTTTGTTGCATGCAAAGAAGTTGTGCACAACAACTTCCGGCGGCGACATACTCCGCTTCGGCTGTGGAAAGAGCAATGATGTTTTGTTTCTTTGAGTACCAAGAAACTAGGGATCTACCAAGGAATTGGCAAGTTTCAGAGGTGCTCTTTCTATCAACTTTGCACCCCACATAATCTGTATCAGAATATCCAATGAGATTAAACTTAGAGCCCTTGGGGTACCAAAGTCCTAGACTTGGTGTGTGAACCAGATATTTAAGAATTCTCTTAATGTCGGTAAAATTACACACCTTAGGAGCAGCTTGGAATCGAGCACACATACAAACACTTAGCATTATATCGGGCCTAGATGCACAAAAGTAAAGCAATGAACCTATCATGGAACGATATACCTTTTGGTCTACACTTGGACCATCTTCATTAAGGTCAAGGTGTCCATTGGTTCCTATGAGAGTCTTGATGGATTTGGCTTTGTCCATGTCGAACTTCTTGAGTATATCTTGTGTGTACTTTGTTTGACTAATAAATGTGCCTTCCTTGAGTTGCTTTACTTGAAAACCTAGGAAGAACTTCAACTCCCCCATCAAGGACATCTTAAACCTTTCAGTCATTATCTTAGAAAACTCATCACAAAAAGTTTTGTTAGTAGAACCAAATATAATGTCATTGACATATATTTGGTAGACAAACAAATCATCATTGAAATGCTTAGTGAATAAAGTGTAATACGCCTTCCCAATTTTGAAACCATTTTGAGTTAAGAAGTCTCTAAGGCACTCATACCAAGCTCTAGGAGCTTGTTTGAGGCCATAGATATCCTTACGCAATTTGTAGACATGGTTTGGGAAGTCTTGATCTTCAAAGCCGGGGGGTTGCTCCACATACACCTCTTCTTTGATTGGACCATTTAGAAATGCACTCTTGACGTCCATTTGGTATAGCTTAAAATCATGGTGAGTAGCAAAGACAAGTAATTACAAATTGACTCAAGCCTAGCTACGGGAGCAAAGGTTTCATCAAAATCCAAACCTTCGACTTGTGAGTTGGCCACAAGTCGTGCTTTGTTCCTTGTAACCACCCTGTGCTCATCTTGTTTGTTGCAGAACACCCACTTGGTGCCCACAACATTGGCGTTTGGTCTCTTCACGAGCTCCCATACTTGATTTCTTTCAAAATTGTTAAGCTCTTCTTGCATGGCCATCACCCAATCTAGATCTCATAGTGCTTCTTCAACCTTATGAGACTCCAAATAAAAAACAAAAGAGTAATGTCACAAAAATTTGCAACACGAGATCGAGTAGTTACCCCCTTGGAGATGTCTCCAAGGATGTTGTCAACGGGATGGTCCCGTTGAATGCTTTGATGTACTCTTGGGTGAGGTGCTTAAGGTCTTGGATCTCCATCTTCCTCATTTTCTTCATCTCCCCCTTGATTGATGCCTCCATTTTCATCTTGTGGAAGCGCATCTTGAGGGTCTTGAGCTTGATTATTTGAGGAAGAGTTTGCTTGATGTGTGGGATGATCACTTGAGTCTTGAGGTTGTTCATGTGGTCGAATATCTCCATGTTCCATCCTTCCTATCACCACTTGTGGAGCTTCTTCTTGATCTAGCATATGACGATCAACTTGCTCCACTTGGGAGCCATTAGTCTCATCAAACACTACATCACGTGCTACTTCAAAAATTACGGAGGATTTTTTGAAAACACGAGAGGCGTAAGTGTTTGAGTCATAACCAAGCGAGAAACCCTCATCGGACTTAGAAACAAACTTCGAAGTCCTAGGTTTCTTGTTGAAAATATAGCATTTGCTCCCAAAAACACAAAAATAGGAAATATTAGGTTTGTTACTGGTTTGGAGTTCATAAGACGTCTTCTTCAATATGCGATGGAGATACAACCGATTTATGGCATGCCAAGCGGTGTTAACCGCTTCCACCCAAAATCGGTCTTACGTCTTATATTCATCAAGCATGGTTTTTGACCTCTTAATGAGAGTCCTATTCTTGCTCTCGGCCACACCATTTTGTTGAGGGGAGTAGGGGGCCGAAAACGCATGCTTGATGCCTTCCTCATTCAAAAACTCTTCAACTTGAGTGTTCTTGAATTCGGTGTTGTTGTCACTTCTTATGGTCTTGATTGTCAAGGAGAACTCATTTTGAGCTCTCCTCAAGTATTTCTTGAGGGCACATTGAGTCTCACTCTTATCATGCAAAAAGAACACCCAACTGAAACGTAAAAAATCATCAACAATTACAATACCAGATTTGTTACCGCCAATACTTATATAGGCAATTGGACCGAAGAGGTTCATGTGAAGAAGCTCCAATGGTCTTGTTGTTTTTCATGATGTTCTTGGTTGGATGTTGAGCTCCAACTTGCTTTCCGGCTTGACATGCGCTACATGGCCTATCCTTTTCAAACACAACATTCTTTGAACCACGAATGTGCTCGCCCTTAAGAAGTTTTTGCAAATTTCTCATCCCAACATGGACTAGTCTTCTATGCCAAAGCCATCTCATGTTAGTTTTCGCAATTAAGCATGTATCAAGTCGGGCTTTATCCGCGGAGAAATCCAGAAGATAGAGCTTTCCCTTGAGTACACCCTTAATAGCAATTGAGTCATTGCTTATTTTTGTGACGGTCACACCCTCATTAGTGCAAAGCCAATTATAACCTTTGTCACATAATTGTGATATGGACAAGAGTTTATAATCAAGTGAATCAACATGTAAAACATTTAAAAGTGTATGATTAGGGGATATAGCAATTTTACCGATGCCAAGGATTTTCCCTTGACTATTGTCCCTAAAGTAGATCCCCTCACTTGGATCTTCATTTTCATCATACTCCACAAACATCTTCCTCTCTCCGGTCATGTGATTTGTGCATCCACTATCAAGAACTCTTTTGGTTCTACCAGAGGAGTATGCCTACAAAATAGAATTAAGCCGTGGCTTTAGGTACCCAAGGGGTGTTGGGTCCTTTGATGTTAGTCAACAGACACTTGGGCACCCACACACAAGGTTTTGGACTCTTGCGGTGTGGCCCAACATACCTAGCATAAAGCTTTCCAAACTTGTTCCTTAACAAAAGTATGAAGCATCAAAATCATGGAAGAATGGATGAGGTTCCTTTTTAGGCATGTTAAGAGGTGTAGCAATGTTCTTTCCTTTATTATTGTTGTATGAACCTCCTTTGACAAAAACAATTAAGTCTTTGCCATTCTTGGGAGTTTTGGCATTTTGCCTCTTCTCCCTAGAAAAAGCCAAGACTATCCTTGACAAAGGGGATATCTTGTGTTGGTATATGCACTACGTGCATATGTTATCTTCTTGTAAAATGCCACCTTTCACTGCTTGCTTGTTTTGTGCCACATTAAGCTCATCTTTAAGTTTTAAGATAAAGTTAGAGCACTTGCATACTTGATATGTTTCGGATTTGAGATTTGTGGAAGATGAGCTTTTAGAGGAAGAAGGTGCATTGACCTTGAGAGACTCCACTTGTGTTTCAAGGATCTTGTTAACTTTTGTCAAGCTAACAAGTTCATCCTTTAGCACAATTGTAGTGTTCTCAAGGTTTGAGCAAGTTTCCTTGCTCAAAGCGAGTTCCACTCAAGTGCATTGCTTCTTTCTCTTTCAAACTCTTGACATCTCTCCTTTTGTTGGATGAGCATGTCCTCTTGATGATTGATGAGCTCTTCCTTCTCAAATATGTTATTCGACAATATCTTCAGTTTGTTCAAAGTACTCTTACTCATATCTCAAGCATATATTCATTTTCACTACTACTGTCAAAATCATCATGTGAAGAAATTGAAGAAGATGGTTTAGATTTAACCTTCTTTCTTCCCTCCTTGGCCATGAGGCAGGTTTGCCTAAAGTTCTCCAAGTTTGGGAAGAGCTTGTTCTTTGTGGTTGACTTTTTCATAGCAATAGTTGCTATTTTCTCTTCATCATCGGAGGAGGATTCTTCATTTGAATCCCACTCCTTCCCAAGGTGGGCATGTCCCGATTGCTTCCTCTTCTTGAAGTATTTCTTTTCTTGAGACTTGCCCTCCTTCTTCTTCTTGTTCTCTTCATGTGGGAAATCCACAATGAAGTGGGCGTATTCCCCACAATTGTAGCAAGCACTCTTTGATCTTGTCTTGGGCTTGTCTTTGCCCTTGCCTTCACGATGATAGTTCCCCCTCCTTCTCAACATCCTCTTGAAGTTGTTGATGAAGAGTGCCTCTTCCTCAATGGTGTCGAGGCTCTCTTCATCACTCTCTCCTTTTTCTTGGGATCTTGAGGATGTTGCCTTGAACATCTCTCTTCTGGGAGGAGGAGAGTTTTTGAAGGTTGTTGTAAAATATGGCCTCTTGCTCCATCATCTCATGGTTGATGATCCTCCCTAGCACTTCTTTGGGAGTCATCTTGTGGAATACTGGACTTTCACAAATTAGTGAGCAAGGAGTAACATTTCAAAGCATGAATGCCAAATCATTCTCTTCACCACTTCGTGGTCCGTCCATTGGGTGCTTCCATAAGATTGACTCTTGTTGATGAGGGTCTTGAGGCGGTTGTACATGTCTTGGGGGGTCTCACCATCCATGATAGTGAACCTCCCAAGTTCTCCTTCAATCATCTCGATCTTTGCCTCCCTAATGACACAGTTGCCCTCATGTGCAGTCTTGAGCGTGTCCCATATTTCTTTCACCACCTCCAACGCTTCAATTCGGTTGAACTCCTCTCGAGTCAATGAGGAGGTAATCACTGCAACTGCTTGAGCATGCGATGGAGTAGGACGGCTTGCTCCGGGGTAGCATCTTCCTCATTCTTGGGAAGATGGACACCTGTCAAGACAATTTGCCACAAGCTAGGGTTTAAGAAAATGAGATGCATCCTCATGTTATGCTTCTACATAGATTAATAATTTTCATCAAATTGGGGAGGTTTCCCAATAAGAATATAAATAGTGATTGCTAGCAGTTCATCGCTCATATTTTAAAGATATCGGGAGTAGTCTTGTGAACTACTCTCATTATCGTTGTTGATTGGCCCGATCGCCTTGGTCTCTTTCCTGGGAAGACCTAGCTTCTCACGAAGCCGCGCCTTGAGTAGACGCACTTCATTGTCGTCATTAGGATCATCTTAAAGCACATCGACGTTCTTCGTCTTGGCGTCATCGACGATCACGGGGACCTCGTTGTCACCCCTTCTGGCCATCTCCTCTCCGAGTTGTTAGACTCTTGGTGGAGAGACGTGCTCTGATACCAATTGAAAGTCGCCTAGAGGGGGTGAATAGGCAATATGACCTAAATTGCTTGATCAAACGAGATTAAAACTCTGAGGCCGGACTAGTCCGCTCAGCATAGGGTGAAAACCTAAAAACTTGATTTCTACAAGTTATTTGCAGAATTTAGGTTCACGAAAGATGGAAGCAATGTCTAGCAACCTAGTATAACTTAGATTGACAAATGTAATCAATTAGGTTGCAAGATTTCAACGATGAACAATATGAAGAACGATATGAACTCTAAAAGCAATTCTAGTGATTACGAAAAGTAAAACGAGAAGAGAGACACGATTTATCCCGTGGTTCAATTCCACAAAGAAGCCTACATCCACGTTGAGATGTCCACACAAGGACCGGGTCTCACTTGACCCTCTTCACACCAAGCCTCCTCAATGGTCAGCTTGGTTGCCACTATATCAAAGAGTAATCACCATGTTTTTGGGGCTGCTCACAAGTTGAGGCTCCCAAAATCACTACTGCAAGGAGCACACGAAGCTCAACTCACACAAGCCACAAAACGCAACACCAAGTGCAAGAGATCAAACCGAGAGCCTAAGCATGATGATCTTCCTTCACTCTCGTTCCCAAACCCAAATCTTTTCAAGATTTGGTCTTAGAGGGCAAGTAGGACAAGTAGAAGGTTTTGGAAGGCTCAAGGACAGTTGTGGCGGAGCTAGGGTTCAAAGGTTATCAAATAGGGGTTGGGGGTCAACCTTTATATAGGGGTCCCAACAACTAACTGTTGCCATCAACTCAAACCCGGACTAGTGCGGCCTTGTAGCACGGACTAGTCTGGCCTTTTGGGACCACTGACAATTCGACATCACCGATCGACAAAACTGGTGACATCCCCACCAACGCTTGAATTTCAAAGGGTCACCGGCTACCCGGACTAGTCGGGCACAAAACAGACAAGTCTGAAGTTGGACAGAACACTTTAGTTCGGCTGGAAACAGACTTCTCTGGGAGAGCCCAGACTAGTCTGGCCCTTGGGGCGCACAAGTCCGGCCTCCGAAGACTTGGCTTTGGGATCTCACACTAAGGCTTCGACGGACTAGTCCGTACCAAAATGGACAAGTCTTAACTCGGACAAAAACATTTGGTCCTTCCCAAAATGGACTAATCTGAGGGGTCTGGACTAGTCCGGCCTCTGGGATGGACAAGTACGGCCTCCCAGGACTTAGCTCCATAGACGCTCCCCAAGGCGGAATAGACTAGTCCATACCCATACGGACAAGTCCGAACTCCAACAGAGATGTTTAGTCCGACCCAAAACGAACTAAACCGGCAGCCCGGACTAGTCTGGCCTGAAGCCCGGACAAGACCGGTCCTTGGGAATTTTCTCTCAAAGGCTTCTCACTTAGGTATTTCTCTCACCCACCACTTTGACCCCTCTTTGATGATCTCAATGCACTTGATACACACACCCTCACACATGATACTGCTAGTCTAAACTCAATACGATAGAAACTCTAATTTTTATGCTTGAGTCTTCAACGCCCATTTCAACCTTTTTCCTTTTTGAGGGATTTTGTCATTTCAATCATCACACGTGCTTAAGATCAACTCAGCTCATTAGTCTCATAATTGTTGTCATCAATCATCCAAAACCCATGGGGATGCCTAGATACACTTTCATACCACACCATCAGTGTTGATTTGTCAGAGAGTTTGTTTACACCAGGCCCAAGTTTCTTAACGTGAGCAACACAACCAAATGTCCTCAAGTGATGAACTTTAGGCTTTTTGCTGTGCCAAGCTTCATAGGGTGTGCGTCCTTTCAATATCTTAGTTGGTGACGGATTAAGGATGTATACTTCCACCTTCACTGCCTCACCCCAAATGTATGCAGGCATGTTCTTTGACTTCAACAAGCATCTGGCAATCTCCACGACAGTTTGGTTCCATAGCTCCACCACACCATTTTTTTGTGGTGAGTAAGGTGTGGTGGTGTAATGCTTAACTCCTTGCTCATCACAATATTCATCGAACTCAACTGAATTAAACTCTCCACCTCGGTCTGAACAAAAAGCTTTGAGTTTGATTCCCTGTTGAGTTTCTGCAGTAGGCTTGGTGTTCTTGAAGAATTTGAAAGCCTCATTCTTTGTTGCCAACAGCTCGGCCCACATATATCTGCTATAATCCTTGACTATCAACAGAAAATAATTTTTACCTCCTGGTGTGCTGGGTTTAATCTGGCCACATAGGTCTCCATGGAAGAGATCTAAGGGGTGATCACCTCTGTGCTCTGCAACCTGAGGGAATGGACCTCTGTGTTGCCTGCCCACATTCACAGAATTGCTCTGCTTGATCAATCTGAGGCATTCCCTCTACTATGTTCTTCACCCCAAGCTCTCTAAGTGTTCTGAAGTTGAGGTGACCATATCTGGAGTGCCACAACCACGCTTGATCTCCTTGCTTGGCCATCAGACGAACTGGGACAGTGTGTCTCAGTTTCAGAGAATACAGAAGATTATGTGTTTGTACCACCCGAGTGAGCAAGCCTCCATCTCGGTCATATACCGTCCACTTCCCATCTGCAATGTCGATCCTGCATCCACTTTCTTCCAACTGAACTAAGCTAAGAATATTGCTCTTTAACTTAGGGATGTAATATACCTCGGTTAGCACTTTGTGCTCTGCATTCTTGCATTGCATCATGATGGAGCCGAGTCCACAGATTTCAACAACCAAGTCGTCACCAAACCGCACTGTCCCTCGCATTGTCTCGTCCGTTGACACGAGCGTCAACTTGCACCTCGTCATGTGGTTGCTCACCCTGGAATCGAGGTACTACATCTCATCGTTGCGCTCTTTCGGGAACACATGTTCCTCATTGAGGAGCACACTCTGCACAATAACATTTGATACATAGCAAGAAGTAGTGAGAAGAAGCGATGGTTGATCGACCTCTTTCTTTGCCAGATTGGTTGTCTCATCCCGTGGTTGACGTGGTTTTTGAAATTCTCTGGCACAATGCCGATAGATGTCGCAGTTATGACATTTTCCCTTCTTGCGTCCAGTGTTGCCACCAGACGCCGACTTGCCACCATTGCGCGACGCACCCCCGTCACGAGTGCCATCGGCGCGTTCTCCTTCCTTGTTCTTTGGCTGAAGCTGTCCGCCGCCTTTGTTGCTGCTGGATCCGCCCTGGCGTTGACGTTGCCTTGCCTCCCACTCTTCCTCTTGAGGAGCAGGTAGCCAACCTTTTCACGTTCTCCCTGGTGTTATTGCAATCGTCAACCACACGTAGCCTCCCCACCAACTTTTCTATTGTCAGTGCCTTTAGATCAAGGAATATCTTGATCGAGATGGCGATCTGGTTGAACATAGGCGCCAGAACGTGCGGGAACTTCTTGATCACACACATGTCTTCAATCTTTTCACCCAGCTCGCCAAGGTGGCAACCAGGGTGTTGATCCTCATGGCGAAGTCGTCGACACTTTCACCGTCCTTGAAGGCAATGACCTCAAACTCCTTGAGGAGTCTTTGGGCACTTCCTTGGCGGTTTTCTTCTTGGCCAGCGTCGTGTGCATCTCCATCGCCACCGTGCAATGGAGGGCTGCCAGCGCAAGCCGATCCTCACGGTGGTCGACCTTGTCACTCTCAATCGCCTCCTAGAGACCTTGAGTTTCGGGATTCACCTACATCACCAACACCCATTGGGTGTAATTCGTGCGTGTCAGCACAGGGTATGCCAACGAACTGGTGGATTCCTTCATGATCACAACATCCCTCAAGGTGCTGCTGTTGTAGGGTGTCACCGGCGCCTTTGGAGGAGTGGTGTCCATGGCCTGTGCTCTGACACCACTTGTTGGCGCAGCATGCGGTGAATGGATTCATCGCACTGGTGATGGAACACTCAAGAACACGAGCGGGAGATCAAGACACAGCACAGACGAGCGTTGTTTTTTTGTTAGCTGATGCAGGGAATGCTGCACCACTCTGTTTTCATTTGCATCTATAATGAAAAGCAAAATGGTTATTTACATGCCGATACTCCCGGCACACACCTATTCACCCTCAACCGAACATGCCATCCTCTCAAATAGGGATACCGGGTACTCCACAATGAGTATGACGCATGCAATGACTCATTCTGTAACTGAATACCTGAACTACCGGGAATGAGATCCACGAGCACCTATCGTGCAAACTAACAATGCAAGACATACAGAACGTGCAGCTGGTGCACAGGATTATTCAACAGTGACTTCTTGCCGCACTCGATCTCGCCAGCCGGTGAGGCAAGGAACCAAGTAACTGAAGCAGCGACAAGAAAGGCAAAAGTTCCTGGATTTCAAAATCAGAGGTCTCACGTGGAAGCAAATTTACAGGCAAACAGCACAGGCGTAATTTATCGAAAAGGAAAAGTTGAGTGTTGTATGGTGGCCAGATACATGCATGAATCCCAGACAAATTCTCCGGCTATGCAAAATACCCATACTGATTGCAGTCGTCAAAAATATGGAAAGCATACATTTTGGAGATATCTGAGCCGACCATTCCATCAATTATGGAAACCGAAGCATGTGGTATTTCAGAAGGCAAGTAAGGATGCCCCAGATTGTCCTACCATACCAGTGAAGTCTTCATCTTCCCATTTCACCAGCAACCAAAAAAGAAGAACCATGCTGCCGCCAATCGTAGCAATTCCATCATCGCTACCGCGCCGCTCATACGCCGAAGTGATGGCCATTCCAGTTTCCACCACGAGCCAGACCGGGAGCACAGGATATGCAGTTGGGTTACATATCTTCGGCGACGAGTAACATGAATGCTACTGGATCATGGACAGTAACTCAACCTACTGTTGCCCAACCACAGTTGCACAGGTAGGTTTTGGCGTGACTGCTGGACCTATGTTTTTCGGGGCGCCTCGCGCGACACTATCTCCTTTTCCTAGCACAATGGTAGGAGGGGATCAAGGAGAGCAGGTCAAGTGAAAAGGCAAAGGTTTTCCACGCCCACCAAGACGATCTCCGACTCCTCATGGGCAGCCTTCTTCAGCCAATCAGTCTATGTTTGGTTCTGGACAAGGTACATTAGCAGGAAAGGAGACACAAATTTCTCTTGCTGCTGTACAAGCTGCAACTTCAGAGGCCAACATGACTGCTGCTGCTGTTTCTGACATTGGAAAGGTCAAAAAAAATGTGGTGTTGGAAATGCATAGTGGACACCCATATGTCCAGGGATTGCAAAACTGCTCATTATTGTTACATGTATGTGATCTGCACATACGACGCGAAGCTGCCATATTCACAAGATCCCTAAACTGGTGCCTCAAGTAGCGGGATATGGACATGAACTCACATTATTCCAGCAGATTCCAGACTCGCTTTACCGTGATGCCTTATTTCAGGACCTCGCCTACTGCCATGGTGACGGTGTCAGAAGGGACTGTTCAACCGGAGGATGTTGAAAGAGAGGTTGCTAGAATTGTTCCTGCACAGTCACAATGGAAATGGGAGGCAATAACTTATTGTGAGGACGTTTTTCTGATTCAGTCTCCATCACAACAAGATCTGGAAAGAATTGATGAATTAGAGCTTTGCATTAAAAAGCTAGGTGTCACACTATCCTTTAGTCAGTGGAAAGAGCAGAACATCACACCTAAATTTCAGTTACAGCCGGTCTGCGTGCATGTATCCGGAGTCCCACTTTTTTGAGACACTTCCTAGATCTCTGGGCTGTGGGAACAGTCATTGGCTCAACCATAGATGTCGATCTGTTGACACTACGCTGTTATGGGATTATTTATATATGGGTTGGCATGGTTGACACATCACCTCTTCATGACAACGGTGTTATTATGTCTGATGTGGTGGTCAAGATGGGTGTATACACACTGTGTTTTAAACGCGAAACTGAAAGTTTCAAGGTTGATCCAGATGTGGTACCCTTCGCATGGAGGCATGATGACAGCCCTTCAAATAAAGATTTGGACAGAGATGATTTCTTGGAGGAGGAGGAGGATCCAAATAAGAGACCCAAACACAATCCACACAATACAGAGACGATGGCGCCATCTCAACACTTAGGTGCTAATGAGCAAATCATTGTTTGGGTGAGAGATCAGTGCAGCAGGCCATAGTAGATAACAACAATCAGACTCAAGAGAAAAAGGAAAAAGTAACACAGGAGGTGGGCATTCAGGTGGATGTTATGATCATGGGGAACGTTGCGGTCAGTGTGATGGCTCCTATCGAAAATATAGTGGTGAACCAGGAAGATGTGGTCAAGATTCTGAATGTTTAGGACACAACGTCAAATATAGATAATGTACCACTGGAGTGTTGTGTGATTCAAGATCAGACGACGGGAGTGTTTCAGGTTGATGCCGTGAAGGAAATAGAAGCGGCACCAAATAAAACTCTTGGGATTTTTGCCATGGAAAATGTAGTGGCATCACAAGAAGACGTGCTACTGTCCCAAACATCTTCTAATGTGAATAAAAAAGAAGACGTCGAGACAAATGATGTCACTTTTAGCATGGTGAATGCCATTGAGCCTCAGGACGATGTAACACGAGGAGAGGCAGTCGTGATCAATGCCACTGCTGAGCAGCAGGAATGCACCGTGGTCCTTTACGGGGTTGCCATGCACCAACATGGGAATGCTTCTTTGAAGGGAGCCGCGTCGACCAAACAAGGAACAATTGTGATTCAAACTAATGATGTCTATGCAGGATTGCAGGGAGACACGACTCAGGATGATGAAGGCGAGGTCCATGTGGGCATGACGCTGGAGGATGCGATGGTGTTTCAGGCCGAGGCTGATGCTTCCCAAGATGCTGAATGATCTCTTATGGAGACTGCCATGCACCAGGTGGGTGCACTTGCGATCCAGGGAAGCACGTCGCTGAAGGGCCTCACTCTGTCCAAGGCAGAGGCGCACAATCCAAAAGAAGGTGTTGTGCCCCTTGTGGAGGCGACCTGAACCAAGACGGCGATCATTAGAAGGATTCTGCAGTGCCTCAGCTGGTTACTGTAACGCACCAGGAGGGTTCCCTTGAAGTCCAAGTGGGCGCAGCACTGGAAGCTAACGAGGAAATCACTGCATCAACAACGATTTAGCCTCAAGTTACAGCAGATGCTCGGGAGACTCCTCGTCGGAGTACTCGCCACGCCTTGGCTCAGGACGGCACCGCGACAACTGACGAGGACACACTCACACAAGTGATGCATCGTCGGGCGATTCAAAACCTCAATTTGCATCCAAGTATGTCAGCATCCACATCTATTATTTCTATTCCTAATTCATGCCTAGCTTCTAATTTACAAGATATAGGGGTTAGATTAAGAAATAATGAGAAAGATATTAGGTTATCAGTTGAGGCTTTAAAACAAATGGAGATTGATCGCATAAAGATTTCTCCAAAAGAATTAAACATAAATTCAGTTACTCATATAGATGATGATGGTCAGCTCCTATCTCATCTGTTGAGTTAAACTTTAGAGGGGGGAATAGATAATAACGATGCTGTATATACTAAAGCACCCAACAAGAATCCTAAATCCTCTAAAATAAAGGTAAATGTAAAAAAACAAAGGCTACTAAACCATGAAAAGTTTTTTGATGATAGGCATGTTTTTTAATAGTAGAGGTCTTAAGGACTTGGCTAAACATTCATATATTGCTGATTCGATTCGGAAACATGGTTTAGACTTTGTTGCGATCTCAGAGGCGGGTACATGTGACTTCCCGGTGCATGTCCTTAACCAACTTTCTGGTGGTTTAGATTACACGTGGCGTTGTCTCCCTCCCCGTGGTCGGTCAGGCGACATTTTACTTGGCATCAATTTAAATTCTATGGATGTGTTAGCCACTACAGACGGTGATTATCATGCAAAAGTCCATCTTCAGAATAAGGCTGACAAATTCATTTGGAGTTTAGTTGCTGTATATGGGGCTGCTCAAGAAGAAAATAAATATTCCTTCCTTTGTGAGCTGGTTAATCTTGGTAGATACAATCCATACCCTATGTTGATAGGGGGAGATTTTAATATTCTTAGATTCAGCCACGAAAAAAGTAATGGTCGTTTTAATCCACGTTGGTCTTTCTTGTTCATGCGGTTATTGATAGCCTGGACTGGAGAGAGGTTACAATGGTTGGACGACAATTTACTTGGGCAAACAATCTTTCTACCCCAACATACAAATAGTTAGACCGCGTATTGATGGACTGTGAATGGGAGGCGAAATATCCTCTAGTTTCAGTACGGGTACTTGAACGTATTGAGGCGTTGTCGGATCATGCCCCAATTTTACTCACCACAAATCCGAATAGAACCTGCAAGAACAACCAGTTCAAGTTTGAACTTGGTTGGCTAAATAGACAGGGCTTTTATGATATGATTAAGGAATTGTGGGAGAGCCCTATCAGTGGAAGAATTTCAATCCAAAGATGGAACAATAAAATGCATAGATTGTTGAGATACCTTTGAGGATGGGCAACTCATACGACAGGCATGCTTAAAAAGGAAAAAGCAGGTGTTTTGTCAACCATTGATGAGCTCAAAAATATTGCAACTTTAAGCGCTTTGACTGAACAAGAGATTGAACCAAAAAAGTCAAGCGAACGAGAAGTTAGCACGAATGTTGCGAGAGGAAGAGATTAAATGGTATCAACATTCTAAGGCCCAATTCATACTTGAAGGAGACTCTAACACGAAATACTTCCATAATTTGGTAAATGGCTTGTTGTCGAAGTGTTAATGTGACACTTCCTCTGGATCTACTAAGGAGCAGCCCGCAGAGGTTCTTTGATCGGCAGGGCTTAGTCCTCTGTCGAGTGATCGCGTGTATGAGAGTGTGAGACTGTGGTTTTTACATGGTTCGAGCCGCTAGAGCGTAACACCCTACTCCACGGTGAGGTTGTATTACTGGTGTGTGTGTGTGTGTGTGTGTGTGTGTGTGTGTGTGTGTGTGTGAATATGTAGATTGGGGATCCTTTGTAAATGTGGTGGTCTGGTCCTTTTATAGACAAGGCCAGATGCCTTAAAAGTGGGGTTCAGGGCCCAACAGGTGGTCCCGGGGCGATCTTATCCTAAAGATCTGAAGCTTCTCGCACAAGCCTCCTCTGACTATGGCTTGAAGTCTCGCCATCTTGCTGCCTCGATCGCCAGTGGCCCATGCGTAATCGTTGATGGTGGTAGGGAATGTCCCATCTGACTATTCCTGTTGCCGTAAGCTACCCACTTGGTAGAGTGGGGTAGGCTTGCGGTGTCTTCACTATGATGCGATTGGGTGCAACGGTACCTGACAGCGGGCGTGCACCACGTCATGCCCTGGGGAAGACACGAGTCTTTAATGCTTGATCTAGACAAGGCGCACCGCCCTCTTAACTCCTGCAACCCACCGTCCAGGGCAAGTTGCAGGGTATGTGGCACCTCGGGAGCCATCCTCTACGAGAGGTCGGGTCCCGAGCCGCGGACCACGTGGCAGCCCTGAAGCCCGCTCCTGAGTAGAGCGGAGGTCCTAGGGCCGCGGGACACATGGCAGAGCCAGTGCCCGCCTCTTTGGGGAGGTGGCATGTTTGTTGCCTCACGCCATGTGGCAGCACCGAAGCCCTCTCCCATGGGGGGAGCGGGATCCCGTCCCGCCGGACACTTGGCCGCTTGGGAGCTCATCGTTGAGGGGGAGATGGACTCCTCCTTGAGGTCCATGTGGATACTCCAGACCTCGTATCTGAGGTAGAGGGGTCTGGGTCTTCTGGACACGTGGCGCCCTTGGACCCTACCTTGGCTGGAAGGCAGGGCACCTAGGCAGCTTTAGCCTGTGCACGAGGGTACCCGATACGTGGGTTACCAACAGTAGCCCTTGGGTCCACCCTGGAGGGAGGTGATGAGCCCAAGGGTCGAACCCTAACCTTGATTTCCCGTGCTGTCTTTCGATTTTGTCTTGATCAGTCGAAGCGGTGTGCGCCTCTGCCATTGTTTCCATGCGCCGCTCTCTGGTTGAGGGCTCGTGGCGACGGGATCTTTACTTGCTGCAGCTTCTTTAACGTGATAGTTCCCAATGCGGCTGTTGCACTTCTACTGCTCTCACTCCCGCCTTTATGGGAACCGTCGGGTTGCCTTCTTAGGTCACGGTCCGCTCGGGCCAATCTCTCTGACTGGGGACCTGAGCACCACTATCAGGGAAGCTGTGGGTCGAGCGGCGGGTTTCGGCCCCATGCAGTTTGCACGGTGCGCTCAAACGTCAATCAGGGTGTTAAAAAGGAGACCTTTGTGGGCAAAGGTGGTTCCTCCTTACGCACACCCCAACATTCAAGCCTTCGTGTTTCTCCTTGAGCATCCTCTCTTTCCCCACCTTCGAGGTTCTTGACTCCTGCTCTAATGGACTCAGCCTTGCCTCCTTCCCACATAGGGGACATAGTGCCCGTGAGGCGGCTATTCGGCTGGGGGGACGAGGCGCCGCGAGATCTAATCCATCCCGGCTCCCTGCCTCTGGAGTTGGGGGAGAAAGAGATCGTCAGCTTCAAGTCGTATGAGTACTCCGGGTTCGTTCCCCCTGTTTCCTCCTTCTTGGTAACGCTTCTGGAGGTCCTTGGGCTCAAGCTTCATAACTTGTCAGCGAACTCCCTAGTGGTGGCGGCAGTGTTCTCGCACTTCTGCAAGATGTTCGTCGAGGTGTACCCATATGTGCCGCTATTCTAGCAGTTCTTCGTGCTGAGGCGAACCGAGAAGAAGATCAAGATGAGCTTCCTCAGCGCCTACTACTTCCAGCATCGGGCCAACAACACCTTCAAGTACATCACCCCGCTCTCCACAGCAAGATGGGTCGACTGGAGGAGCGACTGGGTGATCGTACACGCTGATGCCCACGATCGCATGGTCCTGCCCACAGACTGGCCGGTACTTAGGAAGAAGACCTGGGAGGAGCGCCAGGAGTTGGAGCAGGTGTATTCCTAGTGATGGAGAGGATCTGATTCTTGGCGGATCAGGGTTTGTCGGAGCTGATGGTGATGGCAGACTTCGTGCATCGGCGCTTGGCTCCCCTCTAGCATCGTAGTCGCCCTGCATGGCTTTACTTTGGGCCGTAGGACAGCACAAAGCTGGTGCGGGTTCGCGACATGGAGACAACCCCGCAAGAGGTGTTCGATGTAATGACCAAGGTGTGTGACAACCCAATAACTTCTGACGTCCTCAACCTTTCGGGGTCCTGTCCGCTGCTTTGCTCAGATCAGAACCTTCAGATCAAGATCCTGAAGGAGATGCCAAACCTGGACGTGCTCGGTCTTGCGCCGCGACAGATTGGTGATGTGGACTGGCCATCGTCGACCCTCCACAGGAGTCTACACCTGCTCCAGGCTCCAAAGCGTCAAGGATGGAAGATGCACCCTCCGACAGAGGGAAAGGCAAGGCACCCGTCCTCGACATAGGGAAGGGGAAAGCGCCGGTCCCCGATGTAGGGAAGGAGAAGTCACTGGTGATCGATGTTGTGAAGGAGAAACACCCTCGATCGCCGTCGAGGGCACCGCCGCGGGCGGTCCTCGCTCCAAGTCAATGTCCACTGGTGTGCCCCTCCTCAGCATCAGGTGTCAGTAGTTCTTCGGGGGGAGGCCCAACCTGTCAAGCGGTGATTTTGCCATCGTTTGTGGCCGGCACACCGTCCAGCAACTCCGTCACTAGTGCAGCCCAAGGCGCCAAAGAGGGCTCCGGGAGCACTACACCTATGTAGCCCCAGGACAAGAGGCATCGGGCCGACGTCGGCGGTAGCTCGAGAGGAGGCTCCGGGAGTGGCTCTGTTGGGGGCGGTGAGGATACGCAGATGCAGGGTGGCAGCATCATTGGTGGTTCCAGTGGAGGTTCAACCTGAGCGATCACACCTGCCACGCTGTCGACAGGGCCTGCAGCTTAGAGCCGCTGAAGGTCGAGGCCCGCTGGAGCTTCCAGGAACATCGGTAAGGCATCCTTACTAATGCTTGCTTCGTTATCCCATCTGTTCTTCTAGCTTGAGGAGATTTTTATTTTGACCTGCAGGTCTACGTCAGCTGTTGTGATGCCTTTACCTTTGGGGGTAGTATCCCGAAGCACTACGAAGTCGGCTCAAGAAGCTACTGTTGCACCAGCGGAGCAGACCGCGAAGCCAGTACAGGAGAGTGTTGCTCCGGCGTTCGCACCTGGCGCGGGTAGCGAAGCACCTTCGGCCGTCGTAGTGGAGGCAACTTCGGCCGTCGTACTGGAAGCAATGTCGGAGTCGGTTCAGCGAGTTGAGGGCCCAACCTCCAAAGCTGTTGATCCGGCATGTGGCTCCTTGGGCGACGGTGGTGCCACCGCTTCGGCATAATGCTGCTACTTCCGCTCAGTCCTCGGGGACAAGGTCCCCGGTACTAGTGGTCTCGTCTTCACCGTCGCAGGAAGAAGAGGTTCCCGAGATGATTACCGGGCGGCCTGCCATAACTTTGGTAGAACCAGAGTGCCACTCTGACATCACGGAATCGGCGCAGTCCAGCGTCAACTTGGTGCAGTCCAACCTCCGCCGAGCGCAGGGGACCCTCGCCGCCGAGTGGGAAAACTACAGGCTGAGGGCGAGTGCCTCCAAGCCTGGGAGGACCTTCTGAGGTCAAGGATCACCGAGGCAAAGGTGAAGTACCAGAAGGAGAGTGAGGAGTTGGAGTTGAGGCGCTGCATGGCGAAGGCCATGGCGCAATGTCCTAGAAGATTCTGGCCGACCCCAAGGCGACTGTTGATATTTCCTACGCACTACTAACAATTCAACCCTAGTAGTTGTGCCAAAAATGTTTGTAGGTAGGTTTTAATTCTCAAGTGAATGTCCGCAAGCGCACGGAAACTATAGGTGTAACATTTCCCCTTTAAAGAGTATTCCCAAGGGGTGTCATTTATATTTTCCCAAAGGAAGGCTAGATGGAAGTGAAACGATCATCAAGTGGAAAGGCTAGGTTGGCCTAGGTAGGGTTCTAGCAAGGATGGATTAAGGGTAATTGAGGTAGTGTGACACACACAAGAGCATCCTATCCTAAGTGGATAAATGAGGTAATAGAGGAACTAGGCTAAGAGTTAGATAGATACTCCTACTATGCTTCCAATGTACATATACATAGCCTAAGTTAGTTACTAATGATCATGTCAATTATGAATTCTCATGCTGAGTGGATTAACACATCGAGCACGGGTTTACCCCTAGCAACACTAGGCGACTCCCGCCAAGAGCATGTGGCATAGCCGAACGTGGAGGATTACAAAGGACAGATAGGGTTGTCACCACCTACTGCCTACCTCTTCAATATGTGGGTCTACGAGACATTCAACGCTACTCTCTATCCTAGCACCATGCTAGCATATTAAGTAATTACCTTAAGAGCCTAGGCACAAGCCATCCTACGGCAATGAACTAAATTATAGTTGAACCAATGTTAATTCATAACATAAGTGATTCATATTAATATAGTCATATTATAGCCAATTAGACTATAGTGGAGGTTTATAGTGTTTATGATAATGTAATGGGCATGGTATAGCACAATCATAAATACTATTCCTACCACATACATGGAATCAACAATCAAACAAGAAATGCTTCGTCCAAGTATATGAACAATAGAAGACTAAATATATCATCTTTATTACGAATAAAGTCACAAATATAAATAGGAATATGGGAGACATACTTTCTCAACTGGGAAGAGACTCCTTCTACTCCACTCCTACTTGGACTATGGACTAGAGACTCTCCTCTCTACAGCCTATACTCCTCTAAACCTATGGAGAGTATTGAATACAATGGATGAATACTCAAGTGGTGTATGTTGAAGTGAGGGGTGAGGGGTCCTATTTATAGCTTGGAGAAGGGTCGGTTCCCGCCACCAAAAGCGCGCGAATCAGTCACCCATGACCTCTTCAAGCCGGGAGGAGCCTACACGTGGAATTTGACCGAGAAAGGCACCAGGACCTAGTCGGCCAACTAGGGGGGTCGGCCGACCTGGTCTTGGCTCTTTTTGCAGTGTGCTTCCTCCAAGTAACTGACAGGTGGGTCCCTTTGATTGATATTGGTGCTACACCATTGGATGGCCTCAGATACTTCTGTTTGTGGGCCATTTGATCCATGTGGTGCCACATGGCATTGCCTGATTGGCTGGAATGATATTCTATAGGATCCATCCCCTTGTTTCACTTTATTTCTGCATAGAATCTCTGCATGCACTACTTTCTTCAAGGACAAGTGGAAATAGGTTAAACAGAAAGGTGATGTGTGCAAGAAATGACAATTCCTTCACATAATTGAGTTATATTGATGGGTGAAATTGGTGTATAACAGCCGTCAACAAACTCCCCCAAGCTTATCCTTTGCTCATCCTGAGCAAAGTCAAAACTTTAGGTTGATGATCAGGAGTTGCTACTATGTTCTATTTTTCAAATGTACCATGTGCACAATAAAACACTCTACCTAGTATTGCAAAAAATTGGCATGGTACTTCACCCATCTTAAGTCATTATGGGGCTTATGCCATCTCCTATTCATGGGTGGTTGAAAGATAGTACAGCAAATGGAGCACACATACCCTAGAAATCAAGTTCCACTCAAATTCCGTAGAGTTCAATTCAGATTTTAAGTATCTCAATTTGATTCTCTCAAGTCTCTCCTTTTTGTGTAGTGGAAATATGTCATCACCAAGGCATTGTGCCTAAATTCATCCTAGTTCTACATAAGGCTTGTATGTGGAGCTTGGTAGGGAATATAGTAGGCATATTTACAACATATAATATCGCTAAGTCAAAAGAGCAAGCCTTAGGAGAAATCAATTCATAACAATTCGATTCAAGACTTGTGCATGTGTGATGGAATGGAGTGGATGTGGATCTTGAGCTGACTCCTTTTTGAGTGGACTCTCTTATTTTGCAGGGATGAAACATGGCTACTTCTCTTTTTTTCTCATGCTTATGATGTAAGCATGCATTTTCTCTTTCTTTTTCTTGTAGCCATGTCTTCTGCTCCCTTTTTATGCAATGAATTTTGGAGAGAGTACTAAGCATGAACGATATGGAGTTTCTCTTTTTATTTTGGAATGGTGATATGATGGAAATTTGCTTACTTCTAGTGTAGAAGTATAGCATGTGCAAGTGAAGTCTTGAATTCAAAAAGTAATAAATGAAATCTCACGTAGGTCTATACTAGTTTGACAAAGCTCAATGTGAAAGCAAATAGCATATGCATAAGGTCTATCAATATAATGTATCATATGGCTTTGGTGGGTATTTCCAATCAAATAAGGATAACTTAAATCTTTTTAGAATTTCTCCGGAAATCTAAGTTTCACTATCAAACTAGAAATAGCAGCCCTATCACTATATTATATCTCACAACAACTTAGAATGGATTAAGGTTCTGCTACCCACAATTTCAAAATCAAGGCAAAAGCAATTTTAGCCAATGAGAGCAATATGTTGGAGAGTAGTAAGTTGTAAACTAGGACTTAGGAAAATAAAGCAGAGCAACTATTCATCATTTCATCTATGTGAATTATAAGTCATTCTTAACGCACATCTTTTATTTTATTTGAAAACAAAACTATCTTATATTATATTTTTTTTAAATGCAAGGTGGATGATGGGTAAGTGGAAAATAAATATGCAAGGGGTTGATACAATTTACCTCAAGTGCGGGGTCCTCCCCCAAGCTTGTTCTTCACTCACCTCCGTGTCGAGGGTTGAAACCTTGATGACGGAAGTATGCTACGAGATCGGCTTGTTATTGTAGCATGGAGGTGAAGTTGGTAAAGTGAGCATCCATGTGTTGTTGCCAGTCTCGGGTACCTTGGACTGCCCTTGGAGAGTGTTATAGATATCACTGGTCCTTCCTTCAAGCCCCTCCATACGTCTAGAGAGATTCATCATTCCTTAGCTATAGTCACAATGACTTCTAGCCGAAGTAGAATGACATATTCTCATAGATGTTGAAGGCAAGGTGCTAGAGCTTGAAGTGGATAGGGGTGTCTCCCATGTAGCACCTGGCTATCCATGCCAAGACGGACCTTCGGTCTCATACGATGGAGGTTGAGTCCATTCGGGTGCATCACCCGTTGGGTTATCTTCCTTTTCGTACTCATGGACTGTGGTGGTTGTCGGGGGCATGGCTGCTCTCTTTTTACGACTTCTAGTCATCCTGCCAGAGACATTACTTCTTCTGGCTTCCTCGATGGGAAGTAGATCAGTGGTTAGCCTTCGGCATTTTTACAAATGATAATTCAGGTTAGGTAACCGAATTTCATTGACAAAGTCAGGATAATAAAATATCAAAGAGCCATCTTGATCATGCTTAAGGATATGTCCTTGCACTAAATATTCTTCATCAATTAATTCTCTTTCATTTTCAATGTACTCAAATGAAGAATATTCTAGTGCTCCTACCCTAGTAGCAATACGGGTAATCAATGAAGTGCATTCAATTTGCCCTACCCTTGGAATGTAATCTAACCATTGTGTTATCATGGCAATAACTGGAGCAACTTTTATCTTTTTAATCATAGCAAATAAAATGTTCAGCTCATCATCACGCATTATCCTTACATCTCCACTAGGGAATATAGTCATAGCCACCCATCTCTGCATGATGCGTAAAGTGGGGTTGTGCAAGTGCCTATTCCTAGGTGCACTACATATGACCTCACGAGTTAAATCTTGCCAAAAACTTTGTTTGTTAAACTTAGGCAAAGTGTCTAAATCTAGCAAACAACATTTGTGGAAGCCTAGGATTTCACTTAATTCTTTCCATAGGATGTTGTATTATTTTTGAAATAATCGAAAAGTAATACCATTAAATCCTATCTTGAGTGTGCAAAGAAATTGTATGGAGAGAAGGCGTGAACCTTTCTCCTCTATGTGAGCGAAATTTCCCCACCCTAATGCACACCAAATGGAAATGAATTTGGAATGCATACCTATTTTTGAGATTAAATCCGAATCATAAGCTTTCATATGAGAAACACTCACGATCTTGGAGGAGCATGCATGCTTGATCTTCAACTTCACTTTGGATGTCGAGGTCGTCGTCGTGAAGAAGTTGGTGAGGGTTGCTCCTCTCACCCATGGGAGTGTCCTCTCCTACACTCCCCCATGAACTTGGTGTAGCAACGGAAGAGGGGCGTGTACTTGAGTATCCACCATGGCTTGAGCTTGCATCCTCCTTCCTCTTGCCAAACAACCTCTTCATTCTTTTCATGGCCACAACAAGCAAGAACACAACAAGGCAAAAACTCGAAAGAGGTGATGTTAGTGGAAACAAAACCCCGGCGAATTTTCCCTTCAAGAACTTGAGAGCAAATTGCAAATGCAAACAAAAGCAAACCTTTTTGAGTTGGACTTTGAGCAAGAGTGCTTCAATGAAGAGAAAGGAAACAATGTGAGTAAGAGTGACTTTGGGGATTTATGAATTGAGGTGAACTGTGAGGAGAAGAGCTCCTCATGGCCACCTTTTATAGTGTGCAATCCCCAATGGTCACTAGGGAACCAAATGCAGTCGTTGGAGGAGAGAGAGAGAGAGAGAGCCAAAATGGCTCCTTCCCCTAGTCGGCCGAGCAGGGGGGTCGGCCGACCTGACAGGTGGGCCCCCCTATTCTCCCTTTTGGCAGGTGGCTCCCCAACGGCTATGAAATCAGCACGTTGGTCAAATACCACTTTTGCAGCCCAGAATTTTTTTCCAATTAAAAACTCTTTTTTCAAAACCCAACAAGTTGAGAATATAAGATTCTCAACTTGCTAAGAAAAACCAAACATGCAACAGAGAAAATTCAAATAAAGAATAGAAAAGAAAAATCAAATAAAGGATAACTACCAATTTAACCTATTGGCTAGGTCTCACCACCGTCCGATGAGATGGACATTCCTCCTTCTTCATTTCTTGACATCCAGGCCCAGGGGGGTGGGCTCAGACGACTTGTCTTGCTTCTTCTGCCATACCTCCTTTGGCGGCTTGGTGGACTTGGGCCTTTGAGGAGGCCCAGACTTCTCCGTCTTCTTAGGGTGTTGTCGTGGACGATAAGACAGGTTTTCTTCATAGATGAAATTCCACATGAATGCAGTGAGCGGATCCTCCTTTGGAGGTGTGATTTCGACCTCTTGAATGTGTTTAACATTTGACCCATACTTGATACAGATCATGGAGCATTGCTCCAACTTTGGGCAAAAGTTAAACTTTTCCTCCTTGCCATTGATATGGAAGTGGATTTCTCCGGATCCCACATCTATGTGAGCCTGCAGTGCTTAGGAACGGGCGCCCAAGAATGAGCGGCGTATCCTTCTCGACCTCCATGTCGAGCACCACGAAATCCACGGGTATGAAGCAGTTCCAAATTTTCATTGGGACATCTTCGGCAATACCTGCCAGATAACGGACTGAGGAATCAGCAAGTTGGAGCTGCATTGGTGTTGGAGTAAGTTTCCTGAAGTTCAGCTTGTCGAAAACCACCTTGGGAATCACAGCCACGCTTGCTCCAAGGTCACAAAGGGCCTTGTTAAAGTGGTGTGCCCCAATTGAGCATGAGATTGTAGGACATCCAGGATCCTTCAGCCAGTTGCCTCCTTGTAGAGAAATCATGTTGGCACTTTCCATAGGAGGTTCAGACTGTCCTGACATCTTACTATTCTCCATTGGAGGAACAGCAGCTGCCAGTTGAGCCAACTGAGTCTCCAACATCTTGTTGAAACTCAATTGATTCTTGAAGGCTGAGGATAGTCCTTCAATCTTGGCATTGATGCTCTCTAGGGTATAGTCATTAGCCGAAAGCTTCTTGGATAGAGCATCATTTATCTTTAGTTGGCTAATGGCAAGTTCTCTCAAGTTGTGTTGATTTCCATTGTTTCCATTGTTGTTGTACCCTCCTTAAAAGAATGGGCATGGTTGGCCCCACCCTTGACCTCTTGGACGATAGCCATTATTGTTTCCATTGTTGGCTACGTACAAGGCATCCTCACGGGTTTCTGGGCAATCATTGCCCAAGTGGCCCGTGTTGCCACAAACTTCATAAGTGATGTGAGAGTCTAAGGCATAGGCATTGTCGCACACTTAACCATTGCTTTGTCCATCAATCTTCTTTATAAGGAGGTCCAATTTAGCAGAGATCATGTCCACCTCCTTCAAGGTGTGCATGCCTCACTGGCGGGTATAGAGACGCTCATCGCTCCAATCCATGTTTGACACCATCTTCTCAATCAAATCTTTGGCTTTGGGCACCGTCATTCAGAAGAAGGCACCTCCAGCAGCGGCATCAACATGGTCACGGGCAAAAGGGATCGGCCCATTGTAAAAGTTTTGGATTATGAGCCAGTCATCCATCCCATGGTGGGGATAGGCTAGGATATACTCCTGAAGCCTTTCCCAAGCCCCAAGAATAGATTTCTTGGCATCTTGCTAGAAGCTGGAAATTCTTCCACGTAGGGCATTGATCATGCCCAACGGGAAAAACTTGGTGGGAAATGTCGTAGAACATTTCTCTCAAGTATCTACAACACTTCAGTTCGTGTAGAACCACTGTTTTGCTCTCCCAAGAAGAGAGAACGGGAACAACCTAAGACGGACAACATCACGAGATATGTCCTTTATCTTAAAAGTGCTGCATATCTCAAGGTACTGTTGCAGGTGAGCACTTGCATCCTCGTTAGCCTTCCCACAAAATGAGTTGCCTTGCACCATAGTGATAAGGCCAGTCTTGATTTTGAAGTTTACGTCTCACGTGTTAACAGTGGGCCCAACAGGCACATTGATAGCAGAGGAAGCCAAAAAATCACGAAGGGTCTTCTGGGCTATTAGTGTTTCGGTTGTTGGTGCAGTTGTGCTGGCTTGCTTTGCCGCTTGAAGCTTCTGAGGAGTAACGACACAAGGTCGATCTCTCAGAGGGATTCGTTATCTTCAACAAAGTTTTCCAGAAAGCGGAAACCAGACATACACGACCCCGTTTTCACATAAAATGCGAAAACAAAGAAGGGTCATCCTACTAAAACCTACCAGGGTCCCTATACTATTCATTCAATCATGCAATACTTCGGTTGCCTTCCCCGTTAACGGCGTCAGAAATGCTTGTTGATATTTCCTACACACTACTAACAATTCATCCCTAGCAGTGGTGCGAGAAATGTTTGTTCCTAGGTTTTAATTCTCAAGCGAACGTCCGCAAGTGCACGAAAACTATTGGTGTAGCATTTCCCCTTTAAAGAGTATGCCCAAAGGTTGTCATTTATATTTTCCCAAAGGAAGGCTAGATGGAAGTAAAACAATCATCAAGTGGAAAGGCTAGGTTGGCCTAGGTAGGGTTAATTGAGGTAGTGTGACACACACAAGATCATCCTATCCTAAGGGGATAAATGAGGTAATAGAGGAAGTGGGCTAAGTGTTAGGTAGATACTCCTACTATGCTTCTAATGTACATATATATAGTCTAAATTAGTTACTAATGATCATGTTAATTATGAGTTCTCATGCTAAGTGGATTAACACATCAGGCACGGGTTTACCCCTAGCAACACTAGGCGACTCCCGCCAAGAGCCTGTGGCATAGCCGAACATGGAGGATTACAAAGGACAGATAGGACTGTCACCACCTACTGCATACCTCTTCAATACGTGGGTCTACGAGACATTTAACACTACTCTCTATCCTAGCACCATGCTAGCATATTAAATAATTACCTTAAGAGCCTAGGCACAAGCCATCCTAAGACAATGAACTAAATCATTGTTGAACCAATGTTAATTCATAGCATAAGTGATTCATATTAACATAGTCATATCATAGCTAATTAGACTATAGTAGAGGTTTATAGTGTTTATGACAATGTAATGAGCATGGTATAGCACAATCAAAATACTATTCCTATTACATTGTGACACCCAGTTCCAAAAATGAACCAAGTGCAGTATGTGTGTGCCCAGGATGTTTAACACACATACACAAGTGATTCACAAATGATAAACAGATAATAACCACATGTCAAATTAATTAAGTACCTTTTAACACAATATTCCAATAATCCTCAAGATACAACTCTAATGATTCTTATTAAAACTCTGAAAGTAAATCAGCAGAACAATCTAATTAAGCAACTGAGCAAGTTGGGCGAAAGGGAATGTGTGGATCCAAGCAACACCACAGGCAAGCTGACGACAGCACACAGCCTAGAACTCCGCATTAACGTCGTGATACTCCCAATCCTGACCGAAAACTGTTGGTGTGGGAATTGCAATGGTGAGTACATGTCGTACTCAACAAGTGTGGGAAAAGTATGACATGTAGCTTAACAAATGATGACAATAAATAAAGGCTAGTTGCTGAAAAGTACATTTAAAACATGTAGAAAAGCATTATATTATATATATGTGAAGTAATCCCATCATATCCCACATAATTATCATGATACAAATCCATATTCAATATCCATTACAATTATTCCAGATTTTTACCATCACCGTTATCCATATCCATAACCATACCAGTACCAATACCATAACCATCCCAATACCAAGTTCCCTCTAGTCATGGAAGTTGTCCAGGTGCTCTTAACCGGGAGCACGACTATCATGATAGTTTTTAACAAGCTACAGAGGTTATACCACTTTACCCACGTATCCGTGATTTCATCACCTTTCGGTGACTAAGAACCTCCCTTATGCCCGTGACCCGTCGGTCACATTACACATTGGTGCGTGGCCAAGAGATCACAAAATAAACGTTATAAAGGGACTACTAGCATGTACGGACCCACTGAGGTTTCACCGGTGGCGATGCCTCCAACTGAGCACATCCTAAACCAAGAGCCCCCTCTTATGCTGTTCGGATCCCAGGGAGTCCCGCTACTATTGCCAACCCAATTTGACTCCCATTCCCCGCTCTTCCAAATGGTCCGCGCAATACTAGCCATATACTTAATTAATCAGCTACACTGCACCCGTATTGGCCTCGTGGTGGCACTGTAGTCCTGGCTTATTCTCGCATGAACCCTAAGATCCCAAGCAAGCATACCACCATAACATCCAACCCATACCACAAACCATGCTTGCTTGGATCACCTAAGTCCCATATTACCATTAATCATGTTCATCATCTACATTGTCCACAATCTCATTAATTCATAATTAAGTTGTTTGGTTGTATTCCAATCCCAATTTATCTGAGCAAAGCAAAATTAAAAAGCCCTTCCCGACTCTCTACCATGTGATACAAGCGACAAGGGTGCTTCAACACATCTAGTAAACAACTATCATAGGTTTCCCATCAAATTGACACAAGCATGCAGTTTTGAAAACAAATCATTTAATAAAAATAGGATTAACATGTTCAAGGACACTTGCCTTACTCCTGAGCTTGGTTAGGGTCAAAGGCTTCAAGTTCTGGTGCTGAAGGTCCTCAGCGCACCCTCTAGAGCGAATCCTTCTATTCCGCGCAACGAACATACAAAACAATAATTACAATCAATAGATGCTCATATGTTACTCAATATGATATGTCATGCATGATCAATGCAAATGCAAAGTGAAACTAGTTAATGAGTTACTATTATTGCTCATAAATCAGTTACAATGGTTTTTCACAAGTTTGAACAGGTTTCAAGTTCATTTACATCAATCTAGAATTAATTTAGCACCAATTAAATCTAGAGACCGGACAAGTCCGCTAGAGACCGGACTAGTCCGCCCTTCGCAGAATCAGCGAATTAGGGTTTTTCTAGGGTTTTCTAGATCTGCGAGATTTGGGAGAATTGGGGTTGAATTCACGTGGAAAAAAGAGAAAGTAGAAGGTGTACCACGTGTTTAGAACTCCAAGGATCAAGACTTCGGAGGCAACACTTGGATCTTGACGATCTAGGGTTGATGATGAAGAGTTGAGGGTGAATTGGTGATGAAGAACGAATACTCGATGAAGATCTTGTTCACTTGATCCTCTTTCGTTTCCTCCTCTTCTTCTTGCTGCTGGATCTCCTCTTGATGGTGGGTCCCACGAACTAGGGTTTGGTGGTCTTTCGAAAGTGGCAAAGAGATGAGAAGTTGGGGTGTTGGGTTGTTTATATAGGGGTGGAGGTGTAGGGTTTGATGGATTTCGAGTTTGGGGGTGGGTGGAGGCCGGTGTGGGGTCCCACATGGGCTCTAAAAAGGTTAGACACGATGTACTTGGGCCCACTTAAGGTAAAAACCTAAAACAAGGCATGGAGGAAAAGATTGAATCAGAGTCGCGAATATCACACAAGTCCGCAATGGACCGGACTAGTTCGATAGCTAGTCAGAGAGAAAACGGACAAGCCTAACCAAAGTTAGACAAGTCCGATATTAGTAAGAGAGCAACACGGACAAGTCTGGCAGCAAACGGACAAGTTCGGTGACTTGGCGAAATTTTCAAAGGATGGGGTTAACGGACTAGTCCGCACTAGACCGGACAAGTCCGAAAACAGAACAGAGAGAAAACGGACTAGTCCGCAGCAAAAACGGACATGTCCGAAGAGAGGTCAAAGAGAAACCGAACTAGTCCGCACCAAAAAAGGATAAGTCTGGAATTCTCAGAACTTTTGAGTGTGGTTTTGCTTCTAATTCATTTTAAACTTGTTCCTTTTCATGTTACTTAATTTTAAACATGTATTAGAATGTATGCAATGCATGATGGATGAAAATGAGGGTGTTCACACATACATGGAATCCACAATCAAACAAGAAACGCTTCATCTAAGTATATGAACAATAGAAGACTAAAGATATCATCTTTATTATGAATAAAGTCACAAATAAAAATAGGAATATGGGAGACATACCTTTCCCAATTGGGAAGAGACTCCTTCTACTCCTATCCTACTTGGACTATGGACTAGAGACACTCCTCTCTACAGCTTATACTCCTCTAAACCTATGGAGAGTAGTGAATACAATAGATGAATACTCAAGTGGTGTGTGTTGAAGTGAGGGGTGAGGGGTCCTATTTATAGCTTGGAGAAGGGTTGGTTCCCGCCACCAAAAGCGCGCGAATCAGTCACCCATGACCTCTTCAAGCCAGGAGGAGCCTACACGTGGAGTTTGACCGAGAAAGGTACCAGGACCTAGTCGGCCGACTAGGGGGTCGGTCGACCTGGTATTGGCCCCTTTTGCGATGTGCTTCCTCCAGGTGACTGATAGGTGGGTCCTTTTGACTGATATTGGTGCTAGACCAATGAATGGCCTCATATACTTCTGTTTGTGGGGCATTTGATCCATGTGGTGTCACATGGCGTCGCCTGATTGGCTGGAATGATATTCTATAGGATTCATCCCCTTGTTTCACTTCATTTCTGCATAGAATCCCTGCATGCACTACTTTCTCCAAGGACAAGTGGAAATAGGTTAAATAGAAAGGTGATGTGTGCAAGAAATGACAATTCCTTCATATAATTGAGTTATATTGATGGGTGAAATTGGTGTATAACAGCCGTCAACAGCGACCAATGATACGACTGACGCCCGCCTGTGTGCGCTTGAAGAGGGTCGAGAGGCCCTGGATCACCGCGAGGCCGCTGTTGCTGAGCAGGAGGCCGTTGTCGCCGATCCAGAGGTGGCTGCCCAAGCGACGATGGCTCGGGCTGAGGCAGATCGAGACAGGCTCCAATCCCACCTCAGAGACCTTGAGCTTCGGGAGAGCGACTTGGCACGGGATCAGGCGCATCACTTAGCTGAGCGTCAGGACTCCTCCTGCGAGATCTCAATGTCCAGGCCCGAGAGTACACAACGGAGCGCCGCACCTAGGAGCTCGAGCTGCAGGAGCGTCAGCTGGCTCAGTGTCTGGAAGCCGAGGGTAGAGTGGTTGCAGAGACCGTGACATCCCATGTTCTGGTGTGCTACCGGAGTTGGTGATGAGGACATCAAAACCCTCAATACATCCACACCAACTCAGCTACCGGTTTCTGGTCCGATCACTCGCACTCGTGCACGTCAACTAAACTATGAGGTGAACTCGTTCTTGGCCTTATGTCCATCTTATCTAGACCGTGGAACTACGTGCTTTCTTGTTTTGCTTAGGAACAATGGAGAGGAGCCAATGGGAAGGGAATTCGCGCGGACGGGATTTGGACAGCAGAACAGCACCAACTTGTGACGGCCACCACAATTTCATACGGACTCCGATCTGGGCGTTCAAGTAATTCCTGGAAAGATTATCAAGTCTACTTTCAAACGGATCTGGCCTTATGTCCATATCTATTCAGAGTCGGCCGCAATAGTTATTTTAATACCAAGACCTTTTTCTGTCCAGGGTGCTGCATCAGCAAAATTGGGCCCATGGCCCATGTATCGTTTGGAGTCCATTAGGGACTTGTGATTAGGGTTTCTCACGACCCTAGGGAGGTAATAAATAGTAGCAGCCGCTCTCATTAGCTGGTGGGTTTTTGTTTATTCGTAAGTTAGCTTCTGCTGCTTCCTTGTACACGCGCGTGTCGACTAGATCGCCCGTCTACTTGTATCCAGAACCCCACTTTAGATTGATTCAACAGATAAGTGCTTGTTCTTGCATGTTCTTTGATTGCTTGCAGGAACAAAGGCCCTCGTGGTCAGGTTGATTGTGCGCCAGCAAGATCAATACAACTTCGGAGTCGGTGTACCGATCGCTAAGGCGCATCGTCTTGGGGATGGTGTAGTCGGATCGCCAACGTCTTCTCCTCCACAAATCGAACCCTCCTATTCTCATCGAAAGATCAGGAACCAAGATCCTATCAGTTGGTATCCTGAGCTACCGCTGAACCCAGTTTTCGAAGGTCCCGTCGGATTGCTAGTTCGAGTTTGAGTCAGATTACGAGTTCAAATCAGATTGCTACTTCGAGTTTGAGTCGGATTGCTAGTTCGAGTTTGAGTCTGATTACTAGTTCGAGTTCGAATCAGATTGCTACTTCGAGTTTAAGTCAGATTAGTAATTTGAGTTTGACAACAAGAAAAAGGCAAGTGCAAAATCAAAAGCCGCACAAAAGCCACAAGCAATTAGAGAAAAAAAGGCAAGTGCAAAATCAAAAGCCGCACAAAAGCCACGAGCAATTAGAGAAAAAAAAGGCAAGTGCAAGATCAAAAGCCGCATATGCAAATTTTGTTCTAGGGTCTCCTGATTCCATCTAGAGAGAGTTTGGATGACCACCCCAACAAAAAAAACGAAAAAAAAAAGGAAAAAATCAGATTGTTTTTGGGGTGTTTTTGGTGATGACATTGGTGTCTCGGCTCGCGTCTCTAGTACGGTCTAGACTAAGATCAGCACAGTACTGTCGTAGAATATTTATTCAGCTTGTTGTGATTAACGTGGTGAAAGTTTGCTCCTTGTGCTAGTTCAGCCACCTAAAGCCATAGATTGACACCTGCTCTTGAAGTTGTTCATTACTTGCTGGTTGCCATCACCTTCTTGCTGAGCTTTGTAAGAACAGGTAAGAGCTTGATTGAACAGGTTGAGAGTGAGCGAGTTATTTCCACCAGCACCTTTGTAGCTAGGGATAACGTTACCCTTTCATATTGGACTTTTTTTTCTACTAATCATGGCAGGAGGAGCAAATACAACTGAAGACGTGCATTCACCTCGCACACGGGGAATTATACAACACTTCCAACGCCAAGTGCGGCTACACACAGAAGCGCTTGATGAGGATTTTCGAGTTACCAGTGACCGCCTTGGTCAATTGGAAAATATGCAGATCGACACCAACACCAAAATCAGCACGTTGGAGAGTTCCATTCAAACATTGAACACCTCTATTGGAGCCATCCTGCAGCGCCTTGAGGAGAGGGATCATGGACGCAGCGCAGATGGACAGGTGAGCAATGCTCCTAGTATTGTACGTGACAATGAAGATGACTATTCTGCAGATACGGAGATTGGGGAAGATGAGGAAGCTAGGCCACGGCGCCGGCTACAATGCAACCGTCAAGGCATAGGTGGACATCGTCGGCGTGAGGTACGCAATCATGAAGATACTTTTAACAAGATCAAATTTAAAATACCTCATTTTGATGGTAAATATGACCCTGATGCATATATTACTTGGAAGATTTCTGTTGATCAAAAATTTGCATGTCATGAGTTTCCTGAAAACGCAAGAGTTAGAGCAGCCACTAGTGAGTTTACTGATTTTGCTTCTGTTTGGTGGATAGAACATGGCAAGAAAAATCCTAATAACATACTACAAACTTGGGATGCTTTGAAACGGCTCATGCGGGCTAGATTTGTTCCTTCTTACTATGCACGTGATCTGTTAAATAAGTTACAACAATTGAGACAGGGAGCTAAAAGTGTAGAAGAGTATTTTCAGGAATTACAAATGGGTATGTTGCGTTGTAATTTAGACGAGGATGAGGAACCAACTATGGCTAGATTTTTGGGTGGTTTAAACCGTGAAATTCAGGACATACTTGCTTATAAAGATTACAATAATGTTACCCATTTGTTTCATCTTGCTCGTAAAGCTGAAAGGGAAGTGCAGGGACGACGAGCTAGCTCTAGAACTAATATTTCTGCAGGAAAGACTAGCTCATGGCAACCATGCACGACTACTCCTTCGACTGGGCGTGCTTCTCCGCCATCTTCTTCACAAAGTCGGGCAGCACCTTCTTCTTCCAGCAACAAGCCACGTGCTTCTTCCACTAGCTCAGCAGTAAAGACCACCCAAAAGCCCACCGAGAGTGCTTCTTCCGTAGCATCTACCGGTCGATCTAGAGACGTTCAATGTCACAAGTGCAAGGGTTTTGGCCATGTGCAGCGTGACTGCCCAAGCAAACGTGTTCTAATTGTTAAAGATGACAGTGAGTACTCATCTGCTAGCGATTTTGATGACGATACATGTGTTTTGCTTGCAGCTGACTATGCAGGTAGCGATGAACATCAAGAAGAGCATATTGGTGCAGAAGATGCAGCGCGCTATGATAGTCTCATTGTGCAGCGTGTGCTTAGTGCACAAATGGAGAAAGCGGAACAAAATCAAAGGCACACATTATTCCAAACAAAGTGTGTCATCAAAGAGCGATTTTGCCGCATGATCATTGATGGAGGTAGCTGCAACAACTTGGCCAGCAGTGACATGGTGACCAAGCTGGCACTAAGCACCAAACCGCACCCACATCCCTATTACATTCAATGGTTAAACAACAGTGGTAAGGCAAAGGTAACTAGACTTGTGCGAATCAATTTTACTATTGGATCATATAAGGATGTCGTTGAATGTGATGTTGTGCCTATGCAAGCTTGTAATATTCTGCTAGGAAGACCTTGGCAATTTGATAGAGATTCTATGCATCATGGTAGATCAAATCAGTATTCTTTTCTTTACCACGATAAAAAAATTGTGTTGCATCCTATGTCTCCTGAAGCTATTGTGCAAGATGATGTTGCTAGAGCTAGGAAAACTAAATATCAGGACCATGCTAATATTGAGAACAATAACAATGCCAAATCTGTGTTTGATAAGAAAAATGAGATATCTCTGAAGGAAAAATGCTTGTTTGCTACGAAATCTGATATTAATGAACTGATTGCTTCCACCTCTGTTGCCTATGCCTTGGTATGCAAAGATGCTTTGATTTCCCATTATGATGTGCAACATTCTTTGCCTCCTGCTGTTGCTAACATTTTACAGGAATATTCTGATGTGTTTCCAAGTGAAATACCACCAGGACTACCACCACTTCGAGGGATTGAGCACCAGATTGACCTCATTCCCGGTGCTTCATTGCCCAACCGTGCACCATATAGGACAAATCCAGAAGAAACAAAGGAGATTCAGCGCCAAGTACAAGAACTACTTGACAAAGGTTATGTACGTGAGTCTCTTAGTCCTTGTGCTGTTCCAGTTATTCTAGTACCTAAAAAGGATGGATCATGGCGTATGTGTGTGGATTGTAGAGCAATCAACAATATAACCATTCGATATCGTCATCCTATTCCACGCTTAGATGATATGCTTGATGAATTGAGTGGTGCTGTTGTGTTCTCAAAAGTTGATTTGCGTAGTGGTTATCACCAAATTCGCATGAAACTAGGAGATGAATGGAAAACTGCTTTCAAAACTAAGTTCGGTTTATATGAGTGGTTAGTCATGCCTTTTGGTTTAACTAATGCACCTAACACCTTCATGAGATTAATGAACGAGGTTTTGCATGCATTCATTGGAAAATTTGTTGTTGTGTATTTTGATGATATATTGATTTATAACAAATCCATGGATGAACATCTTGATCACTTACGTGCTGTTTTTAATGCTTTGCGTGAGGCACGATTATTTGGTAATCTTGAGAAGTGCACCTTTTGCACGGATCGAGTCTCTTTCCTTGGCTATGTTGTTACTCCACAGGGAATTGAAGTTGATCAAGCCAAGGTAGAGGCTATTCAGGGGTGGCCTGTACCAAAGACCATCACACAGGTGCGGAGCTTTCTAGGGCTGGCTGGGTTCTATCGTCGCTTTGTGAAGGATTTCAGCACCATGCTGCTCCATTGAATGACCTTACGAAGAAGGGGGTGCCTTTTTCTTGGGGCACCACACAAGATAACGCCTTTACCATACTGAAAGATAAGTTGACGCATGCACCTCTTCTCCAACTTCCTGATTTTTCTAGGACTTTTGAGCTTGAATGTGATGCTAGTGGGATTGGATTGGGTGGTGTTTTGTTACAAGAAGGAAAACCTGTTGCATATTTTAGTGAGAAAATGAGTGGGCCTGTTCTAAATTATTCTACCTATGATAAGGAATTATATGCTCTTGTACGAACTTTAGAAACATGGCAACATTATTTGTGGCCCAAAGAATTTGTTATCCATTCTGATCATGAATCACTAAAGCATATTAGGAGTCAAGGGAAACTAAACCGTAGGCATGCTAAGTGGATGGAATTTATTGAGTCTTTTCCTTATGTCATTAAACACAAAAAGGGAAAGGATAATGTTATTGCTGATGCTTTATCTAGACGTTATACTCTTCTATCTCAACTTGACTTTAAAATTTTTGGATTAGAAATGATTAAAGATCAATATGAACATGATGCTGATTTCAAAGATGTATTGCTGAAATGTAAAGACGGAAAAACATTGAATAAATTTGTCCTCGATGATGGCTATGTGTTTAGAGCTAACAAGTTATGCATTCCAGCTAGCTCCGTTCGTTTGTTGTTGTTACAGGAAGCGCATGGAGGCGGGCTGATGGGGCACTTTGGAGTGAAAAAGACGGAGGACATACTTGCTGGTCATTTCTTTTGGCCAAGGATGAGGCGAGACGTGGAGCGCTTTGTTGCTCGCTGCACGACATGTCAAAAAGCTAAGTCACGACTTAATCCACATGGTTTGTACATGCCTCTTCCTGTTCCTAGCATGCCTTGGGAGGATATTTCTATGGACTTTGTTTTAGGACTGCCTAGAATAAAGAAGGGGAGGGGTAGCATCTTTGTTGTTGTGGATAGATTTTCTAAAATGGCACACTTCATACCTTGTCGTAAAAGTGATGATGCTACACATGTTGCTGATTTGTTTTTCTGAGATATTGTTAGATTGCATGGTGTGCCAAACACAATAGTTTCAGATCGTGATGCTAAGTTTCTTAGCCATTTTTGGAGAACGTTATGGGCAAAATTGGGGACTAAGCTTTTATTTTCAACTACTTGTCATCCCCAAACTGATGGTCAAACTGAGGTTGTGAATAGAAGTTTATCTACCATGCTTAGGGCTGTTTTGAAAAAGAATATAAAAATGTGGGAAGAGTGTTTGCCTCATGTTGAGTTTGCTTATAATCGTTCCCTACATTCTAGTACTAAGAAATGCCCTTTTGAGATTGTTTATGGATTTGTACCCCGTGCTCCTATTGATTTATTACCTCTTCCTTCAATGGAACGAGTGAATTTTGATGCTAAACATCGTGCTGAATTGATCTTAAAATTGCATGAAACCACTAAGAAGAATATAGAGTGCATGAATGCCAAGTATAAACTTGCTGGTAGTAGGGGAAAGAAAACTATCACTTTTGAACCTGGTGATTTAGTTTGGTTACATTTGCGAAAGGATAGGTTTCCTGATTTGAGAAAGTCTAAATTGTTACCTCGAGCTGATGGTCCATTCAAAGTGTTAGAAAGAATTAATGATAATGCATATAAACTCGAGTTGCCTGCGAATTTCGAGGTTAGTCCCACATTTAACATTGCAGATTTGAAGCCATATTTGGGAGAAGAAGATGAGCTTGAGTCGCGGACAACTCAAATGCAAGAAGGGGAGGATGATGAGGACATCAACACCCTCGATACATCCACACCAACTCAGCTACCGGTTTCTGGTCCGATCACTCGCGCTCGTGCACGTCAACTAAACTATGAGGTGAACTCGTTCTTGGACTTATGTCCATCTTATCTAGACCGTGGAACTACTTGCTTTCTTGTTTTGCTTAGGAACAATGGAGAGGAGCCAATGGGAAGGGAATTCGCGCGGACGGGATTTGGACAGCAGAACAGCACCAACTTGTGACGGTCACCACGATTTCATACGGACTCCGATCTGGGCGTTCAAGTACTTCCTGGAAAGATTATCAAGTCTACTTTCAAACGGATCTGGTCTCATGTCCATATCTATTCAGAGTCGGCCGCAATAGTTATTTTAATACCAAGACCTTTTTCTGTCCAGGGTGCTGCATCACCAAAATTGGGCCCATGGCCCATGTATCGTTTGGAGTCCATTAGGGACTCGTGATTAGGGTTTCTCACGACCCTAGGGAGGTAATAAATAGTAGCAGCCGCTCTCATTAGCTGGTGGGTTTTTGTTTATTCGTAAGTTAGCTTCTGCTGCTTCCTTGTACACGCGCGTGTCGACTAGATCGCCCGTCTACTTGTATCCAGAACCCCACTTTAGATTGATTCAACAGATAAGTGCTTGGTCTTCTTGTTCTTGCGTGTTCTTTGATTGCTTGCAGGAACAAAGGCCCTCGTGGTCAGGTTGATTGTGCGCCAGCAAGATCAATACAACTTCGGAGTCGGTGTACCGATCGCTAAGGCGCATCGTCTTGGGGACGGTGTAGTCGGATCGCCAACGTCTTCTCCTCCACAAATCGAACCCTCCTATTCTCATCGAAAGATCGGGAACCAAGATCCTATCAGTTGGTATCCTGAGCTACCGCTGAACCCAGTTTTCGAAGGTCCCGTCGAGGAGCGTGACGAGATGGCAGCAGCAAAGGTTATGGATGCCGATGTCATCGCGCAATTTGCCAGGATTGAGGCCGGTGGCCCGTCTCTGTATCCGGGGTTTGCCCCTTTGTAAATATTCTTCAATGAACCTGACTTTGTATTTGGTTTCTTGGTTTGTCTTGTGCTTCTCAATCTGTTGCTCCAAGTCCTCAACTGCGAAAGGGCTTGAAGAACTTTGTCGAGTACGTTAGTTTTTGAGGAACCAACAATTGCACTTTTGACATGGCTGATCTGTCTTCATTTGATGTCCTGCCTATGGAACCCCCTTAGAGGCCCCCTGGTAGATGTGCCCAGCCACATGGCTAGACACACCTATCACTTGATCGCAGGATGTCTTCGACTGGCCTCCTGCGAAGTGGGGGAGTTTTGAGTGGATGGCCTAAGCGTAGCCCCTTCAGGGGTGCTGAGTTAATCTGAGTAGAGACATCGACGGCAGGCCCCCAGGATGGTGCCGGAGCTGGCTACTCTGGCATCGCCCACCATCATTGTTCAGATGTCGATGACAGGCCCTCTGGATGGTGTCGGAGCTGGCTGCTCTTGCGTAGCCCACCATCGTCGTGGAAACGTCAACAGCGGGCCCCTTGGGTGGTGCCGGAGCTAGCTGCTCTGGCGTTGCCCGCCATCATTGTGGAAACATCGACGGCAAGCCCCTTGGGTGGTGCTGGAGCTAGCTGTTCCGGCGTTGACTGCCATCGTTGTGGAAACATCGACAGCAGGCCCCCTGGGTCGTGCTAGAGCTGGTTACTCTGGCGTCGCCCACTATCATTGTGGAAACGTCGACGGCACACCCCCTGGGTGGTGCCGGAGCTGGCTGCTCCGGCGTCGCCCACCATCATCGTTGAGACAGCGACGGCAGGCCCCCTGGATGGTGCCGGAGCTGGCTGCTCCGGCTTCGCCCACCATCATCATGAAAACTTCGACGGTAGGCCCTTTGGGTGGTGTCGAAGCTGGCTGCTCCAGCGTTGCCAACCATCGTCGCACAGACGTCGACAGCGGGCCCCCTGAATTGTGCCGGAGCTAGCTGCTCCAGCGTGGCTCACCATCGCCGTGGATACATCGACGGCAGGCCCCCGATGTACAGGCCACCACAAGAGAACTCTGTTAGCAACAAGATTGGGGCAGCAGAGTGTACTCACTTATCAGCACTTGTTGCTGTCGTCAACATATTGGGACGTCAACGGTGGGCCCCCTTGCAGATGCCGGAGCTGGAGGCTCCGGCGTCGTCCACCACCGATGTGTAGTACTTCGACAGGAGGCCCCTTGAGAGGTGTCGGAGCTGGCTGCTCTGGCATTGTGACATCCGGTTCCAAAAATGAACCAAGTGAACGCATATGTGTGCCCAGGACGTTCAACACACATACACGAGTGCATCACAAAAGGATATACAGAAAATTACCACAGAACAAGATTAATTGACCACTTTTATTACAAAATTCATAATATCCTTGAATGCAAGCTCTAATGAGTATTAATGACAAGTTTGAACTAATGCAGCGGAAGTAAACTAACTAAGCAAACTAAGTAGCTAAGCAAGATAAGAATAAGGGTATAGCGCAGCTCCAATCAACACCATAGGCAAGCTGACGACAGACACGGCCTAGAACTCCTCATTATCATTAAACTCCTAATCCTGACCTGCAACTGTTAGTGGGTGAATTGCAAGGGTGAGTACATGTCGTACTCAGCAAGTGTGGAAATTATAACATGTAGCTGATTCAAACGACGAATATAATAAAGGCTAAGTGCTGAAAAGTACATTAAAACATTTGAAAAGCAGTTTATTATATGTATGTGAAGTAACCCATCATAAACCATAATTATTAACATAGTACCAGTCCATATTCCATATCCATCACCATTATACCAGATTTCACCATTTCCATTAACCATATTCTATACCAGAATCTAATCCATAACCTACCATAACCATATTACCAACCATAACCAGTACCAAACCATAACCAAACCACCCCAAATCTCAAGTTTCCTCTAATCATGTGAGGGTCCAGGTTGCTCATGACCGGGAGCACAGCTATCATGATAGTTTTTAAGACACTCTGCAGAGATTGTACCACTTTACCCACGTGTTTGTGATTTCATCACCTTCCGGTGACTAAGGAGTCTCAATTATGCGGTCTCACACTTCCGTTGGTGTGTGGACAAGAGACCACAAAATAACTTTTACAAAGGAATTACTAGCATGTACAGACGCACTGAGGTTTCACCGGTGGCGATGTCTCCATTTGAGCACATCTTCAACCAAGGGCCCCCTCTTGTGCCATTTGGATCCTAGGGAGTCCCGTCAACCATATCCAAACCCAATCTGACTCCCCTTCTTCGATGCACCAAATGATCTGCTCAATACCCTAATTAATCAGCTACGCCGCAGTCATACTTGGCCTCGTGGTGGCACTGTAAGTCCTGGATGGTCGCACCACGAACCGGTCCTTAGATCTAAAGTAAGCGAAACCACCATAACTTCCAACCCATCCACATATCATGCTTGCTTAGATCACTCATTACCATGTCATATTAACCAGTTCATATTAACCATAATCTCATCAATGTATAATTAGATAATATAGTTGTTTTCCCATCCCAATTAATTAAGAGAAGCAAAAAGGTAAAAAGCCTTCCCGACTCTCTACCATGTATTCCAGGTGACAAGGGTGGTTAAACAAAGCTAGTAAACTTCCTATCATAGGATTTCCCATCAAATTGACACAAGCATGCAGTTTTGAAAACAAAACATTTATTGTTGAAACAGGATCAATATGTTCAAGTACACTTGGCTTGCTCTTGGGCTTGGTTTGGGTCAAAGTCTTCAAACTCCTAGTGCTCGAGGTCCTCCGCAGCACTCTCTAGCGCAAATTCGTCTAAACCGCGCAACGAATATACAAAACAGTAATTACAATCAAATAATCCTCATATAGTACTCAATATGTCATGACATACATGATTAATGCAATTATGAAGCAAAACTTGTTAATGAGTTGTTCTATTAATGTTCACTAACTGGTTCTAATAGTTTTTACAAGTTTGGACAGGTTTGGAATTGATTCGAGTCAATTTGGAATTAATTCAGAACAATTTAGATTCAGAGGCCGGACAAGTCCAATTTCAGGGGCAGGACTAGTCCGCCCTGAATAGAACGCAAAATAGGGTTTTTTTGATCTATGAGAATCTGGAGAATTGGGGTTGAATTGACGTGGAAAAAGAGAAAGTCGAAGGTATACCATGTGTTTAGGACTCCAAAGATCAAGAATTGAAGATGGAACTTGGATCATGACGATCTAGGGTTGATGATGAAGAGTTGAAGGTGAATTGGTGACGAAGAACGCAAAGTCGATGAAGATCTTGATTATTTGATCCTCTTTCATTTCCTCATCTTCTTCTTCTTGCTCGGGATCTTCTTCTCCCTCCTTGATGGCGGCTCTCTACGAACTTGGGTTTGGGGTCTTTCAATTGAGGCAAAAGGATGAAAAGTCAATAGGTGGGGTTGTTTATATAGAGGTGGAGGCTAGGGTTTAACGACTTTCGAGTTTGGGGTGGGTGGAGGCCGTGTAGGGGTCCCACATGGGCTCCACAAGGGTTAAGCACGACTTCCTTGGGCCCAATTAAGGTAAATACCCAATAACAAATCATGGAGGAAAAGATTGAATCTGAGTCGGGCTCATCAGGTCGGACCAGTCCGCACAACGGACCGGGCTAATTCATTTTGGAACAGAGACAATATCGGACAAACCTGGTGGAAGGTCTAGATAGGTCCGGTCTTGTCCAGAGAGAAAAATGCACATGTCCGGCATGGATCGGACAATTCCAGGGAATTTGTAACTTATTCGAAAACCGGACCAAATATCAGACTAGTCCGCACTCAATCATGGATAAGTCCGGAATGGAACAGAGAGTCAATCGGACTAGTCCGAAGCAAAAACCGACAAGTCCGGAGGGCAACAGAGAGGGAAACCAGACTAGTCCGGGCTGCAAACCGGACAAATCCGTACTCCTACAGACTTCTAAGTGTTGTTCCGCTTCTAATTCATTTTTAATTTGTTTCTTTTTATGTTGCTTAATTTTAAACATGTATATGAACTTATGCAATGCATGATGCATGAAAATGAGGGTGTTACAAATCTACCCCCCTTAAAATGAATCTTGCCCTCGAGATTCGACGCGGAAGTGAAGAGATAGGGAAATTCCTTCTTGAGTTCATCCTCCAGCTCCCAAGTTGCTTCCGATTCTGTATGATGCTTCCATTGCACTTTACACCATCATATCACCTTGTTCCTCGTGACTCTCTCCTTGGTTTCCAAGATTTTGACCGGTTGCTCGTCAAAAGTCAAATCTGCCTCTAATTCCAATTCTTCCATTGGCACTTGTTCTTCTGGTACCCTTAAACGCTTCTTGAGCTGGGAAACATGAAACACATCATGGACATCTGAAAGGTGTGTTGGTATCTCCAGTTTATATGTTAATCCTCCTTGTTTGTCCAAAATCTTGAATGGCCCAATGTACCGAGGTGCTAGCTTGCCTCTTATGTTAACCTCTTATGACCTCTCATGGGTGATACTTTGAAATAAACAAAGTCTCCCACTTCAAAGGCAAGTTTCCTTCTCCTATTGTCTGCATGGCCTTTTTGCCTTGATTGAGCAACCCTCAAATTTTCGCGAATAATCTGGACTTGTTTCTCAGCTTCTTGCACGGTCCAAATACTTGATTTTCTCCTGTCTCATTCCAGAACAAAGGCGTTCTACACTTCCTCCCATATAATGCTTCATATGGTGACATTTTCAAGCTTGTTTGGTAACTATTGTTATATGATAATTCCGCATACGACAAGCTATTGTCCCAACTTCTTCCATGCTTCAAGGCACAATCTCTTAACATATCCTACAAAATCTGATTGGTCCTCTCAGTTTGTCCATCTGTTTGAGAGTGATATGCTGAACTGAAATTCAACCTTGTTTCCAATGCTTCATGTCCTTCCTGCCAAAACCTGGAGGTAAATTGAGAACCTCTATCCAACACTATCCTCTTTGGAACTCCATGCAAACATACTATTATTTTCATATACAGTTCCATCGATTTGTCTCCATTAAAGGTGGTCTTGACGGGAATAAAGTGAGCTGACTTAGTCAACCGATCAACAATTACCCATATGGTGTCATAACCGGACTGGGTACACGGTAAACAACTATAAAGTCCATACCAATTTCTTCCCACTTCCATTTTGGAATCTTCAATGGATGTAATAGTCTAGCTGGCCTTTGGTGTTCCGCCTTGACTCGTTGGCACACATCACACAATGCCACATATTTGGCTATGTCCTTTTTCATGCTAGCCCACCAATAACATGTCTTCAAGTCTTTGTACATTTTCGTACAATAGGGAGGAATTGAGTATGGCGAGTCATGTGCCTCATTTAATATTGTCCCCCGAATATGCTTCACTTTAGGTATGACAATCCTCCTTCCAAGCCATAAGGTACCATGGTCATCTTCATCAAATCTGAATTTTCTCCCTTCTTGGGTCCTTTCCTTGATTTCATGGATTTCCTCATCCTTGGTTTGTGCTTCTCAAATTCCTTGCTCCAAGGTCAGCCTTAACTCCATTATCCCCATCTCATTGACAAATATGAGATTCAACCGTTCAAACTCATTACATAACTCAGATGGAAGCTCTCAAACTGTGAGCTGGTGACTTACTCCTTTTCGACTCAAAGCATCGGCCACTATATTAGCCTTCCCCGGATGATAGTTGATCCCCACATTATAATCCTTGATGAGCTCCAACCATCTTCTTTTCCTCAAATCCAGATCCGTTTATGTGAAAATATACTTAAGGCTCTTGTGATCCGTATAAATTTCACACATATGTCCAAGGATATAATGTCTCCAAATCTTCAATGTGTGTACCACGGCTGCAAGTTCCAAATCATGCGTTGGATAATTCTGCTCATGTTTCTTCAATTGTCTCGATGCATAAGCTACCACTTGACCCTCTTGCATGAGCACACATCCAAGTCCTTGTCTCGATGCATCACAATAAATATCAAAACTCTTGCTCATGTCCGGCAATACCAAAACTGGGGCTGTTGTTAACCTCTTCTTCAACTCCTCAAAACTTTCTTGACACGCTTGAGTCCATTGGAAAGCCTTCCCCTTCATTAGCAACTCCGTCATTGGCTTGGCTATCTTGGAAAAGTCCTTGATGAACCGACGGTAATATCCATCCATTCCAAGAAAACTCCTTATTTCCTTGACATTCCGCGGGGGTTCCCATTTCAGCACATCCCTCACTTTTTCGGGGTCAACCGATACTCCTCTTCCGGAGATGATATACCCTAAAAACGACACTTCTTTCAACCAAAACTGGCACTTGCTGAACTTGGCATACAATTGATGCTCCCTCAACTTCTACAACATAAACCTCAAGTGTTCCTCATGTTCCTTCTCATCCTTTGTGTATATCATAATGTCATCAATGAACACCACAACAAACTTATCCAAGTACTCCATGAAGACCTTATTCATGAGGTACATAAAGTAGACAGGTGCATTTGTTAATCCATAGGACATCATGGTATACTTATAGGATCCATACCGTGTCCTGAAAGCTGTCTTGGGTATGTCCAATATCTAATCTTCATTTAAAGTATCCCGACCTCAAATCAATCTTGGAGAAGACACAAGCACCCTTCATCTAATCGAACAAGTCTTCTATGGGTGGCAAGGTGTACTTGTTCTTGATGGTCACCTCATTGAGAGCTCGGTAATCCACACACATCCTTTGTGATCCATCCTTCTTATCCACAAAAAGAACTGGCGCTCCCCAAGGTGATAAGCTTGGGCGAATAAAACTCTTCTCTAGTTGCTCTTGAATTTGCTTTTTGAGCTCTGCTAACTCCTTAGGAGGCATCCGATATGGCCTCTTAGCTATAGGTGCAGTTCCACGTATTAAATCAATAACAGACTCAATGTCTCAGTCACGTGGCATACCTGACAACTCATCCAGGAACACATCCAAAAATTCACACACCACCGGAATCTCCTCAATTGTGGCACCGTCCATGTGATTCAGCTCCAATTGCTTTGGTGCATGTCGAGATGCTTCAAATTCTATGGTGATTCCTTCCTCATTGGGCAACTTCACCATCTTCGTGGCGCATTCAATAACTCCTTTGTGCTTCCTCAATCAGTCCATACGAAGTATAATGTCCAATCCTTGGGAATCTAAAACAATGAGGTTGGCGAAGAGGTGTACCCCCTTATTCTAAGGCTTACTTTTGGACAAACTATACTTGTCCTCATCTCTCATCCAAGAGACTTAACCAATAGAGTTAACTTCATATGAGAGATAGGCAAACTATACTTGGCAACATATTTCGATGCAATGAATGAATACGATGCTCCAGAATCAAATAACATAGTCGTCGGGTTGGAGTTCACGAGAAACAAACCAATAACCATGTCATACGCTTGTTGAGCATCCTCCGTAGAGACATGATTCACGTTGCCACAAGCAAAATTCTGCTGTCCACAGTTCCCTTGCGGCTGTCCTCCATTCGGTCTTGGGTTCTATCTTGGAGCATTGCTTCCTTGACCAAGGACTGACTTAGGACATTGGTGCAAAGTGTTCTGCTTCTCTACATGTATAGCACATACTAACTGCACCAGAATTATTGGGATGAACTTGATTCTGAGCATTTGCATCAGGAAAATTGGCACAAGGTGCATAAGGCATTTGAGGCCTAGGTGCTTGCATGACAGGGTGTTGCTGCACAAACTGAGCTGGGCACGGTGCATATCCAGGGCACTGTACAGGAGTAGAAGAGCTGTAATAAGGCGCATTGGGTGGTGCAAAGCGAGGGTACACATTACTTCCTTGTTGTTGTCCTTGATATGGCGTCTTCCTCTTGTTATCTAGCTCCATATCATGGACCTTGTTTTCAATCACAATTGCTTTGTCCACAAGCTTCTGAAAGTTGGCATAATCACAACTGAACAATTATACTTGGATCTCATTGTTCAAGCCCCTCATGAACAAATATTGCTTCCGACTGTCCCGACTCACATCCTCAAGCGCATATATTGAGAGTTGATTGAATTTATTGAGATGTTCACTCACGCTTGACCTTCCTTGCCTCAAGTTCTCAAATTCTTGCCTCTTCAAGATCATGACACCTTCCAGCACATAATGAGAACGGAAGCTCTCCTTGAATTCAGCCCAAGTGATCTATTGATTCTCATGGGCATTACACAACGAATTCCACCAATCGGCAGCTGCTCCAACAAGTTGATGAGATGCAAATAGCACCTTCTCACGGTCACTGCATTGGACAATTGCAAGTTTCTTCTCCACGGACTTGAGCCAATCATCAGCGTCCATAGGGTCAGCAGCTTGAGCAAAAGTCGGTGGCCTGGTTCTCATGAACTCTCCCAATCGGTTATGGTGTGGTGGGGGTGGCGGTGGAGGCATGTGGGGATGATGGTTGTTGTTGCCAGCCTGCAGCTGTCCCATAGTCTGTATCATGGTATGCATGAGCTAGTTTTGCATAGCCAATAGCTGCTCAATATTGATAGCTCCCTGAGCAGGTCCTTGTCCATTGTTGTTCTGAGGTGCTCTATTGTTCTGCTCCTCATCGTTGCCATTCCTCTGGTTGCGAGTCCTCACCGTCTGAAGAAAAGCAAGAGAAAAGAATTCAGAAAATGTCCCCAACTATATGCATCAAGGGATATGGAACTAAACAGCTACCTATACTAGCCTATGTGGACATAGCAATGCTAAAGCATCGCAAAATCTTCTACTAGGCACACAAGCAGCAGTACAAACAAACGGCACACCAAGCAAAAACACATCGATTCCTGAGTGCTCCTATGTGCTCTAAGTGTCCATTCTATCTAGGTTGCGTCCTATGGTCAACCTGGCTCCGATAACAATTTGTGACACCCGGTTGCGAAAATGAACCAAGTGAACACATATGTGCGCCCAGGACGTTCAACACACATACACGAGTGCATCACAAAAGGATATACATAAAATTACCATAGAACAAGATTAATTAACCACTTTTATTACAAAATTCATAATATCCTTGAATACAAGCTCTAATAAGTATTAATGACAAATTTGAACTAATGCAGCGGAAATAAACTAACTAAGCAAACTAAGCAGCTAAGCAAAATAACCATAAGGGTATAGCACAACTCCAATCAACACCACAGGCAAGCTAATGGCAGACACGGCCTAGAACTCCGCATTATCATTAAACTCCCAATCCTGACCTGCAACTATTGGTGGGGGAATTGCAAGAGTGAGTGCATCTCGTACTCAGCAAGTGTGGAAAGTATGACATGTAGCTGATTAAAATGACGAATATAATAAAAGCTAAGTGCTGAAAAGTACATTAAAACATTTGAAAAGCAGTGTATTATATGTATGTGAAGTAACCCATCATAAACCATAATTATTAACATAGTACCAGTCCATATTCCATATCCATCACCATTATCCCAAATTTGACCATTTCCATTAACCATATTCAATACCAGAATTTAATCCATAACTAGCCATAACCATATTACCAACCATAACAAGTACCAAACCATAACCAAACCATCCCAAATCCCAAGTTTCCTCTAGTCATGTGAGGGTCCAGGTTGCTCATGACCGGGAGCACGACTATCATGATAGTTTTTAAGACACTCTATAGAGGTTGTACCACTTTACCCACGTGTTTGTGATTTCATCACATTCCGGTGACTGAGGTCTCACACTTCCGTTGGTGTGTGGCCAAGAAATCACAAAATAGCCTTTACAAAGGGATTACAAGCATGTACGGACCCAATGAGGTTTCATCGAAGGCGATGTCTCCATCTGAGCACTTCTTCAACCAAGGGCCCCCTTTTGTGCCATTCAGATCCAGGGAGTCCCGCCAACCATATCCAAACCCAATCCGACTCCCCTTCTCCGGTGCGCCAAATGATCCGCTCAGTACTAGCAATACCCTAATTAATCACTTACACTGCACTCATACTTGGCCTTGTGGTGGCACGGTAAGTCATGGATGGTCGCTTCACGAACCGGTCCTTAGATCTAAAGCTAGCCAAACCACCATAACATCCAACCCATCCTCATACCATGCTTGCTTAGATCACCCGTTACCATGTCATATTAACCAGTTCATATTAACCATAATCTCATCAGTGCATAATTAGATAATATAGTCGTTTTCTCATCCCAATTAAATAAGCAAAGCAAAAAGGTAAAAAGCCCTTCCCAACTCTCTACCATGTATTCCAGGTGACAAGAGTGATTAAACAAAGCTAGTAAACTTCTTATCAAAGGATTTCCCATCAAATTGACACAAGCATACAGTTTTGAAAACAAATAATTTATTGTCTAAACAGGATCAAAATGTTCAAGGACACTTGCCTTGCTCTTGGGCTTGATTTGGGTCAAAGTCTTCAAACTCCGGGTGCTGGAGGTCCTACGCAGCACTCTCTAGCACAAATCCACCTAAACCGCGCAACGAACATACAAAACAGTAATTACAATCAAATAATGCTCATATAGTACTCAATATATCATGACATGAATGATTAATGAAATTATGAAGTAAAACTTGTTAATGAGTTGCTATTAATGTTCACTAACTGGTTCTAACAGTTTTTGACAAGTTTGGACAGGTTTGAAATTTATTCGAGTCAATTTGGAATAAATTCAGCAAAATTCAGATTCAGAGGCCGGACAAGTCGGGTTTCAGAGGTCGGACTAGTCCGCCCTGGACAGATTGTAAAATAGGGTTTTCTTGATCTACGAGAATCTGGAGAACGGGGGTTGAATTGACGTGGAAAAAGATAAACCAGAAGGTATACCACGTGTTTAGGACTCCAAAGATCAAGAATTAAAGATGGAACTTGGATCTTGATGATCTAGGGTTGATGATGAAGGGTTCAAGGTGAATTGGCGATGAAGAACGCAAAGTCGATGAAGATCTTGATTATTTGATCATCTTTTGTTTCCTCCTCTTCTTCTTGCTCGGGATCTTCTTCTCCCTCCTTGATGGCGGCTCTCCACGAACTAGGGTTTGTGGCCTTTCAATTGAGGCAAAAGGATGTAAAGTCAAGAGGTGGGGTTGTTTATATAGAGGTGGAGGCTAGGGTTTGATAGATTTCGAGTTTGGGGTGGGTGGAGGCCGTCTAGGGGTCCCACATGGGCTCCACAGGGGTTAAGCATGACTTTCTTGGACCCAATTAAGGTAAATACCCAATAACAAATCGTGGGGGAAAAGATTGAATCCGAGTCAGGCTCAGCAGGTTGGACTAGTCTGCACAACGGATCGGACTAATCCGTTTTGGAACAGAAACAATATCGAACAAATCTGGTGGAAGGTCTGGACAAGTCCGGTCTTGTCCAGAGAGAAAAACGGACAAGTCCAGCATGGATCGGACAAGTCTGGAGATTTGGTAACTTATTCGAAAATCGGACCAAATATCGAACTAATCCGCACTCAATCAGGGACAAGTCTGGAACGCAACGGGGGGTCAATCGGACTAGTCTGTAGCAAGAACAGACATGTCCAAAGGGCAACGGAGAGGGAAGCCGGACTAGTCCAGGCTGCAAACCGGACAATTCCGTACTTCTACAGACTTCTAAGTGTTGTTTTGCTTCTAATTCGTTTTTAACTTATTCCTTTTTATGTTATTTAATGTTAAACATGTATATGAACTTATGCAATGCATGATGCATGAAAATGAGGGTGTTACAGGCGTCACATGCTATCGTCGTAGAAACTTCGACGACAGACCTCCTGGGAGGTGCCAGAGCTGGCTGCTCCAGCCTTGCCTGCCATCATTGTAGAAACGTCGACGGCAGGCCCCTTGGGTGGTCCCGCAGCTGGTTGCTCTGACGTCACCCACCGTCGTCGTAGAATCGTCGACAGCAGGCCTTTAGTGTACAGGGTACCACAAGAGAACCTTATTAGCAACAATAGAGAGGCAGGAGAGTGTACTCACTTATCTGCGCTTGTTGCTATCACTAAAATATTGGGAGGTCGACGGCGGACCCCCTTGGAGGTCCTGGAGTTGGATGCTGCGGCGTCGTCCACCATCGATGTATAGTACTTCGATGGCAGGCCCACTAGGAGGTGTTGGAGCTGGCTGCTCCGACGTCGCCTGCTATCATCATGGAAACGTTGACGGTAGGCCCCCTGGGAGGTGTTGGAGCTGGCTGCTCCAGCGTCGCCCGCTATCATCCTAGAAACGTCGACGGCAGGCCCCCTGGGAGGTGTCGGAGCTGTCTGCTCCGGCGTCGCCCACCATCATCGTAGAAACGTCGACAGCAGGCCCCTTGGGGGCTGCCGGAGGTGGTTGCTCCGGCATTGCCCACTGTCGTCATATAATCATCGACGGTAGGCCCTGGTGTACAGGCTACTACAAGAGAACCCTGTTAGCAACAAGAGCGGGGCAGGAGAGTGTACTCACTTATCAGCGCTTGTTGTTGTCGTCAACATCCTGGGACGTCGATAGCGGGCCCCCTGGATGGTGCTGGAACTGGTTTCTCTGGCGTCGCCCATCATCATTGTAGAATTATCGACGGCAGTCCCCTGGTGTACAGGCAACCACAAGAGAACCCTGTTAGCAACAAGAGTGGGGCAGGAGAGTGTACTCACTTATCAGCACTTGTTCTTGTCATCAACATGCTGGGACATTGACGGTGGGCCCTTGGATGGTGCCAGAGGTAATTGCTCTAGTGTTGCCCACAGTCGTCATAGAATCATTTACCGAAGGCCCCTGGTGTACAGGCTACCACAAGAGAACCCTGTTAGCAACAAGAGCAGGGCAGGAGAGTGTACTCACTTATCAGCGTTTGTTGCTGTCGTCAACATCCTAGGCTATCGACAGAGGGCCCCCTAGGAGGTGCCGAAGCTAGCTGCCCTGCACACATGATAAAGGAGAGACTAGTTTGCTCACTGGTTTTCAGCTGTTTCTCTTCCTTAGCTTTGTCATGTCTTACTGTCTGGAGCTGACACACGGGGCTTGGGTAATTCAATGCGTTAGCACTTCGGGGTCCAGCTCCCATCGTCCTTAGGGTGCAAACTTTTTGGCCCCAGTACTTGGTCGTAGCGCTGAGAGGCAGGGCGTGCGCGCTTACAGTACAGGACCAGACTAAGCAGTTCACACACCCTGGACCTCCGTCTTGGCATGGGCCTTTCCTGAGAAGCCATCCGACATTATAGGACTCCAAGGATGGTGGCAGCCGGGAGAACCCCTCACACATCGCAGGTACCTCAAGCAGGCCCGCCTGCAATAGGTTTGCTCAACTCTAGCAAGGGTGAGATACAAAATGCATTACCATGTATATGGAAGCAATATACAATAAAGAGTCTAGCATGGTTTAGCATAAAAGTTATGCTTAATTAAATGAACATGGTTAGGGGAACTTGGAGTAAGACAATGATTCTTTTATATCGGTGATCATAGGAGGAGACAAATTTTCGACAAAAGAAGGTAACGGCTGATGAGGACATCAACACCCTCGATACATCCACACCAACTAAGCTACCGGTTTCTGGTCCGATCACTCGCGCTCGTGCACGTCAACTAAACTATGAGGTGAACTCGTTCTTGGCCTTATGTCCATCTTATCTAGACCGTGGAACTACGTGCTTTCTTGTTTTGCTTAGGAACAATGGAGAGGAGCCAATGGGAAGGGAATTCGCACGGACGGGATTTGGACAGCAGAACAGCACCAACTTGTGACGGCCACCACGATTTCATACAGACTCCGATCTGGGCGTTCAAGTACTTCCTAGAAAGATTATCAAGTCTACTTTCAAACGGATCTGGCCTCATGTCCATATCTATTCTGAGTCGGCCGCAATATTTATTTTAATACCAAGACCTTTTTCTGTCCAGGGTGCTGCATCACCAAAATTGGGCCCATGGCCCATGTATCGTTTGGAGTCCATTAGGGACTCGTGATTAGGGTTTCTCACGACCCTAGGGAGGTAATAAATAGTAGCAGCCGCCCTCATTAGCTGGTGGGTTTTGTTTATTCGTAAGTTAGCTTCTGCTGCTTCCTTGTACACGTGCGTGTCGACTAGATCGCCCGTCTACTTGTATCCAGAACCCCACTTTAGATTGATTCAACAGATAAGTGCTTGTTCTTCTTGTTCTTGCGTGTTCTTCGATTGCTTGCAGGAACAAAGGCCCTCGTGGTCAGGTTGATTGTGCACCAGCAAGATCAATACAACTTCGGAGTCGGTGTACCGATCGCTAAGGCGCATCGTCTTGGGGACGGTGTAGTCGGATCGCCAACGTCTTCTCCTCCACAAATTGAACCCTCCTATTCTCATCAAAAGATCGGGAACCAAGATCCTATCAAGTGGTAATCAGAGCAAGGTTAATCGGTGAGAGTGCTACCATTACTTTTCTTTCCGTTGTTATCATCCTATAGTCCAGAAAAAGCCCAAATAAAAATACCAGATCTGTTTTTTCCATTCCTAGACCATTGTGCCTTTTACTTTCTCCACTTAGTCAAGACTTGTTGAGTTCATGGTTGCTTCGACGAGTCAAGTTGCTGGTCTTTAGTTTTGCACCACTAGAGTTTCGAGTTCGTGTCACATTCGGTCACCTAGTTCGAGTCAGATTCGTAGTTCGAGTTTGAGTTGGATTACTAGTTTGAGTTTGAATCAGATTGCTACTTCGAGTTTGAGTCGGATTACTAGTTCGAGTTTGAGTTGGATTACAAGTTCAAATCATATTTCTACTTTGAGTTTGAGTCGTATTGCTAGTTCGAGTTTGAGTCAGATTACGAGTTCAAATCAGATTGCTACTTCGAGTTTGAGTCGGATTGCTAGTTCGAGTTTGAGTCTGATTACTAGTTCGGGTTCGAATCAGATTGCTACTTCGAGTTTGATTCGGATTAGTAATTTGAGTTTGACAACAAGAAAAAGGCAAGTGCAAAATCAAAAGCCGCACAAAAGCCACAAGCAATTAGAGAAGAAAAAAAAGGCAAGTGCAAAATCAAAAGCCGCACAAAAGCCACAAGCAATTAGAGAAGAAAAAAAAAAGGCAAGTGCAAGATCAAAAGCCGCATGTGCAAATTTTGTTCTAGGGTCTCCTGATTCCATCTAGAGAGAGTTTGGGTGACCACCCCAACAAAAAAAATGAAAAAAAAAAAGAAAAAAAATCAGATTGTTGTTTGGGGTGTTTTTGGTGACGACATTGGTGTCTCGGCTCGCGTCTCTAGTACGGTCTAGACTAAGATCAGCACAGTACTGTCGTAGAATATTTATTCAGCTTGTTGTGATTAACGTGGTGAAAGTTTGCTCCTTGTGCTAGTTCAGCCACCTAAAGCCATAGATTGACATCTGCTCTTGAAGTTGTTCATTACTTGCTGGTTGCCATCACCTTCTTGCTGAGCTTTGTAAGAACAGGTAAGAGCTTGATTGAACAGGTTGAGAGTGAGCGAGTTATCTCCACCAGCACCTTTGTAGCTAGGGATAACGTTACCCTTTCATATTGGATTATTTTTTCTACTAACCATGGTAGGAGGAGCAAATACAAAAGAAGACGTGCATTCACCTCGCACACGGTGAATTATACAACACTTCAAACGCCAAGTGCGGCTACACACAGAAGCGCTTGCTGAGGATTTTCGAGTTACCAGTGACCGCCTTGGTCAATTGGAAAATATGCAGATTGACACTAACACCAAAATCAGCACGTTGGAGAGTTCCATTTAAACATTGAACACCTCTATTGGAGCCATCCTGCAGCGCCTTGAGGAGAGGGATCGTGGATGCACCGCAGATGGACAGGTGAGCAATGCTCTTAGTATTGTACGTGACAATGAAGATGACTATTCTGCAGATACGGAGATTGGGGAAGATGAGGAAGCTAGGCCACGGCGCCGGCTACAACGCAACCGTCAAGGCATAGGTGGACATCGTCGGCGTGAGGTACGCAATCATGAAGATACTTTTAACAAGATCAAATTTAAGATACCTCATTTTGATGGTAAATATGACCCTGATGCATATATTACTTGGGAGATTTCTGTTGATCAAAAATTTGCATGTCATGAGTTTCCTGAAAATGCAAGAGTTAGAGCAGCCACTAGTGAGTTTACTGATTTTCCTTCTGTATGGTGGATAGAACATGGCAAGAAAAATCCTAATAACATACCACAAACTTGGGATGCTTTGAAACGGCTCATGCGGGCTAGATTTGTTCCTTCTTACTATGCACGTGATCTGTTAAATAAGTTACAACAATTGAGACAGGGAGCTAAAAGTGTAGAAGAGTATTATCAGGAATTACAAATGGGTATGTTGCGTTGTAATTTAGACGAGGATGAGGAACCAGCTATGGCTAGATTTTTGGGGTGGTTTAAACCGTGAAATTCAGGACATACTTGCTTATAAAGATTACAATAATGTTACCCGTTTGTTTCATCTTGCTTGTAAAGCTGAAAGGGAAGTGCAGGGACGACGAGCTAGCTCTAGAACTAATATTTCTGCAGGAAAGACTAGCTCATGGCAACCACGCACGACTACTCCTTCGACCGGGCGTGCTTCTCCGCCATCTTCTTCACAAAGTCGGGCAGCACCTTCTTCTTCCAGCAACAAGCCACGTGCTTCTTCCACTAGCTCAGCAGTAAAGACCACCCAAAAGCCCACTGAGAGTGCTTCTTCCGTAGCATCTACCGGACGATCTAGAGACGTTCAATGTCACAAGTGCAAGGGTTTTGGCCATGTGCAGCATGACTGGCCCAAGCAAACGTGTTCTAATTGTTAAAGATGACGGTGAGTACTCATCTGCTAGCGATTTTGATGACGATACATGTGTTTTGCTTGCAGCTGACTATGCAGGTAGCGATGAACATCAAGAAGAGCATATTGGTGCAGAAGATGCAGCGCGCTATGATAGTCTCATTGTGCAGCGTGTGCTTAGTGCACAAATGGAGAAAGCGGAACAAAATCAAAGGCACACATTATTCCAAACAAAGGGTGTCATCAAAGAGCGATCTTGCCGCATGATCATTGATGGAGGTAGCTGCAACAACTTAGCCAGCAGTGACATGGTGACCAAGCTGGCACTAAGCACCAAACCGCACCCACATCCCTATTACATTCAATGGTTAAACAACAGCGGTAAGGCAAAGGTAACTAGACTTGTGCGAATCAATTTTACTATTGGATCATATAAGGATGTCGTTGAATGTGATGTTGTGCCTATGCAAGCTTGTAATATTCTGCTAGGAAGACCTTGGCAATTTGATAGAGATTCTATGCATCATGGTAGATCAAATTAGTATTCTTTTCTTTACCATGATAAAAAAATTGTGTTGCATCCTATGTCTCCTGAAGCTATTGTGCAAGATGATGTTGCTAGAGCTAGGAAAACTAAATATCAGGACCATGCTAACATTGAGAACAATAACAATGCCAAATCTGTGTTTGATAAGAGAAATGAGATATCTCTGAAGGGAAAATGCTTGTTTGCTACGAAATCTGATATTAATGAACTGATTGCTTCCACCTCTGTTGCCTATGCCTTGGTATGCAAAGATGCTTTGATTTCCCTTTACGATGTGCAACATTCTTTGCCTCCTGCTGTTGCTAACATTTTGCAGGAATATTCTGATGTGTTTCCAAGTGAAATACCACCAGGACTACCACCACTTCGAGGGATTGAGCACCAGATTGACCTCATTCCCGGTGCTTCATTGCCCAACCGTGCACCATATAGGACAAATCCAGAAGAAACAAAGGAGATTCAGCGCCAAGTACAAGAACTACTTGACAAAGGTTATGTACGTGAGTCTCTTAGTCCTTGTGTTGTTCCAGTTATTCTAGTACCTAAAAAGGATGGATCATGGTGTATGTGTGTGGATTGTAGAGCAATCAACAATATAACCATTCGATATCGTCATCCTATTCCACGCTTAGATGATATGCTTGATGAATTGAGTGGTGCTGTTGTGTTCTCAAAAGTTGATTTGCGTAGTGGTTATCACCAAATTCGCATGAAACTAGGAGATGAATGGAAAACTGCTTTTAAAACTAAGTTCGGTTTATATGAGTGGTTAGTCATGCCTTTTGGGTTAACTAATGCACCTAGCACCTTCATGAGATTAATGAACGAGGTTTTGCGTGCATTCATTGGAAAATTTGTTGTTGTGTATTTTGATGATATATTGATTTATAGCAAATCCATGGATGAACATCTTGATCACTTACGTGCTGTTTTTAATGCTTTGTGTGAGGCCCGATTGTTTGGTAATCTTGAGAAGTGCACCTTTTGCACGGATCGAGTCTCTTTCCTTGGCTATGTTGTTACTCCACAGGGAACTGAAGTTGATCAAGCCAAGGTAGAGGCTATTCAGGGGTGGCATGTACCAAAGACCATCACACAGGTGCGGAGCTTTCTAAGGCTGGCTGGGTTCTATCGTTGCTTTGTGAAGGATTTCAGCACCATTGCTGCTCCATTGAATGACCTTACGAAGAAGGGGGTGCCTTTTTCTTGGGGCACCACACAAGATAACGCATTTACCATACTGAAAGATAAGTTGACGCATGCACCTCTTCTCCAACTTCCTGATTTTTCTAAGACTTTTGAGCTTGAATGTGATGCTAGTGGGATTGGATTGGGTGGTGTTTTGTTACAAGAAGGAAAACATGTTGCATATTTTAGTGAGAAAATGAGTGGGCCTGTTCTAAATTATTCTACCTATGATAAGGAATTATATGCTCTTGTACGAACTTTAGAAACATGGCAGCATTATTTGTGGCCCAAAGAATTTGTTATCCATTCTGATCATGAATCACTAAAGCATATTAGGAGTCAAGGGAAACTAAACCGTAGGCATGCTAAGTGGATGGAATTTATTGAGTCTTTTCCTTATGTCATTAAACACAAAAAGGGAAAGGATAATGTTATTGCTGATGCTTTATCTAGACGTTATACTCTTCTATCTCAACTTGACTTTAAAATATTTGGATTAGAAACGATTAAAGATCAATATGAAAATGATGCTGATTTCAAAGATGTATTGCTGAAATGTGAAGACGGAAAAACATTGAATAAATTTGTCCTCAATGATGGCTATGTGTTTAGAGCTAACAAGTTATGCATTCCAGCTAGCTCCGTTCGTTTGTTGTTGTTACAGGAAGCGCATGGAGGCAGGCTGATGGGGCACTTTGGAGTGAAAAAGACGGAGGACATACTTGCTGGTCATTTATTTTGGCCAAGGATGAGGCGAGACGTGGAGCGCTTTGTTGCTCGCTGCACGATATGTCAAAAAGCTAAGTCACGACTTAATCCACATGATTTGAAGCCATATTTGGGAGAAGAAGATGAGCTTGAGTCGCGGACGACTCAAATGCAAGAAGGGGGGGATGATGAGGACATCAACACCCTCGATACATCCACACCAACTCAGCTACCGGTTTCTGGTCCGATCACTCGCGCTCGTGCACGTCAACTAAACTATGAGGTGAACTCGTTCTTGGCCTTATGTCCATCTTATCTAGACCGTGGAACTACGTGCTTTCTTTTTTGCTTAGGAACAATGGAGAGGAGCCAATGGGAAGGGAATTCGCGCGGACGGGATTTGGACAGCAGAACAGCACCAACTTGTGACGGCCACCACGATTTCATACGGACTCCGATCTGGGCGTTCAAGTACTTCCTAGAAAGATTATCAAGTATACTTTCAAACGGATCTGGCCTCATGTCCATATCTATTCTGAGTCGGCCGCAATAGTTATTTTAATACCAAGACCTTTTTCTGTCCAGGGTGCTGCATCACCAAAATTGGGCCCATGGCCCATGTATCGTTTGGAGTCCATTAGGGACTCGTGATTAGGGTTTCTCACGACCCTAGGGAGGTAATAAATAGTAGCAGCCGCCCTCATTAGCTGGTGGGTTTTGTTTATTCGTAAGTTAGCTTCTGCTGCTTCCTTGTACACGCGCGTGTCGACTAGATCGCCCGTCTACTTGTATCCAGAACCCCACTTTATATTGATTCAACAGATAAGTGCTTGTTCTTCTTGTTCTTGCGTGTTCTTCGATTGCTTGCAGGAACAAAGGCCCTCGTGGTCAGGTTGATTGTGCACCAGCAAGATCAATACAACTTCGGAGTCGGTGTATCAATCGCTAAGGCGCATCGTCTTGGGGACGGTGTAGTCGGATCGCCAACGTCTTCTACTCCACAAATCGAACCCTCCTATTCTCATCGAAAGATCGGGAACCAAGATCCTATCAACGGCTTGCTTCCGGATGCTGAGGGAGGCAGGGTGCATAGGCTTAGGGTTCGAGACCAGGATAAGCTGACTGTGCACTCTGGACCTGACCCTCCCATAGCTTGGTTGTCCTAATGCTGCCCCAAGACACTATGAACACCTTCACACTGCCCTACTACGCTAATATATATAGAGTGCCCAAAGCTCTGAGGGTAGGTGTGATGGTTGACGGGCAACTTGTCGTTGATAGCTACTAGTGGGGCGATGAGCGAGCGTCCCTACTTTATGCCCTGGCCCCCCGCCTTGCGGGTGGTGTGAGCAAATCCAGAACTGATCTTGACAGCTGTCGAAGTGTTAATGCGACACTTCCTTCGGATCTGCTAAGGAGTAACCCGCGGAGGTTCTTGTTCGGCAGGGCTTAGGCCTCAATCAAGTGTGGGAGCGCGTGAGGGAGTATGACACGGTGGTTTTTACGTGGTTCTGGCCGGAAGGAGCATAACACTCTACTCCACGGTGGATGGTATTGCTAGTGTGTGTGTATGCATGAGTTTGATGTTGGGTCCTTTGTAACGGTGGCTGTCCGGACCTTTTATAGACAAGGTCGGACCCCTTACAAGTGGGGGTCGAGGCTCGACAAGTGGTCCGGGGCGATCTTATCCTTAAGATCTAAGGCTTCTCGCATAAGCTTGTTCTGACTGTGGACTTGAAGACTCGTCGTCTTGTCGCCTAAGTCTTCAGTAGCCCATGCGCTGTTGCTGACAACGGCAGGGAATGTCCCATCCAACTGTCTCTATCACCATAAGCTATCCACTTGGCAGAGTGGGATAGGCCTGCGGCGTCTTCACTGCAATGCGATTGGTCATAGCAGTAACTGACATTAGGCGTGCGCCCCCATGCGTCTGGGGAAGCTTCGTATCTTCAATCCTTGACACGGACTAGGCGCACCGCCCTCTTAACTCCTGCGACCCTCCGTCCAGGGCAAGTGGACTACGTGACAGCTCGGGAGCCCATCTCTGCGGAGGATGTTAGGTCTCGTCTTACGGTCCATGTGGCAGCTCGGGAGCACACCTCTACGAAGGAGTTTAGGTCCCGCCTTGCAGGACAGGTGGCAACGCCGTAGCCTGCTGATACGGGAGGTAGCCTGTCTGATGTCTTGGACCATGTGGCAGCTATGAAGCCCTGTCTCGGGGGAGAGGGATCCTTCCCGGTCGGACACGTGGATTTTTGGGAGCTCGTCTCCGAGGGGGAGCTGAATTCTTCTTCGAGGTCTCTTGCATATACCCCGGACCCCGTATCTGAGGCCGATGGGTCTAGGTCTTCTAAACACGTGGCACCCTCAAACCCTGCCTCTGCGGAAGGCGGGGTACCCAGGTGGCTCTAGCTTGTACGCGAGGGTACCCGGTATGCCGGGTACCAGTAGTGGCCCCTGGGTCCACCTTAGGGGGAGGCGTCGAGCCCGAGGGTGGAGCCCTATCCTGCTTTCCTGCATGGCCTTTTAATTTTGTCTTGATTAGCCGAAGTGGTGTGCACCTCTACCGTTCTGGCCACATGCCCCTCTCTGGCTGAGGGCTCGTGGTGATGGGATCTTTGCTTGATGCAATTTCTATATGCGACGGTTCCCAATGCAGCTGCTGCACTTCTGCTCCTTCTACTTCCGCCTTTATGGGAACCGCCGGGTTGCCTTCTCGGGTCGATGCCCCTTCAGGCCGGCTTCTTTGACATGGGACCTAGACCTCGCCGTCAGGGATGTTACGGGTTCAGCAACATGTTTCGACCTCAAGCAATCTGCTCGGTGCACTCGAACGCCTAACGGGGAGTTAAAAGGAAACCTTTAGGACCAAAGGTGTTTCTTCCTTATGCACTCCCTAACGTTCGAGCCTTTGTCTTCCACCTTGTGCACCCACTCTCTCCTTACCTTCGTGGTTCTTGACTCCTACCCCAATGGATTCAGCCATGCCTCCTTCTCGCATTGTTGACGTAGCGCATGTGAGACGCTTGTTTGGCTGGGAGGACGAGGAGCGGCGGGATCTGATCCGCCCAGGCACCCTGCCTCTGAAGTTGGGGGAGAAAGAGATTGTCTTCTTTCGGACGTACGCGTACTTCGGGTTTGTCCCCCCCCCCCCCTATTTTCTCCTTCCTGGTGACACTCCTGGAGGTCCTTGGGCTCCAGCTTCACCACTTGTCACCGAACTCTCTAGTGGTGGCGGCGGTGTTCTCGCACTTCTGCGAGACGTTCGTCAGGGTGTTCCCATCCATGCCGGTGTTCTGGCAGTTCTTCGTGCTGAGGCGGACCGAGAAGAAGAACAAAGCCAACTTCCTTCACGGCTACTGCTTCCAACATCGGGCCAACTCAAAGTGCATCTAGACATCCCTTGTGAGTTTTGGTTGATTCATGACAAACAAATGAGATCCTAACCAAATTGTTGTTAATGAAATTATGAAGAAAGCGCAAAAAGAAAGGAGAGTGAGGAATCAAGTTGAAAAGAGCTCAAGAGATGAATAGAATACTCTTTCTGTATGGAGTGTGATGGAGAAACACACACCAAGAGCTCAAGCAAAAGAACACTCTCACTGCACAAGTTTACACAGGTCAGGACTAGTCCAATATTCCCCGGACTAGTCCGATAACCTTTCTGTCCAGGATCGGACAAGTCCTCCCAATGCAGACTTGTCTGCACTGGACTAGTCTGATAAAATCCGGACTAGTCCGATAATCCTTCTGATCAATATCGGACAAGTCTGATATTCCACAGACTAGTCCAAAACCCTCACTGACCTACTTCGGACAGGTCCTTAGCCCCTCAAAATTTCACGACACCCGACAAGTCTGATATTATCCGAACTAGTCGGATAACCTCTCTAACTAAAATTGGACAAGTCCTCCAAGTGCGGACTTGTCCTCAATTCACTAAGGGTTTCATCACGCTGGACTAGTCCGATATGTGACGGACTAGTCCGAACATCTCCGCATAAAGAATCTGACTAGTTCGCCCAGGGCCGGACAATCCGATAATTCAGGACACTTAGGGTTTCCCACATGCCGCACACCAGACTGGTCCAGAGTCCACCACGGAGTAGTCCGAACTTTGTAAACTCTAACGGTAACCTTTGGAAACCCTAGTATAAATAGAGGTGCACGACCCCTAATCAAACTATCTCGACCCCCTGAGCCGTCACACCTTCCAAGAGCCTAGAAAACACGTCTCTCCACACAATCCAACGCAAGAAAGATAAAATCCTTGTGGATTAACCATAGATCAAAGGAGAGACACGTTCTTCACGTCTTGAGCTCTTGGGTTTGATTCTCTCACACACTCTTGTTGTTGATTGCATACTTTTCGAGTGTGTTTTGTGGTGTTTCGATTTGTAAATCTTGGGGAGCCCTCAACTTGTGAGAAGGCCCCTTGAATACGGTTATTACCCCTTTGTGATTAGTGGAAGAAAATCGGGCTCCGTGGCGATTCAACGAGGGTAGGGTTGGTGAAGACCCAGTCCCCCGTGGGCTCCTCAACGTGGATGTAGATTTCCTCTGTGGAATCGAACTACAGGATAAAAATCATTGTGTCCTTGTTTTTGTTCTTACTATTCATTGTAATCTAGGGTTTGCTCAATCTTGTACATCTTACGTTAGAACTTTGGAACTAAAGTTAACTTGTGCCACATCTAGTTTCATTATAGCAATACACTCTATTTGTAACTCAATGTCTGCTGCATATAGTACTTTGATCGAAATCATTGATCAAACTTGATCAATCTAGTTCGCATACACCGGACTAGTCCGCACCCTACCGGACTAGTCTGATTTCTCTGTGTTTGATCAGTTGCTAAGTGTTTCAGGTTCCGACAAAAAATTCAAAAAGCTTATTCACCCCCTCTAGGCTACATTCAATTGGTATCAGAGCAGGACTCTTCAAAAGGAGACTAATTGCTCGAAAAGAAGATGTCAAACATGAAGGATGGACACAAGAACATCAACCAAGAGAAGGTTGAAGATGAAAAGACTCAGAAATTGGAGAAGCTCCTCAACGCCATCTAAGACTTTGAGGATGATGATGATGAGGAGATTCTTGAACTTAAGGCGCTCCTAAGGAAGAAGGCACTCTCTAAAGGGAAGATAAAGATCGAGGATGAGAAGAAGAAGAAGGGGAGTAGTCACACAGACTACTCTCGATATCCTTTTAACTATGATCGTTTGAATTCCAACAATAATCATTACTTGTCTATTCCTCTAGGAAAAGCCCCATACTTTGATGGCAATGATTATTCAATGTGGAGGCAAAATATGAAGATGCATTTAATATCACTTAACCCCAGCTTGTGGCATATATTGTGTACAGGGATAAATATCCCGGATGATGATGAAGAGCTCATACCAAGTCAAGAGCAAGCTATTCATCAGAACGCTCAAGCTGCGGCTGTGATAACCTCATCATTGAGCCGAGACAAGTTCACCAAGGTAGATGGACTTGAAATTGCTAAGGAAATATGGAACACATTACAAACTGCACATGAAGGCGATCGTCATGTGCGAGAGGCCATGATTGAAATGATCGAAGGTGAGTTGGGAAGATTCACCATAGAAGAAGATGAGTCACCACAAGAAATGTATAATCGGTTGAGGACTCTCATCAATAAAGTTCGAGCCTATGGAAGCAAAAAGTGGAATGATCACGAGGTGGTTAAACTAATTCTCAGAGCCTTCATGCCTTGCAACATGACTCTATGTTTGATGATTAGAGAAAGCCCCGGGTACAAGAAAATGACCCCGGACGAATTGCTTAAGATTATCAATTTTGAGATGATGGAAAAGCAAGCAAAACATGTGAAAGAGATTGCCGACCTCACCTCGACAAAGAAGAAAGGAGTCACTTTGAAGTCCACTTGCAAGCCCATGTCAAAAGATGCTCGAGAAGCTCAACAAGAAGAGGACAGCGACGACGAAAAGAAGACAAGATACTCTTTATGAAGAAATTCAAGAAGATGATGAAAAGAAGACAAGGTGGTAGATCAAAGGAAGGAAGGCACAAAGACAAATCAAGACCAAAGTTGAGGCACGCTTGCTAAAACTATGGTGAATACGACCACTTTATAATTGATCGTCCTTATGAAGAATACAAGAAGATGTCCATGGATACAAAGACTCAACCCAAGAAGATGTTCTAGAAGAAAAAGCAAAGTGGACAGGCGCATCTAGGAAAAGAGTGGGACTCAAATGATGAGCCATCAAGAAGACAACCAAGAAATCCACCCTCTTCCCAACTATCGGCGCAAGGAGGGACAACGACACATGTCTAATGGCGAAGGAAGGTAAAAGAAAGGTAACAACTAAACCTTCGTCTTCGCACTCTTACTGTAGCGATAGTGATACTTATAGTGATGATGAAAATATGCTTGTTGGCTTAGATAAGAAAACTGCTGCAAAAATGAAATTCTCAATGGATAAGCTTATTGATAAGGAGGAGCCTGTTGATCGCCAAGAAGATATGATCATCCTTCAAAAGGAGGAGTATCTTAAGATCAAAAAGCTCCTTGAACTTGAAAAGGAGCAAAGCAAGTCACTAGAGCTTGAGTTAGCTTCAAGCAAGGAAGCTTGCTTGAAGTTAAGCGACTCAAATGTAATCATCAAGGATGAACTTGCTAACTTAACTAAAATTAACAAGATCCTTGAGGTACAAGTTGAGTCACTTAAGCAAAGTGACCCTTCATCCTCTTCAAGCTCACCTTCACAACACTTAAAATCTGAAACTACTGTTACTTGTGCATGTGCTAAAATTAACACTAACTTGAAGGATAAGTCGAACTTGACAAAGGACAAGCATCCTTCCTGTAATGACATATTTGACAAGGAGAAGGTCAAGTATGCACGCAGTGCATACTTGGCCACAAGACCTCCTAATGTCAAATATGACATTGGGTATTCTTATGGTGAAAAGCAAACCGCTAGAAGCCACAAGAATAACAAGGAACACATTGCCTTTGTCAAGGGAAACTCCTCTCAAGCTAGAAGACTAATAATGTTGATAAGTCCAAACATGTTAACACATATGAACAACAACTATTGTTTAGAACTTTTGACGCATCATATGTTCTCATGAAAAGTAATTTTGGTAGAGTTTATGCTAAATATGCTGGGCCACGCCATGGTAACACCAAGTCTCATGTGTGGATGCCCAAATCACTTGTAACTAACCTCAAAGGACCCAAGCAAGCTTGGGTAGCTAGAACCAAGACGTAATTTGTTTTTGTAGGCATACACCTCCGATAGATCAAAATGGGTGTTGGATAGTGGATGCACCAACCATATGACCGGAGAAAGAAGGATGTTCGTAGAATATGAAGAAAATGAAGATCCAAGCAAAGGCATCTATTTTGGAGACAATAGTTAAGGAAAAGTGCTCGGTACCCGTAAAATTGCAATATCATCTCAACACACTCTTTCTCATGTCTTACATGTCGATTCCTTAGATTATAACCTTCTATCTATAACTTAATTATGTGACAAGGGTTATAATTGCTTGTTCACTAATGAGGGTGTGATCGTCTAGGAGTGATGACTCGGTTGCATTCAAGGGTGTGTAAAGGGAAAGCTTTATCTTGTTGACTTCAACAAAGATAAAGCCGAACTTGACACATGCTTGATTGCAAAGACCAACATGGGTTGGTTATGGCATAGACGGCTAGCACATGGTGGTATGAGGAATCTTCAAAAGATCCTTAAGGGCGATCACATCCAAGGATTGAATGATGTTGTTTTTTGAGAAAGACAGGCCTTGTAGCGCGTGCCAAGCCAGAAAGCAAGTAGGAGCACCCCATCCCGCGAAGAACGTCATGACAACGACAAGACCGCTCGAGATAGTTCACATGGGTCTAGTTGGTCCAATTGCTTACATAAGCATCAGCAGTAATAAACACGGTTTAGTAATTATTGATGATTTTTCACGCTTCACATGGGTTTTTTTGCATGATAAGACAAGCTCAAGAAACCCTCAAGAAGTTTCTCAAGCGTGTCCAAAATGAATTTTTGTTGAAGAACAAGAACATATGAAGTGACAACGGCACGGAATTCAAGAACACTCAAGTTAACGAGTACCTAGACGAAGAAGGCATAAAACATGAATTTTCAGCACCGTACTCCCCTCAACGAAACGGAGTAGCCAAAAGGAAGAACTGAACCCTCATTGAGATTTCAAGGACAATGCTTGATGAGTACAAGACTTCGGATTGATTTTGTGCCAAAGCGGTCAACACCGCTTGTCACGCCATAAATCGACTCTATCTTCGTCGCCTACTCAATAAAATGTCATATGAACTACTCACTAGTAACAAGCCTAATATTTCCTATTTTCGAGTTTTTGGTTCTAAATATTATATTTTGAACATGAAGCCTAGGACTTCAAAGTTCACTTCAAAGTCCAATGAAGGTTTCTTGCTTGGCTATGATTCGAACTCTTACGCCTATCGTGTCTTTAACAAGGTCTCCTGACTTGTTGAAGTAGCACGTGACATAGTGTTCGATGAAACTAACGGCTCTTAAGAAGAGTAAATTGATCAAGGTGTGCTAGATAGAGAAGAAGCTCCATGTCAAGCTTGAGAAGAATGACGGGTGATGTTCAAACACAAGCGCCACCTCCAAATGCAAATGAAGAAGATGAACCACAAGTGGAGGTAATTGATCAAGGGGGAGCTTCTACACAAGATCAACCTCATGAAGATCAAGGTAAATAACAAATCAATGAGGGCAACCATCTAGGGGGAGAAGAAGATGACCATGAATATTCAAGACCACAAGTGCCACATCCAAGACTACACCAATGCATCCAAAGAGATCACCCTGTCGTCAATATAATCGGTGACATCAAAAAGGGAGTAACAACTAGATCTCGAATTGCTAATTTTTGTGAACATTACTCGTTTGTATCCTCTTTGGAACCACACAGGGTTGAAGATGCATTGAAAGATCCGGATTGGTTGGTGGCAATGCAAGAAGAATTGAACAACTTCAAACAGAACGAGGTGTGGGAACTTGTTGAAAGGCCCAAGTTCAACGTCGTCAGTACTAAATGGGTCTTCCGCCACAAGCAAGACGAACACGGGGTGGTGATAAGAAACAAGGCGCGACTTGTGGCCAAAGGGTATTCACAAGTCGAAGGTTTGGATTTCGACGAAACTTTTGCTCCCGTAGCTAGGCTTGAATCAATTAGAATATTACTTGCATATGCTACTCATCATGATTTCAAGCTCTATCAAATAGATGTGAAAACCACCTTCCTCAACGGACCAATCAAGGAGGAAGTGTACGTGGAGCAACCCCCCGAATTCGAAGATCAAGAGTTCTCCGACTATGTGTTCAAACTGCGTAAGGCTCTCTACGACCTCAAACAAGCTCCTAGAGCTTGGTATGAGTGTCTTAGAGATTTTTTAATTGAAAATGGTTTTAAGATTGGTAATGTTGATTACACAATGTTCACTAAGCATTTTGACAATGAGTTATTTGTCTATCAAATTTATGTTGATGATATCATATTTGGTTCAACTAACGAATCCTTTTGTGAAGAATTTAGTAAGATTATGACGGATAGATTCGAGATGTCTATGATGGGAGAATTGAGATATTTCTTGGGATTCCAAGTTGTCAAAGTGTTTGATACGTCATTTCCCCTGGACCCGCTGAGAAGCAGCCCGCGGAGGTTCTTTTGTTGTTGGGACACGCAAAGATCAATATCAAGATGATGACCTCAGAGATTTACGTGGTTCGGGCCGCCTGAGCGTAACACCCTACTCCACGGGGTTTGTATAATTGTATTGAGAGAGTACGTTCACTAGGATCAGGTCGAATTAGATCTGATTGTCCCCCAATGTTCGTGCGGTGCAGCCCTTTTATAGTTCTAAGGACTGACCGTTACAAAGATTGCCTGGCCCGACATGTGGCCCTAGTGTATTTGATGGACTAATACATTGTCTAAGGGTATTAAGTACAATTAATAGTGTGATAACGTGCCTTCATGGCAGCGTTACCCCTATTAACGGTGCACTGATCGTGTGTCATTAATATAGTATTGATGACACGTTATCAGGCCTTGTAACTGCCACTTTAACCGTCCTTAAATGTCTGTAATGGACATGATCTGCTTGTATTTACGATGGTGACGAAGGTCCGGAGGCTTCACATGTGGCAGCTTTGGAGCTTTCCCTTGCGGGAGGGTAGGTCCAGGGTTGGTGTACACGTGTCGACATCGGAGCTCCTCTCTGACGGGAGCTAGGTTCGGGGCTGCTGTACACGTGTGGTCGCTAGAGCTTCCCTTGGTTGGAAGTTTAGCTCCGGTCTTCTTTTACACGTGTTAACCTGGGAGCCTGCCATGTGAGAGGAGCAGGTCCGTTGCAGCATGACAAGTGGGACTTGGAAGGACCTTTGGCTCTAACAGGTGGGACTTTCCTACACTTCTTATGGTGTCATGGGGTATCCAGTACGCAAGGTACCGACAGTGGCCCCCGGGCCCACTTCTAGGAGAAACTGTTTTGGTTAAGTTATTCTGCCAGAGGTGAGGCCATCCTCGATTCCCGCGCTTTGATTTTCAAAAGTCCCCTGATGCGCCGACAGAGTGACGGTCCGAGGGAGAACCTTCAACGTGTGGCTTGCTATTAATGCGGTAGATGAGATCTTTGAGTGCGGATCTCACGCAATTGAAGGTTGCCGGTTCCCGATACAAAAACCGTATCGGTTCTGCGTGCCCTGTCAGAGCACCAACTTTGGGTTTCCTGCCGTTCATCATGATAACGGTTCGCCTTGGGTAAGAACCTCGATCCCTTCGTCGAAGTGGCCCCAGGCCCACTCGTCATTGACGGGGTAGATTTTTGAAGAGTGCTTTCGCTCTCACTGCGATTTCCATCCAAGCGTCGCGGAGGCTTACTTAAGAAGGAAAGTGTGCACGGTTTGAGGGCTCTTTACGCCTTCGATCACCTTTGCGCTCAGAGCCTCCCAAACTCTGCCTAACTTCCCTTCCTTTGCTCCATTTGTTGCAATGGAGTTGAGTCTCCCCAAGAGCCGCCTCAAGAGCGATGATGATCTGAAGAAGGTCTGAACCTACATGGGGTGGTCCAGCGACTCCTCTCCTTCAACCATTTAGTTCGCACCGCCAAGCTCCCGTTCAAGGAGCGTGACGACGACATGGTGTACTTCTCAGCGTACGCCATGGTGGGACTGATCCCACCATTCTCGACTTTCCTTTTGATGCTGCTGGACTTCTATGGTCTGCAGCTGTATCACCTTGGCCCCCATTCTCTTCTTCTCGTGGCAAAATTTGTCCACTTTTGCGAGACGTGGGTGGGCATTCCCCCCTGCGTTGAGCTATTCCACACCTTCTTCACCATCCACACCATCGACAAGGGAACAAAGTTTCTTGGCTTCTATTACTTCGTGAAGCGTAAGAACTGTCCCTTCAAATGCTTGAAGTATTTTCCCTCTTGCAAGTGGGATGATTGGAAGAAGGACTGGATCATCATCTCAGTGGAGGAGCATGAGAGGCTGGAGCTGCCCGAAGGTCTCCCCAACGTTGGTACTGACGCCTGGAGTGTAGTTCCGGTGCTGTCAGATGCCTTCAACCCTGTCTTGACCAGGATCCGAGAATGTGTGGAGGGTGGAGTGACCCCACAGATGGTCTTCTGCAACTTCCTGGTCAACAATGGGCTTCATTGAAGAAGAGGGAGAAGCTTGCATTGGCCCTCAACAGCGTGATGGATGACGACCGGATTGAAACCGGTCTGAGATCCAACTTGGATGACGCAGCTCTGGAGCTTCACCTCAAGAAATTCCAGCATGGAATAGATGTCGAAGGCGATGACTTAGCTCCGCTGGTAGCTTTCCTCCCTCTAAACATGGAGGAGCAGTTCAGTAGGGAGCTCTAGAGGAGTGTGTTGGTGCTTGACAACCTTGGTGAGGTGGAAAGGCGTCCGACCACCGGGTTGGTGATCCCTGGAGCTTCCGAGGGTGGTCCTGCCTCTGCCCCGAGCCGGAAGGCTGAAGATGCCAGCTGAGCCTTCCAGCTGGAAAAGGAAGTTGAAGCACGCTGATGGGAGGTCCGTCAGACCTGCTTCTTCCACGATGGCTCCTTCTCCCCGGCAGGGGAGGTCTTCTGCAACTACCCCTGCCCTGGTGCAAGCTCCTTCAAGAGGCGCCAGCTCCGGGCAATCGACCCGACCTCAGTGCTAGCTAGAAGCTCCAGGTCCGAGGGTTCTTCCTAGTGAAGAGAAGTTCCGGTCGAAAGGACTCCAGCAGCTGCGAGTGTTCCTCAACCGAGGTCCGAAGCAATTGTCTCACCAGATTTGGTGGGCTCTAGCTCCGGGCCCCAGAAGAAGAGGTTCCAAGGCGACTGGGGTGGCAGCATCCCTAGGTAAGCATTGTTTGCTCACTCTGGCATGCCAATCTTGTTCTTGACATGTTTTTAATCTTCTCTTCCCTTTATTTCTAGGGTGTCAAAGAAGGGGTCGGGAGCTTCAGCGCCTGTTGCAGCGGCCAAGGATGCGCCTGCCGAAGCTCCGGCTTCAAGTGTTGAGCCTCCTCATCAAGCGGAGGCAGAAGTTGCGACGGCTCCGACGCTAACTGTCTTGAGCTTGGACTCGGAGTCCTCATCCGAAGCTCCTGTGGTAGCGCCGGATCACAGGAGAGAAGTTGAAGATGTACCCCTGGCGGCGGAGGCTGATGCTCCAGCACCGGCGATGCCAGAAGTTCCGGCTTCCGAGCCGAAAGTTGCCGAAGCCCTGGCTGCTGAGCCAGAAGTAGTTGAAGCCCCGACTATTGAGCTGGAAATTACACAAGCTTCAGCCCTTGTGCCGGAAACGGTTGAAGATCCGGCGGTTGAGCCGGAAGTGGTAGAAGGTCCGGCGGCTGAGCCGGAGGTGGTCAATGTGCCGGAGCCTGAGCAAGCAGTGATTGAGGCCCCAGTCAAAGCTCTTGCTGCTGCTCCAGAGGTGGTGGTCCCGGAGGTACCTGGGTCAGAGCCAGAGCAGCCCGAAGAAAGGGCGGCAGGTCCTCCGACTTCGGAGCCACCAACTGAAGATCCTAAAACGACGCTTTCAACTACTCCGGAGGTGGAAGTTTCTCCAGTGGGTTATTCTACTGCCGCTGAAGGGTTCCAGGAGAGCGGCCCTAGTGTTGCAGGAGTACACGGGACCACTATTGTAGAGTGGGATCCAATTTTTGTGATGGAAAACCCTTTTGAGCCCGCGGAAATGGTTTCAGCAGGCCCATAACCTATCCCTCTGGCGTTGTCTATAGACAACGCCTGCTCATGTCTCCGATAGGTCCAACTTGCTTTCGATCATGAGAGCAAAGCCTTGGAGGAGGAGCGCAACACCTTGAGGTGTTGGCGCAATAGACTCCATTTTGAGACCAGGCTTGCTCAGACGAGGCTGGCTGACTAGAAGGAGTGGATCAAGGGGGAGAAAGGCCCGTTAGATTACTGGGATAAGTTGATGGAAGAGAAGAAAGCGGCCATTCGGGCGTTCGATGCTAACTCTAGGGGAATCCTGAAGCAAGCCAAGGAGAGACGTGACGCTGCTGACGAGCGTTACGAAAAGCTTGCTGAATTGAATGAAACTCTCCTGAAGCATCGAGCAGACCTGGAGGCGAGGGAGGCAAAACTCCTAGGGCAGCAGGAGGATATGGTGAGGAGAGTGGCGGAGGTCACCCAAAAGTTGACTCTGGGTGGGAAAAATTTGGTGGATCGCAACAAAAAGCTGGATCTATGGAAGGAGGAAGAGAGGAAGAAGAACTGGAAGGTGGGGCAAGAGCTCTCGAAAAGAGAGTCTAACGTTGCCGCTAGGGAGGAGAGAGTTAAAGGCAGGGAGAAAGACCTTGCTGAAAGGCGGAACCGCATCCACCTCCGGGAGACAGAGCTAGCCGACCGGGAAAAGCAAGTTGCTGAGAGTATGCAGCAGCATGCTAAGTTGGCTGAGCGCCTTGCCCGTGAAGGTTCGGAGCTTGCGGCTGCCCGAAAGTCACTGGAGGAGCTGCAGAGCCTGAAAGAGACCGAAGCTATTCAAGTGTGGGACTTCTTAGGGCATACGAATGATGCACTGACACTGCTGGATTTTAGTCCAGTACGTCCGGACAACCCGGAGCTGGATCTGGTCTGAGCGCTTGTGGCCCTCAATGGTGTTGGCGGCAAACTTGAGGCGATGGGCGATGTCATCGCAGATCAGCTGGAGACGGAGGGGAAAACTCTGGCTACAAACATCGCAGAATACGTGCTGACGTGTTATGTAAGCCGAGATCCCCAATTCCCACTAGACCCGGTGCTCGAAGGTCCCGTTGTTGAAGAGGAGGACGCCGCCAAAGTCAGTGTCCAAGAAGTTGCCCAAAAAGTAGCTTCATTCTTCCACATGTCTTAGGTCCTCCAGTAGCTAGGGCTTTCTTCCTATTGCCTTCTACTGTACTCTCCCCATTTTGTAATCCGGTATCTCAAATTAATGAAATCCTCCTTTCTGCCTTCAATTTCACTTTTGTCTTCAATATACCGTGTCATATCTTGTTGGCCCTCTGGTACATGTGTACAGTTGAAGTGCGTACATGTAGCAAAGGTTATGACAGTATGTTGATGACTTGGTTGCTTCGCACTTGTAGATTTTAAGTCCGAAGTCTTCGGTTTTGAAGCGACGAAGAAAGGCCCCTTGGGATGGTTGGAGCTTGGTAGCTCCGGCGTCAACGTATTAGATGTTGATGGCGGACCCATCTTGGGAGATGTCGGAGCTTAGTAGCTCTGGCGTCGTCCACCATTGCTATGAATTTTTGCTTTTCCTGCACATTAAAGGCAAGAGAAAAAGTAAAATTTGTCCTCTTGTCTATAAATTGGTTGTGACTTATTGTTCTTATTTGATATTTGAGTCCGAAGAAACTCAGCATGATAATGATCATTTTGATATAATCTTTTTAGATCTACATGCCTTTTTAGTACTCACCCTACTAAGGCTTGCCGGGGTGTAGGTAGAGCGGCGTACTTAGGGTGCGGGATCAGGCTAAGTCGATAGCGGACTCTGGACCTATGTTGGCTTGGCGTTTAGGCGAGTAGACTATGTAGCAATGTTAAGATCCAAAAATACTATCAATAAGGCTTGTAATGCATGTGAATTACTTGAAACAAAGCTCAAAAAGATTTGTACAACTTTATTATAGACAAGAAGAATAAAAATAATTTGATATATTGAGCCTTGCACAAAAGGTAAATGCACGTGGAGTCTGTTTTCACACAACAATGCCTTTCATTATAGGTTCAAATTACATGGGAGACAAGGACACACTTAGGGTGCTGGACTATGCCAAATGTGCTATACATCTTGTACTAACCCAGGGCAAGTAGTTACACTTGTAGTTGTGTGATTGTCTCAAGTGTTACTTGAACTTTCTGGACCCTCCTGGAGGGGTCCGGATGTTCTCCCAGAGGACTTGCCCGTCTCTGTATAACGACTCTACAACATGCATTGTGTGTAACTAAAGACTCACCCTCCGTGATTCTAAACGTAAACTTACAGAGGTGCTCGATGTTCCAACGATTGGGAAGCGGGATACCATCCTCAGTTGCCAAGCGAACGCATCCTTGTCGGGATACTTTAATGACCTGGAAGGGACCCTTTCAGCTGGTGGAAAGTTTGTTCATCCCTTCACAGCTTAGTATCTTCTGGAGCACCAGGTTGCCTTCTTCAAGCTGTCGGTCGCGCACATGCCTTTGATGGTAGCGCCTGAGCACTTGGCGATAACGTGCATTCCAAACAGCTGCTTGGCACCTTCCCTCGACAACGAGGTCAAGGTCTTCACGCTAGAGCTGGTCCTGCGTGTCTTCGTCGAAGGTCCGGACCCAGAGGGATGCCAAGGTGATCTACAGAGGTAGGACTACTTCAGCTCCGTACACCAGGAAGAAGGGAGTCTCCCCAGTTGACCAGTTAGGTGTTGTCCTGTTTGCCCATAATGTGGACGGAAGCTCTTCAATCCAGTTAGCTCCGTGCTTTTTCAAGCGCTCATATGTGCGCGTCTTGAGTCCTTTTAAGATTTCTATGTTTGCTCTCTTGGCTTCACCATTGCTTGCTGGATGAGCTACTGAGGCATAGCTAAGTTTAATGCTGAGGTCTTCGCAATATTCTTGGAATGCAGCACTTGTAAATTGAGTTCCGTTGTCAGTTATGACTTTGTTCGGAACTACAAATCTGCATATAATGGACTTCAAGAATTTGATTGTTGATTGTTACTACTGGAGTTGCTTCCGACCACTTGGTGAACTTGTCGATGGCGACATACAGGAACCTGTAACCTCCGACGGATTTTGGGAAAGGTCCCAAGATGTCCATGCCCCACACAGCGAATGGCCATGTAGGAGGTATCATTTGTAGTGATTGAGCCGGTGTGAATTTGTTTGGCGTAGAATTGACACGCTTCACATTTTTTTACTAGCTTAATCGCATCCTAAAGTGTTGTAGGACAGTAAAAGCCATGCCGAAAGGCTTTACCGACCAGCGTGCAAGAGGAAGCATGGTTCCTGCACTCGCCTCCATGGATGTCTGTGAGGAGCACACGGCCTTCTTCCCTTGCAATGCATTGCATTAGGATGCCATTGACACTGCGTCGGTAGAGATGCCCTTCTACCAACGTGTACCTTTTAGCCAATCTGACAATCCGGTCAGCAGATACACTGTCTTTAGGAAGGATATTGTCTTTCAAGTAGCTCCAGATCTCCGAGATCCATGCATCGGAGTTAACTTGAGCTTCTGAGTCTTGCGTGCTGGGTTGCTCGGAGCTTTCGACAGCACCTACGACCCTTGGTGGACGCCATGGTAGCAGGGCCACTAGGACCGCCAGCTTCGAGGTGCTAGTCTCGCCCCCTTCACTCAGTTCAGCAGGCTGAGCTGTTGGTTTTGACAACCTCCGGACGAAGATTCTGTCAGGAGCCAGAGCTCATGTTGAGGCTTTCGTCGAGAGTTCGTTGGCTTCAGCGTTATGAAGACGCTGAATATGATGGAGATCCAGGACTTCAAAGTCCTTCTGAAGCCTCTGGACTTCAAGGAGGTAAGTAGCTAATTGAGAATTGTTGCAGGAACATTCACCTTTCACTTGCTTGATGACGAGTTGTGAATCTCCCTTCACCAACAGCTATTTTACACCATAAGATAGTGCCACCTTGAGTCCATAGATGAGGGCTTCATACTCCGCCATATTATTGGTTGCCTTGAAATCAAGGTGTATCATGTACTTGACCTTCTCCCCGGTCGGAGCCAGGAGAAGGATTACAACTCCGGCCCCATGCTTCTGCACGGAGCCGTCGAAGTAGAGGGTCCAGTGAGGCTCGGTGAATACCGGAACTTTGAGTTCTAGTTTCTGCTCACTGTGGCCCCCAGGGTTTGATGGAGAGGGAGTTCATTCCGCCACAAAGTCAGCCATGGCTTGACTTTTAATTGCTTGTCTTGACACGAATTCTAGATCAAATTCAGCCAGTTTCGCTGCCCACTTTGCAACGTTCCCAGTAGAATTGGGGTTATGCAAAATTGCACACAGTGGAAAAGAGGTTACCACTACTCGGACCCAGGTGGAGGGTTCTGGTGCTTCAGGTTGTGCTTCTTGGACCCTCCCGGAGGGGTCCAAGATTCCTTCTTGTTCAACCCGGATCTCACTGGGATGATCCAGATCATCTTGGTTAGCCAGGTGAACTTCATCAGATGAATGGGGTTGATAACCTAGCACTTCATTTTGAGGTTCCGTGTCTGGGAGCTGAGACCCAGTCACGTCTTCAGTGGGTTCTAGACCCTCCCGGAGGGGTACGGACGCCTGAATTGGATGTGGCTCTGGTCTTTCCGCAACCAGGACCATACTGACAACTTCGGTGGTTGCCGAAATATAAAGCAGTAAAGGCTCACCAGGATTCGGAGCTACCAAGATTGGTATTGTGGTGAGGAGTTGTTTCAACTCTTGGAACGCCTTTTCTGCTTCTTCAGACCAATGAAAAGGTCCGGACTTCCTCAAGAGTTTGAAGAAGGATAGCGCCCGTTCTGCCAGTCTTGAGATAAACCGGCTGAGCGCAGCTAGGCATCCAGTTAGCTTCTAGACATTTTTAATGTGCGCTGGTGGCCGCATATCTTCTATAGCCTTGATCTTCGCCGAATTTGCTTCAATTCCTCGGTGAGTTACCGAGAACCCCAGAAGCTTTCCAGAGCTAACCCCGAAGACACACTTGTCCGGGTTCAACTTGGTGCGTGTAGTGTGCAGCTTGTCAAAGGTGGCTTGTAAGTTGTCAAGGAGCGACTCCTTGTTTTTTATCTTCACGATGATGTCATCAACATACACTTCCACCAAGTCTCTAATTAGCTCTCCAAATTTTTTGTACATAGCTCGTACAAATGTTAAAGCAACATTTTTAAGACCAAATGGCATGGCAGTATAACAATACAATCCATCTACTGTTATGAAGGCAGTGTGCTCTTCATCTTCCTTAGACATTTGGATTTGATGATATCCAGAATATGCATCTAAGAAACACAGTAGCTCACACCCAGAGGTGGAGTCCACTATCTGATCTATTCTGGGTAGTGGAATGGATCTTTTGGACATGCCTTATTTAAGGTTGTGTAGTCGATGCACATCCGAAGCTTCCCACCGGCCTTGGGTACAACAACTGGGTTTGCCAGCCATTTTGGATAGAAGACTTCTTGGATGAATCCAACTTCGAGCAGCTTCTTGATTTCATGTCGGGTGAAGTTTTGTCGCTCGATTGATTGCTTCCGAGGCTTCTGGTGTACAGGCCGAGCGTCTGGGTAAATCTTCAGATTGTGCTCAATCACCTCCCTAGGGATCCCAGGCATTTGTGAAGGTTGCCAGGCAAACATGTCAACATTAGCCCAGAGGAAAGTGATGAGCGTGAGTTCCTATTTGTTGTTCAGACCCTCTGATATACGGGTAGTATGAGCAGCATCAGAACCAATTTCGACGACTTTGACGGGAATGTCGGCGTCGCCGCTTGGTTGCACACGAGGTGCGGAGGTAGAGCCTTTGTGATGAATGCTTGGAGGATTCGAAGCTGGCTCCTTACCAGATGCTTCCTCTTGCGCTGTGGTAAGCGCATAGAGTTCCTCCAGTGCAGTAACTTCTGCGGTACGATCTCCGCAGATCCGGAGAACGCCCGTGGGTGTTGGCATTTTCAACACCAAGTAACCATAATGGACAGCAGCCATAAACTTATATAAAGCTGGTATACCCAAAATGGCATTGAAGGGCAGACCGATTTGCGCAACGTCAAAAACTAGTTTCTTGGTTCTTTAGTTCTCCCGGCTCCCAAAGTTCACTGGGAGTGTAATGGAACCAAGAAGAGTAATGGTTCCCAGACCTACTCTGGAGAAAGCTTGGGATGGGCGAAGGTCCAAAGGCTGGAGCTGAAGCTTAACAAAAGCTTCGAAGCTTATGAGGTTTAGCCCGGAACCTCCGTCCATCATTACATGGTGGATTTGGATATTGTTAATGGTGGGTGACACCATCAACGGGAGTTGACCAGCCCCGATCATATTTGGGGGGCAGTCTGAAGCATTAAAAATGATGGGTGTATCCATCCACTTCCGATGTGGTTCTGCCTTAGCAGCAGGAGCTACCATGGCCATGTCCCGCCGCATTGTCTTGAGAATGCGGCGAGAGGTGATGTCCCAAGAACCACCATAGATGGTGTTCATGGTCTTCCGACGTTCGTTGTCAGAGGCATCGTAGTCATCATCGACAGTGTTGTAAACGGCTTTCAAGACCTTTTTAGGGTCCTGGAAACCTAGTTCCTCTTCAGCCGGAGCTTCATCGACTTTTTGTTTTCCTTCCCTTTGATGGAAAGGAACATCTTCCCGGCACTTGTTGTAGCGCTCGGCAAGGTTCTGGACCTCCCGACACTCTTCCAAGCTGTGTCGATTCGTCTTGTGAATCGGACACCATGCTTTGGAACTGTTGTCGTCCTCTGATGAAGGACGAGTTCGCTTCTCAGGGCGTGGCCCCCAGCTTCCAGGGGCTGCAGCAGCAGTAGCTGGAGCGCCGGCCAACAGCTTGTTTTTTCTGTTGGGCTTCTTTTTCTTCTTGCCACCACCGGAGGTAGCGGCTTCAGTTTTGGAGGACTTCTGGTTGGCCTCCGGAGCTGGTTTGGAGTGCATTTCACGACTCTCCGCAGCTCTAGCACATTTGTCGGCTAGGCTGAAGAGTTCCGTGACGCTGATAACTTATTTAATGGCCAACTTCTCTAGCATATTCTTATCTCAAACACCCTGTTTGAATGCAATGATAACAAAAGATCTCAAGATTGAAGGAATGGTATTTCGTACCTGAGAGAATCGCTGGATGAAGGACCGTAGTGATTCCCCCGATGTTTGCTTTACAGCAAACAGGTCCAATTCAGTGTCGGGCCAGGTATAGGAGCTCCCAAAGTTGGCAGGGAATTGTTGGCATAGTTCCGCCCAACTATTAATGGAGTCGGGTAGAAGACTCATGAACCAAGACCTTGCAGTCCCAGTTAAAGCCACCAGGAAGTAATTGGCCTTTCCAGCCTCATCACCCCCCCCACTGCCAGTATGGCAGTAGAGTAGATTTGAAGAAATTCAGCGGGGTTGACAGTTCCATCGAATTTCTCTGTTAAGTGGGGTCGGAACTTATGTGGCCACCTAACCATATGTAAGTGCATGGCCAGGGCAGAACGGCCTCCCCCTACTCCCTGTGGAGCAGGGTTGTCCCGAGCTTCTCGCCTCTCACGAGCGCGCTCGATGTGGACACGACTGTCTTGTTGACGGTAACGGCGATCCAGTTCTGACCGTAGGTCATGAGTCAGAATCGTGGTAATGGTATGGGTGCGTCGTGCTCTAGGAGGCAACGAAGTCACCTGCTGGGAGGTAGCATGTCTCCTTTGTTGAGAGGCTTGTGGACCAAGTCGGTCGGACAAGGTCCGTCGTTGTGATGGTGCTCGCCCCGAAGGGGGAGGACCTTGGTTGCTGATGCCTACAGCTACAGCTCCGACCAGATGGTCAACATCAGCCCTCCACTGCTCCATAGCACCCTGGGGTGCACCTGGAGGTGGTGGACGTTGTAGAAGAGCTCGCGCAGCAATAAGCGCGTGCTCGGGATTGTTGTTTGTCGATGCAGTAATCGATGCAGATGCTCCATCTTGTTGACCAGCATTGTTTGCTAGAACAGATGGTGGCTGTGGTGCCACAACACCTGCTAGAACAACGACACCTGCTGGTTGTTGGACGTTGGAGGGATTGCCTCCGGCAGGTGGTCCAGCGTGGTTGCCATTCGAAGATCCAGCAGCTGAATTCACCATCTTGTGATCTCGGTATTGCGTTGCTCCCCTCTACCTTGCGCGCCAAATGTCGAAGTGTTTGATACGACACTTCCCCCAGACCCGCTGAGAAGCAGCCCGTAGAGGTTCTTTTGTGGTTGGGACACGCAAAGATCATTATCAAGATGATGACCTCAAAGATTTACGTGGTTCGGGCCGCCTGAGCATAACACCCTACTCCACGGGGTTTGTGTAATTGTATTGAGCGAGTACGTTCGCTAGGATCAGGTCGAATCAGATCAGATTGTCCCCCAATGTTCATGCGGTGTAGCACTTTTATAGTTCTAAGTACTAACCGTTACAAAAGCTTGCCTGGCCCGACATGTGGCCCTGGCGTATTTGATGGCTTAATACACTGTCTAAGGATATTAAGTACAATTAATAGTGTGATAACGTGCCTTCATGGCAAAGTTACCCCTATTAACGGTGCACTGATCGTGTGTCATTAATATAGTATTAATGACATGTTATTAGGCCTTGTAACTGCCGCTTTAAACGTCCTTGAATGTCTATAATGGACATGATCTGTTTGTATTTCTGTTGGTGATGAAGGTCCGGAGGCTTCACACGTGGCAGCTTCGGAGCTTTCCCTTGCGGGAGGGTAGGTCCGGGGCTGTTGTACACTTGTCGGCATCAGAGCTCCTCTGTGACGGGAGCTAGGTCCGGGGCTGCTGTGCACGTGTAGTCGCTGGAGCTTCCCTTGGTTGGAAGTTTAGCTTCGGTATTCTTTTACACGTGTTAACCTGGGAGCCTGCCATGTGAGAGGAGCGGGTCCGTTGCAGCATGACAGGTGGGACCTGGAAGGACCTTTGGCTCTGACAGGTGGGACTTTCCTGCACTTCTTATGGTATCATGGGGTATCCGGTACGCAGGGTACCGACACAAGTGAAGCAACAAAAGGAACAGACGTTCATAAGCCAAACCAAGTATACTCAAGACATACTCAAGAAGTTTGGAATGGACAAAGCAAAGCCTGTAAAGACTCCCATGGCAACAAATAGACACTTAAATCTCAATGAAGACGGACCAAACGTGGATCAAAAGGTATATCATTCCATGATTGGCTCCCCACTTTACTTATGTGCATCTAGGCCTGATATTATGTTGAGTGTATGTTTGTGTGCAAGATTTCAAGCCAATCCTAAGGAGTGTCATTTGACAGCCGTAAAAAGAATCTTGCGATATTTAGTTCATACACCTAACCTAGGCCTTTGGTATCCTAAAGGTTCCAAATTCAATCTCATTGGATACTCCGATGCAGATTATGTTGGATGCAAAGTACATAGAAAAAGTACCTCCGGTACATGCCAGTTCCTAGGTAGATCCCTAGTTTCTTGGTCCTCCAAGAAACAAAACTACATTGCCTTATCCACCGTCGAAGCGGAGTATGTTGCAGCCGGGAGTTGTTGTGAGCACAACTCCTTTGGATGCGACAAATTCTAAGTGATTACGGTTACAATATGAGTCGTATTCCACTCCTTTGTGATAATGAGAGTGCTATTAAAATTGCACATAACCCCGTTGAGCACTCTAGGACCAAACACATAGACATCCGACATCACTTTTTGAGAGACCACTCAATAAAAGGAGACATAGTCATTTCCCATGTCAACACCGAAAAACAACTAGCTGACATATTCACCAAGCCACTTGATGAAAAACGTTTTTGCGAGCTCCGAAATGAACTAAATATCCTTGATGCTCGGAACGTGGCTTGAAAACTTGCATACATGTATGCCATCTTCAAAATCTATTGATTGTATTATGAAAATCATCTCTCTCTATTTTCTCCGAAAAACTATTTCAATTACTTGATCTTGATGAATTATGGTCATAGCTTGATTGTTGGATGTTTACTGATCATATTCATCAAGATTATTTGGGTGTTTTCCCCCCTATTTTCTTTGTAAGCACCTTCAAAAATATACGAATGGGCTAAATGATTCTATTCTTGTGACCACGGACTAGTCTGTGGTTGTCTGGACTAGTCCTCACCTTGTAGACTAGTCCGGAGAGGTCCGGTAGTCCGGACGAGTCCGGTTGACCACGGACTAGTCCATTTTTTTAGACTCAATAACCCTAGGGCCACCAAACCCTAATCCCCTTCATCCTCACAACGTTCCTCACCTTCTCTCTCCTCACTCGAGTGCTCCTAAGGTGATTTGGCGATTTCTCCACCAAATCTCTTCAACTTTCCATGGAAAACAATCTTCATTGCGAGGAGATCGAGGTCCACGGATTTGTCCACACCAACAATGCCTCCAACCTCAAGAATCAAAGGATTTTGGTAAACTTTCTTCAAAACCCTAGAACCTTCGATTTCTTGTGTTATGGACCAAATAGCTTAGTTCCACTTGTTAATACGTGACCCCTTGTTATATTACATCTACCTTGAGATATTTTTGCATTGAGAAACTCCATTGAATCGCTAGTTAGGGTTGGAACAGTTGAACACCGGACTAGTCCGGTCTCTGTACGGACAAGTCCGATACTCCAGACTAGTCTGCACTTGAGCACCGGACAAGTACGATTTTTGACTGACCTTAACCCTAAATTCCAACTACTCAATGCATTTCCTTACCATCAATCCTCATCCACATATTGTATAATTCTCTTGTCAGGACCATGTCGAGCTCCAATGATGAGATCTCCGACTATGAGGCCGAGATGGACCAAGAGTCGATTCTTCGGTCCTCGATGGGTAAAGCAAGAAGCGGCAACACCGTGTCGTTGACCTGTCGCACACTCCACGTCAGGTGCGGCGAAAGGTCGTGGCCAAGAAGCCCGCATGCAAAGGAAAGGATGCAGCTGGCCCTAGCTTAGCAGCTTCTCGCCAAGCTAAGGGCAAAGGGAAAGGGATCACCTCTGGCCCGATTGGCCCTCTCCAGATGAGTGCTCCGAGACAGGGGAACCGGGACCCCAATGAAGAAAGATTCAATGGCAAAGGAAGCAATGTGGCTTCAAAGCTCAGGACCATTAACTGTTACAGCAATTCAAGGAAGGCAGCTGATGCAAGATTCTGGTGCAACTTCCACGCATACTACTATATTTCCGTGTATCTCATGATGAAGAATCCGGTGGTCCACAGCCAGTGGATTGACTGGAGCCACTTTGAGAGGAAGAGCTTCCCAACCTTTGATGATGTTATTGTAGCTGTGGTGAGCCATGGTCTGAAGGATATGTTTGCCTTCAGATACAACTGGAATGATGAAGTTATTGCTCAGTTCTATGCTACCTCCTATTTTACCAGTGATGAAGAGGAAAGGGTGACTTGGATGACTCACGGATCCATGTACACCGTGATGTATGATGAGTTTGCAAGATTGCTTCACTTGGAAGACACCGGCAACAATGATCTCATCATTCATAACATTGGCGTCCTCGAGAAGGACAAGATGGAGTTTCTATATGACACCCACCTAAAGTACAACCCTCCATCAACCAAGAATATGAAGCCATTCTTCATGGTTCTAAATAGAGTGCTCCGAAAGACAATAGCTCCAAAAGATGGAGACGTATGAAGTGTTCAAGGTTACCTAAGGATACTGATGAAGGTGATAAGCAAGAATAGGAAGGTTGATGTCTTCGACTATATTTGGAATGATATGGTGAATATCTCCTGCACACCGAACCGCTCCTGTGGCTATGCGCCTTATATCATGTTTATGATAGAAAAGGTCACAAGAATTCAGTTCGTGAAGGATGTAGAGCATCCTCTAAGGCCCTAGAAACCTTCCCAAGCCACTCTCCCAGCTGCTCCATCTCCAGTGTCAAGTGAAGAAGCACCGAGGAGGGCTCAAGGAGATGCAAGGATTGCTCCCACTACTGGGGTCCCTCCTCAAAAAGGGTCTCCTAGTGGTATCTTGAAGTACTTGGCCGCCATCTTTTGCTCCCGCAAGAAGGCTGAGGTGAAAGTCTGCAAGTTGAACAAGGTAAGGAAAGAGGATATGAGATAAATAAAGCAAAATGTCAAAGCCATATGCCAGAAGCTGGAGATTGAACCTATTGGGTCTCCTGTCATCTCCGAGGACTCTCCTTCTGACTTCTTGGAGCTTCCACCCCTCTCACCTTGTGAACTTGCCAATTTTGGCGTTGGGGGCACTGCAAGTGGTTCTCATCCTCCTCCTCCTCAAGCTGACGACAATGAAGACGACAAAAGGACCGATAGCGAGGAGTGAGTCCACGGTGGTTGATAGATCCCTCCTCTCCTTCTTTTTGGTGCCTTGATGCCAAGGGAGAGATTGAGGGGGAGTCACTAGGTCTAGCAGTAGTTTGAGAGATGAGAGCTCTTTTGCATCTTTTGCTCTTTGTTGTGATTTTGGTACTGTAAGACTGTTGTTGGGGTTGTAAAACGTTCATTATTCTTTTATTATGTTTCTAGTCATGGTTATGAAGTGTGTGATTGTGCTTTGATATGATCTATGTTTTTGCTCTAAAATTGGCATATGTGCTTGATGTTAATATGATTATGTCAATTATCTCATTCTCATCACAAATATAGGTTACACACACTTATTTTTGCACCCCACCATAAAGAGTGCACATATGTCTTATGTTTTCATTGCTTAATTTGTTCCAAGCTCATATGTGCACACTTTATGAAAATCTGGATTTCTAATCATATTTGTGAAATCTCAATTGGTTGTCATCAATCACCAAAAAGGGGGAGATTGAAAGTGCATCTAGGCATCCCTTGTGGATTTTGGTTGATTCATGACAAACAAATGAGATCCTAACCAAATTGTTGAGATGAGCGCATGTTTTAATGAAATTATGAAGAAAGCGCAAAAAGAAAGGAGAGTGAGGAATCAAGTTGAAAAGAGCTCAAGAGATGAATAGAATACTCTTTGTGTATGGAATGTGATGGAGAAACACACCTCAAGAGCTCAAGCAAAAGAAAACACTCTCACTGCACAAGTTTACACAGGTCCAGACCGGACTAGTCCGATATTCCCCGGACTAGTCCGATAACCTCTCTGTCCAGGATCGAACAAGTCCTCCCAGTGCGGACTTGTCCGCACCGGACTAGTCCGATAAAATCCGGACTAGACCGATAATCCTCCTGATCAATATCGGACAAGTCCGATATTCCACAGACTAGTCCGAAATCCTCACTGACCTACTTCGAACAGGTCCTTAGTCCCTCAAAATTTCACGACACTGGACTAGGCTGATATTATCCGGACTAGTCTGATAACCTCTCTGACTAAAATCGGACAAGTCCTCCAAGTGCAGACTTGTCCTAAATTTACTAAGGGTTTCACCACGTCGGACTAGTCCGATATGTGAGGGACTAGTCCGAACATCTCCAGAGACGAAATCGGACTAGTCCGCCCAGGGCCGGACAAGTCCGATAATTCGGGACAATTAGAGTTTCCCACACGCCGCACACCGGACTAGTTTGGAGTCCACCACAGACTATTCCGAACTTTGTAAATCCTAACGGTAACCTTTGGAAACCCTAGTATAAATAGAGATACACGGCCCCTAATCAAACTCACTCGACCCCATGCGCCTTCACACCTTCCAAGAGCCTAGAAAACACGTCTCTCCACACAATCCAACGCAAGAAAGATCAAATCCTTGAGGATTAACCATAGATCAAAGGAGAGACACGTTCTTCACATCTTGAGCTCTTGGGTTTGATTCTCTCACACACTCTCGCTGTTTGATTGCATACTTTTTGAGTGTGTTTGGTGGTGTTTCGATTGTAAATCTTGGGGAGCCCTCAACTTGTGAGAAGGCCCCTTGAACACGGTTATTACCCATTTGTGATTAGTAGAAGAGAATTGACCTTCATGGCGATTCGACGAGGGTAGGGTTGGTGAAGACCCGATCCTTCGTGGGCTCCTCAACATGGATGTAGATTTCCTTCGTGGAATCGAACCGCGGGATAAAAATCATTGTGTCCTTGTTTTTGTTCTTACTATTCATTGTAATCTAGGGTTTGCTCAATCTTGTTCATCTTACGTTAAAACTTTGGAACTAAAGTTAACTTGTGCCACATCTAGTTTCATTGAAGCAATACACTCTATTTATAACTCAACTTCCGCTGCATAGAGTACTTTGATCGAAATCATTGATCAAACTTGATCAATCTAGTTCGCATACACCGGACTAGTCCGCACCCTACTGGACTAGTCTGATTTCTCTGTTTTTGATCAGGTTGCTAAGTGTTTCAGGTTTCGACGAAAAATTCAAAAAGCCTACTCACCCCCTCTAGGCTACATTCACCAACAACCTCTTCAAGTACATCACCCCGCTCTCCTCAGCAAAGTGGGATGATTGGAGGAGGGATTGGGTGATCGTACAGGTCGACGCCCACGATCGCATGGTTATGACCACCGGATGGGCGGTAATTAGGAAGGAGACTTGGGAGGAGCGGCTGGAGTTGGAGGAGGCCTACACCCCGGTGATGGAGAGGATCCAATTCCTGGTGGATCATGGCCTCTCAGAGTTGACGGTGATGGTAGACTTCGTTTGTCGATGTCTGGCTCCCCTTCAGCACCATTGCCGTCCTGCATGGCTTTACTTCGGGCTACAGGACGACACCTGGCTGGTGCGGGGTCGCGACAAAGAGACAACCCCACAAGAGATGCTCGACGCAATGTCTAAGGCGTGTGGCGACCTGCTATCGGACGACGTCTTCAACTTCCCATGGTCTTGCCCACCACTTTGTATGGATCGGGACCTTCGGACGAAGAATCTAAAAGAGATGCCAAACCTGGACGCGCTCTTTCTTGCGCTGCGGCAGGTAGGTGACGAGAGCCATGGGTTGGCCATCGTGGACCCTCCACTGGAGTACACACCTGCTCTAGGCTCTGAAGCTTCGAGGGCGGAGGATGCACCCTCTGTGGGAGGGAAGGGCAAGGCGCCGGTCCGTGATGCAGGCAAGGGAAAAGCTCCGGTTCCTAACACGGGGAAGGGGAAGTCGCCGGAGGTTGAGGTTGTGGAGGAGAAATGCCCTTGATCGCCACCGAAGATGCCGCCGCAGGTGTCCTTCGCTCCAAGTCAACATCCTCCGGCGCGCCCCTCCTCAGCATTGGGTGTTGGCAGCTCTTCGGCGGGAGGCTCTCTCCGTCAAGCGGTGGCTCCGCCGACGCTTGTGGTCAGTGCGTCATTTAGCATTCCCGCAGCCAGCGCAGTCCGAGGCTCCAAAGGGGGCTCTGGGGGCGTTACGCCTACGGAGCCTCAGGCCAAGAGGCCTCGGGTCGACGTTGGTGGTAGTTCGAGAGAAGGCTCCAGGAGTGGCTCCGTTGGGGCTGGTGAAGGTACGCCGATGCAGGGTGGTGGTGTCGCTGGTGGATTCGGTGGAGGACCGGCTGGGGCGACCTCGCCTACCACGCCGTTGTTAGGGCCTGCGACTTCAAGGCTGCCAAAGGTGGAGGCTCGCTGGAGCTTCCGGGGACGCTGATAAGGCATTCTTACCAACGTTTGCTTTGTTATCTTGCCCGCCTTTGTTGGTTGATCAGGCCTTGATTCTGATTTGCAGGGCCACACCAGCTGTTGTGACACCCTTCCTACGGGGGTAGTGCCCTGGAGGCTGGAGCGCTTCAAAGTCGGCCCAGGAGGCTACGGCTATTCTAGCGGAGCAGACAGCCAAGCCAGCGTAGGAGAGCCCAAATTTGGCGTCCGTACTCCGCGCGGGTGGTGAAGCTTCTCCAGCTGTGTCTCCGTCTGTCGTGCCGGAGGAACCCTCAGCCGTCACACCAGAGGTTATGCAAAGCCGGCTCAAGGGGCTGAGGGCTTGTCCTCTGCTGCTTCTAATCTGGCAGGCGGCTCCGTGGGCAATGGTGAAGCTGCCGCCTCGGGCTGCACCACCACTCCTACCCAGCCTCCAGGGACAAGTTCTCCTGTACTAGTGGCCTCACCTTCACCGCTTCGAGAGGAAGAGGTCCCCGAGATGATTGTCGGGTGTCCCTCCATAACTTAAGGGCAGCCAGAGCGCCTCTCCGACATCAAGGACTCGGAGCAGTCTAGCATCCTCCATGTGCAATCCAACATCTGCCAGGCATAGGGGGCTCTCTCCGCGGAATGGGAGAAGCTGCATGCTAAGGGCGAGCGCCTCAAAGGCTGGGATGACTTTCTGAGGTCCAGGATCACCGAGGCGAAGGCAAAGTACCAGAAGGAGAGCATGCAGCTGGAGCTGAGGCACCGCTTGGTGAAGGCCCTTGATGCAATGTCCTAGAAGATCCTGGCTGACGCCAAGGTGGCCAATGACACGGTCGACGCCCGTCTGTGCACCCTTGAGGAGGGTCGAGAGGCCCTGGATCGTCGAGAAGCTGCTATTGCTGAGCGGGAGGCTGCTGTCGCCAAGCAAGAGGTGGCGGCCCAGGCGATGATGGCTCGGGCTGAGGCAGATCGGGACAGGCTGCAGTCCCGCCTTGAAGATCTTGAGCTTCGGGAGAGGGACTTAGCGCGGGATCGGGCACAACCCTCACCTGAGCGTCAGGAACTTCTCCTGCATGATCATGACGTCCAAGCCTGAGAGTGCATGTTGGAGCGTCGCACCCGGGAGCTCGATCTGTAGAAGCGTCAGTTGGCTCAGCGCCTGGAAGCCGAGGGTAGGGTGGTGGCGGAGATGGTGGCATCCCATGTCCTGGTGTTCTACGGTACCGGTACCCTGATCTTCCACTAGAGCAAGTATTTGAAGGTCCTGTTGAAGAGTGCAAAGAGGCGGCAGCAGCAGAGGTCAAGAATGTCGCGAAACATGTCATCGTGCAATTCGCCAGGGACTAAGGCTGGCAACTCGACTTTGTATCTGCGTTTTGCCCCATTGTAAATATTCCTTAATGAATCTGAATTTGTATTTTGACTTCTTGGCTTGTCTTTGTGCTTCTCAACTATTGTTCTGAGTCCTTAATTGCATAAGGGTTTGCAGAACCTTTGTCGAGCTCATTAGTTTGTGAGGACCAATGATTGCACAACTGATATGGCTGAAGAGTTTTCCGTTGACTCCCTGCATATGGAACCCCCTTAGAGGCACCTTGGTAGATGTGGTTAACTGGCTGGGTACATCGACCACTTGATCAAAAGATGTCTTCGACGGGCTGAAAGTGCATCTAGGACTCTCTTGTGGGTTTTGGATGATTTATGACAAACAATTGGGATCCTAACCTCTTTATTGAGATGAGTGCAAGTTTTTAATAGAAAAATGAGCAAAGTGCCAAAAAGAAGGATGAATGAGGAGCAAAGTGGAAATGAGCTCAAGAAAGAAGAATAGTAGATCATTGTGTATGGAGTGTGTTAAGAAAACACATCCCAAGAGCTCAATCACAATTAACCACACACATTGCACAATGTTACACAGGACCGGACTAGTCTGACTATCACCGGACTAGTCCGATATCCTCTCTGCACAAAATCGGACAAGTCCGATATCCATCGGACTAGTCCGATATCCTCTTTGACTAGAATCATACTAGTCCTCCCCAGTGCGGACTAGTCCTCAAAACACTTCACAAGTCACACAAAATCGGACAAGTCCGATCACATCCGGACTAGTCCGATATTCTTTCTGGTCTAAATCAGACAAGTCCATATTTGCACGGACTAGTCTGAAATACCCTCTGAACTAAATCGGACAAGTCCTCCAAGTGCGGACTTGTCATCCTATACACTTAGGGTTTCATATATCCGGACAAGTCTGATGACTATCGGACTAGTCTGAAGATTTCCAGTAGCGAAATCGGACAAGTCCTTTCGTAGCCGGACTAGTCCGATAATTCGGGACACTTAGGGTATGCTACACACAACACACCGTACTAGTCTGGTGACCACCACGGACTAGTCCGATCTTTCTGAACCCTAACGGTCACTTTTAGAAACCCATATAAATAGAGTTGCACGGCCATATTTTACACTCTCTCGAACCCTAGCACCGTCACACCTCCCAAGAGCCTCAAAAACCACATCTCTCCACGAAATTATGTGCAACAAAGATCAATCCCTTGGGGATTCACTCTAGTTCATTGGAGAGACACATTCAACACCACATTGAGCTCTTGGTTTGATTCTCTAACACACTCCTGTGATTTAATTGTAATCTTTTGAGTGTGTTCTTGGTGGTATTTCATGTTGTAATCCAAGAGAGCTCTCAATGTGTGAGAAGGCCCCTTGAATTCGGTTATTCATCCCTTTGAGATAAGTGGAAGAGGATTGGCCTTCGTGGCGATCCGACGAGGGTAGGGTTGGAGAAGACCCGGTCCTTTTGTGGACTCCTCAACGTGGATGTAGGTTGCCTCTGTGGGAACCGAACCACGGGATAAATCTCTTGTGTTCCTCTTTTGTGTTCATTGTCCTTTACATTATATCAATCTAGGGTTCCAATTGATCTTGATTACTTTACATTGAAATATCAAGTATAAGATTGAATTGTGATATAACCTGATTCACAACCTTGTAACACTTTGTTTAATCGTATATTTCCGCTGCATATATTGAAGAATAAAGTTAATCGATCAAACCTAATCAATCTAGTCCGTATACACTGGACTAGTCCGCACTTTACCGGACTAGTCCGATTTCTTTGGTGTTGAACTGGTTGTTAAGTGTTGCAGGATCTGACAATTTTAAAAAGGCCTATTCACCCCCATCTAGGCCACATTCAATTGGTACCAGAGCGGGTTCTTCAAGAAAAAGACTAATCGCTCGAAGGAGATCATGTCGGACATGAAGGACACCCACAAGAGCAACAACCAAGAGAAGGTTCATGATGAAAAGAACCTCAAGGTGGAGAAGCTCCTCGAAGCCATTCAAGACTTCGAGGACGACGATGAGGAAACGCTGGAGCTAAAGGCGCTCCTAAGAAAGAAGACACTTTCCAAAGGGAAAGTAAAAGTTGAAGAGAAGAAGAAGGGGAGTAGTCACACCGAATACTCCCGATATCCTTTTAACTATGATCGTCTCAATTGCAATAACAATCATTATTTATCTATCCCACTTGGAAAAGCCCCACACTTCGATGGAAGTGATTACTCAATGTGGAGGCAAAATATGAAAATGCATCTAATTTCCCCCAATCCAAGTTTGCGGCATATTGTGTGCACAGGGATAGATATCCCGGACGACGACGAAGAGCTCACCCCTAGCCAAGAGCAGGCAATTCATCGAAATGCTCAAGCCATGGCCGTAATAACCTCTTCACTCAGTCGGGACGAGTTCACCAAGGTGGATGGACTCGAGATTGCTAAAGAGATATGGGACACACTACAAACTGCACATGAAGGTGACCGACATGTGCGTGAAGCAAAAATCAAGATGATTGAAGCCGAGTTAGGAAGATTTGCTATTGAAGAAGACGAGTCACCCAAAGACATGTACAATCGATTAAAGACACTCGTCAACAAGGTCAGATCATACGGAAGTAAGAAGTGGAATGACCACGAGGTGGTAAAGCTCATTCGTAGAGCTTTTATGCCTCGCAACATCACACTATGCTCCATGATTAGAGAAAGCCCCGGATACAAAAGGTTGACTCCGGATGAACTACTTGGAAAGATCATCAACTTTGAGATGATGGAAAAACAAGCAAAACATGTCAAGGAGATTGCCGACCTCACCTCGGCAAAGAAGAAAGGGGTTGCTTTGAAGTCCACTCTCAAGCCCCTATCCAAACAAGCTAGAGAAGCACAACTAGAGGAAGATAGTGACGACGGAAACAGTGAATTGGATGAAGAAGACATGATATTTTTCATGAAGAAATTCAAGAGAATAATGAAAAAGAGACAAGGTACAAAGTCAAGCGAAGGAAAGTACAAGGAAAGAACGAAGCCAAAGTTGAGGCGGGCATGCTATAATTGTGGTGAGTATAACCACTTTATAGTTGATTGCCTATATGAGGAGAACAAGAAGAAGACCAAGGAAGTCAAGCCACAACGCAAGAAATTCTTCAAGAAGAAGAAACAAGTCGGACAAGCGCACATTGGAAAAGAGTGGGACTCAAATGATGAGTCCTCATCGTCCGAAGAAGAAGAGATGACTAGCATAGCCATCGAGAAGACATCCAAGAAGTCTACCCTTTTCCCTACACTTGGCGCATGGAAGGGAGACGACACTTGCCTTATGGCAAAGGAAGGTAAACGCAAGGTAACCATTAAATCCCCTTCCGTGCATTCCTATTCTAGCGATGATGAACTCAATAGTGATAATGAGGACATGCTTATTGGACTAGATAGGAAAATAGCTACTAAAATGAAATTTTTGCTTGATCAACTTGTTGAGAAGGAGAGGTTAATACATCGTCAAGAAGACATGATCATCTCCCAAAAGGAGGAATATGTCAAACTTGACAAACTTCTAGAACTTGAAAAGGAACGAAGCAAATCACTAGAGCTTGAGTTAACCTCGAGCAAGGAAACTTGCTTGGAGTTAACTAACTCAAATGCCACAATCAAGGACCAAATTGCTGACTTGATCAAGGTTAACAAGATCCTTGAAGTGCAGGTTGAGTCTCTCAAGCTAAATGAACCTTCCTCCTCTTCAAGTTCACCTTCTCAACCCACTAAAACTGATTTTGCTCATACTTGCACATGTAAGAAAGGTGACACCAGTTTGAGGGATAAGCCAACCTCTACAAAGGATAAACATCCTGCCCAAAGTGGCATATTTGACAAGGAGAAGATCAAATATGCACGTAGTGCATACTTGGTGAAAAGACCTCCAAATGTCAAATATGGCATTGGTTATTCCTATGGTGAAAATCAACATGCTAGAAGCCATAAGAATAACAAGGAGGGGATTACCTTTGTAAAAGGAAGGCCCTCTCAAATTGGAAAGTAACAGATTAATACATCAACTACATATGAACACCGGACTAGTCCAGTCGGTGTCCGGACAAGTCCGGTCCTTCGGACAAGTTCGGTCCTCCGAACAAGTCTGGCCCCCCAGACTAGTCCTGTATACAAACAACAACAGCTATTGTTTAAAACTTTTGATGCCTCCTATGTGTTAATGAGAAATAATTTTTGCAAGGTTTATACTCATTATGTTGGGCCATGCCATGGGAACACCAAGTCTCATGTGTGGGTGCCCAAATGTATTGTAACTAACCTCCAAGGACCCAAGCAAGCTTGGGTACCTAAAACCAAGGCATGACTTGTTTTTGCAGGCATATTCCTCTGGTGGATCTAAATGGGTGTTGGACAGTGGCTGCACCAACCATATGACCGGGGAAAGAAGAATGTTCGTGGAATATGAAGAGAATAAGGACCCAAACGAGGGCATCTACTTTGGAGATAATAGTCAAGGAAGGGTGCTCAGTACCGGTAAAATTGCAATATCCTCTAAACACACACCTTCTCATGTTTTACATGTTGAATCCCTAGATTATAACCTGTTGTCCATATCTCAATTATGCGAGAAAGGTTATAATTGCTTGTTCACTAACGAGGGTGTGACCGTTTCTAGGAGGAGTGATGGTTCCGTTGCATTCAAGGGTATGTTAAAGGGAAAGCTCTATCTTGTTGACTTCAACAAGGATAAAGCTGAACTTGACACATGCTTGATTGCAAAGACCAACATGGGTTGGCTGTGGCATAGACAGCTAGCGCACGTTGGTATGAGGAACCTTCAAAAACTCCTCAAAGGCGATCACATCCGAGGTTTAAAAGATGTTGTATTTGAGAAAGACAGGCCCTGTAGCGCGTTCCAAGCCGGGAAGCAAGTTGGAGCACCTCACCCCGCCAAAAACGTCATGACTACAACAAGACCGCTCGAGCTACTACACATGGACTTATTTGGCCCAATAGCCTACATAAGCATCGGCAGTAACAAATATGGTTTAGTTATCGTTGATGATTTTTCTCGCTTTACTTGGGTTTTCTTTTTGCATGATAAGTCAGAGACACAAGGAATACTCAAGAAGTTCTTCAAGCGAGCTCAAAACAAATTCTCATTGACAATCAGGAATATTCGAAGCGACAACGGCACGGAGTTCAAGAACACGTAAGTGGAGGAGTACCTTGATGAAGAAGGCATAAAGCACGAATTTTCAGCGTCGTACTCCCCACAACAAAACGGAGTTGCCGAAAGAAAGAATCGAACACTCATAGAGATGGCAAGAACAATGCTCGATGAGTACAAGACATCGGATCGATTTTGGGCGGAAGCGATTAACACCGCTTGCCACGCCATAAATCGACTCTATCTTCATCGACTACTCAAGAAGACATCATATGAGCTACTCACCGGTAACAAACCAAATATTTCATATTTTCGAGTTTTCGGTTCTCCATGTTATATCTTGAACAAGAAGCCTAGGACTTCAAAGTTCGCTTCGAAGTCCGATGAAGGTTTCTTGCTTGGTTATGATTCGAACACTTACGCCTATCGTGTTTTCAACAAGACCTCCGTACTTGTTGAAGTAGCACGTGACGTAGTGTTCAATGAGACTAATGGCTCCCAAAAGGAGCAAGTTGATCCATGTGAACTAGGTAAAGAAGAAGATCCTTGTCAAGCATTGAAAAAAATGGCTCTAGGTGAGGTTCGACCACAAGAGCCACCTCCACACGTACATGAGGAAGATGAACCACAAGAGGAGACCAACGATCAAGGGGGAGCTTCAACACAAGATCAACCACAAGAATACGAAGATTATCAACAAGTCAACGAAGGCAATCACTTAGGGGGAGAAGCAGATGATCATGAAGATACAACTCCTCAAGTGCCACACCCAAGAGTACACCAATGCGTCCAAAGGGATCACCCAATCGACAGTATCATCGGTGATATCCAAAAGGGAGTAACCACTAGATCTCGCTTAGCTAATTTTTGTGAGCTTTATTCATTTGTATCCTTTTTGGAACCACGCAGGGTTGAAGATGCATTGAAAGATCCGGACTGGGTGGTGGCAATGCAAGAAGAATTGAACAACTTCAAGCGGAACAAGGTGTGGGAACTTGTGGCGTGACCCAATGCAAACATCATCGGCACCAAGTGGGTCTTCCGCAACAAACAAGATGAACACGGGGTGGTGACAAGGAATAAGGCAAGACTTGTGGCCAAAGGGTATTCACAAGTCAAAGATTTGGATTTCGATGAGACCTTTGCTCCAGTAGCTAGGCTTGAATCTATTAGAATATTACTTGCATATGCTACTCACCATGATTTCAAGCTATATCAAATGGATGTGAAAAGCGCCTTCCTCAACGGACCAATCAAGGAAGAGGTGTACGTGGAGCAACCACCCGGGTTTGAAGACGAAGAGTTCCCCGACCACGTATTTAAATTGCGTAAGGCTCTCTACGGCCTCAAACAAGCTCCTAGAGCTTGGTATGAGTGTTAGAGATTTCTTAATTGAAAATGGCTTTAAGATTGGCAAAGTAGATTATACAATTTACGAAAATTTTTGATAATGATCTTTTTATTTGTCAAATTTATGTTGACGATATAATCTTTGGGTCAACTAACCAATCTTTTTGTGAAGAATTTAGTAAAATCATGACAGGCAGGTTTGAAATGTCAATGATGGGAGAATTAAAGTACTTCTTGGGATTCCAAGTGCGGCAACAGAAGGAAGGGACGTTCCTAAGCCAAACCAAGTACACGAAGGACATACTTAAGAAGTTTGGCACGGACAAGGCGAAGCCCATAAAAACCCCCATGGCAACGAATGGCCACCTAGATCTCAATGAAGATAGACCAAGTGTCGACCAAAAGGTATATCGTTCCATGATTGGATCTCTACTCTATTTATGTGCATCTAGGCAAGATATTATGTTGAGTGTATGTTTGTGTGCAAGATTTCAAGCCAATCCTAAGGAATGTCACTTGACAGCCGTAAAAAGGATCTTGAGATATTTGTTTCATACACCAACCTTGGTCTTTGGTACCCAAAAGGCTCAAAATTCAATCTCATTGGTTACTCCGATGCAGATTACGCCGGGTGCAAAGTAGATAGGAAAAGCACTTCCGGTACATGCCAATTCCTAGGGAGATCCTTAGTTTCTTGGTCCTCCAAGAAACAAAATTTCATTGCCTTATCCACAGCCGAAGCAGAGTATGTTGCAGCCGGGAGTTATTGTGCACAACTCCTTTAGATGCGACAAACTCTAAGGGACTATGGTTACAATATGAACCATATTCCACTCCTTTGTGACAATGAAAGTGCCATCAAAATTGCCCACAACCCAGTTGAGCACTCCAGAACTAAACACATAGACATAAGACATCGCTTTTTGAGAGATCATGCCATGAAAGGAGACATAGCCATTTCACATGTCAACACTCAAAAGCAATTGGCCGACTTTCACCAAGCCACTTGATGAAAAGCGTTTTTGTGAACTCCGAAATGAACTAAATATCCTTGATGCTCGGAGTGTGGCTTGAAATGTTGTATACCTGTATGAATTCTTCATATATGTTGATTGGATTGTGAAAATCATCCCTCTCAATTTTTCCGAAAAACTATGTCAATTACTAGATCTTGGTGAATTATGATCATTGCTTGATTGTTGTATGCTTACTGATCGTATTCATCAAGATTAATTGAGTTGATTTTCCTCTCATTTTCTAAATATGAACCTTCAAATATATATGAATGGGCTTAAAAAATTCTTGCCTGGTGACCACGGACTAGTCCGCCCATGCAGACCAGTCTGTAGAGTGCCGGTTAGGTCGGACTAGTCCGGTAGACAACGGACTAGTCCGATATTGTCCTCTGGAAAAGTTCGGACTAGTCCGGTCATCTCCGGACTTGTCCGATTTTTCGTGTCCATAACCCTAGCCGTCGCCAAACCCTAATTTCTTCACCTCCACTCTTGCCTCACGCGTTCTCTCTCTTCGTGCTCGAGCTCCCAAGGCGATTTCTTGCTCCCTCCACCAAAAAGCCTCGCATTTGGGCGGAAATCAAGCTTGTTCACTTGAGGATCGAAGCTAGCGGACTTGTGAAGCCTTCAACACCCTCATCTCCAAGTTTCAAGCAATTTTCACGGTAATTTTTGCTCAAACCCTAGAAATTCAAAAAAATTTCATTGTTGATCAAATAGCCTAGCATATTTCACTATACACATGCCTCCTTGATGTATTACATGTATGCTACACTTGTTGTGCATTAGGAATCAACTTCTGTCCAGTCTCTTAGGTTTTTGAGGATGAACACCGGACTAGTCCGGTCCATGCACGGACAAGTCCGGTCCCCCGGACTAGTACGTGTCTGTGCACCGGACAAGTCCGATGTTTCTGAAATCAAAACCAAATTCTTCAATTCCTCAATGCAATTCCTTGCTATCATTTCACACCTATGCCTTGTATCATTCATTATCATTCATGCCACTCATTCTCAGGTCATGTCGAGCTTGGGCAATGATGTCTCCGACTTTGAGGCCGAGATGGACCACGAGGTGGCACCTCGGACCTCGACGGGTCTTGGCAAGAAGCGCCAAGAAAGACCGTCTGAGCCAGCTCAGTCTCCTCCACAGGCTCGGAGGAAAGTGCTAGCTAAGAAGCCATCCTCCAAGGTGCCTGCTTCTAGGGCTACCACCTGCGGTGGCCCTAGCGCGACAAGTGCTCGCCTAGCAAAAGGCAAGGGCAAAGGAATAGCAACAGGTCCGGTTGGCCCGTTGAAACTCCATGCTCCAAGGGAAGGGGTCCGGGACCCCAATGAAGAGAAGTTCAACGGGAAGGGCAGTGACTCGGTGGCCAAGTTAAGAAGCATCGATTGGTATGGCCGACTGAAGCAAGCGGCTGATGGAAGATTCTGGTGCAACTTCCATGCTGATTTCTACAGATTGGTGTATCTCCCAATGAAGACACCAGTTGTGTGCAGTCAGTGGATTGACTGGGCACATTTTGAGAAGAAGGGCTGCTCACCATTCACTGAGGTAGTGAGAGCCATTGAGAGGCATGGACTGAGAGATCTTTTTGCTTTCAGAAATGACTAGAACGATGAAGTGATTGCACAGTTCTTTGCAACCTGTCACTTCTCTAGTGAAGATGAGGAGAGTGTCACTTGGATGACCCATGGATCCAAGTACAGTATTACTCAAGAAGAGTTTGCTAACCTGCTTCACCTTGACACCACAAGATCTGATTGCTTGGTCATACACAACATATGTGTCATTGACAAGGATAGGATGAAGTTCCTATATGAGCCAAACTCAAAGTTCAACACTCCATCCACAAAAAATATGAAGCCATTCTTTGTGGTGCTGAACAAAGTTTTGAGGAAGATGATTGCTCCTAAGGATGGAGATGTTGGGAGTGTGCAAGGATACCTCAGGACTCTGATGAGGGTCACAAGCAAGGACCGCCCATTTGATGTGGCGGAATACATTTGGAAAGACATGGTGAACATATCTTGCACTCCCAACAGGTCCTGCGGATATGCTCCTTACCTAATGTTTGTGATTGAAAAGGTCACCGGGATTGAGTTTGTGAAAGATGTGGAGCATCTCCCTTTGAGGCCTCAAATGCCTCAAAAGCCGAGTGTGCAGGCTGCGTCCTCGCGGGCCTCCAGTCCCGAGGCACCGACAAGGAGAAGAGAAGATGTTAGGGCTGCTTCTGCTTCTAGTGCAGCCCCCCAAAAAGGTTCAGCCAGTGGAATTCTCAAGTAACTGACTGCAATCTTTGCCTCCTGCAAAAAGGCCGAAGTGAAGGCCCATAAGCTCAACAAGAAAAGAAAGGAGGACATGAAGTATATCAAGGAAAATGTGAAGCAAATTTGCCATAAACTGGAGATTGAGCCAATTGGGTCTCCAATAATCTCTGAAGACTCAGATTCTGATTTCACCGAGCTCGGGCTCTTGACCCCCTCCGAGCTTGCCTACTTTGGCATTGGGGGCTCAAGTAGCACCGCACCTCCTCCTCCTCCTCCTCCTCATCAAGCTGAAGATGAAGATGATGAAGACGACGATGAGAGGACCGAAAGCAAAGAGTGAAGACCTTAGGACCCTCCTCTTCCTCTTTTTGGTGTCTTGATGCCAAAGGGGGAGAGATTGAGGGGGAGTCTTAGTCTTAGCTGTAGTTTGCGAGGAGAGAGCTCTATGCTATATGTTTTTTAACTCTTTTGTGGCTTGTAAAGTTTTAACAATGATCTTGAGTAAATTATGGTTCTGTGATGCAATAATTTGATCCTTTGAGTATTATTTATGAAAACTGTGATTTTACTTTAGAATGACATATATGCTTGCTATTGGGTAATTAATGTCAATTATGTCATTCTCAATGTTTCAGTGCACTTAATTATGCATCCCACCATAAAGAATGCACATATGGACTATGCTTTCACTACTTGATGTATTTTGGACTCATATGTGCATACAACAACAACAACAACAACAACCAAGCCTTTGTCCCAAACAAGTTGGGGTCGGCTAGAAATGAAACCCAACAATTTTGAAGAAAAGTAATAAAAAATAAGATGAAAGAAAAAATCTACATTTTATTTATTCTAGAAATGGGTTAATAAGAAAGAAGATAAGAGTAACAAATTACGAATAAACTAAGATTCTGGCACATGAATTGCTAATTTCCATGCAGTCCTATCATGAGCCAAATCTCTAGGTATGTCCCACTCCTTTAAATCTCGTTTCACCACCTCCTGCCATGTCAACCTTGGTCGACCTCTACCCCTCCTAAAATTTTCTCCACTCTTTATAATCCCAATGTTAACCGGTGCGTCTGGAGGTCTCCGCTGGATATGCCCAAACCACCGTAGGCGATGTTGGACTAGCTTCTCCTCAATCGGTGCCACCCCTACCCTATCACGTATTACTTCGTTCCTAATTTTGTCTCTTCTTGTATGACCGCACATCCACCGTAGCATGCGCATCTCCGCAACACTCATTTGTTGGACATGTTGCCTTTTAGTTGGCCAACATTCTGCTCCATACAGCATCGCAGGTCTGATCACCGTCCTATAGAATTTTCCTTTCAATTTTTGTGGAACTTCCTAATCACATAAGATTCCAGATGCTTGTCGCCACTTCATCCACCCGATCTTGATCCTGTGGCAAACATCTTCGTCAATATCACCATTGCTTTGTAACATTGATCCTAAATATCGAAATGTGTCCCTCCTAGGTACTACTTGTCCTTGTAAACTAACATTACCATCCTCGCACCCGACATCACTAAAGTCGCATCTCATATACTCGGTCTTGGTTCTACTAAGTCTAAACCCCTTAGACTCTAAAGTCTGCCTCCATAGCTCCAATTTTCTATCAACACCATCCCTAGTTTCATCTACCAACACTACATCATCAGCAAAGAGCATACACCAAGGGATATCCCCTTGTATATCCTTCGACACCTCATCCATCACTAAGGAAAAGATGTAAGGACTTAAGGCTGATCCTTGGTGTAACCCTATTGTGATAGGAAAAGTGTCGGTCTCACTATCTCTTACGCGCACACTTGTCACTACATTATTGTACATGTCCTTGATAAGGTTAATGTACTTTGTTGGGACTTTGTGTTTCTCTAGTGCCCACCACATAACCGGTCTTGGTACCGTATCGTATGCCTTCTCCAAGTCAATGAACACTAAATGTAGATCCTTCTTTTGCTCCCTATACCTCTCCATAAGCTGACGGAGTAAGAAAATTGCCTCCATAGTGGACCTCCCAGGCATAAAACCAAACTGGTTTTTAGTGACATTGGTCACTTTCCTCAAGCGGTGTTCAATCACTCTCTCCCAGAGCTTCATAGTATGACTCATGAGCTTAATTCCTAGGTAATTAGTACAACATTGAACATCTCCTTTATTTTTGAATTTCCAATGAGTTTCATTTCCATGAGAATGGCTAAGTTTAGTTGTTGGCTCGCCAAGCCTATCACAACCCCCTCCTCCTTTACCCGGGCTTGGGACCCGCTATGTCATTACAACATAGGCGGAGTTTGGACTCATATGTGCATACTTTATGAAAATCTCAATTTTTATCATATTTTGTGAAATCTCAATTGGTTGTCATCAATCACCAAAAAGGGGGAGATTGAAAGTGCATCTAGGACTCTCTTGTGGTTTTTGGATGATTTATGACAAGCAATTGGGATCTTAACCTCTTTGTTGAGATGAGTGCAGGTTTTAATAGAAAAAATGAGCAAAGTGCCAAAAAGAAGGAAGAATGAGGAGCAAAGTGGAAATGAGCTCAAGGAAGAAGAATAGTATATCATTGTGTATGGAGTGTGTTAAGAAAACACATCCCAAGAGCTCAATCACAATTAACCACACACATTGCACAAAGTTACATAGGACCGGACTAGTCCGACTATCGCCGGACTAGTCCGATATCCTCTCTGCACAAAATCGGACAAGTCCGATATCCATCGGACTAGTTCGATATCCTCTCTGTTTAGAATCGGACTAGTCCTCCCCAGTGTGGACTAGTCCTCAAAACACTTCACAAGTCACACAAAATCGGACAAGTCCGATCACAACCGGACTAGTCTGATATTCTTTCTGGTCCAAATCGGACAAGTCCGATATTTGCACGGACTAGTCCGAAATACCCTCTGAACTAAATCGGACAAGTCCTCCAAGTGCGGACTTGTCATCCTATACATTTAGGGTTTCACATATTCGGACAAGTCTGATGACTGTCGGACTAGTCTGAAGATTTCCAGTAGCAAAATCGGACAAGTCCGATAATTCGGGACACTTAGGATTTGCTACACACAGCACACCAGACTAGTCCGGCGACCACCACGGACTAGTCCGATCTTTCTGAACCCTAACGGTCACTTTTAGAAACCCATATAAATAGAGTTGCACGGCCATATTTTACACTCTCTCGAACCCTAGCGCCGTCACACCTCCCAAGAGCCTCAAAAACCACATCTCTCCACAAAATTAAGTGCAACAAAGATCAATCCCTTGGGGATTCACTCTAGTTCATTGGAGAGACACGTTCAACACCACATTGAGATCTTGGTTTGATTCTCTAACACACTCCTGCGATTTAATTGTAATATTTTGAGTGTGTTCTTGGTGGTATTTCATGTTGTAATCCAAGGGAGCTCTCAACGTGTGAGAAGGCCCCTTGAATTCGATTATTCACCCCTTTGAGATAAGTGGAAGAGGATTGGCCTTCGTGGTGATCTGACGAGGGTAGGGTTGGAGAAGACCCGGTCCTTTTGTGGACTCCTCAACATGGATGTAGGTTGCCTCTGTGGGACCGAACCACTGGATAAATCTCTTGTATTCCTCTTTTGTGTTCATTGCCCTTTACATTCTATCAATCTAGGGTTACAATTGATCTTGATTACTTTACGTTGAAATATCAAGTATAAGATTGAATTGTGATATAACCTGATTCACAACCTTGTAACACTTTGTTTAATCGTATATTTACGCTGCATATATTGAAGAATAAAGTTAATCGATCAAACCTAATCAATCTAGTCCGTATACGTCGGACTAGTCCGCACTTTACTGGACTAGTATGATTTCACTGGTGTTGAACTGGTTGTTAAGTGTTGCAGGATCCGACAATTTAAAAAAAAAGGCCTATTCACCCCCCCTCTAGGCCACATTCACGGGCCCCCCAGGGGAGCAGGGGAGTTGGAGTGCTTCATTGTCGCCCACCATCATCACGACTGTGTCGACGGCAGGCCCCTTGGGAGGTGCCGGAGCTGGTTGCTCTGGCATCGTCCACCATCGTCAGAGGGACGTCAACGGCAGGCCCTTTGGGAGGTGCCAGAGCTGGATGCTTCGACGTTGTCCACCATCGTTGTAGAGTTGGGAGGTGCTGAAGCTGGCTGCTCCGGCGTCGCCCACCATCATTGTAGAGACGTCGACAGCAGGCCCCTTGGGAGGTGCCAAAGCTGGATGCTCCGGCGCTGTCCACCATCTTCGTAGGGACATTGATGGCAGACTCCCTTGGGAGGTGCTGGAGCTGGCTGCTCTAGCATCGCCCACCATCGTCATAGAGACGTCGACGGCAGTCCCCTTGGGAGGCGCCAGAGCTGGATGCTTTGATGTCGTCCACCATCATCGTAGAGCCGCAGACAATGGCCCCTGGTGTACAGGATATAACTAGAGGACCCTGTTAGCAACAAGAGCGGGGCAAGAGAGTTTACTCACTTATCCACGCTTGTTGCTGTCATCGACGTGCTGGGACGTCGACGGCAGGCCCCTTGGGAGGTGTTAGAGCTGGATGCTCTGACATCGTCCACCATCATCGTAGAGTCGTCGACAGCAGGCTCCTTGGGAGGTGTCGGAGTTGGCTGCTCTGGCATCGCCCACCATCGTCGTAGAGACGTCGACGGCGGGCCCCTTAGGAGGTGTCGGAGTTGGATGCTCCGACTACATCCACCATCATTGTAGAAACATCGACTGCAGGCCCCTTGGGAGGTGCTGCAGCTGGATGCTCCGGCATCGTCCACCATCGTCGTAGAGTCATCGACGGTAGGCCCCTAGTGTATAGGCTATTACAAGAGAACTCTATTAGCAACAAGAGCATGTCAGGAGAGTTTACTCACTTATCCACGCTTGTTGCTCTCGTCGGCATGCTCGAACATTGACGGAAGGCCCCTTGGGAGGTGCCAAAGCTGGATGCTCCAGCGTCGTCTCGTCGTAGAGTCGTCGATGATAGGCCTCTGGTGTACATGCTATCACAAGAGAACCCTGTTAGCAACAAGAATGGGGCAGGAGAGTTTACTCACTTATCCATGCTTGTTGTTGTCGTCGGCATGCTGGGACGTGGACGGAAGGCCCCTTGGGAAGTGCCGGAGATGGATGCTCCGGCGTCGTCCACCATCATCGTAGAGTCATCGACAACAGGCTCCTTGGGAGGTGCTGGAGCTGGCTGCTCTGGCATCGTCCACCATCGTTGTAGAGACATCGACTGCAGGCCCCTTGGGAGGTGCTGGAGCTGGATGCTCTGGTGTCATCCACCATCGTCGTAGAGTCGCCAACGGCAGGCCCTTGGTATATATGCTATCACAAGAGAATCCTGTTAGCAATAAGAGTGGGGTAGGAGAGTTTACTCATTTATCCATGCTTGTTGCTTTCATCGGCTTGCTGGGACGTCGACGCCAGGCCCCTTGGGAGGTGCCTGAGCTGGATGCTCCGACGTCGTCCACCATCATCAGAGTCATTGACAGCAGGCTCCTTGGGAGGTGCCAGAGCTGGCTGCTCTGGCGTCGCCCACCATAATCGTAGAGACGTCGACAGCAGGCCCCTTGGGAGGTGCCGAAGTTGGATGCTCCGACGTCGTCCACCATTGTCATAGAGATGTTGATGGCAGGCCCTTCGGAGGTGCCAGAGCTGGCTACTCCGGCGTTGTCCACCATCATCGTAGAGACATCGACAGTAGGCCCCTGGTGTACAGGCTATCACAAGAGAACCCTGTTAGCAACAAGAGTGGGGCAGGAGAGTTTACTCACTTATTCACACTTGTTGTTGTCGTCGATGTGCTGTGACGTCGATGGCGGGCCCCTTCGAAGTTGCCAGGGTTGGCTGTCCTGCACATATGATAGAAAGAGGGGGGGGCTAGTCTTGCTTGCCGGTTCTACCTATTCCTCTCCTTAGCTCTGTGATGTCTTACTGTCCTGGACTGACGTACGGGGCTTGGGTAATTCGTTGTGTTGGTGCTCTGGGGTCTGGTTCCTGCCATTTTCAGGCTGTGAGCTTTTTGGCTCCAATACTCAGCTGTAGTGTTGGGAGGCAGGGTGTGTATGCTTAGGGTTCAGGACCAAGCTAAGCAGTTTACACCCCTTGGACCTCCTGCTCGGCACAGGCCTTACCTGGGAAGCCTTCTGGCGCCACAAGACCCTAATGACGAGAGCAGCCGGAAGAACCCCTCACACACTACAGGTACCTCAAGCGAACCCGCCTGCAGCAGGACTGTGTAACACCCTCATTTTCAGGCATCATGCCCTACATACATTCATATAAATGTTTAACATTAACCCACATAAAGAGGAACGAGTTTAAAATTGATTTGGAGCATTTAAAATTGATTTGGAACAAAACCGCACTTAAAATGCAGGAAAGTGCGGACTAGTCCAATTTTGCTGAGGACTAGTCTGATTTCTCTCTGACTAAAAAGGAATTGTCCGTTTTTGCTGCGGACTAGTCCGATTTTGCCTCTAGAAATTTCGGACTTGTCCGATTTTGTGCGTACTAGTCCGATATTCCAAGAATCCTTGAAAATTTTCATACAACAATAGTTACCAAGCAAGCTTGAAAATGTCACCATATGAAGCGCTTTATGGAAGGAAGTGTACGACACCTTTATTCTGGAATGAGGCAGGAGAAACTCAAGTATTTGGTCCGGATGTGTTGCAAGAAGCCGAAAGCAAGTCCAAATAATTCGTGAAAACTTGAGGGCTGCCCAATCAAGACAAAAAAGCTATGCGGACAATAGGAGAAGGAAATTAACCTTTGAAATAGGAGATTTTGTTTACCTCAAGGTGTCACCAATAAGAGGTCATAAGAGGTTTAACATAAGAGGCAAGCTAGCATCTCATTATATTGGACCATTCACGATTCTGGACAAAAGAGAAGAAGTAGCATATAAGTTGGAGATGCCAACTCATCTTTCAGATGTCCATGATGTGTTTCATGTTTCCCAGCTCAAGAAGTGCTTGAGAGTACTGGAAGAACAAGTGCCAATAGAAGAATTGGAACTAGAGGAAGATTTGACTTATGCCGAACAGTCGATCAAAATCTTGGAAACCAAGGAGAGAGTCACAAGGAACAAGGTGTAAAGTTCAATGGAAGCGCCACACAAAAAAAGAAGCGACTTGGGAATTGGAGGATGATCTCAAGAAGGAATTTCCCTATCTCTTCTCTTTTGCGTCGAATCTCGAGGGCGAGATTCATTTTAAGGGGGGTAGGTTTGTAACACCCTCATTTTCATGCATCATGCCCTACATACACTCATATAAATGTTTAACATTAACCCACATAAAGAGGAACGAGTTTAAAATTGATTTGGAACATTTAAAATTGATTTGGAACAAAACCGAACTTAAAATGCAGGAAAGTGCGGACTAGTCCGATTTTGCTGAGGACTAGTCCGATTTCTCTCTAAATAAAAAAAAAACTTGTCCGTTTTTGCTGCGGACTAGTCCGATTTTGCCTCTGGAAACTTACAGACTTGTCCGATTTTGTGCGGACTAGTCCGATATTCCAAGAATCATTGAAAATTTGCTAAGTCCCTGGACTTTTCCAGACTAGTCCAGTGTCCCAGCGGACTTGTCCGTTTTCCTCTCTGACTAAAGTCGGACTTATCCGATTTTAGACCAAACTTGTCCGATTATCTTTCTGGACAACTTCGGACTAGTCCGGTCCTTTTCGGACTTGTCCGATATTTCGCGACCCCGAATTGATCTTTTGTTTTACGACTTGTTTCTTGGGTTTCACATTAAGTGGGCCTAGGGACGTCATGCCTAACTCTTTTAGAGCCCATGTGGGACTCTAAACCGGCCTCTACTCCTCTCAAACTCGAAATCCATCTAACCTTAGCCTCCACCTCTATATAAACAACCCCACCCCTTGGCTTGACATCTATTTGCCACTTTTCCACCCCACCCAAACCCTAGTTCGTGGAGAGCCACCATCAAGGAAGGAGGAGGAGATCCCAAGCAAGAAGAAGAATAGGAGGAAACGAAAGAGGATCAAGATCCACACCAAGCTTTCGTTCTTCATCACCAATTCATCTCCAAGTTCATCAACCCTAGATAATCAGGTTCCAAGTGTTGCCTCCAAGTTTCTTGAGTCATTGGAGTCCTAAACACATGGTATACCTTCTATTATCTTTTCCTTATGTGAATTCAACCCCAAATCTCCAAATTTACGTCGATCTAGAAAACCCTAGTTCGCTAGTTCTGCGAAGTGCGGACTAGTCCGACCTTCTGCAGACTAGTCCGATTTTCCTGGTTAAATTGTGTTGAATTAATTCTAAAAGTAGATCTAATCAACTTCGAACCTGTATAAACTTGTAAAAAGATTTTAGAACTAGTTAGTGATCATTAAAAACAATCTATTAACAAGTTCTACCTTGCATTTGCATCAATCATGCATGTCATGTCATATTGAGTAATATTTGTGCACTCTTTGATTGTGTATCTTGTCTTATATGTTTATTGTGCGGATTAGACAGATTTGTGCTAGAGAGTGTCGCGGAGGATCTACAGCACCAAGAGTTTGAAGGCTTTGACCCGAACCAACCGCAAGAGCAAGGCGAGTGTCCTTGAAGCATATTGATCCTGTTTTGAAATAAATGTTTTGTTTGAAAATTGCGTGCTTGTGTCAATTTGATGGGAAATCCAATGGTAGGAAGTTTACTAGTTTTGTTTAACCACCCTTGTCATCTGGAATATATGGTAGAGAGTAAGGATGGAATTTTTACCTTTTTGCTTCGCTTAATTAATTGGGATGGAAGAACAACTACACTACTTAATTTAATTATGCATTAATGAGATGATGGTTGACATGAACGGGTTAAATATGATATGGTAATGGTGATCTAAGCAAGCCTGGTATGAGGATGGGTTGGATGTATGGTGGTTTTCTTGCTTTAGATCTAAGGACCGGTTCGTGGAGCGACCATCCAAGATTTACAGTGCAACCATGAGGCCAAGTATGGGTGCGACATAGCTGATTAATTAGGGCTTTGCCAGTGCTATTTGGACCATTATGGATGCTCAGGGAAGGGGTAGTCGGATTGGGTTTGTTGATGATTGGTGGGACTACCCTGGGATCCGAATGGCTCAAGAGGGGGCCCTTGGTTGAAGATGTGCTCAGTTGGAGACATTGCCACTGGTGAAACCTTAGTGGGGTCTAAATAGGCTAGTAATCCCTTTGTAAAGGCTACTTTGTGATCTCTTGGCCACACACCAACGGAAGTGTGAGACGACATATTAGAGGTTCTAGTCATCGAAAGGTGATGAAATCACAAACACATGGGTAAAGCGGTACAACCTCTACAGAGTGTGTCTAAAACTATCATGATAGTCGTGCTCCAGGTTATGAGCAACCTGGACCCTCACATGATTAGAGGGAACTCGGTATTGGGATGGTATTTGGGATGGTTATGGATTGGTACTGGTTATGGCTGGATATGGATTAAACTATGACATTGAATTTGGTTAATAGGTATGATGGTGATGGATATAAAATATGGATTGGTGCTACGTTATTAATTATGGTTTTTGATGGGTTTACTTCACGTACATAATACATATTGTTTTTCAAATGTTTTACTGTACTTTTCAACACTTAGTCTTTATTACATTTGTCATTTGAATCAGCTACATGTCATACTTTCCACACTTGCTGAGTACGACATGTACTCACTCTTGCAATCCCCCCCCCCCCCCAACAGTTGCAGTTCAGGATTGGAAGTTTAATGGTGATAGTGCGGAGTTCTAGGCCGTGTCTACCGTTAGCTTTGCCTGTGGTGTTATTGGAGCTGCGCTATCCCTTTTGCTTAGTTGCTTATTAGGTTATTTCCGCTGCATTAGTTCAAACTTGTCATTAATATTTATTAGAGCTTGTATTCGAGAATATTTTGAATTGTGAAATAAAATTTGGTTTATTAACATGTGCTGTGGTAATTTTCTGTATATCCTTTTGTGAAAGCACTCGGGTATGTGTGTTGAACGTCCTGGGCACACATATGCGTTCGCTTGGTTCATTTACGGAACCGGGTGTCACAGATTGGTATCAGAGCCAGGTTGACTGTAGGACGCAGCTAGATAGAATGGACACATTAGAGCACATAGGAGCACTCAGGAATCGATGTGTTTTGTTTGGTGTGCTGTTGCTATATATTGGTTGCTTGTGTGCTTAATAGAGGATTTTGGGGTGCTTTAGCATTGCCATGTCCACCTAGGCTAGTGTAGCTAGTTGTTTAGTTTCATATCCCTTGATGCATTTAGTTGGGAACGTCTCTAATTCTTACCTATTGCTTTTCTCCAGATGGTGAGGACTCGCGACCAGAGGGATGGCAATGATGAGGAGGAGAACAATGGAGTGCCTCAGAACAACATTGGACAAGGATCTACTGAGGGAGCTATCAACATTGAGCAGCTATTGGCTATGCAAAACCAGCTCATGCAGACCATGATACAGACTATGGGACAGCTGCAGGCTGGCAACATCAACAATCAGCCCCCACATGCCTCCACCGCCACCCCCACCTCCTCATAACCGGTTGGGAGAGTTTATGAGGACTAGGCCACCAACCTTTGCTCAAGCCGCTGACCCTATGGATACTGATGATTGGCTCAAGTCCGTGGAGAAGAAACTTGCTATTGTCCAATGCAGCGACCGGGAGAAGGTCTTATTCGCTTCTAATCAACTAGTTGGAGCAGCTGCCGATTGGTGGGATTCTTTATGCAATGCTCATGAGAATCAAGAGAGGATCACTTGGGCCGAACTCAAAGAGAGCTTCCATTCTCATTATGTGCCATAAGGTGTTATGATTCTGAAGAGGCAAGAATTTGAGAACTTAAGGCAAGGAAAATCAAATGTGAGTGAATATCTCAACAAATTCACTCAACTCTTAAGGTATGCGCCTGAGGATGTGAGCCGGGACAGCCGAAAACAATACTTGTTCATGAGGGGCTTGAACAATGAAATTCAAGTGCAATTGCTCAACTGTGATTATGCTAATTTTCATAAGCTTGTGGACAAAGCAATTGTGGTTGAGAACAAGATCCGTGAGATGGAGCAAGACAATAAGAGGAAGGCGCCATATCAAGGACAGCAACAAGGAAGTAATGTGCGCCCTCATTTTGCGCCGCCCAATGCACCATATTACAACTCTTCTATTCCTGCTCAAAGCCCTGGATTTGCACCGCGCCCAACTCAGTTTGTGCAGCAGTGCCCTGTCATGCAAGCACCAAGGCCTCCGATGCCATATGCACCTCGTGCTAATTATCCTGGTGCCAATGCTCAAAATTAAGCTCATCCCAATAATTCTGGTGGATTTAAGAAGTGCTATACTTGTGGAGAAGCTGGACACTTTGCGCATCAATGTCCTAAGTCAGGCCTTGGTCAAGGAAGTAATGCACCGAGGCAAAACTCAAGACCCAATGGAGGACAACCACAAGGGAACCGTGGACAGCAGAATTTTGCTCGTGGCAATGTGAACCATGTCTCTACGGAGGATGCTCAACAAGCGGATGACGTGGTCATTGCTATGTTTCTCGCCAACTCCAATCCCGCGACTATGTTGTTTGATTCTGGAGCATCACATTCATTCATTGCATCAAAGTATGTTGCCAAGATAGTTTGTCTATCTCTCATATGAAGTTTACTCTATTGGTTAAGTCTCATGGAGAGAGATGAGGACAAATATAATATGTCCCAAAGTAAGCCTTAGAATAAGGGGGGTAGACTTCTCCGCCAACCTCATTGTTTTGGATTCTTAAGGATTGGACATTATACTTGGTATGGACTGGTTGAGGAAGCACAATGGAGTTATTGAGTGTGCCATGAAGACGGTGAAGTTGACCAATGAAGAAGGAATCACCGTAGAATTTGAAGCATCTCAAACCACACCGAAGCAATTGGAGCTGAATCATATGGACGGTGCAGCAATTGAGGAGATTCCGATGGTGTGTGAATTTTTGGCTGTTTTTCTGGACGAGTTGCCAGGTATGCCACCTGATCGAGACATTGAGTTTATTATTGAATTAATATCTAGAACTGCACCTATATCTAAGAGGCCGTATAGGATGCCTCCTATGGAACTAGCAGAGCTCAAGAAGCAAATTCAGGAGCAACTAGAGAAGGGTTTCATTTGGCCCAGCTCTTCACCTTGGGGAGCGCCCGTTCTATTTGTGGACAAGAAGGATGGAACACAAAGGATGTGCGTAGATTACCGAGCTCTCAACAAGGTAACAATCAAGAACAAGTACACCTTGCCACGCATAGAAGACTTGTTTGATCAGATGAAGGGTGCTTGTGTCTTCTCTAAGATTGATTTGAGGTCGGGATACTTTCAAATGAAGATTAGACCGTCAGATATACCCAAGACAGCTTTTAGGACACTGTATGGATCTTATAAGTACACCGTGATGTCTTTTGGATTGACAAACGCACCGGCATACTTTATGTACCTCATGAATAAGGTCTTCATGGAGTACTTGGATAAGTTCGTTGTGGTATTCATTGATGATATTATGATCTACTCGAAGGATGAGAAGGAATATGAGGAACACTTGAGGCTTACATTGCAGAAATTGAGGGAGTATCAATTGTATGCCAAGTTCAACAAGTGTCAGTTTTGGTTGAGAGAGGTGTTGTTTTTGGGTCATATCATCTCAGGGGGAGGAGTATTGGTTGACCTCGGAAAAGTGAGAGACGTGTTGAAGTGGGAACAGCCACAAAATGTAAAGGAAATAAGGAGTTTCCTTGGGATGGCTGGATATTACCGTCGGTTCATCAAGGACTTCTCCAAGATAGCCAAGCCAATGACGGAATTGCTAATGAAGGGAAAGGCATTCCAATGGATTCAAGCTTGTCAAAATAGTTTTGAGGAATTGAAAAAGAGGTTGACACAACCCCAGTTTTGGTATTGCCAGATGTAAGCAAGAGTTTTGATATTTATTGGGACGCATCAAGACAAGGACTTCGATATGTATTGATGCAAGAAGGTCAAGTGGTCGCCTATGCATCAAGACAATTAAAGAAACATGAGCAGAATTACCCGACAGGTGATTTGGAACTTGCAGCCATGGTACACGCATTAAAAATTTGGAGACACTATATCTTTGGACATAGGTGTGAAATTTATACGAGTCACAAGAGTCTTAAGTATATTTCACACAAACGGATCTGAATGTGAGGCAACGGAGATGGTTGGAGCTCATCAAAGATTATGATTTGGGGATCAATGTAGTGGCCGACACATTGAGTAGGAAGGGAGTAAGTCATCAACTCATAGTTCGAGAGTTACCATCCGAGTTATGTAAGGAGTTTGAACGGTTGAACCTTGGGTTTGTAAATGAGATGGAGATGATGGAGTTAAATCCAACCTTGGAGCAAGAAATTCGAGAAGCACAAACCACATATGAGGAGATCAAGGAAATCAAGGAAAGGACCGAAGAAGGGAGAGAATTCAGATTTGATGAGGATGAACATGGTACCCTATGGCTCGGAAAAAGGATTGTCGTGCCCAATGTGAAGCATATTTGGGAGACAATATTAAAAGAGACACATGACTCACCTTACTTAATTCATCCCGGTTGTACGAAGATGTACAAAGACTTGAAGAATTGCTATTGGTGGGCTAGCATGAAGAAGGACATAGCTGAATATGTAGCATTGTGTGATGTGTGCCAGCGAGTCAAGGCAGAACATCAAAGGCCAGCCGTACTATTACAACCATTGAAGATTCCGGAATGGAAGTGGGAAGAGATCGGTATGGACTTCATAGTTGGTTTACCATGTACTCAGTTCGGTTACGATTCAATATGGGTAATTGTGGATCGGTTAACAAAGTCAGCTCACTTTATTCCTGTCAAGACCACCTATAATGGGGAGAAATTGGCGGAACTGTATATGGGAAGAATAGTATGTTTGCATGGAGTTTCGAAGAAGATAGTCTCGGATAGAGGTTCACAATTCAATTCTAGGTTTTGGCAAAAATTGCATGAAACTTTGGGAACGAGGCTGAATTTCAGTTCAGCATATCACCCTCAAACGGATGGACAAACCGAGAGGACCAACCAGATTTTAGAGGACATGTTAAGAGCTTGTGCTTTAAAGCATGGGAAAGGTTGGGACAAAAGCTTGCCATACGCGGAATTTTCATACAACAATAGTTACCAATCAAGCTTGAAAATGTCACCATATGAATCGCTTTATGGAAGGAAGTGTAAGACACCTTTATTCTGGAATGAGACAGGAGAAACTCAAGTATTTGATCCGGATGTGTTGCAAGAAGCCGAAAAGCAAGTCCAAATAATTCGTGAAAACTTGAGGGCTGCCCAATCAAGATAAAAAGGCTATGCGGACAATAGGAGAAGGAAATTAACCTTTGAAATAGGAGATTTTGTTTACCTCAAGGTGTCACCAATGAGAGGTCATAAGAGGTTTAACATAAGAGGCAAGCTAGCACCTCATTATATTGGACCATTCAAGATTTTGGACAAAAGAGGAGAAGTAGCGTATAAGTTGGAGATGCCAACTCTTCTTTCAGATGTCCATGATGTGTTTCATGTTTCCCAGCTCAAGAAGTGCTTGAGAGTACCGGAAGAACAAGTGCCAATGGAAGAATTGGAACAAGAGGAAGATTTGACTTATGCCGAACAACCGATCAAAATCTTGGAAACCAAGGAGAGAGTCACAAGGAACAAGGTTATTAGATGGTGTAAAGTTCAATGGAAGCGCCACACAGAAAAAGAAGTGACGTGGGAATTGGAGGATAATCTCAAGAAGGAATTTCCCTATCTCTTCTCTTCCGCGTCGAATCTCGAGGGCGAGATTCATTTTAAGGGGGGTAGGTTTGTAACACCCTCATTTTCATGCATCATGCCATACATACATTCATATAAATGTTTAACATTAACCCACGTAAAGAGGAACAAGTTTAAAATTGATTTGGAGCAGATTTGGAACAAAACCGCACTTAAAATGCAGGAAAGTGCGGACTAGTCCGATTTTGCTGAGGACTAGTCCGATTTCTCTCTGACTAAAAACGGACATGTCCGTTTTTGCTGCGGACTAGTCCGATTTTGCCTCTGGAAACTTTTGGACTTGTCCAATTTTGTGCGGACTAGTCCGATATTCCAAGAATCCTTGAAAATTTGCTAAGTCCCTGGACTTTTCCGGACTAGTCCGGTGTCCCGGCGGACTTGTCCGTTTTCCTCTCTGACTAAAGTCGGACTTGTCCGATTTTAGGCCAGACTTGTCCGATTTTCTCTCTGGACAACTTCGGACTAGTCCGGTCCTTTTCGGACTTGTCCGATATTTCACGACCCCGAATTGATCTTTTGTTTTACGACTTGTTTCCTGGGTTTCACGTTAAGTGGGCCTAGGGACGTCGTGCCTGACTCTTTTAGAGCCCATGTGGGACTCTAAACCGGCCTCTACTCCTCTCAAACTCGAAATCCATCTAACCTTAGCCTCCACCTCTATATAAACAACCCCACCCCTTGGCTTGACATCTATTTGCCACTTTTCCACCCCACCCAAACCCTAGTTCGTGGAGAGCCACCATCAAGGAAGGAGGAGGAGATCCCAAGCAAGAAGAAGAAGAAGAGGAAACGAAAGAGGATCAAGATCCCCACCAAGCTTTCATTCTTCATCACCAATTCATCTCCAAGTTCATCAACCCTAGATAATCAAGATTCAAGTGTTGCCTCCAAGTTTCTAGATTCATTGGAGTCCTAAACACCTGGTATACCTTCTATTCTCTTTTCCTTACGTGAATTCAACCCCAAATATCCAAATTTACGTTGATCTAGAAAACCCTAGTTCGCTAGTTCTGCGAAGTGCGGACTAGTTCGACCTTCTGCGAACTAGTCCGATTTTCCAGGTTAAATTGTGTTGAATTGATTTTAAAAGTAGATCTAATGAACTCTAAACCTGTATAAACTTGTAAAAAGCTTTTAGAACTAGTTAGTGATCATTAAAATCAATCTATTAACAAGTTCTACCTTGCATTTAAATCAATCATGCATGTCATGTCATATTGAGTAATATTTGTGCACTCTTTGATTTTGTTTCTTGTCTTGTATGTTTATTGTGCGGATTAGACGGATTTGCACTAGAGAGTGTCCTGGAGGATCTACAACACCAAGAGTTTGAAGGCTTTGACCCGAACCAACCGCAAGAGCAAGGCAAGTGTCCTTGAAGCATATTGATCCTGTTTTGAAATAAATGTTTTGTTTGAAAATTGCATGCTTGTGTCAATTTCATGGGAAATCCTATGGTGGGAAGTTTACTAGTTTTTTTAACCACCCTTGTCACCTGAAATATATGGTAGAGAGTCGGGATGCAATTTTTACCTTTTTGCTTCGCTTAATTAATTGGGATGGAAGAACAACTACAATACTTAATTTAATTATGCATTAATGAGATGATGGTTGATATGAACTGGTTAAATATGATATGGTAATGGTGATCTAAGCAAGCCTGGTATGAGGATGGGTTGGATGTATGGTGGTTTGCTTGCTTTAGATCTAAGGATCGGTTCATGGAGCGACCATCCAGGATTTACAGTGCCATCACGAGGCCAAGTATGGGTGCGGCATAGCTAATTAATTACGGCTTTGCCAGTGCTATTTGGACCATTATGGATGCTCGAGGAAGGGGTAGTCGGATTGGGTTTGTTGATTATTGGTGGGACTACCCTGGGATCTGAATGGCTCAAGAGGGGGCCCTTGGTTGAAGATGTGCTCAGTTGGAGATACAGTAAATTGTGTTTCATATCTCAATTTCCAAAACATTGCCCATTTCACTTCATATCCACATTCTACTATGTTTCACTTTTGTTCCTCGGCTATTGTTCCTGAATGCAGCAGAGACCTTCCTGGAGTCCTTGTGCAGCAGGGTGCTTCCCTCTTGTCATCCGTATCATGTTCCTCCTTACTAAACTATATGTCCAAAATGATACATACTCCATTTCATATCCACTCCTACTATGTTTCCACTTTGATTTTTCTTTGTTGCTATACACCATAGAGGCCAGCACTTCCACACTAGTTAGATTCATCATTCTTGAGTTTACGCAACCTCATTTAATACTTTGCTAAACTGCCTCTTCTTATGTGCATATTCATTTAGATAGTGAACGCGATGAAGGCAATCGAGGAGGAGTACGACTCAGAGGCAAGGGTTTCCATCCCGGAGCTACCATGGCGGATTCTCCAGAGGAAAATCAAGCCACTGACTTATTGACAATACCTAATCGCAACCTAAGGCAAGCCCCGATCTGCATTTAAGAGCTATAGCAAACTTTTGCTTTTTTATCACTAATATGAACAGTCCTATATGTGCATTAGGGCTAATGTATTCGATACTCCTAATGCATGACCCACAAACTCATGGAGTATTTGTGTAGGTTGATAGCTCGACGTGTCGAATTGCCATGCTAATGTTGTAGGGAATCCGGTAGAAGCAAGTAGTTGGAATCTACACGCGAGATAGTGATATCGTCACACGGGATTGGTTTTGTAGGGAATGGCATATGAACTGAATATGAGACTGGGCAGCGTCGACACTCCTGGTTTACTTATTTTGTTAGGTCTCGGGTAGGATGCAGCGAGACGTGGTCTCACGTGCATAGTCCTGCCTGTGTCTTAATTGCTTCTATTGAGGGTTGTCCGTGAGACCTCAAACTTGCCGAGATTACCTCCCACGTGAAACCACGTCGTTGCATTATGTTCGTCGTGTTGCTAGTGAGAACCGTTCGCGGCCATGGACGGCTTCTCTCGTGCATAGATAGGTTGAGAGTATGAGCATGTATTTCTGCTGCGTGTGTACCATTGTTGTACACCAGTACCCGACATATCGAGTACCCTCGCGCACAAGCTACAGTCGCCTAGGTGTCCTGCCTTCCAGCCAAGGCAGGGTCCAAGAGCGCCACGTGTCTAGAAGACCCGGACCACTCTACCTCATATACGGGGTCCGGAGTATCCACATGGTCCTCAAGGAGGAGTCCAGCCCCCCTGAGGGACGAGCTCCCAAGCGGCCACGTGTCCAGCAGAACGAGATCTCGCTCCCCCATGGGAGAGGGCTCCGGTGCTGCCACGTGGCTCGAGACAATAGACAAGCCACCTCCCCGAAGAGGTGGGCTCCGGCTCTACAATGTGTCCCGCGGCCCTGGAGCCTTCGCTCTACACAGGAGCAGGCTCTGGGGCTGCCACATGGTCCGCATGACAGAACCCAACCTCCCCCGTAGAGGCTAGCTACCAAGCTGCCACGTACCCTGCAACTTGCCCTGGGCGGTGAGTTGCGGGAGTTAAGAGGGCTTTGTGCCTTGTCCATATCAAGTATTGAAGACTTGCGTCTTCCCCAGGCGCACGACACGGCACACGCCTACTATCAGGTACCGCTGCGCCCAATCGCATCGCAGTGAAGATGTCGAAGGCCTACCCCACTCTGGCAAGTGGGTATCTTAGGGCGTCAGGGACAGTCAGATGGGACATTCCCTACCATCATCAATGACTATGCATGTGTGACATCCTGGCTTAAGGTTTAATAGGATTGATTGAATAACTCATATCACCAAGGTATACCTTCTTTTCTGGAAGCTCACCTGCAAAGGACTCTAAGGTTAAGCGTGCTTGGTCTGGAGCAATTTACAGATGGGTGACTGACCAGGAAGTTTTCCCGGGTGTGCACGAGTGAGGGCAAAATGCGTAGAAAAGACTAGTGTTGGTCAGTGAGGCTAGCCTGTGATCCCAGAGAGCTGCAGAAGTAACGACCGCCAGGCCCATAGTGGCAAGGGTGTTACAGCATGGTATCAGAGCCGACCCTCATGGTTTCATAGGTGCGTATGGTTCGGGGACGTGGGTACGTACGCATGACGTGTGGGTCCTCTAGGAGGGACACAGTATGGTATGTATGCCAGTACTGAACGTATGGACGTGGCAAAGAGGGGACGTTCCTGGCTTGGGAGTTGACCACGAGGACGTCGGTCTTTTAAGGGGGTGGATTGTGACATCCTGGCTCAAGGTTTGATAGGATTGATAGAATAACTCATATCACCAAGGTATACCTTCTTTTCCGGAAGCTCACCTGCAAAGAACTCTAAGGTTAAGCATGCTTGGCCCGAAGCAATTTACAAATGGGTGATCGACCGGAAAGTTTTCCCAGGTGTGCACGAGTGAGGACAAAATGCGCAGAAAAGACTAGTGTTGCTGTGAGGCTAGTCTGTGATCCTAGAGATCTGCAGAAGTAACGACCGCCAGACCCGTAGTGGTTGGGGTGTTACAGCATGGGCCACTAGTGACTGAGGCAGTAAGACAGCGAGTCTTCAAGCCGCGATCAGAGGAGGCTTGTGCGAGAAGCTTAGATCGTTAGGATAAGATCACCCCAGGGCCACCTGTCGGGCCCTGAACCCCACTTGTAAGGCGTCTGGCCTTGTCTATAAAAGGACTGGACCGCCATCATAAAAGGGATCCCCAATCTACGCATTCATACACACACACAAGCAATACAACCACACCTTGGAGTAGGGTGTTACACTCTTGCAGCTCGAACCACGTAATAACCACCGTATAACACTCTCATATGCGCGATCACTCGATAGAGGACTAAGCCTTGCCGATCAAAGAACCTCCGTGGACTGCTCCTTAGCAAATCCGGGGAGAAGTGTCGCATTAACACTTTGACATTTGGCGTGCCAGGTAGGGGCTTTTTCCCTCAAAAAAGTGGTAGCGCTTTCATCGCAATGGTGTTTATCAAGCTGTGGATGGCGGTTTCCGAGGCCGCCGTCCGGTGACCAGATCCATCGCCGGAGCAGCACACTCTTGTCCATCACGCCCCCGCATAGATGCAGTTGGCCAGGGTGGTGCCTCCAGGCACGTCCTGGCCCAGTCAGTGCACCCGCAGTCGCTGGCTACAAGTCTGGAGAGCGCTCTGGCAGTAGCAAGAGCCCCTCTCCCACCACCCACCACCCTTGAACGCTTCCCAGGGAGTGCCTCAGTAGTGGGTCCAAGACATCGACCACTTCATCGTTGCAACCATCAACTCCCCCAACAGAGGGAGGTGTCACATGTCGCTATCGCGCACGCCATCCATTGACCATCACACCTTTGACTCCCATTCCACCAGGCTGGCTAGCGCTGGTCAAATCCCCATGGAGGACTTGAGGGCCGAGCTTGACTGTCGTCAAGCTCAGATAGATGGCCACGTCATCTTCGAGCAGCAGCGAGAGGGGTAGTGCAACCTTGAAGTCGAGTATGGCCCTCAAGGGCCTGAGAAGGAGGCATCCTCCATCCAAGGAGGACCACAGGTAAACCCTCCGTCGTCGCCACCGAACTAGGATTACGTCGGGCAGGCCGCACCCGTGCAGTACTCTTTGTAGCAGGTGCCACAGCAGAAGTATTTGGCACAGCTGATACCACAACAACAGATGCCACAGCAGCAGGCTCCACAACAACGGCACATGGCGCAACAAACCCCCCTACGATATGCTATTCCGTATGCCTCTCTGGTGGAGCCCATCGTAGGGTGCATGGCCTTGGTGCCATACCTCCGCTTGACGACGTGGCCGCGCAAGTTCCGACCACACCTGCCAGAGAAGTTTGACAGGAGCATCAAACTAGCCGAATTCCTGCAAATCTATACCACGACACTCCTTGTTGCAGGAGCAGATGAGTCCGTCCTGGCAAACTACTTCCCTGTTGCCCTGATCTACTCAGCCCGGTCATGGCTGATGAACCCGCCTGAGGGGTCCATAACCTCTTGGGATGAGCTTTGCCGATAGTTTACGACACACTTCGGCAGCTCCTACACGTGTCCTGACACTGAGCTTGACCTCCACGCCGTGTGACAACAACCCAAGGAGACGCTATGATCATTCATCCAGCGTTTATCCCAGGTATGCAACTAAGTCCCCAACATCCCGAATGCTTTTTTCATAGTAGCATTCCGGCAGGGAGTGCGTGATCGGAAGATGCTTGAGAAGCTAGCCACGCACAATGTTCAAGATGTCTCCGAGTTCTTCTCCATCACCGACTGGTGTGCCAGGGCAACAGAAGGTTGTGACTGGCACACCCAGCCTGCCCCCAGAGTGGGTGGAGTCAGCCAGACCGGTGAAGGGGCCGTTACCCCGAGTAGTGACAAAAAGAAGAACAAGAACCGGGCGGTGGCCAAAACAAGCCACTGCATGGGTCACCTGTCGCCACAACAGTGGTGATTGGTGGTGGAAAACCCCCATGCTCCGACAAACGCCCACGTCAGCCACTTGCTACTGACAATAGTGTCGAGTCCTGCCCGATGCACAAGACTCACGACCACACTGCGAGCGAGTGTTGGGAGATCAAGAGATGCGCCGAGCGATACCAAGAGCGGGTGCAGCAGCGTCACGATGGTGCCCCCTTCTGCCAGCAAGAGGGCAAGCATAAGGTCGACCCCAAGGTCGATGATGACGAGGAGATGGAGTAACAGAAGCAGGAACAAGACATCAAGGTGGTCCACCAAGACGAGGACTCCGATGCCAGCAGCGACCACGAGTGTCGCAAGACTCTCCATGTAATATTCTGGGGTCTTGGGGTCCCACATCTTGCAACACGATCAAGACCTTGCGCTGAGCAGTGGCTTCGATAGCCCCCGCTCCCGCTCCAGCGCTGCACCAAAAGTGGAAACATGACAGGAGCCGAGATCCTACCACTCCTGGTCGCCCACACCATTGCCAATGTCAAGCTCTACTACGTCTTGATAGATGGCGGGGCCAGCCTTAACCTCATCAGTCATGCGGCCTTTGACCAGATGCAGATCCTAGTGTCGAAGCTCACCTCCTCGAGCTCGTTCTCGGGGGTGGGGCCAGGGAACATCATCCTGTACGGCAACATCAACCTTCGGTGACCTTTGGGACACCCGACAACTACAAGATCGAGAGCATCCTGTTTGACATTGCAGACATTAGCCTCCCCTTCAACGCCATCATCAGCAGGTCAACCTTGTACCGATTCATGGTCGTAGCCCACTACGACTACCTTGTCCTAAATATGTTCACCCCTTCTGGCGTCCTCAGGATCCGCAGAGACCGCACTGCTGCGGTGTTAGCCTTGGAGAAGCTCGAAGCCCTCACAGCAGACCCAGCACCAGACCAAGGCGGCGCTGGACCGAGTCAGCCTCTACCAAACTCGCGCTAGTGCAGCTCACCCGCTGTACCCCTTATGTAGCCTTTTGACAGCACCGACACTCCTATCAAAGCTGTCAAGATCAGTTCTGGCTTTGCTCACACCAGCCGCAAGGCGGGGGGCTAGGGAAAAAAGTAGGGAGGCCCGCTCATCGCCCCACTGGTAGCTATCGATGACAAGTTGCCCGTCAACTGTCACAGCTACCCTCGGAGCTTTGAGCACCCTGTATATATTAGCATAGTAGGACAGTGTGATGGTATTTATAGTGTCTAGGAGCAGCATTTAGGACAACCAAGCTCCGGGAGGGTCAGGTCAAGGGTGCACATACAGCTTAGCCTTGTCCCGAACCCTAAGCCTATGCACCCTGCCTCCCTCGGCATCCGGAAGCAAGCAGTTGCCTGCTTTTGTAAAAATTTGTCTGCTCCTATGATCACCGATATGAAAGAATCACTGTCTTACTCCAAGTTCCCCTAACATGTTCATTTAATTATGCGTTAATTTTATAAGAAACTTTGCTAGACTCGTTTATTGTATATTGCTTCCATATACATGGGAATGCATTTTGTATCTCACCCTTGCTAGAGTTGTGCAAACCTACTGTAGGCGGGCCCGCTTTAGGTACCTGCGATGTGTGAGGGGTTCTCTTGGCTGCCTCCATCCTTGGAGTCCTGTGACACCAGATGGCTTCTCAGGAAAGGTCTACACTAAGCCAGAGGTCCAGGGTGTGTGAACTGCTTAGCCTGGTCCTGTACCCTGAGCATGCAAACCCTGCCTCTCAGCACTACGACCGAGTACTGGGGGCCAGAAAGTTCGCACCCTAAGGACGGCGGGAGCTGGACCCCAAAGCGCTAACACATTGAATTACCCAAGCCCCGTGTGTCAGCTCAGGACAGTAAGAAAAGACAAATCTAAGGACGAGGAACAGATGAAAACCGACGAGCAAACTGGTCTCTCCATTATCATGTGTGCAGGGCAGCTAGCTCCGGCACCTCCAAGGCGGCCCTCCATCGACGTCCCAGGATGTTGATGACAGCAACAAGCGCTAATAAGTGAGTACACCCTCCTACCCTGCTCCTGTTGCTAACAAGGTTCTCTTGTGGTAGCCTGTACACAAGGGATCTATCGTCATTGATTCTACAACAACAATGGGCAACGTCGGAGCAACTAGCTCTGACACCACCCAAGGGGCCTGCCATCGACGATTCTACGACGACGATGGGTGATCCCGGAGCAGCCAGCTCCAGCACCTCGAAGGGGGCCTATCGTCTACGTCCCAAGATGTTGATGACAACAACAAGTGCCGATAAATGAGAACACTCTCCTGCCCTGCTCTTGTTGCTAACAAGGGTCTCTTGTTGTAGCCTATATACCTGGGGGCCACTATCGTTGATTCCATGATGACGATGGGCGACGCCGGAGCAGCCAGCTCCGGCACCTCCCAGGGGGCCTGCCGTCGACGTCTCAATGACTATGGTGGGCCACGACGGAGCAGCCAGCTTTGGCACCTCCCAGGGGGCCTATCATCGATGATTCTATGTCGATGATGGGCAATGCCGGAGTAGCCAGCTCCAGCACCTCTCAGGGGACCTGTCGTCGACATATCTAGGACGATGGTGGGCGATGTCAGAGCAGCCAGCTCCGACACCTCCCAGGGGGCCTGCAATCGATGTATCTACGACGATGGTGGGCGACACCGGAACAGCCAGCTATGACGCCTCCCAAGGGGCCTGCTATCGACAATTCTACAACGATGATGGGCGACGCTAGAGCAGCCAGCTCTAACACCTCCCAAGGGGTCTGCCATCAACATCCCAAAATGTTGACAATAGCAACAAGCGCTGATAAGTGAGTACACCCTCCTGCCTCGCTCTTAATGCTAACAAGATTCTCTTATGGTAGCCTGTATATCAGGAGCCTGCCGTCGACGATTCTATGACAACGATAGGAGACGCCAAAGAAACTACCTCCGGCACCATCCAAGGGGCCTGCCGTCGACGACTTAGTGAAGATGGTGGGTGACGCCGGTGAACTCAGCTCTGGCACCTCCCAGGGGGCCTGCCGTCAACATCTTAATGACGATGGTGGGCGACGTCGGAGCAGCCAGCTCCGGCACCTCATAAGGGACCTGCTGTATGATTCTATGACGACGATGGGCGACGCCAGAGCAGCCAGCTCCGGCACCTCCCAAGGGGCCTGCCGGTTATGTCCCAGGATGTTGACGATAGCAACAAGCGCTGACAAGTGAGTACACCCTCCTGCCTCACTCTTGGTTCTAATAAGGTTCTCTTGTGGTAGGCTGTACACCAGGGGGTCGTCGTTGTCGATTCCACGACGATGATGGGCTACGCCAGAGCAACTATCTCCAGCACCATCCAAGGGGCCTACCGTTGATGTTGCTACAATGATGGAAGGCGACACCGGAGCAGCCACCTCCGGTACCTCCCAGGGGTCTACTGTCAATGTCTCAACGATGATGGTGGGCGATGCCAAAGCAGCCAGCTCTAGCACCTCCTAAGGGCCTGTTGTCGACGTTTCAACGATGATGATGGGCGACGCTGGAGCAGCCAGCTCCGGCAACTCCCAAGGGGCCTTCTGTCGACGTATCTACGATGATGGTGGGCGACATCGGAGCAGCAAGCTCCGACACCTCCCAGGGGGCCTCCCGTTGATGTGTCTACAATGATGGTTGGCGACGCGAGAGCAGCCAGCTCCGGCACCTCCCAAGGGGCCTGGTGTCGACGTCCCAGGTTGTTGATAACAACAACAAGCATTGACAACTGAGATCACCCTCCTGCCTTGCTCTTGTTGCTAACAGTATTCTCTTGTAGTAACCTGTATACCAGAGGTCTACCGTCGACGATTCTATGACGATGATGGGCAATGCTGGAGTAGCCAGCTTCGGCACCATCCAAGGTGCCTACCGTCGACGACTCAGTGAAGATGGTGGGTGACGTCGGTGTAGTCAGCTCTGACACCTCCTAGGGGGTCTGCCGTTCACGTCTTAGCGACGATGGTAGGCGACGCTAGAGCAGCCAGCTCTGGCACATCTTAAGGGGCCTGCCGTCGATGATTCTATGACGACGATGGGTGACACCGCAGCCAGCTCTGACACCTCCCAAGGGGCCTACCATCGACGTCCTAGGATGTTGACGACAGCAACAAGCGCTGGCAAGTAATTACACACTCCTGCCCCGCTCTTGTTGCTAACAGGGTTCTCTTGTGGTAGTCTGTATACCAGGAGCCTGCCGTCGACGATTCTACGATGACAACAGGCGACGTCGTAGCAGCTAGCTCTGGCACCATCCAAGGGACCTGCTGTCAAAGACTCAGCGAAAATGGTGGGTGATGCTAGTGCAGTCAACTCTGGCACACCCCATGGGGCCTGCCGTCGACGTCTCAGCAATGATGGTGGGCCACGCTAGAGCAGCCAGCTCCGACACCTCCCAGGGGGCCTGCCGATGATGTATATACAATGATGGTGGGTGATGCCGGAGCATCCAGCTCCGGCACATTCCAGGGGGCCTGTTGTAGACGTATCTATGACGATGGTAGGTGATGCCAGAGCCGCCAGCTCCTGCACCTCCCAGGGGGCCTGTCGTCGACGTCTCAATGACGATGGTGGGCAATGCCGGAGCAGCCAGCTTTGGCACCTCCCAAGGGGCCTGCCAGACGTATCTACATTGATGGTGGGCAACGACGGAGCAGACAGACGACGAGATCTCGCAGTAAGAGTTCCTAACGCTCAGCTAAGTGTTGCACCTGATGCCGCGCCAAGTCGTTCTTCCGAAGCTCAAGGTCTTCGAGGCGGGACTGCAGCCTATCCCGATCTTCCTCAGCCCGAGCTATCATCGCCTAGACAGCCACCTCTTGATCAGTGACAACAGCCTCCCGCTCAGCAACAGCGGCCTCCAGCGACCCAGGGCCTCTTGACCCTCTTCAAGGGCACGCATGCGGGCGTCAGTTGTATCACTGGTCGGCTTGGCATCGGTCAGAACCCTCCGGGACATTGCGTCCATAGCCTTCGCCAAGCGGCGCCTCAACTCCAACTCCTCACGCTCCTTCTGGTACTTTGCCTTTGCCTCGGCAATCTTGGACCTTAGGAGGTCCTCCCAGGCTTGGAGGCCCTCGCCCTGAGCCCGCAGCCTCTCCCACACGGCGGAAAGGGCCCCCTGCGCCCGGTGGAGGTTGGACTGCACCAGGTTGATGCTAGACTGCACCGAGTCCATAATGTCGGAAAGGTGCTCTAGTTCCGTCGATGTTATGGAAGGCCACCCGATGATCATCTCAGGAACCTCTTCTTCCTGCGGCGGTGAAGACAAAACCACAAGTATTGGGGACCTCGTCCCCGGGGACTGAGCAAAAGTAGCGGCATTAATCGAAGCGGGCAACACCACCGTCGCCCAAGGAGCCACTTGTCGGATCAACAGCCTCAGAGATCGGGCCCTCAGCTTGCTCAACCGACTCCGACATTGCTTTCGGTATGGCGGCTGGAGGTGCTTCACTACCCGCGCCAGGCGCGGACGCAGGAGCAACGCTCTCCTGTATCGGCTTGGCGGTCTGCTCCACCAGTGCAGCAGTAGCCTCCTGGGCAGACTTCGCAGCGCTCCAGGACACTACCCCAGCGGTAAAGGCATCACAACAACTGACGTAGACCTGCAGGTCAAAATGAAAATCTGTCCAAACTAGAAGAACAGATGAGATAACGAAGCAAGAATTGGTAAAAATGCCTTACCGACGCCCTCGAAAGCTCCAGCGCACCTCGGTCTTCGACAGCACTGAGGTTGTGGGGCCCGTAGACGACGTGGCAGGTGTGGTTGCTTCGGCTGGGCCTCCACTGGAACCACCGATGATGCTGCCATCCTGCATCGGCGTATCTCCACCGACTCCAATGGTGCCACTCCCGGAGCCTCCTCCCGAGTTGCCGCCGATGTCAACCCGAGGCCTCTTGGCCTGTGGCTCCATAGGTGTAGCGCTCCCGGATCCCTCTGTGGCACCTTGGGTTGCACTCGCGGCGAAGATGTTGGATGGTGTGCCGACCGCAAATAATGGCGGAACCACCGCTTGACCAACTGGGCCTCCCCCTGAAGAACCGCCAACACCTAATGTTGAAGAGGTGCGCAACAGTGGATGTTGATTTGGAGCGAGGACCGCCCACAGCGGTGCCTTTGACAGCGATCGAGGGCATTTCTCCTTCACAACCTCGATCACTGGTGACTTCCCCTTCCCTACGTCGAGGACCGGTGCTTTCCCCTTCCCTGTGTTGGGGACCGGCGCCTTGCCTTTCTCTCCGTCGGAGGGTGCGTCTTCTACCCTTGACGCCTTGGAGCCTGGAGCAGTTGTGGACTCCATTAGAGGGTCGACAATGGACAGTCCACAGTCCACATCGCTAGCCCGCCGCAGCACAAGACCGACTGCGTCCAGGTTTGACATCTCCTTCAGGATATTCATCTGAAGGTTCCGATCCGAGCAAATTGGCGGACAGGACCCTAGAAGGTGGAAGGCATCGGAAGTCAGTGGGCCATCACACGCCTTGGTCATTACATCGAACACCTCTTGTGGGGTCATCTCCGTGTTGCGACCCCGCACCAGCCTGGTGCCGTTCTGCGGCCCGAAGTAAAGCCATGCAGGGCGGCTGCGATGCTAGAGGGGAGCCAAGCGTCGACGCACGAAGTCTCCCATCACCATCATCTCCGACAAACCCTGATCTGCCAAGAATCAGATCCTCTCCATCACTGGGGAATATGCCTGCTCCAACTCTGGGCACTTCTCCCAGGTCTTCTTCCTAAGTATCGGCCAGTTGGCAGGCAGGACCATGCGATCGTGGGCATCATCGTGTGCGATCACCCACTCGCTCCTCCAGTTAGCCTATTTCTCTATGGAGAGCGGGGTGATGTACTTGAAGGGGTTGTTGGCCCAATGCTGGAAGTAGTAGGCGCTGAGGAAGCCCGACTTGCTCTTATTCCCGGTTCGCATCAGCACTAAGAACTTCCAGAACACCGGCACGGGCAGATACACCTCGGACGAACATCTCGCAGAAGTGCGAGAACACAGCCTCCAACACCAGGGAGTTCGGCGACAGGTGATGAAGCTGGAGCCCGAGGACCTCCAGAAGCGTCACAAAGAAGGAGGAAACTGGGGAAACGGACCTGGAGTATGCATACGACTTGAAGAAGATGATATCTTTCTCCCCCAACTCCAGAGGTAGGGAGCCAGGACGGATCAGATCCCATTGCGCCTCGTCCTCCCAGCCGAATAGCCACCTCCGGACCCTACGTCCCCTATGCGGGAAGGAGGCAAGGCTGAGTCCATTGGAGCAAGAGTCAAGAACCTTGAAGGTGGGTAAAGAGAGGGTGCTCAAGGAGGAAGACGAAGGCTCGAACGTTGTGGTGTGCGTAAGGAGGAACCACCTTTGCCTACAAAAGTTTCCTTTTTAACACCTTGATCGACGTTTGAGCGCACCGTGCAAATCGCATAGGGGTGAAACCCGCCGCTCAACCCACGGCGTCCCTAACGATGGGGCTGGGGTCCCCTGTCAGAGAGATTAGGCTAAGCGGACCCTGACCTGAGAAAGCAACCCGACAGTTCCCATAAAGGCAGGAGTAGAAGCAGCAGAAGCGCAGGCAGCCGCATTAGGAACCATCGCGATAAAGAAGCTACAACAAGCAAAGATATCCCGTCATTATGAGCCCTCAACCAGAGAGGGGCGCGTGGCCACGATGGCAGAGGCGCACACCGCTTCGGCTGATCAAGACAAAATCAAAAGACAGCGCAGGAAAGTAGGGATACGGCAGCCTCAGGCTCATCACCTCCCCGAGGGTGGACCCAGGGGCCACTGTCGGTACCCGTCATATCGGGTACCCTTGCACATGGGCTACAACCGCCTAGGTGTCCTGTCTTACAGCAAAGGTAGAGTCCGAGAGTGCCACGTGTCCAAAAGACCTGGATCCCTCTACCTCAGATATGGGGGCCCGGAGTATCCACATGGACCTCAAGGAGGAGTCCAGCTCCCCCTCAGGGAGAGCTCCCATGCGGTCACGTGTCTAGCAATATGGGATCCCACTCCCCCCATTGGAGAGGGCTCCAGTGGTGCCATGTGGCTTGAGAAAACAAACAAGCCACCTCCCCGAAGAGGCGGGCTCCAGCTCTGCCACATGTCCCGCGGCCGTGGAGCCTCCGCTCTACTCAGGAGCAGGCTTCGGGGCTGCCACGTGGTCTGCGGGAGGAACTCGGCCTCCTCCATAGAGGCTAGCTCTCGAGCTGCCACGTACCCTGCAACTTGCCCTGGGCGGTGGGTTGCGGGAGTTAAGAGGGCGGTGCGCCTTGTCCATATCAAGCATTGAAGACTCGTGTCTTCCCCAAGCGCATGACATGGCACACGACTACTGTTAGGTACCGCTGCGCCCAATCGCAATGCAGTGAAGATGCTACAGGCCTACCCTACTCAGCTAAGTGGGTAGCTTACGGTGCCAGGGACAGTCGGATAGGACATTCCCTGCCATCATCAACCACTACGCATGGACCACTAGCAACTAAGGCAGCAAGACGACGAGTCTTCAAGCCGCGGTCAGAGGAGGCTTGTGCAAGAAGCTTAGATCTCTAAGATCAAGTCGCCCGGGGGCCACCTGTCAGGCCCTGCACCCCACTAGTAAGGCGTCCGACCTTGTCTATAAAAGGATCGGACCGCCACCAATAAAAAGTATCCCCAATCTACTCATTCATACCCACACACACACCAGCAATACAACCTCACTGTGGAGTAGGGTGTTACGCTTTCATACGTGCGATCACTCGATAGAGGACTAAGCCTTGCTGATCAAAGAACCTCCGCGGGCTGCTCCTTAGCATATCCAGGAGAAGTGTCGCATTAACACTTCGACATACACTATATTGTAAACAATATCTTATTATGAAATTGTCACACCTGGTATTAAGAAGACGACTAGATGCTTTCCACATATATGCCAGGATCAGTTGAATTCATACATGTGTAGACGAAAGTGAAATACCATTAAATAGTGCCATGTTCGAGTACATCATCTTATTACATAAATGACCATCCAGGTCTAAAGAAAAGTACTTAAGTAGTGGAAAATAAATAAAAGGGCTCCAAGCACAGGCGTTGCACGGGGGATACACCAGCCTAGAACATCTCGTCTGGATCTCCGTAGAAGTCATGGTTCTCCACCTCTTAGTCTTCATAGACTGGGGGAAAATTATGCAACTAACAAGTTTAAGTAGCAACAGTACTCAACAAGTGCGGAAGTGTATGCCATGTGGTTCATAACAAGGAAGGCAAATAATGGTAAAGCACTATAGCAGTTACAAGCTATCCTTAATGTTGTTAAGCACCTAGCTCTAGGTGAATTCCACCCATAAATCCCAAAGTGACCAGATAATTCCCAAAACCAAACCATCTACCATTTAACCATGTGTGCTAATAATGAACTTGGTCCCAAACTGCTCGTGTCCCTGAGCACGGCTGTCTAGACAGTTTAACAAAACTCTGCAGAGTGTGTATCCTTTACCCACAGTTCATGATTTCATCCCCTGTTGCTAGGTGGACTAAATAAACCTCCCTGTCGCCCGTGGTAGCTAACCACATTACACACTTCCGTAGGTGTGTGGCTAGGAGATCACTACGAGGTCTTTCCGATGGTTCTCCTGACTTGCATTGATACTCTGAGGTTTCACTGCTCAGACACCTGGAGTCTATTTTTCCTCCGCCAGGAGAAGCCCCCTCTTGAGCCATGCGAATCCCAAGGCAATAATTTGAATTAATTCCCCGCTCATTTGATTACCAACACTACACCGGGAGAGACCAAATTATTAAACCAAGTTGTCCCATATACAACCCTGTGGCAATATTGTATGGCTTAACAACTTCCTCCATAACCCGGTCCATAGAATCCTATATGTGTCAAACTCCAAACCAATATCTTGTGCACGCATGCACCATACCATTCAACACCTCCTATCAGATTCCTATCAACTACTTTCATTATTGCTACCATCCCATAATCATAGTGGATCAAATATCATCATGTAGTAAATTGTTCATATTCAATTAAGCAATGGCTAAGCGTGAACTAGTAACTAACAATCCACCCAACCCATGGCGATAAGGAATACTGTGGAAAATCTAGGGAAAACATAACATAGGATTCAATTTTGCATTTAGCATGCATCTAACTAAAACTTAACAAAAAGGGTGCAAGATGGTCAAGGAACTTACCTCCAGAGTAGGGTTGGTGGTCGACGGGAAACTGGTGCTTTTGCATGTTGAAAGTCGGTTCTGGCCCCAACTCTAGATATGACGTTGCACATAAAATGATAACATACAAAAAGAACAATCACAAAATGCAAACATTACAATTAAATAAACGTAAAATCCTATGCATTTATGATTTTATGGTTAATTTAGATTATGGGCATAAATTATGTATTATTGAGAATTTGGAGTCAAATGAAAAATGGAATAAAACATATTTTTAGCAATTTTATACAAATTTTTATATTCGTTTGAAACCTATTATTATTTTCTAGAATGTTCTCACCTTCAAGAATATGTTTAAAATAGGTTCCCAACATAAAATATGCATTTTACAATTTTTACACTATTTTTAACATTTATTTCTTATGTGTAAATTAATTACAGATTAAATACACTTACAAAGCATTTTATACATAAATCAGCAATTTAATTACATTATTAAAAATAATACAAAACTGATCATTAATTAAAAATATTTATAGGGCTGTTTTTGTAGTATTTTATGGAAACTATGGACTTTTATTTCATTTCTGGTACTTTCAGGTTTTTTGTAAAAACAGAACTAATCTAGAGGCTAAAAATCATTTTTATAAAGTCCAGGGGTTATTTTCTAATTTTATAGTATTTAATTTCCTATTCCAAAATTCCAGGGGCTTCCTAATAATTTTTACCATAATACTCAGCTATTTCCTACTTTCCAGAAAGGTTAGGATTAGTTTTATGAAAATTTGGGCCAATATGTGATTAATCAGAAATATCCAAGGGGTTATCTATAAAATTACCAACGGTTATGCAGGTTTGAATATGGGCTGTTGGATTGAAAGAGGATGGTTCGGGTTTTAAACATCGAATCGGTATTTCACGGTCTAATCTCGGTCGCACGTTTGAAATGGATGGTGACCGAGCGGCCACGTCACCCTTGGTGACCAGAGCTGTAGCGCGCGGCGGCGCAGTGCACCCGCGACGGCGACCAAAACGCGCGATAAACAAGCAGAAGGGCACATCTTTAGGGCATCAAAGATAGAGGAGGGCGAGGCAAACTCGCCGAGAGGCGTCGCAAGGTCGGAACCGAAGCGGAAACAAGGTGGCGACGGCGAGTGGCGGCGAAACCCGGCGGCGCTCGACAGAGTCGGCGTCGCGATGGCGTTCCCCCCGATAGATGATGTCCAACGAGCTCCTAGAGACACGACACACACGTTAGACAAAGTTTCGTGGTAAGAAATTGGATGAATCAACAAGAACGGAGGTGCCATTACCGATCTCGTTGGTGCCTAGGGTTTGGGGTGTCGGAGAGACGAGTTTTGCAGGGAATCCGGCTGGATTTTATAGGGGAATGGTGGAGAAACACACGGTGTCATTATTGGGCACTATCCCGTGGCTTGATTGTGGTGAGATGGCCCACAGTGAAGATGGGGAAGTGGGGCGACACGGCGTGCTTGCGTTACAGGGGCGCAACGGCTCGGTGGGGAAGGAGGAGCTGATAGCCGGGCCCAGTGGCCAGAGAGAGGGAGAGGGGGAGGCGCGGGCTGGCTGGCGCTGAGAGGAAAGGGGAGTTCGGCCGAGGAGGATTAGGCCTAGGTGAGTTTTTCCTTTTTCTTTTTCTTTTCTCTTTTGTTTTTCTTTCATTTTCATGATTTGAATTTCGAAACGAAATTTCTAACGAATTTGAATTTCAAAAATTTTCACACTTCCAAACATATGATGCACTTTCCTTATATGATTTTTATACCAAAAGAATTTACTTTATAGCTCTTGTAAAAATTCATTTTACATTTTTTTCTCCAAAAAATTGGGTGTTACAACTCTACCCCCTAAAAAGGAATCTCGCCCTCGAGATACAGACGACCTAAGAGAAAAGATATGGAAACTCCACCTTGAGTCTTCTTCTATTTTGCATGTTGCCTCTTCTTTTGAGTGATGTTTCCATTGGACTTTACACATACGAGTAACCTTATTCCTCGTAACTCATTGTGATGTCTCAAGAATCTTAACGGGTTGTTCTGCATAAGTAAGATCCTCTTGCACATCTACTGCTTCCAATGGCAACTGTTCCTCAGGCACTCTGAAGCATTTCTTCAATTGCGACACATGAAATACATCATGCACATCTGTTAAGTGGGATGGTAACTCGAGCCGATATGCTACTTCTCCTCTTTTCTCCAACACCTTGAAAGGACCAATAGAACGGGGTGATAATTTGCCCTTCACCTTGAATCGTCTTAATCCTCTCATGGCTGACATCTTGAGATATACAAAATCACCAATATTAAATGATAGATCACGTCGTCGAGTATCTGCATAACTCTTCTGCCTTGATTGAGCCGTCTTTAAATTCTTTTGAATTTCTTGCACTACTCTCAGCTTCTATCAATACTTCTGGCCCAAATACTTGATTCTCTCCAGTTTGATTCCAAAACAATGGTGTCATTCTACACTTCCGCCCATATAATGCTTCAAGCGTAGACATCTTCAAACTAGCTTGGTAACTATTGTTATAGGAAAACTCAGCATATGGTAGATTCTTATCCCAGCTTCTGTTGTTTTTCAAAGCACATGCTCTCAACATGTGTTCAAGAATTTGATTAGTGCGTTATGTTTGGCCGTCAGTCTGCGGATGCTAGGCTGAACAAAAATTCAGACGAGTATCCATGGACTTATGCAGCTTCTGCCAAAATCGGGAAGTGAACTGAGTACCTCTATCTGATATTATCTTCTTTGGAACTCCATGCAGACATACAATCCTTGCCATGTATAAAAATTTTGCCAACTGCGAACCAGTATAACTTTCTTTAACTAGAATAAAGTGAGCCACTTTAGTCAAGTGATCCACTATAACTCATATAGAGTCATAACCTGACTGAGTTCTTGGCAACCCCACAATAAAGTCCATACTTATTTCTTCCCATTTCCATTCAGGAATTTTAATTGGTTGAAGTAACCCTACTGGTCTTTGATGTTATGCTTTGACCTTCTGACATGTGTCACACAGGGCTACATACTCCGCCACATCACATTTCATTACATGCCACCAATATTGATCCTTAAGATCTTGATACATCTTTGTGCTTCTTGGATGGATAGAGTATGACGAGTCGTGGGCTTCTCTTAGTATCAATTCTTGAATGTCCTTGATATCAGGCACACATATTCTTTTCCCTAGCCATAGGGTTCCATGTTCATCTTCTTTAAAGTCTGGAGCTTTTCCTTCTTTCATTTGTCGCTTAATCTCTTGAATCTTCTTATCATGCTTTTGCCCTTCTCGAATATCCTTCTCCAAAGTATACTCTACTTCCATGGACACCACCTCAGTGTTAGTCACAATACTAAGGTTTAGCTTCGTGAATTCCTCACATAGCTACGGTTGCTGACCTTGTAGTGTCAAGATATTGCATTATGCTGATCTACTCAAAGCATCTGCAACCACATTAACTTTTTCAGGATGATAATTGATTCCAACATCAAAATCATTGATTGATAAGCTCTAACCATCTGGGTTGTCTAAGGTTTAGATCTGGTTGAGTGAAAATATACTTCAAAATTTTGTGATCCGTGTAGATTTCGGTTCTCTTTCCTATTAGATAATTTCTCCATAGCTTCAATGCATGAACCACGACTGCTACCTCCAGATCATGAGTAGGGTAATTTCTTTCATGCTTCCTGAGTTGGCGTGAAGCATAAGCCACCACATGTCCATCTTGCATCAATACACATCCTAACCCTTGTCCGGATGCATCACAGTAGACTACAAACTCTTTCTACATATCTGGCATAACCAAAGCTGGAGCAGTGGTCAACCTTTTCTTTAATTCTGCGAAACTAGCTTCACATTCTGGTGTCCACTTGAAAATAGCTCCATTCTCAAGTAGCTTGGTTAATGGATGAGATATTTTTGAGAATAACTCAATAAACCGACGATAATAGCCAGCCATTCCCAAGAAACTCCTAATTTCCCTCACATTTTCTGGAGTTTTCCAATTCAGAACAGTTTTCACTTTACCCGGGTCTACTGCTATTCCACCTTGTGATAAAACATGTCCCAAAAATGACACCTCTTTCAACCAGAACTCGCATTTACTTAGCTGTGCATACAATTGATGTTCACGAAGCTTCTGCAAGGCCAACCTTAGATGTTCCTCATGTTCCTCTTCACTTTTAGAGAATATTAGAATATCATGAATGAATACCACTACAAACTTGTCCAAATATTCCATAAATACCTTATTCATAAGGTACATGAAATATGCAGGAGCATTGGTTAACCCGAAGGACATGACTGTATACTCGTATAATCCGTATCTTGAGACAAATGTTGTCTTGGGTATGTCTGATGGTCAGATCTTCAGTTGGTGATATCCCGAACGCAGATCAATATTTGAGAACACACAAGCACCTCTCAAAACAAATCCTCAATCCTTGGTAGATGATATTTGTTCTTGATGGTTACTGCATTGAGGGCATGATAATCCACGCACAATCTATGAGTGTCATCCTTCTTGGGTACAAATATCACAGGAGCTCTATAGGGTGAGGAACTAAGACGGATGTATCCTTTTTCTAACAGCTCATTGATATGATTCTTCAATTCTGCCAACTGTTTAGCATCCATTCTATATGGTCGCTTATATATTGGAGTTGTTCCAGGTACTAATTCAATGATGAATTCAATTTCTCGATCAGGGGGCATACCCGGTAGTTCTTCGGGAAACACATCCGGAAACTCACAGACAACTTTAACCTCCTCTATTCCCTGAACTTGATTGAGTCATATCTTTTGAATTTGTGCTTGATCAGGACGAAGCTCAACCTTTGTGCCATCTGTATGAGTTAAGCACACCGTTCTGGTAGCACATTGGATCACCCCTTTGTACTTGGTCAACCAATCCATTCCCAAAATAATGTCTATCCCTTGTGATTCTAGCATGATAAGGTTTGTTAAGAAAGCTACCCCCTTATGCTTATGCTCACATTAGAGCATACTTGCCTTGTTAACATCTCTCCTTCGGCAGAGTTAACTACTAACACTTGAGTCATTACTGTAACGGTTATACCATGTCTCCTTGTGGATTCTTTGGCTATGAATGAACGTGTAGCACTAGAGTCGAATAATACTGTAGAAGGGTGGGAATCATCAAAGAACGTACCAATCACCACATCAGATGTGTCTTAAGCTTCCTCTAAAATTACATGGTTGACCCGACGTTTGGATGGATTTTGCGGCGGTGGCTTCTTCGAACAATGGTTGGAATAGTGACCCTTGTCACCACAGATGTAGCAGGCTCCTCGAGTGGTGGTGTCTGGAGCTTTTTTCTCAGGTGATTCTGCTGCGGCTGCCCAAGTGGACAAGGAGTTGAAGACATCGGGCGTTGTTGATACATTTGGGGGCGCTGTGGTTACATCTGTTGGTACTGTTGGCGAGCATACGACACTTGAGGTCTGAATGTAGAGTTGTTGAGTATCGCTGCCCTTGATTAGTACCCATGGGACGACTATATGTCCTGACCGTTGTGGGTTAAAACGAGGGCGGTTGTTACTGGCTGAGGATTGTCCCATCGTCATCTTTCGCTTGCGATCTTTTCCATCACACTCCTTCTTCTTTCTTTCCACAGTAAAAGCCTTATCCACCAGATGTTGAAAGTTAGCATAGTCACTAGAGGACATCATCAATTGTATCTCCTTGTCCAACCCCTCCTTGAAACATAATTGTTTCTTTGCGTCAGTGTCTACGTCTCCAGGGGCGTATCGGGACAACTGTGTAAACTTATTCAAATACCCCCTCACATTCATGTTCCCTTGCTTCAGTGCTAGGAACTCTAAACACTTTGCTTAAATCTCTCCTTCTGGTACATGATGATTCCAGAAATTCTCTCTGAATTCCTCCTATGTAATGTTTTCTGGATTAGCATGGGTTGCTGTGAAAGTGGTCCAACAATCAGCTACAGGTCGAAAGAGCTGGTGTGACACCAGTAATACCCTTTCTCTTCCTTCACATTGAACAATCCTTAGCTTGTTCCCAATCGTCTTTATCCAATCATCTGCATCCATGGGTTCCACCGCCTTTGAGAAGTTTGGAGGTTGGGTATTCATAAAGTCCCTCAAACAAGATCTTGGAGGTGGTGGTGGCGGAGGAGGTGGTGGTGGTGCTTGTTGAGCTTGCATGTTGTTCACAATTTGCGTCAGATTTTGCATCATTTGCATTTGCATCGCCATCATGTGTTGCATTTGATTTGCTGTTGGTGCTCCACGGGCACCTCTTTCGTTACATTTGTGGTAGCAGAAAGCCTTCATCATTAGTATTGTTGAGAGGTGCACCAGGACCATGTACTCTTCCCTTGTCTGCCATGTGAGGTTGAGGTGTTGTTTTAGAATAAGAAGACAAGAGAGTAAATATTCTATACGATTTTCCACTATATGCATCAATGAGGAATATGAGCACTGAAAATTTATTTTATTAAAGCTCACTCAAACATAAGTAAACAAGTTTCTCATAAGCAAAGTCATACAACTCAAGAGTGCAAAGATAGGTCACTACTCGCTCTTATTACAATAGTTGGGTAATTGCCTAATCTTGAGTCGCATGGTTAAGTTGAGGTCTACTATCGCTCCTGAGGGTCCTCATCTGGGTCTTCATCGGGATCATCATCATCGTCATCAGGGTTGCTTCCGAAGGACTCGTTGCCATGTGGTGGTGAGTTAGCGAGCGGTTGTGGCACAGAAGGCTCCTCGGAGAGTGGCTCCTCATCTAAAGACTCGTCCAGTGAAGTTGACCCATCTTGGTCGACACGGCGGTCCGGGGAGTCTGAGATCCATGTTGATGTGTCAGATGTATAACCGTTTTGGTCCTCGTCATTGATTCAACTATACCTCCTGACCATCTTCTTGTAATGCGTGGTGAGATCATGTACATCTTGTATCTCTTGTTGTGCCCTCTAAAGTCGGACACTAAGACGCTCCACATCATCCACCGCCTGCTGAGATTGTGGAAGGTACAGAGGTCCCTCCACATGCCTGGTGACGAAGTTGGCGGTACCACTTGGAAATTGCGGTGTGAATGCATGCAATGTGTTCCCCAGCTAGAATCGATAGGAATGGCTACAAAAAGTGATTGCTTCCCAACTAGCATCTTGCTCCGCGTATCGCCGGGAGCTCCTCCAAGCAGGGGTACGGTGCATCTTGAGTAGCTCATCACCGTAGTATATGAAGAGCTTGCAAGACCATTCCATTCTATAAGGGCGATGCACCCCGACAGAGTGATAAGAGAGTGAAAGCCTCTCGTGCCTATAGCTAGCAGCACGGAGCACAGCTCAAAGTCGGAGTCGTCCTGTGGCCTTTCCATCAGTGCGAGTCACCACAGCGCGACGGGGGTCGTTAAGTGGGGAGCGGCGGGCAGCGAGTCTATGTCGAGGAACACGTCCCTCAGTTGACATACGGGCGGTTCTCCTGTAGGGGGCCATCTACAATTTTGAAACAGGAGAGTGTTAGTAACAAAACAAATTAGGGAGTAAATAAAACAAGTAACAAGGTAGAGAATACAAAGAAATTTTCACAATTAATTATCTTTGAAAATAGTATGATCCTTAAGGCGTCCTTTTCTATCTAGGCTTGCGTCTACGGGCAACATGACTCTGATACCACTTTGTCACACCTAGTATTAAGAAGATGACCAGATGCTTTCCACATGTATGTCAGGATCAGTTGAATTCATACATGTATAGATGAAAGTGAAATACCATTAAATAGTGTTGTGTTCGAGTACATCATCTTATTGCATAAATGATCATCCAGGTCTAAAGAAAAGTACATATGCAGTGGAAAATAAATAAAAGGCTCCAAGCACAGGCGTTGCACGGGGGATACACCAGCCTAGAACATCTCGTATGGATCTCCGTAGAAGTCCTGGTTCTCCACCTCTTCGTCTTCATAGATTGGGGGAAATATTATGCAACTAACAGGTTTGAGTACCAACGGTACTTAGCAAGTGAGGAAGTTTATGCCATGTGGTTCATAACAAGGAAGACAAATAATGATAAATCATTGTAGCAGTTACAAGCTATCCTTAATGTTGTTAAGCACCTACCTCTAGGTGAATTCCACCCATAAATGCCAAAGTGACCAGATAGTGCCCAAACCCAAACCATCTACCATTTAATCATGTGTTCTAATTATGAACATGGTCCCAAACCGCTCGTGTCCGTGAGCACAGCTGTCTAGACAGTTTGACAAAACTCTGCAGGGCGTGTATCCCTTACCCACAGTTTGTGATTTCATCCCCTGTTGCCAGGTGGACAAAATAAACCTCCCTATCGCCCGTGGTAGCTAACAATATTACACACTTCTGTAGATGTGTGGCCAGGAGATCACTACGAGGTCTTTCTGATGGTTCTCCCGACTTGCATTGATACTCTAAGGTTTCACTACTCCGACACCTGGAGTCTATTTTCCCTCCGCCAGGAGAAGCCCCCTCTTGAGCCATGCAGATCCCAAGGCAGTAATATGAACCAATTCCCCGGTCGTTCGATTACCAACACTACACCGGGAGAGATCAAATTACTAAACCAAATTGTCCCATATACAACCCTGTGGCAATACTATATGGCTTAGCAACTTCCTCCATAACCCAGTCCTTAAAATCTGATAGGTGTCAAACCCCAAACCAATGTCTTGTGCACGCATGCACCATACCATTCAACAACTCCTATCGGATTCCTATCAACTACTTTCATTATTGCCAATAGCTCATGAATCATAGTGGATTAAATATAATCATGTAGATAAATTGTTCATATTCAATTATGTAGTGGCTAAGCATGAACTAGAAATTAATAATCTACCCAAACCATGGCCACAAGGAATACTTTAGAAAATCTAGGGAAAACATAACATATGATTCAATTTTGAATTTAGCATGCATCTAACTAAAACTTTACAAAAAAGGTGCAAGATAGTCAAGGAACTTGCCTCCAGAGTAGGGTTGGTGGTCAACGGGAAACTGGTGCTCTTGCATGTTGAAAGTCGGTTCTTGTCCCGACTCTAGATACGACGTTGCACATAAATGATAACATACAATAAGAACAATCAAAAATGCAAACATTACAATTAAATAAACATAAAATCCTACACATTTATGATTTTATGGTTAATTTAGATTATGGGCATAAATTATGTATTATTGAGAATTTGGAGTTAAATGAAACAAATGGAATAAAACATATTTTTAGCAATTTTATACAAATTTTTATATTTATTTGAAATCTATTATTATTTATAGAATGTTCTCACCTTCAAGAATATGTGTAAAATGGGTTCCAATCATAAAATATGCATTTTACAATTTTTACACTATTTTTAACATTTATTTCTTATGTAAATTAATTTCTACATATTAAATACACTTACAAAGCATTTTATACATAAATCAACAATTTAATTCAATTATTAAAAATAATACAGAACTGATCATTAATTAAAAATATTTATAGGGGTGTTTTTATAGTATTTTATGGAAACTATGGACTTTTATTTAATATCTAATACTTTTAGGGGTTTTTTTGTAAAAACAAAACTAATCCAGAGGCTAAAAATCATTTTTATAAAGTCGAGGGGTTATTTTATAATTTTCTAGTATTTAATTTGCTATTTTCCGAAATTCTAGTGGCTTCCTAATAATTTTTACCATAATACTCTGTTATTTCCTAATTTTCAGAAAGGATAGGGTTAGTTTTATAAAAATTGGGCCAATCTGTGATTAATTAGAAATGTCCAGGGGGTTATTTATAGAATTACCAACGGTTATGCGGGTTTGAATATAGGTCGTTGGATTTAAAGAGGATGGTTCAGATTTTAAACACCGAAGGGGTATTTCACGATCTAATCTCGGGCGCACGTTTGAAATGGACGGTGACCGAGTGGCCACATCACCCTTGCTGACCAGAGCAACGGCGCGCGGCGGCGCATTGCGCCCGCGGTGGCGATCTCGCCAGCGGCGACCAAAACGCGCGATAAACACGCAGAAGGGCACATCTCTATGGCGTAAAAGAGAGAGAAGGGCGAGGCAAACTCACCGAGAGGCATCGCAAGGTCGGAACCAAAGCGAAAACAAGGCGGTGACGGCGAGTGGCAATGAAACCTGGCGGCGCTCGACGGGGTCGGTGTCGCGACAGCGTTCCGCCCGATAGATGATGTCCGGCGAGCTCCTAGAGACACGACACACACGTTAGACAAAGTTTTGTGGTGAGAAATTGGATGAATCAACGGGAACGGAGGCGCCATTACCGAGCTCGTCGGTGCCTAGGGTTTGGGGTGTCGGAGAGACGAGTTTTGCAGGGAATCGGGCTGGATTTTATAGGGAATGATGGAGAAACACACATCGTCATTATTGGGCACTATCATGTGGCTTGATTGTGGTGAGATGGCCAACATTGAAGATGGGGAAGTGGGGCGGCGCGGCGTGCGTGCATTACAGGGGCGCGACGGCTCAGTGGGGATGGAGGAGCTGGCAGTAGGGCCTAGCGGCCAGGGAGAGGGAGAGGGAGAGGCGCGGGCGGGCTGGCGCTGAGAGGAAAAAGGGACTTGGGCCAGGGAGGATTAGGACGAGGTGAGTTTTTCCTTTTTATTTTTATTTTCTCTTTTTGTTTTTCTTCCATTTTTATGATTTGAATTTCGAAACAAAATTTTGAACAAACTTCAATTTCAAATTTTTTCACAGTTCCAAACATGTGATGCACTTGCCTTATTTGATTTTTATACCAGAAGAATTTACTTTATAGCTCTTGTAAAAATTCATTTTACATTTTTTTCTCCAAAAATTGGGTGTTACAGAAATGAAAACTTTGTATATTTATTATGTCTTTTCTCGTGTCCTGTTGGGTGCCGCATCGGTGGCACCCCCAATGTGATTCCTGATATGTCAGGACCCTGGTCCTCATAGTGGACGGATTGGTTGTCTCTATTGTGGGTGTCATCCTCTTCTTCAGTTTGTCTGAATGGCACTGCTGGCCCGCTGATTTGGCTTGCAAGAGGGCTGCGACAAGGAGACCCCCTGTCACCGCAACTCTTCATCCCTGCTATTGATTCCTTGTACAAGCTTTTCAAGTTATCTACTGCAGATGGAATTTCCCCCCTGCTCACTGGTTGGCATGTCGGCCTCCAGATATCTATGTACACTGATGACATGGCCATTTTTGTCCATCTGGTCTGGAATGAAGTTAATGCCGCCATGGAAATCCTAAGCCATTTCGGTGAGGCCACCAGGTTTCGGGTCAATTGGAGTAAAACCTTTGTCATTCCAATACGATGCGACAACCTGGACTTAACTCAAGTTCTAGATGGTTTTAATGGGCAGCGCCCTCAATGGCCCCTTACATACTTAGGCATCCCTTTGCATCTGAGGCGCATCCGTTTGCATCATCTTCAATCTGTTCAGGATTGGATGCTCGCTAAGTTAGCAGGGTGGCCAGAATGCCTACTGTCCTTTGGTGGAAGGCACGAGCTGGTTCACTCTGGTTAAGCGCTATGTCCACCTACCTCTTATCGGTGGTAACCCCCCCTTCCAAATGATTCTTCATGTTCAAGAGTCTCGTTGGTCTACGACTCAGCAACTGCATGGTGGGCAATGTAAAGTTAATTGGGTGCGTTTGTGCATACCTCTGTGCTTAGGAGGGCTAGGCATTGTCGATGTCGAGCCCTTCAGTCGAGCTCTAAGGCTCCGATGGCTCTGGCTGTCCTGACACCGTCAAGATCAGCCTTGGCATGGCATGGATTTGCCCATTGATGGCTCTGATATTAATCTATTTGCCACTGCCACCTCGGTTACTATTTATGATGGTAAAAGAGCTTTTTTCTGGCATTCAAGGTGGCTTGAGGGCAAAGCTCTAGCAGCGCTCTTCCCTTCCCTGTACTAGTTATCAATGAAGAAGAATTGGTCCGTCTCTGAAGCCACCAGGAATGCCAGATGGATGTTTGATCTAGCACCGAATAGCAGATCTCTTGGTACAGTTTCTCAGCTTTAGATGTTGATTGACAAAATGCAGCAAATCTTTGACCCTGACTGACCGGATGAGATTAGGTGGATGCACACATCGACGGGCGAATACTCCACTCTCTTCGCATACCTCATGTAGTTCGAAGGGAGTGTCCACACAAACTTCTGCACCTAGGTCCGGCAAGTCTGAGCTCATTCATAATACAGGTGTTTTCTTTGGTTGCTTCTGCAGGATCGCATTTAGACGGTGGATCGTTTGCAACAGAGGGTTTGGCCCAACAATTATTTCTGTCCACTTTGTCTTCGCCACCTAGAAACAGCGACTCACCTATTCCGAGACTGCCCAACAACGATGCAAGTTTGGTCCCGGACTAGCCAATGGATCATGGTGCAGCGGCTCCACCCGCTGCACTGGGGGTCTGAACCTTTTTTTTTGAAAAGGAATACAGGAGCACTGCTTTTGCATTAATATAAGAGAAGGATTACATCCTAAAATTACATAGTCTAAGAAAAAAACAAAATACAACAAAAGATAAGCCAAAGCACCGAGGGGGCAGGTTACACAAAGGAGGCAGCTGCAAATGATCGGATTTCTTCCAAGACTACTTGAGCAACTTGCAGATGAGATAATTCCTGCTGCTGTAAGATGCGCCTATTGCGCTCTTTCCATATCTCCCACCAGAAGGTGAACAGGAAGCCCAACACTTTATTTCTTTGATTTTTGGAGCATGATTGTGCAATAGACTGTACCCAGTTCAATGTACCGTCGATGTTAACCTGACGAAGTGCGGTAGGAAGATGAAGAAGTTGTGCCAATCTATGCCACACTGCTTCAGTGTAATTGCATTGGGTCAGCAGATGATTTGAGGTTTAAGGGAAGCATATACATAATGCACATTTTGTTTGGTGCGGCCAATGTTTCTTGGCCAGATTGTTTGCCGTAAGCGCCTTGTTGTGCACGACCAGCCACACAAAGAATCTACATCGCGGTTGTGTTCTGGCAGACTATGGTTCCCATCCGGAGACAATGCCCCCGAAAAATTGTGCTTCATAAGCTGAGGCTGCCGTATACTTGCCATTTAGGGTCCATCGCCAGGCAATAGAATCATTATCATATGTTAAAGAGACCTCGCTGAGGGCTTGGAAAAGCAAGACAAACTCATCCAAAAGCTCTTCGCTGTGCAAGGATTTAATGTTCTTGACCCAATTGTGATTGTAGAGTTCTTTGTCAACTGCCCGTTTCTTGAATCTGGCCTGCAGGTACAGGTTAGGTGCGAGGAACATTGGTGCTTGACCATTGAGCCAACGGGCCTCTCCCAGAACGGTGTATTCTTACCGTTGCCAATAGGAATTATAGTAGAAGCAAAGAACAATTGACGATCAGCCCGATTATGGTATCTGAATAACCGTTTCCATGGTCTGGTAAATTGCTCCCACTAGAACCAAAGCCATCTTAACCGAAGGGTACGTCCAAAATTTTCCAAATCTTTAATCCTAAGGCCTCCATTTTTTAGGCCGCGTGCATTTCTTCCACCGTACCAAGCATCTGCCTCCATGAACCTTGCCTGGATCCTCCCCTTTCCATATGAAACTCCTTATTCTGTCAATTTGCTGACAAGCCCAGGCGGGTAGCTAAAACACAGTCAGAAAATAAGTTGGCATTGCTGTTAAAATAGTCTTGATCAGAAGCTCCCTCCCTGAATAAGACAACATGTTTTTCTTCCATCCAGCTTGCCTGTGATCAACTTTTTGCACAATAGGTTGTATTTCAGATTTAGGGAGCTTTCTGTAGTGTAGAGGAAGACCCAAGTATTTGCATGGGAAGTACCCTAGCCGGCATTCTAGTCCTAGGACAGACGACAAATCTACATCGTGGCATCGAATGGGGAAGAACTCTGTTTTTTCCAAGTTTGTGAGGAGTCCGGATGCTTCGCAAAAAATGTGCAGAATGAATTTAGTTGTCGGCAGGTCCTGGCATGAGGGACGGATAAATATGGCAGCATCATCATCATATAGGGACACTCGAAGCTGGTCCCCTAGCCCCAGGATAGGAGAAAGCAGTATTTGCTGTTGGGCATATCTGAACAGTAAGATCAATGGCTCCATCGGAAGTAGAAAAATCATTGGGGAGAGGGGATCACCCTGTCGAACCCCCCTAACATGTGAAATACTCTTTCTTGGAGAACCATTCAATAGGAAAGATGAAGAGGATGTACCCCATAACGCAGCAATCCAAGTTATCCAAGTGTTGCTGAAGCCAAGGTGTCTCATAATATCTAACATGAACGTATCAAATGCCTTCAAGATGACTAACTTGATGAACAAGGCAGGTGATTTGTTCTTACAAAGTTGTTGGATTGCATGCTGAGGAAACATGAAGTTGTCGTGGATACATCTTTATTTGATGAAAGCTGTCGGTACCCTACAGACCGGGTACCTCTGTGTACAAGTTAAAAGAAGCTCTAGACCCGGCCTCCCGGCCGAGGTGGACTCCGGGGCTGCCTCGCGTCCTTCGGCTCCGGACCGCATGCTCCCGCAAAGGTGGGCTCCGGTGCCGCCACACGTCCTCCGGCTCCGGACCCCGTGCTCCCGCAGAGGCGGGCTTCGGCACTTCCACGCGTCCTCCAGCTCTGGGCGCTTACTCCCACTAAGGAGGGCTCTGGAGCTGCCATGCGTCCTCTGGCTCCGGGCCCTTGCTCCCTGCCGAAGAGGGCTCCAGAGCTGCCACGCGTCCTGCAACTTGTCCCGGGCGATAGGTTGCGGGAGTGAAGAGAACCATGAGCAGTCCAATCGCGTAGTCTAGCATCCTCCAGGTGCAATCCAACCTCCGCCAGGCATAGGGGGCTCTCTCCACAGAATGGGAGAAGCTGCGTGCTAATGGCGAGCGCCTCAAAGGCTGGGATGACTTTCTGAGGTCTAGGATCACCGAGGCGAAGGCAAAGTACCAGAAGGAGAGCAAGGAGCTGGAGCTGAGGCACCGCTTGGTGAAGGCCCTTGACACAATGTCCTAGAAGATCCTGGCTGACGCCAAGGTGGCCAATGACATGGCCGACGCCCGTCTGTGCGCCCTTGAGGAGGGTCGAGAGGCCCTGGATCACCGAGAAGCTGCTATTGCTGGGTGGGAGGCCGCTGTCATCGAGCAATAGGTGGCATCCCAGGCGATGATGGCTCAAGCTCAGGCAGATTGGGACAGGCTGCAGTCCCGCCTTGAAGATCTTGAGCTCCAGGAGAGGGACTTGGCGCAGAATCGGGTGCAACACTCAGCTGAGCGTCAGGAACTTCTCCTGCGTGATCTCGACGTCCAAGCCTGAGAGTGCATGTTGGAGCGCCACACCCGGGAGCTTGATCTGTAGGAGCGTCAGCTGGCTCAGCGCCTGGAAGCCGAGGGTAGGGTGGTGGCGGAGATGGTGACATCCCATGTCCTGGTGGGCTACCAGAGCCTGTACCCTGATCTGCCACTAGAGCAAGTTTCTGAAGGTCCTGTTGAAGAGCGCAAAGAGGCGGCAACGGCAGAGGTCAAGAACGCCGCAAAACATGTCATCGCGCAATTCGCTAGGGACTGAGGCTGGGAACTCGACCTTGTATCCGGGTTTTGCCCCTTTGTAAATATTCCATAATAAATCTAAATTTGTGTTTTGACTTCTTGGCTTGTCTTTGTGCTTCTCAACTGTTGTTCTGAGTCCTTAATTGCGTAAGGGTTTGCGGAACCTTTGTCGAGCTCGTTAGTTTGTGAGGACCAACAATTGCACAACTGATATGGCAGAGGAGTTTTCCGTTGACTCCCTACTTATGGAACCCCCTTAGAGGCACCTTGGTAGATGTGGTTAGCTGGCTGGGCACATCGACCACTTGATCAAAAGATGTCTTCGACGGGCCCCCCAGCGGAGCAGGGGAGTTGGAGTGCTTCAGTGTCACCCACCATCATCACGACAGTGTCCACGGCAGGCCCCTTGGGAGGTGCCGGAGCTGGCTGCTCCGGCGTCGTCCACCATCGTCGGAGGGACATCGACGGCAGGCCCTTTGGGAGGTGCCGGAGCTGGATGCTTCGACGTCGTCCACCATCATTGTAGAGTTGGGAGGTGCCGAAGCTAGCTGCTCTAGCGTCGCCCACCATCGTCGTAGAGACGTCGACAACAGGCCTCTTAGGAGGTGCCAAAGCTGGATGCTCCGGCGTCGTCCACCATCTTTGTAGGGACGTTGACGGCAGGCCCCCTTGGGAGGTGCTGGAGCTGGCTGCTCCGGCGTCGCCCACCATTGTCATAGAGACGTCGACGGCAGGCCCCTTGGGAGGCGCTGGAGCTGGATGCTTCCACGTCGTCCACCATCATCGTAGAAACGCCGACAGTGGCCCCTGGTGTATAGGATATCACTAGAGGACCCTGTTAGCAACAAGAGCAGGGCAGGAGAGTTTACTCACTTATCCACGCTTGTTGATGTCGTCGATGTGCTGGGACGTCAACGGCAGGCCCCTTGGGAGGTGTTAGAGCTGGATGCTCTGGCATCGTCCACCATCGTCGTAGAGTCGCCGACAGCAGGCACCTTGGGAGGTGTCAGAGCTGGCTGCTCTGGCATCGCCCACCATCATTGTAGAGACATCAACAGCGGGCCCCTTAGGAGGTGTAGGAGTTGGATGCTCCGGCAACGTCCACCATCATCATAGAAACGTTGACGGAAGGCCCCTTGGGAGGTGCGTGAGCTGGATGCTCTGGCATCATCCACCATCGCTGTAGAGTCGTCGACAGTAGGCCCCTGGTGTACAGGCTATTGCAAGAGAACCCTATTAGCAACAAGAGCGGTTCAAGAGAGTTTACTCACTTATCCACGCTTGTTACTCTCGTCGACGTGCTCGGACGTCGACGGAAAGCCCCTTGGGAGGTGTCGGAGCTGGATGCTCTGACGTCGTCCACCATCATTGTAGAGTCGTCGACGGTAGGTCTCTGGTGTACATGCTATCACAAGAGAACCCTATTAGCAACAAAAACAGGGCAGGATAGTTTACTCACTTATCCACGCTTGTTATTATCATCGGCGTGCTGGGACGTAGACGGAAGGCCCCTTGGGAAGTGTCGGAGCTGGATGCTCCAGCGTCGTCCACCATCATCGTAGAGTCATCGACGATAGGCTCCTTGGGAGGTGCCAAAGCTGGCTGCTCTGGCGTCGTCCACCATCGTTGTAGAGACATCGATTGCAGGCCCCTTGGGAGGTGCTGGAGCTGGATGCTCTGGTGTCATCCACCATCGTTGTAGAGTCGCCGACGGCAGGCCACTGGTATATAGGCTATCACAAGAGAACCCTATTAGCAATAAGAGCGGGGCATGAGAGTTTACTCATTTATCCATGCTTGATGCTTTCATCGGCTTGTTGGGACGTCGACGACAGGCCCCTTGGGAAGTGCCGGAGCTGGATGCTCCGGTGTCGTCCACCATCGTCGTAGAGTCGTTGACGGCAGGCTTCGTGGGAGGTGTTGGAGCTGGCTGATCCGGCTTCACCCACCATAATCGTAGAGACGTCGACGGCAGGCCCCTTGGGAGGTTCCGGAGTTGGATGCTCCGACGTCGTCCACCATCGTCGTAGAGACGTTGACGGCAGGCCCCTTGGGAGGTGCCAGAGCTGGATACTCCAGCGTCGTCCACCATCATCGTAGAGACATCGACAGCAGGCCCCTGGTGTACAGGCTATCACAAGAGAACCCTGTTAGCAACAAGAGTGGGGCAGGAGAGTTTACTCACTTATTCACGCTTCTTGTTGTCGTCGCCGTGCTGGGACGTCGACGGCGGGCCCCTTCGGAGTTGCCAAGGTTGGCTGTCCTGCACATATGATAGAAAGAGGGGGGCTAGTCTTGCTCGCCAGTTCTACCTGTTCCTCTCCTTAGCTCTGTGATGTCTTACTGTCCTGGACTAACGTACGGGGCTTGGGTAATTCGTTGCCTTGGTGCTCCGGGGTCCGGCTCCTGCCATTTTCAGGGTGTGAGCTTTCTGGCTCCAGTACTCAGCTGTAGCGCTGGGAGGCAGGGTGTCTATGCTTAGGATGCAGGACCAAGCTAAGCAGTTTACACCCCCTGGACCTCCTGCTCGACACAGGCCTTTCCTGGCAAGCCTTCTGGCGCCACACAACCCTAATGACGAGGCAGCCAGAAAAACCCCTCACACACTACAGGTACCTCAAGCGAAGCCGCCTGCAGCAGGACTGCATGACTGAAACATGGGTGAGTTACAGAGCATACAACCGTGTATATAAAGATAATATACAATAAACGAGTCTAGCATGTTATGATCATAAAATTAATGCGTAATTAAATGAACAATGTTTTTAAGAAAATATTAAGTAAAACAATGATTTTTATCGGCGTTTCATAGTGGGAGACAGACTTTTTACAAAAGAGGGCAATGCTTGCTTCCGGATGATGAGGGAGGCAGGGTGTATAGGCTTAGGGTTCAGGACCCAGCCAAGCTGACTGCACACTCTGGACCTGACCCTCTCAGAGCTCCCTTGTCCATAATGCTGCTCCTAGGTCCTATGAAAACATTTACACTGTCCTACTAAACTAAATATTTACAATAGGGGTGCCCAAAGCTCCAATGGCAGCTGTGATGGTTGCGGTGCAACCTTGTTGTCGACAGGTACTAGAGAGGCAATGAGCGAGCGTCCCTACTTCCTGCCCCTGCCTTCCACCTTGCGAGTGGTTTGAGCAGTGCTGGGACTGAGCTCGACAGCTTTGACGGGGGTGTCGATGCTGCCAGAGGGCTGCAGTCGGGCGCAGTGGGTGCTCCGCACTGATGCGAGCTCGGCAGAGGCTGACTTAATCCAGTGCCGCCCGGTACAGGTGTCAGGTCTGCTAAGAGGGCTTGGAGCTGCTGCAAGGATAACACCACAGCGGTGCGGTCTCCGCGGATCCTAAGGACGCTGGAGCGGATTGGCATCTTCAGGACGAGGTAGCCGTAGTGGGCTACGGCCATGAATTGGTACAGGGCGGGCCTGCCGATGAGGCGTCCATGGAGAGGCTGACATCGGCGACGTCTAAGAGGATGCTCTCTGTCCTATAGTTGTCGAGTGTCCCAAATGTCACCTGGTGGTGGATGGTGCCGTATGGGATGATGCTCCTTGGTCCCACCCCCGAAAATGGGCTCCAGAGGGTGAGCTTGGACACCGGGATTTGCAGCTGCTCGAAGGCTGCGCGGCTGAGGAGATTGAGCCCGGCCCCGCCATCTATCAAGACGTAGTGAAGCTTGACGTTGGCAATGGTGGGGGCAACCGAGAGAGGTAGGACCCCTGCTCCGACCATGTTCTTGGGGTAGTCGGAGGGGTCGAAGCTGATCGGCGTCTCCTTCCACCGGTGGTGCCCTGCCGGAGTGGGGGCAGGGGCTATTGAAGCCACTGTACGACGGAGGGTCTTGACTGTGTTTTGGGATGCAGGATCCCAAGACCCTCTGAATATTATGTGGAGTGTCTTGCGACGCTCACGGTCGCCGCTAGTGTTAGAGTCCTCATCTTGGTGGACCACTTTGATGGCCCGCTCTTTCTTCTGGTACTCCATCTCCTCATCATCATCGACCTTGGGGTCGACCTTCTGCTTGTGATAGGATCTTGGTTCCCGATCTTTCGATGAGAATAGGAGAGTTTGATTTGTGGAGGAGAAGACGTTGGCGATCTGACTACACCGTCCCCAAGACGATGCGCCTAGCGATCGGTACACCGACTCCGAAGTTGTATTAATGTTGCTGGTGCACAATCAACCTGACCACGAGGGCCTTTGTTCCTGCAAGCAATTGAAGAACACGCAAGAACAAGAAGAACAAGCACTTATCTGTTGAATCAATCTAAAGTGGGGTTCTGGATACAAGTAGACTGGCGATCTAGTCGACACACGCATGTACAAAGAAGCAGCAGAAGCTAACCTACGAATAAACAAAACCCACCAGCTAATGAGGGTGGTGGCTACTATTTATTACCTCCCTAGGTTGTGAGAAACCCTAATCACGAGTCCCTAATGGACTCCAAACGATACATGGGCCATGGGCCTAATTTTGGTGATGCAGCACCATAGACAGAAAAGGTCTTGGTATTAAAATAACGATTGCGGCCGACTCCAAATAGATATGGACATGAGGCCAGATCCATTTGAAAGTAGACTTGATAATCTTTCCAGGAAGTACTTGAACGCCCAGAACAGAGTCCGTATGAAGTCGTCGTGTCCATCACAAGTTGGTGCTGTTCTGCTGTCCAAATCCCGTCCGCGCGAATTCCCTTCCCATTGGCTTCTCTCCATTGTTCCTAAGCAAAACAAGAAAGCACGTAGTTCCACGGTCTATATATGATGGACATAAGGCCAAGAACGAGTTCACCTCATAGTTTAGTTGACGTGCACGAGTGCGAGTGATCGGACCAGAAACCGGTAGCTGAGTTGGTGTGGATGTATCGAGGGTGTTGATGGGGACTCCCCTTCTTGCATTTGAGTCATCCGCGACTCAAGCTCATCTTCTTCTCCCAAATATAGCTTCAAAGCTGCAAAGTTAAATGTGGGACTAATCCCAAAATCCACAGGCAACTCGAGTTTATATGCATTATCATTAATCCTTTCTAACACTTTGAATGGACCATCAGCTCGAGGTAACAATTTAGACTTTCTCAAATCCGGAAACCTATACTTTCGCAAATGTAACCAAACTAAATCGCCAGGTTCAAAAGTGACATGTTTCTTTCTCTACTACCAGCAAGTTTATACTTGGCATTCATGCACTCTATATTCTTCTTAGTGGTTTCATGCAATTTTAAGATCAATTTAGCATGATGTTTAGCATCAAAATTCACTCGTTCCATTGAAGGAAGATGTAATAAATCAATAGGAGCACGGGACACAAATCCATAAACAATCTCAAAAGGGCATTTCTTAGTACTAGAATGTAGGGAATGATTATAAGCAAACTCAACATGAGGCAAACACTCTTCCCACATTTTTATATTCTTTTTCAAAACAGCCCTAAGCATGGTAGATAAACTTCTATTCACAACCTCAGTTTGACCATCAGTTTGGGGATGACAAGTAGTTGAAAATAAAAGCTTAGTCCCCAATTTTGCCCATAACGTTATCCAAAAATGGCTAAGAAACTTAGCATCACGATCTGAAACTATTGTGTTTGGCACACCATGCAACCTAACAATCTCTCGGAAAAACAAATCAGCAACATGTGTAGCATCATCACTTTTACGACAAGGTACGAAGTGTGCCATTTTAGAAAATTTATCCACGACAACAAAGATGCTATCCCTCCCCTTCTTTGTTCTAGGCACTCCTAAAACAAAGTCCATAGAAATATCCTCCCAAGGCATGCTAGGAACAGGAAGAGGCATGTACAAACCATGTGGATTAAGTCGTGACTTAGCTTTTTGACATGTCGTGCAGCGAGCAACAAAGCGCTCCACGTCTCGCCTCATCCTTGGCCAAAAGAAATGACTAGCAAGTATGTGCTTCATCTTTTTCAATCCAAAGTGCCCATTAGCCCGCCTCCATGCGCTTCTTGTAACAACAACAAACGAACGGAGCTAGCTGGAATGCATAACTTGTTAGCTCTAAACACATAGCCATCGTTGAGGACAAATTTATTCAATGTTTTTCTGTCTTTACATTTCAGCAATACATCTTTGAAATCAGCATCATGTTCATATTGATCTTTAATCGTTTCTAATCCAAAAATTTTAAAGTCAAGTTGAGATAGAAGAGTATAACGTCTAGATAAATCATCAGCAATAACATTATCCTTTCCCTTTTTGTGTTTAATGACATAAGGAAAAGACTCAATAAATTCCATCCACCTAGCATGCATGCGGTTCAGTTTCCCTTGACCCCTAATATGCTTTAGTGATTCATGATCAGAATGGATAATAAATTCTTTGGGCCACAAATAATGCTGCCATGTTTTTAAAGTTCGTACAGGAGCATATAATTCCTTATCATAGGTAGAATAATTCAGAACAGGCCACTCATTTTCTCACTAAAATATGCAACAGGTTTTCCTTCTTGTAACAAAACACCACCCAATCCAATCCCACTAGCATCACATTCAAGCTCAAAAGTCTTAGAAAAATCAGGATGTTGGAGAAGAGGTGCATACATCAACTTATCTTTCAGTATGGTAAAGGTGTTATCTTGTGTGGTGCCCCAAGAAAAAGGTACTCCCTTCTTCGTAAGGTCATTCAGTGGAGCAGCAATGGTGCAAAAATCCTTCACAAAGCGACGATAGAACCCAGCCAGCCCTAAAAAGCTCCGCACCTGTGTGATGGTCTTTGGTACAGGCCACCCCTGAATAGCCTCTACCTTGGCTTGATCAACTTCAATTCCCTGTGGAGTAACAACATAACCAAGGAAAGAGACTCAATCTGTGCAAAAGGTACACATCTCAAGATTACCAAATAATCGTGCCTCACGTAAAGCATTAAAAATAGAACGTAAGTGATCAAGATGTTCATCCATGGATTTGCTATAAATCAATATATCATCAAAATACACAACAACAAATTTTCCAATGAATGCACGCAAAACCTCGTTCATTAATCTCATGAAGGTGCTAGGTGCATTAGTTAACCCAAAAGGCATGACTAACCACTCATATAAACCGAACTTAGTTTTGAAAGTAGTTTTCTATTCATCTCCTAGTTTCATGCGAATTTGGTGATAACCACTACGCAAATCAACTTTTGAGAACACAACAGCACCTCTCAATTCATCAAGCGTATCATCTAAGCGTGTAATAGGATGACAATATCAAATGGTGATATTGTTGATTGCTCTACAATCCACACGCATACGCCAGGATCCATCCTTTTTAGGTACTAGAATAATTGGAACAGCACAAGGACTAAGAGACTCACGTACATAACCTTTGTCGAGTAGTTCTTGTACTTGGCACTGAATCTCCTTTGTTTATTCCAGATTTGTCCTGTATGGTGCACGGTTGGGCAATGATGCACCAGGAATGAGGTCAATCTGGTGCTCAATCTCTCGAAGTGGTGGTAGTCCTAGTGGTATTTCACTTGAAAACACATCAGAATATTCCTGCAAAATGTTAGCAATAGATGAAGGCAAAGAATGTTGCATATCTTAAAGGGAAATCAAAGCATCTTTGCATACCAAAGCATAGGCAACAGAGGTGGAAGCAATTAGTTCATTAATATCAGATTTCATAGCAAACAAGCATTTTCCCTTCAAAGATATCTCATTTTTCTTATCAAACACATATTTGGCATTGTTATTGTTCTCAATGTTAGTATGGTCCCGATATTTAGTTTTCCTAGCTCTACAGCATCATCTTGCACAATAGCTTCAGGAGACATAGGATGCAACACAATTTTTTTTATCGTGGTAAAGAAAAGAATACTGATTTGATCTACCATGATGCATAGATCTCTATCAAATTGCCAAGGTTTCCTAGAAGAATATTACAAGCTTGCATAGGCACAACATCACATTCAACGACATCCTTATATGATCCAACAGTAAAATTGATTCGCACAAGTCTAGTTACCTTTGCCTTACCGCTGTTGTTTAACCATTGAATGTAATAGGGATGTGGGTGCGGTTTGGTACTTAGTGCCAGCTTGGTCACCATGTCACTGCTGGCCAAGTTGTTGCAGCTACCCCTCCATCAATGATCATGCGGCAAGATCGCTCTTTGACGACACACTTTATTTGGAATAATGTGTGCCTTTGATTTTGTTCCGCTTTCTCCATTTGTGCACTAAGCACACGCTGCACAATGAGACTATCATAGCGCGCTGCATCTTCTGCACCAATATGCTCTTCTTAATGTTCATCGCTACCTGCATAGTTAGCTGCAAGCTAAACACATGTATCGTCATCAAAATCGCTAGCAGATGAGTACTCACCGTCATCTTTAACAATTAGAACATGTTTGCTTGGGAAGTCACGCTGCACATGGCCAAAACCCTTGCACTTATGACATTGAACGTCTCTAGATCGTCCAGTAGATGCTACGAAAGAAGCACTCTCGGTGGCCTTTTGGGTGGTCTTTACTGCTGAGCTAGTGGAAGAAGCACGTGGCTTGTTGCCAGAGGAAGAAGGTGCTGCCCGACTTGGTGAAGAAGATGGCGGGGAAGCACGCCCAGTCGAAGGAGTAGTCGTGTGTGGTTGCCATGAGCTAGCCTTTCCTGTAGAAATATTAGTTCTAGAGCTAGCTCGTCGTTCCTTCTCTTCCCTTTCAGCTTTACAAGCAAGATGAAACAAACGGGTAACATTATTGTAATCTTTATAAGCAAGTATATCCTGAATTTCACGGTTTAAACCACCCAAAAATCTAGCCATAGCTGGTTCCTCATCCTCGTCTAAACCACCCAAAAATCTAGCCATAGGATGGCTCCAATAGAGGTGTTCAATGTTTGAATGGAAATCTCCAACGTGCTGATTTTGGTGCTGGTGTCGATCTGCATATTTTCCAATTGACCAAGGCGGTCACTGGTAACACGAAAATCCTCATCAAGCGCTTCTGTGTGTAGCCGCACTTGGCGTTCGAAGTGTTGTATAATTCCCCGTGTGCGAGGTGAATGCACGTCTTCATTTGTATTTGCTCCTCCTGCCATGGTTAGTAGACAAAAAAACAATCCAATATGAAAGGGTAACGTTATCCCTAGCTACAAAGGTGATGGTGGAGATAACTCGCTCACTCTCAACCTGTTCAATCAAGCTCTTACCTGTTCTTACCAAGCTCAGCAAGAAGGTGATGGCAACCAGCAAGTAATGAACAACTTCAAGAGTAGGTGTCAATCTATGGCTTTAGGTGGCTGAACTAGCACAAGGAGCAAACTTTTACCACGTTAATCACAACAAGCTGAATAAATGTTCTACGACATTACTGTGCTGATCTTAGTCTAGACCATACTAGAGACGCGAGCCGGGACACCAATGTCGTCACCAAAAACACCCCAAACAACAATCTGATTTTTTTCCTTTTTTTCGTTTTTTTGTTAGGGTGGTCACCCAAACTCTCTCTAGATGGAATCAGGAGACCCTAGAACAAAATTTGCACATGGGGCTTTTGATCTTGCACTTTCCTTTTTTCTTCTCTAATTGCTTGTGGCTTTTGTGCGGCTTTTGATATTGCACTTGCCTTTTTTCTTCTCTAATTGCTTGTGGCTTTTGTGCGGCTTTTGATTTTGCACTTGCCTTTTTCTTGTTGTCAAACTCAAATTACTAACCTGACTCAAACTCGAAGTAGCAATCTGATTCGAACTCGAACTTGTAATCCAAATCAAACTCGAACTAGGAATCTGACTCAAACTTGAAGTAGCAATCTGATTTGAACTCGTAATTGGACTCAAACTCGAACTAGCAATCCGACTCAAACTCGAAGTAGCAATCTGATTCAAACTTGAACTAGTAATACAACTCAAACTCGAACTACGAATCTGACTTGAACTAGGTGACCGAATGTGACACGAACTCAAAACTCTAGTGGTGCAAAACTAAAGACCAGCAACTTGACTCGTCGAAGCAACCATGAACTCAACCAGTCTTGACTAAGTAGAGAAAGTAAAAGGCACAATGGTCTAGGAATAATGAAAAAAACAGATCTGGTATTTTTTTTGGGCTTTTTCTGGACTATAGGATGATAACAGCGGAAAGAAAAGTAATGGTAGCACTCTCATCGATTAACCTTGCTCTAATTACCACTTGATAGGATCTTGGTTCCCGATCTTTCGATGAGAATAGGAGGGTTTGATTTTTGGAGGAGAAGACGTTGGCGATCCGATTACACCGTCCCCAAGACGATGCTCCTTAGCGATCGGTACACCGACTCCGAAGTTGTATTGATCTTGCTGGCGCACAATCAACCTGACCACGAGAGCCTTTGTTCCTGCAAGCAATCAAAGAACAGGCAAGAACAAGAAGAACAAGCACTTCTCTGTTGAATCAATCTAAAGTGGGGTTATAGATACAAGTAGACAGGCGATCTAGTCGACACGCGCATGTACAATGAAGCAACAGAAGTTCTTTGTGGCTTTTGTGCGGCTTTTGATTTGCACTTGCCTTTTTCTTGTTGTCAAACTCAAATTACTAATCTGACTCAAACTCAAAGTAGCAATCTGATTCGAACTCGAACTAGTAATCCGACTCAAACTCGAGCTAGCATCCTGACTCAAACTCGAAGTAGCAATCTGATTTGAACTCATAATCCGACTCAAACTCAAACTAGCGACCCGACTGAAACTCGAAGTAGCAATCTGATTCAAACTCGAACTAGTAATCCGACTCAAACTCGAACTACGAATCTGACTCAAACTCGAAGTAGCAATCTGATTCAAACTCGAACTAGTAATCCGACTCAAACTCGAACTACGAATCTGACTCGAACTAGGTGACCGAATGTGACACGAACTCGAAACTCTAGTGGTGCAAAACTAAAGACCAGCAACTTGACTCATCGAAGCAACCATGAACTCAACAAGTCTTGACTAAGTAGAGAAAGTAAAAGGCACAATGGTCTAGTAATAATGGAAAAAAACAGATCTGGTATTTTTTTGGGCTTTTTCTGGACTATAGGATGCTAACAGCGGAAAGAAAAGTAATGGTAGCACTCTCACCGATTAACCTTGCTCTGATTACCACTTGATAGGATCTTGGTTCTCGATCTTTCGATGAGAATAGGAGGGTTCGATTTGTGGAGGAGAAGATGTTGGTGATCCGAGTACACCGTTCCCGATCTACTCGATCTTTCAATGAGAATAGGAGTAGCCTGTCTGTTGCCTCGAGCCACGTGGCAGCACTGGAGCCCTCTCCCATGGGGGGAGCGGGATCCCGTCTTGTCAGACACGTGGCCGCTTGGGAGCTCGTCCCCTAGGGGGAGCTTGACTCCTCCTTGAGGTCCATGTGGATACTATGGACCCCGTATCTGAGGTAGAGGGGTTCGGGTCTTCTGGACACGTGGCGCCCTCAGACCCTGCCTTGGCTGGAAGGCAGGACACCTAGGTGGCTTTAGCCTGTGCGCGAGGGTACCCGATATGCCGGGTACGGACAGCGATATAAGAAGAACTTCATATATTCTTTCCAGCAAGATGAGGGCACAGTGATGAAATTTTAAAATCCTATATTACAAAATATTATAAGGATTTGTTTCAAGATCTTTGTGGGGACCGGGGTCCCAATATCCAAGGATCTCATCGGGTGGTGTCGTGCGATGTGACACCCACATTATATATGAAAAGAATCAAAATAAAATACAAATCAAATCTTATATTTATAAACACGGCGGAAGTTTTTACAATACTAAACGAAGGAAAGAGTTTATACATCATAGCTATGCTCTCAGCTCTAGCTATGCAAAAGCAAAGTCGTCCATGCCCTTAGGACGCTTCACACTAGCAGCACTCACTCTCCTTATCACGGCAGCGTGCAGGGCTCTCACTCAGCCGTGAACCCTGATGTGGGTAAGGCGTCGTCGTCAAGCCCTTCATCAACAGTATAACATGCAAAACTCGTTAACTGCAAACATGAGCATAAGGCTCAGTGAGACTGACCCATATCACTAGACATATGCAAGGTAAAGACTAAACATAGGTAGGAAATAGCATAAGTAGACTCGCCTACAAGGGGATCCTTATAGTCATGTTTTAAGTAGCAAATGACATTCCTCAGGCACGGCACATCATAGACTCCGCAATCAAACAAGAAACGTTTTGCCGATGATATAACATGCCCAAAGCACATAATGCTATTACAGGTTAAGTGTTTGGAAACTGTAAACTTTAATTGTTCTATCTCTAAGCCACACAAGGTTGCAATATAATATTGTAGTCATTGCAGCAATTCATAATATTTTAACCACTGTAGATTACTACGTCACGGTGCAGTGAACAAGTGATACTCAAATAACTGCGAGGGACAGTGATTTCAATCAGTAGACACCCAGATAACATGTCATGCACACCCGTGCGTAAGAAGCGTGCAATGCTCCTCACAATGTCATACGCAGCAACCTTTTACAAGAAACTCAAAACACTGGACCGGTCCCACCATCGCAGGCATAAGATCCCCCCACAGAGCGTGTCTGTGCTCGCCGGCAGATTTACACCTTGCTGCCCTCAACCCACCCCTATCGACAGTGGGGTATGCCTTGACACCCAAGTTGTCAAGTTACATTGGTTTCCTGGGTTCCATATGCCCAGTATGCATCCAGTACAGTTCAAACTTGTCCAACAGGGCTGCACACGGATCGGTCCTCAATCGACACAAGCAGGGCTACGCACGTGAGACCACGTCTCGCTGCATCATATCCCGCTGGTCGGTCTCCAATTCATAATCATAAATCATTCTTTGATCAAATTCATCCCGTGTGATAAAATCCTATCTCGCGAGTAGATTCCAACTACTCGACTTCTACCGAATTCCTCAAAACATTAGAATGGCATTTTCTACTCGTCAAGTTGTAGACCTACCCAATACTCCATGGGATTTGTGGGTCATGCAAGTTGAGTAACAAGCACCTTAGACCTAATGCACAAAACTCATCCTAGACATAAGTGATACAAATAGAAACTTTGAAATAACACTTAAATGCAAACCGGGACTTGCCTTAGGTTGCGACTAAATAGAAGTCAATAAAGTCGGCTCTTGATCTTCAAAAAAAAAATCTTCTCATCAACTCTCAGCTTCAAGTACTCCTCCTCCTGCTCCATAATAGACTCATCGCAGCAAATTCATGATGGTTCCTTCTCCGCCATATGATGCTCCTCGTCGAATACCTTCGTCGTGCTCACTAGTCGATATGTATATGCGCAAATGGAGAACATAGTTTAGTAAAGAGGAAACAACTTTATGTAGCTAATGCAGAATTAATCGTAGGATGCTATGGCTACAGGAGGGTTGGTGCTGTATATTATTTCTGAGGTGCAGAAGTTTACAAAGTTGATTTGGCAGGAGTGTGGCGAGTATGAATTTCAATAAGACATATATGAACGTATAGTTTAGCTTGAAGAAGAACTATATGAATCTTAAGAGAGGAACTATCATGTTGTACAGGGATTAAGGAGTGATCTGTGCTGGTCCAACTCTGGTAGAAAAAAATTTGAGTTCATCAAAGATGATTTAAGAATAAAGTTTGTATGGACTTCTAGGTAACAATCGTGTGCGAAAATGAATAATTGGGATAATGGTGATGGAGACCAAGCCTAATGAACCTGGAATTCTTGTAATTAGCCTACAGGTGACCCAATAAAAGTGCTAGAAAAGTTTCAGTTAAAGAAATGGCAATTTGTAATCTACAAAATTCAATAAGACTTTATGCTTCACTAAATTCTTATGGTTGTACTGAAGTTTTTACATAGGCAAAAGTTGGTTTCTGTATAGTAGAGGTTCATAGGGGTCCAAAAAAAGTTGTTTGACATGTTTCTAAGCTTCCTACCTAGAGATATGAATTTTACAAGTTGCTATGAATTCTGGAATTGTTCTGTTAATTAAATGGGATTTTCAATTAACATACAGGTTTGCAATGCTATTTGGATCAGTAAATAACGTCAATTAAATTTGAAATTTTTACTGTAGATCAGGTGTATATGGAAGAGTATTATGTAAATGTGTGGGAGATATCACACGAGGATAACAAGAGTAATCAAATTATGAAGTACAGATCCTAATAGGTTTAATTCTACAGTTTCTTGGACTTCCAGATCAAATGGTTTAAACTACAGCAAAGCATAGATTAAATTGAGTATACAGGAATTTATATGGTATTTTTAGTAATTATACTATGAGTAATTGAATTTTGAAGTTGGCAATATATTCTGGAATTATGGTTTTGTTAATATTCAACAGTTTTTGTGCAGCAGTCAAAGAAATGGAATCTGGGTACATTATACAGGTCCAATGTCTATGAAACATTTACTGGGGTTCAGGAACACCTAAGTGGAGATTCTGGTAATTTTTAGGATTTTTGTAGTGTGAGGGTCAGCTGGAATAATTCTCTGTGTTTGGAGAAAATGAGTTACACAGAAATTAATTTGACTTTTCATGCCCAACCAATTGCGCCACTGCAAAATATAGGTAAAAAGGACTGCAGCAATTTATTTTAGATTTTTAGAGCAAGTCTACTACAAGTAGTTGATTTTTGAAGTTGGGCAACTTCTCTGGCATTTGGAGACCTAGGTTCGTAAATGGCGGCCACGACGATCCATGTTCCGACTAGCCCGAGCTATGATACTTCAATTCAATAAAGGGACGTGTAGAGCAGTTTATTGCAGACCTTGGATGCTGCTCAAATGAGCTTGAATGGGGCTGAGCTGTTGGGGCGATGGAGACTTGTTGTGGCGGCCGAAAAATGTTGACGAAGGTGAGCTCCGCCTGTTGCAAACCAACAGCTCGGGGAGACCTCGGTTGGGTGCTTCGGGAAGGTGGAGGAGAAGGTCTTGTGGTCTCCAGCAAGCTTGGTGGAGTGAAGAAACTCCGGATGGCGCCAGACAACGTCGTTCCCATGCAGGCTCCATGGCGGCAAGGAAACAGAGAGGTGCATGCTTGCTCTTACCAAAGAACGAAGAGAACAACCAAGGAGATTGTGTGTTGGGGTGATAAGGGGAAGAGAGCAATGGTGTTTTTCTCCCCACGGTGCAACGCATGCACTGGCTTGCATGCCCGTGCATGGCACTACGGCAAGAAATAGAGAGTGACGGTTCTTTCCTGGTCAAGATGACATGTGGGACCCATAGTTTCCCCCTCCTTATCCCCTCTGTTAACTCTTTCCTCTATTTAAATAATCTTCAAAAATTGCTCAAACTTGGTGGCCAAGGAAATAAATTGGGTAAAACCTAAATGTGAACTCAATTTCAATATTTAGTAAAGTTTCAAACAAATTCAAATTTGAACTTGAATTCTGTATTTTAATGGTCTCGTCAAAATAAATAGCAAATGACATTCAAATATTATGAAAAATCGCATGAGAACTATTTGAGGTATGGGAAAGCAATGGTGGGTCCAATTTCATGTTTTGGCCATTTTTCATATGACATTGGTTTTGAATTTGAATTTGAATGTCCCATTTTAGGGTTGGAATTATTCCTTTTTCTTTATCTCTATTTTGTTTTCTTTTCTCCTTTAATTGTCATTCAAAATGTGAATACTTGGAAATTAAGGATTTTATATCTTAAGTTCTAATATACAGTAGCAACCATGTACTATATGTAAAATTTTAACAAGTTCCTATTTCTGAATATTAACCGATCGAGTAACAATTTAATTCATGTGAGTAATGAATTCCTAATTGAACTTAAAAAAATTAAGTTCGCATTTTTTGCATTCGCATTCTTTTCAAATGTGGGCTTTTTCAATCTTGAGGAGGAGTTTTTTTCCTTCAATGAAGACCGAACAGGGGATATCTCACAAGTAACCACCAAGGAGAATGACTTTCTTATTGCTCCCTTCACGATAGAGGAAGTTAGGAAAGCAGTTTCCCAAATGGAACATAACAAGGCCCCCGGGCAAGATGGTTTTCTTGCAGAATTTTATCAACACTTCTGGGAGGTTATTAAAGTAGACCTTATGAAGATGTTTGAATCATTATATGCAGGACAATTAGAAATATTTGGAATCGATTTTGGTGAAATTACATTAGTACCTAAGATTAAGGAAGCAAACCGGATACAACATTATAGACCGATATGCCTCCTTAATATTAGCTTTAAGATATTTACAAAGGTCATTACAAATAGACTTAATTTGGTGGAGACCGTGTGATTCGACCGACTCAGAAATCCTTCATGAAAGGGAGAAACATCCTCGATGGAGTGGTGATTCTTCAAGAGACAGTTCATGAGTTACAGTTACACCGAGAAAACGTCAGTGGAGTGATCTTGAAAATAGATTTTGAAAAGGCTTATGATAAATTTAATTGGTCCTTTCTTCAACAAACATTAAAAATGAAAGGATTTAATGAAAAATGGTGTGAATGGATTCGTTCTTTCATTACTAGGGTAGTGTGGCTATTAAAGTTAATGACAATGTGGGTCATTAATTCCAAACAAAAAAAGGATTGATACAAGGTGATCCGTTATCACCAATTTTGTTCAATATAGTGGCTGAAAGGCTAGGGGTCATTATTGAACGTGCAAAGAATGTGGGACAAATCGAAGGGATAGTACCACATTTGGTTGATGGCAGACTCTCTATTTTCAATATGCTGATGACACCATTCTCTTCATAGATCTTAATCTAGAAAAAACTAAGAATCTCAAAGTAATACTTTTAGTGTTCGAGAAGCCTTTAGGTGTTAAAATTAATTTCTGTAAAAGCGAACTATTTTGCTTTGGAGATGCTTAAAACATGGCAACGCAATATGCTGTGTTATACGGATGCGGAATTTTCCAATCCAGTATCTGGGGATCCCGATCCATTATCAAAAGCTTAGAAATGCCGAGTGGAAACATGTGGAAGAGCGAGTTGAGAAAAGATTAAGTGGTTGGAAAGGGAAATTATTATCCCCTAGTGGAAAACTGATACTCATTAATGATGTACTTAGTAGTATGGTATTGTATATGATATCTTTTTTCCAAATACCAAAATGAGTGTTGCATAAGTTGGATTTTTTTAGATCTTGCTTCTTTTGGCAAAGAGATAGTGATAAAAAGAAATACATACTGGCTAGATGGAACGTAATTTGTCGCCCAAAGGTCGGTTGGGAATCAATGACCTTTGGACTAAAAATAAAGCTCTACTGGTAAATGGTTATACATGCTTCTTACTGAGGACAAGGTCTGGCAAAACCCACTGAAAAGAAAATATGTTGGCTCAAAAGCGTTATCCCAAGTTTATTGGAAACAGAGCGACTCGCACTTTTGGGCAGGATTGATGGCGACGAAGACACAATTCTTCCACTTTAGCACTTCCATTATTCTAGACGGTCACATATCAGATTCTGGGAGGACCGACGGTTGGGAAATACAACTCTGAGAGAAATTTGGGTTTGTATAATATAGTACGCCATAAACATGACACGATTAAGATGGTGATGATAGGTGGAACATCAAATGTGTCATTCAGGCGTAATTTATTTGGACCCTGTTTAGAGGCATGGAACGGTCTTGTGGATCGGTTGTCGTTAATACAGCTTACACAAGAATCGGATGAATGTCGTTGGAATATACAAGCCTCCAGTAAATTTTTGGTAGACTCTATGTACAAAGCATTAATGCATTTGGACGTACCAGTTGACAATAATAAAAAAATCTAGAAGATGAAAACACCATTAAAAACAAAAAAAAATTGATTGGTATCTACGTAACGGAATAATAATGAAAGATAACCTGGCAAAATGAAATTGGCAAGGAAATAAGAAGTCTTGTTATTGTAATCACAATGAGACAATCAAACACTTATTTTTTCAATGTCACTTCGCCCGTTCTATATGGTCAATCATCCAAGTTGCTTCAACTTGTAGCCACCAAATAGCGTAGCTAATATTTTTGGTCATTGGCTACAAGGGATAGATAACAAGTACAAATGCACTTCCGGGTGGGAGCGATTGCCATTATTTGGTCGCTTTGGCTATGTAGAAACGATTAATTTTTAATGGTAAAAGTTTATCTTCTCTGGAGGTTATTTACAGGTGTACTTCTTTGCTCCATTCATTGTCAGCTTTACAGCGTTTGGAGTACAAAAACACGTATATGGAGGTGTGTACACGATTAGAGCTGGTGGCGGGACATATTTTTACCCATCTTGGGTGGCAGCATAACCTACGGATCAACTCTACATCGTTTCATAGTCTCTTATGAGCAAATATATATCTTGTATTGTGTTTGCAATGTTATAATTTTTTGTGTTTAGTGGCTGCGTGCATCTCAGTTATGCAAAAGCCGGGTGCACACTCTAATGTATCTCCTGGATACTTATGAGTTTAATAAAGTGCTCATTATAAAAAAAAAGATGCTGACAAAGATGAGTTCCTCCAGGAACTATTATCTCTCAAGCCAGCTAGTGCTACACCTTGGCTTTGCCTAGGAGATTTTAATTTGATTGTCGAAGCGCGGGATAAGAATAACTCGAATCTAGATCGAAAGTTGATGGGTCTTTTAGGAGAGCTCTGGACTCGGCCGAACTGCTGTAAATCTCTCTTCAAAACAGGAGGTTTACTTGGAGTAATGAGTAGGAGAATCCCACTCTTGTGAAGTTAGATAGAGCTTTCTACATTAAAGAGTGGGACTTGTTCTCAGGATGTTGTCTGTATGCCCTGTCCTCATCTCTGTCAGATCATTCTCCAATATTGATATCCTCCCAGTACAAGTCCGACACTAAAGCAACGTTTAAATTTGAGAATTTTTAGCCAAAACGCCTTGGTTTTCTTGAAGCTGTCCAAGCTGGTTGGTCTGCGCCTATCCCTGGTGCTTTGTCGCCAATGAATGTCCTAGATGCCAAGCTGAGGCACACTGCTAAGGAGCTATCAAGATGGAGCAACACTACATTTGGTCAGGCCAGATTGCAGCTTCATATAGCTAACGAAGTGATTGGGCGCCTTATGGAGCACAAGAGGTTAGGGAGTTATCCCCGGATGAATTGCAGTCTAGAAAGGAGCTGAAAATCTGAGTGTTTGGCCTCGCAGCAATAGAGCACTCTCATCAGCGACAAGCGTCTCACATTACCTGGCTTTGTGAAGGCGACGCTTGTGCCAAGTTTCTCCGTCTCAAGATGAATGCCCGTGCTATAAAAATTACACTGCTTGTCTTAAACAAGATGACGATCATTATCTTTGCGGGCACCAGGAGAAGGCCGAGTTGCTACAGAGGCACTTTCAGACCATTGTCTCTACTCATCATCATAGAACAAAAACTCTCAGCTGGGACCGCCTTGTTTGGCCACCAGTGCCACTCGAGGGGCTGGACAGTCCATTCTCAGAGACAGAGGCTTGGGAATGTATTTGTGCCATGCCAGCGGAGAAGGCGCTGGGCCCCGACAGCTTCACCGGTACCTTTTATAGGAGTTGTTGGTCCATAATCAAAACGGAGGTACTTGCCGCCCTCAACTCCTTCTATAACCTCCAAGCTAGACCGCTAAGGTGAATGAATGGGGCGAAGATCACCCTGCTACCAAGAACCCAAGTGGTAGAATCACCTGGCGATTTTCAACCAATAAGCCTGATTCATTCATTTGCGAAACTCATCTCCAGAATCATGGCAACGCGTCTGGCCAGACACATAAACAAGCTCATATCCAAAGCGTAGAGTGCCTTTGTGAAGATGCGAGGCATTCAGAATAATTACCTTTATGTTAGGAATCTGTGCGAATCTTTCATCAACAAGGGAATCCTATGTTACTGTTTAAGCTGGATATATCAAAGGCTTTCGACTCTGTAGCTTGGGACTATATGCTGGAGATGCAGCCGTGCAGAGGCTTCCCACAGCGGTGGATGTAAAAGACCAAATTTGAAAAGAACAAAAACTCAAAAATATGATCTTAAAATTTTTTAAGTTGAAATAGAAAATCAACTAAATGAGGTTAAGAATATGACTCTTAAAAATGTTAGTGTAAATTTGAGCTCAGGAATCATTGTGAGAAAGAAGAGATGGGAATAGAAAATGGAGCTCACTTAGGGAATTGAAATTTAACTTTAAATGGGAGTTTCAAAATCAAATCAAATTCTCCAATTCAAATCTGTCAAACTTCAAATTTGAATTCACCAATGTCTTTCCCAGGTTTCAAACATCATCTATGCCAATTTTTGCTATTTTTGAACCTCATTTTCTATTTATTTGGATCAAGCAAAAGAGGGGATTCAAATTAAAATTCAATCCTGAGTCAAATTCAAATTTATCAATTTTCGAATCTGATTGTACAAATGAGTTCCAAATATTCAAAGTACATCACCTGCCAAATTGTATTAATTTTAGACATTATTCAATAATTAATTGCATCTAGTCATAAGAGAGAATTCAAATTCAATTCAAATTTAAACTCCAATTTCAAACCTATCAAATTCTCAAGCTGAATTCCAAATATTCAAATTACTTACTCTGCAAGTATGCATTACAATTTGAGTTGTTATAGAGGTAAAAATCAGAGATATCTTTGGAGAGGATGAGAATGGAGGGGTGGGACCCACATGTCATACTCTCATTGTGCAAAAATAGAGTCTATCTTCTCCCTGTTTCTCTGTTCCTCGCCAAGGCGCCACGCACAAGCATGCATGCACCAAGCTCCCTGCATGCATGCTTGCTTGATTCACTGCACCTACAGCACACACACACACACCACCGGCCTCCTCCAGGTATTTTCTTACCCAAAGTTGTGTGCTCTCTGCTTCTTCGCCCACGGAACAAATCTCTACCACTCAGGTTGCTCGCCTTCAGCTCTTGATTCACGTGAAATCCTACCCTGCTGTAGACAGCAAAAATTGGCGCAAAGATCATCTCTACCTTCTCCTCTAGTTTGTTTCTTGTTTCCCTACCAAAGCTCTCTGTGTTTTTGAAGCTCCTCGCAGCTGTCCATTGGTGACGACGTCAAGCACCACTACCTCACCGTCTCTAGGCCGAAGCAAATCACCTTGCAACCAGCCGACAGAAACACAAACATGCGCAACTGTTCTCTCTTCACTGCTCTATAAGCATCTTGCCAGTCCGCAGCTTGTAGTCGAAGTAATCAAAGTTTTAATGTTCGTTGTCTTATAGAACCAAAGTTATCCCTCAAGAAATTCCAATTCCACATTTGATTATTCGTCAATTCAGTTAGAGAATATATTCCTCATGTACCTACGGACCTCTCGGATCGAACGTGACTGGGTTTCATCCATTATCCACGCCGGAATATGATTTTACCCTCCACCACACAATTTGATCTAGGTCATCGCCGATACCCATCTTGCAGCCGTGTTCCATCCAATTGGAGTTTGTATTCATGTTCCCCATCTTCCTAGGCTACTTTAGGATCCAATTTCGAGCTTAATCGACAGTCTCGGTGCTGTTTCCACCTTGTCCATCGAAACTTGCCGCCGCCTTGCCGTTGCCCACCGGTTTCCTTTACCTCCGCATGTGAAGGCGTTGTCCGACATGTTGCCCGTAAATCAGGGGCTGTGTTGCCCTACCTCCCATCTCCTGGTCTCGCCGTCCATCCAGGGAACTGCTGCGCACTGCTAGGGCGCCGCAAGCTCGGGCCTTAGCGAGAGGTTGAAAACAACCGATATTGGGGGCCCACCTGTCGGTCTCTTCCTTTTTAATTGACTGAATATGCTGCGGCTATTAGATGATGTGGCTACATTGTTTAAATTGTGCCCCCCCCCCCCATGTGGGCTCATCAGAATTGGCTGATTTTACACCTCGTGGGCCAGTGCCGGTTTAAACAATTTTCCATTGAAGAATTCCAGATTTGTTTCAAACTTCCAAAATCATAGCTCCCTGTATAATTGGCCAAAAATTCTCAAATAAATTTGTTAGAACCAATGTGATCTATGCTTTCCATTGGTGCACTTGAATTAGAATGAAAGTCGAAGTATTCCCCCCAATAATTCACTAATCAAAATGGCTTTGGTTTTACTTCCCAATGATAGTTTTATTAGAAACATCCCAAGTCTGGCCAAATTCTTCCTCATAATTCCTTTGGACTCCAGTGAAAACTTTGAAGCCATTTGACTTCATTTGTTAGGTCAAATTGAGTTTCCAAGCTGTAAGCACATGAAAAATTCCAAAACTTCCAGAAACATTTTGCGAAAATTGTTCCAACTTCTAAAATCAATATCTACCTGTAGAATGCTTAGAAATTTATGAAACTAATTTTGTTAGACTCCCCTTTACCTCCCCTAAACAAAAATGAACTGTTGCCTATGTCAAAGCTACAGAACAGTCATGAAAATTCTGGGAAGTGTTAAATTTCATAGAATTTTAGAGAACACAAACTGCCATGAACATAGCCCAAATTTGGCCAAGACCCCTCCCATACTACATCTTCTTGACTGTAAGATTTTGGGAAGCATAGGACTTGATTTATTACAGTAAACTGTGTTTCATATCTCAATTTCCATTGCCCATTTCACTTCATATTCACGTTCTACTATGTTTCACTTTTGTTCCTCGGCTATTGTTCCTGAATGCAGCAGAGACCTTCCTAGAGTCCTTGTACAGCAGGGTGCTTCCCTCTTGTCATTTGTATCATGTTCCTCCTTACTAAACTATATGTCCAACATGATACATACTCCATTTCATATCCACTCCTACTATGTTTCCACTTTGATTTTTCTTTGTTGCTGTACACCACATAGGCCAGCACTTCCACACTAGTTAGATTCATCATTCTTGAGTTTACGCAACCTCATTTAATACTTTGCTAAACTGCCTCTTCTTATGTGCATATTCATTTAGATAGTGAATGCGATGAAGGCGATCGAGGAGGAGTACAACTCAGAGGCAAGGGTTTCCATCCCGGAGCTACCATGGCGGATTCTCCAGAGGAAAATCAAGCTACTGACTTATTGACAATACCTAATCGCAACCTAAGGCAAGCCCCAGTTTGCATTTAAGAGCTATAGCAAACTTTTGCTTTTATATCACTCATATGAACAGTCCTATATGTGCATTAGGGCTAAGGTATTCGATACTCCTAATGCATGACCCACAAACTCATGGAGTATTTGTGTAGGTTGATAGCTCGACGTGTCGAATTGCCATGCTAATGTATTAGGGAATCCGGTAGAAGCAAGTAGTTGGAATCTACACGCAAGATAGTGATATCGTCACACGGGATTGGTTTTGTAGGGAATGGCATATGAACTGAATATGAGACTGGGCAGCGTCGACAATCCTGGTTTACTTATTTTGTTAGGTCTTGGGTAGGATGCAGCGAGACGTGGTCTCAGGTGCATAGTCCTGCCTGTGTCGATTGAGTATCGATCCGTGTGCGGCCCTGCTGAACAAGTTTGATATGTACCGACGTCATGCATACTAGATATATGGGCCCCTGGAAACTAATGTAACTTTTGAACCTGGACATTGACGCATAGCCCACTGTCTATAGGGGTGGATTGAGGGCAGCAAAGTGTAAATCCGCTAGCGGGTACCGACATGCTCTGTGTAGGTTGCTTCTGCCCGAGATGATCGGACCGGTTCGACATTTGGGTTCCTTGCAAAAGGTGGTTATGCATGATGTCATGTGGAGCACTGCACGCTTCTTACGTATAGGTGTGCATGATGTGCAATCCGGATGTTATTGATTAGAATCACCATCCCTCACAGTTATAGACCGAGTACTGCTCGTTCATCGTGTCATGACGTAGTAAATAAGAGTAGTTGCAATCTTATGAATTTTGGTTTCATGAATATAATTGTATCACAACTTGTATGCATTAGAATTAGTATAATTAAGTTTACACTTTCTGAATGTTTAACTTGTATAAGGCTTCTGCAAACCTTGGCCATGTAACATTGTAGACGAAGTATTTCTTGTTTGATTGTGGAGTTCATTATGTGTCATGCCCATTAAGGGTCATATGCTACCATAAAACTGATATAAAGATTTACTAATGGGTGAGTCCCTTATGCAAATTCAGCTTTCCTATATTACAAGTCTCAAGCATGTAGAGTTCTATGTTTAATGGAGACGGTTAAGTCTTACTGAGCCATCGTGCTCACGGTTGATTTATATGTGGTTTTGTAGGTAATAGCTTAATTGCTGCTATTGAGGGTTGTTCCGTGAGACCTCGAACTTGCCGAGATTACCTCCCACGTGAAACCACGTCATTGCATTATGTTCGTTGTATTGCTAGTGAGAAGCGTTCACGGCCATGGACGACTTCTCTCGTGCATAGATAGGTTGAGAGTATGAGTATGTACTTCTGTTGCGTGTGTACCATTGTTGTACACCGGTACCCGGCATATCGGGTACCCTCGTGCACAAGCTACAGTCGCTTAGGTGTCCTACCTTCCAGCCAAGGCAGGGTCCAAGGGTGCCACGTGTCCAGAAGACCCGGACCACTCTACCTCATATATGTGGTCCGAAGTATCCACATGGTCCTCAAGGAGGAGTCCAGCCCCCCTGGGGGACGAGCTCCCAAGCGGCCACGTGTCCAGCAGGACTGGATCCCGCTCCCCCCATGGGAGAGGGCTCCGATGCTGCCACGTGGCTCGAGACAACAGACAGGCCACCTCCCCGAAGAGGTGGGCTCTGGCTCTACCACGTGTCCCGTGGCCCTAGAGCCTTTGCTCTACACAGGAGCAGGCTCCGGGGCTGCCACATAGTCTGCATGACAGAACCCGACCTCCCCCATAGAGGATAGCTACCAAGCTGCCATGTACCCTGCAACTTGCCCTGGGCGGTGAGTTGCGGGAGTTAAGAAGGCTTTGTGCCTTGTCCATATCAAGCATTGAAGACTCGCATCTTCCCTAGGTGCACGACACGACACACGCCTACTGTCAGGTACCGCTGCGCCGAATCGCATCGCAGTAAAGATGCCGAAGGCCTACCCCACTCTGCCATGTTGGTATCTTACAGCGTCAAGGACAGTTAGATGGGACATACCCTACCATCATCAACGACTACGCATGTGTGACATCCTGGCTCAAGCTTCAATAGGATTGATAGAATAACTCATATCATCAAGGTATACCTTTTTTTCCGGAAGCTCACCTGCAAAGAACTCTAAGGTTGACCGTGCTTGGCCCGAAACAATTTACGGATGGGTGACTGACCAGGAAGTTTCCTCGGGTGTGCACGAGTGAGGACAAAATGCGTAGAAAAGACTAGTATTGGTCTGTGGGGGCTAGTCTGTGATCCTAGAGAGCTGCAGAAGTAACGACCGCCAGGCCCATAGTGGCTGGGGTGTTACAGCATGGTATCAGAGCCGACCCTCACGATTTCACGGGTGCGTATAGGTCAGGGATGTGGGTACGTACGCATGACGTGTGGGTCCTCTAGGAGGGACACGGTATGGTATGTATGCCAGTACTGAACGTATGGACGTGGCCAAGAGGGGACGTTTCTGGCTTGGGAGTTGACCACGAGGACGTCGGTCCTATAAGGGGGTGGATTGTGACATCCTGGCACAAGGTTTGATAGGATTGATAGAATAATTCATATCACCAAGGTATACCTTCTTTTTCGGAAGCTCACCTGCAAAGAACTCTAAGGTTAAGCGTGTTTGGCCCGGAGTAATTTACGGATGTGTGATCGACCGAAAAGTTTTCCCTGGTGCGCACGAGTGAGGACGAAATGCGCAGAAAAGACTAGTGTTGGTCTTTGAGGCTAGTCTGTGATCATAGAGAGCTGCAGAAGTAATGACCGCCAGACCCGTAGTGGTTGGGGTGTTACAGCATGGGCCACTAGCGACTGAGGCGGTAAGACGGCGAGTCTTTAAGCCGTAGTCAAAGGAGGCTTTTGCGAGAAGCTTAGATCTTTAGGATAAGATTGCCCCGGGGCCACCTGTCGGGCCCCGGACCCCACTTGTAAGGCGTCCAACCTTGTCTATAAAAGGACTGGACTGCCACCGATAAAAGGGATCCCCAATCTACGCATTCATACACACACACCAGCAATACAACCACACCGTGGAGTAAGGCGTTACACTCTTGCGGCTCGAACCACGTAATAACCACCGTATCACACTCTCATATGTGCGATCACTCGATAGAGGACTAAGCCCTGCCGATCAAAGAACCTCCGTGGGCTGCTCCTTAGCAGATCCGGGGAGAAGTGTCGCATTAACACTTTGACATTTGGCATGCCAGGTAGGGGCCTTTTCCCTCAAAAAAGTGGTAGCGCTTTCACCGCAATGGTGTTCATCAAGCTGTGGGTGGCAGTTTTCGAGGCTGCCGTCCGGTGACCAGATCCATCGCCCGAGCAGCACACTCTTATCCATCACGCCCCCGCACAGATGCAGTTGGCCAGGGTGGTGCCTCCAGGCATGTCTTGGCCCAGTCAGTGCACCCGCAGTCGCTGGCTACAAGTCCGGAGAGCGCTCTGGCAGTAGCAAGAGCCCCTCACCCACCACCCACCACCCTTGAACGCTTCCCAGTGAGCGGCTCAGTAGTGGGTCCAAGACATCAACCACTTAATCATTGCGACCATCAACTCCCCCAACAGAGGGAGGCGTCACATGTTGCTATCGCGCATGCCATCCATCAACCATCGCACCTTCGACTCCCGTTCCACCAGGCTGGCTAGCGCTGGTCGAATCTCCATGGAGGACTGACTGTCGTCAAGCTCAGATAGATGGACGTGTCATCATCGAGCAGCAATGAGAGAGGTAGTGCAACCTTGAAGTCTAGTATGGCCCTCAAGGGCCTGAGAAGGAGGCATCCTCCGTCCGAGGAGGACCACATGTAAACCCTCTGTCGTCGCCGCCTAACTAGGATTACGTCAGGCAGACCGCACCCGTGCAATACTCTGTGTAGCAGGTGCCGCAGCAGCAGTACTTGGCACAGCCGATACCACAGCAACAGATGCCACAGCAGCAGGCTCCACAACAACCGCACATGGCACAACAAACCCCCCTACGGTACGCTATTAGTATGCCTCTCCGGTGGATCCCATCGTAGGGTGCATGGCCTTGGCGCCATACCTCTGCTTGATGACGTGGCCTCGCAAGTTCCAGCCACACCTATCAGAAAAGTTTTACAGGAGCGTCAACCCAGCCGATTCCTGCAAATCTACACCACGACACTCCTTGTTGCAGGAGCAGATGAGTCTGTCCTGGCAAACTACTTCCCTGTTGCCCTGATCGACTCGGCCTGGTCATGGCTGATGAACCCGCCTAAGGGGTCCATTACCTATTGGGATGAGCTCTGCCGACAGTTTACGGCCAACTTCGGTAGCTCCTACACGTGTCCCGGCACTGAGCTCGACCTCCACGCCGTGTGACAACAACCCAAGGAGATGCTATGATCATTCATCCAACGTTTCTCCCAGGTACGCAACTCAGTCCCCAACATCCTGAATGCTTTTGTCATAGTAGCATTCTGGCAGGGAGTGCGTGATCGGAGGATGCTCGAGAAGCTAGCCACGCACAATGTCCAAGAAGGTTGTGACTGGTACACCCAGCCTGCCCCCAGAGTGGGTGGAGTCGGCCAGACCGGTGAAGGGGCCGTTACCCCGGGTAGTGGAAAAAAGAAGAACAAGAACCGGGCGGTGGCCAAAACAAGCCGTTGCATGGGTCACCCGTCGCCGTAGCAGTGGCGACCGGCGGTGGAAAACCCCCACGCTCCAACACACGCCCACGTCAGCCACTTGCTACTGACAACGGCGCCGAGCCTTGCCCGGTGCACAAGACTCACGACCACACTGCGAGCGAGTGTTGGGAGATCAAGAGATGCACCGAGCGATACCAAGAGCGGGTGCAACAGTGTCACGATGGCACCCCCTTCCGCCAGTGAGAGGGCAAGCAGAAGGTTGACCCCAAGGTCGATGACGATGAGGAGATGGAGTACCAGAAGCAGGAACAAGACATCAAGGTGGTCCACCAAGACGATGACTCTGACGCCAGCAGCGACCACGAGTGTTGCATGACTCTCCATGTAATATTTGGGGGGGTCTTGGGGTCCCGCATCTCGCAACGCGGTCAAGACCTTGCGTGGAGCAGTGGCTTCGATAGCCCCTGCTCCCGCTCCAACGCCGCACCAAAACTCCTGCCACTCCTGGTCGCCCACACCATTGCCAACGTCAAGCTCCACTACATCTTGATAGATGGCGGGGTCGGCCTCAACCTCATCAGTCGTGTAGCCTTCGACCAGCTGCAGATCCTGGTGTCGAAGCTCACCCCCTCGAGCCCGTTCTCAGGGGTGGGGCCAGGGAACATCATCCTGTACGGCAACATCAACCTTCGGTGACCTTTGGGACACCCGACAACTACAGGATCGAGAGCATCCTGTTCGACGTTGCAGACGTTAGTCTCCCCTTCAACGCCATCATCAGCAGGTCAACCTTGTACCGATTCATGGTTGTAGTCCACTACGGCTACCTTGTCCTAAAGATGTTGACCCCTTCTAGCGTCCTCAGGATCCACAGAGACCGCACTGCTGTGGTGTTAGCCTTGGAGAAGCTCCAAGCCCTCATAGCAGACCCAGCACCAGCCCAAGGTGGCGCTGGACTGAGTCAGCCTCCGCCAAGCTCGCGCCAGCGCGGCTCACCCGCTGTACCCCTTCTGCAGCCTTTTGACAGTACCGACACTCCCGTCAAAGCTGTCAAGATTAGTTCTGGCTCTGCTCACACCACCCGCAAGGCGGGGGGCCAGGGCAGAAAGTAAGGACGCCCGCTCATCGCCCCACTGGTAGCTATCGATGACAAGTTGCCCGTCAACTGTCACAGCTACCCTTGGAGCTTTGAGCACCATGTATATATTAGCATAGTAGGACAGTGTGATGGTATTCATAGTGTCTAGGAGCAGCATTTAGGACAACCAAGCTCCGGGAGGGTTAGGTCCAGAGTGCACAGACAGCTTAGCCTTGTCCCGAACCCTAGGCCTGTGCACCCTGCCTCCCTCGGCATCCGGAAGCAAGCAGTTGCCTTCTTTTGTAAAAATTTGTCTCCTCCAATGATCACCGATATAAAAGAATCATTGTCTTACTCCAAGTTCCCCTAACATGTTCATTTAATTACACGTTAATTTTATAATAAACATTGCTAGACTCGTTTATTGTATATTGCTTCCATATACACGGTAATGCATTTTGTATCTTACCCTTGCTAGAGTTGTGCAAACCTACTGCAGGCGGGCCTGCTTGAGGTACCTGCGATGTGTGAGGGGTTCTCTTTGCTGCCTCCATCCTTGGAGTCCTGTGACACCGGATGGCTTCTCAGGAAAGGTCTACGCCAAGCCAAAGGTCCAGGGTGTGTGAACTGCTTAGCCTGGTCCTGTACCCTGAGCACGCAAACCCTACCTCTCAACGCTACAACCGAGTATTGGGGGCTAGAAAGTTCGCACCCTAAGGATGGCGGGAGCCGAATCCCAAAGCGCTAACACATTGAATTACCCAAGCCCCGTGTGTCAGCTCAGGACAGCAAGAAAAGACAAAGCTAAGGAAGAGGAACAGATGAAAACCGATGAGCAAACTGGTTTCTCCTTTATCATGTGTGCAGGGCAGCCAGCTCCGACACCTCCAAGGCGGCCCTCCATCGACGTCCCAGGATGTTGACAACAGCAACAAGCGCTGATAAGTGAGTACACCCTCCTACCCTGCTCCTGTTGCTAACAAGGTTCTCTTGTGGTAGCCTGTACAAAAGGGGCCTGCCGTCATCGATTCTACAACAACAATGGCAACGTCGAAGCAACCAGCTCTGACACCACCCAAGGGGCCTGCCATCGACAATTATATGACGACGATGGGTGATGTCGGAGCAGCCAGCTCTAGCACCTCCAAGGGGGCCTGTCGTCTACGTCCCAAGATGTTGACTACAGCAACAAGTGCTGATAAGTGAGAACACTATCATGCCCTGCTCTTGTTGTTAACAAGGTTCTCTTGTGGTAGCCTATACACCAGGGGGTCACTGTCGTCGAATCCACAATGACGATGGGCGACACTGGAGCAGCCAACTCCGACACCTCCCAGGGGCCGACCGTCGACGTCTCAACGACTATGGTGGGCCACAACGGAGCAGCCAGCCCCGGCACGTCCTAGGGGGCCTGTCATCAATGATTCTACGACAATGATGGGTGACACTGGAGCAGCCAGCTCCAGCACCTCTCAGGGGGCCTGTCGTCGATGTATCTAGGACGCTGGTGGGCGATGTCAGAGCAGCCAGCTCTGACACCTCCCAGGGGGTCTGCCATCGACGTATCTACGATGATGGTGGGCGAAACCAGAGCAGACAGCTCCGATGCCTCCCAAGGGGCCTGCCGTCGATGATTCTACAACGACGTTGGGCGATGCTAGAGCAGCCAGCTCTAACACCTTCCAAGGGGCCTGCCATCAACATCCCAAGATGTTGACAATAGCAACAAGTGCTGACAAGTGAGTACACCCTCCTGCCTCGCTCTTAATGCTAACAGGATTCTCTTATAGTAGCCTGTATACCAGGGGCCTGTCGTCGACGATTCTACGACAACGATAGGCGACGTCGAAGAAACTAGCTCCGGCACCATCCAAGGGGTCTGCCGTCGACGACTTAGCGAAGATGGTGGGTGACGCCGGTGGACTCAGCTCTGGCACCTCCCAGGGGGCCTACCGTCGACATCTCAACGACGATGGTGGGCGATGTCGGAGCAGCCAGCTCCGGCACCTCGTAAGGGACCTATTGTCGATGACTGTACGACGACGATGGGCGATGCTAGAGCAGCCAGCTCTGGCACCTCCCAAGGGGCCTGCCGGTTACGTCCCAAGATGTTGACGATAGCAACAAGGGCTGACAAGTGAGTACGCCCTCCTGCCTCGCTCTTGGTTCTAACAAGGTTCTCTTGTGGTAGCCTGTACACCAGGGGCCGCCGTCGTCGATTCCACAACGATGATGGGCTACGCCGGAGCAACTATCTCCAGCACCATCCAAGGGGCCTACCGTTGATGTTGCTACAACGATGGAAGGCGACGCCGGAGCAGCCAGCTCCGGCACCTCCCAGGGGGTCTGCTGTCAACGTCTCAACGATGATGGTGGGCGACGCCAGAGCATCCATCTCTAGCACCTCCTAGGGGCCTGCTGTCTACGTCTCAACGATGATGATGGGCGATGCTGGAGCAGCCAGCTCTGGCAACTCCCAGGGGGCCTTCTGTCGACGTATCTACAACGTTGGTGGGCGACACCGGAGCAGCAAGCTCCGGCACCTCCCAGGGGGCCTCACGTTGATGTATCTACGATGATGGTGGGCGACATCAGAGCAGCCAGCTCCAGCACCTCCCAAGGGGCCTGCTGTCGACGTCCCAGGATGTTGATAACAGCAACAAGCATTGACAACTGAGATCACCCTCCTGCCTTGCTCTTGTTGCTAACAGTATTCTCTTGTAGTAACCTGTATACCAGAGGTCTACCGTCGACGATTCTATGACGATGATGGGCAACGCTGGAGCAGCCAACTTCAGCACCATCCAAGGTGCCTACCGTCGACGACTCACCGAAGATGGTGGGTGACATCGGTGTAGTCAGCTCTGACACCTCCCAGGGGGTCTTCCATTGACGTCTCAGCGACAATGGTAGGCGATGCTAGAGCAGCCAACTCTGGCACCTCCCAAGGGGCCTGCCGTTGACGATTCTACGACGATGATGGGCGACACCGCAGCCAGCTCTGGCACCTCCCAAGGGGCCTACCATCGACCTCCTAGGATGTTGATGACAGCAACAAGTGTTGGCAAGTGATTACACCCTCCCGCCTCGCTCTTGTTGCTAACAGGGTTCTCTTGTGGTAGTCTATATACCAAGAGCCTGCCGTTGACGATTCTACGATGACAATGGGTGACGCCGCAGCAGCCAGATCCGGAACCATCCAAGGGGCCTGCCATCGTATATTCAGCAAAGATGGTGGGTGACGCCAATGCAGTCAGCTCTGGCACCTCTCATAGGGCCTGTCGTCGATGTCTCAGCGATGATGGCGGGCCACGCCGGAGTAGCCAGCTCCGGCACCTCCCAGAGGGCCTGCCGATGATGTATCCACGATGATGGTGGGTGACGCCGGAGCATCCAGCTCTGGCACCTTCTGTTGCTGACGTATCTATGACGATGGTAGGCGATGCCGGAGCCGCCAGCTCCTGCACCTCCCAGGGGGCCTGCCGTCGACGTCTCAACGACGATGGTGGGCAATGTCGGAGCAGCTGGCTTCGGCACCTCCCAGGGGGCCTGCCAGACGTATCTACGTTGATGGTGGGCAACGCCGGAGCAGACATATGACGATATCTCGCAGGAGGAGTTCCTAACGCTCAGCTAAGTGTTGCGCCTGATGCCGCGCCAAGTTGTTCTACCAAAGCTCAAGGTCTTCGAGGCGGGACTGCAGCCTATCCCGACATTCCTCAGCCCGAGCTATCATCACCTATACAGCCACCTCTTGATCGGTGACAACAGCCGCCTGCTCAGCAACAGCGGCCTCCAGTGACCCAGGGCCTCTTGACCCTCTTCAAGGGCATGCATGCGGGCGTCAGTTGTATCACTGGTCGGCTTGGCATCGGTCAGAACCCTCTGAGACATTGCACCCATAGCCTTCGCCAAGTGGCACCTCAACTTCAGCTCCTCACGCTCCTTCTGATACTTTGCCTTTGCCTCGGCAATCCTGGACCTCAGGAGGTCCTCCCAGGCTTGGAGGCCCTCGCCCTGAGCCCGCAGCCTCTCCCACTTGCAGCAAGGGCCCCCTGCGCCCGGTGGAGGTTGGACTGCACCAGGTTGATGCTAGACTGCACCGAGTCCATGATGTCGGAAAGGTGCTCTAGTTCCGTCGATGTTATGGAAGGACACCCGATGATCATCTTAGGAACCTCTTCTTCCCACGGCGGTAAGGACGAAACCACCAGTATTGGGGACCTCGTCCCTGGGGACTGAGTGAAAGTAGCGGCATTAATCGAAGCGGGCAACACCACCGTCGCCCAAGGAGCCACTTGCCAAATCAACAGCCTCAGAGTTCGGGCCCTCAGCTCGCTGAACCGACTCCGACATTGCTTCCGGTATGGCGGCTGGAGGTGCTTCACTACCCACGCTAGGCGTGGACGCTGGAGCAACGCTGTCCTGTATCAGCTTGGCGGTCTGCTCCACCGGTGCAGTCGTAGCCTCCTGGGCGGACTTTGCAGTGCTCCAGGACATTACCCCAGCAGTAAAGGCATCACAACAATTGCCGTAGACCTGCAGGTCAAAATGAAAATCTCTCCAAACTAGAAGAACAACTGAGATAACAAAGCAAGCATTGGTAAAAATGCCTTACCGACACCCTCGAAAGCTCCAGCGCACCTCGATCTTCGGCAGCACTGAGGTTGCGGGGCCCGTCGACGACGTGGCAAGTGTGGTTGCTTCGGCTGGGCCTCCATCGGAACCACGGACGATGCTACCATCCTGCATCAGCGTATCTCCTCCGACTCCAATGGTGCCACTCCCGGAGCCTCCTCCCGAGTTGCCGCTGATGTCAGCCCGAGGCCTCTTGGCCTTTGGCTCCGTAGGTGTAGCGCTCCCGGAGCCCTCTGCGGTGCCTTGGATTGCACTGGCGGCGAATATGTTGGATGGTGTGCCAACTGCAAACAATGGCGAAACCACCGCTTGACATACTGGGCCTCCCCCCGAAGTACCGCTGACACCTAATGCTGAAGAGGGGTGCACCGGTGGACGTTAATTTGGAGCGAGGACTGCCCACAGTGGTGCCTTCGACGGCGATCGGGGGCATTTCTCCTTCACAACCTTGATCACCGACGACTTCCCCTTCCCTACATCGAGGACCGGCGCTTTCCCCTTCCCTGTGTTGGGGACCGGCGCCTTGCCTTTCCCTCCGTCAGAGGGCGCGTCTTCTACCCTTGACGCCTCGGAGCCTGGAGCAGTTGTGGACTCCAGTGGAGGGTCGACAATGGCCACTCCACAGTCCACATTGCCAGCCTGCCGCAGCGCAAGACCGACTGCGTCCAGGTTTGGCATCTCCTTCAGGATCTTCATCTGAAGGTTCCGATCCGAGCAAATTGGCGGACAGTACCCCAGAAGGTGGAAGACGTCGGAAGTCAGTGGGCCGTCACATGCCTTGGTCATTACATCGAACACCTCTTGTGGGATCATCTCCGTGTTGCGACCCCGTACCATCTTGGTGCCGTTCTGCAGCCCGAAGTAAAGCCATGCAGGGTGGCTGCGATGCTAGAGGGGAGCCAAGCGTCGACGCACGAAGTCTGCCATCACCATCATCTTCGACAAACCCTGATCCGCCAAGAATCTGATCCTCTCCATCACTGGGGAATATGCCTGCTCCAACTCTGGGCACTCGCCCCAGGTCTTCTTCCTAAGTACCGGCCAGTCAGTGGGCAGGACCATGCGATAGTGGGCATCATCGTGTGCGATCACCCACTCGCTCCTCCAGTTAGCCTATTTCTCTATGGAGAGCGGGGTGATGTACTTGAAGAGGTTGTTGGCCCGATGCTGGAAGTAGTAGGCGCCAAGGAAACCCGACTTGCTCTTATTCCCGGTTCGCATCAGCACTAAGAACTTCCAGAAGACCGACACGGGCAGATACACCCCAGATGAACATCTCGCAGAAGTGTGAGAACACAGCCTCCAACACCAGGGAGTTCGGCGACAGGTGATGAAGCTGGAGCCCGAGGACCTCCAGAAGCGTCACAAAGAAGGAGGAAACTGGGGAAACAGACCTGGAGTACGCATACGACTTGAAGAAGATGATATCTTTCTCCCCCAACTCCAGAGGTAGGGAGCCAGGACGGATCAGATCCCATTGCGCCTCGTCCTCCCAGCCGAATAGCCGCCTCTGGACCCTACGTCCCCTATGCGGGAAGGAGGCAAGGCTGAGTCCATTGGAGCAAGAGTCAAGAACCTCGAAGGTGGGGAAAGAGAGGGTGCTCAAGGAGGAAGACGAAGGCTCGAACGTTGGGGTGTGTGTAAGGAGGAACCACCTTTGCCTACAAAGGTTTCCTTTTTAACACCTTGATCGACGTTTGAGCGCACCGTGCAAACCGCATAGGGGCGAAACCCGCCGCTCGACCCACAACATCCCTAACGATGGGGATGAGGTCCCCTGTCAGAGAGATTAGGCTTAGCGGTCCCTGACCTGAGAAAGCAACCCGGTAGTTCCCATAAAGGCGGGAGTAGAAGCAGCAGAAGCACGACAGGCGCATTAGGAACTATCGTGATAAAGAAGCTACAACAAGCAAAGATATCCCGTCGCTACGAGCCCTCAACAAGGGAGGGGCGTGTGGCCACGATGGCAGAGGCACACACCACTTCTGCTGATCAAGACAAAATCGAAAGACAGCGCAGGAAAGTAGGGATACGGCACCCTCGGGCTCATCGCCTCCCCCAGGGTGGACCCAGGGGCCACTGTCGGTACCCGGCATATCGGGTACCCTCGCACATGGGCTACAACCGCCTAGGTGTCCTGCCTTATAGAAAAGGTAGGGTCCGAGAGTGCCACATGTCCAGAAGACCCGGATCCCTCTACCTCAGATATGGGGGCCCGGAGTATCCACATGGACCTCAAGGAGGGAGTCCAGCTGCCCCTCAGGGACGAGCTCCCAAGCGGCCACGTGTCTAGCAAGATGGGATCCCACTCCCCCCATTGGAGAGGGCTCCAGTGCTGCCACATGGCTCGAGACAACAGACAAGCCACCTCCCCGAAGAGGCGGGCTCCAGCTTTGCCACATGTGTCGCGGCCCTGGAGCCTCTGCTCTACTCAGGAGCAGGCTTCGGGGCTGCCACATGGTCCGCGGGAGGAACCCGGCCTCCTCCGTAGAGGCTAGCTCTCGAGCTGCCACATACCCTGCAACTTGCCATGGGCGGTGGGTTGCGGGAGTTAAGAGGGCAGTGCGCCTTGTCCATATCAAGCATTGAAGACTCGTGTCTTCCCCAGGCGCACGATGTGGCACACGACTACTGTTAGGTACCGCTGCGCCCAATCGCAATGCAGTGAAGACGCTACAGGCCTACCCCACTCAGCTAACTGGGTAGCTTATGGCGCTAGGGACAGTCGGATAGGACATTCCCTGCCATCATCAACCACTACGCATGGACCTCTAGCAACTAAGGCAGCAAGACGACGAGTCTTCAAGTCGCGGTCAGAGGAGGCTTATGCGAGAAGCTTAGATCTCTAGGATCAAATCGCCCTGGGGCCACCTGTCAGGCCCTGCACCCCACTTGTAAGGCATTTGACCTTGTCTATAAAAGGATCGGACCGCCACTGATAAAAGGGATCCCCAATCTACTCATTCATACACACACACACACCAGCAATACAACCTCACCGTGGAGTAGGGTGTTACGCTCTCATACGTGCGATCACTCGATAGAGGACTAAGCCTTGCTGATCAAAGAACGTCCGCGGGCTGCTCCTTAGCATATCCGGGAGAAGTGTTGCATTAACACTTCGACATACACTATATTGTAAACAATATCTTATTATGAAATTGTCACACCTGGTATTAAGAAGACGACCAGATGCTTTCCACATGTATGCCAGGATCAGTTGAATTCATACATGTTTAGACGAAAGTGAAATACCATTAAATAGTGCCATGTTCGAGTACATCATCTTATTACATAAATGACCATCCAGGTATAAAGAAAAGTACTTAAGCAGCGGAAAATAAATAAAAGGGCTCCAAGCACAGGCATTGCAGGGGGGATACACCAGCCTAGAACATCTCATCTGGATCTCCGTAGAAGTCTTGGTTCTCCACCTCTTAGTATTCATAGACTGGGGGGAAATTATGCAACTAACAAGTTTAAGTAGCAACAATACTCAGCAAGTGGGGAAGTTTATGTCGTGTGGTTCATAACTAGGAAGGCAAATAATGGTAAAGCACTATAGTAGTTACAAGCTATCCTTAATGTTGTTAAGCACCTACCTCTAGGCGAATTCCACCCATAAATCCCAAAGTGACCAGATAATGCCCAAACCCAAACCATCTACCATTTAACCATGTGTGCTAATAATGAACTTGGTCCCAAACCGCTCGTATCCCTGAGCACGGCTGTCTAGACAGCTTGACAAAACTCTACAGAGTATGTATCCTTTACCTACAGTTCGTGATTTCATCCCCTGTTGCCAGGTGGACTAAATAAACCTCCCTGTCGCCTGTGGTAGCTAACCACATTACGCACTTCCGTAGGTGTGTGGCTAGAAGATCACTACGAGGTCTTTCCGATGGTTCTCCCGACTTGCATTGATACTTTGAGGTTTCACTGCTCAGACACCTGGAGTCCATTTTCCCTCCGCCAGGAGAAGCTCCCTCTTGAGCCATGCGAATCCCAAGGCAGTAATTTGAATTAATTCTCCGCTCGTTTGATTGCCAACACTACACCGGGAGAGACCAAATTACTAAACCAAGTTGTCCCATATACAACCCTGTGGCGATATTGTATGGCTTAGCAACTTCCTCCATAACCCGGTCCATAGAATCTGATAGGTGTCAAACTCCAAACCAATATCTTGTGCACGCATGCACCATACCATTCAACACCTCCTATCAGATTCCTATCAACTACTTTCATTATTGCCAACAGCCCATGAATCATAGTGGATCAAATATCATCATGTAGTAAATTGTCCGTATTCAATTAAGTAATGGCTAAGCGTGAACTAGTAACTAACAATCCACCCAAACCATGGCGACAAGGAATACTGTAGAAAACCTAGGGAAAACATAACATAGGATTCAATTTTGAATTTAGCATGCATCAAACTAAAACTTAACAAAAGGGTGCAAGATGGTCAAGGAACTTGCCTCCAAAGTAGGGTTGGTGGTCGACGGGAAACTGGTGCTCTTGCATGTTGAAAGTTTGTTCTGGCCCCGATTCTAGATATGACGTTGTACATAAAATGATAACATACAAAAAGAACAATCACAAAATGCAAACATTACAATTAAATAAACATAAAATCCTATGCATTTATGATTTTATGGTTAATCTAGATTATGGGCATAAATTATGTATTATTAAGAATTTGGAGTTAAATGAAAAATGGAATAAAACATATTTTTAGCAATTTTATACAAATTTTTATATTCGTTTGAAACCTATTATTATTTTCTAGAATGTTCTCACCTTCAAGAATATGTTTAAAATAGGTTCCCAACATAAAATATGCATTTTACAATTTTTACACTATTTTTAACATTTATTTCTTATGTGTAAATTAATTTCTAAAGATTAAATACACTTACAAAGCATTTTATACATAAATCAGCAATTTAATTAAATTATTAAAAATAATACAGAACTGATCTTTAATTAAAAATATTTATAGGGCTGTTTTTATAGTATTTTATGGAAACTATGGACTTTTATTTCATTTTTGATACTTTCAGTGTTTTTTTTGTAAAAACAGAACTAATCCAGAGGCTAAAAATCATTTTCATAAAGTTCAGGGGTTATTTTATAATTTTATAGTATTTAATTTGCTATTCCAAAATTCCAGGGGTTTCCTAATAATTTTTACCATAATACTTAGTTATTTCCTACTTTCCAGAAAGGTTAGGATTAGTTTATGAAAATTTGGGCAAATCTGTGATTAATCAGAAATGTCCAAGGGGTTATCTATAAAATTACCAACGGTTATGCGGGTTTGAATATGGGTCGTTGGATTCAAAGAGGATGGTTCGGATTTTAAACACCGAAGCAGTATTTCACGGTCTAATCTCGGCTGCACGTTTGAAATGGACGGTGACCGAGCGGTCACGTCACCCTTGGTGACCAGAGTTGTGGCGCGAGGCGGCCTAGTGCGCCCGCGGCAGCAACCAAAACGTGCGATAAACAAGTGGAAGGGCACATCTTTAGGGCGTCAAAGAGAGAGGAGGGCGAGGCAAACTCACAGAGAGGCGTCGCAAGGTCGGAACCAAAGCAGAAACAAGGCGGCGACGGCGAGTGGCGACAAAACCCGGTAGCGCTCGACGGAGTCGGCATCGCGACGGCGTCCCCCCCGATAGATGATGTTCGGCGAGCTCCTAGAGACACGGCACACACGTTAGACAAAGTTTCGTGGTAAGAAATTGGATGAATCAACAGGAACGGAGGTGCCATTACCGATCTCGTTGGTGCCTAGGGTTTGGGGTGTCAGAGAGACAAGTTTTGCAGGGAATCGAGCCGGATTTTATAGGGGAATGGTGGAGAAATGCACGGCGTCATTATTGGGCACTATCCTGTGGCTTGATTGTGGTGAGATGGCCCACACTGAAGATGGGGAAGTGGGGCGACGCGGCGTGCGTGCGTTACAGGGGCGCGACGGCTCGGTGGGGAAAGAGGAGCTGACAGCGGGGCCCAGTGGCCAGAGAGAGGGAGAGGGGGAGGTGCAGGCAGGCTGGCGCTGAGAGGAAAAGGGGAGTTCGGCCGAGGAGGATTAGGCCCAGGTGAGTTTTTCCTTTTTCTTTTTCTTTTCTCTTTTTGTTTTTCTTCCATTTTTATGATTTGAATTTCGAAACGAAATTTCTAACGAATTTGAATTTCAAAATTTTTCACACTTCCAAACATATGATGCACTTGCCTTATATGATTTTTATACCAAAAGAATTTACTTTATATCTCTTGTAAAAATTCATTTTACATTTTTTTCTCCAAAAAATTGGGTGTTACAACTCTACCCCCTAAAAAAGAATCTTGCCCTCGAGATACAGACGACCAAAGAGAAAAGATTTGGAAACTCAACCTTGAGGTCTTCTTCTCTTTCGCATGTTGCCTCTTCTTTTGAGTGATGTTTCCATTGGACTTTACACATACGAGTAACCTTATTCCTCGTAACTCGTTGTGACGTCTCAATAATCTTAACGGGTTGTTCTGCGTAAGTAAGATCCTCTTGCACATCTACTGCTTCCAATGGCAACTGTTCCTCAGGCACTCTCAAGCATTTCTTCAATTGCAACACATGAAAATATATCATGCACATCTGTTAAGTGGGATGGTAACTCGAGCTGATATGCTACTTCTCCTCTTTTCTCCAACACCTTGAAAGGACCAATAGAACGGGGTGATAATTTGCCCTTCACCTTGAATCGTCTTAATCCTCTCACGAGTGACATCTTGAGATATACAAAATCGTCAATCTTAAATGATAGATCACGTCGTCGAGTATCTGCATAACTCTTCTGCCTTGATTGAGCCGTCTTTAAATTCTTTTGAATTTCTTGCACTTGTCTCTCAACTTCTCTCAATACTTTCGGCCCAAATACTTGATTCTCTCCAGTTTGATTCCAAAACAATGGTGTTCTACACTTCTGCCCATATAATGCTTCAAATGGAGACATCTTCAAACTAGCTTGGTACTATTGTTATAGGAAAACTCAGCATATGGTAGATTCTTATCCCAGCTTCTGCAGTTTTTCAAAGCACATGCTCTCAACATGTGTTCAAGAATTTGATTAGTGCATTCTGTTTGGCCGTCAGTCTGCGGATGATAGGCTGAACAAAAATTCAGATGAGTATCCATGGACTAATGCAGCTTCTGCCAAAATCGGGAAGTAAATTGAGTACCTCTATCTGATATTATCTTCTTTGGAACTCCATGCAGACATACAATCCTTGCCATGTATAATTCTGCCAACCGCGAACCAGTATAACTTTCTTTAACTAGAATAAAGTGAGTCACTTTAGTCAAGTGATCCACTATAACTCATATAGAGTCATAACCTGACTGAGTTCTTGGCAACCCCACAATAAAGTTCATACTTATTTCTTCCCATTTCCATTTAGGAATTTTAATTGGTTGAAGTAACCCTGCTGGTCTTTGATGTTATGCTTCGACCTTATGACATGTGTCACTCAGGGCTACATATTCCGCCACATCACATTTCATTCCATGCCACTAATATTGATCCTTAAGATCTTGATACATCTTTGTTCTTCTTGGATGGATAGATTATGATGAGTCGTGGGCTTCTCTTAGTATCAATTCTTGAATGTCCTTGAGATCAGGCACACATATTCTCTTCCCTAGCCATAGGGTTCCATGTTCATCTTCTTTCAAGTGTGGAGCTTTTTCTTCTTTCATTTGTCGCTTAATCTCTTGAATCTTCTTATCATGCTTTTGCCCTTCTCGAATATCCTTCTCCAAAGTATACTCTACTTCCATGGACACCACCTCAGTGTTAGTCACAATACTAAGGTTTAGCTTCGTGAATTCCTCACATAGCTACGGTTGCTGACCTTGTAGTGTCAAGATATTGCATTATGCTAATCTACTCAAAGCATCTGCGACCACATTAGCTTTTCCAGGATGATAATTGATTCCAACATCAAAATCATTGATAAGCTCTAACCATCTGGGTTGTCTGAGGTTTAGATCTGGTTGAGTGAAAATATATTTCAAACTTTTGTGATCCATGTAGATTTCGGTTCTCTTTCCTATTAGATAATTCCTCCAGAGCTTCAATGCATGAACAACAACTGCTAACTCCATATCATGAGTAGGGTAATTTATTTCATGCTTCCTGAGTTGGCGTGAAGCATAAGCCACCAGATGTCCATCTTGCATCAATACACATCCTAACCCTTGTCCCGATGCATCACAGTAGACTGCAAACTCTTTCTACATATCTGGCATAACCAAAGCTGGAGCAGTGGTCAACCTTTTCTTTAATTCAGCAAAACTAGCTTCACATTCCGGTGTCCACTTGAAAATAGCTCCATTCTCAAGTAGCTTCGTTAATGGATGAGATATTTATGAGAATCCCTAAATAAACCAACGATAATAGCCATCCATTCCCAAGAAACTCCTAATTTCCCTCACATTTTCTGGAGTTTTCCAATTCAGAACAGTTTTCACTTTACCCGGGTCTACTGCTATTCCACCTTGTGATAAAACATGTCCCAAAAATGACACCTCTTTCAACCAGAACTCGCATTTACTTAGTTGTGCATACAATTGATGTTCACGAAGCTTCTGCAAGGCCAACCTTAGGTGTTCCTCATGTTCCTCTTCACTTTTAGAGAATATCAGAATATCATCAATGAATACCACTACAAACTTGTCCAAATATTCCATAAATACCTTATTCATAAGGTACATGAAATATGCAGGAGCATTGGTTAACCCGAAGGACATGACTGTATACTCGTATAATCCGTATCTTGAGACAAATGTCGTCTTGGGTATGTCTGATGGTCGGATCTTCAGTTGGTGATATCCCGAACGCAGATCAATATTTGAGAACACACAAGCACCTCTCAAAACAAATCCTCAATCCTTGGTAGAGGATATTTGTTCTTGATGGTTACTGCATTGAGGGCACGATAATCCACGCACAATCTCTGAGTGCCATCCTTCTTGGATACAAATACCACAGGAGCTCCACAGGGTGAGGAACTAAGACGGATGTATCCTTTTTCTAACACCTCATTGATATGATTCTTCAATTCTGCCAACTGTTTAGCATCCATTCTATATGGTCGCTTATATATTGGAGTTTCCAGGTACTAATTCAATGATGAATTCAATTTCTCGATCAAGGGGCATACCCGGTAGTTCTACGGGAAACACATCCGGAAACTCACAGACAACTTTAACCTCCTCTATTCGCTCAACTTGATTGAGTCGTGTCTTTTGAATTGGTGCTTGATTAGGACGAAGATCAACCTTTGTGCCATCTGTATGAGTTAAGCACACTGTTCTGGTAGCACAGTGGATCACCCCTTTGTACTTGGTCAACCAATCCATTCCCAAAATAATGTCTATCCCTTGTGATTCTAGCATGATAAGGTTTGCTAAGAAAGCTACCCCTTTATTCTTATGCTCACATTAGAGCATACTTGCCTTGTTAACATCTCTCCTCTGGGAGAGTTAACTACTAACACTTGAGTCATTACTGTAACGGTTATACCATGTCTCCTTGTGGATTCTTTGGCTATGAATGAATGTGTAGCACTAGAGTCGAATAATACTATATAAGGGTGGGAATCATCAGAGAATGTACCAATCACCACATCAGATGCGTCTTGAGCTTCCTCCAAAACTACATGGTTGACCCGACATTTGGATGGATTTTGCAGCGGTGGATTCTTCGAACAATGGTTGGAATAGTGACCCTTGTCACCCCAGATGTAGCAGGCTCCTCGAGTGGTGGTGTCTGGAGCTTTTTTCTCTACTGATTCTACTGCGGCTGCCCAAGTGGACGAGGAGTTGAAGACATTGGGCGCTGTTGATACATTTGGGGGCGCTGTGGTTGCATCTGTTGGTACTGTTGGCGAGCATACGACACTTGAGGTCTGAATGTAGAGTTGTTGGAGTATCGCTGCCCTTGATTAGTACCCATGGGACGACTCATATGTCCTGACTGTTGTGGGTTAAAATGAGGGCGGTTGTTACTGGCCGAGGATTGTCCCGTCATCATCTTTTGCTTGCGATCTTTTCCATCACACTCCTTCTTCTTTCTTTCCACAGTTAAAGCCTTATCCACCAGATGTTGAAAGTTAGCATAGTCACTAGAGGACATCATCAACTGTACCTCCTTGTCCAACCCCTCCTTGAAACAGAATTGTTTCTTTACATCAGTGTCTACGTCTCTAGGGGCATATCGGGACAACTGTGTAAACTTATTCAAATACCCCCTCACATTCATGTTCCCTTGCTTCAGTGCTAGGAACTCTAGACGCTTTGCTTGAATCTCTCCTTCTGGTACATGATGATTGCGGGAATTCTCTCTGAATTCCTCCCATGTAATGTTTTCTGGATTAGCATGGGCTGCTGTGAAAGCGGTCCAGCAATCAGCTGCGGGTCCAAAGAGCTAGTGTGACACCAGTAATACCCTTTCTCTTCCTTCACATTGAACAATCCTTAGCTTGTTCCCAATCATCTTTATCCAGTCATCTGCATCCATGGGTTCCACCGCATTTGAGAAGCGTGGAGGTTGGGTATTCATAAAGTCCCTCAAACAAGATCTTGGAGGTGGTGGAGGAGGAGGAGGTGGTGGTGGTGCTTGTTGAGCTTGCATGTTGTTCACAATTTGCGTCAGATTTTGCATCATTTGAATTTCTATCGCCATCATGTGTTGCATTTGATTTGCTGTTGGTGCTCCACAGGCACATCTTCTGTTCCATTGTGGTAGCGGAAAGCCTTCATCATTTGTATTGTTGAGAGGTGCACCAGGACCACATCCTCTTCCCTTGTCTGCCATGTGAGGTTGAGGTGTTGTTTTAGAATAAGAAGACAAGAGAGTAAATATTCTATACGATTTTCCACTATATGCATCAATGAGGAATATGAGCACTGAAAATTTATTTTATTAAAGCTCACTCAAACATAAGTAAACAAGTTTCTCATAAGCAAAGTCATACAACTCAAGAGTGCAAAGATACGTCACTACTCGCTCTTATTAGAATAGTTGGGTAATTGCCTAATCTTGAGTCGCATGGTTAAGTCGAGGTCTACTCTCGCTCTTGAGGGTCCTCATCTAGGTCTTCATCGGGATCATCATCATCGTCATCAGGGTTTCTTCCGAAGGACTCGTTGCCATGTGGTGGTGAGTTAGCGAGCGGTTGTGGCACAGAAGGCTCCTCGGAGGGTGGCTCCTCATCTGAAGACTCGTCCTGTCAAGGTGACCCATCTTGGCCGACACGGTGGTCGAGGGAGTCCTGTAGGATCGAAGAGCACATGAAAAGCTACCAGAGGGGGGGTGAATGGTAGATTTAAAAATCTTATGCAGCGGAAACAATTAAACCCCAAACCCTTCAGCAAAAAAATGATCTGTTGAAGAAATCGTGTGTGAGACTAATCTAAACGTGTTTCACGGTGACAAAAGTGATATATATCAGAGAGAATCAAGTCACAAAGACAACACAAAAAGAATCACTCAAATCCGTCGAGAAAAACTCAAAAAAGATCAAACAAAGGTCAATCTGCCCTACCCGAGAAAAATAGTTCTGGAATGCTGCAAAGAAACTCGTGTAGATCAGAAACCACAAATCCAATGACCGTGAAAGTTTGACATATTATAGATAATCAAGTTGTGAAGACAACCGAAAAAGAATCACGTCAATTGGATCTGTAAAACTCGAGTTATGATAAAACCACCAACGAAAGGTAGTGCTATCCAGAAACTCGACGAGTAAAACTTGTCTGGAACAAGTCGGACGAACAAGGCACAAAAGTTCCTTCAAACTACGAATTTTATTCAATAGAACACAAGAGGAACAGCCCCGAAGTCGTCTCCCACGAGCTTCGGCCTTCCCTTGCTTATATAACCAGCCCTTAGGCCATCCCAATCTCAGCTAGGACTCCAATCCTAATCCGATCACAATCGGAACTTTCCATAACTGCTTAGGACTCTTCTATACGCAAATAGAGGTAATCTTAAGACTTCCAAACACCTTAGGAACGTATCCCACATTCCTAAACAACTCAAATTCGTGACACACACGAAATCCTAACATAACCAACTCAATACTTTCCATACCGAGCCATAACCGACTCAGCCGCAGCCTGAGTCCATAACCTAGTCGATTGGACCTTTCCGACCAATTATTTACGTCCACATCTCTTCATCACGTCTCGGAACCATGCAGCCATGTCCATGCACTCCTTGCACATGTGCAAACATCTTCCAATGACGTCCATGATACCTTCATATGCATTGTTCTTGATTCAATCATGCTGCGCAATCTCCTGATCAGCTCAACCACAATTCCTCCTGAATTTGGTTGTTGGAACCTCATCTCCTCCCTGAGACTAGTCCAATGGATCCCGTCACCAGCCATGTCTTAAACTCAAGCAACACCTGCACATGAATAAACAACCAATCTATACGAGCCCAAGTCCTCGACTTGACTCAAGTTAGTTCCAAACACAACACCCTACGTGAGAACCTCACATAAGCATGTTGCAAAACATAGAAAAACAATATCAGCCATATCATCCAAAACGCACCAAAAACTTAGCAAATGAATACTAAGCAATCTTTCCAATCATGTAAAGAAAGTACAAAACATTGCAAATGAAAAGCAGAAGCACTGCGGTCAAGTTCCGGACCTTACCAGAGCATCCCGGATCTTGAGCCGGGGCTAACAAAAGCTAGTAGAACCTAGCGCCGGAGCTTATCAAAACTAGTACAACCAAGCTCCCGCCGGAGCTTACAAAACTAGCAGGACCTAACATCGGAGCTAACCAGAACTAGTCGGAACTAGTGAACCCAAAAGCCGGAGCTAGACAAAGTACGTCGGAGCTTAGAAAAAGCATGCTGGAGCTATCAAATATATGCCGGAGCTATCAAAGACATGCCGGAGCTAAAAATAAATCTCACCGGAGCTAACCAAAGCTAGTCGGACCTTACCAAGAGGTCGGACCTAGCATCAAACGTAGCCGGAGCTACCCAAAACAAGTTGGACCTATGGTCGGACCTTGCTATAGCTCGGAGCTAGAGTCTGACCTTGATAAAAAGGTGTTTTGGTGATATTCAAAACTTTTATCATCAAAGCCAAGTGTATTCACTACAAGCCAATGTATTCAGCACACATAGGTCTTACAATCTCCCCCTTGATGAATGCATTGGCAACACCATTTAAAATCCGAACATTGGCTTATTCAAATAAAAGTTTTGAAAACAATTTCTCCCCTTTCGTAAATCAGAAATAAAATGAAATAAAAATTATCCCATATTATCTCTCCCCCTTTATTATATCTCCTTATGCACATATTCTCTTTCTCTTCATGCTTATCTCTCCCCCTTTGACAATGTATTCAGCAAGTCATGAGCATATAAACAATTTATCTCTCCTCCTTTAGTTGTTATGAGCATATAAACAATTTATCTCTCCTCCTTTAGTTGTTATGAGCATATTATAACATATACATATAAACAAAGCTCATCCAAGTCATACTATCAAGTACCTTACATTATGACATCAATGAAATACATAAAGTAGTGTAAGCCATGCTAGAGATCAAATGTAATTTTCAATTTAAGCAAGTCATGATCTCACAAACTTAACTATTTCAAAACCTGAAAGCATGACACTAGTTGCTGCATTTTATTATTTTTCAAGGCATAAATTTAGATCATATGATATTTGCAAGAGATTATATGTGCATCTGCCTTATTCTAACCAACCAATCCAAGCCTATGTTATTTGACAATCAGAAGCTTAAGGACATGGTTTTAGTCATACACAATTTCTTCCAAGTTCATATCTAAGTGCAATGACAAGCCATCTCAAAAGAAGAAGTGTGATGCATGCATATTCTCTTGATCTTTTCTCAATTTATATTTGTTTATAAAAACTCAACATGTGAGTTGATTACTTGATTAATTCTTTATGATTAAAAGCACTTGTGAACATGTAACAAGTTCAAAATAGCAAGAAAGTTCGACCATGACCAGTTTTAGTGTAAGTAATTATTCCAATTACTAGACATGGCAAAAACTACAAAATGTATAACATGAGTAATGTAGTAAGAACTTTCAGCATGTAAAAGGAATCACAAAGTCATATATGTATGAAATACTATGCTCATATTATTTTAATTTCAGATTCACACATAGACTTCCCAAGTTTCAAAAACTCCCCCTCAATTTAATCCATGAGGATGCATAACCCCTATTTCACTATGAATGTAACAAAAACGAGTGAAATCCAAAGGTTTTGTAAAAATGTCAGCCAATTGATGTTCGGTATCTACATGGTGAAGCACAATGTTTCCTTTTTCAACATTATCTCGGAGAAAGTGATATCTAATGTTAATGTGCTTAGTTCTAGAATGTTGCACGGGGTTTTTGGCAATGCAAACAACACTAGTGTTATCACAGAACAGTGGAACACTATCTAGATCAACCCCATAGTCCTTAAGTGTTTGAACAATCCAAAGAATTTGTGAGCAAGCACTAGCAGCAGCTACATATTCAGATTCGGCTGTGGATTGAGCAATTGAATTTTGTTTTCTAGAGGACCAAGCAACAAGAGAATTACCAAGAAAATGACAAGCACCAGAAGTACTTTTCCTATCAATCCTACAACCCCCAAAATCAGCATCTGAAAAAGTTTTCAAAGTAACAGTTGAGGAATAAGGAAGAAAAATGCCAAATTCTTGAGTTCCATGTAAGTACCTGAGAATCCTTTTGACGGCTTGATGACGTGAAACACGTGGGGAAGCTTGAAACCGTGCACAAAGACATACGCTGAATTGTATGTCTGGTCTTGATGCCGTGAGGTACAAAAGTGATCCGATCATGCTTCTATATTCTTTTTGATCCACGGATTCACCATCTTCATCAAGTTCAAGTGTTGTTGCTGTTCCCATTGGTGTCCGAAGAGGCTTGCTTTTGTCCATGTTGAAGCGCCTTAGGAGGTCTTTGGTATACTTCGTTTGATGCACAAAAGTACCCTCCTTGGTTTGCTTGATTTGCAGCCCCAAAAAGTAAGTGAGTTCACCCATCATACTCATTTCAAATTCGGAACTCATCATTGCTGAAAACTTGGACACAAGATCATGAGAAGCACAACCAAAGATAATATCATCCACATACACTTGAATGAATAATGAGTCATTGCCATGCTTAAGCACAAAAAGAGTTTTATCAACCTTGCCCATGGTAAACCCCTTTTCAAGTAAGAATGTTTTTAACCTATCATACCATGCTCTAGGGGCTTGTTTGAGACCGTATAAGGCTTTGGACAGTTTGTAAACATGATTAGGAAAATCTAGATTTTCAAAACCCGGTGGTTGTTTGACATAAACCTCCTCATCTATGTAGCCATTAAGAAAAGCACTTTTAACATCCATTTGATATAGCTTAAAACCTTTAGATGCTGCAAAAGCTAACAAAATTCTTATGGCTTCTAATCTAGCGACAGGAGCAAAAGTTTCATCAAAATCTAGACCTTCAAATTGAGTGAAACCTTGAGCAACAAACCTAGCCTTATTCCTAACCACAACCCCATCCTCACTTTGTTTATTTTTAAATACCCATTTAGTTCCAATTAAAGTGTGACCTTGAGGTGGAGGTACAAGTTTCCAAACATTATTTCTTTCAAAATTTTCTAACTCTTCTTGCATGGAAATAATCCAAGATTCATTAGTGAGTGCGTGTGATATATCTTTGGGTTCAAAAGAAGCAACAAAAGCAGAATGAGCATAAGAGTTTGGATCGCAAAACCTGGACCGTGTGACTCGTTCGTGCAAGCTTCCAATCATCTGTTGTGGAGGATGATCTTTGTAAAAACGTAGGGGAACAGATGTCTCACAAGCTTCTTCTTCATTAGGTTCATCGTAGATTGATGAGCTTGTGACTTGTGGATGATCAGGACCAGCATAGGTGATAGCCGGAGCTTGTTCAATGTCCGGAGTTGGACACGTGTCAACTTCGGAACTACCAGGCAGTATCACTGGTTCTTCTTCATCTTCAAAAATACCCTCCCCCTGAGGATACGGATCTGGTCCTGCAACACCAGAGCTAGTACCTGGGCTAGCTTCATCAAAAGACACTTCACAAGTCTCCACAATTTTGTTAGTGTTAAGTAAAAGCACACGGTAGCCTCTAGTATGAGACGGATAACCAAGAAACATGCCATCAATGGATCTAGGTTCAAATTTATCAAGATTACCATGTTTCTTAACAAAGCATTTGCAACCAAAGACCCGAAAGTGCGTAACACTAGGCCTATGTCCAAACCGGAGCTCATATGGTGTTTTACCTAGCTTAGCACGCAAGAAAACACGATTTGAGACATAACAAGCGGTTGCTAACGCATCAGCCCAAAATTTCCTAGGAGTTTGATATTCATCAAGCATAGTCCTAGCCATCTCAACTAAAGTTCTGTTCTTTCTTTCTGCAACACCGTTTTGTTGAGGTACATATGGTGAAGAGAATTGATGATCTATTCTATTTTCAGCACAAAAGTGATCAAAAGATTGATTTTTAAATTCAGTTCCATTATCACTTCTAATTGCTTTTAATGATCCTGGGTAATCAATTGATAATCTAAGAAATAAAGTTCTAAAGTGACTAAAAACTTCATTCTTAGACGCCATAAATTAAACCCAAGAGTATCTAGAATAATCATCAACAATAACAAGAACATACCATTTACCTCCGAAGGATTGAACATGTGAAGGTCCTACGGTGTCAAGATGCAAAAGTTGACATGGTTCAGTTGTCATGATCATTGTGATAGGAGTATGTGAACCTGCAACTATCTTAGCATGTCTACAAGAAGAGCACACAATTTCTTTGTCCCCTTTAAGCTTAGGCAGCCCACGTATGCGATCAAGAGCACTAACACGCGTTAGGTGATCAAAGCCTACGTGACCAAGTCTACGATGCCAAAAATATAAGTCCTTTGAATCATTAGCAACTAGACACCTATGCTTAGAGGAGGACATATCAAAATCAGCTTTAAAAACTCTTCCAAACCGAGACATGTTAAAAATAAGCTCACTATTTGAACCTACAACTTTGCAGCAGTTTTTATTGAAAATAATTTCTAGATTTTCATCTAGCAATTGTGCAACAGAAAGCAAGTTGTATTTCAAATTTTTGACAAGTGCCACATCCTTTAAAGTGTAGTGATCATTTACTCTAACCGAACCCTTAGCAATTATAGGGGTTGAAGAATTATCGGCAAAAGTAACATTCTCTACACGTGACACAAGGGAGAGGGAGGAGAACCAATCTTTGTTACCGGTCATGTGGCGTGAGCAACCTGAATCCACAATCCAAAGGTTCTCCTTCCTCAAACGTGTAACCTACATGGAAGTACAATACGTCGATGACTCAATACTGGGGTTAGTCAAAAGGCTTTTAGGAATCCAGTACTGAGTCACGCGACGTGCAGCAGGAAAAACACGCGAAGCTGAGATAAAACAGTAGGTTTATGAGTCGAAGTTTGAGGTTTTCTATTCTTAACTCTTTTAGCACAAAAACCAGTCGCTCCGGAGGTAAAATCAGCAGTTCCAAAAGACAAGGCTGAAGCTCCGGAAACAAAAGCTGGAGTTCCGAAGGAAACAACAGAAGGTCCAGGAGCTCTTGAAGCTATCGGAACTATCAGAGATGCTTTTGTGGATTTCTTACCAGAAGGTCCAGAAGCTACCTTTTCAAATTTCTGACTCACTAAAGCAGGTTGTGTTTTTCTAATTGCATGAAAGTTATAAGATCTAGCAATTTTTCTTTCCTTTTTCTGTTGTTTAGCTAGTCTATAACAAAAATCTATGACATGACCATCTCTCCCACAGAAGGTACAATGAAATTTAACTTTGTGTTCATGTCTAGATGAGCAAGCAATATTTTTATTTGAAACCGAATGAGACAACACTCCTGCAGATTTGAAAACCACTCCCTTTTGTTTAGGAACTGTTTGAATCAAACCACTTCCTAATGACTTCACAATTTTAGGTGGATGTGCCTTAGCATGAGCATGAGAATCAAAACCCAAACCAGTTTTATCATTGCATGACTTGGAAGAATTCAGTAGCAAGTTTAGGTTCTTATTCCCATTACAAAATCGATCTAATGTCATATGCATGTCATCAAGTTTATTGGACAGATCAAGGCAATTTTCACATGAAGTTTTTCCTTTTAGTTTGCAATTGGAACAAAATTTAACTTCATGAGAACGTAAAGCATTGTTTAATATAGAAATTTCATTCATAGCATTCTGTAGTTTCTTATCAAGATCATCACAAGTAGAACAGTGCAAATCAATTGTAGAAACAACTAGCATCTTTCAAGTTTTTATTATTAAGTGCAGCAAGCTCTTTGTTCTTTTCAATTTCTTCATCAAGTCTATCTAGAGTGGAGGAGTGTGCACTTCTTAATGTGGACAATTGTTCATAGATTAAGTCACATGAGGGACATGCATCATCACTAGGAATCAAAGTTTTTAAACGGTTAATTTCAGATTCTAGTGATTCAATTTTAGCAGCATTATCCCTAAGCTTTTTGTCCTTTTTCTTGACAATAATAGTTGCACGAGAAATAGCATCACACATTTCATTGCAGGTAGAACATACCTCATCGTCTTCACTTTTGTGTTCTGCATCCTCCTAACTTGATCTTGATCTTGTTTTGCCCGCCATGAAGCATAAGTTGGCCAGATCGTCATCATCTTCATCACTTTCAAAGTCTACATCACTTGAACTAAGTTCTTGAAGTGCGGTGATGAAGCTATTAATCATCTTGCGTCCTATGGTACCCTTCTTTTTTTTGTTGGAATTTCCAGAGGAGGTTCGGACCTTGCTTTGTTTTTCTTCCCGGGTGGTCAAACCTGAAAGGTTAGGGCATTCTGTACGAAAGTGTCCTGTTTTACCACATTCAAAACAGCGTTGAGGCCCGGAGCTTCCTCTCCTTCTAGTTCTCACATTTTGCAATGCTTTTGAGAATCTAGTAGAGATGAGTGCCAACTCCTCTTCTGGAAATTCTTCGATCTGCTCTAGGGTTAGTGAGGACAATAAAGCAAGAGTATTGCAAGATGACGATTGGCCGGAGCTAGACATATCACGTTGTGAAACAAATGCAATAGACTTATTTGGGTTCTTACGTGCTAGGATGTCAATTTCATGAGTTTTTAGTTTAGAATAGAGTACATCTAATGTAAGAGAACTCATGACAGTAGATTCACGAATGGATGTTACTTTCATCTCCCAAATTGACATGTCTAACGCACTAAGAAGTTGCCTAACATTCTCAGCATCAGAAAAATTTACATTGACACTACGTAAATTGCTGAGAATTTTATTGAAATGAGCAAAAAGGTCATCGATAGACTCACCAGGTTGCATCTCAAAACGCATATATTCCTTTTTGAACATATCTTGTTTTACCTCCTTGATTGTGTTGGAGCCTTCATGATAATCACAGAGAGCTCTCCAAACATCGTATGCTGATCGCAGTTGCGCGACACGATCAAAGTCGCTTTGAGTGAGTCCTTGGATGATCAAGTTCCGGGCTTTGTTGTTGTTGTCGACGTCCCGTAGGTTTATGGCCGTGACTTGATCATTAGGTGGCACTTCATAAAGCTTATACACCTTCTCCCATATTGCAAAGCCTTGTGCCTGGATAAAAGCCTCCATGCGTGCCTTCCAAACCTGAAAATCAATACCAGCAAACACACAAGGTTTGGCATAGTACTTCTCCATGATGATTAGTCAAAAACACGTGCAAATCACAAAGATTAGAGCACCGTGGCTCTGATACCAATTGTAGGATCGAAGAGCACATGAAAAGCTACCAGAGGGGGGGTGAATGGTAGATTTAAAAATCTTATGCAGCGGAAACAATTAAACCCCAAACCCTTCGGCAGAAAAATGATCTGTTGAAGAAATCGTGTGTGAGACTAATCTAAACATGCTTCACGGTGACAAAAATGATATATATCAGATAGAATCAAGTCACAAAGACAACACAAAAAGAATCACTCAAATCCGTCAAGAAAAACTCAAAAAAGATCAAACAAAGGTCAATCTGCCCTACCCGAGAAAAATTGTTCTGGAATACTGCAAAGAAACTCGTGTAGATCAGAAACCACAAATCCAATGACCGTGAAATTTTGACATATGATAGATAATCAAGTTGTGAAGACAACCGAAAAAGAATCACGTCAATTGGATCTGTAAAACTCGAGTTATGATAAAACTACCAACGAAAGGTAGTGCTATCCAGAAACTCGACGAGTAAAACTTGTCTGGAACAAGTCGGACGAACAAGGCACAAAAGTTCCTTCAAACTACGAATTTTATTCAATAGAACACAAGAGTAACAGCCCCGAAGTCGTCTCCCACGAGCTTCGGCCTTCCCTTGCTTATATAACCAGCCCTTAGGCCATCCCAATCTCAACTAGGACTCCAATCCTAATCCGATCACAATTGGAACTTTCCATAACTGCTTAGGACTCTTCTATACGCAGATAGAAGCAATGTTAAGACTTCCAAACACCTTAAGAACGTATCCCACATTCCTAAACAACTCAAATTCGTGACACACACGAAATCCTAACATAACCAACTCAATACTTTCCATATCGAGCCATAACCGACTCAGCCGCAGCCTGAGTCCATAACCTAGTCGGTTGGACCTTTCCGACCAATTCTTTACATCCACATCTCTTCATCACGTCTCGGAACCATGCAGCCACGTCCATGCACTCCTTGCACACGTGCAAACATCTTCCAATGACATCCACGATACCTTCATATGCATTGTTCTTGATTCAATCATGCTGCGCAACCTCCTGATCAGCTCAACCACAATTCCTCCTGAATTTGGTTGTTGGAACCTCATCTCCTCCCTGAGACTAGTCCAATGGATCCTGTCACCAGCCATGTCTTGAACTCAAGCAACACCTGCACATGAATAAACAACCAATCCATACGAGCCCAAGTCCTCGACTTGACTTAAGTTAGTTCCGAACACAACACCCTACGTGAGAACCTCACATAAGCATGTTGCAAAACATAGCAAAACGATATCAGCCATATCATCCAAAATGCACCAAAAACTTAGCAAATGAATACTAAGAAATCTTTCCAATCATGTAAAGCAAGTACGAAACATTGCAAATGAAAAGCAGAAGCACTGCGGTCAAGTTCCGGACCTTGCCAGAGCATCCCGGATCTTGAGCCGGAGCTAACGAAAGCTAGTAGAACCTAGCGTCGGAGCTTATCAAAACTAGTACAACCAAGCTCCCGCCGGAGCATACAAAACTAGCAGGACCTAACATCGGAGCTAACCAGAACTAGACGGAACTAGTGAACCCTAAAGCCGGAGCTAGACAAAGTACGTCGGAGCTTAGCAAAAGCATGCCGGAGCTATCAAATATATGCTGGAGCTATCAAAGACATGCCAGAGCTAAAAATAAAGCTCACTGGAGCTAACCAAAGCTAGTCGGACCTTACCAAGAAGTCGGACCAAGCATCGAACATAGGCGGAGCTACCCAAAACAAGTTGGACCTATGGTCGAACCTTGCTATAGCTCGGAGCTAGAGTCTGACCTTGATAAAAAGGTGTTTTGGTGATATTCAAAACTTCTATCATCAAAGCCAAGTGTATTCACTACAAGCCAATGTATTCAGCACACATAGGTCTTACAAGTTCGGGATCCATGTTGATGTGTTAGATGTATAACCGTTTTGGTCCTTGTCAGTGATTCAACTATACCTCCTGACCATCTTCTTGTAATGCGTGGTGAGATCATGTACATATTGTATCTCTTGTTGTGCCCTATAAAGTCGGACACTAAGACGCTCCACATCATCCACCGCCTGCTGAGATTGTGGAAGGTACAGAGGTCCCTCCACATGTCTGGTGACAAAGTTGGTGGTACCACTTGTACACTGCGGTGTGAATGCATGCAATGTGTTCCCCAGCTAGAATCGATAGGAATGGCTCCAAAAAGTGATTGCTTCCCAACTAGCATCTTTCTCCGCATATCGCCGGGAGCTCCTCCAAGCAGGGGTACGGTGTATCTTGAGTAGCTCGTCACCGTAGTATATGAAGAGCTTGCAAGACCATTCCATTCTATAAGGGCGCTGCACCCCGACAGAGTGATAAGAGAGTGAAAGCCTCTCGTGCCTATAGCCAGCAGCATGGAGCACAGCTCGAAGTCGAAGTCGTCCTGCGGCCTTTCCATCAGTGCGAGTCACCATAGCGCGACGGGGGTCGTTGAGTGGGGAGCGCCGGGCAGCAAGTCTATGTCGAGGAACACGTCCCTCGGTTGACATACGAGCGGTTCTCCTGCAGGGGGCCATCTACAATTTTGAAACAGGAGAGTGTAAGTAACAAAACAAATTAGGAGTAAATAAAACAAGTAACAAGGTAGAGAATACAAAGAAATTTTCACAATTAATTATCTTTGAAAATAGTATGATCCTTAAGGCGTCCATTTCTATCTAGGCTTGCGTCCTACGGGCAACAAGACTCTAATACCACTTTGTCACACCTGGTATTAAGAAGACGACCAGATGCTTTCCACATGTATGTCAGGATCAGTTGAATTCATACATGTGTAGAAAAAAAGTGAAATACCATTAAATAGTGTCGTGTTCGAGTACATCATCTTATTGCATAAATGACCATCCAGGTCTAAAGAAAAGTACATAAGCAGTGGAAAATAAATAAAAAGGCTCCAAGCACAGGCGTTGCAAGGGGGATACACCAGCCTAGAAATCTCGTCTGGATCTCCGTAGAAGTCCTGGTTCTCCACCTCTTCGTCTTCATAGATTGGGGGGGAAATTATGCAACTAACAAGTTTGAGTACCAACGGTACTTAGCAAGTGAGGAAGTTTATGCCATGTGGTTCATAACAAGGAAGGCAAATAATGATAAATCACTGTAGCAGTTACAAGCTATCCTTAATGTTGTTAAGCACCTACCTCTAGGTGAATTCCACCCATAAATCCCAAAGTGACCAGATAGTGCCCAAACCCAAACCATCTACCATTTAACCATGTGTGCTAATTATGAACTTTGTCCCAAACCGCTCGTGTCCGTGAGCACAGCTGTCTAGACAGTTTGACAAAACTCTGCAGGGTGTGTATCCCTTACCCACAGTTTGTGATTTCATCCCCTGTTGCCAGGTGGACTAAATAAACCTCCCTGTTGCCCGTGGTAGCTAACAATAGTAGGTGTGTGGCCAGGAGATCAGTACGAGGTCTTTCCGATGGTTCTCCCGACTTGCATTGATACTCTGAGGTTTCACTGCTCTGGCACCTGGAGTCTATTTTCCCTCTGCCAGGAGAAGCCCCCTCTTGAGCCATGCAGATCCCAAGGCAGTAATATGAACCAATTCTCTGGTCGTTTGATTACCAACACTACACCGGGACAGACCAAATTACTAAACCAAATTGTCCCATATACAACCATGTGGCAATATTGTATGGCTTAGCAACTTCCTCCATAACCCAGTCCTTAGAATCCGATAGGTGTTAAACCCCAAACCAATGTCTTGTGCACGCATGCACCATACCATTCAACACCTCTTATCAGATTCCTATCAACTACTTTCATTATTTCCAACAGCTCATGAATCGTAGTGGATCAAATATAATCATGTAGATAAATTGTTCATATTCAATTAAGTAGTGGCTAAGCATGAACTAGAAATTAATAATCCACCCAAACCATGGCGACAAGGAATATTGTGGAAAATCTAGGGAAAACATAACATAGGATTCAATTTTTAATTTAGCATGCATCTAACTAAAACTTAACAAAAAAGGTGCAAGATGGTCAAGGAACTTACCTCCAGAGTAGGGTTGGTGGTCGACCGGAAACTGGTGCTCTTGCATGTTGAAAGTCGGTTCTTGCCCCGACTCTAGATACGATGTTTTACATAAATGATAACATACAATAAGAATAATCAAAAAATGCAAACATTACAATTAAATAAACATAAAGTCCTACAAATTTATGATTTTATGGTTAATTTAGATTACGGGCATAAATTATGTATTATTGAGAATTTGGAGTTAAATGAAACAAATGGAATAAAACATATTTTTAGCAATTTTATACAAATTTTTATATTTATTGAAACCTATTATTATTTCTAGAATGTTCTCACCTTCAAGAATATGTGTAAAATGGGTTCCAATCATAAAATATGCATTTTATAATTTTACACTATTTTTAACATTTATTTATTATGTGTAAATTAATTTCTACATATTAAATACAATTACAAAGTATTTTATACATAAATCAACAATTTAATTAAATTATTAAAAATAATACATAACTGATCATTAATTAAAAATATTTATAGGGATTTTTTATAGTATTTTATGGAAACTATGGACTTTTATTTAATTTATGATACTTTCAGGGGGGTTTTTTGTAAAAAAAATAATCCAAAGGCTAAAAATCATTTTTATAAAGTACAGGGGTTATTTTATAATTTTCTAGTATTTAATTTTCTATTTTCCAAAATTCCAGAGGCTTCCTAATAATTTTTACCATAATACTATGTTATTTCCTAATTTTCAGAAAGGATAGGGTTAGTTTTATAAAAATTTGGGCCAATTTGAGATTAATTAGAAATGTCCAGGGGGTTATTTATAGAATTACCAACGGTTATGCGGGTTTGAATATAGGTCGTTGGATATAAAGAGGATGGTTCGGATTTTAAACACCGAAGGAGTATTTCACGGTCTAATCTCGGGCGCACGTTTGAAATGGAAGGTGATCGAGCGGCCACATCACCCTTACTGACCAGAGCGACGGCGCGCGGCAGCGCATTGCGCCCGCGGTGGCGATCTCGCCAGCGGCGACCAAGACGCGCGATAAACAAGCAGAAGAGCACATCTTTAGGGCGTAAAAGAGAGAGGAGGGCGGGGCAAACACATCGAGAGGCGTCGCAAGGTCGGAACCAAAGCGGAAACAAGGCGGCGACGGCGAGTGGCGGTGAAACCTGGTGGCGCTCGACAGAGTCGGTGCCACGACGGTGTTCCGCCCGATAGATGATGTCCGGCAAGCTCCTAGAGACACGTCGCACACGTTAGACAAAGTTTCGTGGTGAGAAATTGGATGAATCAACGGGAACAGCGGTGCCATTACCGAGCTCGTCGGTGCCTAGGGTTTGGGGTGTCAGAGAGACGAGTTTTGCAGGGAATCGGGCTGGATTTTATAGGGGAATGATGGAGAAACACACATCATCATTATTGGGCACTTTCCTGTGGCTTGATTGTGGTGAGATGGCCAACATTGAAGATGGGGAAGTGGGACGACAGCTCGGTGGGGATGGAGGAGCTAACAGTGGGGCCTAGCGGCCAGGGAGAGGGAGAGGGGGAGGCGCGGGCGGGCTGGCGCTGAGAGGAAAAGGGGAGTTGGGCCAGGGAGGATTAGGCTGAGGTGAGTTTTTCCTTTTTCTTTTTCTTTTCTCTTTTTGTTTTTCTTCCATTTTTATGATTTGAATTTCGAAACAAAATTTCGAACAAACTTCAATTTCAAAAAAATTTCACAGTTCCAAACATATGATGCACTTGCCTTATATGATTTTTATACCAAAAGAATTTACTTTATAGGTCTTATAAAAATTCATTTTACATTTTTTTCTCCAAAAATTGGGTGTTACAGAAATGAAAACTTTGTATATTTATGATGTCTTTTCTCGTGTCCTGTTGGGTGCCGCATCGGTGGCACCCCCAATGTGATTCCTGATATGTCAGGACCCTGGTCCTCATAGTGGACGGATTGGTTGTCTCTATTGTGGGCGTCATCCTCTTCTTCAGTTTGTCTGAATGGCATTGTTGTCCCGCTGATCTGGCATGCAAGAGGGCTATGACAAGGAGACCCCCTATCACCGCAACTCTTCATCCTTGCTATTGATTCCTTGTACAAGCTTTTCAAGTTAGCTACTGCAGATGGAATTTTCCCCCTGCTCACTGGTTGGCATGTTTGCCTCCAGATATCTATGTACGCTGATGACATGGCCCTTTTTGTCCATCTGGTCCAGAATGAAGTCAATGCCGCCATGGAAATCCTAAGCCATTCCGGTGAGGCCACCAGGTTCTGGGTCAATTAGAGTAAAACCTTTGTCATTCCAATACGATGCGACAACCTGGACTTAACTCAAGTTCTAGATGGTTTTAATGGGCAGCGCCTTAATGGCCCCTTACATACTTAGGCATACCTTTGCATCTGAGGCGCATCCGTTTGCATCATCCTCAATCTGTTCAGGATTGGATGCTCGCTAAGTTAGCAGGGTGGCCAGAACGCCTATTGTCCTTTGGTGGAAGGCACGAGCTGGTTCACTCTGGTTAAGCGCTATGTCCACCTACCTCTTATTGGTGCTAACCCCCCCCCCCCCCCCCAAATGATTCTTCAAGTTCAAGAGTCTCGGTTGTCTACGACTCAGCAACTGCATGGTTGGCAATGTAAAGTTAATTGGGCGCGTGTGTGCAGACTTCTGTGCTTAGGAGGGCTAGGCATTGTCGATGTCGAGCCCTTCAGTCGAGCTCTAAGGCTCCGATGGCTCTGGCTGTCCTGGCACCATCAAGACAAGCCTTGGCATGGCATGGATTTGCCCATTGATGGCTCTGATATTAATCTATTTGCCACTGCTACCTCGGTTACTGTTTATGATGGTAAAAGAGCTTTTTTTCTGGCATTCAAGGTGGCTTGAGGGCAAAGCTCCGGCAGCGCTCTTCCCTTCCCTGTACCAGTTATCAATGAAGAAGAACTGGTCCGTCTCTGAAGCCACCAGGAATGCCAGATGGATGTTTGATCTAGCACCGAATAGCGGATCTCTTGGTACAGTTTCTCAGCTTTAGATGTTGATTGACAAAATGCAGCAAATCTTTGACCCTGACTGACCGGATGAGATTAGGTGGATGCACACATCGACGGGCGAATTCTCCACTCTCTCCGCATACCTCATGCAGTTCGAAGGGAGTGTCCGCACAAACTTCCGCACCTAGGTCTGGCAAGTCTGAGCTCCTTCATAATACAGGTGTTTTCTTTGGTTGCTTCTGCAGGATCGCATTTGGACGGTGGATCGTTTGCAACGGAGGGGTTGGCCCAACAATTATTTCTGTCCACTTTGTCTTCGCCACCTAGAAACAGCGACTCACCTATTCCGAGACTGCCCAACAACAATGCAAGTTTGGTCCCAGACTAGCCAATGGATCACAGTGGAGTGGCTCCACCCGCTGCACTGGGGGTCTGCAACTTTTTTTTTTGAAAAGGAATACATGACTACTGCTTTTGCATTAATATAAGAGAAGGATTACATCCTAAAATTACATAGTCTAAGAAAAATAAAATACAACAAAAAATAAGCCAAAGCACCGAGGGGGCAGGTTACACAAAGGAGGCAGCTACAAATGATCGGATTTCTTCCAAGACTACTTGAGCAACTTGCAGATGAGATAATTCCTACTGCTGTAAGATGCGCCTATTGTGCTCTTTCCATATCTCCCACCAGAAGGTGAACAGGAAGCCCAACACTTTATTTCATTGATTTTTGGAGCATGATTGTGCAATAGACTGTACCCAGTTCAATGCACCGTCGATGTTAACCTGACGAAGTGCGGTAGGAAGATGAAGAAGTTGTGCCAATCTATGCCACACTGCTTCAGTGTAATTGCATTGGGTCAGCAGATGATCTGAGGTTTCAGGGAAGCATATACATAATGTGCATTTTGTTTGGTGCGGCCAATGTTTCTTGGCCAGATTGTCTGCCGTAAGCGCCTTGTTGTTCACGACCAGCCACACAAAGAATCTACATCGCGGTTGTGTTCTGGCAGACCAGAGGTATGGTGCCCATCCGGAGACAATGCCCCCGAAAAATTGTGCTTCATAAGCTGAGGCTGCCGTATACTTGCCATTTGGGGTCCATCGCCAGGCAATAGAATCATTATCATATGTTAAAGAGACCTCGCTTTGGGCTTGGAAAAGCAACACAAACTCATCCAAAAGCTCTTTGCTATGCAGGGATTTAATGTTCTTGACCCAATTGTGATTGTAGAGTTCTTTGTCAACTGCCCGTTTCTTGAATTTGGCCTGCAGGTAAAGGTTAGGTGCGAGGAACATTGGTGCTTGACCATTGAGCCAACGGGCCTCTCCCAGAGCGGTGTATTCTTACTGTTGCCAATAGGAATTATAGTAGAAGCAAAGAACAATTGACGATCAGCCTGATTATGGTATCTGAATAACCGTTTCCATGGTCTGGTAAATTGCTCCCACTAGAACCAAAGCCATCTTAACCGAAGGGTACGTCCAAATTTTTCCAAATCTTTAATTCCAAGGCCTCCATTTTTTTTAAGCCGCATCCATTTCTTCCACCGTACCAAGCATCTGCCTCCATGAACCTTGTCTGGATCCTCCCCTTTCCATAAGAAACTCCTTATTCTGTCAATTTGCTGACAGGCCCAGGCGGGTAGCTGAAACACAGTCAGAAAATAAGTTGGCATTGCTGTCAAAACAGTCTTGATCAGAAGCTCCCTCCCTGAATAAGACAACATGTTTTTCTTCCATCCAGCTAGCCTGTGATCAACTTTTTGCACAATAGGTTGTATTTCAGATTTAGGGAGCTTGTTGTAGTGTAGAGGAAGACTCAAGTATTTGCATGGGAAGGACCCTAGCCGGCATTCTAGTCCTAGGACAAACGACAAATCTATGTTGTGGCATTGAATGGGGAAGAACTCTGTTTTTTCCAAGTTTGTGAGGAGTTCGGATGCTTCGCAAAAAATGTGCAGAATGAATTTAGTTGTCAGCAGGTCCTGGCATGAGGGACGGATAAATATGGCAGCATCATCGGCATATAGGGACACTCGAAGCTGGTCCCCTAGCCCCAGGATAGGAGAAAGCAGTCTTTGCTATTGGGCATATCTGAACAGTAAGATCAATGGCTCCATCGGAAGTACAAAAATCATTGGGGAGAGGGGATCACCCTGTCGGATCCCCCTAGCATGTGAAATACTCTTTCTTGGAGAACCATTCAATAGGAAAGATGAAGAGGATGTACCCCATAACGCAGCAATCCAAGTTATCCAAGTGTTGCTGAAGCCAAGGTGTCTCATAATATCTAACATGAATGGCCAGTTCATCGTATCAAATGCCTTCAAGATGACTAACTTGATGAACAAACCAGGTGATTTGTTCTTACAAAGTTGTTGGATTGCATACTGAGCAAACATGAAGTTGTCGTGGATACATCTTTATTTGATGAAAGCTGTTGGTACCCTGCAGACCGGGTACCATTGTGTACAAGTTAAAAGAAGCTCTGGACCCGACCTCCTGGCCGAGGGGGACTCCGGGGCTGCCTCGCGTCCTTCGGCTCCGGACCGCGCGCTCCCGCAAAGGTGAGCTATGGTGCCGCCACGCATCCTCCGGCTCCGGACCCCGTGCTCCCGCAGAGGCGGGCTTTAGCACTGCCACGCGTCCTCCAGCTCCATGCGCTTACTCCCACCGAGGAGGGCTCTAGAGCTGCCATGCGTCCTCCGCCTCCGGGCCCTTGCTCCCCGCCAAGGAGGGCTCCGGAGCTGCCACGTGTCCTGCAACTTGTCCCGGGTGATAGGTTGCGGGAGTGAAGAGAACCATGACCAGTCCAATCGCGCATTGAAGGCGCGCACCTTCCCCATGCGCACAATGCAACTTGCGCCCCTCTCAGGTACCGTTGTGTCCAATCACATCGCAGTGAAGGCGCGACAGTGCTACCCAACTCTGCCAAATAGGTAGCTTATGGCGACAAGATGGACGGGACATTCCCTGTCATCATCAACGACTACGTATAGGCCACTGGCGTCTGAGGCGACAAGACGGCGAGTCTTCAAGCCGCAGTTAGAGGTAGCGTACGCAAGAAGCCTTAGATCTTGTACAGGATAGATCACCCCGGGGCCACCTGTCGGGCCCCAGATCCCACTTGTAAGTTGTCTGGCCTTGACTATAAAAGCACCGGGCAACACCCATTGCAAGGGGATCTTCTCTAGTCCGCTGGGACTAGGGAAGCCAACTCATACACACTCAACACAAGCATTCACAACAGCAATACAACTCACACCGTGGAGTAGGGTGTTATGCTCCGACGGCTCGAACCACGTAAAACCACTGTCTCACCATCTCTCATATGCGCAATCTCTCTTGAGGACTAAGCCCTGCCGATCAAGAACCTCCGCGGGCTGCTCGCATAGTAGGTCTGGGGGAAGTGTCGCAAGAACACTTCAACAAAAGTGTTTTGATGCATGGATATAATTTTTTCAAGTTCTAGAGCTAGTCTCGGGGCAAGTATCTTTGATATGATTTTTGCAAAGACATGGATCAGACTGATAGGCCTGTAGTTCGTAACTTTCTTCAGGTATGTTTTCTTTGAGATATGTACAACGGACGCAGAGTTCAGCTTACTGAATCCTTGTTGGTTAGATCGGCAGAATTGATTCACTGCTGCAATAAGGTCGGTCTTGATAATATCCCAACAAGAAATGGGGAAGAAGCCTGAGAAACCGTCAGGATCTGACGCCTTGCTTTTCGGCATTTCTTTAATTTCTTTATATACTTTAGTGATCTGATGATCTAGATGACGTAGATCTCTATGCTGCCAGCCCAACCGAGAGAAATCAATATCAAAGTTTCTAGGGTGGTGGGTTCCTAGATGCTTTTTGAAGTGATGAAATATTGTTTTGTGCTTCTCAGGTTGTGAGTAAACCATTGTGTTGTCCGCCTCAAGTGCCTGAATGAAATTCTTTTTCCAGCGAGAGTTTGCTATTCAGTGGAATTATTGGGTGTTGGCATCTCCCTTTCGAAGCCAGGTCAGTCGTGATTGATGTCTGGCCCTCGACTTCTCAATTGCTGCAAGCCCCAGAATACGTTGCTTGAGAAGTGTCTTAACCTCCCTTTCCTGTTCTGAAAGGAGACAAGTTTCCATGGCTTCATCCAGCCTAAGTACAACCTCCCTTTGCTGTTCTAGAGAGTTTAATATGAAGTTTGAGCATCGCACTATGGTGTGAAGGCACTTGTTCAGACCAAGCTTCTTTTACACAGTCCAAAAATCTAGGCATATTTAGCCAGTGATCTTCAAATCGAAACAATTGATCCCTGCAGCTGTCATCAAATGGTGTCAAAAACAATGGGCAGTGGTCGGATACCGAAGAGGATAAGGCGTGCAGCACCGGATTACTGAAAATCATTTCCCAATGTGGCGTAACAAATGCTTGATCAATTCTTGTCATTGTGGGCTGCTGTTGTTCAGTTGACCAAGTGAAGCGACGCCCTAATAACTGAATTTACTTAACCTCCAGCTACCTAATGGTTTTGCTAAATTTAGTCATCATACGTCTATTAAGGCATCCAATGCTTTTGTTGTCATCTCGATATATGAGATTAGAATCTCCAATTACTAGCCAGGCTGGGAGTGTTGTTTGTTTAATTTGTTCGAGTTCAGCAAGAAAGAGTCTTTTCTCCATCTCAGATTGTGGGCTATAGACTGGGGTTACCATTGATAGTTCCTCTGATCTAATGTCCTCGATTTTCACTGTAATAGAGTGTTGTTTAATTGTTACATCAGTAAGCTTCATATGATCACTATTACAGGTAAGGAGAATCCCACCACGGGTTCCATCTGAAGGAAGTATCCAAAGTTTTCTGCATATTATGCACCCAATATTGCACAAATTGCCTGGGACTTTATCATATCCTATTTAGTTTCCTACAGTCAGACTAGCATTGGTCGATGCATCTGAATCAAATATTTGACCTAAACCTGTTTGACTCCACTATTTAGACCTCTAACATTCCATGATAAAAAGGAGTAAAAGGTTACTGGTTCATTCATTGGGAATGTCGAGAGCAACTGTCAGATAATTCCTGGCATCAGAATGCATCAGCCATTGCAAGAAGTGCCAAGAGAACATGATCCTCCAAGAGGGATTCCACAACAGCAGAGAATTAGGGAAGACAACTAGTACATAACGAAAAAAATGGAGGGTCCTTAAGCTGCCACACAAAATGAGAAGAAGCTCCTAAGGGAAGCGAACAAACCCAGTCGGGAAACAAAAGAAGGAACTCCAACCCCAACCAACTAGACTACAGGAGGACCAGACACTACCAACCCCCACACTGGATGGTAGTACATAACTGCATGATAAAATATGGCTCCAAACGAGCTCGTACTCATAAAACTGAGTCAACATATGAGTATCATTATGACTGCATAGAGGGACTCTAAGGGTTATCATTTGACCTTGGTTGCATCCACTGTGGTCCCTTTCTTCAGCTTCTTCTTGTCTTTGATCTTGCGTTGCTTCATGTGTTCAGCCACCTTGGTTAGTGCGGTTATGGCCTCTAGCGCCGCCGGGGAAAGAGGCTTCTTATACTTCTTCAAATACTCATTCAAGGTCGCATCATCCATGGTCTGGTCTGACTTGAGAAGTCCCCACTTCTTAGCAAGAAGCTCCTGAGCCATTTTTATTGTTGGCTTGTGGTTTTTCACTTTGCTTTTGATCCTCGGGTTGTGCCTTTGGGCAACTTCACCTATCTTTCTATGCTGCTGTTTGCCATCACTGGGGCCATCCTCATTAAGTTGTGGGACTGTAAGAAGTGCAGGTTGATCAGTACGCACAACCTTCTGTGCAAAATTAACTAGTTTGTCAAAAGATGGGGACAAACCTGTAACTGTGGCCTCTGCAGACTGTACGACCACTTCCACTTCTAAAGGAGGGCCCTAAGATCTTGTTTTGGTGTTTGCTGTAGGACTTGACTCTGTAATGTTTGTAGAATCTTTGTTTATGGCATTCCTTCCAACATTTAGTTCAGGTTGTACATTCTGATTTATCTCTTGGTTGTTCATTATCGGTGTAGTAAGAGCTTCCTGCGAATCAGTTAGGATGCCCGATACAACTGGCTGCAGGGATGTATCACTAAGTGTCATACTAGCATCCTCGGATGGTTTGATAACTATGGCATCCGAGTCACGGCTTTTTCCTGCATCTGATTCAATCGCGGTGCTCTCATCAGCTTCCACCAATTCTGAGTGGTCCAAGGGCCAGGCTGTGGGATGATTGTTATCGCACCAAAAGCAGCAGAGCCTCTGGTTTCGTCTGCATCATCAGACTCAACACCCTGTATAGGAGTAAGGATAGGAGGGGACCCTTACTTTGCTCTCCATAACTGTCGTAGAGCTCTACGTTCCACAAGTGAGGGGCCAGTCTTACATGGAGCGGGTGAGCTTGCCCGTGAACAGTGAGAACTTTCTCAATGTGTCCACACATTTTGTCGGGAGCGTTCAGGTGAGCACCCTCTTTCAGAACTACGGTTTCCGACCCATCTTGCCATTCGAGCCATCAATGGACGGGGTCTTGTGCGTTGCTCAGGTCCATCACTATCGTCATCATCTCTAGAGGGACGACGATGAGTCGAGGTGGGGCGACAAACTTGGGTAGGGGGGTTCAGAACTTTTCCGGCAGATCACCATCCACTTTTCCAAACTGCCAGCAAAACTCTCTAAGCAGCTTCTTCCCCTCTGCAAGCAGTTCTTCTATAGGAAAGTGATAGAAGATAAGGTCTTCGACATAGTCAATGTGAATAAGAATTTTGTAAGTATGCCCTCTCTATAAGTTTCGCGACCTAGTGAAATGGACTTGTGGGTCGAAACCTTGCTCACCTAATCTTTGTGTAAGAGTGAGGAAAACTACCTGGGGATCCTGTTGGGATCATGACAAAACATCCAACAAACAAAAGCTCATAAATCTTCTTTCTGTCTTGAAGCAGTGGCCACATGATGAATGACACAGGAGTCTCCCAAAACTTTAGCTGCAATGTCCTCATACGAGGCATGGTATGGAATGCCTTCCAGGCTAATCTTGACATGAGACGGTATGGCACACCGTTCTCCATAAATGTCGATGTCCCAGTGGTGGAATCTGAAATTGAAGGGTCCTTCCCTGATGTGTCCCTTTGCAAAAGCAAAATCTTTGACAGACTCACTAGTGAACAGTACAAAGAAAGGTTCAGGAGCGCTATAAAAGATATGGAGTTCATACTCCCTTAGCTCTAAATGATGAATGATAGCCTCCTTCAACTCCTCACGGGAGCTAACTTCGAGAGCACCTTCCTCCATAACCATCAGCGCTCTGTTGGTCAGGTGTTGAAGACGCTGCACCATTTCCTCAGACAAGATTGCAGCCTTCTTAGCATACATGGGTTGGAGTCTGGCATTGCTCAGGTAATCAATCACATTGCCATGCACCAGGGGCTCCGATCAATCCATTCTGGGTGGGTCACAGTCATCACAACGGTGAGCGCCTATCGGGCGACGTCTATCCATGACACGGGGGTGGAGCGAGGCAGAGTTGGCTTGAACTAGAGAAGATGGGAGAGCTGGAACAGAAGACAGTGAGTTAACACTGTAGTGAGATGTGTTATATAGGGGCCACTCCCTCTTTGTCTCGCCACTGCTAGGGTGCAGACTCGTGGACCAAGACGAGATATGGCCACTAGCCTTGCAGGTCCAACATTTCTTGGGGTCTCTGCACTGAGATTTGATATGATCCCGGGCTAAGCATTTGTAGCAGCAACCTTTGAGCTTACTTTTGAAATATTGGTTGTTCGTGTGATGCACGGTTGAGGGGGTGTAAACGGCTCTTTCTTTACGCAACCAACGCTTGCGTTTAACTTGCTGTCATTGATTACCTGACGCTTCTGATGCCCTTTCATAGACAGATGAAATCTCAGTCTCAGGATAAGCAATAAATGAGTGATTTTGTTGTCTCGTGTGTCCCCTCGACACAGTGTGTCGTGGGCTGAAAGGGGCAACAACTTGGCCCAGTTCTTGAACGCGACATGGTTCATCTTCCTTCCTAAAATATGAAACGAACAGTTGGGGGTTGAAGCAAACCCGACAATGTCTAGAAGGGGGCGAATGGGAAGATGTTCATCTCTAGAATTTGAGGCACCATCTATTCGAGGGACGTCGCAATTTCGACAAACTACATCTACAAAGGATTTAGAGAACGTACCAGAATATGTAGGCAGTTTGCTGGCCCTTGCTTGGTATTGGATTGGCTTCTTGTGGGAGCAGCGTGGAGCAGTCAGAGTTCTTCATCTTTGATGGATTGAAAAACTGACACTCCCGATACACCTTTAAGCTTGAGTGGGTTGCAGGGGCAAGGTCGTCGCGGGACTTGGTCACCAGGTCAGGCAGTACTGAGAGGTCTTCATGGAACCACCGACGCAATGTAGCGATGAGGAGGGGGGAATCGACTTAGTATTCGCTATCGGGAGGGGGAGGCCATTCAGCAGCGGCGCCGAGGGCGATGGGGCAGGAGGATCATCCAACAGGAGGGAGGTGGTGTTGGAATAAATGGGCTTAGCCCAATATTAATTATGAATTATTTTCTAGAAAATCTCAAAGGACATTAGGGCAAGAGAGAGTGGTGGTAAATTGTTAGTCCCATATGGGAAGTTGGAGGGGAGCAAGCCCTACATATAAGGGAGGTTGTTCTTCCACTTCTTGAGTGAGAGAGAAGAAGAGAAGAGAGGGGTGGCCGACGCGCGCTCCTGCTCCTCCTCTTCCTCACTCGCTCGCCCTGCCCCGCACACGCGCGCGCTTGTGTTTGTGTGAATTCGATCCTTGAGCCGAGCAAAGAATTTTATATGTTTGCAGAAAATTTATTTGGGCTTTTGGGCTTCCGAATTTTTGGCTTCCGAGTTGGATAGAGTCCAAGTTTAAGACGGACGCATCTACAACAACGAAATCATTTCCAATGCGGATCCTCCGGATTGCAACCGAATCGCCTCTCAGGGACCCTATAAATATGGGCATATGTGGTAGGGCAGATTATCCCATGATCAGATCGTTCCCACATTCGCGTTCCTTACGCCGCCTTTTAGTCTACTCCATCCCGAGTGCCAGCGTGCATCGGTGATCAGGAGAGCAGGTCTTTGAAACAGCTTGCCCTTGTGATCCTGCACCGGGAGAGGGCGAATAAGATTTTGGGAAGCGCTTCGCGTAACTCCTCGCGTTCTTCACCACGGGTCGTCTACCAAGGAGATCAGGCGTTGTGGCCCAACGTCGCCACCAATGTCTGCAGCGGTTGCTCGACGCTAGATCTACAATGGTTTCTCCAGCTTCAAATCAGTAAGCGTTATTTCTCGTCCTGTCTATCTGCTAGTGTTGATCGCTGCTGTTTTTCGTGTGTTTTTCTGGAATTGTTCAGTAAATTGTCTTGTATTTTCTAACAATCCAAAAACCTTATTAGGCAATTTCCTGAGTTGAACATTATGACTTTAACCGATACACTGAGGCCCGATAAATTCTCTAGTGTGCACTTCAGTGGCAAGTTAAGGCCACGCTCTGGCTCCAGTCACTTAAGATCTTCTGGATAACCAAGAGCGGGCTTTAAGGTCCTTTGTCTGTTGAAGAACAAACGAAGTTCGAGGAAGCCAATGCTGCCCTGAGAGGATGTATCTTAAGTGTTCTTAACAACAAACTTTGTGATGTTTATCTGACACTCACAGATGGTAAGGAGCTCTGGGATACACTTAACGCTAAGGATGGTGCAGTCGATGCAAGCGTTGAACTGTATATCATGGAGAATTTTCATGACTACAAGATGGTTAATAACCGTCCCGTAGTTAAACAAGCTCATGAAATACAGTGCCTCGCGAGAGAGCTCAACCTCTTTAAATGTCCTTTACCCGACAAGTTTGTGGTTGGGTGCATTATTGCAAAGTTACCTCCTTCATGGAGGAACTTCGCCACAGCTCTCAAACACAAGAGACAGGAAATAACAGTTGAAAATCTGATAGCATCTTTTGATGTTGAGGAGAAGGTTCGGGCTAAGGACGCTACTGAGAAAGGAGGTGAGGTTCAATCTAGCGCCAATGCTAATATGATGCAGAAACCCAGTGTCAAGAACAAAGGGAACAACAAGTCTCAATTCAAGCCAAACAAAATTACTGCTTTCAAGAAGAAGTCAAACAAAGCCAATGATGGCTGCTACTACACCTGTGGAGAGCAGGGACATATTTCCAAGGACTGTCTTGACAGGGCAGACCACAGAGGAAAAAAGAATGTCAACATCGTGACGTCTAACAATACGAATGGGTACGGTAATTATTTTACTGTTCTTTCCATTTCTCAAATACCATCTTGGTTGTTTGATACGGGTGTTAATGTTCATATATGTTCTAACATGTCTACATTTACTTCTTACCAGTTCATTCAAGATTCTGCGGTCCTAATGGAGAATGGGTTACATGCTTCTGTTTGTGGTGTTGGCACGATCGATCTGAAGTTCACTTCGGGAAAGATTGTCCAACTGAAGAACGTGCATCATGTCCCTACTATGAACAAGAATCTTTTTAGCGGTACCCTTCTATGCATAGATGGGTTTAAAATAGTTTTAGAGTCCAATAAAATAGTTGTGTCAGAGCATGGATAATGTATTGGTAAAGGCTATGAATGTGGGGGCTTGTTCCGCTTTTCTCTTTCGGAGTTGAATAATAAGTCGGTGAACCATATTTGTGCTAGTACCAATGATGATGCGAGTGTTTGACATTATCGTTTATGTCACGTTAATTTTGGTTTAATGAATCGGCTATCTAGTCACAAATTAATTCTGGAATTCACCATTGTCAAAGGTTCTAAGTGCCATAGTTGTGTGCAATCAAAGCAACCTCGAAAGCCTCACAAGGCAGTTGAGAAGAGAAACTTGGCACCATTAGAAATCATACATTCTGATCTATGCGAGATGAATGGTGTGTTGACAAAGGGTGGAAAGAAATACTTTATGACATTAATAGATGATTCTACTAGATTCTGCTATGTTTACTTGTTGCAAGCTAAAGGTGAAGCTTTAGACCACTTTAAAATCTATAAATCTGAAGTAGAAACTCAATTAGAGAGAAAGATCAAACATCTTAGGTCAGATCATGATAGCGAGTATTTTCCCAGAATATTTGATAATTTCTATGAGGAACATGGTATTATACATGAGAGGACGTCTCCCTATTCACCCCAATCAAACGGGGTAGCCGAGAGGAAAAACCGCACAATGTGTGACTTGGTGAATGCCATGTTAGACACATCCGGTTTTTTTAGGGTTGATGGAGGAAGGCTCTATTGACTTCATGTCATGTCCTAAACCGCGTTCCAAACAAGAATAAAGAGAAAACCCCTTATGGGGAGTGGGTTGGGAGAAGACCGTCACTTTCATACTTGCGTACTTGGGGATGTTTGGCAAAGGTCAATATTCTAATTACCAAGAAATGCAAGCTTGGACCAAAGATAGTGGATTGTGTCTTTTTAGGTTATGTTCATTGGAGCATCGCATATAGATTTTTAGTAGTTAAATCAAAGGTACCTGATATGTATGTTGATACTATTATGGAATCTCGTGATGCAACATTCTTTGAGAATATATTTCCTATGAATCTACCACAACTAGTGAGTTTCTTGATACACCACTTGAGAGTGTCCCAGAGGAGGAACACAATAAAATAACTCAGTCGAGTGAGACCACAGATTGCAAAATCCTTCGATGATGATTTCATTGTATACCTTGTGGACGATACTCCCAGGTCCATAGCAGAGGCATATGCATCACTTGATGTAGATGATTGGAAAGAAACAGTTCATAATGAGATGGACACAATTCTTTCTAATGGAACCTTGGAGTTAACTGAACGGACGTACGGGTGCAAACCAGTAGGCTGCAAGTGAGTGTTCAAGAAGAAGCTCAGACATGATGGGTCTATTGAAAAGTACAAGGCAAGGCTAGTTGCAAAGGGCTATACTTAAAAGGAAGGTGAAGACTATTTTAACACCTATTCACCTGTCACTAGAATGATGACAATTCAAGTACTACTTTCTTTTGCTGCCTATCATGGTCTAATCATCCATCAAATGGATGTTAAGAATGCTTTCCTTAACAGAGAGTTGGAAGAGGAGATCTATATGGAACAACCTGATGGGTTTGTAGTAAAAGTTAAAGAGAAAAAGGTGTGCAAATTGTTGAAATCCTTGTATGGCCTGAACAAGCACCTAGTAATGGCATAAGAAGTTTGAAAGTACTTTGACGTCTGCAGGCTTTGTCATTAATGAGGTTGATTGGTGCATGTACTATCGCCATAGTGAAGGCGATAACGTTATATTATGTTTGTATGTGGATGATATACTCATTTTTGGTACGAGCATTAATATAATTTATGAGGTCAAGTCCTTTCTATCAAAGTGTTTTGATATGAAAGATCTGGGAGAAGCTAATGTTATTTTGAACATTAAGTTGAATAAGGATGAGAGTGAGATTACTTTAAGTCAATCCCACTATGTTGAGAAAATCTTGAGCCGGTTCGGCTTTATAGAGAGCAAGATTTCTCCAACGCCCCTTATGATCCCAGCGTGATACTCAGAAAGAACAAGAAAGAGTCAAGAGATCAACTTAAATATTCTCATATGATCGGTTCACTCATGTACTTAGCCAGCGCAACCTGTCCTGGTATCTTGTTTGCTATGAGCAAACTGATCAAGTTCATGTCAAACCCGGGTATAGATCGTTGGCATGCACTTGAAAGGGTTATGCACTACTTAAAAGGTACAATGAGTTATGGAATTCACTATATTGGGCATTCGGTCGTGCCTGAGGATTATAGTGATTCGAGTTGGATCTCTAATATTGATAAACTCTATGCCATGAGTGAATATGTGTTCACTCTAGATGGTGGTGCTATATCATGGAGGTCTTGCAAATAGACTATTTTGACAATGTCAACCATGGAAGCAGAACTCACTGCTTTAGAGACAGCAACTGCAGAGGCAGAATGGCTGCGAGAGTTGTTGATAAATTTGCTTGTGGTTGAGAAATCATTGTCGGCAATCCTTATGAACTGTTACAATCAAACGGTGATTGCTAAAGTGACCAGTTCTAAGGATAATGCAAAATCATCAAGACACGTCAAGATACATTTAAAATTTGTCAGAAAAATGAGAAACTTTGGAGTTATTACTGTCGCATTCATACAAACATACAAAAACCTGGCAGATCCCTTTACGAAGGGTCTATAATGTAATGTGATAGAATGGGCATCGAGGGAGATGGGTTTGAGACCCATTGATGTGACACCATAGTAGTAACCCAACCTATGTGATCGGAAATCCCGTGAATTAGGATATGAGAAAACAAGCTAGTGGTTCACTTAGGAGAGTACTTTCTTTAGACCCTCTCTATGTGAAGATGGACACTTCTACTCTCAAACTGTAAGGCGGGTTGGTGATTTGCCTTAATATGTTTTTGTTGGCTATGTGTAGCAAATATGTCATCCTACTGGGCAATATTGAAAGAAACACACCTATATGAGCTTCGATTGTCTGACGTCGCAGTCTGTGAGATTTGGGTTTTTGACGATTTCAACTATGGAAGCAGAACTCACTGCTTTAGAGACAGCAACTGCATAGGCAGAATGGCTGCGAGAGCTCTTCATAGATTTGCTTATAGTTGAGAAATCATTGCCGACAATCCTTATGAAATGTGATAATCAAACGGTGATTGCTAAAGTGACCAGTTCTAAGGATAATGCAAAATCATCAAGACACGTCAAGAGACATTTAAAATTTGTCAGAAAAATGAGAAATTCCAGAGTTATTACTGGTTCGTACATACAAACATACAAAAACCTGGCAGATCCCTTTACGAAGGGTCTATCATGTAATGTGATAGAATGTGCATCGAGGGAGATGGGTTTGAGACCCATTGATGTGACACCATAGTAGTAACCCATCCTATGTAATCGGAGATCCCGTGAATTAGGGCATAGGAAAACAAGCTAGTCGTTCACTGAGGAGAGTACTTTCTTTAGACTCTCTCTATGTGAAGATGCACACTTGTACTCTCAAACTGTAAGGCAGGTTGGCAATTTCCCTTAATGTGTTTCTGTCGGCTATGTGTAGCAAAGATGTCATCCTACAGGGCAATATTGAAAGAAACACACATATATGAGCTCCGACTGTCTGACATTGTAGTCTTTGAGATTTGGGTTTTTGACGAGGTCAACCATGGAAGTAGAACTCACTGCTTCAGATACAGCAACTGCAGAGACAATGGCTGCGAGAGCTCTTGACAGATTTGCCTGTAGTTGAGAAACCATTGCTGGCAATCCTTATGAACTGTGACAATCAAATGGTGATTGCTAAAGTGACCAGTTCTAGGGATAATTTAAAATCATTAAGACACGTCAAGAGACGTTTAAAATCTGTCAGGAAAATGACAAACACCAGAATTATTACTGTTGCGTATGTACAAAGAGAAAAAAACATAGCATATCTCTTTACAAAGGGTTTATCATGTAATGTAATAGAATGTGCATCGAGGGAGATGGGTTTCAGACCCATTGACGTGACACTATAGTAGTAACCCAGCCTATGTGATCGAAGATCCCATGAATTAGGACATGGGAAAACAAGCTAGTGGTTCACTGAGGAGAGTACTTTCTTTAGACCCTCTCTATAAGAAGATGCACACTTGTACTCTCAAACTGTAATACAGGTTGGCGATTTGCCTTAATGTTTTTCTCTTGGCAACGTGTAGCAAAGATGTCGTCCTACATGACAATATTGAAAGAAACACACCTATATGAGCTCGGATTGTTTGACGTCGCAGTATGTGAGATTTGGGTGATCTCTAGAAAGCTCATGAAGAGACCAGGGAGTACGACAAATATGCTCCACCCGCGGGGTAGACTACTGGTAGTCAAGTACTAGTAATGATCTTTAGGTGAAATTGGTTCACCCAAAACTTGCAATTCAAGGCGTAGTCCGTTATTCAAGTTGTGATCTGGTGAAACCTAAAGATCTAGGCAAAAGTTCAACTTAACAGTCTCTACTGAAAGACTAGTATATCAAACAAGGAACGAGAATGACCTCTCTTCTAATGGCTTTGAGATCTGGTGGGGGATTGTTGGAATAAATGGGCTTGGCCCAATATTAATTCTGAATTAATTCCTAGAAAATCTCAAAGGCCCATTAGGGTAGGAGAGGGTGGTGCTAAATGGTTAGTCCCATACGGGAAGTTGGAGGGGAGCAACCCCTACATATAAGGGAGGTTGTTCTTCCCCTCCTTGGGTGAGGGAGACGAAGAGAAAGAGGGATGATCCACGCGCGCTCCTCCTTCTCCTCCTCCTCGCTCACTTCGCCACGCCCTGCCCGCACGTGCACGCTTGTTCGTGTGAATTCGAGCCTCAAGCCGAGCCTAGATTTTATATTTTTGCGAAAAATATATTTGGGCCTTTGGGCTTCCATATTTTGGGCTTTCGAGTTGGATAGAGTCCAAGTTAGAGACGGACACATCTACAATAACTGAATTGGTTCTGGTGCGGATCCTCCGGATCACAACCGAACCACCTTTCGGGGACTCTATAAATACGGACGTACGCGGTAGGGCAGATTGTCCCATAATCAGATTGTTCCCACGTTCGTGTTCCTTGTGTCGCCTTTTAGTCTACTCCATCTCGAGCGTCAACGTGCACCGGCGATCAGGAGAGCAGGTCTCTGGAACCGGTCGCCCTTGCGATCCTGCACCGGGAGAGGACAAATAAGGTTTTTGGGAAGCGCTTCGTGCGACTGTTCGCGTTCTTCACCACGGGTCATCTATCAAGGAGATCAGGCGCTGCGGTTCAACATCGCCACCAAAGTCTGTAGCGGTTGTTCGATGCCAAATCTACCTTTGTTTCTTCGGCTTCAAATTGGTAATCGATATTTCTCGTCTCGTCTGTCTGCCGGTGTTGATCACTGTTGTTTTTTGCGTGTTTTCCGGAATATTCAGTAAATTGCCTTGTATTTTCTAACAGGTGGTCGTCAGGGACGGAGTGTCAGCTGGCAAGAGAATGGTGGCCATCGGGAGCAGGGCACCATCCGACGCAGTTCTCTCTTGGGTGGGGGGTGGGGGGGGGGGGGGGGGGGGGGGGGGGTTGTTTTGCAACTTCATTTCAGCAGTGGTTTGAAGGTCTGGCAGATACCGTAGGGGTGTCTTGCAAGCAGGGCATCCAGGCCATTTCACTAGCTGTTATCTGGGCTATCTGGAGGGAGAGGAACGCCAGGGTTTGCCAAGGGAAGGAGAGCTCGGTGGATGAAATTATGCTTCAGCTTAAGGACGAGCTCAACATCTGATGTGCTTTGGGGTGTAAAAGTCTAGTCACTTTGTTGGCGCACACTCGTGCTTCGTAATTTTTCTTTTCCTGCTACAGGCTGGTTCAGACCTACCTTAATGTACTCCATTTCTACCTCTTTATAATATATGTCGTTGACGGTTTTTGAAA